>JAQPPZ010015929.1:4800000-6144826 GCA_028583015.1 Wollemia nobilis
TGTGCACATCATCCACAAAGAGGAAGTAATATTGTACAAAAGGAAAATTATGCCAGTCAGATAAAATAATGTTCGACACTTAGTCCTAGTCTGTAGCACTATTCCTTTATTTGCATAGATGGATATTTATGTATCTAACAAAAGTCTCAGGATACCCTCTTGTCTTATGTCTGATGGTTGGTGTGGGTAGGGATGTTTAGACATCTACCTATTATATGGAGGGCTCAGGTTGTCCATTCACCTATATCTGTAAATAATAATTGCAATTCAAATAATAATTTTCATTTACACATATAATCATAACTAATTTATTTCTTTATTGCATTTGTACATGTACGAGGTGCAATACATCATTGTTGTTCATAAATAATAATTTGGTTTTCATCCAACAATCTAAGAAAAAATACTTCATATATTATTCAAAATAAATTGTGTAATGCCAAGCTTCAACATTTTAAATTCCTTTTGTAAGTAATGTTTTTTTATAATGAAGAAATATAACATGTCATTATAATGGTTGTCTCACTACCTTGTTTGAGATTAGAAACATGTTGGTTAAATGATTACCAACTCCCACTTTCATCAAAAATAATATTTTCCTAATCCTTCATTCTATTGAGTTTTAAGGTAATCAAGTTAAATGCTTATAGGAATATTTTGATTGACGTCTATCAACTCGTCAATTTTCGAATGGTCTCGAGAAAAATGGAAAAGGATATGCATTTTTGTGGCCATATTTTTAACTAACTATAAGAGCTTTTGTAAATAACTAGTTTTTTAAATATTCTTAAACTTGATTCAACAGTGTTCAGATTGTTGTGTACATTTGTCAATTTTTTTTATGTTTGCTTAGAAATAAATAAAATCATAATGCATTGTCATCATATCACCTCAATAAGATGAATGGCATGTTGTTTTATAAATTATGGTTATGTATATCTCTTTATAAGGATGAATGACTATCTATTAATTTCATAGGAAAGAATTATTGTTTTATAGAAAAGAAATATTACCTCATAAAGTACTATCACTTATATTTTTTTATAAGGATGAATGGTTGTATTCATTTCATAGGGAAAGAATTTTTTATTTATAGTGAAGTATTGTTGTTGATCGTGTGCATACAAATCTTATTGTGTTGTCATACATTCATCCACCCATGATATTTTGAAAACCTTATTGTGTGCATTTCATTCTATGAAACATTATGTAAGCCTTATGTAAATTCTACATTATTTTGTATTTGATCCTTTGAAACTCCAATTACACTATGTTGAAGGTTGCAAACTCCTATTACAATATTGCTAGCTAGACACCTATGCTTCAATTAATGAATGATAACTTAATTATGGCAAATCATAAAGACTATGATGTATTCAATGCTCTGGATATTATACAAAAGTGTGCTTATAGAAGTTTATTATTATTTTTAACTAATATATAGAAGCTAATATTTATTCATTAATGTAAAAAGCCCATTTTCAAATTTGAGATGTATATTTTCAAGTTATGACTTTCTACATGTCATGTATAGATCTTAATTTTGTAATGCATAATTCTCTGTAAGTATAACTTTCTATGTATATTAGAGGTCAATTTTTTATTACGGTATTTTGTTTCATCTTAAAGATGCCTTGCGATGTTTGAATATATTGAGAAAAAAGTATAGCTAATTTAATTCTTCTGGGAATGTATTATTAAGTTTTTAGCACTTACGATGAATATTTATTTTCAAAGTTATGTAACCATGGAACAAGACTCAGTGGTGAGAGTTGTTGTAATGTTTATGTAATTTGTTAAAGTTATTAAAAGACAACACATTCATTTGGAGGGAATATATTTAATAGCAAAATCATGGTTCATTGTTATTAGGTATACTCCATATTTTATACTATCTTATGGATTAATTTGACCATTGGATTCTTATTATTATAACCCACACCTCCTTAAGGTGGGACCATAGTTGATTGGTTTTACTTTTAAGTTAAGGTCTAGTAGTGGATCTTGTTAAATTTGTTGTTGTAGTGATTATTATGTGGCTCTTATATAGATTTTGTATTTAAGGATTCAATATGTTTGGGTGTTTTGTGCTATGTGTGATTATCATAGTGTGTGATTATCATAGTGCAATGCAAATGTTATATAACAAGATCATGGCTATATACACCTTTAAGGTTAGGATTATGGTGGATTAATTATGGTTAAGATTTGGTAGTTGGTATTATTGTATAACTTATCTACATTCACATAGGGGGTGGGTATTTATGTATTATTTATTTTGGATGATTGAAAATAGCTAGATATTTTAACATACTATAATTATGTAAATCAAATCTTAAATGTTTTGGCTTCCTTGTTTTATATAAATGAAATTTTTTTTATCTTTATAATAGGTTCAACATAATTATGATACTCTTAAAGGATGTATGACATGATATCTTATGAATGTTGAAACAAGAAATATATTTGGAGGATTGTTTTAGTTATGTTGAAAAAATATTGAGAAGAGATGATTTGCATGATTGTTCAGATTGTAGTGGCTTGGCTTGATCCTATAACTATCTTTTCCTACCCTTTCAAAGCTAGCTCAGCTTTACCTTTTCCCCATCCTTTATATATTTTTTTTAGGTGATACCCTAAGAGTGTGGTTTAAAATCGCCCTCTTAGGCCTAATATGTCATAATCCTAAGAGGGTAGTTCCAACCGCCTTCATAGTCCTAAGAGGGTAGTTCTAAACCACCCTTTTAGACCTCAAAAACCACCCTCTTTGGGTCTAAAAGGGTAGTTCCAACCTCCCTCATAGTCCTAAGAGGGCATTTCTAAACCACCCTTTTAGACCCTGAGAGGGTGGTTTTTGAGGTGCCTTTTAGCCATTGTCATAGGTTGTAGAATTTTTATGACACCCTCATAGACATCAGTTGAATATTTACTTTTAATGTTATTTAAGGGTATTTTATAACTATTATTAAAGCTCTTTTTCGGTATAGTGCATGTTCACTAGATGCTTGTCTTTCTATAAGTTATCAATGAATAGCTTGTTTTTTATGAGAGAATGTTATTTGGCTTGTTTTTCCATAGTAGCACATTCTCTAGAGGCTAAAATTATTCTTTATAGTAAAATATTCTCTAGAGGCTCAATTTTTTATCTGATAGCAACACATTCCTTGGAGGCTTGACTTGTTGGTCACTTATATTACCTTTAGCACTCTATGAGTGCCTATTGTTCTTATCCAATGGATTACGTACTTATCCACTACTACCTTATAATATTCTCTCTTAGCACCTTATGTGTTTTTCTCTTAGCACCTTATGTTCTTTTCTCTTGCCTCCTTATGTGCTTCCTTCTAGTGCTTATTGAATACCTACTATAGTACCTTATAAGTTCTTTGTCTTAGGTCATACTTAAGAACAAAATATGATTCTCCTCCTTACTAGATAACCCAATATCAATGTCAAGGTGACTCTACATATCCTTGAATAACTAACTTTCCCCTAAGTTGGTTCTCCCTCAATCTGCAATACTGATTCTCATCTTTCTCCAAAGAATCTAAAATATTGTCAAGGTGACTTTGTATTTCCCCAAATTTCTAACCATATTTGGAGTTGACTTCCAATCAATCAATATCCAACTTTTCTTCTAAGTAATTTTCCAATTGATAAATTTCCAACTTTCCTTCTAAGTTGACCCTTTCTATCAATATGGATGAATTCTAGTCTTCACTCATTTTCCTTCAACCAAGTGGAAATACCCTAGCAATTAAATCAAGGTGAATTATCCTTGTTCCCTCAATCTTCTACTTAACCAAACCTTTAAAAATAGACTCAGTATTCATTACCTTCAAAGTGGATATACTATAAATTAACTTTATCAATAATGGATAAAGTTAGATATTAATGATGGTGGCTAATTGTTGGTATTTTTTCCACACTATTTTTTTTTAAATTCATCCAAATATGAAATGCATCCAGTGGTGAAATAAAAATTGGATTAAATAATATTTAGATTTTTTTTGTTGTAGATCCTTTCTCAAGATTTCCAATGATATATTACAATAGACAATCATGTCAACGGATCAAAAGTTATGGCTCCGAGAATCTATACCACCAAAAATAAATTTCGGCACTTTTTCGGGGAAAATCATTTTCAGCACTTTTTATGGAGAAATTCATTTTTGCCACTTTTGTTGAGAAAATCATTTTTGATACTTTTTTTGGAGAAAATTATTTTTGGTACTTTTTTCGGAGAAATTCATTTTCGCCACTTTTCTCGAAGAAAAACATTTTCTATACTTTTTTCAAAGAAAATCATATTCGGCATTTTTTTTGGAGAAAATAATATTTGACACTTTTTTTGAAGAAAATCATTTTTGGGGAGAAAATAATTTTTAGGTAGTTTCTTCAGCGGAATTGATTTTCGGTAGTTTCTCCAGTGATATTTATTTTCGAGTAGTTTTTTTAGCAAAATTGATTTTCGGCAGTTTCTCCAATGAAATTCTTTTTTGGGTAGTTTCTCCAATGAAATCAATTTACTCCATTTTCTCCAAGAAAAATCATGGTTAAATGCACTTTGAGTGAAGATCGATATGGAGGGAATTTCAAGGTCGATGATTTTAATTATTAGTGCAAAGGAGTTAATGTTTTTAGAATTATTGTCGATGAATATTAGATTCAATAGATAGCTAGTGATTTGCTAAAATTAAATGTTGTTCACTTCACCCTTGACTCTGGTATGATCCTATTGATTTCAAGATGTTGTCCATTGTGGTGAATGCTCATTTTTGAGGCACCATCCATGAAGGTGAAAACTCTTCCGATAATTCTTATTGAGTCTCGATATGCTACCAGCTATAAATGCTCACTAATTTTTGAGGCACCATTTGATTGGTTTGTTGATACTACCAAGGAAGAAAATATTTTTGACCATGCCACCGACTTGCCACCATTGCCACAGTTTTATTTAATGCTTAAATTTTAGGGGTGAAACCCTCTATAAATATTGTAAACCTTGATAAGTTTAATGGATGGATATTTTTCTATAAAACTCTTCGAGTTTAAACTTTTGCCTCAATTTAAAGATTTTTTTTAGTTCCTAGATCAGTTGTGTATATTATTATTTTATGCTTTTTAATTTTGTTATATTTGTGCCTTTGTTATATGGATTGAATTCTACATTTGAATTTAATTGTTGATGAAGAAGTGAATATTGAAAGTTTAATTGAAACTTATATTTATAGTCTATGATCGGTTTCTATTTTGTTCTTTCTTTTAAATGCTGGTTAAAATTTTATTAGATTTTTTTGTTGTAAGTTCATCCCCACATTACTTCTTTGGCTTAAAGCCATATTTCCCATATCTTTCATTTATTTCCCATTTCTTTCTATTAGTTTATATTCCTTTCCATTAATTTCTTTTCCTAAACTCCATATCAATATTTGATTATTACGGGAACAAACCCTCTCTAGATATTGGTATGAAGGACATTCCTTTCCTTCAACCTTTCAATATTGGTTGAGTCTATGGTGCACATACATTTTATCCTTAGGCAGATTCATGACCAATAATTTTTGGCATACTCGATGCTGAACGAAGACACCCTGGAGGACCCAAGGTTTGGTGAGTAGCATTGACCTCACATGTAGAGAAAATAATGTTCACCTAGTATTCCTGACTCAATGACAAGGACTGTGATCTCTGAAGACCATTTCTATAATGGTATAGGTATGTTATCCCAGCTGGGATGATCCTAGTTTTCTAAATCTCCAAAGTTAGCATGAGATTACCAAAAATGCCTTAAAGACCCTAAAAAAATACAATGGCAATGAGGGAATGGACTAATAGCACCTTGAATATGTTGCTACTCTAGGGGCCCTCCATGGCATAGCCCACAAATATTTCATGATTAGACTCTTGGTCGTATATCTAGAAGGAATGGCATTGCAGTGGTACAAAATACTCCTATATCTACTCATGGATAGACTTAGTGGGAGCACTCATCAACATGTTTTATGGTTCTTAATATCCCTTTCAACTCCTAATACGTCCCTCCACCATCACAAGGGTACCTCTAAGTGCATCATAAACTTCAATATCCAATTTTTTAGGATTTGGGAAGAATTCTAGTGTAAATTCGATCATCATCCATCAAGGCCCACCTCTACTATGTTTAGGATTTCCACCTAAACATAAGCCTCCTCCTACTGCAATCTGGGAAAAAAATATTCTCTCAAGTCTTTAAGAAGGAAGTACAAGCAAAGTGACTCCTACTACAAGCAAGAAAATTATAGTGGAGAGAACCTGCTTCCCCATCACTTCTTCCAATGGTTGCTACCCCTGTCCATATCACATAGTACCTACCATCATGGTCATCATAAACTATGTAGACTTTTAGAATACAAATATTTAGAGCACAAGGAGTGGTTATCTCCCAGCATCGGTAGAAGGAATATGCAAGCATCACCCTAGTAATTAATAATATGATTGCTTGTAACTTTCTTCAAGAGATATATTGAGAAGAAGAGAAGAGTCCAACAACAAGCTTTGAGTGCAAAGAGGGAATAATTTTGAACCCTTTTTGTATCCCTAAGTATAGCACACAAGTGCTCGATCGAGACCCAACAAGCATACCTCATCAAGAGTTTGGTCTTGAGGAGATCATGATAGTAGGGCTATCAACAAAAAATCCATCACATCAAGGAGTTAGAGAAGCATGTACCAAAGACACCACAGCCAATGGAATCTCAAAAGTGGTTATATTAGGGCTAGCCATCACCACAACCGATACATAAAGAAGGCTCCCATTTGATAAATCTCTTCACCATATTATTCATTAATTGTATGAGTATTGGCATGCATGATAACCTACCACATTACATCTTGTTTGCAACATGGTAAACTTTGTAAATAGGTCAATCAGACTTTAAATATCAATTAAAGTATAATCAAATCTAGTCCATACACTGCAGATTCACACAATTGATAAGTTTAATGGATGGACATTTTATTGTAAAACTCTTAGAGTTTAAGCTTTTGCCTCAACTAAAAGATATTTTATGTTTCCTAGATGAGTTATGTATTTGATTATTTTATTTTTGTCATTTCTATTATATTTCTACCTTTTTTATATGAATTGAGTTTTGAATTTAATTGTTGATGAAGATGTGAATGTTGAAATGCTAATTGAAAGTTCTATTTATAGTCTATGATCAGTTTTTGTGTTTTTCATTCTTTTAAATGCTGGTTAAAACTTTATCACATTTTTTTAGTTTTTAGTTCATTCCCACACTCCTTCTTCATCATACAACCATATTTTCCATCTCTTTCAGTTATTTCTTATTTATTTATGTTATTTTCCATTCCTTTTCGTTAATTTATTTTCCTAAACTCCATACCAATCTTAGATTAGTATGATAACCAACCCTCTCTGGAGATTGGTCTGAAGGATATTTATTTCCTTTAGCTTTTCAATGTTAGCCGATTCTAGGGTGCTCATACATTTTATCATTAGGCAAATTCATGACCAATAGGTTTTGGCACACCCTATGAGACAAACAATCTCTGTATATAATGATGTTTGTATGGTTCCAAAATTATAGGTATTGACACCAAGTTATCACACATTTAAAACATTGAATATCATAGAAAGAGAGGTCCAAACAAATGTATAGTAGAGTTAAGCAACATAGATAAAGTGAAGACCATTTTCAATTTGAATGGATAGCCCATACAAAAAAAAATGTATTAATTTTTCATCTTACTTGGAGGTGATTGTGAGGGAAATTATCCCTATCACCCATACAGACTAGAGAGTAGTCCTGGTGGATGTTGAAAACCAATTATGGATACTCATTATGGTAAATTTTTAGCCAATGCAGTTCATAGTATCTATTTTTTAATATTTATATAAATATTGCATCTAATAATATATTGGTTTGATCCACCAAAAATATATCATTTTGAACACAATGAATAAATAGGTCTTTACAACCATGGACAAGCAATGGTGTGAACATAATCATCGACATGTGAAAAAATACTATGATAAGTATGATAATGATAAAGATAGAATTGCTAACCCCCCACCTTATGTATCATAAAAATATAAGCCTTTGTGAATTGTAGGAGCAGTGCTAACTTTAAGGAAAGTACCAACCAATATGCTATGGTAGTTCATATCATTGTTATGTTCATATGAATTTTTATATGATATTGCTCTCCCTAATGAATTTATATATTGGTTTCTTTGTTGCATTGTAGGTGATGAGGCAAAGGAACAAAAAAATAGATCTCACCAATCCATCATGCACACTTGTAGTAAAAAAAAATATCCTAGACTAGAGCATGAAATGGTATTCTATTATACTCATACATTTTTCTAAAAAGTAAAAAACTCCTTGTGGGGCCACCTTAATCTGAGATACCATGACTAGGGGGTTCTACATCATCAAAGTCACCTGGGAGTCAAGCCCATTCCTGCCTGCATCAACATTATAAATTGGATTTTGGGTACCCAATTCAAATTTTTGGTAGGGTGGAGATTTGAACGTACAACCTCCCTTAGAGGATTACCCTCTCCTCTCCAACTCACCTACAACACCTGGGTTATCATACTCATCCATTATATATGACAAATATCGCTATATTATTTTTTCATATGAATTATCCCCATGTATCTCCAAATATATATCTTGTAGAGGAATATCCACCCAATTAAGAAAAATCCACTACCAAATGAAACTATGTGGATGGCAGCTCATACAAATAAGGATGAGGCTCCTATTTCACCAAATGTTGTAGAGATAATTGATGAGGCCAAAAAATGCCTCATTATTGCACAATTTTTGACTACCATATGATAAGTTAATTTCCAAATAGTTGACTAAAATATACTATTTTTTAAGTGTTTGCATGATTTTATGTTAGAAATACTATAAGTCTGTTTTTGACTATTTTCAGCATTTTGTGACTGATTTTGCTTGATTAAGTGGCAAGTAAAAACATGCATTTCAATTAACCAAATGTGGTATGCTGATATCCATTAACTTATCAATGGTTTTTGAATATTTTTCTGCCCTTCAAATTGTTTCAAATCAACATTGAAGCCAAAATTTTAGGACTATCATAAATCTGAAAATCTAAAAAAAAAATAGCCATATAAAAATCAGCAAGCTGCCACTTTATAGGAACACCTTGAATTTGTTAAGCAAAGCATGATGATATGGATGGAATGAGTTCAAAAGGACTAAAAAAGATATTTGACCTATTTATAAGCATTCCCATATGGTCTAAATAGGCAACAACAGGGTATAACAGAGTAGGGACAATTATGCAGCACTGTTGCACTATTTCAGCATTATTACTTGGTGAATGAAGTGTATAAATTTAGTAGCAACTTGATGTTTCCTTCATGTTGATATTTGAATAATTTTTCCATGTTCTAATTTGTTTGAATTTGCAAGAAATGCCAATATTTTACAACTGTGCAGCAGAGTTGTAAAATGCAGTAATTTACCATGTAAATTCTAGCAAGCTACCAATGAATGGCAAGGCATGGAATTCACACATGGAGAGGAATGAAGGCTATTGCAATCTAATCCTGAGGGCTAATCCACTTGAGAAAATCAGATAAAATCACTTGAAGAGCACATAGTTGGTCATTCTTAAGATCTTTAGAATGAGCAGACATCTTCAAAATGAGAAATACATTTTGTTCAGAATGAGCGGACATCTTCGGAATGAGAAATACAGTCTTTCAGAATGAGCCACTTATCTTCGAAATGAGAATAGAAAGTTCTTTTTTACTATTTTTTGATGGTGGAAAAAGGGAAAGAAGGTTGAGAAGGTTAAGGGAAAATATCTCCCATATGATTTTGCCGTCCTTGCTGTCGAAAACCACCATTCATGGAAACGATCAATTTTGATCCTCTTCTAGGATAAACACAGAAATAACTGTAGCATAATAGGAAGTTATTTGCAAGATAGAAATGGCATATTCTGAAGTGAAGAAATATGTGTGAGATATTTCTATACTTCTCCCACGTACTCCCACCATTGAAGATTCTTTCTAAGGGCCAATGACTACTACTGCAATAAAAACTATCCAGATTTGCATTTATTTTAGATCCAAAATTATTGGCAAATCATTGTAAAGTAGCACATAGGCTGATTTGAGCATGGATATGTTGTAAATATTTATATAAATAACACAACTCCCCATTTGTTGAGCTAGTTGGGAATTAGAATAGAGGAGAGTTTTCAATAGCAGCAATATGGACTGTATAGTGATTTTCTATAATAGTTTTCAGCATGTTTTGTCATCAATAAACGTGTAGTTATTTTATCAATTTTTGTTTTGAGTGTTAATTAGTTAAGGAGTGTTTTTCACCTCCTTCTAGATCAGAAAGTATGGTCCCACTTTCATATCTAGAAGGAGGATTTTTATGGCAAGTTTTAATCTATAATTTTGCTACAACAGAATTAAAAAATTACTTGTCAAGTTTACTTTTGTTGTTTTAAGTGTGTATAATGTTATTTATGTTTTCTATTATGTTTATATACAAAATTTGTGTGTGTGTTAGCTGACAAATTATATTAAGAATTTTTCCTTTGCTTTCCATGTTTTCCTTGCTTTTCTATTTTAGCAACTTTCCATTTTCAGCATATTTCTTTTTTATGTCCATTCTTGTAGCAAAATCTTGACAATATTTTGTGGTAGGACATTGACAGGTGTTTTTAGCATAAGTTTCATTTACAAGCATCATTTCAATTATGCAAGAGTAACTAGGATTCAATTCTATAAATGTAACTTAGGATTTCATTTCAACAACATTTAAATTCAAGAATTTAAATTCTATTATTTTAATTCTACAAAAGTAGATTAGACTTTCAATTTTGCAATTTCAATTCCTACAACTTAGAATTAGTTTTTAGTTCCTGCAAATTTTTATTCTGTAGATTAGGTTTAGTGTGACACCAAAAGGCTAAACCAAATCTGTCTCACCCAATAAATGCTTGAAATTTGAATGCCTAAATTGTAATTTTCCCTAGCCTTCTATCGTAGACAGCCTTGGACACCACCCTGGATTGATAAGATATTTGAGATTTAATGATGTGCTTAACGACAACACATCATTTTGGCACCGTTTCCAGGGAACACGATGTTGTTAGAGGGTAAAAGTAGCCGGATAATTGTTAATTATACTAAATTATGAACTTCAAAGTACAATCTGGATAAATGATTGGTATTAGTAACATTTTTTGGTAAATTGCATTTCAGTCCATTTAGAAAACAAGCAACCACAAGGAGGTGATCTTCACACCTAGGGGTTAAATTGCTTATGTTTGAAATTCTTGATAAAAAATGAAAGAATTCATCATCCTCATTATCAAGAAACATAAGATCTCTTAGAGGAGCCATCTGCTAGTACTACCATTTTTATATTCATATCATCAGGGTAGTATAAAAAAATGTGTACTAGGTGTTGGGAAGACATCATGGCAAATATACAAGACTATCCCTTGAAAAAAATAATCATATCGACTACTTGTAGCATTTGTTCACAAGGACATATCACCGATAATTGCCATTTACTTTCACACCTCAGAGATGCAAAATTTGTTGCCTGGTCTAAATTCTTCTCAAGGGAGATCCCAACAACAACAAACAAAGCAAGTAAAACCACTACCTCCAGCCCAACTTGTGGTCAATATGAATAATACAGGACAGGTAACCCCTATCTATGTAAGATGAGTCATTTAAAAAAAAAAAATCACAAAACTTTTTGCACAATCAAAATACAAGTTTACATCTTAGCAATGATCCTAGAGTTTTGTCGTTATTGATTAAATATTGTTATGGTTTTACCGTGCTCAACCACAACCTAACAATTTTTAGCCTACATCGACAATAGTTGATCTCATTAGAGGTGATCCTACCTAAAAAATAGTTGATCTGCTAAAGTTGTACAGTTCTTGTCTTATTGTGCAAACCAAAAATATGTCTTTTTCTGCCCAACCTGTCATCAATTTGAATAATACAGGATAGGCAACCCCTATCTATGTAGCTAAATCTGGTAAAAAAAAATCCTGCAGAAAATTTTATTGACTGCAACAACATCCAACTGTGCTCAAACAAGAACTTACCTAATCTTGAAGAAAAAAAAATCAATGGAGATACACAGAAAACCTTTAGTCCAAACACACATAAATTAGCCTTGGATAAAGGAGAAAAACTAGAAAAACTGCACATAGAAAATTTACTTCCATTGAACTCTTTAGTAAGAAATTACAAAGGGGTAAATTATGTCCTCCTAGGAATGAAACAAATTGAAATTCAGCCAAGAAAATTCTTGAACATTATTAGTTGGCTGACTTATAAACAAAAAGCAAAATTGTTGCTATTTTGAAACAATATTTCAATCCCTTTACATGGAATTACAAGGGTATATCAAGATTTTATCTTGATGTAAGCACTTAACATATTTTAGGAATTGGTATTTAATTGTTTCAAGTACAAATTGACAAGATTTTGCAGACTAGGAGGCATGGACAACACTTGATTGAAGAAGTTTTCATATATGGAGCAGTGCTTCTTTCTCCCATTGGTAATTCATGGAGGATTTTAGTGGTGAATGGACATTTCCTTCAGGTATACCATGCACCATTAACTAAGGAGGAGTTATTGAAGGAGATTCCATTGGATGTACACATAATGGAAGAGAATTTCTCTTCAATATCAGATTTAGAGTGATGATAAAAAGTTTGACCAAAAAAAAAAAAAAAACAAGAAAATCAAAAAGAAGAATAGTCTTGTTTGTGAACTTCCTTCTTGGGTACAAGCAAGACAAGAAAAATTGACAAAAAAAGAAAAAAAAAAAAAAGAGAGAGAGAGAAAACAATTTTCAGCAAAGGCATGTCCCACAAAATTGGGATACATGAGGACAAGCATAAATTTTAGCAAGGAAGAGGAACAATGGATACAATACTTCATTTCCAGCAATAAGGAGACAATTATGATGTAAGAAGATTCTTATTGCTCATCTAGAAAGGAAGGTTGCATCAATGTTGCAGGTTTCAACAGAAAGAGATGGTGTTTTCATACAATAATTGACATGTTTTTGTAGAATAATGATTGGTCTTATCCAAATAAGAGTGAGATATGTTCTCTTTCATTGAAGCACTTAAAAAAAAAAAGGGATAGAAGTTGGTTGAAAACCAGAAATGGCAGCCTCTTATGATGAAAAAATGAAAAAAAAAAAAGATGAAAAAAAATGATGAAAAAAAAATTAAAAAATGAATAATTTAGTAGTGAAAACCTTCTTGGAGGCGCTACTGAGTTGGCTTGCATGAAAACCAAATTTTCGGCATGCATTGCCTTGTTGATCTACCCATCATTGTTCCACTATTGTACAAATCTCACACTACACATGTGTTATGTTTATGTTTTCAAATAGCTTGCTAAAAATCATCAAAAGCAGCTTGTAAGGTGCATGACCAATTTTTAGGATAGTAAGGTATGTGTTTCTTGCATTTAATTCATAGTAAACTTTTAGCATTTATTTTATGATAATCGGTATTTGGCATAAACTATTCACACAATATTGGCAAGTTGAAAATGGAACATGTTCAAGATATCAAGAAACACCCCCTTATGCCCTTAATTGCATGGAAATTCCAAAACTGTGCAAAAACCTGATTTTGGGATAGACATGGCAACAATTCTATTTCAATTTGGAGGGCAAGTTTCAGAAGGAGAACTACAAGTTTATATCTCACAATTGTATGATAAATTGAAGGAGGATAATCAGAAAAACACACCTGAAGGTTCTATTTTAGTACTACTGGAATAAAACAACATACAAAACAAAGAATAGCATCTAAAAAAAAGGATGAAGAAGGGATTTTTGATGTTATGGAAGGGTCATATACTCTAGAGATGGGTCCACAATAGAATCTGTAGCTAACTTTTGCATAGGAGTTCATTTTTGCATTTTCTAATGCATCTTCAAAATGAACAATCATATCTTTGAAATGAACAGACATATCTTCAGAATGAGTAGGATATCTTCAAAATGAGCAAAAACTATACCATAATTGCTAAAAATGCTATAGAATAGAAAAAATAGTAGGGTACATCAAATATTGAGGTTCATAAGGCTCTACCACAAGTAAGTACATCCCTCAAGCATTTCAAATCCAAAATTTTTATCAATTTTGTTCAAAAGGTGCAAACAACAAAAATAAGCATTCAGGCTAAAATGTTGTTAAGAATAGAAAATTCCATTAGTAGTAGTGCATCTTCCAAATGTTGTTCCACAATATGACTATTGCGATATGAATCACATGATATCAAGCCTTTAAGAGGTACCTTGCAGCACTAAAACTTGTATAAAGACAGAAAAAGAGTCATACATGTGCTTAATTGTAAAATATTTGATATAGTGCAGCAAGGAGGAATTTCTTAGTTAGTAGGTAACAAAGGATGTTGTTCATAATAATAAAACCTGCATATTACTATGGCCTACTAAGATGCATAAGGGCATGCATCAGTTCAAGTTGGGGGGGATGATGAGGCCCAAAAATGCCTCATTATTGCACAGTGTTTGACTACCATATGATAAGGTAATTGCAAAATAGTGGACTAAAATATACTATTTTTTAAGTGTTTGCATGATTTTATGTTAGGAATACTATATCTCTATTTTTGACTATTTTCAGCATTTTGTGACCGATTTTACTTGATTAAGTAGCAAGTAAAAGCATGCATTTCAATTAAAAAAATGTGGTATATTGAGATCCATTAAATTCTCAATGGTTTTTGAATTTTTTTCTACCCTTCAAATTGTTTCAAATCCACATTGAAGCTAAAATTTTAGGACTGTCATAAATCTGAAAATATGAAAAACATAGCCATATAAAAATCAGCAAGCTGTCACTTTATAGGAACACCTTGAAGTTGTCAAGAAAAGCATGAGGATATGGATGGAATGAGTTTAGAAGGACTACAAAAGATATATGACCTATTTAGAAGCATTCCCACATGCTCTAAATAGGTAGCAACAGGGTATAATAGAGCAGGGACAATTGTGCAGCAATGTTGCACTATTTCAGCATTGTTACTTGGTGAATGAAGTGTATAAATTCAGTAGAAACTTGATGTACTCCTTCATGTTGATATTTGAATAATTTTTTAATGTTCTAATTTGTTTGAATTTGAAATAAATGCCAATATTTTACAACTGTGCAACAGATTTGGAAAATGTAGTAATTTACCATGTAAATTCTAGTAAGCTACCAATGAATGGCAAGGCATGGAATTCACACATGGAGAGGAATGAAGGTTATTGCAATCTGATCCTAAGAGCT
The DNA here is from genome assembly GCA_028583015.1 of Wollemia nobilis. Classification (NCBI taxonomy): domain Eukaryota; kingdom Viridiplantae; phylum Streptophyta; class Pinopsida; order Araucariales; family Araucariaceae; genus Wollemia; species Wollemia nobilis. The sequence goes on from JAQPPZ010015929.1 coordinate 4,815,361, forward strand.
AATCCACCTGAGAAATGCAACTAAAATCACTCGAAGAGCACACAACTGGTAATTTTGAAGATATTTAAAATGAGCAGACATCTTCAGAATGAGAAATACATTCTCTTCAAAATGAGTAGACATCTACGGAATAAGAAATACAGTCTCTTTGAAATGAACCACTTATCTTCAGAATGAAAACAAAAAGTGGCTTTTGACTTTTTGACTATTTTTTGATGATGGAAAAAGATAAAGAAGGCTGAGAAGGTTAAGGAAAAATATCTCCCATATGATTTTACCGTCCTTGCCGTCCAAAGCCACCATTCATGGAAAATATCAATTTTGATCATCTTTTAGGATAAACACAAAAATAACTACAGCATAATAGGAAGTTGTTTGCAAGATGGAAATGGCATATTCTAATGTGAAGAAATATGTGTGAGATATTTCTAGACTTCTCCCACATAATCCCACCACTAAAGATGCTTTCTAAGGGCCAATGACTACTACTGCAACACAAACTGTCTAGATTTGCATTTATTTCAGATCTAGAATTATTGGCAAATCACTATAAAGTAGCACATAGGCTGATTTTAGCATGGGATATGTTGTCAATATTTATATAAATAACACATCTCCATCCTTGGTTGAGCCATTTAGGAATTAGAATAGAGGAGAGTTTTCAATAGCAACAATTAGGACTGTACAGTGATTTTCTGTAATAGTTTTCAGCATGTTTTGTCATCAATAAAAGTGCAGTTATTTTATCATTTTCTGTTCTGAGTGTTAATTAGTTAAGAAGTGCTTTTCACCTCCTTCTAGATTAGGAAGTATGGGCCCACTTTCAGATCTAGAAAGAGGATTTTTCTGGCAGGTTTTAATCTATAATTTTGCTTTAGCATAATTAATAGATTACTTGTCGTGTTTACTTTTCTTGTTTTAAGTTTATATAATGTTATTTATGTTTTTTATTATTTTTGTTTACAACATTTGTGTGTGTCTAAACTAAAAAATTATATTAAGCATTTTTCCTTTGCTTTCCATGTTTTCCTTGATTTTTTGTTTTAGCAACTTTTTATTTTTAGCATATTTCATTTTGCTGTCAATTCTTGTAGCAGAAGCTTGACGACCTTTTGTGGCTAGACATTGACAGGTGTTTTTAGCATAAGTTTCATTTTCAATCATCATTTCAATTATGCATGAGTAACTAGGTTTCAATTCTGCATATGTAACTTAGGATTTCATTTCAACAACATTTAAATTTAGCAATTTAAATTCTGTTATTTTAATTTTGCAAAAGTAGATTAGACTTTCAATTTAGCAATTTCAATTCTTGCAACTTAGAATTAGTTTTTAGTTTCTGCAAGTTTTTATTCTATATATTAGGTTTAGTGTGACACCAAAAGGCTAAACCAAATCTATCTCACCCAATAAATGCTTGAAATATGAATGCCTGAATTGTACTCTGCCCTAGCCTCTATCGTAGATAGCCTTGGACACCACCCCGGATTGATAAAATATTTGAGATTTAAAGATGTGCTTAATGACAGTGCATCAATAATCATAAGTGACATTACCTTGGAAATACCAATACATTGAACTTCAAACCATTGTTATAATAATTGTTTTTTTAGCATTTTATCAGTTAACTTTGTATGTGATATTGCAAGGAATAATTGTATGATGAAACATCATCTAAAAGCTCTATAAATCAATATATTAAGGATGATATTGTCACCAAGGTTTTAGGACCCAAAATAATGGGTCAGTTTTGGGGTGTCATTAAAGGAGTATCACCAATAGATTTATTCAATGGTAAGGGCTACATATAAAATTTGTGCCAAATACAAGAGCATACGATGGATAAAGAGCAAAAATGGAAAGAGAAGCTTGTAGAGAATGAAAAAAATATTGTAGAGAAGCTTGTAGGGAAAGATAAAAATATTGAAGATATTTTGACACAATTTTAACAGAAAAAATTGTGTCAAATTTTTCATGATTTTATATTTGAAAAGTTTACATGTTGTACCTCTAAAATTGTTATAACCCCTTGCATATAATTACATAGGCAACATCACTACATCCTACCCCTACAATTGGACATAATATTGGTGGTGGTGGTCAAGGAACAGGTAGCTGCTCAATACCTTCTAAGACAAAGTCATCAATGGTATGACTATTATTTCAAGTATAAAATGGTTGAGTTAGTTTGTACTTTATGCTATGTAGTGAATTTATCTAGGTTGAAAATTTTCCAATTAGGGACTAAAAAACATATTGATCACTCAAATTGAGAGAAGGGATTGCTACTTGAATCAAATCCATAAGGATAACATAGTAGTCGAAGGCACAATGATCATTACTAACCATGAAGACATTATTCATGGTCAATGTTTAGGTGAAGGTTATTGCAAAGCCAATGTGCACGTCATCCACAAAGAGGAAGCAATATTGTACAAAAGGAAAATTGTTCCAGTCAGATAAAATAAGGTTTGACACTTAGTCCTAGTCTGTAGCACTATTACTTTATTTGCATAGATGGATATTTATGTATCTAACAAAAGTCTAAGGATACCCTCTTGTCTTATGTCTAATGGTTGGTGTGGGTAGGTATGTTTAGAAATCTACCTATTATATGGAGGGCTTAGGTTGTCCATTCACCTATATCTATAAATAATAATTGCAATTCAAATAAGAATTTTAATTTACATATATAATCATAACTAATTTATTTCTTTATTGCTTTTGTACATGTACAAGGTGCAATAGATCATTGTTGTTCACAAATAATAGTTTGGTTTTCATCCAACAATATAAGAAAAAATATTTCATATATTATTCAAAATAAATTTTGTAATGCTAAGCTTCAACATTTTAAATTTCTTTTGTAACTAATGTTTTTTTATAATGAAGAAATATAACATGTCATTATAATGGTTGTCTCACTACCTTGTTTGAGATGAGAAACACGTTAGTTAAATGATTACCATCTTCCACTTTCGTCAAAAATAATATTTTCCTAATCCTTCATTCTATTGAGTTTTAGGGTAATCAAGTTAAATGCTTATTGGAATATTTTTACTGACGTCTATCAACTTGTCAATTTTTGAATGGTCTCAATAAAAATGGAAAAGGATATGTATTTTTGTGGCCATATTTTTAACTAACTAGAAGAGCTTTTGTAAATAACTAGTTTTTTTAAATATTCTTAAACTTGATTCAACAGTGTTCAAATTGTGAAGGAGTATGCATTGTCATCATATCACCTTAATAAGATGAATGGCATGTTGTTTTATAAAGTATGGTTGTGTATATCTCTTTATAAGGATGAATGACTATGTATTCATTTCATAGGAAAGAATTATTGTTTTATAGAAAAGAAATATTACCTCATAAAGTACTATCATGTATATTTCTTTATAAGGATGAATGGTTGTATTCATTTCATAGGGAAATAATAGTTGATTTATAGTGAAGTATTGTTATTGATCATGTGCATACAAAGCTTGTTGTGTTGTCATACATTCATCCACCCATGATATTTTGAAAACCTTATTGTGTGCATTTCATTCTATGAAACATTATGTAAGCCTTCTGTACATTCTATATTATTCTGTATTTGATCCTTCGAAGCTCCAATTACACTATGTTGAAGGTTTCAAACTCCTATTACAATATTGCTAGCTAGACACCTATGCTTAAATTAATGAATGATAACTTAATTATGGCAAATCATAAAGACTATGATGTATTCAATGCTTTGGATATTATACAAAAGTGTACTTATAGAAGTTTATTATTATTTTTATCTAATATATAGAAGCTAATATTTATTCATTAATGTAAAAAGCACATTTTCAAATTTGAGATGTATATTTTCAAGTTATGACTTTCTACATGTCATGTATAGATCTTAATTCTGTTATGCATAATTTTGTATAAGTATAACTTTCTATGTATATTAGAGGTCATTTTTTTATTACAGTATTTTGTTTCATCTTGAAGATGCCTTGCGATGTTTGAATATATTGAACAACAATTATAGCCGAGTTAATTATTCTAGGAATGTATTATTAATTTTTTAGCACTTACCATGAAGATTTATTTTCAAAGTTGTGTAACCATGGAACAAGGCTCAGTGGTTATAGTTGTTGTAATGTTTATGTAATTTGTTAAAGGTATTCAAAGACAACACATTCATTTGGAGGGAATATATTTAACAACAAAATCATGGTTCATTGTTATTAGGTATACTCCATATTTTATACTATCTTATGGATTAATTTGACCATTGGATTCTTATTATTATAAGCCACACCTCCCTAAGGTAGGACCATAGTTGATTGGTTTTATTTTTAAGTTAAGGTCTAGTAGTGGAGCTTGTTAAATTTGTTGTTGTAGTGATTATTATGTGGCTCTTATATAGTTTTTGTATTTAAGGATACAATATGTTTGGGTGTTTTGTGCTATGTGTGATTATCATAGTGCAATGCAAATGTTATATAACAAGATCATGGCTATATACACCTTTAAGGTTAGGATTATGGTGGATTAATTATGGTTAAGGTTTGGTAGTTGGTATTATTGTATAACTTATCTAGATTCACATATGGGGTGGGTATTTATGTATTATTTATTTTGGATGATTGAAAATAGCTAGATGTTTTAACATACTATAATTATGTAAATCAAACCTTAAATGTTTTGGCTTCCTAGTTTTATATCAATGAAATATTTTTTAATTTTATAAGAGTTTCAACATAATTATGATACTCTTAAAGGACGTATGACATGATCTCTTACGAATGTTGAAACAAGAAATATATTTGGAGGATTGTTTTAGTTATGTTGAAAAAATATTGAGAAGAGGTGATTTGCATGATTTTTCAGATTGTAGTGGCTTGGCTTGATCCTATAACTATCTTTTCCTACCCTTCCAAAGCTAGCTCAGCTTTGCCTTTTCCCCATCCTTTATATATATTTTTTAGGTGAGACCCTAAGAGGGTGGTTTAAAATCACCCTCTTAGGCCTAAGATGTCATAATCCTAAGAGGGTAGTTCCAACCACTGTCATAGTCCTAAGATGGCAGTTCTAAACCACCCTTTTAGACCTCAAAAACAACCCTCTCAGGGTCTAAAAGGGTAGTTCCAACCACCCTCATAGTCCTAAGAGGGTAGTTCTAAACCACCCTTTTAGACCCTGAGAGGGTAGTTTTTGAGGTGCTTTTTAGCCACCGTCATAGGTTGTAGAATTTTTATGACACCCTCATAGACATCAGTTGACTATTTACTTTTAAAGGTATTTAAGGGTAGTTTATAACTGTCATTAAATCCCTTTTTCGGTATAGTGCATGTTCACTAGATGCTTGGATTTCTATCAATGAATAGCTTGGTTTTTATGAGAGAATGTTCTTTGGCTTGCTTTTCTATAGTAGCACATTCTCTAGAGGCTAAAATTATTTTTTATAGTAAAATATTCTCTAGAGGCTCAATTTTTTATCTGATAGCAACACATTCCTTGGAGGCTTTACTTGTTGGTGACTTATATTACCTTTAGCACTCTATGAGTGCCTATTGTTATTCTTCAATGGATTATGTGCTTCTCTACTACTGCCTTATGAGATTATCTCTTAGCACCTTATGTGTTTTTCTCTTAGCACCTTATGTTCTTTTCTCTTGCCTCCTTATAGTGCTTATTGAATACCTACTATAGTACCTTATAGGTTCTTTGTCTTAGGTCACACTTAAGAACAAAATATGATTCTCCTCCTTACTAGATAACCCAATATCAATATCAAGGTGACTCTACATATCCTTGAATAATTAAATTTCTCCTAAGGTGGTTCTTCCTCAATCTACAATAGTGATTCTCATCTTTCTCCAAAGAATCTAAAATATTGTCAAGGTGACTTTGTATTTCCCCAAATTTCTAACCATATTTGAAGTTGGCTTCCAATCAATCAATATCCAAATTTTCTTCCAAGTTATTTTCCAATCAATAAATTTCCAACTTTCCTTCTAAGTTGACCCTTTCTATCAATATAGTTGAGTTCTAGTCTTCACTCATTTTCCTTCAACCAAGTGGAAATACCCTAGCAATTAAATCAAGGTGAATTATCCTTGTTCCCTCAATCTTCTACTTAACTAGACCTTTAAAAATAGAGTCAATATTCATTACCTTCAAAGTGGATATACTATAAATTAACTTTATCGATAATGGATAAAGTTAGATATTAATGATGGTGGATAATTGTTGGTATTTTTTCCACACTATTTTTTTTTTAAATTCATCCAAATATGAAATGCATCCAGTGGTTAAATAAAAATTGGATTAAATAATATTTATATATTTTTTTTTGTATATCCTTTCTCAAGCTTTCCAATGATATATTACAATATACAATCATGTCAACGGATCAAAATTTATGGCTCCGAGAATCTATACCACCAAAAATCAATTTCGGCACTTTTTTGGGGAAAATCATTTTTGGCACTTTTTATGGAGAAATTCGTTTTTGCCATTTTTCTTGAGAAAATCATTTTTGACACTTTTTTCGAAGAAAATTATTTTTGGTACTTTTTTCAAAGAAATTCATTTTCATCACTTTTCTAAAAAAAAATCATTTTCAATAGATAGCCATGGATTTTCTAAAATTAAATTATATTCAATAGATAGCCATGTATTTTCTAAAATTAAATGTTGTTCACTTCTCCCTTGACTCTGGTGTGATCATGTTGATTTCGAGGCATCATCCATTGTGGTGGATGCTCATTTTCAAGGCACCATCCATGAAGGTGAAAATTCTACTGATGATTCTTGTTGAGTCCCAATATGCTACCAACTGTAAATGCTCACTAATTTTTGAGGCACCATTTGATTGGTTTGTTAATACTACCGAGGAATAAAGTACTACCAACCATGCCATCGACTTGCCACCATTACCACCATTTTATTTAATGCTTATTAAATTTTAGGGGTGGAACCCTCTATAAATATTGTAAAACTTGATAAGTTTAATGGATGGATATCTTATTGTAAAAATATTCGAGTTTAAGCTTTTGCCTCAACTGAAAGATATTTTATGGTTCCTAGATAAGTTGTGTATATGGTTACTTTATGTCTGCCATTTTTGTTATATTTATACCTTTTTTATATAGATTGATTTTTGAATTTAAATGTTGATTAAGAAGTAAATGTTGAAATGCTAATTAAAAGTTATATTTATAGTCTATGATCAGTTTTTGTGTTCATTCTTTTAAATGCTGGTTAAAACTTTATCACATTTTTTTAGTTGTTAGTTCATCCCCACACTACTTCTTCATCATACAACCATATTTTCCATCTCTCTCATTTATTTCTTATTTTTTTATGTTAATTTACATTCTTTTTTGTTAATTTATTTTCCTAAACTCCATACCAATATTAGATTAGTATGAGAACCAACCCTCTCTGGATATTGGTCTAAAGGACATTTATTTCCTTCAGCCTTTCAATGTTGGCTGATTCTAGGGTGCACATACATTTTATCATTAGGAAAATTCATGACCAATAGGTTTTGGCACACCCTATGAGACAAACAATATCTGTATATAATGATGTTTGTATGGTTCCAACATTATAGGTATTGACACCAAGTTATCACACATTTCAAACATTGAGTATCATAGAAAGAGAGGTCCAAAAAATTGTGTAGTAGAGTTAAGCAACATAGATAAGGTGAAGACCATTTTAAATTTGAATGGATAGCCCATACAAAAAAAATGTATTAATTTTACATCTTACTTGGAGGTGATTGTGAGGTAAATTATCCCTATCACCCATACAGACTAGAGAGTAGTCCTAGTGGATGTTAAAAACCAATTATGGATACTCATTATGGTAAATTTTTAGCCAATGCAGTTCATAGTATCTATTTTTTAATATTTATATAAATATTGTATCTAATAAGATACTGGTTTGATTCACCAAAAATATATCATTTCGAACCAATGAATAAATAGGTCTTTACAACCATGGACAAGCAATGGTGTGAACATAATCATCGACTTGTGAAAAAATACTATGATAAGTATGATAATGATAAAGATAGAATTGCTAAACCCCCCACACCTTGTGTATCATAACAAGATAAGCCTTTGTGAATTGTAGGATCAGTGCTAACTTTAAGGCAAGTACCAGCCAATATGCTATGGTAGTTCATATCATTGTTATGTTCATATGGATTTTTACGATCTTGCTCTCCCTAATGAATTTATATATTGGTTTCTTCATTGTATTGTAGGTGATGAGGCAAAGGAACAAAAAAATAGATCTCACCAATCCATCATACACACTTGTATATCTATTGTATGATGAAACATCATCTAAAAGCTCTATAAATCAATCTATTAAGGATGATATCATCACCAAGGTTTTAGGACCCAAAATACTGGGTCAGGTTTGGGGTGTCATTAAAGGAGTATCACCAATATATTTATTCATTGGCAAGGGCTACATACAAAATTTGTGCCAAATACAAGAGCATACAATGGAGAAAGAGCAAAAATGGAAATAAAAGCTTGTAGATAATGAAAAAAATATTGTAGAGAAGCTTGTAGGGAAAGATAAAAATATTGAAGATATTTTGACACAACTTTAACAGAAAGAATTGTGTCAGTTTTTTCATGATTTTATATTTGAAAAGTTTACATGTTGTACCCCTAAAATTTTAATAACCCCTTACATATAATTACATAGGCAACATCACTACATCCTACCCCTACAATTGGACATAATATTGGTGATGGTGGTCAAGGAACATGTAGCTGCTCAATACCTTCTAACATAGAGTCATCAATGATATGACTATTATTTCAAATATAAAATGGTTGAGTTAGTTTGTACTTTATGCTATGTAGTGAATTTATCTAGGTTGCTAATTTTCCAAGTAGGGACTAAAAAACATATTGATCACTCAAATTGAGGGAATGGATTGCTACTTGAATCAAATCCATAAGGATAACATAGTAGGCGAAGGTACAATGATCAATACTAACCCTGAAGATATTATACATGGTCAATGTTTAGGTGAAGGTTATTGCAAATCCAATGTGCACGTCATCCACAAAGAGGAAGTAATATTGTACAAAAGGAAAATTGTTCCAGTCAGATAAAATAAGGTTTGACACTTAGTCCTAGTCTGTAGCACTATTACTTTATTTGCATAGATGGATATTTATGTATCTAACAAAATTCTAAGGATACCCTCTTGTCTTATGTTTGATGTTTGGTGTGGGTAGGGATGTTTAGACATCTACCTATTATATGGAGGGCTCAGGTTGTCCATTAACCTATATTTGTAAATAATAATTGCAATTCAAATAAGAATTTTCATTTACGTATATAATCATAACTAATTTATTTCTTGATTGCTTTTGTACATGTAGGAGGTGCAATAGATCATTGTTATTCATAAATAATAATTTGGTTTTCATCCAACAATCAAAGAAAAAATATTTCATATATTATTCAAAATAAATTGTGTAATGCTAAGCTTCAACATTTTAAATTCCTTTTGTAAGAAATGTTTTTTTATAATGAAGAAAGATAACATGTCATTATAATTGTTGTCTCACTACCTTGTTTGAGATGAGAAACATGTTGCTTAAATGATTACCAACTCCCACTTTCATCAAAAATAATATTTTCCTAATCCTTCATTCTATTGAGTTTTAGGGTAATCAAGTTAAATGCTTATTGGAATATTTTGATTGACGTCTATCAACTCGTCAATTTTTGAATGGTCTCGAGAAAAATGGAAAAGGATATGCATTTTTGTGGCCATATTTTTAACTAACTAGAAGAGATTTTGTAAGTAACTAGTTTTTTTAAATATTCTTAAACTTGATTCAACAGTGTTCAGATTGTGGAATATGAAATATATTGTTGTTTACATTTGTCAAATTATTTTATGTTTGCTTAGAAATAAATAAAATCATAATGCATTGTCATAATATCACCTCAATAATATGAAGGGCATGTTGTTTTATAAAGTATGGTTGTGTATATCTCTTTATAAGGATGAACGACTATGTATTCATTTCATAGGAAAGAATTGTTGTTTTATAGAAAAGAAATATCACCTCATAAAGTACTATCATGTATATTTCTTTATAAGGATGAATGGTTGTATTCATTTCATAGGGAAAGAATTGTTGATTTATAGTGAAGTATTGTTATTGATCGTGTGCATACAAAGCTTATTGTGTTGTCATACATTCATCCACCCATGAGATTTTGAAAACCTTGTGTGTATTTCATTCTATGAAACATTATGTAAGCCTTCTGTAACTTCTACATTCTTCTGTATTTGATCCTTCGAAACTCCAATTACACTATGTTGAAGGTTGCAAACTCCTATTACAATATTTATAGCTAGACACCTATGCTTCAATTAGTGAATGATAACTTAATTATGGCAAAGCATAAAGACTATCATGTATTCAATGCTCTTAATTCTGTTATGCATAATTCTCTATAAGTATAACTTTCTATGTATATTAGAGGTCAATTTTTTATTATGGTATTTTGTTTCATCTTGAAGATGCCTTGCGATGTTTGAACATATTGAGCAACAAGTATAGCTGAGTTAATTCTTCTTGGAATGAATTATTAATTTTTTAGCACTTACCATGAATATTTATTTTCAAAGTTATGTAACCATGGAACAAGAATCAGTGGTTAGAGTTGTTGTAATGTTTATGTAATTTGTTAAAGGTATTAAAAGACAACACATTCATTTGGAGGGAATATATTTAACAGCAAAATCATGGTTCATTGTTATTAGGTATACTCTATATTTTATACTATGTTATGGATTCATTTGACCATTGGGTTCTCATTGTTATAAGCCACACCTCCCTAAGGTAGGACCATAGTTGATTGGTTTTACTTTTATGTTAAGGTCTAGTAGTGGAGCTTGTTAAATTTGTTGTAGTGATTATTATGTGGCTCTTATATAGCTTTTGTATTTAAGGATTCAATATGTTTGGGTGTTTTGTGCTATGTGTGATTATCATAGTGCAATGCAAATGTTATATAACATGATCATGGCTATATACACCTTTAAGGTTAGGATTATGGTGGATTAATTATGGTTAAAATTTGGTAGTTGGTATTATTGTATAACTTATCTACATTCACATAGGGGGTGGGTATTTATGTATTATTTATTTTGGATGATTGAAAATAGCTAGATGTTTTAACATACTATAATTATGTAAATCAAATCTTAAATGTTTTGGCTTCCTAGTTTTATATCAATGAAATCTTTTTTATCTTTATAATAGGTTCAACATAATTATGATACTCTTAAAGGACGTATGACATGATCTCTTACGAATGTTGAAACAAGAAATATATTTGGAGGATTGTTTTAGTTATGTTGAAAAAGTATTGAGAAGAGGTGATTTCCATGATTGTTCAGATTGCAGTGGCTTGGCTTGATCCTATAACTATCTTTTCCTACCCTTTCAAAGCTAGCTCAACTTTACATTTTCCCCATCCTTTATATATATTTTTTAGGTGATACCCTAAGAGGGTGGTTTAAAATCACCCTCTTAGGCCTAATATGTCATAATCCTAATAGGGTAGTTCCAACCGCCCTCATAGTCCTAAGAGGGTAGTTCTAAACCACCCTTTTAGACCTCAAAAACCACCCTCTTAGGGTCTAAAAGGGTAATTCCAACCGCCCTCATAGTCCTAAGAGGGCAGTTCTAAACCCCCCTTTTAGACCCTGAGAGGGTGGTTTTTGAGGTGCCTTTTAGCCATTGTCATAGGTTGTAGAATTTTTATGACACCCTCATAGACATCAGTTGAATATTTTCTTTTAATGTTATTTAAGGGTAGTTTATAACTGTTATTAAAGCTCTTTTTCGGTATAGTGCATTTTCACTAGATTCTTGGATTTCTATAAGTTATCAATGAATAGCTTGGTTTTTATGAGAGCATGTTCTTTGGCTTGCTTTTCTATAGTAGCACATTCTCTAGAGGCTAAAATTATTTTTTATAGTAAAATATTCTCTAGAGGCTCAATATTTTATCTGATAGCAACACATTCCTTGGAGGCTTGACTTGTTGGTGACTTATATTACCTTTAGCATTCTATGAGTGCCTATTGTTCTTCTTCAATGGATTACGTGCTTCTCTACTACTGCCTTATGATATTATCTCTTAGCACCTTATGTGTTTTTCTCTTAGCACCTTATGTTCTTTTCTCTTGCCTCCTTATGTGCTTCCTTATAGTGCTTATTGAATACCTACTATAGTACCTTATAAGTTCTTTGTCTTAGGTCATAATTAAGATCAAAATATGATTCTCCTCCTTACTAGATAACCCAATATCAATATCAAGGTGACTCTACATATCCTAGAATAACTAACTTTCTCCTAGGTTGGTTCTTCCTCAATCTGCAATAGTTATTCTCATCTTTCTCCAAAGAGTCTAAAATATTGTCAAGGTGACTTTGTATTTCCCCAAATTTCTAACCATATTTGAAGTTGACTTCCAATCAATCAATATCCAAATTTTCTTCCAAGTTATTTTCCAATCAATAAATTTCCAACTTTCCTTCTAAGTTGACCCTTTCTATCAATATAGTTGAGTTCTAGTCTTCACTCATTTTCCTTCAACCAAGTGGAAATACCCTAGAAATTAAATCAAGGAGAATTATCCTTGTTTCCTCAATCTTCTACTTAACCAGACCTTTAAAAATAGAGTCAATATTCATTACCTTCAAAGTGGATATACTATAAATTAACTTTATCGATAATGGATAAATTTAGATATTAATGATGGTGGCTAATTGTTGGTATTTTTTCCACACTATTTTTTTTTAAATTCATCCAAATATGAAATGCATCTAGTCTTGAAATAAAAATTGGATTAAATAATATTTATATTTTTTTTGTTGTATATCCTTTCTCAAGCTTTCCAATGATATATTACAATATACAATTGTGTCAACGGATCAAAATTTATGACTCCGAGAATGTATACCACCAAAAATCAATCTCAACACTTTTTCGGGGAAAATCATTTTCGACACTTTTTATGGAGAAATTCAATTTTGCCACTTTTCTTTAGAATATCATTTTTGACACTTTTTTCAGAGAAAATTAATTTTGGTACTTTTTTCGGAGAAATTCATTTTTGCCACTTTTCTTGAAGAAAATCATTTTCTATACTTTTTGCAAAGAAAATCATATTCGGCATTTTTTTTCGGAGAAAATAATGTTTGACACTTTTTTTGAAGAAAATCATTTTTGGGGAGAAAATAATTTTCAGGTAGTTTCTTCAGCGAAATTGATTTTGGGTAGTTTCTCCAGTGAAATTTATTTTCGAGTAGTTTTTTTAGCGAAATTGATTTTCGGCAGTTTCTCCAATGAAATTCATGTTTGGGTAGTTTCTCCAATGAAATCAATTTACTCCATTTTCTCCAAGAAAAATCATGGTTAAAGGCACTTTGAGTGAAGATCGGTATGGAGGCAATTTCAATGTCGATGAATTTAATTATTAGTGCAAAGGAGTTAATGTTTTTAGAATTATTGTCGATGAAGATTAGATTCAATAGATAGCTAGGGATTTGCTAAAATTAAATTTTGTTCACTTCACCCTTGACTCTGGTATGATCCTATTGATTTCAAGATGTTGTCCATTGTGGTGAATGCTCATTTTTGAGGCACCATCCATGAAGGTGAAAATTCTTCTTATAATTCTTATTGAGTCTCTATATGCTACCAGCTATAAATGCTCACTAATTTTTGAGGCACCATTTGATTGGTTTGTTGATACTACCAAGGAAGAAACTATTTTTGACCATGCCACCGACTTGCCACCATTAACACCATTTTATTTAATGCTTAAATTTTAGGGGTGAAACCCTCTATAAATACTTTAAAACTTGATAAGTTTAATGGATGGACATTTTGCTGTAAAACTCTTCGAGTTTAAACTTTTGCCTCAATTGAAAGATGTTTTTTAGTTCCTAGATCAGTTGTGTATATTATTATTTTATGCTTTTTAATTCTATTATATTTGTGCCTTTGTTATATGGATTGAATTCTACATTTGAATTTAATTGTTGATGAAGAAGTGAATAGTGAAAGGTTAATTGAAAGTTATATTTATAGTCTGTGATCGGTTTCTATGTTGTTCTTTCTTTTAAATGTTGGTTAAAATTTGATAAGGTTTTTTAGTTTTAAGTTCATCCCCACATTACTTCTTCAGCTTATATCCATATTTCCCATATCTTTCATTTATTTCCCATTTCTTTCTATTAGTTTCTATTCCTTTCCATTAATTTTTTTCCTAAACTCCATACCAGTCTTAGATTATTATGGGAACCAACCCTCTCTAGATATTGGTCTTAAGGACATTCCTTTCCTTCAGCCTTTCAATATTGGCCGAGTCTATGGTGCACATACATTTTATCCTTTGGCAGATTCATGACCAATAATTTTTGGCATACTCGATGCTGAACGAAGACACCTTAGAGGACCCAAGGTTTGGTGAGTAGCCTTGACCTCACATGTAGATAAAATAATGTTCACCTAGTATTCCTGACTCAACGACAAGGACTATGATCTCTGAAGACCATTGCTATAATGGTATAGGTATGTTATCCCAGCTGGGATGATCCTATCTTTCTAAATCTTCAAAGTCAGCATGAGATTCCCAAAAGTGCCTTAAAGACCCTAAAAAAATACAATGGCAATGAGGGAATGGACTAAGAGCATTTTGAAGATGTTGCTACTCTAGGGGCCCTCCATGGCATAGACCACAAAGATGTCATGATTAGATTCTTGGTCCTATATCTAGAAGGAATGGCATTGCAGTGGTAAAAAATACTCTGGCATAAGAGTATCTGCTCATGGATAGACTTAGTGGGAGCACTCATCAACATGTTTGATGGTTCTTAATATCACTTTCAACTCCTAATACATCCTCCACCATCACAAGGGTACCTCTAAGTGCATCATAAACTTCAATATCCAATTTTTTAGGATTTGGGAAGAATTCTAGTGTAAATTCGATCATCATCCATCAAGGCCCACCTCTACTATGTTTAGGCTTTCCACCTAAACATAAGCCTCCTCCTACTTAAATCTGGGAAACAAATATTCTCTCAAGTATTTCAGAAGGAAGTACAAGCAGAGCGACTCCTACTGCAAGCAAGAAAATTATAGTGGAGAGAACCTACTTCCCCATCACTTCTTCCAATGGTTGCTACCCTTGTCCATCTCGCATAGTACCTACCATCATGGTCATCATAAACTATGTAGAATTTTAGAATACAACTATTTAGAGCACACGGGGTGGATATCTCCCAGCATTAGTAGAAGGAATATGCAAGCATCACCCTAGTAATTAATAATATGGTTGCTTGTAACTTTCTTCAAGAGATATATTGAGAAGAAGGGAAGAGTCTAACAAAAATCTCTGAGTGCAAATAGGGCATAATTTTGCACCCTTTTTGTATCCCTAAGTATAGCACACAAGTGCTCGATCGAGACCCAACAAGCATACCTCATGAAGAGGTTGGTCTTGAGGAGATCATGATAGTAGGGCTATCACCAAAGAATCCATCACATCAAGGAGTTAGAGAAGCATGTACCAAAGACACCATAGCCAATGGAATCTCAAAATTGGTTATATTAGGGCTAGCCATCACCACAACCGATACGCAAAGAAGGCTTCCATTTGATAAATCTCTTCACTATATTATTCATTAATTGTATGAGTACTGGCATGCATGATAACCTGCCACATTACATATTTTTTGCAACATGGTAAACTTTGGAAAGAAGTCAATCAGACTTTAAATATCAATTAAAGTACAATCAAATCTAGTCTAGACACTGCAGATTCACACAATTGATAAGTTTAATGGATGGAAATTTTATTGTAAAACTCTTCGATTTTAAGTTTTTGCCTCAACTAAAAGATATTTTATGGTTCCTAGATGAGTTGTGTATATGATTATTTTATGTTTGTCATTTCTATTATATTTATATATTTTTTATGTGGATTGATTTTTGAATTTAATTGTTGATGAAGAAGTGAATGTTGAAATGTTAATTGAAAGTTCTATTTATAGTCTATGATTGGTTTTTGTGTTGTTCATTCTTTTAAATGCTGGTTAAAACTTTATCACATTTTTTTAGTTGTTAGTTCATCCACACACTACTTCTTCATCATACAACCATATTTTCCATCTCTTTCATTTATTTCTTATTTTTTTATGTTATTTTCCATTCCTTTTTGTTAATTTATTTTCCTAAAATCCATACCAATATTAGATTAGTATGAGAACCAACCCTCTCTGGAGATTGGTCTGAAGGATATTTATTTCCTTCAGCTTTTCAATTTTAGCTAATTCTAGGGTGCACATACATTTTATCATTAGGCAAATTCATGACCAATAGGTTTTAGCACACCCTATGAGATAAAAAATCTTCGTATATAATGATGTTTGTATGGTTCCAGCATTATAGGTATTGACACCAAGTTACCACACATTTCAAACATTGAATATCATAGAAAGAGAGGTCCAAACAAATGTGTTGTAGAGTTAAGCAACATAGATAAAGTGAAGACCATATTCATTTTGAATGGATAGCCCATACAAAAAAAATGTATTAATTTTGCATCTTACTTGAAGGTGATTGTAAGGGAAATTATCCCTATCACCCATACGGACTAGAGAGTAGTCCTAGTGGATGTTAAAAACCAATTATGGATACTCATTATGGTAAATTTTTAGCCAATGCAATTCATAGTATCTATTTTTTAATATTTATATAAATATTGCATCTAATAAGATATTGGTTTGATCCACCAAAAATATATCATTTTGAACACAATGAATAAGTAGGTCTCTACAACCATGGACAAGCAATGGTGTGAACATAATCATCGACTTGTGAAAAAATACTATGATAAGTATGATAACGATAAAGATAGAATTGCTAACCCCCCACCTTATGTATCATAAAAGGATAAGTCTTTGTGAATTGTAGGAGCAGTGCTAACTTTAAGGCAATTACCATCCAATATGCTATGGTATTTCATATCATTGTTATGTTCATATGAATTTTTATGATCTTGCTCTCCCTAATGAATTTATATATTGGTTTCTTTGTTGCATTGTAGGAGATGAGGCAAAGGAACAAAAAAATAGATCTCACCAATCCATCATACATACTTGTAGTCAAACAAAATATCCTATATTGGAGCATGAAATGGTATTCTATTATACTCATCCATTTTTCTAAAAAGTAAAAAACTCCTTGCGGGGCCACCTTAATCTAAGATACCATGACTAGGGTGTTCTACATCATCAAAGTAACTTGGGAGTCACGCCCAGCCCTTCCTGCATCAACATTATAAATTAGACTTTGGGTACCCAATTCAAATTTTTGGTAGGGTGGATATTCGAACCTACAACCTCCCTTAGAGGATTACCCTCTCCTCTCCAACTCACCTACAACACCTGGGTTATCATACACATCCATTATATATGACAAATATTGTTGTATTATTTTTTCATATGAATTATCCCAATGTATCTCCAACTATATATATTGTAGAGGAAGATCCACCCAATTAAGAAAAATCCACTACCAAGGGAAACTATGTCGATGGCAGCTCATACAAATAAGGATGAGGCTTCTATTTCACCAAATGTTGTAGAGATAATTGATGAGGCCCAAAAATGCCTCATTATTGCATAATTTTTGACTACCATATGATAAGTTAATTGCCAAATAGTTGACTAAAATATACTATTTGTTAAGTGTTTGCATGATTTTATTTTAGAAATACTATATGTCTATTTTTGACTATTTTCATCATTTTGTGACTGATTTTGCTTGATTAAGTAGCAAGTAAAAACATGCATTTCATTTAAAAAAATGTGGTATGCTGATATATTCATTAACTTCTCAAAGTTTTTTGAATGTTTTCCTGCCCTTCAACTTGTTTCAAATCCACATTGAAGCCAAAATTTTAGGACTGTCATAAATCTGAAAATCTAAAAAAAAACAGCCATATAAAAATCAGCAAGCTATCACTTTATAGGAACACCTTGAATTTGTCAAGAAAAGCATGAGGATATGGATGGAATGAGTTCAGAAGGACTAAAAAAGACATATATACTATTTAGAAGAATTCCCACATGGTCTAAATAGGCAAAAATAGGGTATAACAGAGCAGGGACAATTGTGCAGAACTGTTGCACTATTTCAGCATTGTTACTTGGTGAATGAAGTGTATAAATTCAGTAGCAACTTGATGTACTCCTTCATGTTGATATTTGAATAATTTTTCCATGTTCTAATTTGTTTGAATTTGCAATAAATACCAATATTTTACAACTGTGTGGTAGAGTTGGAAAATGCAGTAATTTACTATGTAAATTCCAACAAGCTACCAATGAATGGCAAGGCATGGAATTCACACATGGAGAGGAATGAAGGCTATTGCAATCTGATCCTGAGGACTAATCCAACTAAGAATTTCAGCTAAAATAACTTGAAGATCACACATTTGGTCATTCTGAATATATTCGAAATGAGCAGACATCTTCAAAATGAGAAATACAGTCTCTTCGAAATGAGCAGACATCTTCAGAATGAGAAATACAGTCTCTTCGAAATGAGCCACTTATCTTCGAAATGAGAATAGAAAGTGCTTTTTTAATTTTTGACTATTTTTTGATGGTGGAAAAAGGGAAACAAGTTTGAGAAGGTTAAGGGAAAATATCTCCCATATGATTTTTTCGTCCTTGCCATCCAAAGCCACCATTCATGGAGAAGATCAATTTTGATCCTCTTCTAGGATAAACACATAAATTACTATAGCATAATAGGAAGTTATTTTTAAGATAGAAATGGCATATTTTGAAGTGAAGAAAGATGTGTGAGATATTTCTAGACTTCTCCCACGTACTTCCACCACTGAAGATGCTTTTTAAGGGCCAATGACTACTACTGCAACATAAATTGTCCAAATTTGCATTTATTTCAGATCCAAAATTATTGGAAAATCACTGTAAAGTAGCATATAGGTTGATTTGAGAATGGGATATGTTGTAAATATTTATATAAATAACATATCTCCCTCCTTGGTTGAGCCAGTTGGGAATTAGAATAGAGGAGAGTTTTCAATAGCAGCAACTAGGACTGTATAGTGATTTTTTGTAACAATTTTCAGCATGTTTTGTCATCAATAAATGTGATGTTATTTTATCATTTTCTATTCTGAGTGTTAATTAGTTAAGGAGTGTTTTTCACCTCCTTCTAGATCAAGAAGTATGGGCCCACTTTCAGATCTAGAAGGAGGATTTTTATGGCAGGTTTTAATCTATAATTTTGTTGTAGCAGAATTAACAAATTACTTGTCAAGTTTACTTTTCTTGTTTTAATTTTGTATAATGTTATTTATGTTTTCTATTATGTTTATATATAGCATTTGTGTGTGTTTCAGCTGACAAATTATATTAAGTAATTTTCCTTTGCTTTCCATGTTTTCCTTGCTTTTCTTTTTTGGCAACTTTCCATTTTCAGCATATTTCATTTTCCTATCCATTCTTGTAGCAGAAGCTTGACGACATTTTGTGGTAGGACATTGACAGGTGTTTTGAGCATAAGTTTCATTTACAAACATCATTTCAATTATGCAAGAGTAACTAGGTTTCAATTCTGCAAATGTAACTTAGGATTTCATTTTAGAAACATTTAAATTTAGCAATTTAAATTATGTTATTTAAATTCTGCAAAAGTAGATTAGACTTTCAATTTAGCAATTCCAATTCCTGCAACTTAGAATTAGTTTTTAGTTCCTGCAAGTTTTATTCTGTAGATTAGGTTTAGTGTGAAACCAAAAGGCTAAACCAAATATGTCTCACCCAATAAATGCTTGAAATCTGAATGCCTAAATTGTACTCAGCCCTAGCCTTCTATCATAGACAGCCTTGGACACCACCCCAGATTGATAAGATATTTAAGATTTAATTATGTGCTTAACGACAAATCATCATTTTGGCACCATTTCTAGGGAACACGGTGTTGTTAGAGGGTAAAAGTACCCCAATAACTGTTAATTATACTAAATTATGAACTTCAAAGTAAAATCTGGATAAATGATTGGTATTAGTAATATTTTTTGGTAAATTGCATTTCAGTCCATTTAGAAAACAAGCAACCATAGGGAGGTGATCTTCACACCTAGGTTTTCAATTGCTTATGTTTGAAATTCTTGATAAAAAATGAAATAATTCATCATCCTCATTATCAAGAAACATAAGATCTATTAGAGGAGCCATCTGCTAGTATTGCCATTTTTATATCCATATCATCAGGGTAGTATAAACAAATGTGTATTAGGTGTTGGGAAGACATCATGGCAAATATACAAGACTATCCCTTGAAAAAAATAATCATATCAGCAACTTGTAGCATTTGTTCACAAGGACATATCACTGATAAATGTCATTTACTTCCACAACTCAGAGATGCAAAATTTATTTTCTGGTATAAATTCTTCTCAAGGTAGATCCCAACAACAACAAACAAAGCAAGTAAAACCACTACCTCCAGCCCAACCTATGGTCAATATGAATAATACAGGATAGGTAACCCCTATCTATGTAAGTTGAGTCAGTTAAAAGAAAATCACAAAACTTTTTGCACAATCAAAATAGAAGTTTACATATTAACAATGATCCTAAAGTTTTTCTATTATTGCTTAAATATTGTTAGGGTTTTACCATGCTAAACCACAACCTAACAATTCTTAGCCTACATCGACAATAGTTGATCTCATTAGAGGTGATCCTACCTGACAAGTAGTTGATCTGCTAAAGTTGTACAGTTCTTGTCTTATTGTGCAAACCAAAAATATATCTTTTTCAACCCAACCTGTGATCAATTTGAATAATATAGGATAGGCAACCCCTATCTATGTAGGTAAATCTGGTAAAAAAAAATCCTGCAGGAAATGTTATTGGCTGTAACAACATCCAACTGTGCTCAAACAAGAACTTACCTGAGCTTGAAGAAACAAAAATAAATGGAGATACATATAAAATATTTAGTCTAAACACACATAAATTAGCTTTGGATAAAGGAGGAAAACTAGAAAAACTGCACATAGAAAATTTACTTCCATTGAAATATTTAGTAAGAAATTACAAAGGGGTAAATTATGTCATCCTAGGAATGAAACAAATTGAAATTCAGGCAAGAAAATTCTTGAACATTATTAGCTGCTTGAATTTTAAACAAAAAGCAAAATTATTGCTATTTTGAAACAATATTTCAATCCCTTTACATGGAATTACAAGGGTATATCAAGATTTTATCTTGATGTAAGCACTTAACATATTTTGGTAATTGGTATTTAAGTGTTTTAAGTATAGATTGACAAGATTTTGCATACTAGGAGGCATGGACAACACTTGATTGAAGAAGTTTTCATGTATGGAGCAGTGCTTCTTTCTCCCATTGGTAATTCATGGAGGATGTTAGTGGTGAATGGACATTGCCTTCGGGTATACCATGCACCATTAACTAAGGAGGAGTTATTGAAGGAGATTCCATTGTATGTACACATAATGGAAGAGAATTTCTCTTCAAAATCAGATTTAGAGTGATGATAAAAAGTTTGACAAAAAAAAAAAAACAAGAAAAGCAAAAAGAAGAATAGTCTTGTTTGTGAACTTCCTTCTTGGGTACAAGCAAGACAAGAAAAATTGAAAAAAAAAGAAAAGAGAGAGAGAGAGAGAGAAAACAATTTGCAGCAAAGGCATGTCCCACAAAATGGGGATACATGAGGACAAGCATAAATTTTAGCAAGGAAGAGGAACAATGGAGACAATACTTCATTTCCAGCAAGAAGGAGACAATTATGATGTAAGAAGATTCTTACTACTCATCTAGAAAGGAAGGTTTCATCAATGTTGTAGGTTTCAACAGAAAGAGATGGTGTTTTATGATGTAGGAGCATCTGGTGGTGACAAAGCAATCTTGCATCATCAAAAAAATTTCTAAGTGTTGGCAAGGGGAAAATTTGTCGCGATATTGCGACGGAAAATGTGTCGTGATATTGCGACACATTTGGAGAAGAGGATCCAGCAGGGAGAATCTGTCGCGATATCGTGACAAAAAATGTGTTGCGATATCGTGACACATTTGGAAAAGAGGAGCCAGCAGGGAGAACCTGTTGTGATATCACGATAGAAAATGTGTCGTGATATCGCGACACATTTGGAGAAAAGAAACCAGCAGGGAGAAGCTATCGCGATTTTGCAATAGAAAATGTGGCGTGATATCGTTACACAAAATGGAGAATGAAGCTAGCAAAGAGAATTGTCATGATATCATGACGGGTTTCAAAGGAGACACAAGGATGCCAAAGATGTCACAATTTCACATGTCATGGTTTCACGACCCAAAGGCAGAAGACAAGTACGAAAGGCAAAGATGTCATGATTTCATGACATGTCATGGTTTCGTGACCTAAGGAAGAAAGAGGAAGCCAAAAGCTAAGATGTCACGATTTCACGACCCGAAGGCAGGATGAAGAGCGAAAAATGAAGATATCATGATTTTGTGACATGTCGTAGTTTCGTGACCCGTAGAAGAGAGAGAAGGCACGTTGGAGAAGATGTCATGATTTTATGACATGTCGCAGTTTCATGACCCACCAAGGAGAGAGAAGGCCAGAGGAGGAAGATGTCATGATTTTGTGACATGTCACAGTTTCACGACCAGAAGGCGAAGAAGGAGCCGAGGGAGAAAGATGTCACGATTTCATGACATGTCGCATTTTCAAGACTAGACGGTGAGAGAAGGATCCAAAGGAGGAAGATGTCGTGATTTCGTGACATGTCGCAATTTCATGACCCGATGAAAATAAGGAGGCAAGGGAGCCGAAATGTCATGATTTCACGACATGTCAGTTTTGTGGCCCGAAGGAGAGAATAGAGGCTGAACGCCAAAACATCACGATATCATGACCCAAAGAGGAGAGAGAGAGCAAGGAAGCAAAAATGTCGTGATATCATGACCTATTGTTCATGACTCTAGATGGACAGGTGGTTGTAGAGGTCATTGCAGAAGGGCACGTGGCAGCAAAATACAGGTGGCTACAGAGCACTCCTGGGAATGATGACTCAGAGGTCCGATGTGCAGGCGGCTATAGAGCACTCTGCCATTCTATGCAATGATGGTCCAGGGCACCTGGCAATGGGATGTAGGCGGCAAGAGAACATTCATGTAGGCAGTTACAAAAAACTTCGCAGTCTGTGTAATGATGTTCGAAGGGGGTCGGGTTCACTATAAGAGTCAGTTCATACATTGTAATCGGGTCGGCCATTTTTACTTCTGTAATTGGGATTTGAAAGTTTTGAATGAAATATTGGTGGTTTCTCTGCTTGTAAACTTAGTCCTGCGTCAAGTGGTATCAGAGTGAGAAGGTTTTGAGTGCGTGAACAGATCATCGGTCGTGAGGCAGTTTGCACCAAGATCTGTGGTTGGGGGTTGTGAGAAAGTGAGCAAGATGCCTCCATGAAGAAACCATGGTGGTGCAAGGAATATGGTGCCAGAGGTCAATTTCAGAGCTTTGCAGAGGCAAGTGCAAGCCCTGCAGGAGGAATTGAGAAGAGGAGTTGAGCCAAGAAGAGAAGACCATAGTGAAGATGAAGCTTGGGGAGATAAGGGTCCATCTGATGAGGAAGAATCATTGGATCCAGTAGAAGCTAGGTTGTATAGGGCCATATCCCAGATTAGGAAGAAGCAGAAGTTTGACGTCTCCACATATTCTGGGAATCTCAACCCCAAGGAGTTGATAGATTGGATCAACGACATGGAGGAATATTTTGAGTATGAGGAGATCTCAGATCCAAATCAGATCAGGTTCACAAAAACAAAGTTGAAGGGACATGCTAGCATCTGGTGGAAAGCAGTGCAGCTGGAAAGGAACAGGATGGGAAAAGAAAATATCACCAAGTGGGATCGGATGGTTGAGAAATTGAAGAGGTAATTCATACTCACAGATTATGAGTTGGATCTGTTGAGGAGGATGCAGAGTCTAAGACAGGCGAGTAAATCTATCAAAGAGTACACAGAGGAGTTCTACCAGATCTCAATTCGAATTGGCCATTCTAAGGCGAATAAGGAGAAGGTCGCCCGCTACATCAATGGGTTGAGAACCATAATTCAAGAAGAGCTGAGTCTGGTTCGGATGAGCATGGTTGAGGATGCGTACCAGTTTTCCCTAAAAGTGGAAAAGAAACTAAATAGGAGGATTGAGGGTAAGCAGAGAGGAAAGGATCGTGGTGGGAGAACTGGTGGAAGGACCAGTGGAGGAAGATACAGATATCTGAATAAGACTGGTGAAACAAGTAGTAGTCAGGACCAGAAAGAAGAGAAAGAGGAGAACACCCACCACCCACACAATCAGAACAATAACTACCCGAGAGGAGGAGGTAGGCCTGGGCGTGGGTATGGGAGAGGTGTATTTCATGGAACCTACTACAATTGTGGGGAAGAAGGGCATCGGGCATACAACTGTCCACAGTCCCAAGAGAGGCCAAATTAGAGACCTAAGGGTCAGGCCAGGGTTGCTGTAGCAGATGAAGGTGTCGAATCTGAGCACTCTGAGGAGGCAGAACAAGGAGAAGCGATGGTCATAAGGAGAGTCTTTTTGAATGAGGAAAAGGAGCCAGACCAGAGGAACAACCTATTTTGCATGAGATGCAAATGCTTAGGCAAGGTCTGTAACATCATTATTGACAATGGTAGTACTGATAACTTGGTCTCTAAGGAGATGGTTGCCAAGTTATAGTTAGAGAGAAGAAGACACCCACATCCATATCGGATTACGTGGTTACAGAAGGACCATAGGGTTTTGGTCAATGAGCAATGCCTGGTGAAATTTAACATTGGTACTTATCGTGATGAGGTCCTATGTGACATCCTGCCTATGGATGCATGTCACATGTTGCTTGGAATACCATGGTAGTTTGATCGAAGTGTAGTACATGATGGTCAAGCCAACACGTATTCCTTGTCGAAGAATGGAGTTCGCCATAAGGTATGTAGCAGTTCTCGAGTCTATCTAGTTGATGGAAAAATATTTTTAGATGGTTTGAAGCTAGATCATATGTGCTATGCAATAATCCCTAGGGTTAGGGAAAATGAATGTGAGGATACCCCAGTAGAATTCATGGGTCTATTAGAAGAATTTCTAGATATCATATCAGATAATGTACCTGAGGGTTTACCACTTGTAAGAAAGATCAGTCACCATATAGACTTGGTACCAGGGTCTAGCTTGCCCAATAAGGCCACACATAGAATGACTCCTATGGAAACTGAGGATCTGAATAGGCAAGTTCAAGAGTTTCTAAAGAAGGGGTTGATTCGGGAGAGTCTTAGCCCATGTGCAGTACCTACAGTACTAGCACCCAAGAAATATGGAGAGTGGAGAATGTGCACAGGCTCTCGAGAAATTAACAAGATCACTATAAAATACAGGTTTCCATTGCCAAGGATGGATGACATTATGGACTATTTTAGTGGAGCTAAGTACTTCACGAAGATTGATCTGAAGAGTGGTTATCATCAAATACATGTCAGAGAATGGGATGAGTGGAAGACAGCCTTCAAAACTAGAGAGGGTTTGTATGAGTGGTTGGTCATGCCATTTTGTCTAACTAATGCACCAAGTACATTCATGCGGCTGATGAATGAAGTATTGAAAGAATTTTTAGGCAAATTTGTCATTGTCTACTTGGATGATATCTTGATATTTAGCAGAACCCTGGAGGAATACCTGATGCATATCAGGAGGGTTTTTGAGAAGCTGTGGGAGGAGCAGTTGCTGATAAATCTGAAGAAGTGTAACTTCGTGAAAAGGGAGTTAGTATACCTAGGATTTGTCATCTTAGAAAACGGTCTAAAAATGGACCCAAAAAAGGTGAGGGCTATCATGGAATGGCCTGCTCCAAGAAGCATGACTGAGGTAAGATCGTTTCATGGTCTAGCCAATTTTTATAGAAAATTCATTAGAAATTTTAGCAGTATTTGTGCATCCCTTACGGAGACAATGAGGGGGAATAAGAAGGAATTTAAGTGGACAACCGGAGCAGACAAGAGCTTTGCTATGTTAAAGAAGAATGTCATAGAGCAACCTGTCTTAGCACTTCTAGATTTTAATAGGGTATTTCAGGTAGACTGTGATGCTAGTGGTAGTGCCATATGGGTTGTATTGAGTCAAGAGGGTAAGCCTGTCGCTTATTTTAGTGAGAAACTCAATGATGCCAGGAAGAAGTATTCAGTGTATGATCAGGATTTCTATGCTATAGTTTAGGCTCTAAAGAAATGGAGGCATTATTTGTTGCCAAAGGAGTTTGTTCTATATACTGATCATCAGGCACTACAGTATATTAATAGTCAAGGAAAGCTAAATCAGAGGCACCTGAAGTGGGTTGAGTTCCTGTAGAGCTATACCTTTGTGCTAAAGCACCGAAGTGGAAAGTCCAACAGAGTTGCGGATGCCTTAAGTAGGAGGCAATATTTATTTATGGAAACAAAGGTGGAATTTGTAGGGTTTGCTGAACTTAAGGGTTTGTACCCTACAGATCTTGACTTCGTAGAAGTTTGGAAGGCCTGCTCTGTGCCTATTACTTTAGATAGAACTAAGTGGTTGAATATTTTATTCAAGATGGAATGTTGTTCAGGGGAAACCAATTATGCATTCCAAGGAGTTCAATGAGGGAGAATCTAGTCAAGGAAAAGCATAGTGGAGGGTTGGCTGGGCACTTTGGTCAAGACAAGACCATTTCCCTTGTTAATGAAAACTACTACTAGCCACAATTGCAACAATATGTGACAAAATTCATGCAAATTTGTAGGATATGCCAGATGGCAAAAGGTGTGAGGAAGCATATTGGATTATATCAACCACTACCTATACCCGAAAGGCCATGGGAGGACATCAGTATGGATTTTGTTCTTGGTTTATCTAGGATGCAGAGGGGAAATGACTCCATACTTGTGGTGGTTGACAGGTTTTCAAAAATGGCTCATTTTATCCCTTGCCAAAAAACTAGTGATGTGGTCCATGTGGCAGGCTTATTTTTCAAAGAAGTGGGACGACTTCATGGTCTACCACAGAGTATTGTGTCGAATAGGGATACCAAGTTCGTTGGGTATTTTTGGAGAACCCTGTGGAAGAAACTGAAGATGGATTTGAAATTCAGTTCTGCATACCACCCACAGACAGATGGCCAAACAAAGGTGGTGAATAGAATTTTGGGAAATCTATTGAGATTCTTGGTAGGAGACAAGCCCAAGGGATGGGATTTAGTTTTGTTGTAGGCATAATTTGCATACAACAATTCTATCAATAGGAGTACTAGCAAATCTCCATTCTAGATAATTTATGGGAGTAGCCCAAGAAATGCTTCTGAGTTGAGGAGGATCGATACAAGATAAAAGTGCAGTGGTGAGGCTAAAGAATTTGCAGAGCACCTAAAAAGCTTGCATGAAGAGGTGATGAAGCAAATCACTAAGATGAATACTCAATATAAGACCAGGGCAGACCAGAAGTTCCGGTCTAAAGAATTTTAAGTGGGAGATGCCATCATGGTCCATCTGAGAAAAGAAAGATTTCCTTCCAAGACCTATAACAAGCTGAAGATGAAGAAGTTTGGGCCATGCAAAAACATTGGAAAATGGGATTCGGGTAATGCCTACGAGGTGGAGTTGCCGAGTGAACTTAACATCTCACCCGTTTTTAACATTTTGGATTTGGTCGAGTATCATGAAGGAGGTAGCAGTGAGACCCCAAGTCTAGATTTGTGGAGCATTCCAGCAGCCACCCCAGTCATAGACGAGATAGAAGAAGTCCTTGACATGCGTGAAGGCCGAAGTACTAGGAACAAGCGATATTCTGAATATTTGGTCAAGTGGAAGGGCAGACCCGTAGAAGATGTGACCTGGTTGTCAAAGGCAGAGGTTGGCCGCCTAGGTCTACCTCACACAGAACAGAAGTGAAGATCACTTCTCAATTCACCCTAGGTGTCTGATGCAGGAGCATCTGGTGGTGACAGAGCAATCTTGCATCATCAAAAAAATTTCTAAGTGTTGGCAAGGGGAAAAGTTGTCGCGATATCATGATGGAAAATGTGTCACAATATCGCGTCACATTTGTAGAAAAGAAACCAGCGCAGAGAAGTTGTCACGATTTCACAACAGAAAATGTGGCATGATATCGCGACACAAAATGGAGAATGAAGCTAGCAAAGAGAACTATCATGATATCGTGACGGGTTTCAAAGGAGAGGCAAGGATGCCAAAGATGTTGCGATTTCACGACATGTCACGGTTTCACGACCCGAAGGCAGAAGACAAGTACGAAAGGCAAAGATGTCACGATTTCATGACATGTCATGGTTTCATGACCTAAGGAAGAAAGAGGAAGCCAAAAGCTAAGATGTCATGATTTCACGACCCAAAGGCAAGATGAAGAGTGGAAGAGGAAGATGTCATGATTTCATGACATGTCGTAGTTTTGCGACCCGCAGAAGAGAGAGAAGGTGCGTTGGAGAAGATGTTGCAATTTCATGACATGTTGTAGTTTCACGACCCACCAAGGAGAGAGAAGGCCAGAGGAGGAAGATGTCATGATTTTGTGACATGTCACAGTTTCACGACCAGAAGGTGAAGAAGGATCCGAGGGAGAAAGATGTTGCGATTTTGCAACATGTCACATTTTCATGACCAGACAGTGAGCGAAGGAGCCAAAGGAGGAAGATGTCATGATTTCATGACATGTCATGATTTCGTGACCCGATGAAAACAAGGAGGCAAGGAAGTCGAAATGTCATGATTTTGTGACATGTCATGGTTTCACGGCCCGAAGGAGAGAATAGAGGCCGAATGCCAAAATGTCACGATATCACGACCCGAAGATGAGAGAGAGAGAGCAAGGAAGCAAAAATGTTACGGTATCGCAACATATTGTTCACGACTCCAAACAGACAGGTGGTTGCAAAGGTCATTACAGAAGGGCACGTGGCAACAAAATACAGGTGGCTATAGAGCACTCCTAGGAATGATGACTCAAAGGGCTTATGTGCAGGCAGCTACAAAGCACTTCACCATTCTATGTAATGATGGTCCAAGGCACCTGGCAATAGGATGCAGGCGGCGACAGAACATTCATGTAGGCGGTTACAAAAAAATCTACAGTCTGTGTAATGATGTCCAAAGGGGGTCGAGTCTGCTATAAGAGTCAGTTCATACATTGTAATCGGGTCAGCCATTTTTACTTCTGTAATTGGGATTTGAAAGTTTTGAATGAAACATTGGTGGTTTCTTTGCTTGTAAACTCAATCCTATGTCATTTTCATACAACAATTGACATGTTTTTGTAGAATAATGATTGGTCTTATCCAAATAAGAGTGAGAGATGTTCTCTCTCATTTAAGCACTTGAAAAAAAAAAGGGATAGAAGTTGGTTGAAAACCAAAAATGGCAACCTCTTCTGATGAAAAAAATGAAAAAAAAAAGATGAAAAAAAAAAAAATATGAATAATTCAGTAGTGAAAACCTTCTTTGAGGCGCTACTGAGTTGGCTTGCATGAAAACCAAATTTTCGGCATGCATTGCCTTGTTGATCTACCCATAGTTGTTCCATCATTGTAAAAATCTCACACTGCACATGTGTTATTTTTATGTTTTTAGATAGCCTGCTAACAATCATCAAAAGTAGCTTGTAAGGTGCATGACCAATTTTTAGGACAGTATGGTATGTGTTTCTTGCATTTAATTCATAGTAAAATTTTAGTATTTAGTGTATGATAATCGGTATTTCGCATAAACTATTCACACAATATTGGCAAGTTGAAAATGGAACATGTTCAAGATATCAAGAAACACCCCCTTATGCCCTTAATTGCATGGAAATTCCAAAACTGTGCAAAAATCTAATTTTGGGACAGACATGGCAACAATTCTATTTCAATTTGTAAGGCAAGTTTTAGAAGGAGAACTACAAGTTTATATCTCACAATTGTATGATAAATTGAAGGAATATAATCAGAAAAATGCACCTGAAGGTTCTATTTTAATACTAATGGAATAAAATAGCAACATACAAAACAAAGAATAGCATCTAAACAAAAGGATGAAGAAGGAATTTTTGATGTTATGGAAGGCTTATACACTCTAGAGATGGGCCCACAATAGAATCTGTAGCTAATTTTTGCATTGGAGGTCATTTCTGCATTTTCTAATTCATCTTTGGAATGAACAGTCATATCTTCGGAATGAACAGGCATATCTTCAGAATGAGTAGGATATCTTCAAAATGAGCAAAAACTATACCAAAATTGTTGAAAATGCTACAAAATAGAAAAAAGAGTAGGGTACATCAAATATTGATGTTCATAAGGCTCTACCATAAGTAAGTACATCCCTCAAGCATTTCAAATCCAAAAATTTTATCAATTTTGTTCAAAAGGTGCAAACAACAGAAATAAGCATTTAGGCTAAAATGTTGTTAAGAACAAAAAATTCCATCAGTATTAGTGCATCTGCTAAATACTATTCCACAATAAGACTATTGCAAGATGAATCACATGATATCAAGCCTTTAAAAGGTACCTTACAGCACTAAAACTTGTAGAAAGACAGAAAAAGAGTCATACATGTGCTTAATTGCAAAATATTTGATATAGTGGAGCAAAGAGGAATTTCTTAGTTAGCAGGTAGCAAAGGATGTTGTTCACAAGAATAAAACCTGTATATTACTATGGCCTACTAAGATGCATGAGGACATGCATTAGTTCAATTTGGGAGGGATGATGAGGCCCAAAAATGCCTCATTATTGCACAATGTTTGACTACCATATGATAAGTTAATTGCCAAATAGTTGACTAAAATATACTATTTGTTAAGTGTTTGCATGATTTTATGTTAGGAATACTATATCTTTGTTTTTTACTATTTTTAGCATTTTGTGACTGATTTTGCTTGATTAAGTAGCAAGTAAAAACATGCATTTCAATTAACCAAATGTGGTATTCTGATATCCATTAACTTATCAATGGTTTTTGAATGTTTTCCTGCTCTTCAAATTGTTTCAAATCCACATTGAAGCCAAAATTTAAGGACTGTCATAAATCTAAAAATCTAAAAAAAATAGCCATATAAAAATCAGCAAGCTGTCACTTTATAGGAACACCTTGAATTTGTCAAGAAAAACATGAGGATATGGATGGAATGAGTTCATAAGGACTATAGAAGACATCTGACCTATTTAGAAGAATTACCACATGGTCTAAATAGGTAGCAACAAGGTATAATAGAGCAAGGACAATTGTGCAGCACTATTGCACTATTTCAGCATTGTTCCTTGGTGAATGAAGTGTATAAATTCAGTAGCAACTTGATGTACTCCTTCATGTTCATATTTGAATAATTTTTCAATGTTATAATTTATTTGAATTTGTAAGAAATGCCAACATTTTACAACTGTGCAGAAGAGTTGGAAAATGCAGTAATTTACCATGTAAATTCTAGTAAGCTACCAATGAATGGCAAGGCATGAAATTCACACATGGAGAGGAATGAAGGCTATTGCAATCTGATCCTAAGAGCTAATCCACTTGAGAAATGCAACTAAAATCACTTGAAGAGCACACAACTGGTCATTATAAATATATTCGGAATGAGTAGACATCTTCGGAATGAGAAATACAGTCTCTTCGAAATGAACAGACATCTACGAAATGAGAAATATAGTCTCTTCAAAATGAGCCACTTATCTTCGAAATGAGAACAGAAAGTGTTTTTAGAATTTTTGACTATTTTTTGACGATGGAAAAATATAAAGAAGGTTGAGAAGGTTAAGGGAAAATATCTCCCATATGATTTTGTCGTCCTTGTCGTCCAAAGCCACCATTCATGGAAAATATCAATTTTGATCATCTTCTAGGATAAACACAGAAATAACTGCAGCATAATAGGAAGTTGTTTGCAAGATAGAAATGGCATATTCTAAAGTGAAGAAATATGTGTGAGATATTTCTAGACTTCTCCCACGTACTCCCACCACTAAAGATGCTTTCTAAGGGCCAATGACTACTACTGCAACACAAACTGTCTAGATTTGCATTTATTTCAGATCTAGAATTATTGGCAAATCACTATAAAGTAGCACATAGGCTGATTTGAGCATGGGATATGTTGTAAATATTTATATAAATAACACAACATCCTCCTTGGTTGATCCAGTTAGGAATTCGAATAGATGAAAGTTTTCAATAGCAACAATTAGGACTGTAAAGTAATTTTCTGTAATAGTTTTCAGCATGTTTTGTCAGCAATAAAAGTGCAGTTATTTTATCATTTTCTTTTATGAGTATTAATTATTTAAGGAGTGCTTTTCACCTCCTTCTATATCAGGAATTATGGGCCCACTTTCAGATCTAGAAGGAGGATTTTTCTGGCAGGTTTTAATATGTAATTTGCTTTAGCATAATTAATAGATTACTTGTCAAGTTTACTTTTCTTTTTTCAAGTTTGAATAATGTTTTTTATGTTTTTTATTATGTTTATGTACAACATTTGTGTGTGTGTCAACTGGAAAATTGTATTAAATATTTTTCCTTTGCTTTCCATGTTTTCCTTGATTTTCGGTTTTAGCAACTTTCTATTTTTAGCATATTTCATTTTGCTGTCAATTCCTGTAGTAGAAGCTTGATGACCTTTTGTGGCAAGACATTGACAGGTGTTTTTAGCATAAGTTTTATTTACAAGCATCATTTCAATTATGCAAGAGTAACTAGGTTTCAATTTTGCAAATGTAACTTAGGATTTCCAATCAGCAACATTTAAATTGAGCAATTTAAATTCTGTTATTTTAATTCTGCAAAAGTAGATTAGACTTTCAATTTAGCAATTTCAATTCCTACAACTTAGAATTAGTTTTTAGTTCCTGCAAGTTTTTATTCTGTATATTAGGTTTAGTGTGACACCAAAATGCTAAACCAAATCTGTCTCACCCAATAAATGCTTGAAATATGAATGCCTGAATTGTACTATGCCCTAGCCTTCTATCATAGACAACCTTGGACACCACCCTAGATTGATAAGATCTTTTAGATTTAATGATGTGCTTACCAACAATGCATAAATAATCATAAGTGACATTACCTTGGAAATATCAATACATTGAACTTCAAACCATTGTTATAATAATTATTTTTTTAGCATTTTATTACTTAACTTTGTATGTGATATTGCAAGGAATAATTGTATGATGAAACATCATCTAAAAGATCTATAAATCAGTCTATTAAGGATGATATCATCACCAAGTTTTTAGGACCCAAAATAATGGGTCAGTTTTGGGGTGTCATTAAAGGAGTATCACCAATAGATTTATTCATTGGTAAGGGCTACATACAAAAATTGTGCCAAATACAAGAGAATACGATGGAGAAAGAGCAAAAATGGAAAGAAAAACTTGTAGAGAATGAAAAAAATATTGTAGAGAGTCTTGTAGGGAAAGATAAAAATATTGAAGATATTTTGACACAACTTTAATAGAAAAAATTGTGTCAATTTTTTCATGATTTTATATTTAAAAAGTTTACATGTTGTACCCCTAAAATTTTAATAACCCCTTGCATATAATTACATAGGCAACATCACTACATCCTACCCCTACAATTGGACATAATATTTGTGGTGGTGGTCAAGGAACAGGTAGCTGCTCAATACCTTATAAGACAAAGTCATCAATGGTATGACTATTATTTCAAGTATAAAATGGTTGAGTTAGTTTGTACTTTATGCTATGTAGTGAATTTATCTAGGTTGCTAATTTTTTGAGTAGGGACTAAAAAACATATTGATAACTCAAATCGAGAGAAGGGATTGCTACTTGAATCAAATCCATAAGGATAACATAGTAGTCGAAGGCACAATGATCAATACTAACCCTGAAGACATTATACATGGTCAATGTTTAGGTGAAGGTTATTACAAAGCCAATGTGCACGTCATCCACAAAGAGGAAGTAATATTGTACAAAAGGAAAATTATGCCAGTCAGATAAAATAATGTTTGACACTTAGTCCTAGTATGTAGCACTATTACTTTATTTGCATAGATGGATATTTATGTATCTAACAAAAGTCTCAGGATACCCTCTTGTCTTATGTCTGATGGTTGGTGTGGGTAGGGATGTTTAGACATCTACCTATTATATGGATGGCTCAGGTTGTCCATTCACCTATATCTGTAAATAATAATTGCAATTCAAATAAGAATTTTCATTTACATATATAATCATAACTAATTTATTTCTTTATTTTTTTTCTACATGTACGAGGTGCAATAGATCATTGTTGTTCATAAATAATAATTTGGTTTTTATCCAAAAATCTAAGAAAAAATATTTCATATATTATTCAAAATAAATTGTGTAATGCTAACCTTCAACATTTTAAATTCCTTTTGTAACTAATATTTTTTTATAATGAAGAAATATAACATGTCATTATAATGGTTGTCTCACTACCTTGTTTGAGATGAGAAACATGTTGGTTAAATGATTACCAACTCCCACTTTCGTCAAAAATAATATTTTCCTAATCCTTTATTCTATTGAGTTTTAGGGTAATCAAGTTAAATGCTTATTGGAATATTTTGATTTACGTCTATCAACTCATCAATTATCGAATGGTCTCGAGAAAAATGGAAAAGGATATGCATTTTTGTGGCCATATTTTTAACTAACTATAAGAGCTTTTGTAAATAACTAGTTTTTTTAAATATTCTTAAACTTGATTCAACAATGTTCAGATTGTGAAGGAGTATGAAAAATATTGTTGTGTACATTTGTCAAATTTTTTTATGTTTGCTTGGAAATAAGTAAAATCATAATGCATTGTCATCATATCACCTCAATAAGATGAATGGCTTGTTGTTTTATAAAGTATGGTTGTGTATATATCTTTATAAGGATGAATGACTATGTATTCATTTCATAGGAAAGAATTATTGTTTTATAGAAAAGAAATATTACCTCATAAAGTACTATCATGTATATTTTTTTATAAGGATGAATGGTTGTATTCATTTCATAGGGAAAGAATTGTTGATTTATTGTGAATTAGTATTGTTGATCATGTGCATACAAAGCTTATTGTGTTGTCATACATTCATCCATCCATGATATTTTGAAAACCTTACTGTGTGCATTTCATTCTATGAAACATTATGTAAGCCTTCTGTAAATTCTACATTCTTCTGTATTTGATCCTTCGAAACTCCAATTACACTATGTTGAAGGTTGCAAACTCCTATTACAATATTGCTAGCTAGACACCTATGCTTCAATTAATGAATGATAACTTAATTATGGCAAATCATAAAGACTATGATGTATTCAATGCTTTGGATATTACACAAAAGTGTACTTATAGAAGTTTATTATTATTTTTAACTAATATATAGAAGCTAATAATTTATTCATTAATGTAAAAAGCACATTTTCAAATTTGAGATGTATATTTTCAAGTTATGACTTTCTACATGTCATGTATAGATCTTAATTCTGTTATGCATAATTCTCTATAAGTATTACTTTCTATGTATATTAGAGGTCAATTTTTTATTATGGTATTTTGTTTCATCTTGAAGATGCCTTGCAATGTTTGAATATATTGAGCAACAAGTATAGCCATGTTAATTCTTCTGGGAATGTATTATTAATTTTTTATCACTTACCATGAATATTTATTTTCAAAGTTATGTAACCATGGAACAAGACTCAGTGGTTAGAGTTGTTGTAATGTTTTGGTAATTTGTTAAAGGTATTAAAAGACAACACATTCATTTGGAGGGAATATATTTAACAAAAAAATCATGGTTTATTGTTATTATGTATACTCCATATTTTATACTATGTTATGGATTCATTTGACCATTGGATTCTCATTGTTATAAGCCACACCTCCCTAAGGTAGGACCATAGTTGATTGGTTTTACTTTTATGTTAAGGTCTAGTAGTGGAGCTTGTTAAATTTGTTGTTGTAGTCATTATTAGGTGGCTCTTATATAGTTTTTGTATTTAAGGATTCAATGTGTTTGGGTGTTTTGTGCTATGTGTGACTATCATAGTGCAATGCAAATGTTATATAACATGATTATGGCTATATACACCTTTAAGGTTAGGATTATGGTGGATTAATTATGGTTAAGATTTGGTAGTTGGTATTATTGTATAACTTATCTATATTCACGTAGGGGGTGGGTATTTATGTATTATTTATTTTGGATGATTGAAAATAGCTAGATATTTTAACATACTGTAATTATGTAAATCAAATATTAAATGTTTTGGCTTTCGAGTTTTATATGAATGAAACATTTTTTATCTTTATAATAGGTTCAACATAATTATGATACTCTTAAAGGACGTATGACATGATCTCTTACGAATGTTGAAACAAGAAATATATTTGGAGGATTGTTTTAGTTATGTTGAAAAAATATTGAGAAGATCTGATTTGCATGATTGTTCAGATTGCAGTGGCTTGGCTTGATCCTATAACTATCTTTTCCTACCCTTTCAAAGCTAGCTCAGCTTTACATTTTACCCATCCTTTATATATATATTTTTAGGGTGGTTTAAAATCGCCCTCTTAGGCCTAATATGTCATAATCCTAAGAGGGTAGTTTCAAACGCCCTCATAGTCCTAAGAGAGTAGTTCTAAACCACCCTTTTACACCTCAAAAACCACCCTCTCAAGGTCTAAAAGGGTAGTTCCAACCGCCCTCATAGTCCTAAGAGGGCAATTCTAAACCACCCTTTTAGACCCTGAGAGGGTGGTTTTTGAGGTGCTTTTTAGCCATTGTCATAGGTTGTAGAATTTTTATGACACCCTCATGGACATCAATTGAATATTTACTTTTAATGTTATTTAAGGGTAGTTTATAACTATTATTAAATCCCTTTTTCGGTATAGTGCATGTTCACTAGATGCGTGGATTTCTATAAGTTATCAATGAATAACTTAGTTTTTATGAGAGCATGTTCTTTGGCTTGCTTTTCTATAGTAGCACATTCTCTAGAGGCTAAAATTATTTTTTATAGTAAAATATTCTCTAGAGGCTCAATTTTTTATCTGATAGCAACACATTCCTTGGAGGCTTGACTTGTTGGTGACTTATATTACCTTTAGCACTCTATGAGTTCCTATTGTTCTTATCCAATGGATTACGTGCTTCTCCATTACTGCCTTATGAGATTCTCTCTTAGCACCTTATGTGTTTTTCTCTTAGCACCTTATGTTATTTTCTGTTGCCTCCTTATGTGCTTTCTTCTAGTGCTTATTGAATACCTACTATAGTACCTTATAAGTTCTTTGTATTAGGTCACACTTAAGAACAAAATATGATTATCCTCCTTACTAGATAACCCAATATCAATGTCAAGGTGACTGTACATATCCTTGAATAACTAACTTTCTCCTAAGTTGGTTCTTCCTCAATCTACAATAGTGATTCTCATCTTTCTCCAAAGAATCTAAAATATTGTCAAGGTGACTTTGTATTTCCCCGAATTTCTAACCATATTTGGAGTTGACTTCCAGTCAATCAATATCTAACTTTTCTTCTATGTTAGTTTCCAATTAATAAATTTCCAACTTTCCTTCTAAGTTGACCCTTTCTATCAATATGGTTGAGTTCTAGTCTTCACTCATTTTCCTTCAACCAAGTGGAAATACCCTATCAATTAAATCAAGGTGAATTATCCTTGTTCCCTCAATCTTCTACTTAACTAGACCTTTAAAAATAGAGTCAATATTCATTACCTTCAAAGTGGATATACTATAAATTAACTTTATCGATAATGGATAAAGTTAGATATTAATGATGGTGGCTAATTGTTGGTATTTTTTGCACACTATTTTTTTTAAAATTCATCCAAATATGAAATGCATCCAGTGGTGAAATAAAAATTGGATTAAATAATATTTAGATTTTTTTTGTTGTAGATCCTTTCTCAAGATTTCCAATGATATATTACAATATACAATCATGTCAACGGATCAAAAGTTATGGCTCCGAGAATCTATACCACCAAAAATAAATTTCGGCACTTTTTCGGGGAAAATCATTTTCAGCACTTTTTATGGAGAAATTCATTTTTACCACTTTTCTTGAGAAAATCATTTTTGATACTTTTTTCGGACAAAAATTATTTTTGGTACTTTTTTCGGAGAAATTCATTTTCGCCACTTTTCTCGAAGAAAAACATTTTCTATACTTTTTTCAAAGAAAATCATATTCGCCATTTTTTTTGGAGAAAATAATATTTGACATTTTTTTTAAAGAAAATCATTTTTGGGGAGAAAATAATTTTCAGGTTGTTTCTTCAGTGAAATTGATTTTCGGTAGTTTCTCCAGTGAAATTTATTTTCGAGTAGTTTTTTTAGCAAAATTGATTTTCGACAATTTCTCCAATGAAATTATTTTTTGGGTAGTTTCTCCAATGAAATCAATTTACTCCATTTTCTCCAAGAAAAATCATGGTTAAATGCACTTTGAGTGAAGATTGGTATGGAGGGAATTTCAAGGTCGATGATTTTAATTATTAGTGCAAAGGAGTTAATGTTTTTAGAATTATTGTTGATGAATATTAGATTCAATAGATAGCTAGTGATTTGCTAAAATTAAATGTTGTTCACTTCACCCTTGACACTGGTATGATCCTATTGATTTCAAGATGTTGTCCATTGTGGTGAATGCTCATTTTTGAGGCACCATCCATGAAGATGAAAATTCTTCCGATAATTCTTGTTGAGTCTCGATATGCTACCAACTATAAATGCTCACTAATTTTTGAGGCACCATTTGATTGATTTGTTGATACTACCAAGGAAGAAAATATTTTTGACCATGCCACCGACTTCCCACCATTGCGACAGTTTTATTTAATGCTTAAATTTTAGGGGTGAAACCCTCTATAAATATTGTAGAACTTGATAAGTTTAATGGATGGAATTTTTGCTATAAAAATCTTCGAGTTTAAACTTTTACCTCAATTTAAAGATGTTTTTTAGTTCCTAGATCAGTTGTGTATATTATTATTTTATGCTTTTTAATTTTGTTATATTTGTGCCTTTGTTATATGGATTGAATTCTACATTTGAATTTAATTGTTGATGAAGAAGTGAATATTGAGAGGTTAATTGAAAGTTATATTTATAGTCTATGATCGGTTTCTATGTT
This sequence comes from Wollemia nobilis, assembly GCA_028583015.1. NCBI lineage: Eukaryota > Viridiplantae > Streptophyta > Pinopsida > Araucariales > Araucariaceae > Wollemia > Wollemia nobilis. Next base: position 4,854,701 of record JAQPPZ010015929.1, read on the forward strand.
GTTCTTTATTTTAAATGTTGGTTAAAATTTGATAAGTTTTTTTAGTTGTAAGTTCATCCCCACATTACTTCTTCAGCTTATAGCCATATTTCCCATATCTTTCATTTATTTCCCATTTCTTTCTATTAGTTTCTATTCCTTTCCATTAATTTATTTTCCTAAAATCCATACCAGTATTAGATTATTATGGGAACCAACCCTCTCTAGATATTGGTCTAAAGGATATTCCTTTCCTTCAGCATTTCAATATTGGTCGAGTCTATGGTGCACATACATTTTATCCTTAGGCAGATTCATGACCAATAATTTTTGGCATACTCAATGCTGAACGAAGACACCTTGGAGGACCCAAGGTTTGGTGAGTAGCCTTGACATCACATGTAGATAAAATAATGTTCACCTAGTATTCCTAACTCAACGACAAGGACTGTGATCTCTAAAGACCATTGCTATAATGGTATAGGTATGTTATCCCAGCTGGGATGATTCTAGCTTTCTAAATCTCCAAAGTCAGCATGAGATTACCAAAAGTGCCTTAAAGACCCTAACGAAATACAATGGCAATGAGGGAATGGACTAAGAGCACCTTGAATATGTTTCTACTCTAGGGGCCCTCCATGGCATAGCCCACAAATATTTCATGATTAGACTCTTGGTCCTATATCTAGAAGGAATGGCATTGCAGTGGTACAAAATACTCTGGCGTAAGAGTATCTACTCATGGATAGACTTAGTTGGAGCACTCATCAACATGTTTGATGGTTCTTAAGATCCCTTTCAAATCCTAATACATCCCTCCACCATCACAAGGGTACCTCTAAGTGCATCATAAACTTCAATATCCAAGTTTTTAGGATTTGGGAAGAATTCCAGTGTAAATTCGATCATCATCCATGAAGGCCCACCTCTACTATGTTTAGGATTTCCACATGAACATAAGCCTCATCCTACTGCAATCTGGGAAACAAATATTCTCTCAAGTCTTTAAGAAGGAAGTACAAGCAAAGTGACTCCTACTGCAAGCAAGAAAATTATAGTGGAGAGAACCTGCTTCCCCATCACTTCTTCCAATGGTTGCTACCCCTATCCATATCGCATAGTACCTACCATCATGGTCGTTATAAACTATGTAGAATTTTAGAATACAACTATTTAGAGCACAAGGGGTGGTTATCTCCCAGCATCGGTAGAAGGAATATGCAAGCATCACCCTAGTAATTAATAATATGATTGCTTGTAACTTTCTTCAAGAGATATATTGAGAAGAAGAGAAGAGTCTAACAACAAGCTTTGAGTGCAAAGAGAGCATAATTTTGCACCCTTTTTGTATCCCTAAGTATAGCACACAAGTGCTCGATCGAGACCCAACAAGCATACCTCATAAAGAGGTTGGTCTTGAGGAGATCATGATAGTAGGGCTATCAACAAAAAATCCATCACATCAAGGAGTTAGAGAAGCATGTACCAAATACACCACAGTCAATGGAATCTCAAAAGTGGTTATATTAGGGCTAACCATCACCACATCCGATACATAAAGAAGGCTCCTATTTGATAAATCTATTCACCATATTATTCATTAATTGTATGAGTACTGGCATGCATGATAACCTGCCACATTACATCTTGTTTGCAACATGGTAAACTTTGGAAAGAGGTCAATCGGAGTTTAAATATCAATTAAAGTACAATCAAATCTAGTCCAGACACTACAGATTCACACAATTGATAAGTTTAATGGATGGAAATTTTATTGTAAAACTCTTAGAGTTTAAGCTTTTGCCTCAACTAAAAGATATTTTATGTTCCCTAGATGAGTTGTGTATATGATTATTTTATGTTTGTCATTTCTGTTATATTTATACCTTTTTTATATGGATTGAGTTTTGAATTTAATTGTTGATGAAGATGTGAATGTTGAAATGCTAATTGAAAGTTCTATTTACATTCTATGATCAGTTTTTGTGTTGTTCATTCTTTTAAATGTTGGCTAAAACTTTATCACATTTTTTTAGTTGTTAGTTCATCCCCACACTCCTTCTTCATCATACAACCATATTTTCCATCTCTTTCATTTATTTCTTATTTTTTTATGCTATTTTCCATTCCTTTTTGTTAATTTATTTTCCTAAACTCCATATCATTCTTAGATTAGTATGAGAACCAACCCTCTCTAGATATTGGTCTGAAGGATATTTATTTCCTTCAGCTTTTCAATGTTAGCCGATTCTAGGGTGCACATACATTTTATCATTAGGCAAATTCATGACCAATAGGTTTTGGCACACCCTATGAGACAAACAATCTCTGTATATAATGATGTTTGTATGGTTCCAACATTATAGGTATTGACACCAAGTTATCACACATTTCAAACATTGAATACCATAGAAAGAGAGGTCCAAACAAATGTGTAGTAGAGTTAAGCAACATAGATAAAGTGAAGACCATTTTAAATTTGAATGGATAGCCCATACAAAAAAATGTATTAATTTTGCATCTTACTTGGAAGTGATTGTGAGGGAAATTATCCCTATCACCCATACAGACTAGAGAGTAGTCCTAGTGGATGTTAAAAACCAATTATGGATACTCATTATGGTAAATTTTTAGCCAATGCAGTTCATAGTATCTATTTTTTAATATTTATATAAATATTGCATCTAATGAGATATTGGTTTGATCCACCAAAAATATATCATTTTGAACACAATGAATAAATAGGTCTTTACCACCATGGACAAGCAATGGTGTGAACATAATCATCGACTTGTGAAAAAATACTATGATAAGTATGATAATGATAAAGATAGAATTGCTAACCCCCCACCTTGTGTATCATAAAAGATAAGCCTTTGTGAATTGTAGGAGCAGTGCTAACTTTAAGGCAAGTACCAACCAATATGCTATGATAGTTCATATCATTGTTATGTTCATATAAATTTTTATGATCTTGCTCTCCCTAATGAATTTATATATTGGTTTCTTTGTTGCATTGTAGGTGATGAGGAAAAGGAACAAAAAAATGGATCTCACCAATCCATCACGCACAATTTTAGTCAAACAAAATATCCTAGACTAGAGCATGAAATGGTATTCTATTATACTCATCCATTTTTCTAAAAAGTAAAAAACTCCTTCTAGGGCCACCTTAATCTGAGATACCATGACTAGGGGGTTCTACATCATCAAAGTCACGTGGGAGTCATGCTTGCATCAACATTATAAATTGGATTTTGGGTACCCAATTCAAATTTTTGGTAGGGTGGAGATTCGAACCTACAACCTCCCTTAGAGGATTACCCTCTCCTCTCCAACTCACCTACAACACCTGGGTTATCATACTCCATTATTTATGACAAATATCGCTATATTATTTTTTCATATGACTTATCCCCATGTATCTCCAACTATATATCTTGTAGAGGAAGATCCACCCAATTAAGAAAAATCCACTACCAAGGGAAACTATGTGGATAGAAACTCATACAAATAAGGATGAGGCTCCTATTTCACCAAATGTTGTAGAGATAATTGATGAGGCCCAAAAATGCCTCATTATTGCACAATTTTTGACTACCATATGATAAGTTAATTTCCAAATAGTTGACTAAAATATACTATTTGTTAAGTGTTTGCATGATTTTATGTTAGGAATACTATATCTCTGTTTTTGACTATTTTCAGCATTTTGTGACTGATTTTTCTTGATTAAGTAGCAAGTAAAAACATGCATTTCAATTAACCAAATGTGGTATGCTGATATCCATTAACTTCTCAATGGTTTTTGAAAGTTTTCATGCCCTTCAACTTGTTTCAAATCCACATTGAAGCCAAAAATTTAGGACTGTCATAAATCTGAAAATCTGAAAAAAAAAATAGCCATATAAAAATCAACAAGTTGTCACTTTATAGGAACACCTTGAATTTGTCAAGAAAAGCATGAGGATATGGATGGAATGAGTTCACAAGGACTACAAAATATATCTGACCTATTTAGAAGCATTCCCATATGGTCTAAATAGGCAACAGTAGGGTATAACAGAGCAGGGACAATTGTGCAACATTGTTGCACTATTTCAGCATTGTTACTTGGTGAATGAAGTGTATAAATTTAGTAGCAACTTTATGTTTCCTTCATGTTGATATTTGAATAATTTTTCAATGTTGTAATTTGTTTTAATTTGTAACAAATGCCAATATTTTACAACTGTGCAACAGAGTTGTAAAATGCAGTAATTTACCATGTAAATTCCAGCAAGCTACCAATGAATGGCAAGGCATGGAATTCACACATGGAAAGGAATGAAGGCTATTGCAATCTAATCCTGAGGGCTAATCCACTTGATAAATGCAGATAAAATCACTTGAAGAGCACACATTTGGTCATTTTGAAGATCTTTAGAATGAGCAGACATCTTCAAAATGAGAAATATAGTCTCTTTGGAATGAGCGGACATCTTCGGAATGAGAAATATAGTCTCTTCGAAATGAGCCACTTATCTTCGAAATGAGAATAGAAAGTGATTTTTTACTATTTTTTGATGGTGGAAAAAGGGAAAGAGGGTTGATAAGGTTAAGGGAAAATATCTCCCATCTGATTTTTCTGTCCTTGCCATCCAAAGCCACCATTCATGGAAAAGATCAATTTTGATCCTCTTCTAGGATACACACAAAAATAACTGTAGCATAATAGGAAGTTATTTGCAAGATAGAAATGGCATATTTTGAAGTGAATAAATATGTTTGAGATATTTCTAGACTTCTCCCACGTACTACCACCACTGAAGATGCTTTCTAAGGGCCAATGACTACTACTGCAATACAAACTATCCAGATTTGCATTTCTTTTAGATCCAGAATTATTGGCAAATCACTGTAAAGTAGCACATAGGCTGATTCAAGCATGGGATATATTGTAAATATTTATGTAAATAACACAACTCCCTCCTTGGTTGAGCCATTTGGGAATTATAATAGAGGAGAGTTTTCAATAGCAGCAATATGGACTGTATAGTGATTTTCTATAATAGTTTTCAGCATGTTTTGTCATCAATAAAAGTGCAGTTATTTTATCATTTTTTCTTTTGAGTGTTAATTAGTTAAGGAGTGCTTTTAAAATCCTTCTAGATCAAGAATTATGGGCCCACTTTCGTATCCAAAAGGAGGATTTTTATGGCAAGTTTAAATCTTTAATTTTGCTACAACATAATTAACAAATTACTTGTCAAGTTTACTTTTGTTGTTTTAAGTTTGTATAATGTTATTTATTTTTTCTATTATGTTTATATATAGCATTTGTGTGTGTGTCAGCTGAAAATTTATATTAAGAATTTTTCCTTTGCTTTCCACGTTTTCCTTGCTTTTCTGTTTTAGAAACTTTCCATTTTCAGCATATTTCATTTTGATGTCCATTCTTGTAGTAGAAGCTTGACGATATTTTGTGGTAGGACATTGATAGGTGTTTTTAGCATAAGTTTCATTTACAAGCATCATTTCAATTATGCAATAGTAACTAGGTTTCAATTTTGCAAATGTAACTTAGGATTTCATTTCAACAACATTTAAATTCAGCAATTTAAATTCTATTATTTTAATTCTGCAAAAGTAGATTAGACTTTCAATTTAGCAATTTCAATTCCTGCAACTTAGAATTAGTTTTTAGTTCCTGCAAGTTTTTATTCTGTAGATTAGGTTTAGTGTGACACCAAAAGGCTAAACCAAATTTGTCTCACCCAATAAATGCTTTAAATATGAATGCCTAAATTGTAATCTGCCCTAGCCTTCTATCGTAGACAGCCTTGGAAACCACCCCGAATTGATAAGATCTTTGAGATTTAATGATGTGCTTAACGACAACACATCATTTTGGCACCGTTTCCAGGGAACACGATGTTGTTAGAGGGTAAAAGTAGCTGAATAATTGTTAATTATACTAAATTATAAACTTCAAATTAAAATCTGGATAAATGATTGGTATTAGTAACAATTTTTGGTAAATTGCATTTTAGTTCATTTAGTAAACAAGCAACCATAGGGAGGTGATATTCACACCTAGGGGTTAAATTGCTTATGTTTGAAATTCTTGATAAAAAATGAAAGAATTCATCATCCTCGTTATCAAGAAACATAAGATCTCTTAGAGGAGCCATCTGCTAGTACTACCATTTTTATATCCATATCATCAGGGTAGTATAAACAAATGTGTACTAGGTGTTGGGAAGACATCATGGCAAATATACAAGACTATCCCTTGAAAAAAATAATCATATCAGCTACTTGTAGCATTTGTTCACAAGGACATATCACTGATAATTGCCATTTACTTTCACACCTCAGAGATGCAAAATTTGTTGCCTGGTCTAAATTCTTCTCAAGGGAGATCCCAACAACAACAAACAAAGCAAGTAAAACCACTACCTCCAGCCCAACTTGTGGTCAATATGAATAATACAGGATAGGTAACTCCTGTCTATGTAAGATGAGTCAGTTAAAAAAAAAAATCACAAAACTTTTTGCACAATCAAAATACAAATTTACATCTTAACGATGATCCTAGAGTTTTGCCATTATTGATTAAATATTGTTATGGTTTTACCATGCTAAACCACAACCTAACAATTTTTAGCCTACATCAACAATAGTTGATCTCATTAGAGGTGATCCTACCTGACAAGTAGTTGATCTGCTAAAGTTGTACAGTTCTTGTCTTATTGTGCAAACCAAAAATATGTATTTTTCAGCCCAACTGTTGTAGACACCAAAACAGCACCAATCCGATTATGTGACTGCAAACACTGATCGCCTTGACAAACACAGCCCCCAGGGCAGCCCTCAGAGGTTAAACAGTGGTCTTAACCACTTTCATAGCAATTTTGTAAGGTCAAGAAGCAATTTGGCACACTTGGACACTTTGCCTAGTATTCGTCTCACCCAGGGACGAATTCAAAATAGAATCCGTCCCACCCCAGGACGAATTTTGAATCCGTCCCTGGGTGGGACGAATTCTAAGCTTAACGGGCAAAAAGGCAAATGGTGCCAAGTGGCAGCCCAAAACAGTCAGTTAAGGACTCCTGCCTTGCACGCGTGTGTAGGTGGACAGAGGGGCCGTTAGAAGACTGTTACAAAAAGCATTTATCAAAGCTCAAGTCAATGGAGGACTCCCCTCCCTCATGGGAAGACAAGACTGCCACATGGCGCCTATGGCCAACACATGGCATTTGTGCTTCCCTCCCAAAAGAGACCCCTTGGGTCTATAAAAGGTGGGACTTTTCTCACCCAAAATATACAAAGTTGAAGGAGTTTTCAAGCAACGAAGTGCTGCCGAATTGAAGACCCACTTGCATCCCTTTTGGTTCACCTTCCCACATCCACCAATCTCTTTTGCAAGGGAGGTTGTTGGGTGGCCTTTGGAAGCTCGAACCTTACCCAAATCCAACGCATGGACACCTGAACCAACCAATTCGCCGACCCCCCAATCCTAAAAGGTTTTGGGCCCATCCCTGGTGGATTGGCTCCAAAATCGAGGGCCAACGGTGGGAGGCCCACTTGGGCACCCCCGCACCTCCCAAGTCCTATTTTTAGTTTTTGAGCATTTTAGATTATTTTTTAGATTGCATTTTGTGTTATTAGGTTTGATTAATCCATAGCTGCAATTTTGTAACTTTTGGTCAGATTCTAGGATGTTTTGTATTGCTTTGTCGTTTCGCTAACTTGCAGGTGTCAAGGTCAAATTCTCGAGGGTGGAGGCCAAATTGGGAAAATCCGACCATCTGGGTCATCCCAAAATGGCCCCAATTACATAACCCCCCTATTTGCAGGCATTTTGCAGGTCTCGGGATCCGACATTGGAGCAGCAGCGGGTCGGTTTCTTCAACACAGAAGAATTCGTCCCACCCAGGGACGAATTACAGTCAGAATTCGTCCTGCCCGTGGACGAATTCCAGTTGAAGGTGGATTGGCCAGCTGCCTCGATGCGGTGGCCTTCTGGTAACTTTTCTTACCTTCTTGTCAAGTTTTGAAGCAATTTGGATTCACTGTATTCACTGTTTCAGGCAAATATTTACATGCATATTTCGTTAGTTTTAGAGAGCAAACGCTTTTCATTTGCAGCAGGTGCTACTGACGTCTTGGTCATTTCTTTGTTCTTAGGAGAAGAAGCAGAGGCGAAGAACTCATCGACATCAGTGACGGCATCATCTTGGCCCGCCCATTGCAATCGTGGGCACGTAGAAAGGGGAATCATTCAGTGATTGTAATCAAACTCTATTTGCCCCCCAACCCCCCAAAAAGGGGGAGACATCAAGGGATATTAATGAAAGGGCTGTGTTTTCTCTATTTGATTGTGTCTCTTCCAATGTGTTTCTTTTCCATTTCATGCAATTTACATTTCTAGGACTTAAGCGTACTTAATTTTGAATGCAATCGCACTTGGTGTTTCCTTTGCCCGGAATCTCGTGCTTTCGGTGGCGATCACGGTGGGACCTTGTTCCCTGGTTTTTAAAATCATAGAAACTGATCAAAGTTTTGTGTTTGTGCTTGACAGGTACATTTTTTTTGTTGCAGACTGCTATTCGTCTCTGATAGGGACGAATTCTTTTCTGCAATTCGTCTGACCCTGAGACGAATTCAAATTCGTCTCTGGGAGGGACGAATTCTGTTCTGCAATTCGTCTCCCAGAGGGACGAATTCCTGTCTGTGGATTTTCAGAGCAGAAATTCAGAGACAACAGGAGCAGGCAGAGAAGAGGTAGGGATTTTCATGATCTCTGTTATATTTTTTTGTTTCTGTTTCTATTTCTTTAATTGTTTTCATTTAATCCTGCATTGCATTAGGAAAAGTCATGTATGCTAGTTTCATTTTTGTTGAATAAAACGAATCCCACACACATCACGAAACAATTTTAAACCAAGGAGCTGGTCGTAAGACCCCAGCCCTTGATCAAGACCATTGGTGGATTTAATCACCACCTTGGCTTGATTTGCATCCATTTCTCGATTGTCAACTGTTGTTAGGCGTAAATCCTGACGAAGACAGACCGAGCGTAGCTGGGGTGATTCCCATGCGCGCGAGGATAAGTTTTCTATGGTAGGTGCCATTAACAAGACAATCCCCCTTCCGTACCACCTATGTACCACGTACCTTTTGCTCTCACGTACCTATAGTCTCCCTCTCGTAAGGGCGGGTATATAGAGAGGTTGGTATATCGGCCTGGCTGGTATATTGAAGGGGCGACCTTTTGGAGTTATAAGAGCCTACATGATGCATTTAAACGTTCTAAAAAACCTACAAAAACAAAACAAAACATCAAAATGCACTAAACCAGTTTAGGACACACCAAGAATCCTTAAAAGAGATAATCACGGTTTTGTGAATGTGTGTGTTTAATTCTGCTTAGTGTAGACAAAAAAAAAGAAAATCATAAAAACGAGATAAAAAATTATTTAGATAGCATAGAAGCACCGCAATGGTGTACACCCACAGTCAAGCCCAATCAAGGGTAGAAGCTCCGGAAGGTACACAAAAAGCGAGTGCAAGTCGCCTTCACTTCAGATCCCGAGGATTTGGTCATACCGCCTTATAGGTCAAACCTACAAAAGAATCCAATTCGGAATCCTCGGTGGGGTATGCCTATTCAAAGCAGCCCCTTTCGGGAAGATGCCTTACATGTAGACCTTGACATAAATAGAGAATCACCTCTTGAAGTTAGGCACGAGTGGCCACCGCGCAATGAAGCGCTAAACGAGCACACCGTCCATTTAGAGGGGCAACGTGGATATGGCATCCCTTCTTTACCTCTCATCAGAACAGAGAGACCAAATCTAGAGCGTAGGGTTCCTCACACAGGGTGACCTAACTCCGCCTGCCCCTTACGCACCTATGAGAAAGAATATGAGGAAGATCATCGCATTCCTCAAGGACAACAACATACAACTCGGGAACCTTATGCTTCTGCACCAGCTGGATATCATGATCACCCCTTGAGGCCAGAACCTCGAGCACATACCGCCTACCTCGACAGAGGGAAGCGACCCCTTGAGATTTTAGAGCATCAAAACCGAGGTAAACCCATAGGAGGAACATTTGAACCTTTTGAACAAAATAGGGTAGATCAAATTGACCCGACTGTCGCTAGATATACCATCCGTCAAGCCCAAATCATGCGGCTTAAACAAAGTCAGCAAGAGATAGAGTATCAATACCGCTTGGATAAAGAACGCATGCAACGCGAAGCGGATGAGTTACGATATGAAATACCTGAGAGGGGGCCAACCCCTCGCATCCAAAGAGCTGAACAGTATGAGAGGCGTAATCCGTTGGTGCAGGACAGTTCTCCACGACCTCGTCAAGCTCTGCCTCCAAGACCCCATAGATTCGAGAGGGAGGCAACTCCCCGAAACAATGATGGGTACCTTCAAGAAGAACTTGATCAGTGGTCACGAGTTTCGCCCGGAGACTCCTCAAGAATTTTATGAGGAGTATGAACCGGAAGAGGAATATATTGAAACTCCCCATCAAGGCGGGAAGGATGCCATTCGGCCACCCCTCCATAGGCCTCCGGCTACCGTAACTTGCAACAAGAGCGAACAAGAGAGGAAGAAATAAAATCTTTCGATGCATACCAAGCGCTATTGGAGCGTTTGGAGTCTGTGGAGACAAAAGCCATCGGGCATCAAAAACCCACATTACGTCTACTCCGCAATAATCCGGTGCATCCCTCGGTGCCTACACCTCTTTACCCCGAACACTTCAAGTTGCCTCAATTGGCGTTTTTAAAGGTGAAGAGGACGCACAGGAACATGTTACACGATTTCTAAGCCAATGCTTCGGCATTCAAGATAATGACGCATTATTGCTTAGAACATTCATAACCACATTCGTAGGCCCCGCCTCGGATTGGTTCACACAGCTGCCCAAACATAGCATAAGCAGCTTAGATCAGCTAGTAGATGTGTTTCTTGAACGTTTCGCCTTCAACACAAGGAAGAAGGCATCACTTAGTGATCTTGCTAGCCTTAAACAATTTGAGGAGGAAACAATGGCAGCGTACGGGAACCGATGGAGAGCTTTGCTTTCTAAGTTACCCTACCGTCCTCCCATGTCGGACCTCACGCAAATGTTCGCAAAAAGTTGCTTAAAATCAATCTCCGGTCTATTGTTGCTGCGACAATACGACAGCTTAGAAGAAGCTTTGGCGCAAGCCGGAGTCATAGAAGAGATTAAGATAGGCGAAGGCGCAATTGCCAAGCCTAAGAAGAAAGAGTGGAATAAAACCACTAAAACTGGGACAACGCAACCACAACACGCTGCGATCAACCAAGTTGCGATAAATGTCCCCGCGCTTGTGCAAGAAACGCAGCCTCAAAAGGCTAACTACTGTGCAGTGCCTCCCGCTTACGAAAGAGATAACAAAAGACAGGAGCAGTATCAGCAGCATCGCCCTAGGCGACAATTCACTCCGTATGCGGAGTCTAGGGACTCCTTATTTGACCGCTTGTCGACGGAAAATTTAGTTACTCTGCCAGAAATCCAAATTTTTGACCCTAACGTTCCCAAGCCTAGGGGGTATAGGGAGGAATTGTATTGCAGATTCCATAGGCGCAGAGGACATGACCTAAATGGGTGCTGGAAATTCAAAGAACTAGTCCAGGATTTGATCGACAACCGAACATTGGTCGTGGACAACCCCATCGCACCAAACAACCAACAAATGGGGGTATTCAAGGACCCCTTGCCTGCCCACGAGGCACAAACAAAACCGCTCCAGATTAACGAGGTGCGACAAGATCTTCCCGCGCAAGGATTTGTGGGAATGATTAGCATTGTAACAAGGAACAGAAAATACCCAACAGTTTCCCCCGAGGTACTCGCGAGGGAAGTTTCGTCGACATCGCAGCCTCAACAACGCCCAACGCAGTTACCTCCGCCTAGACCTGAGGTCACGATACGAACCAAACTCACGCAGAGTTTGCGGACCACGTCGGCTAGGCTGTCCATCTACGAGCTTATTCAACAATCAGCTCCCCATAGAGAAGCTCTTATGGACATTTTAAAAGCCATTGAAGTACAACCCCACGAAGCAAATTCTTTCAACGCCTTCGTGGGACATGTGAAACAATGTACGGAGCTTCGTCATCACATTCAAAGAAAATGAGGTCAAAACGATATCAAATGACATGCCGGATCCACCCCCGCACGTTATCGCGCGGGTCAACGGGATCCCGTACAAGAGAGTGCTGATAGATACTGGCTCGTCCAGTAACATCATAACCACTGCAGCCTTGAAGCATTTAAAACCGCCAGCCTCTCACATCACTGCTTCCACGTACACACTGTGAGCTTTTAATGATGTAATTTGATCGACACTCGGCACGGTTGTTCTGCCTATACAGGTAGGACAAAAGTCAATACCCACACTGTGCCATGTGCTGGAAGGCGAAATGGCTTATAATATACTGCTAGGGCGGCCTTGGATCAGGGACATGAAGTGTGTCCCCTCGATCGCACACCAGAGCTTGAAGTATGCCTATGAAGGGCAAATACATGTAGTCCCAATGGACTTAGAGCCCTTCAAGTATTGCAATGCGGTACAATTCATACCTCAATCGACCCTCCCATCAACGCATTTGGATTTTCAATTAAATCCATCTAAACAGGGTCCGATACCGCAAGTACCACTGGTGGCCAACAAGGCAAAATCCCAGCCAAGTGAGACTTCATCACCTACTCCTTCATCATCAACGCCACCTATCGTGGCCCAACAGAAGGACAAGGGAAAGCAAATCATGGAAGAGGTTAAGCCTCTAGAAGAGGGGTTGCCCACGATTTCAGCGATATCAACAGAGGAAGCGCCCAACGCAACGGAAACCAAGATTCCTGAACCACCAAACATGGAATGGACTCAAGAAGGACTACCGTTTCCTCCTACCCAATCATCAACAATCACTGTTGAGATGGCAAGTACGGGCCTGGGGGAGTACTTAGTGCAAAATGTTGTGGCAACCCCCACACTGGAGTCAGTACAAGACATGGGAAGACCTCGCCTTCCCATTGGAACAATCGTCCCTCTAGGCTACCCACCGAACCAAACGAATTTTGTGTATGGGGGCCTTGATCATGGTTCTCAACCATGCGAACAAAAGGAAACAGATGAAGAGCCTTTTGTCGAAAACATCAATTATCTCGTCGAACCCATAATTTGCCCTAAAATATCTCGAACAATGCAATTGGCATGGGTATGGGCTAGGCAGATATGAGCAAGGGATGCGGATCCTTTGCCAACCAAGATATCAGATGCCATATGACAAGTCAGGGGTAGGGTTCAACCATCCCCTGCCATTAGACATCTTGGTTGAAAATATGCAAGGCCTAGAAATAGGCAACAGGGGGGGATTGGCACAAGACCCGTACGCCAATCCAAACATAGAATACACCTTAGGGGATTATCTCCCATGGTCTACAAACACCCCTGGAAACAACAATAATCCCTCTCCTTTGCTAGAGAGAGGTGGAAGTTCAGAGAGCAATCCTCAAAGAGAACAACAACGGCTTCCAGACATTTTTCTGAAACTGTTCCCCTTAGAGGTTCCAGATGAAATAACACAGTCTCAAAAGAATCAGGTCCCTCCACTAAGAGTGGAACAACCGCAATGGGACCAGATTAATTCACTGGAACAGGAAGAGTCCTCAATGTCGCAAGCAACGGATGTTGAAGAGGATGAACAATTTTGGATCTATGAAAGCGATTCGAAGACGAAACTGAAATGGACTATCTCGTACATGCGCGACGACATCACCGCGCTCTAACTCATGAAGATCTAATGGGACAAATGGGTATACGGTTAGGACATGAATGGCACGTAGACCCAGCGAGGTGGGACCAAGTGTTAGGCCTATGGCTCCAAATTCAAGATGAGCATCGTCCACCTCGAGATCCCATCAGACAAGCAGTACCGAGGGAAGACCCCGCCTTCCTTTTCACACATAGAGATGAATTTGCACCTAGAGAGGATCCATTCGTGCCTGTTCCCGTAGAGCCAGATCCAGAGTATAGGGAACATCTAAAAGAATCAAGTCATCACACCCGTGGTTCTGGAGACCAAATTCATTCCATCCACATGATCTCCATTGATTTGACCACACCCATCCGCAATCCGACCGATCCATCATGGTCATTGCATCTAAACATGGATGCCATTGATTGGGATCGCGTCAATTCACCATTGTCACCATCGTAGTACTGGCCTTTCGGTGAAATGCTTCATTTTACCCCAAGGACAACTCAAGATATTTTTCAAGTTGAAGAGGGACCCGAGGTCCCAAATGCAGATCTTAACTCAACTGATGATATCCATTTAATCCCAACTCCACATCAGCTTGGAGGACGGATCTCACATGTCGGCCGAGGAGACGACTGACGTAGACATCGGCACAGATCCAATGAATCCACGGATTCTCAAGCTGGGGGTAAGCCTTTCCCCCGAAGAGCAAGCCGAATATATTGCCCTTCTCAAAGAAAAGAAGGAAGTTTTTGCATGGTCGTACAAAGATATGCCAGGACTAGACCCGCAGCTAGTCATGCACAATTTAACGCTTGATCCGAAAATCAAGCCTGTAAAGCAAAAACTAAGAAAGATGCACCCAACAAAGGGCCTTGATGGTCAAAGACGAATTGCAAAAGCCGTTGGATGCACAATTTGTCATCTCGCGTGGATTATCCGCCATGGTTGTCCAACATGGTTCCCGTCAAGAAGCCCGACGGGAGGATTCGCATATGCACCGACTTTCGAGACCTAAACAAAGCGAGTCCTAAGGATGATTTCCCCTTGCCAAGCATCGACGCATTGGTAGACGCTACAGCAGGTCACGAAATGCTCTCCCTAATGGACGGTTTCTCAGGATACAATCAAATTCGTATCAATCCTGAAGACCAACTCAAAACGGCATTCACAACGCCTTGGGGGACATTTTGTTATAAGGTCATGCCTTTTGGCCTTAAAAAGCTGGCGCTACATACCAACGTGCTATGACTTATATCTTCCACGATTACATGCACAAAACTTTGGAAGATTACATGGATGATTTGTTAGCCAAGTCTCTCTTGCGCTCAGATCATCTCGATGACTTAAGCAAGATTCTCGATCGCCTCATAGAGCATAAGGTCAATCTGAATCCCAAGAAGTGCGTGTTCGGCGTCACATCCGGAAAACTCTTGGGTTTTATAGTCTCCAAGAGAGGCATCGAAGTGGACCCAAACAAAGTCAAGGCAATCCTTGAAATGGCTCCCCCAACCACTATCAAGCAGCTCTAAGTCTGCAAGGAAAGGTCGCGTCGATTAAACGCTTCATAGCGCAATTATCTGACAAATGCCGACCAATGAACAAATTATTGCACAAGGGGGTCACATTTCATTGGGATGACGAGTGCCAGTCAGCCTTTGACGAAATCAAACAATACTTGGCTTCGCCGCCAGTATTGGCACCGCCTAGACCAGGTGTGCCGTTCTACTTATACATCTCAGCTATCGAGGTGGCACTGGGCGCAATGCTAGCCCATAAGAATGAACTTCACAAAGAACAGGCTACTTACTATCTTAGCCGCACCCTGGTCAGTTACGAACTTAACTATGCATACGTTGAGAAACTCTGCTTGGCAATGGTGTTTGCTACAAAGAGGCTACGCCATTACATGCTGAGCAACACGACGTATGTTGTGTCTAAGGAGAATCCATTGCGATACATGATGAGTCGTACTTATCATAGTAGTCGCACGGCGAAATGGATCATGTTGTTGACGGAATTTGACATTGAGTTTATTGGGCAAAAATCTATAAAAGGACAAGTCATAGCCGATCAACTAGCAGAGGCTCCTCTTGAAGACGATCAGCCTCTAGTCATAGAACTACCCGATGATGAGGTCTTCCATGTCTCAGAATCGCCAGATTCTGAAGAGCCTGAGTCTCAGGCCGACATAACCTTATTTTTCGATGGTTCTAAATGCGAGCAAGGTGGTGGCGCAGAATTGTATTCTTCACACCGCAGGGCGCTCCAATGCCCCTGTCATTTAAATTAAACTTCCAATGCACCAACAACAATGCAGAATATGAAGCCTTGCTCCTAGGTCTTCATACAGCAATCGCCATGAACATCAAAAGACCGAACATCTTTGGCGATTCGCTGTTAATCGTCAATCAAGTCAAAGGGGTATACCAATGCAAATGCCCAGCTCGAAGGCCTATAAAGCCCTCGTGGATAAATTCCGGCAAAACTTGAGTGGTATGACATCGAGGCACTCCCTCGATCATCGAATCATTTTGCGGACACAATGGCCTCCTTAGGGTCACTAATCCCGCAAGACCTTTCCGGTGATATAACAACCATTCAGGTCAAAACCTTATCGCAACCCGCGATGGAGCGCGCAAGCTCAGACTTGACGCCAAGAATCCACATGATCCAGATCGAACCATCTTCGGATAAGTTCTTTCGAATCCGAGACTATTTGAAACATGCCAACTGGGGGTCTTTGTTCTCCCCCACTCCCATTAATAGCAACACAACGCTATTCTTACAAGTTCTATCCCAATCAGCATTTGTTAGGGAAGAACTCCAAAAGGGATTGGTCTGCTCAAACCGTCGAGGTATCCGATCAACAGGATTGGTATTTACCCATAAGAGACTACCTCAAGTTAGGTAATCTACCCTTTGGATTGACGCAAGCCGCAAAACGAACATTCAAACAGAAAGCGGCAAAATATGTCTTGATAGGAGACATTTTGTATCGTCGCAGATACGACGGAATTCTTCTTCGTTGCTTGGACCAGGAAGAGTCCACTTGGGCAGTCACCCAAGCGCATGACGGTACATGTGGCGGCCACTTCAGTGGTATGGCCATTGCAAAGCGCATTCTTCGCATGGGCTATTATTGGCCATCTTTAGAGCGAGATTGTTGCGCGTATGTCAAGAGGTGCGTAAAATGTCAACATCATGCCAATTTAATGCACGCACCTTCCCAGGCCCTACGGACAGTCCAGTATGCTTGGCCATTTTCGCAGTGGGGCCTCGATCTAATCGGAAATATCTCCCCGCATCGTCAGGCCGTCACACGTTTATCATAACGGCCACAGAATATTTTACCAAATGGGTGGAAGCAATTCCGTTAACCTCTACGACAGGACCCCGCATTGCGGAGTTCATTTTGCATTACATCATATGTCGTTTTGGTATTCCATCCAAAATAATCTCGGATAATGGGCCATCATTCAAGAACAAAGACGTGCGTGCTTTAACCACAAAGTACAAAATTCAGCACAACTTTTCAACACCCTATTATCCGCAAGCAAATGGGCAAGCAGAGGCGTCAAACAAAACGCTAGTCGCCATCCTTAAAAAGACCGTCGCAGACAATCATAAGGATTGGCACATACAAATCCCACTTGCCCTTTGGGCTTATCGCACTAGCATTCGGACGCCCACTGGGGCAACTCCGCTTTCACTATTGTATGGCTCAGAGGCGTAATGCCTCTCGAGTTGGAAATTCCTTCCCTCCGCATATCAATGCAGGAATTCATCGATGATGACACCGCACGGCAGGCCCGGTTAGACCAACTTACGTTGCTTGACGAAAGACGCGTTAATGCTCTCGAGCACTTACGTATCTATCAAGAGCGGCTTAAGAGAGCTTACAACATGAAAGTTCACCTAAGAGACTTTCGGGTTGGTGATCTCGGTTCGAAGGAAAACCAACAAAACTCTAATTTGCCGTCCCATATGAGAGACAAATTCGTGGCAAATTGGCTAGGTCCTTATGTCATTGATAGCAAAATAGGACCAGGAACGTACAGGCTAGCTTCTCTTGACGGTATCAAGGAAACAGAACCCTTGAATATCAGTCATTTGCGACCATTTCATATCTAAGAAAGCCATGTACCAAAAAAAAAAAAACACAAAAACAAACAAACAAAAAGCTCCAAGGATTATCGCAATCTCTTGGTCACCTAAAAAGCTCCAAGGATTATCGCAATCTCTTGGTCACCCAAAAAGCTCCAAGGATTATCGCAATCTCTTGGTCACCCAAAAAGCTCCAAGGATTATCGCAATCTCTTGGTCAACCTAAAAGCTCCAAGGATTATCGCAATCTCTTGGTCACCAAAAAGCTCCAAGGATTATCGCAATCTCTTGGTCAACCCAAAAGCTCCAAGGATTATCGCAATCTCTTGGTCAATACAAAAAGCTCCAAGGATTATCGCAATCTCTTGGTCAACCAAAAAGCTCCAAGGATTATCGCAATCTCTTGGTCAACCCAAAAAGCTCCAACGATTATCGCAATCGCTTGGTCAAAAAAAAAATCAAAAAGAAATTCAACAAAAACAAAACAACAAAAATCATCAAAAACAACAAAGATTTGCATCTCAATTCTAGGCATACTCGAATTCATCAAAAACAACAAAAACACCAAGCATAACTTTTACCACACTACAGGCGATGGTCCGGGAATGTACCAAGAGTTTCAATGATTCACTCATCATTTTCCTCTTTAGCCATGTAGTGTACCAAGTCGAACAGATTTTACGAAGGTAGAGTCATACTTGAAATACACCTTGTTACGTAACATCCCAACACAAATCAAAACACTAAAATTCCCAAAATTGTGTGAACGAAAGATGAAACCCGCAAAATAATCTAGGTCACCACAAGCGAAACGATTATCTTGCTCATCCCCCGTGCGAATGACCCCTAGAATGCCGAGAGTTGGCAAAAGGACAAGCATCCTCCCTACCCAATTCCCTAAGAATCCCTAAAGTTCTCAACAGCTTGCAAAACACAAAAATTTGCAAAATGTCAAAACTCCAAATTTGACAAACTATAGTGCACACATCAAAAGGCACAAACAAAAGTGATTTTCATCACTCCATATCCCCAATCCCTTGCTCAAAAGAAAAACAAATCAAAATAAACAGTGATCTTATCACTACAAAAAAGCAAGTATCCCAATACAATTGAAAAAAAGAAGGGAGTTGACCTTGAATCCCCGGAACTCTCAAAGCATTCTCGTAGGTCATAAGGCAAGCTTTTGTACCAATTTGGTTGATAGCCTATCGGTAATGTAGTAAACCTCCCGCATGACGATATATCTCGTCACATTAACTTGCGTACGGATCAATGTTTGCATGTGGATGAGCTAGCTTATGGCATCCTCGGATTACACCGCAGATTAATCTTAGTACATACAACAAAGGAATTCGTGGAGCTAATTAGGTGATCCTCAAGCATACAGGTTCGGTTGAAAGCCCATCCTGGCACTGGCGGTATCCTAACAAATACCACTAAATGAACTCAATTGCACACACAGGGATGTTAAATAACTCGGTCAAAAACAGGTCCGATTCATACCTTGTTCAAAAGTCTTGTAAGATAAAGTACAGTCATGGATAGTGAGATAAAACTGTCTGAATCTCAGAAAACCTTACATTCATTCCAAAACCATCTCAGCGCTTACTTATCATCCTTATGATACCATCAGAAAATACAAAAAAAAAAAACCAGGTAAATAAAGAGCTTCTTAAATAGCCTACAATGCAATCATCACAAATATCATTCATCCATTTCAATTTGCATATCACATAGACATCTAAAACATTTGCATTCATCATAACATCTCGCATTCATCAAAATGAATAAACATGCATAACAAAAAAATCACATCATCACATGTACAAATCCAAAAATAAAATAGGATATATATATATATATATATATATCGTCAAAAAGATGCCCGCAGGCTACAAAACCGGTCCTCGGACCCCGCAAGCATATCCAAAAACCCAACCTAAGGCGTCGACCACCATGATCACGCAGGATCGGTGCGACGGGAACTACCCCCGTGGTGTGGGTCCTACGGGACCCCGCAGGGCGGCTACTGCTAGCCCCCGCATCATGCCTACTACCACCACCCTCATCTAACCGCCTGCGACGAGATGATGCTGACTGCTCAGTCAAACTATCCCTCGTCCGTCGAGAAGATCTACTGATCGAAGGCTCAGGGAGCCGCCCGCCAAGGCGGATGACCTCCCTCTCCAAGTCTATCCGGTACAGACACCACTCTGCCTCTCGCCGATGATAGATAGACAATGCATCATCGCGCCGCGCCAAAACTCTATCCCGCTCTGCCAACTGAGCCCGCAGAAGATCCCTCTCCAGATCCCGCATCCGCAGCAGCTCTGTAAGTCACGCAACCTCATCGCCTACATCCGACCCCACCTCCTCTATATCTGCCGGACGCATAGGACTCACGGGGACAGTAGCCTGCTCAGGCTCCAAATGCTCCTCCACATCCTGCATGTCCGGCTGCTCCGGAACACCCAAGTCCACATCCTCATCTCCCACATCCACCATGTCTGCATCATCCAACGGCCCCCCCAATCACCCCCTGCCGCCTCAGCATCCTCCACTGCCGCCTCCGTGCCTCCCAGTGGACCCTCTCCTCTCCAGCGCCGTAATACCCACCACGAGTCATACTCAGTGGTAGTACCGACGTCATCCACATCCAACACCTCAATCATCGCATCCGACTCCTCGCCCAATGGCACGAGGACCGGTGGCTCCAGATCCCTCTCATCTCCCCGACGTCGATAGCCTACGGGCTCACCAGGCAACCCCTGGCGCACCCCAAACTGTCGTGTAACCCGACGGTACGGAAAGAACTCATGCTCCGTCCCGTGCCGCCCAGTCAACCATCGCTCCCTCCGTACCCGTTGGAGCCACTCTCCAGCCTCAGGCCAGGCTGGACAGTCCCGATAGGGACGCCAAAACACCTCCCCTGGAGTGAGCCACGAAAAGGCATCAATGTAGTGCTCAACGGCACCTGCCCATCGCCGACTCTGCCCCTGCTCCGCAGACCGTCGCCACAAAGCCGCATAACCAATCTCCTCATCCTCCATCGCCGCCCGAGTCGTCCACGGTAACCCCGTAGGCCTCTCAACAGCTATGTGCCGCCAACCCCAAGACTGCAACAGAAAACTGCAACTGACACCCTTCCGTTGTCGACAGCGGACCCCGTACAGCTCCCCGTAAAGCTGCGCAAACAAAGTCCGTCCCCATCTCGTAATCAACGGTGCCTCTATCGGGCACTCGCCAACCGCCACACCAAATCCAAGCAGGTTCCACGGGAACCTCGCGCTCGACGAATCGGGGAGAAGAATGTTAGAAATGAGGCCCATCAAGAATGCGTGCCTCACTCCTAACACCCCCTCTCCTTCCACCACCTAACCAAAATCCCGCCACTGGCAATCCGCCTCGGTTGTCTCCACTGGGTCTGCTACACCCAGCTCCCCCCCATGCCCAAAACATCTCGTAAGTATAGCAGTCCGCTGATCAAACGGAGATGTCCTAATAGGCAGACCATCTATCGGAATCCGAAGCAACCGATAGACGTCCTCAAGAGTCACAGTCATCTCCCCTATCGGGAGATGGAAAGTATTAGTCCACGGATCCCAAAGCTTGATCAGGGCCGTCAGATAGGCCTGATCCGAAACCACAGGCTCCAGTCGAGCCACCTGCTTGAGCCCAAGGGCATCAAGCCATTCCCAGTCATCATCGGTCAATGCCAACCGCGCCTCAGTAAATGCAGCGGGTACACGGTACCGGCTCCTAACAACCTGCAAGCACAAAAAAAATAAAAAAAATAAATAAACATAACAGATCAAATTTTCAGTTCTAGGGTTTCTAACCTTAACTGTTAAACAAAAACATCACAAAAAAATCTTAAAGTTTTGAAAAGCGTCAACACAAAAACAATGCATTAAATAAAAGCAAAATAAACCCTAGGGTCACTTACAGGTCTCGCCTCGGCTCCGCCGCTCGAACCAGTTTGTGCACTCATGATGGCAGAGAGAATTCCAGCAACGCTTCGCTCGTAGAACTACCTCCTCCTCCCGGAGCTCCAAAATCGCAAGAAAAAAATGACACAAATGAGCCCAAAATCAAGTTTTGGCCCTTAAATAGGCCCATTGCAGCGGAATTCATCCTTGACTGGGACGAGCGCTCGATCAGCGCTCGTCCCACCCAGGGACGAATTCTCCAGCTGGAATTCGTCCCACCCAAGGACGAATTCAGGCCAGCACAAAAAAAATCAACAAAAATGACTAAAAATGCACTAAAAACAGACAATAAAATTGCCTGACAGGATTGCAAATGCACCTGACAACATGGGCATACAAAATCGACATCGGGGTCACAAATTATCACTATCCTACTCCCTAAGAAGGCTACCATAGCCGGACCGCTCCACGGGAAGACAGATTTTTGACAATTTAATCCCAAAATGGTGTCACAAAAAACAACAAAACAACAAAAATGCAACACAAAACAAACAATAAACATTGCCAGACACAAGTGCTCTTGCACTTAACCTCTTGGCATAGCAAAATTGATGTCGAGGTTTGCATTGTCACTATCCTACTCCCGAAGAAGGCTACCATAGCCGGACCGCTCCACGGGAGGACGGATTGCCGACAATTCAATCACCAAATGGTGTCACAAAAACAACAAAAATAGTACAAAATTCAACAAAAACACAAGCAAAAATAATGCCGGACACAAGTGCTCTCGCACTTAGCCTCTAGGCAAAGAAAATCGATGTCGAGGTCCAAATTATCGCTCTCCTAATTCCCCAAGAAGGCTATCATAGCCGGACCGCTCCACGGGAAATAGGTTTTCGACGATTTCACCTCATTATGACATCACCAAAAGGGTTAACACCCACCAAAAATAGGTCCAAATGTTGGAAAAATTGCACACGCTTAAC
This sequence comes from Wollemia nobilis, assembly GCA_028583015.1. Lineage (NCBI taxonomy): Eukaryota > Viridiplantae > Streptophyta > Pinopsida > Araucariales > Araucariaceae > Wollemia > Wollemia nobilis. The sequence goes on from JAQPPZ010015929.1 coordinate 4,877,501, forward strand.
GGTAAACCCTCTAAAGGCAACCCTGCACAAGTCATCTTGGGTCAAGCGACTCGTCGCTTCTCTCACGAAGGTCATTCCCTCATCGATTCGTCGCTTGAGGGGGTAGTCACACTTAGTCACCAACCAACAATCACACACCCAATTAAGGAAAACGACATGCATTCAAAGAATCATTGACAAAGACAATCACGCTCCCGCTTGGGGCAATAAACAAGCAACAATCAAATCAATCAAACACTTGGCATTTCGTGAATCATGAACACAAGGTTCCCCCCGAGGATAAAAATGCCCTTCACTTGTTCATGATCGATCAATGTCTAAGTTCAAGTCACACCTCACCAAAACAGGTTAATACTTGAAATCAAATTCCTTAGCTCGTCGAAGCAAGGATTCAAGAATGCATGCCCTTTCCATACTTGGGGCATCAAAAGTTGGTTAGGTTACCAAGAAACCCTAATCATTAGTGCTTTGGTTATCTATTTTTGCTCAAGATCGCGTCACCCGCAGCCGCTTCCCAAAAAGGGGCATCTCGTAGACACCAAAACAGCACCAATCCGATTATGTGACCGCAAACACCGATCGCTTTGACAAACACAGCCCCTGTGGCAGCCCTCGGAGGTTAAACAGCTGGTCTTAACCACTTTCATAGCAATTTTGTAAGGTCAAGAAGCAATTTGGCACACTTGGACACTTTGCCCAGTATTCGTCTCACCCAGGGACGAATTCAAAATAGAATCCGTCCCACCCCAGGACGAATTCTGAATCCGTCCCCTGGGTGGGACGAATTCCAAGCTTAACGGGCAAAAAGGCAAATGGTGCCAAGTGGCAGCCCGGAACGGTCGACTAAGGACTCCCGCCTTGCACGCGTGTGTAGGTGGACAGAGGGGCCGTTAGAAGATCGTTACAAAAAGCATTTATCAAAGCTCAAGTCAATGGAGGACTCCCCTCCCTCATGGGAAGACAAGATCGCCACATGGCGCCTATGGCCAACACATGGCATTTGTGCTTCCCTCCCAAAAGAGACCCCTTGGGTCTATAAAAGGTGGGACTTTTCTCACCCAAAATATACAAAGTTGAAGGAGTTTTCAAGCAACGAAGTGCCGCCGAATTGAAGACCCACTTGCATCCCTTTTGGTTCACCTTCCCACATCCACCAATCTCTTTTGCAAGGGAGGTTGTTGGGTGGCCTTTGGAAGCTCGAACCTTACCCAAATCCAACGCATGGACACCTGAACCAACCAATTCGCCGACCCCCCAATCCTAAAAGGTTTTGGGCCCATCCCCGGTGGATTGGCTCCAAAATCGAGGGCCAACGGTGGGAGGCCCACTTGGGCACCCCCGCACCTCCCAAGTCCTATTTTTAGTTTTTGAGCATTTTAGATTATTTTTTAGATTGCATTTTGTGTTATTAGGTTTGATTAATCCATAGCTGCAATTTTGTAACTTTTGGTCAGATTCTAGGATGTTTTGTATTGCTTTGTCGTTTCGCTAACTTGCAGGTGTCAAGGTCAAATTCCCGAGGGTGGAGGCCAAATTGGGAAAATCCGACCATCTGGGTCGTCCCAAAATGGCCCCAATTACATAACCCCCTGTTTGCGGGCATTTTGCATGTCTCGGGATCCGACATTGGAGCAGCAGCAGGTCGGTTTCTTCAACACGTAAGAATTCGTCCCACCCAGGGACGAATTGCGATCGAATTCGTCCTGCCCAGGGACGAATTCCAGTTGAAGGTGGATTGGCCAGCTGCCTCAGTGGCGATGGCCTTCCGGTAACTTTTCTTACCTTCTCGTCAAGTTTTGAAGCAATTTGGATTCACCGTATTCACCGTTTCGTGCAAATATTTACATGCATATTTCGTTAGTTTTAGAGAGCAAACGCTTTTCATTTGCGGCAGAGTGCTACCGACATCTTGGTCATTTCTTTGTTCGCAGGAGAAGCAAGCAGAGGCGAAGAACTCATCGACATCGGCGACGGCATCATCTTGGCCCGCCCATTGCAATCGTGGGCACGCGGAAAGAGGAATCATTCAAGTGATTGTAATCAAACTCTATTTGCGCTCCTAGCCCCCGAAAAGGGAGGAGACGTCATTGTAACGGAGATCAAGGGATATTAATGAAAGGGCTGTGTTTTCTCTATTTGATTGTGTCTCTTCCAATGTGTTTCTTTTCCATTTCATGCAATTTACATTTCTAGGACTTAAGCGTACTTAATTTTGAATGCAATCGCACTTGGTGTTTCCTTTGCCCGAAATCTCGTGCTTTCAATATGATCTATAATTGTGAAATCTTGTCCCTTCTTCCTAGCATCTAGATTGCTAGTGATGAACTTAATATTATTAAATATGAATATGATAATATTGGGATCCTTTATATTTATTATAAAATGGGAGAATGTGAAGCTTGTTATTTTATGAAGAATAAATTTGGTACTTCTAATCCTAATTCTTGTTTCTCCTACTTCACTATTTGTACTTGGTTCTCCTATTCTAAGTAGTAGCAAAGAGAAAATCAAGTGTTGAACAACCTTGATAGAGATATAAGTTTTGACCAAAGAGCCTTATCCTCTTCCCATTTATCTAGCTCAACTCTTTTTATGGAGTATCTATGTAATATCATCCTCTCTAATAATTCACCCATTATTTCTCTATTAAATTATACACCTTCCCTCCTTGCCAATTCACCTTCCAATTCTTTCTAAATACCATTTTTTCTTACCATCCCACCTTTATTTTATATATTAGAAGGATATTAGGCTTGGATTCTCATATTTATAGTACCACTATTATGTTTGAATGATGGTCATATACCATCCATAGGACAACCTCATTTCTTAGATCTCTTGGTAAACATGTTGCCAATTTCAAGCATCGATATAACATATCTCTTGAACATAAATTGGTTTAGGCTTTATAACAAGTTGAGTATTTTTTTTTAATCATGATCTTCAATAGCATGTGGTGTGATTTAATCACCAACTAATACTTCCTCAATATTATGATACCGGGGTATCTCAAATTAAGGATAAAATATATTGGTTCAAAATTGGAGAGGGTCTCAAGTATTTTTTCCATCATCTTATGCTTTGTTATCATAGTTCTTACATCAAGGTCATTCAAGAGGTTAGGATTTGAATTACGGTGTAGACACCAAAATAGCACCAATCCGATTATGTGACTACAAACACTGATCGCTTTGACACACATAGCCCCCAGGGCAGCCCTCAGAGGTTAAACAGTGGTCCTAACCACTTTTACAGCAATTTTGGAAGGTCAAAAGGCAATTTGGCACCTTCGGACAACCTACTCCAAATCCATCCCACCCTAGGATGAATTCAAATTGGAATCTGTCTCACCAAGGGATGAATTCTAAATTCGTCCTTGGGTAGGACAAATTCTAGGTTTAACGGGCAAAAAGAAGAATGGCGCCAAGTGGCAGCCCAGGACAGTCAGTTGATGACTCCTGCCTCGCACGTGTGTGTGGGTGAATAGATAGGTCGTTAGAGGACTGTCACAAGGGCAGTTATGAAAGCACAAGTCATGGAGGACTCCCCTCCCTCATGGGAAGACATGACTACCACATGGCACCTATGACCAACACATGGCGCTTATGTTTCCCTCTCAAAAGAGACCCCATGGATCTATAAAAGGTGAGACTTTTCTCATCCAAAATAAGGCAGGATTGGAGGCGAGTTCAAGCAACGAAGTGCTGTCAAATTGAATACACATTTGCATCCTCTTGATTCACCTTCTCACATCCACTAATATCTTTTGCAAGGGAGGTTATTGGGTGGCTTTTGGAAGTGTGGATCCAACCCAAACCCAACATTTGACCACCTTACACCACCAATTCGTAGACATCCCAATCCTAAGAGGTTTTGGGCCCATCCCTAGTGGATTGGCATCGGAATCAAGTGCCAACGGTGGGAGGCCCACTTGGGCACCCCCGCACTTTCTAAGTTTTAAAGCATTCTAGATTATTGTTTCAGGTTGCATATTGTGTTATTCTGTTTGGTTAACTCATAGCTTCAATTTCATAACATTTTGATCAGGTTTTATCATGCTTTGTGTCGCTTTGTTGTCTCACTAACTTGCAGGTGGCGATATCAAATTCCCGAGGATAGAGGCCAAATTGGGAGAATCCGACCATCTGGGTTGTCCCAAAATGGCCCCAATTACATAACCCCTTTGTTTGCAGGTGTTTTGGAGGTCTCGGGAATTGACATTGGAGCAGCAGTAGGTCAGCTTTTTCAACACAGAAGAATTCGTCCCGCCCAGGGACGAATTACAGTCAAAATTTTTCCTACCCAGGGACGAATTCCAGTTTAAGGCAGATTGGCTGACTGTCTCAGTGGCAATGGCCTTCTAGTAATATTTTCTATCTTCTGTCAAGTTTTTAGGCCATTTGGACTCACTTTATTCATTGTTTCAGGCAAATGTTTACATGCATCTCTTGGCGATTTTAGAAAACAAACACTTTTCATTTGCAGCAGGTGCTACTGACATCTTCGTTGTTTCCTTGTTCGCAGGAGGAGCAGCAAAGGTCAAGGACTCATCAACATCAGTGGCGGCATCATCTTGGCCCGCCCATCTCAAGTGTGGGCACGCGAAAGGAGGAACCTTAAGTCTCGATTGTAGTCAAATTATTTTAACGCTCCTAGCCCCTGAAAAGGGAGGAGGCATATTTGTAACAGAGATCAAGAAAGTTTAATGAAAGGGCGGTGTTTTCTCCATTTGCTTGTATCTCATTCCAATGCGTCTCTTTCGTTTCATGCATTTTAAATTTCTAGGACTTAAGCATATTTTATTTTGAATGCATCACAATTAGTGTTTCCTTTGCCCGGAATCTTATGCTTTCAGTGGCGATCACGGTGGGACTCTGTTCCCTGGTTTTTAAAATCACAAAAACTGGTTGAATTTTTGTGTTTGTGCTTGACAGGTACATTTTTTTTGTTACAGACCACTATTCATCTCTGACTGTTACGAATTATTTACTGCAATTAGTCTAACCCAGAGACGAATTCAAATTTGTCTCTGGCAGGGATGAATTCTGTTTTGAAATTCGTCTGACAGAGGGACGAATTCCCGCCTATATATTTTCAGAGCATAAATTCAGAAGCAACCGGTCCAGGCAGAGAAGAGGTAGGGATTTTCATGATCTCTGTTAAATTTTTTGTTTCTGTTTCTATTCCTTTGATTGTTTTCATTTTATCCTGCATTGCATAGGGAAAGTCATTTATGTTTGTTTCATTTTCGTTAAATAAAATGAATCCCACACACATCACGCAATAAATTTAAACCAAGGAGCTGGTCATAAGACCCCAGCCCTTGAGCAAGACCAACGGTGGGTTCATCACCACCTTGGCTTAGCTTTGCATCCATTTCCCGATTGTCAACTATTGTTAGGCGTAAATCCTAACGAAAGCTGACCGAGTGTCGCTGGGGTGATTCCCATGCGCACGAGGATAAGTCTTCTATGGTAGGTGCCATTAATAGGACAATCCCCCTTCCGTACCGCCTACGTACCACATACCTTCTACTCTCACGTACCTATAGTCTCCCTCTCGTAAGGGCGGGTATATAGAGAGGTTGGTATATCGGCCTGGTTGGTATATTGAAGGGGCTACCGTTTTGGGAGTTATATGAGCCGTCATAATGCATTTAAACGTTCTTCAAAACCTATAAAAACAAAACAAAACATCAAAATGCACTAAACTAGTTTAGGACACACCATTAATCCTTAAAAGAGATAACCACGGTTTGCGTATGTGTGTGTTCATTTCTGCTTAGTGTAACAAAAAGAAAAATCATCATAAACAAAGATAAAAATCTATGCATTTTTTCACTCGGTCCAAAAAGCTCCAAGGATTCCCTCAATCGCTTGGTCACTCCAAAATGCCCCAAATGTGTCCATGAACCCTTTGGTCACCCCAAAAGCACCCCAAAGGTGCCCATAAGTGATGCAAGACCATCCAACAAAATATGGGAAATCTTATATTTTTCCCTAAAATTTTAGTGCATCTTGTCGGGGCCATAACTTCTCAACCGTAGCTCCGTTTGACATGAAATTTTACAGGGAGCTGGTTGGGAGATTTTTAAACAAATAAACTCCCTAGAGTTGTATTTCCCCAAAAATCCATTTTTCGGGGCCAAATTCCATCATCTAGGGCCCCGAAATTAGGTTCTAAAATTGCGTGCCCAATTTTTTACACTTTTTGAGCTGTTCGGATGTCAATATCTCCTAATGTATTTAGAGTTAGGACTTGAAACTTCATTTTTGTCTTATCTACTATAAGAGGGATGCGCACACCAATTTTGGTCCCCATCTGACTCATTTTCAATTTTAGGGTTTTTTAGAGAGACATCGTCATGGTGCTCACCCGTAGCCAAGCCCAATCACGGGCGAAGGCTATGGGGAATGTCCCAAGAGGCACGAGTCACCTCTCATACAATCCCAAGGATTTGGTCATACCACCTTGGTGACCTAACACACAAGGCAGTCCCCTCCACACCTTAAAGGAAAGAGACTACAGGGACACCTCTTCGAGGGGCCCTCCTGTTCAACATAGCATTCAACACAAACCCTCCCATGAGGGGTACATCCATAGGAGAGCTCCCTTAGATGCTCTCTATGATGGGTCACCACGCAAAAAAGCGCTAGGTCAACATAGGGTTCGACGGGAGGGACCACATGATTACATTAACCCTCCTTCACCCCCTCTAGTTGTCAGGACTACAAAGAAAAATCTAGAGCACAAGGCTCTTCAGGTAGGGCGAGCTAGCTCCATCCATCCCTTTCTCACTTATGAAATAGAGCATGAGGAAAACCCTTATCTTCCTTAAAAACAATACACATCATGGGAGCAACACGCCTCCGCACCTGCTATCTATCAGGACCACTCACTGAGGCCAAAGCCCCGAGGGAATGCCGCTACCCCCAAAGGGAGTTAGCGGCATCACATTGTCTCAGAATCTATAGATTATGATGAGCTATACACATTGTCCGAAGGTGAGGATGAAACAGACATAGCCCACAGTAATCACATGCGATAGTATCGACATCCTATAAATATTGATGAAGCATGTCAACAGCTAAACATAATACTAGGGCATGAGTGGCGCATTAACCCACCGCAGTGGGACCAAGCATTACATCCACAATTTTGGGCACATAAAGATCAACTTTCATCCAGAGATCCCATAACAACATCAGTGCCAAGGGTAGACTCTGTCCTCCTATCCGTGCATAGGGCAGATCCATTCGTGCCCCTACCTCTAGATCCGGATCCGAAGTGCAAAGACCATCAAGCTGGGGGTACCTCTATCCCCTGAAGAGCCATAGTCCAAACCAAAAAATCTCCAAGGATTATCGCAATCACTTGGTCAAACCAAAAAGCTCCAAGGATTATCGTAATCCCTTGGTCACCCCAAAAAAAAAAAAAAAAAAATCTCCAAGGATTATTGCAATCACTTGGTCACCCAAAAGCTCCAAGGATTATCGCAATCACTTGGTCACCCCAAAAATCTCCAAGGATTATCGCAATCACTTGGTCACCCCAAAAATCTCCAAGGATTATTGCAATCACTTGGTCAAAACCCAAAAGCTCCAAGGATTATCGCAATCACTTGGTCAAACCCAAAAAGCTCCAAGGATTATCGCAATCACTTGGTCAAAACCGCAAAAGCTCCAAGGATTATCGCAATCACTTGGTCAATCCAAAAATCTCCAAGGATTATCACAATCTCTTGGTCACCCAAAAAATCTCCAAGGATTATCGCAATCACTTGGTCAAACCCAAAAAGCTCCAAGGATTATCGCAATCACTTGGTCAAAACCACAAAAGCTCCAAGGATTATCGCAATCACTTGGTCAACCCAAAAAAAGCTCCAAGGATTATCGCAATCACTTTGTCAAATCAAAAATGCTCCAAGGATTATCGCAATCACTTGGTCAATCCAAAAAGCTCCAAGGATTATCGCAATCTCTTAGTCACCCAAAAAAGCTCCAAGGATTATCGCAATCACTCGGTCAAACCCAAAAAGCTCCAAGGATTATCGCAATCACTTGGTCAAACCAAAAAGCTCCAAGGATTATCGCAATCACTTGGTCAAACCAAAAAGCTCCAAGGATTATCGCAATCACTTGGTCAAAACCCAAAAAGCTCCAAGGATTATCGCAATCACTTGGTCAAAACCTAAAATGCCCCAAGGATTATCGCAATCACTTGGTCAAAAATCAAAAATAATCAAAAACAACAAAAAATTGCATCTCATTTCTAGGCATAATCAAACTCATCAATAGAGAGCTCTTCTCGCACCTCATCTTCATATTCACAAAAATCAATCCGTCAAAAATACAAAAAAAATACATAGCGACATTAAGCATTCACATCCATACATTGCATATTTGTGGTCATATAGGTCAAAGGCACCATAGGCTGTAATTGCTCTACTAGTCCATCTTGTTCCACACTGTTCCATTTCACAAAAACAACAAAAACAAATGCATTGCTTTTTACCACACTAGAGTCAGTGGTCTCTTAATGTATCAAGGGTTTTCGTGATTCAGTCATCATTTTCCTCTTTAGCCATGTAATGTATCAAGTCAGATAGATTTTACGAATGTAGAATCATACTTGAAATACACCTTATTACGGAACATCCCAACACAAAGTAAAACACATAAAACAATTCCTAAGTTGTGTGAATGAAAGATGAAACTTGCACAGTAATCCAGGTCACCACAAGTGAAACGGTTATCTTGCTCATCCCCCTGTGCGAATGACCCCAAGAATGCTGAGAGTTGGCAAAAGGACAAGCATCCTCCCTACCCAATTCCCTAAGAATCCCTAAATTCTCAATAGTTGCAAAACATCAAAAATTTGCAAAACGTCAAAAATCCAAAAATTTGACATCCTATAGTGCACACATCAAACAGCACAAACAATAATGATTTTCGTCACTCCATATCCCCAATCCCTTGCTCAAAAGAAAAACAAATCAAAATAAACAGTGATCTTATCACTACAAATGAGCAAGTATCCCGATACAATTGAAAAAAAAAGAAGGAAGTTGAACTTGAATCCCTGGAACTCTCAACATTCTAATAGGTCATGAGGCAAGCCTCAATACCGGTTTGGTTGATAGCCTATCGGTCACTGGCGGTCAACCTCCCGCATGACGATATATCTATCACATCAACTTGTGTGTAGATCAATATTTGCATGTGGATGAGCTAGCTTATGGCATCCTGGATAACACCGCAAAATAATCTAACTACATATAACAAAAGGAGTTAGTGGAGCTAATTAGGTGATCCTCAGTACAGGTTTGGTTGAAAGCCCACCTGGCACTGGTTGTATCCTGACAAATACCACATAAATGAACTCAATTGCACACACAGGGATGTGAAATAGCTTGGTAAAAAACAAGTCTGATTCATACCTTGTTCAAAAGTCTTGTAAGATAGAGTATAGTCGTGGCTAGTGAGTTAAAACCGTCTGAGTCTCAAAAAAACCTTAGCTACATTTCTAAACCAACTGCGCTACTTTTCATCCTTACAATACCATCAAAAAATACAAAAAAAGAGAAAAACCACATGAAAAACATACAAAGTCATGCATCACAGTAATCGCCTAAAAACAAAATAACAGAGTTCTAAACAGTCTATGGTGCCATAGCCAAACATCACAAATCCCATTCATCCATTTCATCTCTGCATATCACATATAAATCAAAAACATTTGCATTCATCATAGCATATGCATCTATCAAAATAAATCAACATACAACAGTAGCATTTATCATACCATATGCATATATCAATATACAGTAGCATGCATCCATCAACATCAATCATTATGCATAACATAAAATCATGACATATACAAAAAAACAAGAAAACAAAAACAACAAAACAACAAAAACATCACAAAAATGCAACACAAAAACACAACAATAAACATTGCCAGACACAAGTGCTCTTGCACTTAACCTCTTGGCATAGCAAAACTGATGTTGGGGTCTACATTGTCACTATCCTACTCCCTAAGAAGGCTACCATAGCCGGACCGCTCCACGAGAGGTCGGATTTTTGCCAATTTTAATCCCAAATGGCATCACAAAAACAACAAAACCCATTCAAAAACAACAAAAAAATGCAACATAAAAACAAAGCAATAAGCATTGCCAGACACAAGTGCTCTTGCACTTAACCTCTTGGCATAGAAAAACTGATGTCGGGGTTTACATTGTCACTATCCTACTCCCTAAGAAGGCTACCATAGCCGGACCGCTCCATGGGAAGACGGGTTTTTGACAATTTCACCCCCAAATGGTGTCACAAAAACAACAACAAAAAAACAAATAAATGCAACACAAAAACAAAAAGCAATAAACATTGCCAGACACAAGTGCTCTTGCACTTAACCTCTTGGCATAGAAAAATTGATGTCGGGGTTTACATTGTCACTATCCTACTCTCTAAGAAGGCTATCTTAGCTAGACCGCTCCATGGGAAGACGGACTTTCGACACTTTCACCCCATTATGGCATCGCAAATGGGTCAAAGCCCACTAAAAAACAACAACAAAATCGAAACAACAAAAAAAACAAAAAAATGCAACACAAAAACAAACAGCAATAAGCATTGACGAACACAAGTGCTCTTGCACTTAACCTCTTGGGATAGAAAATCGATGTCGGGGCTCAAATTGTCACTCTCCTACTCCCTAAGAAGGCTATCTTAGCCGGACTGCTCCATGGGAAGATGGATTTTCGACACTTTAACCCCATTATGGCATCACAAAAAGGGTTAACACCCACCAAAAATAGGTCCAAATGTTGGAAAAATTGCACATGCTTAACGGTAAACCCTCTAAAGGCACCCTTGCACAAGTCATCTTGGGTCAAGCGACTCGTCATTTTTCTCACGAAGGTCATTCCCTCATCGACTTATCGCTTGAGGTGGTAGTCACACTTAGTCACCAACCAACAATCACACATCCAATTAAGGAAAACGACATGCATTCAAAGAATCATTGACAGAGACAATCACGCTCCTACTTGGGGCAGTAAACAAGCAACAATCAAATCAATCAAACACTTGGCATTTCGTGAATCATGAACACAAGGTTCCCCTGTGGATAAAATGCCCTTCGCCTATCATTACTGATCAATGTCTAAGTTCAAGTCACACCTCACCAAAACAGGTTAATACTTGAAATCACATTCTTTAGCTCGTCAGAAGCAAGGATTCAAGAATGCATGCCCTTTCCATACTTGGGGCATCAAAATTTGGTTAGGTTACCAAGAAACCCTAATCATTAGTGCTTTGGTTATCTATTTTTGCTCGGCACTGTGCCATGCACAGTGCATCTCAAAAAGGGGCATCTGTAGACACCAAAATAGCACCAATCTGATTATGTGACTACAAACACTGATCGCTTTGACACACATAGTCCCCAGGGCAGCCCTCAGAGGTTAAACAGTGGTCCTAACCACTTTTACAACAATTTTGGAAGGTCAAAAGGCAATTTGGCACCTTCGGACAACCTACTCCAAATTCGTCCCACCCTGGGATGAATTCAAATTGGAATCTGTCTCACCAAGGGACAAATTCTAAATTCGTCCTTGGGTAGGACGAATTCTAGGTTTAACAGGAAAAAAGAAGAATGGCACCAAGTGGCAACCCAGGACAGTCAGTTGATGACTCCTGCCTCGCACGCATGTGTGGGTGAACAGATAGGTCGTTAGAGGACTGTCACAAGGGTAGTTATGAAAGCCCAAGTCATGGAGGACTCCCCTCTCTCATGCGAAGACATGACTGCCACATGGCACCTATGACCAACACATGGGGCTTATGTTTCCCTCTCAAAAGCGACCCCATGGGTCTATAAAAGGTGAGACTTTTCTCATCCAAAAGAAGGCAGGATTGGAGGCGAGTTCAAGCAACGAAGTGCTGTCCAATTGAATACCCATTTGCATCCTCTTGATTCACCTTCTCACATCCACTAATCTCTTTTGCAAGGGAGGTTATTGGGTGGCTTTTGGAAGCGTGGATCCAACCCAAACCCAACATTTTACCACCTTACACCACCAATTCGCAGACATCCCAATCCTAAGAGGTTTTGGGCCCATCCCTAGTGGATTGGCGTCGGAATCAAGTACCAACGGTGGGAGGCCCACTTGGGCACCCCCGCACTTTCTAAGTTTTAAAGCATTCTAGATTATTGTTTCAAGTTGCATATTGTGTTATTCTGTTTGGTTAACTCATAGATTCAATTTCATAACATTTTGATCAGGTTTTATCATGCTTTGTGTCACTTTGTTGTCTCACTAACTTGTAGGTGGCGATATCAAATTCCCGAGGATAGAGGCCAAATTGGGAGAATCCAACCATCTGGGTCGTCCCAAAATGGCCCCAATTACATAACCCATTTGTTTGCAGGTGTTTTGGAGATCTCAGGAATCAACATTGGAGCAGCAGCAGGTCGGCTTTTTCAACATAGAAGAATTCGTCCCACCCAGGGACGAATATACAGTCAGAATTCGTCCTGCCCAGGGACGAATTCTAGTTTAAGGCAGATTGGCTGACTGTCTCAGTGGCAATGGCCTTCTGGTAATATTTTCTATTTTTTGTCAAGTTTTTAGGCCATTTGGACTCACTTTATTCACTATTTTAGGCAAATGTTTACATGCATCTCTTGGCGATTTTAGAAAACAAACACTTTTCATTTGCAGCAGGTGCTACTGACATCTTCGTTGTTTCCTTGTTCGCAGGAGGAGTAGCAGAGGTCAAGGACTCATCAACATCAGCGGCGGCATTGTCTTGGCCCGCCCATCTCAAGTGTGGGCACGTGGAAGGAGGAACCTTAAGTCTCAATTGTAGTAAAATTATTTTAACGCTCCTAGCCCCTGAAAAGGGAGGAAGCATATTTGTAACAGATATCAAGAAATTTTAATGAAAGGGCTGTTTTTTCTCCATTTTCTTGTATCTCATTCCAATGCGTCTCTTTCGTTTCATGCATTTTAAATTTCTAGGACTTAAGCATATTTGATTTTGAATACATCGCAATTAGTGTTTCCTTTGCCCATAATCTTGTGCTTTCATATGGATTTTCCAAAGGTTACTCAATCCATTGTATATCACTACAAGCAATTATTTACGTCATAGGAACATTAAGAATAGAGGGATCAAGTCCTCCAAGATTAATTTTTTATGGCCTCCAAAAAAATCTCTAATTCTCAAAGAGTTGCCTATGGTTGACCATGCTCACTTGAAAATTTGCATGAGAACCTCTCTCAATTTACCAATGATAAGGATACTAGGCTACCTAGCTTATTCTATGAATTTTAAAAAGCTCTTTGGAACCTTGTAGGCCTTGATCTACTTAAATTTTATTGGAAATATTCAAAAAATAACTCTATTGGACTAAAACTTAACAAGGGTAATATCAAATTTATTACAAAGGCTAAAGACCTAATTTTATCACCAATTGGATTATAATAACCCTTCTCAATATATCATACAATATTATTATCAAATCCTTAGTTTTATGTCTATTCCAATGGCTTCTAATCATCATTAGAATAGAGAAAACAAGTTTTATTAGGATTATATATATATATATATATATATATATATATATATATATATATATATTATATAATATCTTGTCTATCTGGGAGGTAATATAATGGGCCAAAACATCTAACCAACAAACCATTTTTTTTATAATTTACTTCAAGAAATCCCTTTATCGTATTAAGTGGCATTTCACTCTTGCCATGTTCAAAGCCTTAGGATTTGCCAATGGTTTCAATTCTACAATAAATATGTTCTTTGTAGATGTCTCCATTATCCTCACTGTTAATAGAACTTAATTACACATGGTTGCCCTCTTGTCAACTCTCTCTAGATCATCAATCCAATTTTAACCTCATTAAGAGTGTTTCCCTTCCTAGAAAATAATTCTAAATGATAAATGCACACTTTGTAGATGACTTTCCTCACATTATATAAGGACGAACAATCCTTTATTCAAGCCATTCACTATTTGAACAAAATTTTTCTTCCATCTAACTCTAACATTTAGAGGTGGAAGACTCTGTATTTTTAATTGTCTACATCTCCTCTCATATATTTATTCACTTAGTTTTAGTAAATATGTATATAGGATGGGGAAATATTCTTTCTTTTCTTGTGTCGAAAACATCCTCTAAGGGATGCCACTTTTGGGTAAGACCCAAGGAGGCAAGGGTATCTATTCCACAAAAATCACCAAGAGCTCGCATTTGGTCTACCACCTTTGACATACTAAAGGAGCAAACAAACACACACTAAGATTTAAAAATAAATAAATAAATAAATAAATAAATAAAAATAATAAAATAAGATAAAAAATGCTCCTTGAGTGTGTCAAAAAAATAAAGCACAACCAAACACACACACAATAATATTAAAAAAAACACAACACGAACCACATAGAAAAAAACAAGAACAACATAATAAAATACAAACAAGAAAAAAACAACATAACGCTACAAAGACATAACCAATAAAAACATGAAAAATAAAAACAACCAAAACCTAAAAAATTGAAAAATAAAAATAAAAAAACAACCAACAATAGAAAATAAATAAAAAATAAAAAATATAGAAAACACTCACACACAAAAATATGAATTAACACAAGCATATATAAACACAAGAATAAAAACAACAAAAACACAAGGACAATAACAAAAAATATAAAAAAGACATAATATTTTTTAGGAAAATATTCTAGTTCGTAGGTGTCTCTTCACATTCTATAGTTCTTCTTTAGAGCCTTGGGAAAATATCATTTAGAAAACTGAAGCTATTCTTACTAGACCATTAAAATACTTTCACTTGTTAGTAAGTTTTGAATCTACTCCAATATTCTAGCTTCAACCCATGTATATTACTCCTCATATTGGGTCCCATATAAATATTATTATTAGAAGTTGGATAAGGTGTGTAGATATTTTCTCAAGACATGTTCTACATCTCACTCTAGTTTCCATAGTCTAGCTTAAGAATTGTGTTGTTTACCAATGAAGAACATGGGAATGGGTCTTCTTGGCTATAAACACCAATGCATGACCTCATATAACAAATGGATAATTAGAGATATGAAAGATAAGAAAGATTTGAAAGTTCTAGTTTGATACTACAATACCTTAGGTTATCCCTATGGGCATATAGGATGGAGAGATGTGTATTTTTCCATCCTTCTTGTTATCCCATTTTACATCAACATTTCATTCTCTTTTATAATTTGTAGCATTTGGAAGGCATGGTAAACATCAAAACATAGATCCAATGGGATGATAATTTGGTATGGATTTTCTTTAAATTCTATGAACCTCTAGAAGTTCCCTCACTTGACTATTTAGGGACCCAAATCCCCAAATGTATGCACATAAATTGTAGAAAATGGGTATCTCAATAGTAGTTAACTTGTTTACTTGGTCAACTAGGTATTGATAACCTTGGGATTAATCAAACTCAGGTTTATACTCACTTCTATTGATAAGGAAACCTTTGAGGTAACTAAATAAAATATACCTAATTCTATGCTCCACATGATCATAGTGTACTCTCAATGTTCTTGATAGAATAACTTGTGGTGGTATCTAGAGAAAACCCTCGTTAATTTTAAGGTTGGATTGGATTATGAATGGATATCATAATATTTACCTATGGATGACAAAATAAATTGTTTTTGGAACCTCTCTTAACCTAGGTATATTTAATCCTATCATTTTGGCACAATCTTATTTACATATCTTGAACACAAGTAAGTTATCTTCACCTCAAGCTTAAATCACTAAGGACTCTCTCTTGGTAAATGAATTAACTACATTGGGGTTCCAAACCCACTATGTCTATTTTCCCAAGAAATTGAAGATCTTATTCATATCTTTTTTATATGTCCTAAGGCTTAGGACACCAAAGTATTTTTCCTTTATTCCAATATTTTCTCCAATAGTGGTTTACATGGTAATATTTTATGTTTCTAGAGTTTTGGTACCTCTTTACAATTTCATTTTATTTTCTTTATAGAAATTCAAAATTGATTTCTTGTTCTCTTAGGCCATTTTTATTTTATTCTACACTATTGTTGACAGGATCAATATTGTTTCTTTTGTGATACTATAGACTTCAATGTAGACCAACAAAGTAGTAGTGAAATTGGTCAATTTGTAGGATTTTATTGAACAATAGGAGAATGCTCCTTGTAATATTTTCTAACATTGAACATTTTATTGGTTAGATGCATAGAGATTTGAGACTTAACATGGTAGGTCTGACCATTGAGGTGACTCATCCTCTACACCAAGTTTAAACACACATAGAATGTGGTAAGTGATAGGGAGAGTAATCTACCGAAGACAAGACTCCATAGTCTTGGTAGATGTGATTTAAATAGTTACTAGTCTACGGTATATTTAACCTTCCTTTTTCATGAATAATTAATGACTATTTAGGGGTATGTTTATCCACCCATTTTTATTTCTTATAAAATTATTAAATATTAGTTAATATAATCGTTCCTCCATTTTATAAATAATAATAAAAAAGGTATTTAATTCAAAAAACTCTACACATTTAATAGATATTCTTTTGTTAAGTATAAAGACTCGTGAGTGCTAGGTAGATTTTAGATTTATAGTATAGATAACTAACTTTAGATACATTGCAAGACAAGCAACATAAATATTTAAATCATCTTCAAGAGCATCCCAACTATGGTTACTTCATCCAAATTTTAATAGCATTTAATATGACTCTATATCTCTACTGATGTTATAGAGTTCATTTTTTTAAAGAAGTTTCTTAGTGAAAGGAAGATGATATATTTTCCTACCATGAACATTCAACATTGATTCTGGATAATTTAGCCTATTACACCTATTTTTTTGAAGTTCCCCTTGAAAAAAATATGTGTAGAAATGAATTGAGTCTCTCTTTCATCCATTCTAAAATATTTTTAATGAGCCTCTACTTGGAAAATAATTTTTTACCTACATAAAATCATGTTAAAGTTACATGTAACTTTTTTTTACTTGATATTGTATTTCAAATCTAAAAAATAGAAAAATATATACCATTACTCTTATGATATGATTGGTTTAATTCTCTATCACAAGATAAAATTAATGTTCCCTCCATTATTATGTCATTTTATCCAAAATCAATTAAATAATATTGTCCTAGAGGTATAGAGTTTGCAATATTTAATTTTATGGTAGGTAATGCTCCATACATATTTAGTTAGATCCCTCTTGAAGAATGTTGTAGCCTCCTAGAGGAGATCCTTTGTTACACATTCATAGGTTCACCCTAAATATATATTATAGTTGAGGTTTATTTACTAGATAATCCCTTTTGTGCTCAGATTGGGCACTTGCATCTTATATTTTTATTTAGAGGGACCTTTTAGATTTCACAATATTTTTATTATTAGATTTCTATATTTATCTAAATTATGAATAATCTTCCCCTAAGGAATAAAAGGTGTATGCAAAAAAGGAAGGATATTTAGGTCAATTTTTAAATAATATTTCAACATAGTAAATTCCATTAGGATGAGAAGTGAATGGTGAGGCCTACTTTATATATTGGATAAACTTGAGTGAGATTGGGGTGATTTTTTATACCTTTATCCTTAAAATTTATGAATATTCAAATTCTTGTATTTATTAGGTATATAGTAAAATAGTTGTATATTATTTATGTTTTCTTATTCATCCCTATATTAAATTAATATTTCTTTACCTCTATAACAATCATATTTTTTATAATTAAAAGTATATTTGTATTCCTGTTTAAATTTTAATTAAATATTCATAGTTTCCAAAGAAAGAAGTACTATAGATAGATAGACAGACATAAAAATAGATATATAGATATAGATATAGATATAGATATAAAGGCCAAACATAAATGAAATTTTTATATATATTATATCCTTCACACAATTGATTTAAAATATATTTGTTTTATATCAAGAATATTATATATTTTTTAATATAAACAAGTTAAATAGAAGTAATAAATATACACACATATATTTATCTATCTGTATAATTTTTAAAATGTAATTTTAGACACAAAAACCTAAACCTTAATAAAATATATCAATCCCACAAATCTACATAATAAAATAATATGCCTAAGGTTTAACTTAGGCATTTCCTATACATTAATCTAATTTTTAGATTTTATATAATTTGGAAACTATCCCCTAGGATATCCTATCTCTTCCCTTGACATGTGTACTAACCATAACTACCCCTCCTCTTGCCACACTTCAAACACCTCACTTCACTTCCACCTACCCACATGCCCCCACTTCACCTAAGTGAGACACTATAAGTGACTCACTCTAACTGCATGAGATATGTGGCTAACCAATCCCTACCACTTAGTAGCCCTAACTTCCACCTATCCTCAACCTCCCTCATCTCCCAAAATCTTATAAATGCTCCACCATTTGACCAAGCAAAAGAGAATTGAAAATATATTGTCACACTACAAAAATTACACCAGTAGGACACCCGAATTCCTAGAGGTTGAGCCATTAAATCTGAGGAATTTCATTCCAAACCTCCTATTATTCAATCCCAAAGGAAAATCTACATTTGCACATTTGCAAATGCAGCCCCACAGTTGCACAAATGTAGCCCTACATTTGACTAGCTAACGACAAATACAATACTATGTTTGACCATCCCCAAAAATCAAAATTATATTTGCATAGGCCCAAATAAGATAACTAAAGGCATGAATTATAATAGGTAAAGCACAACAAGGTATATTTTTCATTGGTTTTATCTCCTACTCATCGATTTATATTTTGTAAACATCTTATTCAAGGTTTTGTAGCTTCTTTCATGCATATCATATAGGTTCTGCTAACTTCTTTTTGTTTACAAGAATATGTGTGTAGGTGATATGTTTCCAATACATGTTGGAGCAAGGATGGTCCGTGAGGATACCCAAGACCATCCAATACATGGATTATAGCATAAAAGACCATCAACATCCACTATTTATGCGATTCACAAAAAGGGGATTTTATCCCCAATTTTGCCCTCATTGTACTATAATAAAAAAAGCAAAGAAAACTTATTGTAATCATACCCATATGCACTTGGGATAAAGCATTTTTAAAATGGTGACCAAGCCTCTAGAAAAAATTTCAATATAAAAATCTATTATTCTTGTAATCACTTGTTTTATCATTTTGTTGCTTGGGTGTTATCTTATTTTCTTACAATTATATATTTGTGAAACTTACAATAAAAAACCATAAAATGAATTAATAGTCATCATAATATGATAAAATTTACAACCAAAACCACTTTTTGTCTTGTTTACCAACAATATATTTTTTAAGACAAACTTTTTAAATATGATTTTTGAGATTATTTTGCTTCTAATATTTTTTGAGTTGGTAGAATAAATAAAATTTTAGATTAAGAGGTTCATTCCTTAAAATTCTATTCATACAAAATACTAATGTGTTAAAACTATTTTTATATTACAAATTTTATACTTATAAGGTTTAAAATTTTGAAATAAAAATTCTCCACATTCGTTGTAATTCAAGAGTCATATAGTGACCTAAACTAAGGAGGCCACAAAAAAGTTGAGTCCAAAGATGATCTTGTTGGCCTTGTGGTAGATCACATGTTTTTTCCAAGTGGAGAGGTAGATCCTTTAGCAAGTTTTGATTCCCTATAAGGTGGTGCTATGAAAGGGGTTCCTTTGGGTGCTTCAATCTAAAAACCCTTCAATCCTGGTGCTAGATATTTGTTTGTAGTGATAGTTTCATATAATTTAGTTTTGTGTTTTTTAAACACAATTTTTGACATTTCTTTAGTTTAAAACACCCTCTATGTTCCTGAGGGCATGATTAAGCTCACAATGGAGGATGGGTCTTCAATTTGGTGGGAATAGAATTGGGTGCTTGATCGAATCTAGTTGATGTTAGGAGGTAGGCTTTACCCAAATGGTGGCCTCAGGGTCACCTGGATATTGTTGCTCTTCCCAAATATTTTTTCATGTTTAATTTCAATTATGAAGAGGATTCTATGCAGGTCCTCTACAAAGGTCCATGGTTCTTTGGGAAGTGCAACCTCTTTCTATGTTGATGAAGCCTAGATTTTTTCCTTGATACACAAAAATAAATACAATCCCTCTTATGATTAGAATTTTTGGCTTCATTTTTAGTATTAGAATATTGGTATTTTGCATGGTATGGCAAAGGTAGTGGGTAATCTAATTTCTATTGATACCTCAACTAACAAAAAATCAAGAATAATTTATGCAAGAATATGCATAAAAGTGGATCTAGAAGCTAATTTTTCATCCTCTATTAATATCACTTCATGCTTAGAGTCTTGGAACCAATCCATTATGTAATACAATCACCCTAATATGGTCATATTTTGGGTCAGTTTTCCATGAAGAAATCCATTGTTAGTTCCCAAAAAAATATGAGCTCAAAGTATAAATTTACCCAAGAAGAACCCTTGAGGAGGATAAATTCATAGGGTAAATCTATCCAAGATAATCCCTTGAAGAATGTGCCCAAGATATAACCAAGAATCAAAGAAGGTCATGTTGTACCTCCTCTTTAGGGTGAGATACCTCCTATCATTAAATATTGTGATGTGCCTCTATATATTTTCAAATATGAGATCCAAAAATACTTTGAATAGGTAAGTGCCCCATCTCCATTGGCCTTGTTGTCTTTACAAAACTCTTTCAATTACCTCAATCTCCTTAGATTGGATGTTTCATCATATTTGGTTAACCCTCCCCCATACACTCTTGTCAAAAGGGTGCTAAAATTAGAGAAAGTATCCTCAAGCCCTAAAACCAGAAGTCATAAATATCCCCTAAAATCCTTGTTGGAGAAGGTATTTATTGGCCCTAATCCAAGAAGTATTGAAAAGGGATTTTTAAATATTGGGGTAGAGTGTAATATTAGGATACTATCAATTAAAGATCTAATAAATAAGGATATAGAGTCAGATATCATAAATGGCTCTCAGTGTCTATTGAATATGGATGTTGTAAATTATCAACCTTTCCAACCCTTTGCTAGAGGAAAGAGATGCAATACCAATTAATATTAATGTAGTTTATTTCCTATATATTTAAACAATAGTTGAAGTTTTTTTACAAGTTTGAGGTGCTAAATTTATATACAACTTAGAGCCATAATAGGGGAGGTCCTTATTATTTTCAAAATAACTGTTAGTTTTTAGTTTAAGTTTGTTTTTATTTCTTGACTCCCCTGAGTGGGTTTGCTCCTTGTTGGTTTCTCTTGGTTCTTCCTTGGAAGATTTTGCTTCTTTTTTGTAAAAGGTTCATGGATCCTTTAAAATCCCTTCTTCCACAAAATAAAAAACATGGTCATATTTGTTATTCGTATAAGCTACTTATATTAATATATTAAAGGAAAAATGCAATGCACATAAACTATCCATGAACATCAAACATAAAAGTAAATAAACCTCCCTGAAAATACCTCTATTTTACTTTTAACTTAGCATGGTTCCCACCATTTTATGCCTGCCCTATATTATTTTTATCTTTCTATTTCTAAAGCTCTAAAAATCATCTTGGGATAGATGCCATAATCATCTCTTCAAACATAATATAAAATCCTTCATGAATTCCATTATGTTTAGCTTTAATTTCAACAACAAATTCCTATATGGATTAATGGAGTAGTATAAGTCAATATTGCTTGCAAAGGGATATCCTTAGGTTGAAGACATTGATTACAGTAATATATTCTCATCGGTAGCTAAGATAGCTTCAATTTAATTATTTTTGGTGATTGCAATAACAAATGAATGAGAGATTGAGTAGATAGATGTGTAGAAAATATTTCTTTATGGATAATTAAAGGGAAAATATACATGCAATAGCCTAAGGGGTTTTAAATTGTGGAATAAATCTACTTTGTAGATTGAAGAAATTATTGTAAAACCTAAATAAATCATCTAGATAATGGTATAAATTATTTAACCATTATGTGATTGAATATATATTTGTAAGGAGTATTGCAGATCACTATATTTACTACTTGAAGGATTCAATTAGGTTTTTTATACTTTCATTGTATGTTGATCACATATTGCTACTAAGTAATTCACAACATGCAGTTTAGAAATTAAATTTAAAGTTGTTAAAGATATTTGACATGAAATATTTGAGATTTTTTATTACTTTTTGGGAATCAAGGTTAGGAGGAACCACTCAATTAAGAAGTTGTGGATCAGCCAAAGGAAGTATGTGGAAAATATATTGAAACTATTTGGGATAGAGGCATGCAAACTATTAAGCACTCTATTCTTGATGAGTGCTACACTGTAAAATGGCAAAATTCAAATATTGAAGAAAAAAAGAATGAAATGGAAAAGGTGTCATATGCAAGTGTAGTTAAAAAGGTGATGTACACAATGGTGTATATAAGATTTGACTTAGATCATGTAGTGGGAGTTTTGAGTGTACTTATATCAAATCTATGCAAGCAACACTAGATAGCTAAGAAAACATTCTAATATCTATATTAGACAAAAGATGTTGTGACTTATTATCAAGCTTTAGGAGATATCCAGTTGAAGGTATATGTAGATGTTGATTTTATAGGTGATGTGGATGAAGGAAAATCCACAAGTACATATGTATTTGATTATCTAGGGGAGCCATTAGCTAGAGAAGCAAGAAGAAGGATAGTGTTGCACATTCAATAACAAAGGCTAAATATATTGTAGTAGTAGAGTCTTATAAGAAAGTCGTGTCGATAAAATTTCTATGTGTAGATATTCATGTGTAACATGGTCCAATTCTATTGAAGTGTGACAACAAGAGTACTATAGATATTGTTGTCAATAGAAAATTCCATAGTAGTACCAAGCACATTAGGGTAAGGTTTCACTTCATTAGAGAAATTATTGAAGAAGGTGAAATGGGATAAGAACTTGGCCAAAGTAGTCACAAAATGGAAGATTGTTGAGATTGACAACTACTACAACATTGTGATTGCAATTTAATAAATTGTAGCTGATTTTATGGATAGTTTTTTGTTTCTATAATTGAAGCACTCCATAGAATAGAAATAAGAATGTCAGATGATCAATAGTTTAAAAAATAAAATTAGAAACTAAGGGAGTCTTAGTTGTATTTATGTATGTACCATTTTGCATGTACAAATACAAGAGAAGTGTGTGTGATTAAGAAGGGCATGCAAAAGGTGCATGTGATTAAGCAGGGCATGCAAGAGAGGGGTTTTATGCATGTAGTTATTGTACTAAGAAATGATAAAATTTAGTTTTCAGTCTTGCAATCTTAGTGTAAATTCATTTGTTCATGCATCTTCATGATCTTTGTTGTATTTTGTTAATTTCTCTTCACTGCATATATTAGTTTTGTACTTAGTTGTTCATTTCATTTTATTCTACAATTGTTTTTTCATCTAATATAAAAGGATAAGATTTTATCTATCTAAGACAATGTATTGCGGTGATTAAGGCTTTGACATTTCTTTGAAAAATTTAAAATTCAAACCATAATATATCTATAAAAAAGATATACTGAATATTAGTAACTAAGTTTTTTTTATTGATAAATTACGAATCTATTAGTTATTTTTTGATTTTAAGGTAAGATTAACGTTTAGAATTGATCTCATGAGAGGGTTCTACCTTTATTACGTGAAGTAGGTAGTTTCATTCAAAGGTTTAGGGGGCTTTTAATAAATAATTAAAATAAATAACTTCATTTCAACTTTTTTTTTATTGTTAATATAAAAAGGACGATGGAATTGCAAATAAATAGCTATTCCTAAGCGTAGCAAATAACCACCATTTCCTAATGCTGGAACTTACAAGTCATACTATGCAAATTTTATCAATATAGATTTAAACGCCAGAACTCATGACTGAGAGTCAATGGCGTCCTCCATCTACACAGCTAAATTAGAGTATTGAGATTAAACCCGGCGAGAAAGAAAGACTCGAATATTCTCCACATCGATAAACAATAAGCTATTCACAAGACCGTGGGTTGAACATATTTCATGTGGATTCATGTCGATTCTTGCGAAAGTGGACGTATTTCGTTTCTTTGTCTATCGCTCCCGTCGCTTTGCCTTCGTCGTGAGCCGGACCAAACTCCACGTGTCATGCATACACACTGCACCCAAGGAGGGTGTATGTTTCTTGACTAAATTATTGAATAAAAATACCACATTTTTATGTTCCTTCATTCTCAATTCGATCTGTCTCAAAGGAAAAGAAAAACCTCTAAATTATACCATGTAAATGAGTCTTCATCATATTGTCCAACTGTTGAATAGAATTATCCTTTAGTCTTTTAAGTTGTTATGTACTATTTCCACCTTGCGTTCCTCCGTTACTAACAATAAGATTAAGATTGTCATAATTAACTCTTGTCATTGCTATGATCAGAAACCCCAAATAGGAAATACAATTTTTATTTGACTCCAATAAACATGAATGCATTGCTTCCTCCCACCTCCATCTTGTATTTTAGGGAGCACTTAAATTTTAAAACATTGATTGTCATTTTTCTTTTGGGCCCTAGATGAAGCTCGAGGGACAGAGTTGTTTAGAGCAAAGAAGGGTGACCAACATAGTGAAATTTTGAGGATGCAGCGTACGCCCCACACAGGCAAGCAGAAATAAAAACACACACTTTGGTTTGAAACAAGAAGTGGAAGAGAGATTTGAGTGGCTTGACAAGTATAAAGATAGAATATAAACGTGAAAGTTCGATGAAATCGACCTTGTTTTGCTTGTGCCGAAAAAGGATAACTACCATAATTGGTTGACTAATCTTTACAATAAAATCATTTAGATCCATCAAATACGCTTGCTTCTGTTAGGCATTTCATTATATTATTTAAGTAATCTAAACACATCTAAATTCATACACTAACATCAAATCTGCTTCTATCCTGTGTCAGAAGCGTAAAGACGTTAAAACCTGCGTATAATTCGTTTCAGAAAAACCAGTAGAAAATATTCAACTTGTAGAAGCGGAAAGTTATAGAGATTGTGAAACATTTGCTTGACAAGAGGTCTTTACTCCATCAATAATGGATTGAAATATTTTTATAAAAAACTTTGGGACATGCAGTTTTGCCCTTTGTTATCCTATGTCCCAGTAGGTTTCTGGGAAGAGGATCCGAATACAATAACGTCTCATTGATTAAGAATATCATAATAGAAAATAGAGTTTTTCAAGATTAGTACATTATCGACCATATAAATGACTAAACATCTTCATGGCCCAATTTTAAAAGTTTTTAGACTGATTCATAAAAACTTTTTTCATATAGGACATGACTTTAGCGGGCCAAACTGATTGTCCAAGGATGCAACAAAAATAAGAA
The DNA here is from genome assembly GCA_028583015.1 of Wollemia nobilis. Classification (NCBI taxonomy): domain Eukaryota; kingdom Viridiplantae; phylum Streptophyta; class Pinopsida; order Araucariales; family Araucariaceae; genus Wollemia; species Wollemia nobilis. The sequence goes on from JAQPPZ010015929.1 coordinate 4,902,965, forward strand.
ACTTCTTGTTGAAAATAGATCCGAAAGAAAGAGAAAAAAGAAAAAAAAAGAAAAAATGAAGTATTTTCAAAACTCGTATAACAGTATAAATTTGATACATACACAAAAATATATGCCTGCATAGCGGTAAGATTGTTCTATGGTGCAGGGAACGTGTAAACTACTTCTATGGAGTAGTGATATAAGAGACATGCTAAGATCAAGTCTCGAGTTTTCTAGCATCATGCCAAAAACCTCTTAAACAAGGTCACATAAATTTTAAATTGTAAGAGAAAGTCCCTTCCATGAAATGTGTCAGTATCAGACAAGCTCAGGAGTGAAAGAGCCCGCAATGGAAAACTCAACCCTATATTACATGATTACAGATAATAAATATCTATGATGAAATTTCCAAGTGCAAATCATATACTTTTCCTTCAATCAAGCCATTCTATATAGAAATTAGGAATCACAAGACTAACACATAATCACATCACAGTTCTGCACCGCCTATTTAAAAAGCAACCAAAGTTAATTAAAAGAGAGGATTTATGATTTACCTGTTAGATAATGGACTGAGATTGAGCCGTGAACAACTGACCTCTTCTTTTAAACCATTCGAACATTGAAAACCGAGATTTTAAACCTCTTACGCACATCCAACTTGTCTCGTGAAAACCGCAAAGAGTCATTTCCTTGGAGCTTCATATTCTCGGTTTTGCCCCCGAGTTCTTTCTCCGTAGCCTAAATCCCAATCCAAGACATATATTCCCTTCCTACAATTTAAAAATTAGCACATTAACCCCCCAAAAAAAAAAAAACAACTGAGAGAGAAAAATAAAACCAATAAAAATGAGAGACTTAGTGTCTTAAGATTCCCTCAAATACGATGATCATGATATTTTAATATATGTATTTATAAAGGGGTCATATATTGATTAAAATATTTGTATTATATCGTTGAGATTATTCTGTCAAATATAACTAATAGAATTAAATAATATATTATAATTAGATATTTTTATTGATGCTGTAAGGTTGATGTTATCTAAGAAGTTTCTTATTGAAATATATGATTATTCGGTCAAATATACTTAATATGTTTGGATTAAATAACATATTATAATTAAATTTTTAATATTGTGAAGTTGTTGAAGATGGTTTGTTGTGCTACTATAAACATTTAAAATAGTTAGTTTTAAACATAATATCATATTGTTTTTATGGTTATATATTGATTAAAATATTTGTATTGTATCATTCAGATTATTCTGTCAAATATATTTGAATTAAATAATATATTATAAATAGATATTTTTATGGATGCTATAAGGTTGATGTTATCTAAGAAGTTTCTTAATGAAATAAAAGATTATTCGGTAAATTATACTTAATATGTTTGGATTAAATAATATAATATAATTAAATATTTAATATTGTAAAGTTGTTGAGGATGGTTTGTTTTTTTATTATAAACATTTAAAATTGTTAGTTTTATATTATATTTTTTTAATGAATAGTTTCATGTTGCTCAATATAAGTTTTTTATTTGTTTATTATTATAGATTAATTAAGTATTTAAAAATATAATTTTTTATTAGTTGAAAAAAGGAGTTTTTAAAGGATTTTCAAACTTTATTATAAAAGGAATAGTTAACATCCTACCAAGAAGAAGGATGTTAGCAAACCAAACAGAGACCAACATCTAGAACCCATCTAGGAAAACTAACACAACTATCACCAAGGTAGATAATAAACACACAAGCAAAAGGAAGATCAGACAACCTAGAACCAGTCCCTAAAACCCATATAGATCAATCCACACAAGGATGCCTAAGTACAAATAACAACTAAAAAAAAGAAAAAAACTAAGAAATATCCATTAAAAAACAAATCCTTGATTATTACTATTCACTAATATATTGGTTGTCCTTATTGGGCCCCTTTAATCTACTTATCCCTAGCTCAACATAGTAGTTAGGAGAAGAATCTTCTCATTGCACTAGAAGTCATAAAACCTAGTGAATCTCAGTAGCGCCCAAAACAACTTAAACCACCCATGAGATAGGGACCCCAACAAACGATGGTAGCACAAGTGAAGAAATTCAAAAGATTTAAAATATTAAACTTGAGGAAAATGAGCAAGCTATCAATAACATCCCTAACATCAACACAAGAACATGTCAAGCAAAACTTTCCCAACCTAAGAGAATTATGAAGGGGTCTAAAGAAACCAACCTCTAGTATCTAAATCATTAATAACCAATGTAAAATTCTCTTTCAAAATAATTACCCCATCTTAGTCTAACCCCAAATTTACCAAGAAATTAATTGATGTATTACCTTCCATGTACACATGCATAAAGGATTATTTTTGCCTCAATAATAATATTAACAATAGGGCTAGGAGTTTGAGAGCCATTCACTAGGTTGATGATATTAAGAGAATCACCCTCAATGATGACTTGACTGTGATCAAATTCATTCAATAGATAAATCCCTTGGAAGAGAGCATGATTTTTAGCAAAATGACTTGGTTAAGGCTCTAGCTTCTCAGTAAAGGTGAGGAGTTCACTGCTACTATTCTAAATTAAACCACCCACACTTGCCTCTCCTAGGTTACCCTTGGAAGCCCCATTGAAATTGAGTTTAATCCAGCCTATAGGGGTGGTTCCTAGAAAATATATCTTCTCCTACCCCAATCCAATTGAGTATTAGACCTAAAAAAAAATTTAAACCCTATAGTATGCTCTATATCTAATTCTATAATAGAGAAACTTGAATTTAAAGATATGGCAGAGAAATTATCTACTATTATTGCAATGCTCTTGGCACATATAGAGAGTAGTTTTATTTTTAAAAGTCATCAAATTCCTTTCCTTCCAGATACATCACATGATGTGATTTAAGCTAAATATCTAGAATAGATAAAAATGTAGAGAAAATAAGGGAGGATACCACTGGTATAAAATATGAGATATTTGAAAGGGGTATACCGAGAAAACACCAACCAAATTGAAAAATGAAAAAACATCCTTAGAGAATGGATACAAAATAAAGACTTGTTATACCAACTCAACATCCATGCCACAAAGGTAACATTGGTTTAGAATAATGATACCTCAAGATTGTAGATAATCTATGGTCAATATTTTATTCTATATAGCAAGCCATAGAAAAAGATTAACCTTGGGGGTTAATCTCTTTTGCCAAATTAGGTTTGTCAAAAACCAAGGGGGCTAGGGTCCTCCACAAGAAAGTATTTTGATTTAATAGAAAATACTCTTGAACTTTCTATCTTTCAAAAAATATGATAAGTTTCATTAGTAGATCTGATGACTTGGAACTTCACAAGATCTAATATCTTTTTAAGGGCTATTTTCTTGGCTAGATATAAGTCAAGATAGAATAAAACTCTCCATATCTTCCTATGGTTTATAGTTTTAATATAATATTCAATGCTAGAACCAAAGGTATGTCAACAAAAGTATTCAGCCACTACCAATCCTGGGAGAGACACCATTACTTGGTCCATCAACCAATGATTTATCAAAAAATTAATTGGATGGCCATTACCCATATTTCATATTTCTCTCTTTCTAATATTGCTCCTACAATTAGACAAACTAAGCCAAAATGTTGACCGAGAGTTTGGGACATCAACTTATACAAAGTCCAATTCATTATTTAGATATTTTACTTTTATAATATTATCCTAATAAATCTGTTTATTCTAGGTTAGGTACCAACCTTGTTTGGAAACTAGGGTCTTATTCATTTGATCCATATTTCTTAATCCCAAGCCTCTAAAATCCATTTTACTGTATATTTGGTCTCATGGTACTAAGTAGAATCTCTTCTTATCCTTTGACCCAGTCTAAAGGAAGGACTTTTGAGCTTGCTTTATATTCTACACTATTTTACCTAGCCTCTTAAAAAAGGAAAAAGTAAATCTATATACTCTAAAGTGTAGATTTCACCAAAATAACTTTACCTACCTAGTTTAATAGATCTCCTTTCTAGATGGCAAGCTTACATTGCACCCTTTCCACCACTAGCTCCCATTAAGATTCATTGCACCTCCTTTTAAAAATAGGAAGTCCAAGATAAGTAGATGGAAACTCCACTATATCATAGTCTAGCTTTGTTTCTATTCTTATTTGCTTGAGAATCAAATAATTCAAGAAGAAGATTTTACTCTTCAAAAATTAACCTTCTACTCCACTACCTCTTCATACCAAATAATATTTTTTTTGATTACTTGGGCCTGAGTTATTGATATGAGGAATGATAGAAGAGTATCATGTATGAATGGATGATTGGAGATTGATTCCATGCTCAAGGTAATTTTGATACTAGCCATAGTGGAGGACGTCTTTAGGTAGCTACCTAAGGTTTCTACCATGAGGGTGAATAGATAAAGGGAGAGCATGTATCCCTGGTGAATAACACAACTATAAAATTACCAAGTAGTGGAGCCATTGACAAGCACTATAAATTTGGCTAACAAAATACAGGTATTAATAATAAAGATTCATCTCCTATCAAAGACAAACTTCTTAAGGACATTAAGAAGAAAGTTTCGTAAGACCATGTCATAGGCCTTGTTCATATCCAATTTTATAAAATATCCTACTTTACCACTTTTATACATTGAATGTATGAGTTCATGAACCAAAATAACTCTAGATGATTTTGGGATTTACAAAAACTTTACAAAATAAACCAAAAATTGAACTACATTTTACAAAAAGCACTATACCATATTCCAAAATCAGTAGGGAGTCATAAGGTATTCTATAAAAATTTATAATAATAGCATCTACAAAATATTATCATCTTCTAAATCCTTTGGGAAGATATAATATTTCTACAAAACCTAAAATTCCATTAGGTGTATATACTCTCATTACTAGGGAGACATAAGGAAGCCTACAAAACTAAGGATTAATAATTTTTTTATCAAATCAAGCTTATATACTTCAATTAGGGATCATATATACTAATATAGAGAGTCATAAGGTAGACTACAAAGAAAATTCTATCACATTTATTCAATTCTACTTATTTAAATGGGAAAAATAATGTCATACAATGAATGTAAAATTTGCTCCAATAGGAAGCATTCTACAAAACATGAAAACATGGGGTACATTGACTCAGGAGCCAGTCATCATATGATAGGAAATATACAATGGTTTGACTACCTTGAAGTTGTTAAAGACTACAAAATAAGAATTTTAAATAGCTAAACTTATCCTATACATGGATATGGATGTGTAACACCTAAAAAATCATTTCCAAATATTCTACTACAAAAAGTATTGTATGTTCCTAGATTAACATTCAATCTCATTTCAGTAATCAAGTTAGTTGAAAATAACTATATGATCAAGTTTGGATATATGGATGAAATCAATACATGTCTCATCCTGAATCAAGGTAAAATAAAAGTAACAAGATCAATCCATGGAAATACATATATCCTAGACTCAATGGAAATATCACAAGATATTGTGGTGTTTCAAAATTATAATATATTTTTAGAGAAACGGGTTGGAGAAAATGAATAATCAGCACACCACAAAGGCAAGCATAGAAGAATAAAAATCAAGAAGATAGAGGAAAATTACACCATAGTCATCAACAATCAAAAACAAATAAAGATACTTGTAAAGAGAACATAAGCATGTAGAATATAATGTTTCTTACCAAAATATAATGTAGATATTTGTCTTGTTTTGATGTAATACAAGTGGGGCTTGTGTCATTGATATATAAGCATGTAGAATATAATGTTTCTTACCAAAATATCAATGTCAAGATTTCAAATCCACTTGGCACTCAGTAATTATTCTCATACTCTAACATCGCATGTGCATGCTTGACATCACAAAAGTATCAATGACATCTTGCTTGGATTCATTCTATACATATTCTATGGTAGAGGAGAAATAAATTTCAAATTTATTATAATATAAATTGTAGGCCAAAATCTAAAAATTTATATTATATATCCTAATAATTATCTTGTTATTCAATTTTATTCTCCCTTTTTAATTATTATTATGATAAATGAAAGGGTTTTGAAATGGCCCCAAAAATTTTACATTTTCCAAATAGAAAAATCACTTCCAACACCTACATATTGCAAAATTTAGACTAAAAAAGAGCATACTACATACTTAGATACAAAATTTTTGATTTAAATCTATCCCATGTGGATTTAGAATTTCTTAAATTCAATATATTTATCTTATTTAGAATATTCAATATATTTAATCAATTCTCTATTAGAATATGATCAGATCTCAAATTCTATCTTTCTTGAGAAGTTTGGAAGCTTCCACCTAGTATTTATTCAATATCTAGTCTTTTTTAATTAGCTCATGATTCTAAATTTACTTTAGTTTCCTTTAAAACTAACCGCATGCTAATATAAATTTTATAGTGATCAATTACCCCTATGGATTTAGCATAAGAAGTGTTTTCCTCTTTTATAGTTATAATAACTAAAGCCTTTGGAAAAACATCATTCTATACTTGGATCCATCTATCTAAACTTCCATGTTTTTCATAACATCATCCATAGCATCACCTTCCTTGTAGATGTTTTTAATCACAAATAATTCCATGTCTTATAGTATATTCATTGGATCCTGAATGATACTTTCAATACTCTAGCTAGTAGTTTTTTTGGTTTTCAAATTATTAATGATATTCATAGAATCCTCTTCAACTATAAGCATCTTAACATTCATATTTTTGTAGGACTTACTCCTATGATCATGGACCTCACCTCTACTACATGTTTTTATATATGGCCAAAATTCATTTCATAATAATATATCACTACCTCTAAGCTAGATCTCAAAATCCCTCCCCCTCGATCATTCATTAGATTACCTTTAGATGATCCATAAAAAAATAGTTTTACCCTCTCTATGGGTGAAGATCCCGTCTCACCTTTCTCTTTGGATAGATAATTTGATTTTATATAGATCTTAGTAGTACATATTTTGGTGTTATTTCCTTCTCAAAAATCCCTCCCCCTCGATCATTCATTAGATTACCTTTAGATGATCCATAAAAAAATAGTTTTACCCTCTCTATGGGTGAAGATCCCATCTCACCTTTCTCTTTGGATAGATAATTTGATTTTATATAGATCTTAGTAGTACATATTTTGGTGTTATTTCCTTCTCAAAATTATTTTCATTGATTTGGTTGTGCATATTAACAATATTTTTTTTAGCAATGGTAGCTTTGATGCTTTTGATAATGATCTCTACACTACTAGCCTTATTCTTGAAAAATCATTTATTCCTCACCCTATATATCTTCCAACTAAAATTTATGAATATAAATATACAAATTTTCTTTAAGTGGGGGTTATGATAAGGGTTAACCCAACTTTCCCATAAGACCTCCAAAGACTTTTCTATCACCTAATGAGTTTTAAGTGACTAAAGAAGCGTATGCAAAACCTCCAAAGAAAGGGGGAAATGGTTAAAATATGATCAAATATCCCCTCATACCTACAACATATATAATACCTATTAAAAATTATAAGATTAACCATTATCAATATACAAATAATGAAAAATACCTTTAGCAAGAGATCTTTAATCGAAACTCTATGTGAGGGAAATTTTTTGTTCTTTGTATCCCTTTCAAAGAACAAATATGAGTTAATAGTAAATATTACTTTAGGGTTAGGACCCCAAAAGAAACTATCCTCTTCTATATTGAGTTGTAGATAGTAATGTTGTAAGATGATATTGAGAGAATTAAGCCTACCTTGCTTAAGCATCAACTCCTTCCAACTATAAATTGTGCCACACTCTATAATTATATCCCTCCTTCTTGTACTCCTAAACTATATTTCTATACTTTTTATTTAAAGGCCAAATGATACACTTCTAGTAATCATTAAAAATTAAAGGTCTCTCTCTGACCCATGCATCCTTGCAAATTCATATCTTATCACCTCTTCCCACCTATCATCTTGAAACTTTCCATAAGATATTCTTATTTTAAGTTCTCATTCCACAAATATGATCCTAAATATGGATTTAAGCTATATGAAAAAGGGAATTTTGTTCTAAATATATTTTTTAGAGAGGATTTAAGCCTACCAATAATTATATTAAAGTATTTGTCACCATATCATTTTGGCCATTAAAAACCTATTCATCTGCTTCACTTTTTTTATGCCCAGATTGTCTTATTACCTAGGCTTTTAAAATTTCTCCCATGCAACCAAACTAATCCTCTATTGCTATTTTGCACTAGTCTAAATAATTATCCTTTGCACTCACTCAAATTTCTCAGCCATCGATGTTGAGATTTTAAATAAAGACATCATGAAAATGGGTAGGTTTTGGAGAGTTGCCCTCAATATTTATAATTTACTTTCATGAGTAAGTGAAGAAGGTTTCTATTAAATCTCTCTAGCACTAAATTCTAGTCTTCTTCTTTCATTATACCTACAAAAAGTGGTATTCCAAAATATACAATGGGTAATTTATCCATTTTACAAGCAAAAGTTATTGTAATTTGATTCTATCTAAGTTAGAGAGTTTTAACAAAGAATAATATACGTTTCAAGAAATTAATTTTTTGATCTAAATTTATTTCATAGGTTTTAAAAATTTGCCTCATATTATCAACTTTCACAATTGATGACTCTGATAAATTATGGTATCATCAACAAACTGTTGATGAACAATTATATCTAAATACGATACTAGTAAAATTCCTTTAATCAAGGTTGAATATTTTTATTGTAGTTAATCTTCCTCCTGGATACTTAGACACTATTATGAATAGATAAGGTGATATACAATCACCTTGTCTCTACCATCTTTTACATAGAAAGAAACCTATTGGTTCTCTATTTACTATCATTAAATGCCAAATAATTGAGTTGCAAACCATGATCGAAACAATTTGTCCCAAAAACAAAATACTACAACACTTTATCGAAAAAAATCCTAAGGGACTCTATCGTAGGCTTTATTCATATCCAAATTCAACAACATGTCTTATAATCCTCTCATTCTCAAAGTGTAGAGCCTCATGAATAGGTATTATCCCATCCAAGATCTACCTTTGTTTAACAAAACCACTCTATTGGGGGAGGACAATCTTAGGTAAAATACTCTTTAGTCTATTGGCTAAAATATTTGTTAAAATTTTATAAATGGAATTGCATAAGTTAATTGGGTGAATTTTTTTAGCATGTTTGTTTCTTGCCTTTTTAGAAACATAACGAACAATGTAGAATTACATTCCTTGAGAATTATTTTTTCTCATTAAAATGCTAGCAAAGCCTCTAACATGCCATTCTTAGTAATCTCCCCATAAGTCTAAAAGAAACCATTTACAAAACCATTTGAACCCAAGGATTTATCCTTCTACATGTTAAAAACTACCCTATTCACCTCCTCAGAGAAATAACTATCCAAAAAATATTTATTTCACTACTCACCAAATGGAGAATCTTCTTCAACAATTTTTTAACTAATTTAACATTTTTTACATATTTCATGTTGCAAAGATTTTGAAAAAAGAAACCATTTGATTTTTAATATCCTCTTCCTCTTTTATTTTCATGTCCTCTTCTATCATAAAAATTCTTATTCTATTATATGCCATATTTCTAATAGTTGTGAGATAAAAAACTGGGTGTTCAAGTCTCCTTATTTGATCCACGAAGCCCTAGATTTTTATCTCCAATGGACTTCTTCCTAGGCTAATAAAGTGTGATGATAAAATAGAAGCACCTTTTTTTCTATATAATTCTTGTATGCACCCCCAATTTTAAATTTACTCTTCCACCTATTCCATGATAGAATTTATATTACTTTATCTCTCTTTTAGATTACCAAAAACCTCCTTGTTCCAAACCTTTACATTTTTTAGCTTCTAAGAGACATGGAATATTTTGGACCCCCTACTATCAATGTTCCACCATTCTAAAATATTTTTATCTAAATAAGGATGTGACATCCACATTAACTGAAATTTATAAGGTCTACCTTTAACACTTCACCCCTCCAACACTTTAAAACTTTGTGGTAAGGGCCTTAGAAATTAAGAAATAATTTCATTCCAAATTCATTTTATACATAAATTTGTTAGTCTTTATTCTAAATTCATCTTATACATAAATTTGATAGTCTTTATCAACTAAGGCAAAAAAGACCAGTTAACAAGATGCACATGTTTTACAACTACCCATCTAGGGTAAGAAGCAACAAAAATCTCCTCATTCAAAACCGTTGGTGTCCAAAGAACAACTCTAAATACAAATTTTCCTATAGTCTAGAATTATTTTTGTAAAACCCCAGCTTGTATTTGGTTAGTTTTGAACATAATCATGAAAAGCCCCTTCTAAACCATCTGACATAAAGAAAAACCTATACTGAGTCTCTTCGCTTAAACATTTATTAACCAGTCATCAAAAAAAGGCAAGAAGGTAACATATTTACATTGAGAGCAACAAAATAAACAACCACATACTTCAATATAGCATTTTCATTGTTTAAAGCCACAAGCATATCATGGTTTGGGACAAGCGTAGACTTAACAGAGTTTGCAAAGACCAACTTACTTTCTTTGACAAGAAACTTTGCATTGTTTGACGCATCTCCACCACAATTTGTAGCCACAACATCTTTGAAGGATTTCTTTGGTACTTCCCCATCCCCGTGAGCAGATATTCCAGGAGTATCTACACATTGATTCCCAGAAATAGCAGTCTGCAACCCATGAATAGAATCTGGCCCGTGAACAGAAGATTCAGGATTATTACCAACACCCACATGCGTCGCCCCCTGAACAGACACCTTATCATTCTGACTCCAAATACCACCACAACTCCCTTGGAAACCATCACTGGCTGCAAAAAACCCCACATCTGCCCATTTCACACCGTTCTGCACACCAAAATCATCACCACCGCCAACGAACCATCGTTAGGGTTAGGGTTCCTTGTACTCACCTCAACTTCCATCTGCAATTCCTTCCCAATATTGTACTTTATCTTTTAAAAAAAAAACTACTTTGATTTTATGAATCTAATATTAATATTAAAAAATTAGTTTTTAATATCATAAAACTATAAGAGTGGCTTTCAATATATAAATAACTATGAGAGTGGCTTGACAGTAAAAATAATTATATGTCATATCCAATTTGCCTGTCCGTTATTTATTAAAAACAAACACGTGATATTAGTTAAATCTCCAATGGCTAATAGAACATCTTCAATTCTACTCAATGGACCGCTATCATGGCAGGCACCGGGTCCCTCATAAAATAGAGGCTAGATACATTGCAAACTATCATTGTCATTCGTCATACAAGATAAGCACACAAACTACCTGATATGGTGCAGTTAAAAAGAAATATGTGATATTAGTTAAATCTCCACTAACTACCTGATTAATAGATAAAAATCTATCCATATGCAATACTAGTGAAACAACTCTCTATGAACATATTCCATTCTACACGATGGGCCGCTACCCTGCCTGGTACTGGCACCTCATTCATAGAGACCAGATACCTTGCAAACTGTCATTGCCGATTCGTCGTATACTTCCTACTACATAGGCACTCAAGCAAAACACATATTCCTCTTTCCATTTTATACCATTGTTTTTATTGGACTGTGTGAATCGATAGTCATTGGTTGAAGTAATAGAAACTGCATCTATCTATATATGAAAAGCATAATAATAATAATAATAATAATAATTTCTGACTACTATATTGTGATAATCCACGTTATTTCTGTTTCACTGAATAGATTGTCTGCACAACAGTCAGCACCAGGAGAATTGTGGCGGCAAAAAGAGAGACAACATGCCAGGGCTTTGAGAACCGCTCTTTCCTGAACTCGCTGATCCATACACTGAGTTGACTGTTATAATATCTTCTGACATCTCCTCTCACCATTTTCAGGGCGTCATGGAAGTTATATGATCCGGAAGTAATTCCTCTGGAGAGATCTTTGAGCAGGGATGCTATTTGCTGATCGCTCCCGTTGAAGCTTTTGATTACTTTTTCTTTTTTAAGGAGAGCAACATCCTCACCCGACTCAATCAACTCATATATCAAACACATATAACAAGAAATTATTGGGGGCTCTCTGAATGATTTGCAACTCTCGAATTCTTCAAACACCATCAGGTTGCGCAACAGTATTTCCGCAATATCTGAGACGCAGATCTGAGGAAGGGAAAAAAATACTCGACCCAAACCTTCTCTTTTCAAAGTGGATCCACTTTCCTTTGACAGATGGTTTAAATCGGATTCCAGCTTCTTGCAACAATTTCGCTGGATACGTACCCTGATCTTCATCTATTGGTCGAGTACACGAAAAAAATGGCATTCTTAATGAATCAGACAACTTAATCCAACGTCGGCTTTTAGGAAACTTCATCCAACGTTGGCATCTGAGAAAACTGGTGATATTGAAAGTGGCATTAGAGACAACAGGTTCAACGTTGCTACAAGGAGATTGTATTAAGAAAGCGTTGATCACCTTTCTAAGAAGATCCAAGAGATGAAATGCAGTTCCAATATGCACTTCTACTTCTGACTTCACAGAGTACAATGAGAACGGCTCGATTTGGAATGGATGTTGCCAGAAAAGAATTCTTGCCAACTCAGATGCTGCTATTTCACGGCTTTTAAATTCCAGCTCTAGGATGCTTACCAAAATAAATAAAGGAATCTGGTTTTCTAATTTAAAAATGTCTTTCATGATCTCCTGTGATTTGGGGTCCTGATGATTGCCAAAAACGAGGCTGAAAGGCATATCATCATTTTGACTGGGATAACTCCTCAAGAACTCCAAAATGAAACATGCGTCCATGGTAATCATCCAGGCAAGAGTCTCTGGACTGAAGTCAATTGCTTTGTCTTCGTAATAATCTCTGATTTTTTCCTCTAAATTATTAACCACCTCCACTAAGTCATCGATTGTCATGGCGTGGAGCCTTGTCAAGGTCCTTGACAAGGCTTCCAGCTTATGGTCGTCCATTGCCGAGAGTTTTTCATGGTTGCGATGATAGGGCCCAAAGGACACAACCTCTGGATCATAAGCTTGGGGTTTCGGTGACTTGATCACGTTAGGCACCCTATAAATGCACACATCTTGAGATGCGCGTCGATCTTTATAATTATGAGAATGGTATCTTTGCTTGACTTGGATAAACCATGAATCGGCTGCCACACTTCTGTCTTTCGTTTCAAAACTCCCACTTTTGCGTTTCGCTTCAAAACTCCCATCTCCATCTTGGTTTATGTCAGCTTGTCTCCCACTGCAATTGTCCATGTCAGATGCAGTTTCACATCCCATGACACTCCCATCTCCATCTTGATTTATGTCAGCTTGCTTCCCTTTGCAATCGCCGATCTCAGATGTACTTTCGCATCCCATTATCTTCTTCGAAAGACTCTGTTTACAAGAAAAATGTAAACCAATGCAGGGTGTTTAAGTCTTAGTATCGCAATGTAATATTTTAATATTTATTTTGTAGATAATGTCAAAAATAATAAATATAAAAATAAAATTAAAAAACATTAATTATTTTTTAAAAACATAGTATGAGCAGTTTATTATTAATATTTGTGAAGTGTTATAAATATGTTCGATCCTTTTATTAATTAGAGTATCTTGTTTAATGTATCTAATACTCATATTCTTATTTAATGTGAAGGTGTTTTAGGGGACTGTGTAAATCATAATGAATGCCTGTCTAAGAATATTTAATATAAAGGTGTTTCAGGGGAATGTGTAAATCATAATGAATGACTGTGTAAATCATAATGGATGCAAGTGATATAATTTAAGGGTGTTATTATTATTTTTTTCAAGAATTGATGATTAGTTTTGGGAGTGTTTATTTTGTAGATATAATATTAATTAATTGAGCATTCTTACATATTATTATTACAAGGTTCATATTTCCTACATATTATGAGAGCTCAGTGTGCAACATTAAAGACAGTTATAATTAGGCAAAATTCATGCTAGTGGTTGCATGGTTTTGGTTTAAATCTTCCAACTAGAAGATTATTTCATTTGGGCTTGAGTAGTTGACATAAGATTTCTAAGAAGATATTTTTGGTCAAGCCTGGAAGAAATGTAAAATATGTGCTTGTATTATTATAAATATGGATGATAAAAGAAAGAAACTTAATTTCATGTTTGTAATTTGTGGATTGATATTATTACATTTTAAAATGTAAAATTCATGATGTGGATGGTTTTGAATTGGTTCATATTATACCAAATATAAATTTTGGTTTGAGTTGTGAAAATAAAAATTTATGATCATTGAAACAAATTTTATTGAAGAGATTGATGCTTTGAAAAAGACTACTACTAAAGCTGTAAGACTTGGTGACTAGGTCAACAAAAATAAAAACAAAATTCTTTATTGGTATAGACGAATGATAAATTTAAAGTTAATGCTCAAATAATTGGTTGTTCTAAATGGTATCTAAGTTTTTAAAAATTATAATGCTGTATATGTCACTCATGCCAACTTATATGGATAATGATACCATAGGATCATTTGAAAAGTATAGCAAATGAGTTGGTTATATGTTGATGAGAAATATAGAAATGAAAAGATATAGATAAAAGTGATCAAGGAATTCAAAAGCTTGTGGAAATGTGTATACCTAATGTTGTGTTGAAAAATAGAGGCATCATTTATCAAAACTTCCCTCCCATATGGTCTTCCTTCCATGATAGGTCAAATATGCATGAGAACTACACGTCGCCTTTAAACATTGCCTCCGTTGACTGCGTCAACTACCGTGAATGCCTCTATTTTGTTTACTAACATCTGCCATGGAGCATGCTGAACCCAACATAAACGGGTCTCTTATTTGTTTTACTATGGTCACCATACTTCATTGTATCCATATTTTTGGCACCGTCATCGCCTTTCGTACTGTCGAAACCTGTACACCGACCTCGCTGCTGCAAACTCGTCGTCTACAATATTGTTTACCAAAGTCTTATTCAAAGCATCCCGTGGCCCACTCACCTTATTAAACCTTACCGCCAATGGTTTCCCATCCACTCCAATTTACCTATGTATCACATAGTTCCTTTTTCCACTGTATCATCCGTGAGATCGCTGCCATGGCTATCTTGAAGCTAGATTGTCACAGTGTTTACCCGAGGGCATAGATTGCTTAAACCATGAATTAGATAAAATCCCCCACATGAAATACTCAACATAGTTCTATCATACATTCTGCATCTTGGTTTGATAGAATTCGTATCCCCACGTTGGCCACATGTATTACGCATATTCCCATCTTCTTCGCCCTATCACCGTAGATCGTCCACCTACAATAAAATTTCTAGCACTGTAGTGCTACCATGGCTTACACTATTCCTCGATTTGGGCTCACCATCTCATTTCGTTCATGAAGCCTTTCCAAAATAGAAATAGAAATAGGTCGCCAAGTTTCATCACCACGAACTCATTTATAATACTGACAATGTGGAAGCTTAGTATGGTGGTAGTGCATAGTTATGCCCCTAACAGCACTGGCCTACGATATTTATGATGTCCACCCTTGTTGAAAACATGACATCGTGGGTCCCACATCAACACCCATATTGTTCGCCTTTATAAATAAGACTACCGCCAATGTAATCACTACCTCTATGGACTCCACAGTAGCATCGCATTGTCATGCCACCAATCCTATCCCTAAATGCCACCAAAAGGCTTTGGATACCGCCCATGGTCCACAGACTTCACTCCACACAAACAACCCATCCGCCATGCACATTGCTAATGTTGTTGTCTGCATTTCTTTGATTTCCTTCGACGTCCTGGTCGTCAAACAAACAGTTCCATGTGTTCGAGTTCTTGCCCATGTTGGGTAGCTGGCAACGAAGGCGCATTCACGTCAATGTCGGAGAGGAAACCCCGACGCTGCTTATGCAACCCTTTAAACCTCTTGTGGTCATCCAAAACTGCCATCGAAGTCGCGTACGTTGCTACGTAGAGCCTCTTCATCGTAGACCCTGGGACCCACATCACTGCCACCGCGTGGTCATCAATATCCACTTTGCCAAGCTGGCCACTCATTATCTATTGCCACGTCGTAGGTCAAACAATGCATCCATGTTATCCACCGTTAGCCACATATCGATCCTCCAGGTCAACCTACGTGGATGTCCGGGTGAACCACGTGGTCTAAAGCTTGGTGGAAGCTCACCTCCATGATCAAACGCCTGTCATGTCCTCAGTCATTCACGTATTGGGTTTAACTTGGTATACCTGCTACACGGCTACAGGCTGACCATCGCCTTCGTAGAATGTCACTGTCGTCCACCCGCCTATGGTTAACTACAACTCAGAGTCGACGCCCGGGTCCAAGTATTCAAAGCATTCGAATCATCTTCTCTGTAACCTGTAACCTGTATGAGACACAAACATCATATTAAAATAATAACTTTATAATCAAAGACGATTCTTGTGGTTTTATTAAAAACCAAAATTATTATATATGACAATTCTGGTTGTTTTATTAAAAAACAAAATTATTATATATATAATTTATTTATTTGCTCTTATTATTATTATTATTTTTATTTATATATATATATATATATATATATATAATATTATGATATACATAGCGGGAACAAAGATAATTATCAATCTTCAATTTGTTCTGTCCTCCCTACACGTCCCGAACTTGTGGAAGCGGCCATGGGACAAGGAGGAGGAGCGAGAGGTCTAGGGGCGATAAACCTTGGGTGTGAGGCTTCGGATGGTAGAACATCAGGTGTAGTAGATGGGGGCTCTGGTGAGATAGCAGACCTCAGGTGGAGGATGTGGACAAGAAAATTTCGTTGGAACAGGACCCAAGGCGTTGGGCAGATGCGGTCGAAGATATCTCTGATGGGGACCAGGACTCTCTGTGTCAGGATCAAGGGAAGACCCAGGAAGGAGACAAAGAGAAACCTGAAAATTGGAGACTATCCTATCTTAATGCTCTTTGTGGTAAACAAAAACTATCCGACTCTTATTTTAATATAAAACCCATCAATGGTAGGTTGGACAAACCCTCCAACCTAGATCAGCATGTGGCTATGGAGGGCAGAACGTCTCTAGTGGAAAAATTTATGGGGGTTTGGCTGGACTTGGAAGTCATAAGGAGATGGGCCATCCAAAAATGGCGGCCAAGAGTCGGTATGATGATTAGGGCTTTACCCAAGAGTTTCCTTTTGGTGACATTTCAATGTGACCAAGACATGGAAATGATTCTTCAAGGAGGTCCTTGGTTTTTTTTGGGAAAATGGGCTTGTATCTGAAGCGTTGGACCCTCGATTTCAACCCCCAGACCCAGGTGTTGGATTTGGCTCTTATTTGGGTTAAGATGTCAGGATTACCTTTGCTTTGCTAGAATGAGCAAATCTTGGCTGGGATAGCTGCAGAGATTGGGGAACTGGTAGCTATCAATCCTGCAACCTTGAGCAGAACAAGACTTCTTTCTGCTCGCATGTGTGTGTTGGTAGATCTGAGTAAAGAACTCCCTAAATCTATTATACTATCATCTATGTATGTCCTTCATACTCAGGACTTTAAATATGAAAACATGTCTATTAAGTGTAGTGTTTGCGAGAAGGTAGGGCACCAGGGTATCTACTGCCTTTACAAGAACCACTCCCCACCCCAAAATACTATTCCACAAACCCAGAATAATATCCCTCCCTCGTAGGTCTCCATTCCTACCCAAAATGGGCCTCAAGGATGTGGGGCTCGAAATTCGAATATTCAAAGACCCTGTTCGGCCTAATGTCAGAAAGAGGTAATGTTATAACCCTCCTCCCAAAATACCTTATGCCCCAAAATCCTCTCATAGGGGAGTTGGTCTCTCTGGTGGGAACCCTCAAGTACAACTTACTCCAAAGGTGATGCAGCAGGCCCCAAAACCAAATCACAAAGGAAAAAACCACATAGATCAACGCCCTAGAGCAAGTAAGTTCGATTGGGTAATATGGAAGACCTATGGAGGCTCGAAAAAAATGGTCCCCTGTACTGCAGAGGAATTTAAGGGAAGAAATTCCAAGGAGATCAACATCCCAGTGGAGAAAATTTTTGATGCATTAAATCATCTGAAGGGAGATCAGATGGATAGCCAAGAAGTGGAATCTGAGGTAGAGGAGACCCAAGAGAAGGATTTAGAGGAGCAAAATCAGAGGAAGGGGCAGGAAACTGATAAGACAGGCAAGGATACTCAAGAGGTAGAGGTGAACCACCAAGATCAGTGTACCCCCAAAGTAGGGAAAAAATAACCTACAAATCAAGAAGCTAAGAGCACAAAATCATCTCCACTGTTAGAAAGATCAGTTAACCTGGAGATCCATGTTGTTACCCTAAATGCCAAGACTGACCCATGTAAGATGGTGACCAGAATCCAAGTGAAACCCAAGGAACCCCTGCCTAAAGTGGATGTATGGGGATATGGTTCGGTAGGAAGAGGGAAACCTAGCAATGCTGCCTTAAGGCAGAAAGAAGTAGAGCAAGGAGTGGCTGATGGAACTCAAGCAGTATTACACATTGGGTGAAGGATTGGGGATCCAAAGCCCATAAATGAATATTCTATCATAGAATATACATGGGAGCAATCTTGCAAAAATGAGAGCTTTGTATGCTCTTAGACAAGAACACAAACCGAATATGATATTACTACAAGAAACTAAAATGGAGGAGAGTAGAGTGATCCCTTTTAAGAATAGGACTTGGCTAGAAGCTGAAGTAGTAGTCCAGGAGGCCACTAAAACAGCAAGAGGGTTGTTGGTTATGTGGAAAAAGAATGTTATTGATAGTAGAGTGATTATGATGTCTAGTTGGTTTATTTATCTTCTATGTTTGGATAAAACCATGTAGGAAGAGTGGATCTTAATGAATGTATATGTTCGAGTTAGACAGGGACTAAGAAGGGTTCTCTGGGGTTAGCTAGTTGAATTGAGGGAGACGGTCCCCAACTACCCTTGGATTGTGGTGGGGGATTTCAATTTCTACCTTAATCCTGTAGATAAATTTGGGGGCTCTCAAAGAATAATTGTTGATATCTACGAGTTTAGATATTTTGTTGATCAACATGAGCTGATGGATGTGGACCTACGTAGATTCTCCTATACATGGTCTAACAAAATACTAAAGGAAAACCAAATTCAGATTAGATTAGATTGGTTTCTTATTTTTCAAGAATTCTTGGAGAGGTTTGGAGACTCTTCATTAATGACACTACCAAGAATCGGGTCTAACCACAACCCAATTTTGTGGGAAACTAGGGAGGACTCTAAGAAAAAATACATCAGACCCTTTCGATTCAAAATTATGTGGTTCCAACACCAGGATCTCAAGGATCTGGTTGCCCAATGGTAGGACAAAAATTATAATGGTTCAAAACTAGCCCAAGTGGCGTGTAAATTGAGGAATGTGAAGGCTAACATTAGAGAGTGGAAGAAAACTTCCTTTGGCAATATTTTTGCAAAAAAGGTAGAACTAAAAGAGAAGATCAATGAACTGTAGGAGAATCTGAAGTCAGATCAACTTACATAAGATCTGAGAAACTAGGAGAGGGAGTTGTTAGCCAAATACCACACGGTGCTAGGATCTGAAGAAATCTTATGGAGGTAGAAATCCAGAGTACATTGGTTGAAGGAGGGTGACAGAAATACAAAGTTCTTCCATGTCTCTACTCTTTGCCATAGGAGTACTAACAAAATTAAGGAGATCAAGATGGCCGATGGGTCTAACACCAAATATATGGAAGACATAAGGAGGGAAGCGGTTGAGTTCTTTAAATCATTGCTAGAAGATGTAAATCCTACTATTGAAGAAGAGGACTATATGTTGGAGGTCATTTCACCCCTTCTATCTTAATGGATTCTTACTCAACCCTTTTACAAAGGAGGAAATTAGGAAGGTGGTTTTTGACATGGATGGTAATAGCTCCCCAGGACTGGATGGCTTCCTCGCTACTTTCTTTCAAAAATTTTGGGATATCCTAGGCAATGATATAGTGGAAGCTATAATTGAGGCTCAAAAGGATATGGAAATTCCAGAAGGAGTTAATGCTACATTTTTAGTCCTCATCCCTAAACTAGTGGGAGCAATGGAATTTTCTAGTTTTTGCCCTATCAGTTTATGTAACACTCTGATGAAGATTCTCATGAAAACAATCACCAATAGGCTGAAGGTTATCCTACCATTCATCATTGATATGAACCAAGGAGGTTTTGTGAAAAGGCAACATATATTGGATGGTATCATAACAATTCATAAAGTTATTCATTCAATGGTGGCTAGTAAGGAAGTAGATATGTTACTAAAGATAGACAAGAATAAAGCCTACGATCAGGTCTCATGGAATTTTCTCACCAATATTTTGGGTAAGTTTGGTCCCTAGTGGATTAATTTGATTTTTATTTGTATCTCTACCACTAGATTTTTTGTCATGGTGAATGGGTCACCCTCCAGTTACTTTAAGAGTGAAGGGGGTTGCGACAAGGATATCCTTTGTCTCCATACTTGTTTATTATTTTAGTGGAAGAATTGGGTAGGAACATTTCAGAAGCTATGGTAGAAGGTCGATTGGGAGGTTTTAAACCAGCCTCACTAGTAGATCTAGTGTCTCACCAACAGTTCATGGATGATACAATCATTGTGTCCAAAGCCTCGATGCCTCAGGATAGGAAGCTGAAGAGAATTCTAACCAAGTATGAGATGAAATCAGGAAAATACATAAACTATAATAAGAGTAGCATCTATTTCTTTAACACGCCTGGTGGGAGGAAGGAAAGAATAGCTAACCTCTTTGGATGTGGAAAGGAGCTTTTACCGGTGACTTATCTAGGCATGCCTATGTTCGAAGGAAGAATGAAGGCTACATTATGGAACTCAGTCATTGATAGGATCTCCAAAAAGTTAGCAGGGTAGAAGGGTAGCCTTCTCAGCTCCATAGGGAAAGCCTTACTAGTTCAAACTACTTTACAGATCATTCCAATCTACTATATGTCTCTATTTAGAATGCTTGTAAAGGTCCATGCTATACTAGATCAAATTCAACACAACTTCTTGTGGTCAGGTTCATAGGAGAGAAAGAGAATTTTGTTGGTAGCATGGGATCAGGTGTGTGCAAGCAAAGATCAAGGGGGCCTAGGGCTTAAGAGAATGATATAAATGAACCAAGCTCTGATTGGCAAACAGGTCTGGAGATTTTTCAATAATGATCAATTGGGATGGGTAAAACTTCTTAAGGCAAAATATATCAAAAATAATCAGGACTTCCTGAAAGCTGATAATCTCCCTAGCGGATCCTATTTCTGTAATTGTTTGCTCGAATTTCATGAGGTAGTCAGTAAAAGGCATCATATGGATAATTGGTAATGGAAGACAAGTAGAATTTTGGCAAGATTCATGGTTGGAAGAATACCCTCTGCAAGATAACTTAGACCTGCGGGTCCTCCAACACAAACTTTCAGAGGAAATGGGAGGAAAAGTAGAGGATTTTCTTGTTGTAGCACAAGAAACTTCCTCTTGGAAGAAAATCACAGTTCAAAATCCTTCAGAGCAATAGAAGGTGGCCCTGACCAAACTCAATGATGCTTTAAGGGTGTTCCCAATCATTTTAGGGGGAGGAAGAGACAAGATGATTTGGGGCAAAACTACAAGTGGGATCTATTCAGTAGAAACTGTCTATAAACTAATCCACTCAGGATTTAATGGTTGGACTCCAAATTCTATTATTTGGTTAAAGAATTTAACCCTAAAAACAACTTTCTTCTTTTGGTTGGTAGTTCAAAATAAGATTATGACAACAGATAATCTACAAAGGAGAGGTTTCCAATTCATCAATTGATGTATCCTGTGTGAGAAAGTGATAAAATCTGTAAGTCATATCTTTCTAACTTGTAAATTTTCTTGTGCAATCTTCCAAATGATTCTATCCAAATTTCATATAGATTAGGTCGCCCAAATAACATGTCTGAATTCTGCATACAGTGGGCTTCCCCATTTCGGGTGAAACTTTTGACTTGGCTCTAGAAGCTTAGATTACCCCATTTTTTATGGGGATATAGAATGAGATAAATAAGAGAGTATTTAAAGGACGGAAGAAATATCCCAGGTTATGTGGTGATAAATTAATCAGAGCTCTGAAAGAAAACTGGAAAACCTTTTACTTCAAAAATGAGACCCTGTCTCCTAGGGAAAGGAGGATTTTGTGGAACTAGGGAGAGGAACCTCCAAACCCAGTCATTACAACCAACCCATGGGATGGTGTCAAGTGGATACCCCCCACACAAAAGTGGGTTAAGTTCAATTTTTATGAGGTAGCCAAAGGAAATCCAAGAGTTGTAGGAGCAGGAGGAGTTATGGGAAATGAGGAAGAAAAATTGGTCCTTGCCTTTGCAAAGCCTTTGGGAAATCAAACAAATCATTTTGCAGAAGCCCAATCTTGCATACAAGCAATGAAAATTTCCAGACTAGAGGGTTATAAGGAGGTAATATTTGAAGGGGATTAACTTAATATAATCAAGGCAATTAAGGAGAATAAAGACCCCAACTAGACCATATTGGAGCTTATCCTAGAAGCAAATATTCATAAATCCCATTTGGCTAGTGCCCGAATCCAACACACCTTCAGATAAGAGAACCATACAGTTGATCTAATGGTAAATATTGTAGTTTCTACTAGGGAGATGAAAATTTGGAAGGATAAATTCCCTCAAGAATGACTGGTTTTGGCTTCTAAAGAAGATCTAAGATCAAACCTATTAGAGCAGTAGGAGATCAGAGTGGTTGATGAGGAGTTATTCGACAAATGGAATTAGGTAGAGGGACAAAATGCAACCCATTTTTTGGGGCCTGGGAAGTGACAAGTGTATGGTACAACAACCTAGTGTTATGTTTAGTAAGTGCTAGGTGTTGTCTATTTTTTTTTATCCTGAATAGTCCAATGACAAGTATAGGACTATAGACTCTAAGTATGGCTTAATTTGAGTCTTGGGAAGATCTATTTTGTATTTTGATTATAGGGGCTTGGATCTAGAACCAACCCATTTTGACTATGTAAAAGGTTTGTGGACCTTATAACCACCTCTACCTAATAACAAAAAAAATATTATGATATACATAAATATATAATATTATATATATATATATATATATATATATATATTTTTATTATTTTTTTAATTTTTAATTTCCTTTTTATTTTATCTCTATCAATTTTAAATATAACTTGACACACATAAAGGAAGCAAACACCAATATTAACAACAAAATGCTGCCAACAACAACTTGACGGAAATAAATTGTCAACAACAAAATATCGTCAACAAGAAAAAAAATCATCGACAAGAAAAAATCATTGACAAGAAAAAATCATCGATAAGAAAAATAAATTGACGACATCAAATTGATGATAACTACAAAATCAGAACAATCCCAAAGCATTAGACACTTAAAACAAAATGCAAACACCCAAATACCAAAATAAAAAGGTGGGTATCCAATTTCGGGGTGAGTTGTGCAACAGTCACAACAAATTATGACTCTACTGGGAAATGCTCCTGAGCATTTAGTGTGAAGAACCCAACCTCAAACGAAAACATGCAAGATTAGCGAGACATAATAATTTAGTAACGTCCCAAGAAGATGGAGGTAAATACCTTCAAAATGAAAATAACTAATCCATCTGCCTTTTCTTAGTGTGTGCAAACGGGATTTATTCCTGCATTTCTGAAAATCCTCTAGATTCCATCATCCCTTTCTACATTAGGCTATGAAGTATCGCTCATAATGAAATGGCTATAGATAGAGCCCCATTACCAATCAGGTGTCTATAGCCCCGGTGAGGTTTATCTAACTCACACTTGTGTTTGCTCAATGCTTTGCAAAGTCTTTCCTTTTACCCGAGCTACATCTAGACAGGCCCATACTGCTAGTCAAGCATCTATAGCCCTGGTAGAGTTTATCTAGATCTTGTGACTGATTTGATCAAGCTTTTCAATGCTCGTTCTCTATCTTTTTTTCTCTCTTTTTTTTTCTTTTTTTTCTCTTTTCTTTCTCTTTTTTTCATATATAATTTTTTTCTTTTTTAAAAGAAAAACCTTGCAAATCTTCAAGCATAACTGGGGTAAGGCAGCCTACAAGTGAAGCATTTTATATTTTTGCCTAGGATTACAAATCAAGATAACTTCATCCTTCATACTTCCATAAACACCATTTAATGTGTGTGAGTCCCATGTGGAGATTTGGCTAATCTTTAATTGTTCCACTTTCCACCATATTAGTCCCACAATATGAGCATAATCACCAAATAACTCATCCCTATTTTCTTGGGTTCATCGATTTCCATGTCAGGTACTTCAACCTACTAAATAAAGGAGCTTCAAAAGGGCCATAGACCAAAAGTTAGTGATCGTAAAATATTTCCCCAAAACCAGGGAATAACCCAAAACATAAAACTACAAACCACACAAACCAAAATTATATACAAATATACAATATGGTACATGATGGTGTGAAGCTTGAACTATCACTTCCCTGGATCCCAAATATGACTAGCACATTTCAAAAGATATATAACATGATATGCAAGCCAAGTTTTACAAACATCCAGTGAAAACAATATTAAGCCAAATAATACAACAATATTTATCTTGCCTCTCTCACCCCTCCAATATGGTTTAGTTCCATTAATGATCCTATAAGTGAGATTCAAATCATTAAATTGATTAGACAACAATTGATCTTCAATTCCTTCATGTCTATTTTTTAATGTGTAAATTTCACAATTCGAATCATGATGCAAAAATAAGCTTTCCTTTTTAGATATAAGATCTCACAAACAAGAACCTATTTCTACAAATTTCAAAGTCAATTCATTATTCATGTTTTTAGTCCAATCCAATTTATACAAAAAATTGAAAGCATCTAGGATATCTACAAAATGAAAAACATTATAGTTTTTATCCTAGATTCTATTATCAGTTGTTGGTAAATTTATTTAACAATTCAAGTGCATCAAATTATTTTTCATTCAATAAAGCATTCTTATTAGAGGTGTGAGTAGAAATCAACTATTGTTCTTTATTCACATTCAATGGCATTTCATCAAAAGTAATATTGGAATCCAATGAGTAATTATGCAAATCTTCACCAGAAGCTTGGATATTTAGACACAAAAGGTTAGATTTTACCTTTTGCACATTTTTATTTACCAAAAATTGGTGAGGATTTGCAATTCCCTCTTTTACCTCATGGTATTTATCATTTTCATCATCTTGTAGTCTTTCATATTCATTGATTACCTATTCATCAAACATACCAAAATTAGACACCCAATTAAAAACACGTCCATCCTTTTCAACCCTTAAATATTGTTGGTCAAGGTGTGTCAAGTAAACCATATTCATGATCAATTGCTTTAGTTGCTTCAAATAGATCAACCTCTTTGTCATTTGATTTTAATTCCTTGTCAATCTTCCATGGTTTTTATTCCTTTGAATCTTCAAGGTAATCATGTGAATCTGTATCCAAATTTTTAGTCTCCCAAAATGAAAGAGAAGGTTTTACCTCTTCTTCATCCAAAACATATGATTCATAAGAAATATTCACCATTTCTTCCCTTTCTATTTCAACAAGATCCTAGATAAATTCACCTTCAACATAGTCTAATTTGGGAAATTTATCTGCTCTTGCAAATGCAATATCCTCATGCGAAGTAGGAGTTGCAACATCCTGCATATCAAGTGGAATAGAAGTTTCATCAATAAGGGTGTGAGAAAACAACACCTCTTCATATCTTCCCCAACCATTGTAAAAGTTGTCATTCAAATTCGTGGGTTGAAACTTTATGTTATCTATGGCATGATATTTTGATTCTTCTATCAATTATTTTTCTTCTTTATGCATGGTATTAGGATCATCATCATCTTCTAATACTTGATGAGATTCCAACCCTTTTTCTATTACATCCCCATATTGTACAAAACTTATAATATCTTCCAACGAGAAAGCAATTGTGTTGTCCTGCATATCAATTGGTACAAAAGTTTCATTAGAAGGTTTGGAGTGAGTGTATTATTCCCACTTATTCCAAGAATCATAGTAATCATCTTCCAAAATCAAGTGGTGATGCTCAACTACTTCTTCAACATATTCCAATTCATCAACATGTTTCTCATAAAATTTACCTTCACCTTCCTTATATGGTTCAATGATTTACAAAAGTGGGCTACTTTTTGTATCCAAATTTGCAAGATCAATATCTACATTTGTAACCCATGATTCAATTTCATCACAATTTGGAGGGTGAGGATTTTTTTGTGTTGGCAATTTTGGGTACTTTGGGTACATTGCCTTTGCTCAAGTGTATAAGTTGTCATTGATGTCAAGAAGCTCTTGAAGAAATTTGATTTGATGTCAAATAATTTGTTTTGATGAAGGTTTGGCATGACAACTTCAAAGGTCTTTTGTAAACCCCAAGTTGGCAGGTTTAAAGATTACAGGTGGATGCATTAGTTTAATGCAATTGGGTCCAAGAGGAAATATTTATTTAAATAATTAAAAACCTTGTTAAGGTTCCCCTTAATTATTTTTAAATAAATATCAATTTATTATTTGCAATGGGTTCTCCTAATCCATGGCGCAAATTTTTTAACATGGTGGGCGCTAGCCAAGACCTTCGTCGACGTGTTAAACTCCTCGCCGATGCCAAAGAGCTTACAACAAGGATTCATATTAATACCCCTCGATTAAAACAAAGATTTATCCCATCTAATTTTTGAAAGGAGTTGCTCACTGTAATTTCTACTGTCTTCGCCAGTTTTCGTATCCGTTGTTCGTTTGTTTGTATCGCTATTTATCGAATCTATCGTAGAGCTTGTCGTCTACAAATTCATGTCAGAAGGAAGGGAGGACTGTGTTTTATTTTTCCTGGCACAAAAGGGACAAGCATAACAGCGTGAGGTTTTAACCTCACTGGGTGCCTTTGGCGCACCGATAGCGGCTAGGCTGTTGGCACGATACCCGAACGGGAGGTTCCACGCTCGAATCACGCGAAAGGGTTTTTTGTCGTCGACACAGTGGGTGGTGTTAGATTTCGGGCGCAAATTTCTCCAAAGCGATTTTTTGATGTTGGCTAAGGTATTTTCAAATTTAATCTTTTGCTAAGTGGATGTTGCGGATGGACGAAGTTTGTTAGAAGAAAAACAGCTTAGGAGTAATAAGGGTTTTAAAGCTTGTTATTTTGATAAAAGATTAGTTTGAAGGTGTTGTTGAAATATCTTATTGCATTCTTATAAGAGATAAACTTTATTTTTTATGGGAAAATAAGGGAGAAATAAGGTGTATAATGGATAAATCTTTCTTGTAATGTTGAGAGTGCTTTTGGTTGATTATGGAAATGAAAGCATGATGTTTTAAGGTTAAAATTGCTTCTTGTGTGAAGTTGTGAAACCTTAAGTGGGCAGCTTTGAGATTGACATTTGCTTTTATTAAATTGGTTATAATCAAGCTATTCTTTACTTGGTTAAAGTATTGGGCTTACTCCTTTGTTGATGAATTGAAAATTTGTTTTATGCTATTGTTGAGTTGAGTTGGTGGATGCTTTTTGTTCAAACAATATTGGAGAGAAAAGGTGTTCTACTTGTTTCCTTTTCTGATGTTGATTGTGAAATGCTTCAGGGTTGTGTTTTGAGCTGAATGGTGTTGATTGAACCTTTTTTGATGAGCATTGTTGTTGAAGCCCTAATTAATGGTGAAAATAACATGAGTATCATTGTTATGTGATTCTTTGCATAGTTGGCAATTTTTGGGGTTTCATGTTCTTGAAAGAAAGCATTCTATCCTATATTTTTTAGATTTTGAGTTGAGATTTTAGATTTGAGATTGAGTTTGAGCTGAGTTGATTTGAGTTGAGTTTTGAGATTAGGAGTTGAGTATAGAACATATTGAGTCTCTAACAATTCTCTTTATGCTTCTATGAGTTTGACAAATCACATTGGGTCTCTAACAATTCACCTTGTGATTTCCTACTAAGAAAGTTTTTCTTTGTGAGCTTGCTGAGGTTTTGGACAGGTTTCGATGGGGACTTGTGAGCAGATTTGGACAGGTCCTAGCAGAGGACTTGTGAGCAGGTTTTGGATAGGTTTCGATGGGGACTTGTGAGCATATTTGGATAGGTCCTAGCAAAGGACTTGTGAGCTGAGTTTGTTAGTTCTATCAGAGAACTTGAGGATAGAGGTGCATTAGTTCTTTAAGAAGAACTTGAGGACAGATTTGGCAAGTCCTTGAGAAGGCTTGTGTGTAGAGGATTGATTTGTTCAAGTGTTGGACATATCTGACAGACAAAGGAAGACTTGTACTAGAATGACTGACTATGTTTGGTACAGGTTGTTGAGCTACTATGGACGTGATCATAGAAGGTAGAGGTCTCTTAGGCTAAGCATTGAGGACAAGAGGTCTTCGATCGAAAGGAGTTCCACGTGCCGGCAAGAGGTAGAGACAGTTGATATTTTGAGGGATAATTTCCAGAGTAGAGGGGAAGGTATCTCCTTTGAGCAGAGGCTCATAAATTTAGATTGAGGGGAAGGTGTCTCCTTTGATCAGAGGCTTATAAATTCAGATTGGGGGAAGTTATCTCCTTTGAGCAGAGGCTCATAAATTTTGATTGGGGAAAGGTATCTCCTTTGGGTCGAGGCTCATAAACATTGTAATTGAGAAGGATTACCAAAGAACTTTGACATAACTTTTAGAGAAAATTTTTGTGGACGTAGCCCATCCATTCTGGGTGAACCACGTTAAAATTGGTGTCACTTTGTGGATGATATTGTGCATTGCTTTGATATTGCCTTGGGAAAATTGCTTTATTGTTTTGAAGTATAAAGGAAAAAGTAAAAAGAGGTCTTATACTGTTCACCCCCCCTCTTAGTATAAGCTTGTGTTCTTCAATTGGTATCAGAGCAGGTGCCTTCGAAAAGTTTAACAACTTAAAGGAAAAGCTAGTAAAGAACACAATGGATCATTCAAGGGGCAATGTAGCACCTATTCTTGAAGGGTCAGATTTTGGTCTTTGGAGGGCAAGGATGAAGGTTCATCTAATGGCACTTGGTAATGAGGTATGGTAAGTGATTGAAGATGAGTACATTATTCCTGTACATGGTCCTAATATTAAAGAAGAAAGGCTCCTACATCATAGCAATTCAAAATCAATGAATGCAATCCTGAAAGGCTTACAAAAAGCAAATCTCACCAAAGTGATTCACTGCAAGACAACTAGTGAAATGTGGAAACAGTTGAAGGTGGTTCATACAGGTGATACAAATGTTAGAAAGGCCAAGTTGAGACACTACAAAGGTATGTTTGAACAACTCAAGATGAATGATGATGAAAATATTAGTGACTACATGCTTCGTATGGATGAGATTGTTAACTCCATGAAAGACTTAGGTCTTGAGCTTGTTGAAAATGATGTTTGTGATAAGATCTTAAGATCTCTTTCTAATATATTTAGTGAAAATATTTTTGCTATTGAAGAAGCTAAAGATTTGGATAAGTTGAAAAAGGATGAGCTCCATAGTATACTTGCAATATTTGAGTTGAAAACTCAAGTGAAGGTTGATGTCAAGAAAGAGGCAGATTTCAAGGCTACAAAGGAATCCAAGGGTAAACAACTTCAATATAGTGATGAGTCTTCTAGTGATGAAGAGGCATATTACAACAAGAAAGGCAAGTTCTCTAGAAAACACAAAATTATGAAAAATATAAGATGTTTCAATTGTGGAAATTTTGGTCATTATGCTACTAACTGTACTGCTCCCAAGAATGAAAGTGATGAAGATAAACAGGATTCTATGAGCAAGGTTTCTGAAAAACATAAGCATCACAAAAAGAACAAAGATGAGCACAACAATCAAGGGAGGAGGTATTCTCACAAGCATAAGAAGAGTTTCTATCTAGACAAAGCAAGTAAGTGTTCTAGTAGTGATAGTGAAAGTTCTTCAAGTAATAATGAAAATGAGATGTTGTTCATATCAGAAAAAGAGGAAGAACCGAAACATAGATTCATTATCATGAAATGTATTAGATGTGGAAATTTTGGTCACCTTGAGGATGATTGTACAAATAATGATTTGGTTTCTAGTATGTATGAGGATGCTTTAGAAAACTATAAGGAAGATGCATGTATGGTTTTTGAAAATGATAGCACCTCTAGTGATAAGAAATCTGAAAAAGGCTTTGATGATTCAAAAAGCAAACAAATAAAGGATCTTGAAAGTGAAATTATTAGTGCTCTTAGTGCTTTGAAAAAGGAAAGAAAGAAGAATGCTATACTCAAGGATAATTTAGATGAATGTTGTATGGAGAGAGATGATCTTATAGAAAGTCTTGATTTCTCTATAGCTAAGACACAAGAACTCAAGGATGAGTTAGAGTCTAAGGTTCTTGAGTATAGTGAGTTAGAACAGAAAATGGATTCTTTGAAAGAGGAAACTAAAGAGTACAAGGATAAGCTTTACAGGTTTCAAGATATCTCCAAAAATGTTAAGTCTCTCATCAAAGGTCAAAGAAAAACACAGATAAAATAGTCCTTGGTTTTGTTAAGCCACACAAGGAACAAGTTGGAGAGTCTAGTAAGAGACTCCAAAAGGAAGAGAGTTCTGATGAGGAAAGTATTTCAGATCATGAGTCCTTGAATAATAGATGCACAGAAATAGAAAATAGAATTCAGAATGAGAAGAAGAATTTTTCAAGACCCAAGAGGTTAAATAAAGGAAAATTTCAAGGCAGATGTTTTGCTTGTCATAGGTTTGGTCACATGGCTTCACATTGCATGGCTCAAGTGAAGAATGTAAATGACAATTTTAGAAGTGCTAGTTTCTTTCAAGGGTATTGCTACTCTTGTCAACATTTTGGGCACAAGATAGTATATTGCAAGGTAAATAATAGGAACAGTTTTGATCAAAACAGGTTTGGTCAGAACAGGTTTGGTCATAACAGGTTTTGTTAGAACAGGTTTGTTCAGAATAGGTTTGTCTAGAACAAGTTTGGTCGAATCTGCTGTAGAGCTTGTCGTCTATGAATTCGCGTCAAAATGAAGGGAGGACTGTGTTTTATTTTTCTTGGCACAGAAGGGACAAGCATAACAGCATGAGGTTTTAACCTCATCGGGTGCCTTTGGTGCACCGATAGCGGCTAGGTTGTTGGCGCGCTACCCGAAGGGGAGGTTTCGCGTTCAAATCACACGAATGTTTTTTCTTCGTGGACGCAGCGGGTGGTGTTAGATTTTGGGCGCAAATTTCTCCAAAGCAATTTTTTGGTGTTGGCTAAGGTATTTTCAAATTTAATCTTTTGCTAAGTGTATGTTGCGGATGGACGAAGTTTGTTAGAAGAAAAACAGCTTAGGAGTAATAAGGGTTTTAAAGCTTGTTGTTATTTTGATAAAATATTAGTTTGAAGGTGTTGTTGAAATATCTTATTGCATTCTTATAAGAGATAAACTTTATTTTTGATGAGACAATAAGGGAGAAATAAGGTGTATAATGGATAAATATTTCTTGTAATGTTGAGAGTGCTTTTGGTTGATTATGGAAATGAAAGCATGATGTTTTAAGGTTAAAATTGCTTCTTGTGTGAAGTTGTGAAACCTTAAGTGGGCAGCTTTGAGATTGACATTTGCTTTCATTAAATTGGTTATAATCAAGCTATTCTTTACTTGGTTAAAGTGTTGGGCTTACTCCTTTGTTGATGAATTGAAATTTTGTTTTATGCTATTGTTGAGTTGAGTTGGTGGATGATTTTGTTCAAACAATATTGGAGAGAAAAGGAGTTCTACTTGTTTCCTTTTCTGATGTTGATTGTGAAATGCTTCAAGGTTGTGTTTTGAGCTGAATGGTGTTGATTGAACCTTGTTTGATGAGCATTGTTGTTGAAGCACTAATTGATGGTGAAAATAACATGAGTATCATTGTTATGTGATTCTTTGCATAGTTGGCAATTTTTGGGGTTTCATGTTCTTGAAAGAAAGAATTATATCCTATCCTTTTCAGATTTTGAGTTGAGATTTTAGATTTGATATTGAGTTTGAGCTGAGTTGATTTGAGTTGAGTTTTGAGATTAGGAGTTGAGTATAGAACATATTGATTCTCTAACAATTCTCTTCATGCTTTTATGAGTTTGAAAAATCACATTGGGTCTCTAACAATTCACCTTGTGATTTCCTACTAAGAAAGTTTTTCTTGGTGAGCTTGTTGAGGTTTTGGATAGGTTCCAGTGGGGACTTGTGAGAAGATTTGGACAGGTCCTAGCAGAGGACTTGTGAGTAGGTTTTGGATAGGTTTCGGTGGGGACTTGTGAGAATATTTGGATAGGTCCTACCAGAGGACTTATGAGCTGAGTTTGTTAGTTCTATCAGAGAACTTGAGGACAAAGGTGCATTGGTTTTTTGAGAAGAACCTGAGGATATATTTGGCAAGTCCTTGAGAAGGCTTGTGTGTAGAGGATTGATTTGTTCAAGTGTTGGATAGATTTGACAGATAGAGGAAGACTTGTACTAGATCGACTGACTGTGTTTAGTACAGGTTGCTGATCTACTATGGACGTGATCATGGAAGGCAAAGGTCTCTTAGGCTAAGCATTGAGGATAGGAGGTCTTTGGTGGAAAGGAGTTCCACATGCTGGCAAGAGGTAGAGGCAGTTGATCTTCTGAGGGATTATTTCCAGAGCAGAGGGGAAGGTATCTCCTTTGAGCAGAGGCTCATAAATTCATATTGAGGGGAAGGTGTCTCCTTTGATCAGAGGCTCATAAATTCATATTGGGGGAAGGTATCTCCTTTGAGCATAGGCTCATAAATTTTTATTGGGGAAAGGTATCTCCTTTGGGCCGAGGCTCATAAACATTGTAATTGGGAAGGATTCCCAAATAACTTTGAGATAACTTTTAGAGAAAATTTTTGTGGATGTAGCCCAGCCATTCTGGGTGAACCACGTTAAAATTGGTCACTTTGTGGATGATATTGTGCATTTATTTGATATTGCTTTGGGTATATTGCTTTATTGTTTTGAAGTATAAAGGAAAAAGTAAAAAGAGGTCTTATACTGTTCACCCCCCCCTCTCAGTATAAGCTTGTGTTCTTCAATTGGTATTAGAGCAGGTACCTTCGAAAAGTTTAACAGCTTGAAGGAAAAGCTAGTAAAGAACACAATGGATCATTCAAGTGGCAATGTAGCACCTATTCTTGATGGGTCGGATTTTGGTCTTTGGAGTGCAAGGATGAAGGTTCATCTAATGGCACTTGGTAATGAGGTATGGGAAGTGATTGAAGATGAGTACACTATTCCTGTACATGGTCCTAATACTAAATAAGAAAGGCTCCTACATCACAACAATTCAAAAGCAATGAATGCAATTTTGAAATGCTTATAGAAAGCAGATCTCACCAAAGTGATTCACTACAAGACATCTAGTGAAATGTGGAAATAGTTGAAGGTGGTTCATACAGGTGATACAAATGTCAGAAAGGCCAAGTTGAGACACTAAAAAGGTATGTTTGAACAACTCAAGATGAATGATGATGAAAATATTAGTGACTACATGCTTCGTATGGATGAGATTGTTAACTCCATGAAAGACTTAGGTCTTGAGCTTGCTGAAAATGATGTTTGTGATAAGATCTTAAGATCTCTTCCTAATATATTTAGTGAAAATATTTTTGTTATTGAGGAAGCTAAATATTTGGATAAGTTGAAAAAGGATGAGCTCCATAGTATACTTGCAGAATTTGAGTTGAGAACTCAAGTGAATGCTGATGTCAAGAAAGAGGCATCTTTCAAGGCTACAAAGGAATCCAAGGGTAAACAGCTTCAAGATAGTGATGAGTCTTCTAGTGATGAAGAGGCATATTATAGCAAGAAAGGAAAGTTCTCTAGAAAACACAAAAGTATGAAAAATATAAGATGTTTCAATTGTGAAAAGTTTGGTCATTATGCTACTAACTGTACTACTCCCAAGAATGAAAGTGATGAAGATAAACAGGATTCTATGAGCAAGGTTTCTAAAAAACATAAGCATCACAGAAAGAACAAAGATGAGCACAGCAATCAAGGGAAAAGGTATTCTCACAAGCACAAGTAGAGTTTCTATCTAGACAAAGCAAGTAAGTGTTCTAGTAGTGATAGTGAAAGTTCTTCAAGTAATAATGAAAATGAGATGTTGTTCATATCAAAAAAAGAGGAAGAACCGAAACATCAATTCATTATCATGAAATGTCTTAGATGTGGAAATTTTGGTCACCTTGAGGATGATTGTACAAATAATGATTTGGTTTCTAGTATGTATGAGGATGCTTTAGAAAAATATAAGGAAGATGCATGTGTGGTTTTTGAAAAGGGTAGCACCTCTAGTGATAAGAAATCTGAAAAAGGCTTTGATGATTCAGAAAGCAAACAAATAAAGGATCTTGAAAGTGAACTTATTAGTGCTATTAGTGCTTTGAAAAAGGAAAGAAAGAAGAATGCTAGACTCAAGGATAAGTTAGATGAATGTTGTATGGAGAGAGATGATCTTATAGAAAGTCTTGATTTATCTATAACTAAGACACAAGAACTCAAGGATGAGTTAGAGTCTAAGGTTCTTGAGTATAGTGAGTTAGACAGAAAATGGCTTCATTGAAAGAGGAAACTAAAGAGTACAAGGATAAGCTTTACAGGTTTCAAGATAGCTCCAAAAAGGTTAAGTCTCTCATCAAAGGTCAAAGAAAAATAACAGATAAAACAGGCCTTGGTTTTGTTAAGCCACACAAGGAACAAGTTGGAGAGTCTAGTAAGAGACTCCAAAAGGAAGAGAGTTCTGATGAGGAAAGTATTTCAGATCATGAGTCCTTGTATTGTTACTCTTGTCAACAGTTTGGGCACAAGGCAGTATATTGCAAGGTAAATAACAGGAATAGGTTTGATCAAAATAGGTTTGGTCAGAACAGGTTTGGTCAGAACAAGTTTTTTTAGAACAGGTTTGGTCATAACAGGTTTGGTCAAAACAGGTTTGGCCAGAACATGTTTGGTCAGAACAGGTGGATTCAAAGATTAGGTTTACCTTAGAGAAACAACATCGTCAAGTGTTTCAAGTGCAACAATGAAGGTCACATAATCAAACAGTGTAGAGTTGAAATTCCAGATTACGAGAACAGGAACGGTGGCATGATCAGGTCCAAGGATCAAGGCATGGACAAGAAGAGGGATGAGAACAAGAACAAGAATAGTGACAAGAATAGGAATATGGACAAAGAGTTCAAGAGAAGGCCCAGCAAGGAAGTTATAGATGCTGATGATGATCAGTGCCTAATGGGAGTTTTACTCCCACCCTAGAATTAATCACCTCATCAGGAGGTGGGGGAGGGACTAAGCTAAGAGGCTCATTCTTAGTCTCGAGCCCCAAATGTGGCCCTTTGCCATTGATGACAAAGGGGGAGAGATATGTGTAAGGGGGAGAGCATCAAGTGAAGAGGAAAGCTTCAAGTCAGGGGGAGCAAAACTTCAAAGGAAGATTCTCAGTTGTGGGCACAGTTGGTCAATTGTTAGCATAGTTGGTTTCAGTTTTAGCTCTTGAGAAGTATTTTCAGTAAAGGTTTGACATCAATGACAAAGAGGGAGATTGTTGGCAATTTTGGGTACTTTGGGTACATTGCCTTTGCTCAAGTGTATAAGTTGTCATTGATGTCAAGAAGCTCTTGAAGAAATTTGATTTGATGTCAAATAATTTGTTTTGATGAAGGTTTTGCATGACAGCTTCAAAGGTCTTTTGTAAACCCCAAGTTGGCAGGTTTAAAGATTACAGGTGGATGCACTAGTTTAATGCAATTGGGTCCAAGAGGAAATATTTATTTAAATAATTAAAAACCTTGTTAAGGTTACCTTTAATTATTTTTAAATAAATATCAATTTATTATTTGCAATGGGTTCTCCTAATCCATGGTGCAAATGTTTTAACATGGT
This sequence comes from Wollemia nobilis, assembly GCA_028583015.1. NCBI lineage: Eukaryota > Viridiplantae > Streptophyta > Pinopsida > Araucariales > Araucariaceae > Wollemia > Wollemia nobilis. The sequence goes on from JAQPPZ010015929.1 coordinate 4,939,012, forward strand.
GGGTGCTAGCCAAGACCTCCATCGATGTGTTAAACTCCTCGCAAAAATCAAAGAACTTATGGCAAGGATTCATATTAATACCCCTCGATGAAAACAAATATTTATCCCATCCGACTTTTGAAAGAAGTTGCTTGCTATAATTTCGACTGTGTCTTCGTCGTTTTTCGTATCCGCTGTTCATTCGTTTTTCTCGGTGTTTATCAAATCCACTGTAGAGCTTGTCGTCTACGAATTCACGTCAGAATGAAGGGAGTACTGTGTTTTATTTTTCCTGGTGTAGAATGTACAAGCATAATAGCATGAGGTTTTAACCTCACTGGGTGCCTTTGGCTCATCGGTAGCGGCTAGGCTGTTGGCGCGCTACCCGAATGGGAGGTTCCACGTTTGAATCATGCGAAAGGGATTTTCGTCGTGGACGTAGCGTGTGGTGTTAGATTTTGGGCGTAAATTTGTCTAAAGCAATTTTTTGACGTTGGCTAAGGTTTTTTCAAATTTAATATTTTTCTAAGTGTATGTTGCGGATGGACGAAGTTTGTTAGAAGAAAAACAGCTTAGGAGTAATAAGGGTTTTAAAGCTTGTTGTTATTTTGATAAAATATTAGTTTGAAGGTGTTTTTGAAATATCTTATTGCATTCTTATAAGAGATAAACTTTATTTTTGATGAGACAATAAGGGAGAAATAAGGTGTATAATGGATAAATATTTCTTGTAATGTTGAGAGTGCTTTTGGTTGATTATGGAAATGAAAGCATGATGTTTTAAGGTTAAAATTGCTTCTTGTGTGAAGTTGTGAAACCTTAAGTTGGCAGCTTTGAGATTGACATTTGTTTTCATTAAATTGGTTATAATCAAGCTAATCTTTACTTGGTTAAAGTGTTGGGCTTACTCCTTTATTGATGAATTGAAAAGTTGTTTTATGCTATTGTTGAGTTGAGTTGGTGGATGCTTTTTGTTCAAACAATATTGGAGAGAAAAGGAGTTCTACTTGTTTCCTTTTTTGATGTTGATTGTGAAATGCTTCAAGGTTGTGTTTTGAGTTGAATGGTGTTGATTGAACCTTGTTTGATGAGCATTGTTGTTGAATCCCTAATTGATGGTGAAAATAACATGAGTATCATTGTTATGTGATTCTTTGCATAGTTGGCAATTGTTGGGGTTTCATGTTCTTGAAAGAAAGCATTCTATCCTATCCTTTTTAGATTTTGAGTTGAGATTTTAGATTTGAGATTGAGTTTGAGCTGAGTTGTTTTGAGTTGAGTTTTGAGATTGGGAGTTGAGTATAGAACATATTGAGTCTCTAACAATTCTCTTCATGCTTCTATGAGTTTTACAAATCACATTGCGTCTCTAACAATTAACCTTGTGATTTCCTACGAAGAAAGTTTTTCTTGGTGAGATTTTTGAGGTTTTGGACAGGTTCCAGTGGGGACTTGTGAGCAGATTTGGATAGGTCCTAGCAGAGGACTTGTGAGTAGGTTTTGGATAGGTTTCGGTGGGGACTTGTGAGCAGATTTGGATAGGTCCTAACAGAGGACTTATGAGCTGAGTTTGTTAGTTCTATCAGATAACTTGAGGATAGAGGTGCATTGGTTCTTTGAGAAGAACCTGAGGATAGATTTGGCAAGTCCTTGAGAAGGCTTGTGTGTAGAGGATTGATTTTTTCAAGTGTTGGACAGATATGACAAATAGAGGAAGACTTGTACTAGATCGACTGACTGTGTTTGGTACAGGTTGCTGATCTACTATGGACGTGATCATAGAAGGCAAAGGTCTCTTAGGCTAAGCATTGAGCACAAGAGGTCTTCGATGGAAAGGAGTTCCATGTGCTGGCAAGATATAGAGGCAGTTGATCTTCTAAGGGATAATTTCTAGAGTAGAGGGGAAGGTATCTCCTTTGAGCAGAGGCTCATAAATTCATATTGAGGGGAAGGTGTCTCCTTTGAGCAGAGGCTCATAAATTCAGATTGGGGGAAGGTATCTCCTTTGAGCAGAGGCTCATAAATTCTGATTGGGGAAAGGTATCTCCTTTGGGCCGAGGCTCATAAACATTGTAATTGGGAAGGATTCCCAAATAAATTTGAGATAAATTTTGGATAAAAGTTTTGTGGACGCAGCCCAGCCATTCTGGGTGAACCACGTTAAAATTGGTGTCACTTTGTGGATGATATTGTGCATTGCTTTGATATTGCTTTGCATATATTGCTTTACTATTTTGAAGTATAAAGGAAAAAGTAAAAAGAGGTCTTATACTGTTCACCCCCCCTCTCAGTATAATCTTGTGTTCTTCAATTGGTATCAGAGCATGTGCCTTCGAAAAGTTTAACAGCTTGAAGGAAAAGCTAGTAAAGAACACAATGGATCATTCAAGTGGCAATGTAGCACCTATTCTTGATGGGTCAAATTTTGGTCTTTGGAGTGCAAGGATGAAGGTTCATCTAATGGCACTTGGTAATGAGGTATGGGAAGTGATTGAAGATGAGTACACTATTCCTGTACATGGTCCTAATACTAAAGAAGAAATGCTCCTACATCATAGCAATTCAAAAGCAATGAATGCAATCTTGAAAGGCTTATAAAAAGCAGATCTCACCAAAGTGATTCACTATAAGACAACTAGTGAAATGTGGAAACAGTTGAAGGTGGTTCATACAGGTGATACAAATGTCAAAAAGGCCAAGTTGAGACACTACAAAGGTATGTTTTAACAACTCAAGATGAATTATGATGAAATATTAGTGACTACATGCTTCGTATGGATGAGATTGTTAACTCCATGAAAGACTTAGGTCTTGAGCTTGCTGAAAATGATGTTTGTGATAAGATCTTAAGATCTCTTCCTTATATATTTAGTGAAAATATTTTTGCTATTGAGGAAGCTAAAGATTTGGATAAGTTGAAAAAGGATGAGCTCCATAGTATACTTGCAACATTTGAGTTGAGAACTCAAGTGAAGGTTGATGTCAAGAAAGAGTCAGATTTCAAGGCTACAAAGGAATCCAAGGGTAAACAACTTCAATATAGTGATGAGTCTTCTAGTGATGAAGAGGCATATTACAGCAAGAAAGGCAAGTTCTCTAGAAAACACAAAAGTATGAAAAATATAAGATGTTTCAATTGTTGAAATTTTGGTCATTATGCTACTAACTGTACTACTCCCAAGAATGAAAGTGATGAAGATAAACAGGATTCTATGAGCAAGGTTTCTAAAAAACATAAGCATCATAGAAAGAAAAAATATGAGCACAACAGTCAAGGGAAGAGGTATTCTCACAAGCATAAGAAGAGTTTCTATCTAGACAAAGCAAGTAAGTGTTCTAGTAGTGATAGTGAAAGTTCTTCAAGTAATAATGAAAATGAGATGTTGTTCATATCAAAAAAAGAGGAAGAACCGAAACATAGATTCATTATCATGAAATGTCTTAGATGTGGAAATTTTGGTCACCTTGAGGATGATTGTACAAATAATGATTTGGTTTCTAGTATGTATGAGGATGCTTTAGAAAACTATAAGGAAGATGCATGTATGGTTTTTGAAAAGGGTAGCACCTCTAGTGATAAGAAATCTGAAAAAGGCTTTGATGATTCAGAAAGCAAACAAATAAAGGATCTTGAAAGTGAAATTATTAGTGCTCTTAGTGCTTTGAAAAAGGAAAGAAAGAATAATGCTAGACTCAAGGATAATTTAGATGAATGTTGTATGGAGAGAGATGATCTTATAGAAAGTCTTGATTTCTCTATAGCTAAGACACAAGAACTCAAGGATGAGTTAGAGTCTAAGGTTCTTGAGTATAGTGAGTTAGAACAGAAAATGGATTCTTTGAAAGAGGAAACTAAAGAGTACAAGGAAAAGCTTTACATGTTTGAAGATAGCTCCAAAAAGGTTAATGCTCTCATCAAAGGTCAAAGAAAAACATAGATAAAACTGGCCTTGGTTTTGTTAAGCCACACAAGGAACAAGTTGGAGAGTCTATTAAGAGACTCCAAAAGGAAGAGAGTTCTAATGAGGAAAGTATTTCAGATCATGAGTCCTTGAATAATAGATGCACAGAAATAGAAAATAGAATTCATAATGAGAAGAAGAATTTTTCAAGACCCAAGAGGTTAAATAAAGGAAAATTTCAAGGCAGATGTTTTGCTTGTCATAGGTTTGGTCACATGGCTTCACATTGCATGGCTCAAGTGAAGAAGTTAAATGACAATTTTAGAAGTGCTAGTTTCTTTCAAGGGTATTGCTACTCTTTTCAAAATTTTGGGCACAAGATAGTATATTGCAAGGTAAATAATAGGAACAGGTTTGATCAAAACAGGTTTGGTCAGAACAGGTTTGGTCATAACAGGTTTTGTTAGAACAGGTTTGGTTAGAACAGGTTTGGTCAGAATAGGTTTGGCCAGAACAGGTTTGGTCGAATCTGTTGTAGAGCTTGTTGTCTACGAATTCGCGTCAAAATGAAGGGAGGACTATGTTTTATTTTTCTTGGGGCAGAAGGGACAAGCATAACAGCATGAGGTTTTAACCTCATCGGGTGCCTTTGGTGCACCGATAGCGGCTAGGTTGTTGGCATGCTACCTGAAGGGGAGGTTTCATGTTCGAATCACGTGAATGTTTTTTCTTCGTGGACGCAGCGGGTGGTGTTAGATTTCGGGCGTAAATTTCTCCAAAGCGATTTTTTGATGTTGGCTAAGGTATTTTCAAATTTAATCTTTTGCTAAGTGTATGTTGTGGATGGACGAAGTTTGTTAGAAGAAAAATAGCTTAGGAGTAATAAGGGTTTTAAAGCTTGTTGTTATTTTGATAAAATATTAGTTTGAAGGTGTTGTTGAAATATCTTATTGCATTATTATAAGAGATAAAATTTATTTTTGATGAGACAATAAGGGAGAAATAAGGTGTATAATGGATAAATATTTCTTGTAATGTTGAGAGTGCTTTTGGTTGATTATGGAAATGAAAGCATGATGTTTTAAGGTTAAAATTGCTTCTTGTGTGAAGTTGTGAAACCTTAAGTGGGCAGCTTTGAGATTGACATTTGTTTTCATTAAATTGGTTATAATCAAGCTATTCTTTACTTGGTTAAAGTGTTGGGCTTACTCCTTTGTTGATGAATTGAAAAGTTGTTTTATGCTATTGTTGAGTTGAATTGGTGGATGCTTTTGTTCAAACAATATTGGAGAGAAAAGGAGTTCTACTTGTTTCCTTTTCTGATGTTGATTGTGAAATGCTTCAAGGTTGTGTTTTGAGTTGAATGGTGTTGATTGAACCTTGTTTGATGAACATTGTTGTTGAAGCCTTAATTGATGGTGAAAATAACATGAGTATCATTGTTATGTGATTCTTTGCATAGTTGGCAATTGTTGGGGTTTCATGTTCTTGAAAGAAAGAATTATATCCTATCCTTTTCAGATTTTGAGTTGAGATTTTAGATTTGAGATTGAGTTTGAGCTGAGTTGATTTGAGTTGAGTTTTGAGATTGGGAGTTGAGTATAGAACATATTGAGTCTCTAAAAATTCTCATCATGCTTCTATGAGTTTGACAAAACACGTTGGGTCTCTAACAATTCACCTTGTGATTTCCTACTAAGAATGTTTTTCTTGGTGAGCTTGCTGAGGTTTTGGATAGGTTTCGATGGGGACTTGTGAGCAGATTTGGACAGGTCCTAGCAGAGGAGTGTGAGCAGGTTTTGGATAGGTTTTGGTGGGGACTTGTGAGCAGATTTGGACAGGTCCTACCAAAGGACTTATGAGCTGAGTTTATTAGTTCTATCAGAGAACTTGAGGACAAAGGTGCATTGGTTCTTTGATAAGAACCTAAGGATAGATTTGGCAAGTCCTTGAGAAGGCTTGTGTGTAGAGGATTGATTTGTTCAAGTGTTGGATAGATTTGACAGACAGAGAAAGACTTGTACTAGATCGACTGACTGTGTTTAGTACAGGTTGCTGAGCTACTATGGACGTGATCATAGAAGGCAAAGGTCTCTTAGGCTAAGCATTGAGGATAGGAGGTATTTGGTGGAAAGGAGTTCCACGTGCTGGCAAGACGTAGAGGCAGTTGATCTTCTGAGGGATTATTTCTAGAGAAGAGGGGAAGGTATCTCCTTTGAGCAAAGGCTCATAAATTCATATTGAGGGGAAGGTGTCTCCTTTGAGCAGAGGCTCAAAAATTTAGATTGGGGGAAGGTATCTCCTTTGAGCATAGGCTCATAAATTTTTATTGGGGAAAGGTATCTCCTTTGGGTCGAGGCTCCTAAACATTGTAATTGGGAAGGATTCCGAAATAAATTTGAGATAACTTTTAGAGAAAAGTTTTGTGGACGTAGCCCAGCCATTCTGGGTGAACCACGTTAAAATTGGTGTCACTTTGTGGATCATATTGTGCATTGATTTGATATTGCTTTGGGTATATTGCTTTACTATTTTGAAGTATAAAGGAAAAAGTAAAAAGAGGTCTTATACTATTCACCCCCCCTCTCAGTATAAGCTTGTTTTCTTCAATTGGTATTAGAGCAGGTACCTTCGAAAAGTTTAATAGATTGAAGGAAAATCTAGTAAAGAACACAATGGATCATTCAAGTGGCAATGTAGCACCTATTCTTGATGGGTTAGATTTTGGTCTTTAGAGTGCAAGGATGAAGGTTCATCTAATGGCACTTGGTAATGAGGTATGGGAAGTGATTGAAGATGAGTACACTATTCATGTACATGGTCCTAATACTAAATAAGAAAGGCTCCTACATCACAACAATTCAAAAGCAATGAATGCAATCTTGAAAGGCTTATAGAAAGCAGATCTCACCAAAGTGATTCACTATAAGACAGCTAGTGAAATGTGGAAACAGTTGAAGGTGGTTCATACAGGTGATACAAATGTCAGAAAGGCCAAGTTGAGACACTAAAAAGGTCTTTTTGAACAACTCAATATGAATGATGATGAAAATATTAGTGACTACATGCTTCGTATGGATGAGATTGTTAACTCTATGAAAGACTTAGGTCTTGAGCTTGCTGAAAATGATGTTTGTGATAAGATTTTAAGATCTCTTCCTAATATATTTAGTGAAAATATTTCTGCTATTGAGGAAGCTAAAGATTTGGATAAGTTGAAAAAGGATGAGCTCCATAGTATACTTGCAGCATTTGAGTTGAGAACTCAAGTGAAGGTTGATGTCAAGAAAGAGGCAGCTTTCAAGGCTACAAAGGAATCCAAGGGTAAATAGCTTCAAGATAGTGATGAGTCTTCTAGTGATGAAGAGGCATATTACAGCAAGAAAGGAAAGTTCTCTAGAAAACACAAAAGTATGAAAAATATAAGATGTTTCAATTGTGAAAAGTTTGGTCATTATGCTACTAACTGTACTACTCCCAAGAATGAAAGTGATGAAGATAAACAAGATTCTATGAGCAAGGTTTCTAAAAAACATAAGCATCACAGAAAGAACAAAGATGAGCACAACAATCAAGGGAAAAGGTATTCTCACAAGCACAAGTAGAGTTTCTATCTAGACAAAGCAAGTAAGCGTTCTAGTAGTGATAGTGAAAGTTCTTCAAGTAATAATGAAAATGAGATGTTGTTCATATCAGAAAAAGAGGAAGAACCGAAACATAGATTCATTATCATGAAATGTCTTAGATGTGGAAATTTTGGTCACCTTGAGGATGATTGTACAAATAATGATTTGGTTTCTAGTATGTATGAGGATGCTTTAGAAAACTATAACGAAGATGCATGTATGGTTTTTGAAAAGGGTAGCACCTCTAGTGATAAGAAATCTAAAAAAGGCTTTGATGATTCAGAAAGCAAACAAATAAAGGATCTTGAAAGTGAACTTATTAGTGCTCTTAGTGCTTTGAAAAAGGAAAGAAAGAAGAATGCTAGACTCAAGGATAAGTTAGATGAATGTTGTATGGAGAGAGATGATCTTATAGAAAGTCTTGATTTCTCTATAACTAAGACACAAGAACTCAAGGATGAGTTAGAGTCTAAGGTTCTTGAGTATAGTGAGTTAGAACAGAAAATGGCTTCATTGAAAGAGGAAACTAAAGATTACAAGGATAAGCTTTACAGGTTTCAAGATAGCTCCAAAAAGGTTAAGTCTCTCATCAAAGGTCAAAGAAAACCAACAGATAAAAGAGGCCTTGGTTTTGTTAAGCCACACAAGGAACAAGTTGGAGAGTCTAGTAAGATACTCCAAAAGGAAGAGAGTTCTGATGAGGAAAGTATTTCAAATCATGAGTCCTTGTATTGCTACTCTTATAAACAGTTTGGGCACAAGGCAATATATTGCAAGGTAAATAACAGGAATAGGTTTGATCAAAACAGGTTTGGTCAGAACAGGTTTGGTCAGAACAGGTTTTGTCAGAACAGGTTTGGTCATAACAAGTTTGGTCAGAACAGGTTTGGCCAGAACAGGTTTGTTCAGAACAGGTGGATTCAAAGATTAGGTTTACCTTAGAGAAACAACATCATCAAGTGTTTCAAGTGCAACAATGAAGGTCACATAATCAAACAGTGTACAGCGGAAATTCTATATTACAGGAATAGGAACAGTGGCATGATCAGGTCCAAGGATCAAGGCATGGACAAGAACAGGGATGAGAACAAGAACAAGAACAGTGAAAAGAATAGGAATATGGACAAATAGTTCAAGAGAAGGCCCAACAAGGAAGTTATAGATGCTAATGATGATCAGTGCCTAATGGGAGTTTTACTCCCACCCTAGAATTAATCACCTCATCTGGAGGTGGGGGAGGGACTAAGCTAAGAGCCTCATTCTTTGTCTTGAGCCCCAAAGGTGGCCCTTTTCCATTGATGACAAATGGGGAGAGATATGTGTAAGGGGGAGAGCATCAAGTGAATAGGAAAGCTTCAAGTCAGGGGGAGCAAAACTTCAAAGGAAGATTCTCAGTTGTGGGCATAGTTGGTCAATTGTTAGCACAGTTGGTTTCAGTTTTAGCTCTTGAGAAGTGTTTTCAGTAAAGGTTTGACATCAATGACAAAGAGGGAGATTGTTGGCAATTTTGGGTACTTTGGGTACATTGCCTTTGCTCAAGTGTATAAGTTTTCATTGATGTCACGAAGCTCTTGAAGAAATTTGATTTGATGTCAAATAATTTGTCTTGATGAAGGTTTTGCATGACAGCTTCAAAGGTGTTTTGTAAACCCCAAGTTGGTAGGTTTAAATATTACAGGTGGATGCATTAGTTTAATGCAATTGGGTCCAAGTGGAAATATTTATTTAAATAATTAAAAACCTTGTTAAGGTTCCCTTTAATTATTTTTAAATAAATATTAATTTATTATTTGCAATGGGTTCTCCTAATCCATGGTGCAAATGTTTTAACATGGTGGGTGCTAGCCAAGACCTCCGTGGACGTATTAAACTCCTCATAGACGTCAAAGAGATTATGGCAAGGATTCATATTAATACCCCTCGATGAAAACAAATATTTATCCCATTCGAATTTTGAAAGGAGTTGCTCGCTATAATTTTTATTTTGTCTTCGTTGATTTTCGTATCCGTTGTTCGTTCGTTTGTCTCGGTGTTTATCGAATCCACTGTAGAGCTTGTCGTCTGTGAATTCACATCAGAAGGAAGGGAGGACTGTGTTTTATTTTTCCTGGTACAGAAGGGACAAGCATAACAGCATGAGGTTTTAACCTCACTAGGTGCCTTTGGCACACCGGTAGCGGTTAGGCTGTTGGCACGCTACCCGAATGGGAGGTTCCACGTTTGAATCACGCAAAATGGTTTTCATTGTGGACGTAGCGTGTGGTGTTAGATTTTGGGCGTAAATTACTCTAAAGTGATTTTTTGATGTTGGCTAAGGTATTTTCAAATTTAATCTTTTGCTAAGTGTATGTTGCGGATGGACAAAGTTTGTTAGAAGAAAAACAACTTAGGAGTAATAAGGGTTTTAAAGCTTGTTGTTATTTTGATAAAAGATTAGTTTGAAGGTGTTGTTGAAATATATTATTGCATTCTTATAAGAGATAAAAAAAAAATTTGATGAGACAATAGGGAGAAATAAGGTGTATAATGGATAAATATTTCTTGTAATGTTGAGAGTGCTTTTGGTTGATTATGGAAATGAAAGCATGATGTTTTAAGGTTAAAATTGCTTCTTGTGTGAAGTTGTGAAACCTTAAGTGGGCAGCTTTGAGATTGACATTTGCTTTCATTAAATTGGTTATAATCAAGCTATTCTTTACTTGGTTAAAGTGTTGGGCTTACTCCTTTGTTGATGAATTGAAAAGTTGTTTTATGCTATTGTTGAGTTGAGTTGGTGGATGCTTTTTGTTCAAACAATATTGGAGAGAAAAGGAGTTCTACTTGTTTCCTTTTCTGATGTTGATTGTGAAATGCTTCAAGGTTGTGTTTTGATCTGAATGGTGTTGATTGAACCTTGTTTGATGAGCATTGTTGTTGAATCCCTAATTGATGGTGAAAAGAACATGAGTATCATTGTTATGTGATTCTTTGCATAGTTGGCAATTGTTGGGGTTTCATGTTCTTGAAAGAAAGCATTCTATCCTATCCTTTTCAGATTTTGAGTTGAGATTTCAGATTTGAGATTGAGTTTGAGCTGAGTTGATTTGAGTTGAGTTTTGAGATTGGGATTTGAGTATAGAACATATTTAGTCTCTAACAATTCTCTTCATTCTTCTATGATTTTTACAAATCACATTGGGTCTCTAACAATTCACCTTGTGATTTCCTATGAAGAAAGTTTTTCTTGGTGAGCTTACTGAGGTTTTGGACATGTTTCGGTCGGGACTTGAGAGCAGATTTGGACAGGTCCTAGCAGAGGACTTGTGAGTAGGTTTTGGATAGGTTTCGGTGGGGACTTGTGAGTAGATTTGGACAGGTCCTAACAGAGGACTTATGAGCTGAGTTTGTTAGTTCTATCAAAGAACTTGAGGATAGAGGTGCATTGGTTCTTTGAGAAGAACCTAAGGATAGATTTGGCAAGTCTTTGAGAAGGCTTGTGTGTAGAGGATTGATTTGTTCAAGTGTTGGACAGATCTGACAAATAGAGGAAGACTTGTACTAGATCGAATGACTATGTTTGGTACATGTTGCTGAGCTACTATGGACGTGATCATAGAAGGCAAAGGTCTCTTAGGCTAAGCATTGAGGACAAGAGGTCTTCTATGGAAAGGAGTTCCATGTGTTGGCAAGAGATAGAGGTAGTTGATCTTCTAAGGGATCATTTCTAGAGTAGAGGGGAAGGTATCTCCTTTGAGCAGAGGCTCATAAATTCATATTGAGGGGAAGGTGTCTCCTTTGAGCAGAGGCTCATAAATTCAGATTGGGGAAGATATCTCCTTTGAGCAGAGGCTCATAAATTCTGATTGGGGAAATGTATCTCCTTTGGGCCGAGGCTCATAAACATTGTAATTGGGAAGGATTCCCAAATAACTTTGAGATAGCTTTTAGAGAAAAGTTTTGTGGATGCAGCCCAGCCATTCTAGGTGAACCACGTTAAAATTGGTGTCACTTTGTTTATGATATTGTGCATTGTTTTGATATTGCTTTGGGTATATTGCTTTAATATTTTGAAGTATAAAGGAAAAAGTAAAAAGAGGTCTTATACTGTTCACCGCCCCCTCTCAGTATAATCTTGTGTTCTTCAATTGGTATCAGAGCATGTGCCTTCAGAAATTTTAACATCTTGAAGGAAAAGCTAGTAAAGAACACAATGGATTATTCAAGTGGCAATGTAGCACCTATTCTTGATGGGTCATATTTTGGTCTTTGGAGTGCAAGGATGAAGGTTCATCTAATGGCACTTGGTAATGAGGTATGGGAAGTGATTGAATATGAGTACATTATTTTTGTATATGGTCCTAATATTAAAGAAGAAAGGCTTCTACATCATAGCAATTCAAAAGCAATGAATGCAATCCTGAAAGGCTTACAAAAAGCAGATCTCAACAAAGTGATTCACTGCAAGACAACTAGTGAAATGTGGAAATAGTTGAAGGTGGTTCATACAGGTGATACAAATGTCAGAAATGCCATGTTGAGACACTACAAAGGTATGTTTGAACAATTCAAGATGAATGATGATGAAAAGATTAGTGACTACATGCTTCGTATGGATGAGATTGTTAACTCCATGAAAGACTTAGGTCTTGAGCTTGCTAAAAATGATGTTTGTGATAAGATCTTAAGATCTCTTCCTAATATATTTAGTGAAAATATTTTTGCTATTGAGGAAGCTAAAGATTTGGATAAGTTGAAAAAGGATGAGCTCCATAGTATACTTGCAACATTTGAGTTGAGAACTCAAGTGAAGGTTGATGTCAAGAAAGAGGTAGATTTCAAGGATACAAAGGAATCCAAGCGTAAACAACTTCAATATAGTGATGAGTCTTCTAGTGATGAAGAGGCATATTACAGCAAGAAAGGCAAGTTCTCTAGAAAACACAAAAGTATGAAAAATATAAGATGTTTCAATTGTGGAAAGTTTGGTCATTATGCTACTAACTCGTATCGCTCCCAAGAATGAAAGTGATGAAGATAAACAAGATTCTATGAGCAAGGTTTCTGAAAAACATAAGCATCACAGAAAGAACAAAGATGAGCACAACAATCAAGGGAAGAGGTATTCTCAAAAGCATAAGAAGAGTTTCTATCTAGACAAAGCAAGTAAGTGTTCTAGTAGTGATAGTGAAAGTTCTTCAAGTAATAATGAAAATGAGATGTTGTTCATATCAGAAAAAGAGGAATAACCGAAAGGCTTTGATGATTCAGAAAGCAAACAAATAAAGGATCTTGAAAGTGAAATTATTAGTGCTCTTAGTGCTTTGAAAAATGAAAGAAAGAAGAATGCTAGACTCAAGGATAATTTAGATGAATGTTGTATGGAGAGAGATGATCTTATAGAAAGTCTTGATTTCTCTATAGCTAAGACACAAGAACTCAAGGATGAGTTAGAGTCTAAGGTTCTTGAGTATAGTGAATTAGAACAGAAAATGGATTCTTTGAAAGAGGAAACTAAAGAGTACAAGGATAAGCTTTACAGGTTTCAAGATAGCTCCAAAAAGGTTAAGTCTCTCATCAAAGGTCAAAGAAAAACATAGATAAAACAGGCCTTGGTTTTGTTAAGTCACACAAGGAACAAGTTGGAGAGTCTAGTAAGAGACTCCAAAAGGAAAAGAGTTCTGATGAGGAAAGTATTTCATATCATGAGTCCTTGAATAATAGATGCACAGAAATAGAAAATATAATTCAAAATGAGAAGAAGAATTTTTCAAGACCCAAGAGGTTAAATAAAGGAAAATTTCAAGGCAGATGTTTTTCTTGTCATAGGTTTGGTCACATGGCTTCACATTGCATGGCTCAAGTGAAGAAGGTAAATGACAATTTTAGAAGTGCTAGTTTCTTTCAAGGGTATTGCTACTCTTGTCAACATTTTGGGCACAAGATAGTATATTGCAAGGTAAATAATAGGAACAGGTTTGATCAAAACAGGTTTGGTCATAACAGGTTTTGTTAGAACAGGTTTGGTCAGAACAGGTTTGGTCAGAATAGGTTTGGCCAGAACAGGTTTGGTCGAATCCACTGTAGAGCTTGTCATCTACGAATTCACGTCAAAAGGAAGGGAGGACTGTGTTTTATTTTTCTTGGCGCAAAAGGGACAAGCATAACAGCATGAGGTTTTAACCTCATCGGGTGCCTTTGGTGCACCGGTAGCGGCTAGGTTGTTGGCGTGCTAATCGAAGGGGAGGTTTCGCGTTCAAATCATGCGAATGTTTTTTCTTCATGGACGTAGCGGGTGGTGTTAGATTTCGGGCGCAAATTTCTCCAAAGTGATTTTTTGGTGTTGGCTAAGGTATTTTCAAATTTAATCTTTTGCTAAGTGTATGTTGCGGATGGATGAAGTTTTTTAGAAGAAAAACATCTTAGGAGTAATAAGGGTTTTAAAGCTTGTTGTTATTTTGATAAAAGATTAGTTTGAAGGTGTTGTTGAAATATCTTATTGCATTCTTATAAGAGATAAAATTTATTTTTGATGAGACAATAAGGGAGAAATAAGGTGTATAATGGATAAATCTTTCTTGTAATGTTGAGAGTGCTTTTGGTTGATTATGGAAATGAAAGCATGATGTTTTAAGGTTAAAATTGCTTCTTGTGTGAAGTTGTGAAACCTTAAGTGGGCAGCTTTGAGATTGACATTTGCTTTCATTAAATTGGTTATAATCAAGCTATTCTTTACTTGCTTAAAGTGTTGGGCATACTCATTTTTTGATGAATTGAAAATTTGTTTTATGCTATTGTTGAGTTGAATTGGTGGATGCTTTTGTTCAAACATTATTGGAGAGAAAAGGAGTTCTACTTGTTTCATTTTCTGATGTTGATTGTGAAATGCTTCAAGGTTGTGTTTTGAACTGAATGGTGTTGATTGAACCTTGTTTGATGAGTATTGTTGTTGAAGCCCTAATTTATGGTGAAAATAACATGAGTATCATTGTTATGTGATTCTTTGCATAGTTGGAAATTGTTGGGGTTTCATGTTCTTGAAAGAAAGCATTATATCCTATCCTTTTCAGATTTTGAGTTGAGATTTTAGATTTGAGATTGAGTTTGAGCTGAGTTGATTTGAGTTGAGTTTTGCTATTGGGAGTTGAGTATAGAACATATTGAGTCTCTAACAATTCTTTTCATGCTTCTATGAGTTTGACAAATCACATTGGGTCTCTAACAATTCACCTTGTCATTTCCTACTAAGAAAGTTTTTCTTGGTGAGCTTGCTGAGGTTTTGGATAGGTTTCGGTAGGGACTTGTGAGAAGATTTGGACAGGTCCTAGCAGAGGAATTGTGAGTAGGTTTTGGATAGGTTTCAGTGGGGACTTGTGAGTAGATTTGGACAGGTCCTACCAAAGGACTTATGAGCTGAGTTTTTTAGTTCTATCAGAGAACTTGAGGATAGAGGTGCATTGGTTCTTTGAGAAGAACCTGAGGATAGATTTGGCAAGTCCTTGAGAAGGCTTGTGTGTAGAGGATTGATTTGTTCAAGTGTTGGATAGATTTGACAGACAAAGGAAGACTTGTACTAGATCGACTGACTGTGTTTAGTACAGGTTACTGAGCTACTGTGGACGTGATCATAGAAGGCAAAGGTCTCTTAGGCCAAGCATTGAGGATAGGAGGTCTTCGGTGGAAAGGAGTTCCACGTGCTGGCAAGAGGTAGAGGTAGTTGATATTTTGAGGGATTATTTCCAGAGTAGAGGGGAAGGTATCTCCTTTGAGCAGAGGCTCATAAATTCATATTAAGGGGAAGCTGTCTCCTTTGAGCAGAGGCTCATAAATTTAGATTGTGGGAAGGTATCTCCTTTGAGCATAGGCGCATAAATTTTGATTGGGGAAAGGTATCTCCTTTGGGCCGAGGCTCCTAAACATTGTAATTGGGAAGGATTCCCAAATAAATTTGACATAACTTTTAGAGAAGAGTTTTGTGGACGTAGCCCAGCCATTCTGGGTGAACCACGTTAAAATTGGTGTCACTTTGTGGATGATATTGTGCATTGATTTGATATTACTCTGGGTATATTGCTTTACTATTTTGAAGTATAAAGGAAAAAGTAAAAAGAGGTCTTATACTATTCACCCCCCTTCTCAGTATAAGCTTGTGTTCTTCAATTGGTATTAGAGCAGGTGCCTTCGAAAATTTTAACAGCTTGAAGGAAAAGCTAGTAAAAAAATAATGGATCATTCAAGTGGCAATGCAGCACCTATTCTTGATGGGTCAGATTTTAGTCTTTGGAGTGCGGATGAAGGTTCATCTAATGGAACTTGGTAATGAGGTATGGGAAGTGATTGAAGATGAGTACACTATTCCTATATATGGTCCTAATACTAAAGAAGAAAGGCTCCTACATCACAACAATTCAAAAGCAATGAATGCAATCTTGAAATGCTTACAGAAAGCAGATCTCACCAAAGTGATTCACTACAAGACAACTAGTGAAATGTGGAAACAATTGAAGGTGGTTCATACAGGTGATACAAATGTCAAAAAATCCAAGTTGAGACACTACAAAGGTATGTTTGAACAAATCAAGATGAATTATGATGAAAATATTAGTGACTGCATGCTTCGTATGGATAAGATTGTTAGCTCCATGAAAGACTTAGGTCTTGAGCTTGCTAAAAATGATTTTTGCGATAAGATCTTAAGATCTCTTCCTAATATATTTAGTGAAAATATTTTTTCTATTGAGGAAGTTAAATATTTGGATAAGTTGAAAAAGGATGAGCTCCATAGTATACTTGCAGCATTTGAATTGAGAACTCAAGTGAAGGTTGATGTCAAGAAATAAGCAGCTTTCAAGGCTACAAAGGAATCCAAGGGTAAACAACTTCAAGATAGTGATGAGTCTTCTAGTGATGAAGAGGCATATTACAGCAAGAAAGGAAAGTTCCCTAGAAAACACAAAAGTATGAAAAATATAAGATGTTTCAATTGTGGAAAGTTTGGTCATTATGCTACTAACTGTACTACTCCCAAGAATGAAAGTGATGAAGATAAACGGGATTCTATGAGCAAGGTTTCTGAAAAACATAAGCATCACAGAAAGAACAAAGATGAGCACAACAATCAAGGGAAAAAGTATTCTCACAAGCACAAGTAGAGTTTCTATCTAGACAAAGCAAGTAAGTGTTCTAGTAGTGATAGTGAAAGTTCTTCAAGTAATAATGAAAATGAGATGTTGTTCATATCAGAAAAGAGGAAGAACCGAAACATAGATTCATTATCATGAAATGTCTTAGATGTGGAAATTTTGGTCACCTTGAGGATGATTGTACAAATAATGATTTGGTTTCTAGTATGTATGAGGATGCTTCAGAAAACTATAAGGAAGATGCATGTATGGTTTTTGAAAAGGGTAGCACCTCTAGTGATAAGAAATCTGAAAAAGGCTTTGATGATTCAGAAAGCAAACAAATAAAGGATCTTGAAAGTGAACTTATTAGTGCTCTTAGTGCTTTGAAAAAGGAAAGAAAGAAGAATTCTAGACTCAAGGATAAGTTAGATGAATGTTGTATGGAGAGAGATGATCTTATAGAAATTCTTGATTTCTCTATAACTAAGACACAAGAACTCAAGGATGAGTTAGAGTCTAAGGTTCTTGAGTATAGTGAGTTAGAATAGAAAATGGCTTCGTTGAAAGAGGAAACTAAAGAGTACAAGGATAATCTTTACAAGTTTCAAGATAGCTCCAAAAAGGTTAAGTCTCTCATCAAAGGTCAAAGAAGAACAACAGATAAAACAATCCTTGGTTTTGTTAAGCCACACAAGGAACAAGTTGGAGAGTCTAGTAAGAGACTCCAAAAGGAAGAGAGTTCTGATGAGGAAAGTATTTCAGATCATGAGTCCTTGTATTACGACTCTTGTCAATAGTTTGGGCACAAGGCAGTATATTGCAAGGTAAATAATAGGAACAGGTTTGATCAAAATAGGTTTGGTCAAATCAGGTTTGGTCAGAACAGGTTTTGTCAGAACAGGTTTGGTCATAACAGGTTTGGTCATAACAGGTTTGGTCAGAACACGTTTGGTCAGAACAGGTGGATTCAAAGATTAGGTTTACCTTAGAGAAACAACATCATCAAGTGTTTCAAGTGCAACAATGAAGGTCACATAATCAGATAGTTTAGAGCTAAAATTCTAGATTACAGGAACAGGAACAGTGGCATGATCAGGTCCAAGGATCAAGGCATGGACAAGAACAGGGATGAGAACAAGAACAAGAACAGTGATAAGAATAGGAATATGGACAAAGAGCTCAAGAGAAGGCCTAGCAAGGAAGTTATAGATTTTTATGATGATCAGTGCCTAATGGGAGTTTTACTCCCACCCTAGAATTAATAACCTCATCAGGAGGTGGGGGAGGGACTAAGCTAAGAGGCTCATTCTTAGTCCCGAGCCCCAAAGGTGGCCCTTTGCCATTGATGACAAAGGGGGAGAGATATGTGTAAGGGGGAGAGCATCAAGTGAAGAGGAAAGCTTCAAGTCAGGGGGAGCAAAACTTCAAAGGAAGATTCTCAGTTGTGGGCACAGTTGGTCAATTGTTAGCACAATTGGTTTCAGTTTTAGCTCTTGAGAAGTGTTTTCAGTAAAGGTTTGACATCAATGACAAAGAGGGAGATTTTTGGCAATTTTGGGTACTTTGGGTAAATTGCCTTTGCTCAAGTGTATAAGTTGTCATTGATGTCAAGAAGCTCTTGAAGAAATTTGATTTGATGTCAAATAATTTGTTTTGATGAAGGTTTTGCATGACAGCTTCAAAGGTCTTTTGTAAACCCCAAGTTGGTAGGTTTAAATATTATAGGTGGATGCATTAGTTTAATGAAATTGGGTCCAAGAGGAAATATTTATTTAAATAATTAAAAACCTTGTTAAGGTTCCCTTTAATTATTTTTGAATAAATATCAATTTATTATGTGCAATGGGTTCTCCTAATCCATGGTGCAAATGTTTTAACATGGTGGGTGCTATCCAAGACCTCCATCGACGTGTTAAACTCCTCGTAGACGTCAAAGAGCTTATGGCAAGGATTCATATTAATACCCCTCGATGAAAACAAATATTTATCCCATCCGACTTTTGAAAGGAGTTACTCGCTGTAATTTCGACTGTGTCTTCGTCGGTTTTCGTATCCGTTGTTTGTTCGTTTGTCTCGATGTTTATCGAATCCACTATAGAGCTTGTCGTCTGTGAATTCATGTCAGAAGGAAGGGAGGACTGTGTTTTATTTTTCCTGGTGCAGAAGGGACAAGCATAACAGCATGAGGTTTTAACCTCACTGGGTGCCTTTGGCACACCGATAGCGGCTAGGTTGTTGGTGCGCTACCCGAATGGGAGGTTCCACGTTTGAATCACGCGAAAGGGTTTTTTGTCATGGACGTAGCGTGTGATGTTAGATTTCGGGCGTAAATTTCTCTAAAGTTATTTTTTGATGTTGGCTAAGGTATTTTCAAATTTAATCTTTTGCTAAGTGTATGTTGCGGATGGACGAAGTTTGTTAGAAGAAAAACACCTTAGGAGTAATAAGGGTTTTAAAGCTTGTTGTTATTTTGATAAAATATTAGTTTTAAGGTGTTGTTGAAATATCTTATTGCATTCTTATAAGAGATAAACTTTATTTTTGATGAGACAATAAGGGAGAAATAAGGTGTATAATGGATAAATCTTTCTTGTAATGTTGAGAGTGCTTTTGGTTGATTATGGAAATGAAAGCAGGATGTTTTAAGGTTAAAATTGCTTCTTGTGTGAAGTTGTGAAACCTTAAGTGGGAAGCTTTTAGATTGACATTTGTTTTCATTAAATTGGTTATAATCAAGCTATTATTTACTTGGTTAAAGTGTTGGGCTTACTCCTTTGTTGATGAATTGAAAAGTTGTTTTATGCTATTGTTGAGTTGAGTTGGTGGATGCTTTTTGTTCAAACAATATTGGAGAGAAAAGGAGTTCTACTTGTTTCCTTTTCTGATGTTGATTGTGAAATGCTTCAAGGTTATGTTTTGAGCTGAATGGTGTTGATTGAACCTTGTTTGATGAGCATTGTTGTTGAATCCCTAATTGATGATGAAAATAACATGAGTATCATTGTTATGTGATTCTTTGCATAGTTGGAAATTTTTGGGGTTTCATGTTTTTGAAAGAAAACATTATATCCTATCCATTTCAGATTTTGAGTTGAGATTTCAGATTTGAGATTGAGTTTGAGCTGATTTGATTTGAGTTGAGTTTTGAGATTGGGAGTTGAGTATAGAACATATTGAGTCTCTAACAATTCTCTTCATGCTTCTATGAGTTTTACAAATCACATTGGGTCTCTAACAATTCACCTTGTGATTTCCTACAAAGAAAGTTTTTCTTGGTGAGCTTGGTGAGGTTTTGGACAGGTTCCGATGGCGAGTTGTGAGCAGATTTGGACAGGTCCTAGCAGAGGACTTGTGAGTAGGTTTTGGATAGGTTTCGGTGGGGACTTGTGAGAAGATTTGGACAGGTCCTAACAGAGGACTTATGAGCTGAGTTTGTTAGTTCTATCAAAGAACTTGAGGATAGAGGTGCATTGGTTCTTTGAGAAGAACCTGAGGACAAATTTTGTAAGTCCTTGAGAAGGCTTATGTGTAGAGGATTGATTTGTTCAAGTGTTGGACAGATCTGATAGACAGAGGAAGACTTGTACTAGACTGACTGACTGTTTTTGGTACAGGTTTCTGAGCTGCTATGGATGTGATCATAGAAGGCAAAGGTCTCTTAGGCTAAGCATTGAGGACAAGAGGTCTTCGATGGAAAGGAGTTCCATGTGCTGGCAAGAGATAGAGGCAGTTGATCTTCTAAGGGATCATTTCTAGAGTAGAGGGGAAGGTATCTCCTTTGAGTAGAGGCTCATAAATTCATATTGAGGGGAAGGTGTCTCCTTTGAGCAGAGGCTCATAAATTCAGATTGGGGGAAGGTATCTCCTTTGAGCAGAGGCTCATAAATTCTTATTGGGGAAAGACATCTCCTTTGGGTCGAGGCTCTTAAACATTGTAATTAGGAAGGATTCCCAAATAACTTTGAGATAACATTTAGAGAATTTTTTTGTGGACGCAGCCCAGCCATTCTTTGTGAACCACGTTAAAATTGGTGTCACTTTGTGGATGATATTGTGCATTGCTTTGATATTGCTTTGGGTATATTGCTTTACTATTTTGAAGTATAAAGGAAAAATTAAAAATAGGTCTTATACTGTTCACCCCCCCTCTCAGTATAAGCTTGTGTTCTTCAATTGGTATCAGAGCAGGTGCCTTCGAAAAGTTTAACAGCTTGAAGGAAAAGCTAGTAAAGAACACAATGGATCATTCAAGTGGCAATGTAGCACCTATTCTTGATGGGTCAGATTTTGGTCTTTGTAGTGCAAGGATGAAGGTTCATCTAATGGCACTTCATAATGAGGTATGGGAAGTGATTGAAGATGAGTACATTATTCCTGTACATGATCCTAATATTAAAGAAGAAATGCTCCTACATCATAGCAATTCAAAGGCAATGAATGCAATCTTGAAAGGCTTACAAAAAGCAGATCTCACCAAAGTGATTCACTGTAAGACAACTAGTGAAATGTGGAAACAGTTGAAGGTGGTTCATACAGGTGATACAAATGTCAGAAAGGCCAAGTTTAGACACTACAAAAGTATGTTTGAACAACTCAAGATGAATGATGATGAAAATATTAGTGACTACATGCTTCGTATGGATGATATTGTTAACTCCATGAAAGACTTAGGTCTTGAGCTTGCTGAAAATGATGTTTGTGATAAGATCTTAAGATCTCTTCCTAATATATTTAGTGAAAATATTTTTGCTATTGAGGAAGCTAAAGATTTGGATAAGTTGAAAAAGGATGAGCTCCATAGTATACTTGCAACATTTGAGTTGAGAACTCAAGTGAAGGTTGATGTCAAGAAAGAGGCAGATTTCAATGCTACAAAGGAATCCAAGGGTAAACAACTTCAATATAGTGATGAGTCTTCTAGTGATGAAGAGGCATATTACAGCAAGAAAGGCAAGTTCTCTAGAAAACACAAAAGTATGAAAAATATAAGATGTTTCAATTGTGGAAAGTTTGGTCATTATGCTACTAACTGTACTACTCCCAAGAATGAAAGTGATGAAGATAAACAGGATTCTATGAGCAAGGTTTCTGAAAAACATAAGCATCACAGAAAGAACAAAGATGAGCACAACAATCAAGGGAAGAGGTATTCTCACAAGCATAAGAAGATTTTCTATCTAGACAAAGAAAGTAAGTGTTCTAGTAGTGATAGTGAAAGTTCTTCAAGTAATAATGAAAATGAGATGTTGTTCATATCAGAAAAAGAGGAAGAACCGAAACATAGATTCATTATCATGAAATGTCTTAGATGTGGAAATTTTGGTCACCTTGAGGATGATTGTACAAATAATGATTTGGTTTCTAGTATGTATGAGGATGCTTTAGAAAAATATAAGGAAGATGCATGTATGGTTTTTGAAAAGGGTAGCACCTCTAGTGATAAGAAATCTGAAAAAGGCTTTGATGATTCAGAAAGCAAACAAATAAAGGATCTTGAAAGTGAAATTATTAGTGCTCTTAGTGCTTTGAAAAATGAAAGAAAGAAGAATGCTAGACTCAAAGATAATTTAGATGAATGTTGTATGGAGAGAGATGATCTTATAGAAAGTCGTGATTTCTCTATAGCTAAGACACATAAACTCAAGGATGAGTTAGAGTCTAAGGTTCTTGAGTATAGTGAGTTAGAACAGAAAATGGATTCTTTGAAAGAGGAAACTAAAGAGTAAAAGGATAAGCTTTATAGGTTTCAAGATAGCTCCAAAAAGTTTAAGTCTCTCATCAAAGGTCAAAGAAAAACACAAATAAAATAGGCCTTGGTTTTGTTAAGCCACACAAGGAACAAGTTGGAGAGTCTAGTAAGAGACTCCAAAAGGAAGATAGTTCTGATGAGAAAAGTATTTTAGATCATGAGTCCTTGAATAATAGATGCACAGAAATAGAAAATAGAATTCAGAATGAGAAGAAAATTTTTTCAAGACCCAAGAGGTTAAATAAAGAAAAATTTCAAGGCAAATGTTTTGCTTGTCATAGGTTTGGTCACATGGCTTCAAATTGCATGGCTCAAGTGAAGAACGTAAATGACAATTTTAGAAGTGGTAGTTTCTTTCAAGGGTATTGCTACTCTTTTCAACATTTTGGGCACAAGATAGTATATTGCAAGGTAAATAATAGGAACAGGTTTGATCAAAACAGGTTTGGTCATAACAGGTTTGGTCATAACAGGTTTTGTTAGAACAAGTTTGGTCAGAACAAGTTTGGTCAGAATAGGTTTGGCCAGAACAGGTTTGGTCGAATCCACTGTAGAGCTTGTCGTCTACGAATTCAAGTCAAAATGAAGGGAGGATTGTGTTTTATTTTTCTTGGCGCAAAAGGGACAAGCATAACAGCATGAGGTTTTAACCTCATCGGGTGCCTTTGGTGCACCGGTAGCGGCTAGGTTGTTGGCGTGCTACCCGAAGGGGAGGTTTCGCGTTTGAATCACGCGAATTTTCTTTCTTCGTGGATGCAGTAGGTGGTGTTAGATTTCGGGAGAAAATTTCTCCAAAGCGATTTTTTGGTGTTGGCTAAGGTATTTTCAAATTTAATCTTTTGCTAAGTGTATGTGGCGGATGGACGAAGTTTGTTAGAAGAAAAACAGCTTTAGGAGTAATAAGGGTTTTAAAGCTTGTTGTTATTTTGATAAAATATTAGTTTGAAGGTGTTGTTGAAATATCTTATTGCATTCTTATAAGAGATAAACTTTATTTTTGATGAGACAATAAGGAAGAAATAAGGTGTATAATGGATAAATATTTCTTGTAATGTTGAGAGTGCTTTTGGTTGATTATGGAAATGAAAGCATGATGTTTTAAGGTTAAAATTGCTTCTTGTGTGAAGTTGTGAAACCTTAAGTGGGCAGCTTTGAGATTGACATTTGCTTTCATTAAATTGGTTATAATCAAGCTATTCTTTACTTGCTTAAAGTGTTGGGCATACTCCTTTGTTGATGAATTGAAAAGTTGTTTTATGCTATTGTTGAGTTGAGTTGGTGGATGCTTTTGTTCAAACAATTTGGAGAGAAAAGGAGTTCTACTTGTTTCCTTTTCTGATGTTGATTGTGAAATGCTTCAAGGTTGTGTTTTGAGCTGAATGGTGTTGATTGAACCTTGTTTGATGAGTATTGTTGTTGAAGCCCTAATTGATGGTGAAAAGAATATGAGTATCATTGTTATGTGATTCTTTGCATATTTGGCAATTGTTGGGGTTTCATGTTCTTGAAAGAAAGCATTATATCCTATCCTTTTCAAATTTTGAGTTGAGATTTTAGATTTGAGATTGAGTTTGAGCTGAGTTGATTTGAGTTGAGTTTTGAGATTGGGAGTTGAGTATAGAACATAATGAGTCTCTAACAATTCTCTTCATGCTTCTATGAGTTTGACAAATCACATTGGGTCTCTAACAATTCACCTTGTGATTTCCTACTAAGAAAGTTTTTCTTGGTGAGCTTGTTGAGGTTTTGGATAGGTTCCGATGGGGACTTGTGAGCAGATTTGGACAGGTCCTAGTAGAGGACTTGTGAGCAAGTTTTGGATAGGTTTCGGTGGGGACTTGTGAGCAGATTTTGACAGGTCCTACCAGAGGACTTATGAGCTGAGTTTGTTAGTTCTATTAGAGAACTTGAGGACAAAGGTGCATTGGTTCTTTGAGAAGAACCTGAGGATAGATTTGGCAAGTCCTTGAGAAGGCTTGTGTGTAGAGGATTGATTTGTTCAAGTGTTGGATAGATTTGACAGATAGAGGAAGACTTGTACTATATTGATTGACTATGTTTAGTACAGGTTGCTGAGCTACTGTGGATGTGATCATAGAAGGCAAAGGTCTCTTAGGCTAAGCATTGATAGATAGGAGGTCTTCGATGAAAAGAAGTTCCATGTGCTGGCAAGAGGTAGAGGAAGTTGATCTTCTGAGGGATTATTTCCAGAGCAGAGGGGAAGGTATCTCCTTTGATCAGAGGCTCATAAATTCATATTGAGGGGAAGGTGTCTCCTTTGAGCAGAGGCTCATAAATTCAGATTGGGGGAAGGTATCTCCTTTGAGTATAGGCTTATAAATTTTGATTGGGGAAAGGTACCTCCTTTGAGCTGAGGCTACTAAACATTATAATTGGGAAGGATTCCAAAATAACTTTGAGATAACTTTTAGAGAAAAGTTTTGTGGACGTAGCCCAGCCATTCTGGGTGAACCACGTTAAAATTGGTGTCACTTTGTGGATGATATTGTACATTGATTTGATATTGCTTTGGGTATATTGCTTTACTATTTTGAAGTATAAAGGAAAAAGTAAAAAGAGGTCTTATACTGTTCACCCTCCCTCTCAGTATAAGCTTGTGTTCTTCAATTGGTATTAGAGTAGGTGCCTTCGAAAAGTTTAACAGCTTGAAGGAAAAGCTAGTAAAGAACACAATGGATCATTCAAGTGGCAATGCAACACCTATTCTTTATGGGTCAAATTTTGGTCTTTGAAGTGCAAGGATGAAGGTTCATCTAATGGCAATTGGTAATGAGGTATGGGAAGTGATTGAATATGAGTACACTATTCATGTACATGGTCCTAATACTAAAGAAGAAAGGCTCCTACATCACAACAATTCAAAAGCAATGAATGCAATCTTGAAATGCTTACAGAAATAAGATCTCACCAAAGTGATTCACTGCAAGACAACTAGTGAAATGTGGAAACAGTTGAATGTGGTTCATACAGGTGATACAAATGTCAGAAAAGCCAATTTGAGACACTACAAAGGTATGTTTGAACAACTCAATATGAATGATGATGAAAAGATTAGTGACTACATGCTTCGTATGGATGAGATTGTTAACTCCATGAAAGACTTAGGTCTTGAGCTTGCTAAAAATGATGTTTGTGATAAGATCTTAAGATCTCTTCCTAATATATTTAGTGAAAATATTTCTGCTATTGAGAAAGCTAAATATTTGGATAAGTTGAAAAATGATGAGCTCCATAGTATACTTGCAGCATTTGAGTTGAGAACTCAAGTGAAGCTTGATGTCAAGAAAGAGGCAGCTTTCAAGGTTACAAAGGAATCCAAGGGTAAACAGCTTCAATATAGTGATGAGTCTTCAAGTGATGAAGAGGCATATTACAGCAAGAAAGGAAAGTTCTTTAGAAAACACGAAAATATGAAAAATATAAGATGTTTCAATTGTGGAAAGTTTGGTCATTATGCTACTAACTGTACTACTCCCAAGAATGAAAGTGATGAAGATAAACAGGATTCTATGAGCAAGGTTTCTGAAAAATATAAGCATCACAGAAAGAACAAATATGAGCACAACAATCAAGGGAAAAGGTATTCTCACAAGCACAAGTAGAGTTTCTATCTAGACAAAGCAAGTAAGTGTTCTAGTAGTGATAGTGAAAGTTCTTCAAGTAATAATGAAAATGATATGTTTTTCATATTAGAAAAAGAGGAAGAACCGAAACATAGATTCATTATCATGAAATGTCTTAGATGTGGAAATTTTGGTCACCTTGAGGATGATTGTACAAATAATGATTTGGTTTCTAGTATGTATGAGGATGCTTCAAAAAACTATAAGGAAGATGCATGTATGGTTTTTGAAAAGGGTAGCACCTCTAGTGATAAGAAATCTGAAAAAGGCTTTGATGATTTAGAAAGCAAACAAATAAAGGATCTTGAAAGTGAACTTATTAGTGCTCTTAGTGCTTTGAAAAAGGGAAGAAAGAAGAATGCTAGACTCAAGGATAAGTTAGATGAATGTTGTATGGAGAGAGATGATCTTATAGAAAGTCTTGATTTCTCTATAACTAAGACACAAGAACTCAAGGATGAGTTAGAGTCTAAGGTTCTTGAGTATAGTGATTTAGAACAGAAAATGGCTTCGTTGAAAGAGGAAACTAAAGAGTACAAGGATAAACTTTACAAGTTTCAAGATAGCTCCAAAAAGGTTAAGTCTCTCATCAAAGGTCAAAGAAGAACAACAGATAAAATAGGCCTTGGTTTTGTTAAGCCACACAAGGAACAAGTTGGAGAGTCTAGTAAGAGACTCCAAAAGGAAGACAGTTCTGATGAGGAAAGTATTTCAGATCATGAGTCCTTGTATTGCTACTCTTGTCAATAGTTTGGGCACAAGGTAGTATATTGCAAGGTAAATAACAGGAACATGTTTGATCAAAATAGGTTTGGTCAGAACAGATTTGGTCAGAACAGGCTTTGTCAGAATAGGTTTGGTCATAACAGGTTTGGTCAGAATAGGTTTGGCCAGAACAAGTGGATTCAAAGATTAGGTTTACCTTAGAAAGTCTTGATTTCTCTATAACTAAGACACAAGAACTCAAGGATGAGTTAGAGTCTAAGGTTCTTGAGTATAGTGAGTTAGAACAGAAAATGGCTTCGTTGAAAGAGGAAACTAAAGAGTACAAGGATAAGCTTTACAAGTTTCAAGATAGCTCCAAAAAGGTTAAGTCTCTCATCAAAGGTCAAAGAAAAACAACAGATAAAATAGGCCTTGGTTTTGTTAATCCACACAAGGAACAAGTTGGAGAGTCTAGTAAGAGACTCCAAAAGGAAGACAGTTCTGATGAGGAAAGTATTTTAGATCATGAGTCCTTGTATTGCTACTCTTGTCAACATTTTGGGCACAAGGCAATATATTGCAAGGTAAATAACAGGAATAGGTTTGATCAAAATAGGTTTGGTCATAACAGGTTTGGTCAAAATAGGTTTTGTCATAACAGGTTTGGTCATAACAAGTTTGGTCATAACAGGTTTGGCCAGAACAGGTTTGGTCAGAACAGGTGGATTCAAAGATTAGGTTTACCTTAGAGAAACAACATCGTCAAGTGTTTCAAGTGCAACAATGAAGGTCACATAATCAGATAGTGTAGAACTGAAATTCCAGATTACAGGATCAGGAATAGTGGCATGATCAGGTCCAAGGATCAAGGCATGGACAAGAACAGGGATGAGAACAAGAACAATAATAGTGACAAGAGTAGGAATATGGAGAAAGAGTTCAAGAGAAGGCCCAGTAAGGAAGTTATAGATGTTGATGATGATCAGTTCCTAATGGGAGTTTTACTCCAACCCTAGAATTAATCACCTCATCAGGAGGTGGGGGAGGGACTAAGCTAAGAGGCTCATTCTTAGTCCCGAGCCCCAAAGGTGGCCCTTTGCCATTGATGACAAAGGGGGAGAGATATGTGTAAGGGGGAGAGCATCAAGTGAAGAGGAAAGCTTCAAGTCAGGGGGAGCAAAAATTCAAAGGAATATTCTCAGTTGTGGGCACAGTTGGTCAATTGTTAGCACAGTTGGTTTTAGTTTTAGCTCTTGAGAAGTGTTTTTAGTAAAGGTTTGACATCAATGACAAAGAGGGAGATTGTTGGAAATTTTGGGTACTTTGGGTACATTGCCTTTGCTCAAGTGTATAAGTTGTCATTGATGTCAAGAAGCTCTTGAAGAAATTTGATTTGATGTCAAATAATTTGTTTTGATGAAGGTTTGGCATGACAGCTTCAAAGGTCTGTTGTAAACCCCAAGTTGGCAGGTTTAAATATTATGGGTGGATGCATTAGTTTAATGCAATTGGGTCCAAGAGGAAATATTTATTTAAATAATTAAAAACCTTGTTAAGGTTCCATTTAATTATTTTTAAATAAATATCAATTTATTATTTGCAATGGGTTCGCCTAATCCATCGTGCAAATGTTTTAACATGGTGGGTGCTAGCCAAGACCTCCGTCGACATGTTAAACTCCTCGCAGACGTCAAAGAGCTTATGGAAAGGATTCATATTAATACCCCTCGATGAAAACAAATATTTATCCCATCCAAATTTTGAAAGGAGTTGCTCGCTGTAATTTTGACTGTCTTCGTCGGTTTTCGTATCCACTATTCGTTCGTTTGTCTCGGTGTTTATCGAATCCACTATAGAGCTTGTCGTCTGCGAATTCACATCAAAAGGAAGGGAGGAAAGTGTTTTATTTTTCCTGATGCAGAAGGAACAAGCATAAAAACATGATGTTTTAACCTCACTGGGTGCCTTTGGCGCACCGGTAGCGGCTAGGCTATTGGCGCGCTACCCGAATGGGAGGTTCCACATTTGAATCACGCGAAAAGGTTTTTTGTCGTGGACGTAGCGTGTGGTGTTAGATTTTGGGTGTAAATTTATCTAAAGCGATTTTTTGATGTTGGCTAAGGTATTTTCAAATTTAATCTTTTGCTAAGTGTATGTTGCGGATGGACGAAGTTTGTTAGAAGAAAAACAGCTTAGGAGTAATAAGGGTTTTAAAGCTTGTTGTTATTTTGATAAAAGATTAGTTTGAAGGTGTTGTTGAAATATCTTATTGCATTCTTATAAGAGATAAACTTTATTTTTGATGAGACAATAAGGGAGAAATAAGGTGTACAATGGATAAATATTTCTTGTAATGTTGAGAGTGCTTTTGGTTGATTATGGAAATGAAAGCATGATTTTTTAAGGTTAAAATTGCTTCTTGTGTGAAGTTGTGAAACCTTAAGTGGGCAGCTTTGAGATTGACATTTGTTTTCATTAAATTGGTTATAATAAAGCTATTCTTTACTTGGTTAAAGTGTTGGGCTTACTCCTTTGTTGATGAATTGAAAAGTTGTTTTATGCTATTGTTGAGTTGAGTTGGTGGATGCTTTTTGTTCAAACAATATTGGAGAGAAAAGGAGTTCTACTTGTTTCCTTTTCTGATGTTGATTGTGAAATACTTGAAGGTTGTGTTTTGAGCTGAATGGTGTTGATTGAACCTTGTTTGATGAGCATTGTTGTTGAATCCCTAATTGATGGTGAAAAGAACATGAGTATCATTGTTATGTGATTCTTTGCATAGTTGGCAATTATTGGGGTTTCATGTTCTTGAAAGAAAGCATTCTATCCTATCCATTTCAAATTTTGAGTTGATATTTTAGATTTGAGATTGAGTTTGAGCTGAGTTGATTTGAGTTGAGTTTTGAGATTGGGGGTTGAGTATAGAACATATTGAGTCTCTAACAATTCTCTTCATGCTTCTATGAGTTTTACAAATCACATTGGGTCTCTAACAATTCACCTTGTGATTTCCTACAAAGAAAGTTTTTATTGGTGAGCTTGCTGAGGTTTTGGACAGGTTCCGATGGGGACTTGTGAGCAGATTTGGATAGGTCCTAGAAGAGGACTTGTGAGTAGGTTTTGGATAGGTTTTGGTGGGGACTTGTGAGCAGATTTGGACAGGTCCTAACAGAGGACTTATGAGCTGAGTTTGTTAGTTCTATTAGAGAACTTGAGGATAGAGGTGCATTGGTTCTTTGAGAACTTGAGGATAGATTTGGCAAGTCTTTGAGAAGGCTTGTGTGTAGAGGATTGATTTGTTCAAGTGTTGGACAAATCTGATAGACAGAGGAAGACTTGTACTAGACCGACTGATTGTGTTTGGTATAGGTTGCTGAGCTGCTATGGACGTGATCATAAAAGGCAAAGGTCTCTTAGGCTAAGCATTGAGGACAGGAGGTCTTCGATGGAAAGGAGTTCCATGTCTTTGGAAAGAGATAGAGGTAGTTGATCTTCTAAGGGATCATTTCCAGAGTAGAGGGGAAGGTATCTCCTTTGAGTAGAGGCTCATAAATTCATATTGAGGGGAAGGTGTCTCCTTTGAGCAGAGGCTCAGAGATAACTTTTAGAGAAAATTTTTGTGGACGTAGCCCAGCCATTCTGGGTGAACCACGTTAAAATTGGTGTCACTTTGTGGATGATATTGTGCATTGCTTTGATATTGCTTTGGGTATATTGCTTTACTGTTTTGAAGTATAAAGGAAAAAGTAAAAAGAGGTCTTATACTATTCACCCCCTCTCTCAGTATAAGCTTGTGTTCTTCAATTGGTATCAGAGCAGGTGCCTTCGAAAAGTTTAACAGCTTGAAGTAAAATCTAGTAAAAAACACAATGGATCATTCAAGTGGCAATGTAGCACCTATTCTTGATGGGTCAGATTTTGGTCTTTGGAGTGCAAGGATGAAGGTTCATCTAATGGCACTTGGTAATGAGGTATGGGAAGTGATTGAATATGAGTACATTATTCCTATACATGGTCCTAATATTAAAGAAGAAAGGCTCCTACATCATAGCAATTCAAAACCAATGAATGCAATCCTGAAAGGCTTACAAAAAGCAAATCTCACCAAAGTGATTCACTGTAAGACAACTAGTGAAATGTAGAAACATTTGAAGGTGGTTCATACAGGTGATACAAATGTCAAAAAGGCCAATTTGAGACACTACAAGGGTATGTTTGAACAACTCAAGATGAATGATGATGAAAATATTAGGAACTACATGCTTCGTATGGATGAGATTGTTAACTCCATGAAAGACTTAGGTCTTGAGCTTGCTGAAAATGATGTTTGTGATAAGATCTTAAGATCTCTTCCTAATATATTTAGTGAAAATATTTTTGCTATTGAGGAAGCTAAAGATTTGGATAAGTTGAAAAAGGATGAGCTCCATAGTATACTTGCAACATTTGAGTTGAGAACTCAAGTGAAGGTTGATGTCAAGAAAGAGGCAGATTTCAATGCTACAAAGGAATCCAAGGGTAAACAACTTCAATATAGTGATGAGTCTTCTAGTGATGAAGAGGCATATTACAACAAGAAAGGCAAGTTCTCTAGAAAACACAAAAGTATGAAAAATATAAGATGTTTCAATTGTGGAAAGTTTGGTCATTATGCTACTAACTGTACTGCTCCCAAGAATGAAAGTGATGAAGATAAATATGATTCTATGCGCAAGGTTTCTAAAAAACATAAGCATCACAGAAAGAACAAAGATGAGCACAACAATCATGGGAAGAGGTATTCTCACAAGCATAAGAAGATTTTCTATCTAGAAAAAGCAAGTAAGTGTTCTAGTAGTGATAGTGAAAGTTCTTCAAGTAATAATGAAAATGAGATGTTGTTCATATCAGAGAAAGAGGAAGAACCGAAACATAGATTCATTATCATGAAATGTCTTAGATGTGGAAATTTTGGTCACCTTGAGGATGATTGTACAAATAATGATTTGGTTTCTAGTATGTATGAGGATGCTTTAGAAAACTATAAGGAAGATGCATGTATGGTTTTTGAAAAAGGTAGCACCTCTAGTGATAAGAAATCCGAAAAAGGCTTTGATGATTCAGAAAGCAAACAAATAAAGGATCTTGAAAGTGAACTTATTAGTGCTCTTAGTGCTTTGAAAAAGGAAAGAAATAAGAATGCTAGACTCAAGGATAAGTTAGATGAATGTTGTATGGAGAGAGATGATCTTATAGAAAGTCTTGATTTCTCTATAGCTAAGACATAAGAACTCAAGGATGAGTTAGAGTCTAAGGTTCTTGAGTATAGTGAGTTAGAACAGAAAATGGATTCTTTGAAAGAGGAAACTAAAGAGTACAAGGATAAGCTTTACAGGTTTCAATATAGCTCCAAAAAGGTTAAGTCTCTCATCAAAGGTCAAAGAAAAACACAGATAAAACAAGCCTTGGTTTTGTTAAGCCACACAAGGAACAAGTTGGAGAGTCTAGTAAGAGACTCCAAAAGGAAAAGAGTTCTGATGAGGAAAGTATTTCAGATCATGAGTCCTTGAATAATAGATGCACAAAAATAGAAAATAGAATTCAGAATGAGAAGAAGAATTTTTCAAGACGCAAGAGGTTAAATAAAGGAAAATTTCAAGGTAGATGTTTTGCTTGTCATAGGTTTGGTCACATGGCTTCACATTGCATGGATCAAGTGAAGAAGATAAATGACAATTTTAGAAGTGCTAGTTTATTTCAAGGGTATTGCTACTCTTGTCAACATTTTGGGCACAAGATAGTATATTGCAAGGCAAATAATAGGAACAGGTTTGATCAAAATAGGTTTGGTCAGAACAGGTTTGGTCATAACAGGTTTTGTTAGAACAGGTTTGGTCAGAACAGGTTTGGTCAGAATAGGTTTGGCCAGAACAGGTTTGGTCAGTATTGGTGGATTCAAAGATCAGGTTTACCTCATAGAAATAACATCATCAAGTGTTTCAAGTGCAACAATGAAGGTCACATAATCAGATAGTGTAGAGCTGAAATTCCAAATTACAGGAACAGGAACAGTGGCATGTTCAGGTCCAAGGATCAAGGCATGGACAAGAATAGGGATGAGAACAAGAACAAAAACAGTGACAAGAACAGGAATATGGACAAAGAGTTCAAGAGAAGGCCCGACAAGGAATTTATAGACGCTGATGATGATCAGTTCCTAATGGGAGTTTTACTCCCACCCCAAAATTAATCACCTCATCAGGAGGTGGGGGAGGGACTAAGCTAAGAGGCTCATTCTTAGTCCCGAGCCCCAAAGGTGGCCCTTTGCCATTGATGACAAAGGGGGAGAGATATGTGTAAGGGGGAGAGCGTCAAGTGAAGAGAAAAGCTTCAAGTCATGGGAAGCAAAACTTCAAAGGAATATTCTCAGTTGTGGGCATAGTTGGTTAGTTGTTAGCACAGTTGGTTTCTGTTTTAGCTCTTGAGAAGTGTTTTCAGTAAAGGTTTGCCATCAATGACAAAGGGGGAGATTGTTGGCAATTTTGGGTACTTTGGGTACATTGCATTTGCTCAAGTGTATAAGTTGTCATTGATGTCAATAATCTCTTGAAGAAATTTGATTTGATGTCAAATAATTTGTTTTGATGAAGGTTTGGCATGACAGCTTCAAAGGTCTTTTGTAAACCCCAAGTTGGAAAGTTTAAAGATTACAGGTGGATGCATTAGTTTAATGCAATTGGGTCCAGGAGAAAATATTTATTTAAATAATTAAAAACCTTGTTAAGGTTCCCTTTAATTATTTTAAAATAAATATCAATTTATTATTTGCAATAGGTTCTCCTAATCCATGGCACAAATGTTTTAACATGGTGGGCACTAGCCAAGACCTCTGTCGACGTGTTAAACTCCTTGTTGATGTCAAAGAGCTTATGGAAAGGATTCATATTAATACCCCTTGGTGAAAACAAAGATTTATCCCATCCGATTTTCAAAAGGAGTTGCTCGCTGTAATTTTGACTATGTCTTCGCTAGTTTTTGTATCTGCAATTTGTTCGTTTGTCTCACTTTTTATTGAATCCGCTGTAGAGCTTTTCGTCTACGAATTCGTGTCAGAAGGAAGGGAGGACTATGTTTTATTTTTCCTCGCATAGAAGGGACAATCATAACAGTGTGAGGTTTTAACCTCACCAGGTGCCTTTGGCACACCGATAGTGGCTAGGCTGTTGGTGCGCTACCCAAATGGTAGGTTTCACGTTCGAATCATGCGAAAGGGTTTTTCGTTGTGGACGTAGCGGGTGGTGTTAGATTTCGGGAACAAATTTCTCCAAAGCAATTTTTTGATGTTGGCTAAGGTGTTTTCAAATTTAATCTTTTGCTAAGTGTATGTTGCGGATGGACGAAGTTTGTTAGAAGAAAAACAGCTTAGGAGTAATAAGGGTTTTAAAGCTTGTTGTTATTTTCATAAAATATTAGTTTGAAGGTGTTGTTGAAATATCTTATTGCATTCTTATAAGAGATAAAATTTATTTTTGATGAGACAATAAGGGAGAAATAAGGTGTATAATAAATAAATATTTCTTGTAATGTTGAGAGTGCTTTTGGTTGATTATGGAAATGAAAACATGATGTTTTAAGGTTAAAATTGCTTCTTGTGTGAAGTTGTGAAACCTTAAGTGGGCAGCTTTGATATTGACATTTGGTTTCATTAAATTGGTTATAATCAAGCTATTCTTTACTTGGTTAAAGTGTTGGGCTTACTACTTTGTTGATAAATTGAAAAGTTGTTTTATGCTATTGCTGAGTTGAGTTGGTGGATGCTTTTTGTTCAAACAATATTGGAGAGAAAAGGAGTTCTACTTGTTTCCTTTTCTGATGTTGATTGTGAAATGCTTCAAGGTTGTGTTTTGAGTTGAATGGTGTTGATTGAACCTTGTTTGATTAGCATTGTTGTTGAATCCCTAATTTATGGTGAAAATAACATGAGTATCATTGTTATGTGATTCTTTGCATAGTTTGCAATTGTTGGGGTTTCATGTTCTTGAAAGAAAGCATTCTATCCTATCCTTTTCAGATTTTGAGTTGAGATTTTAGATTTGAGATTGAGTTTGAGCTGAGTTGATTTGAGTTGAGTTTTGAGATTGGGAGTTGAGTATAGAACATATTGAGTCTCTAACAATTCTTTTCATGCTTCTATGAGTTTGAAAAATCACATTGGGTCTCTAACAATTCACCTTGTGATTTCCTACAAAGAATTTTTTTCTTGGTGAGCTTGGTGAGGTTTTGGATAGGTTTCGGTGGCGAGTTATGAGCATATTTGGACAGGTCCTAGCAGAGGACTTGTGAGTAGGTTTTGGATAGGTTTCAGTGGGGACTTGTGAGAAGATTTGGACAGGTCCTAACAGAGGACTTATGAGCTGAGTTTGTTAGTTCTATCAGAGAACTTGAGGATAGAGGTGCATTGGTTCTTTGAGAAGAACCTGA
The DNA here is from genome assembly GCA_028583015.1 of Wollemia nobilis. Taxonomy (NCBI): domain Eukaryota; kingdom Viridiplantae; phylum Streptophyta; class Pinopsida; order Araucariales; family Araucariaceae; genus Wollemia; species Wollemia nobilis. The sequence goes on from JAQPPZ010015929.1 coordinate 4,974,178, forward strand.
GGACATATTTGGCAAGTCCTTGAGAAGGCTTATGTGTAGAGTATTTATTTTTTCAAGTGTTGTACAGATCTGACAGACAGGAAGACTTATACTAGACCGACTGACTTTGTTTGGTACAGGTTCTTTGAGCTACTGTGGACGTGATCATAGAAGGCAGAGGTCTCTTAGGCTAAGCTTTGAGGACAAGAGATCTTCGATGGAAAGGAGTTCCATGTGCTAGCAAGAGGTAGAGGTAATTGATCTTCTAAGGGATCATTTCTAGAGTAGAGGGGAAATTCAGATTGATGGGAAGGTGTCTCCTTTGATCAGAGGCTCATAAATTCAGATTGATGGGAAGGTGTCTCCTTTGAGCAGATGCTCATAAATTCAGATTGGAAGAAGGTATCTCCTTTGAGCAGAGGCTCATAAATTCTAATTGGGGAAAGGTATCTCCTTTGGGCCAAGGCTTATAAACATTGTAATTGGGAAGGATTCCCAAATAACTTTGAGATAACTTTTATAGAAAATTTTTGTGGACGTAGCCCAACCATTCTGGGTGAACCACGTTAAAATTGGTGTCACTTTGTGGATGATATTGTGCATTGCTTTGATATTGATTTGGGTATATTACTTTACTATTTTGAAGTATAAAGGAAAAAGTAAAAAGAGGTCTTATACTATTCACCCCCCCTCTCAGTATAAGCTTTTGTTCTTCATTTTGATCATCAGTTTCAACAATATCATCCAACATGTCTTTCGAGAACCAGTGGTGAAATTCTATTATATCTTCAAATTCATTTATTGATTCTATTTCAATTTCACATTCAACCACTTTATTTAATTCTATGGTAGGTTCTATCCTATTACATATCTCGACACTAATTTGATTTAAGACACCTCCATTATCGAATACTCATGCACTAGAACCCTTATCTACACAATCCTCATTGGTGGATGTTGGCTTGGAAACTTGCACCTCCTCTTGGATGATATCTAAGATGGTCATAATATTTGGACATTCAAATTCATCCCCTTGATCATTCACCTTAGGCATCATTGGAGTAGAGGGTGCTATCTTATATGGTTGGTGTAGGTTGGCATCAATAGCTCTAGAAGGATAATCTCTCATGGGAACATGTTGTGCCTCTTCTTCCATTTCTAAAACACACCATTGTTCTGCCTTTTATAGGACCTCAAAGATTGTATCTAGATATGGATCATCAAAATTTTCTCTTAAAGATGTAGCAAGTACGGGGTGTATGACTCCCATGTATACTTGAATAGCCTCCTCTTCTATTGTGTCAAAAATTTCCCCCATTTGAGAATGCAACTCACAAAATCTCTCATTGAATTGACTCATGGATTCATTAGGATCTTTATGAATAGAGGTAAACTAATTTCTTACAACAATTGGGTCAACTTGATTTCCCACATGGTTAAGAAACATTGCTTCTAATTGAGCCCATGAAGTGATGGAAGCTACAAGAATATTGATAAACTAGTCATGCACAATTTTATCCAATGTGTACGAGAATAGTTCACATCCAACATCTTCATGCATTATTTTCCACAAACTCATATAGTATTTGAATGCATGAATGTGTACTTCAGCTGACCTAGTTCCCTCCTACCTAAAATGAGGTAGATAAGGCACAAGATCCATAGGCACCTCATGTGAAGGCCCAGGTATGTTTAAAGGACTACTTGCCATCATTGGAGTAAATCTTGCAATAGTCAAGGAGATATAACTTTAGTACCAATTTTTTTAGTCAAATAAAGATATCTTGCAAAGAAACATAAAATGACTAACAATTTTCATATGAGTAAATCATAAATATCATCATCTTAGAATTGACAACAATGTATGCATCAATTAAACCATGACATTGCAGAACATTCTCAAATTTACCAAAAGGATAATATTAACACATCATCAAATAGAGAATGTTAGAATCAATGAAAGTGATCAACAAAATTTCATTAGTCAAGACCAATGTCTTTGAATAAATCTTTCAAGTAACATGAAAAATCTAGCATCTAAATAGCAATTAAAATAAATCAATTCAGACCCTTTTAGCTCCCAAAGTGTTGAGTGCTAAAGAGGCCAAAGATGCTAATAAAATGAACTTGAAATATTTAGCAATTCACAACCTTATGATTATACCAAAGCACATTCTTTCCTATATGAACAATCCAAAAGCGTTAGATCAATGAATACCAATTCATGCCCTCCTTCTAGTGCCAAAATGTTGAGTGGTAATTTTACCCAATTGCAAAATCACACTCTCCCTTAGGATTTTGATCCCAAAACCCTCTCTTGCAAAGAAGTTAAACAAAAAAACTTCTCCAAGGTCTCCGTTATATTAGCATTTGCACATGTGTATTAGTAATCTCAATGAAGATATATCAATTCAATGCTAGGAACACCTTGGTGATTGCAAGTAACTGTCAACAAGGAGCATGTGTTGGTTAATTTTACCATGCTAAATCAATGATTGTTCATAAAACTTAAAACTAAATAATTGTGAATTGGCCCTCATATGACCACGATGTAGTGCCTTAATTCCTTTTATCTTGAATGTTCTTAGGTAGATTTTATCTTCTTTGGATTAAGTGGATTTTAGACAAGTTTTCATCTTGCATTAAATCCTACTTTAAGCATGAAATAGAAGATTAAATCTATCTATGAATATGAATCTAAAATGATGAAAGGATCCACTAAATGTAGCTTTTATCATGAAGATAAAGAAAGCCTTTGATATAATTAATAAACTATCCCTCTTTGATGAAATTAATTTTCATAAAGAGAAACAATTTATTGCTTTGAAATCATGACCTTAAAATGTCATCATAAATTATCCCTCTTTTATGAAATCAGAATTTTCATAAAGAGACATAATTTAATGCTTTAAAACACTAGCCTTTGAATGTAACATATAAATTATCTCTCTTTAATGAAATCAAAATTTTCATAAAGAAATGTGCATTTATTGCTCCGAAAATGATGGCTTATGAAATGCCATTAAAATTTAACTCCCCTTTATGAAATTGAAATTTTCATAAAGGAAAGCTCATTTATGATTGCAAATAAATATGTAAAGCTAAAAAAAATGATTTTACCTTCAAAATGTAAAAAAATATAAGATTCCGAAATTATAAAAAACCTTAAAAACAACAGTTTTCAAAAATATTTATAAAATCAAAATGGCCTCTGAATGAGTCTGAATCTATTGCATATGAAAGATTGAAGTTCAATCTTCACACCCATGTGATTATTTTTATCATTTTTTTGTTTTGTTTTAATGCCTGAAAATAAAAAAATTTGCAAAACAAAGGTTAGAAAATAAAAATAAAAACTAAAAATGGAAATAAAATGCAAAAAAACCTAGAAAACGTACCTAGAAAACGTAGTTTCCATATTACCCTATACTGTAAAACCAAAGACATGAGAAATCTCTACATGCAACCTAGTTTATTAGAACATGCATTTGCATAACTCAGAATAAACCAGGTGCGAGCTTCTAATGATAAAAATATTTTTTTTGTTTTGAGGTATTCAAAAATGCAAACCGAAAAAACATTAAACATTGCTTATAAGCCTAAAAACAGAAAAAGGAAAAAATAAATAAGCATTAAATTCAGACATGCAAAAATAAACTCCTCCTTTCTTGCTAACAAGGTGCTGAAAATCTACCAAAATTTGCATTAAAAACCACAAAAAAATATTTCTATTTACATCTGGCAACATTTAGCCTTTTGCCAAAAAGTCCAGCCCTCTTCTCTCTCCTTCCAAATCATATTTAAAGTTTGAAAAATAAAACCCTTTCATTCCTCTTTGGACTCTGTTTCGTTTCCTATTTGTGTTTTGGTAAACTCTTCGTTTATTTTATTTCATCTTTTCCTTTGGTACTGAAGCAGTTTTTTTTTCACTTCAACCAAATGACACAAACACCATTGTATTGCTTTGTAACCAACACCCTTACTATTTGTAACAACAAGGTATACCATTTACATTACCCTAATGTAAATCCACTTTATTTAAACTTTGACTCCCTACGTCACCATATGGTAGCACTTTGCCAACTTCAAATATATGCAATACAAGACAAATTTGGGCCTCTCATTTCATTCATGGAGCATTTTCAAAATAAAAATAGGTCATCGGGTTTCATCTCTATCCAATGTACTGCTGCCGAGTCATTCACCATAAACTCATTTATAATACTGACAATGTGGAAGCTTAGTATAGTGGCAGTGCATAGTTATGCCCCTAATAGTGCTAGCCTATGATATTTATGATGTCCATCCTTGTTGAAAATATGAACACCGTGGGTCCCACGTTGATGCCTATCCCAGGGCCCACATCACTGCCACCGCGTGGTTGTCATATCCACTTTGCCAAGCTGGCCACTCATTATCTACTACCACATCGTAGGTCGAACAATGCATCCACGTTGTCTGTCGTTAGCCACATATCGACCCTCCAGGTCAACCTACGTGGATGTCCCTGTGAACCACGCGGTCTAAAGCTTGGCGGAAGCTCGTCTCTATGATCGAACGCCTGTCATATCGTTGATCGTTTACGTGTCGGGTTTAACTTGGTGTACCCACTGCACAACTACATGTCGACCATCACCTTCGTAGAATGTCATCATCGTCCACCCGCCTATGGTTAACTGCAACTCAAAGTTGACGCCTGGGTCCAAGTCTTTGAAGCATCTGAATCATCTTCTCTGTAACTTGTAACCTGTATGAGACACAAACACCATGTTAAAATAAGAACTTTATAATCAAAGACGATTCTTGTGGTTTTATTAAAAACCAGAATTATTATATATGACGATTCTGGTTGTTTTATTAAAAACCAAAATTATTATTATTATTATATATATATAATTGATTTATTTGCTCTTATTATTATTTTTGTTTTTAAATATATTTATTTTTATGATATACATAAATATATAATAGTATATATATAAATTTATTTATTTTTGTTTATTTTTAATTTCCTTTTTATTTTACCTCTATCAATTTTAAATATAACTTGACACACATAAATGAAGCAAACACCAATATTAACAACAAAAGGCTACCAACAACAAGACAGAAAGAAATTGTCAACAACAAAATATCATCAACGAAAAAAAAATCATCGACAAGAAAAAATCGTTGACAAGAAAATATCATCGACAAGAAAAACAAATCATCGATGCAAAAATGACGATAATTACAAACTCAAAACAATCCCAAAGCATTAAACACTTAAAACAAAATGTAAACACCCAAATACCAAAATAAAAAGGTGGGTCCCCAATTTTGAGGTGAGTTGTGCGACAGTCAAAACAAATCCCAACTACAACACTTCAAATTTCTAGGGTACATCCTAAAGGAGAGGTTGAAGCCACCTACTATAGTTTTAGGGCAACAAGTCAAAGGGTTTCAAAAGCTATAATTAGGTGAGTTAGAGAGTTATTCTAGGTATCCAAGAAGAGTTGCAATTACACCAGATAAAAGGCAACAACTTGGTGAATCAAAACACCAAGATGTACATCATCTTTAGAGATCATTAAAGGTATGCAACTTAGGTGCAAAGGGTTCATTAATTGAACACTTATATTGAGTTCATTACTTAGCTTCATTAAGCACCTTATTAAAAACTAGAAGTTGCAAGAAGAAGGTTGCATTTTAAAGTCTTCAAAGGAAGTGAAGAAGATAATTTTTATTAAGGGTTATTACCTGCATATTAAAATAGGAGTTGAATATATTTTGAAAGAAAGAAAAATATCATCTTATTGTTATCAAGTTACAAAAAATAAGACTACATTAAGTTGCAGACATTATAGAAGAATTTAATAGTTATCATTAGTGCATATTATAAGTTACTTTTAAGGAGTAATAAGGAGATTGCAGTTGCACTATATTAGTATCTCTTAAAGATTATTAGAAGTGCACTAAGTGAAAGTAAAATTAGTGCAATATTAAGCCACCTTAAGGGCATATTAGTTGCATGATTATTAGCTTGGATTCATTTTTAAGTTAGTCAAGCAAATGAGAGAGTTGTCTAAGAAGATAATATCAAATCATCCCTTGCCTACAAGGATTAGTACAGAGAAACCACCATCAAAACTAGCAGAAAGAAAGCTTGCAAAAGAGATTTGAAGATCTTAGATATAGGTGCAAAATCAAGGTATTCTATTCTATCTATTGTAAAGTTATTTACATTAGTTGCTTGCACCATAATATCTTATCCTAGGTAACAAAAGGGGATAAATTTTGAGTGTCTCAAAGGACACATCCAATGCCAACAAGAACTGTCACAAAGTGGCTGATAGAAGGGCACTATTTGAGCAAGGTAAAGAGCCAACAAAAGGGCTCACATTAAGGTGTCTAAAGACACCCTCAACAACTACAAGATCAAGCATCCAGAGCAACATATCTACAACGTCAAAACCAAAAAAAGAAGCTCATTATCTAGCTCATATCCACATAAGAAGGATAGCATAATAAAGGTCTATATAAGGGTCAACTATCCATTGCAGATCTAAAGCACAAGTGTTCATGAAAAGAGGCTATTATCATTGCATTTCAATAATGTTAGAGGACAACTCATTATAGCAAAAATGAAAGGAGATATACCAGGTTATATCTTGGAGAGACTACCAGCTAAGGGCAACATCTATAGTCACCAATGAAGCACCATCATCGAACCAAATCCAACAACTTGTAAAGAAGAGCACATTATTTTTCCTAAAGAAAGCATTGAGAGCAAGAAAAGAACTGTGTATTCACTGGAAAACGAGTTTATAAGGTTCGATAGATGTTGAGAGAGACTATACATGTAGGTTGCCACTTATCACATTTAATAGAGCACCCTATATTCCATAACATTTATAAAATAAATGCTCAAGGTAATGTCTAAGTCTTGGATGTTGAAAGGCATCATTATCATAGCTCATCGGTGAAGAAGGAAGGAGCATTACTAAGACTGAAGAATTATTTATTAACACCTCTCAAGCAACACATGGGTGAAATCCAAAGGATAATATAAGCTACTTAAGAAAAACATAATTATGACCAAGGGGGCACAACAAAGTCCAAGTAGAGTGTAAGTGAAGTCCAATGGGAGAGTGAATGAAGTTTTAGCCAACATTAAAGCAAAGGCACATTCAAAGGTGCAATTAAGGAATTTTATTAAAGCTTATCACAAACCAGAAAGAGATTACAATAATTATAGCACCCATCAATCATTCAGAGGTCAAGGATTTGAATGCATAGATTGAAAGGATAAATCCAATGTCATTCAATGAGAGCACAAAATGCTCACTAGCATCATATTTTAGAATAATCATCACCATCCAATCTGGTTACATTGAGGAGGTAAATATATGCCTTTCAATTATTTGCTTTCCTCAAATTAGGAGTTATAAGGTATTAAGCATAAGGTTGGTTACTACTTTATTATCAACCTTAAGAAGCAAGGAAGCAATCTTGACAAACATAGAAGAAATTAGAGAATTGCTTACATTAAGATATTTACAAATCACCAAGTAGGAGATATAAGGTTTTCAACCTTAGTAAATTCAATATCAATTTGCAAATACTATTATTTTCTAATATTTCCAAAAGTAAGGAGTTATAAGGCATACTACACCAAACTATAGATAATTAGAAATTAAAAAATAAAATTATTGAATAGAGAAGCCAATCTATTGCTTATATATAGAGTTGGAATTAATTGGTGACACTTATCTCATACTCATACTAAGGAGACAAAAACAAATCCAACTATAAGAACTCCATTAGAGAATACTTCATTAGGAGATATAAGGTAAATTTGAAATTTGATTATTGTTCTCAAAAGTCAACTCAAAAGTGAACTAATCATTGCTAAGCTTATTATCATATAGCATATTCTAAATTACTTGGGAGATATAAGGAAGCCCACAAAACCTAAATCTAAGAAAGGTTTTATCAAATTAGTTCATATACCCTTATCTAGGGAGCTATAAGGATGTCTACTCCAAAGAATACAACTAACAATAATATGAACAACACCATTAGAAATGAAAGAGCAAGTGTCATAAAAAGTGGAATCAAGAATTTACTTATAAATTCTGAAGGATATTTAGACCTCACCTCAAAAAGGATTCATAGTGAAGCTTTAAAAGATAACTTTGAAACCATGGAATATTATCTGCATACTCGACTTACTGAAGCAATTGATAATGGAAAGAGTGACATTCAAATTCCTTTAGAATTTGGTAGCATATTATACATGGCACTACTTACATTCAAATGTTACAAGGATGAGAATGTAGAACAAAAAGGATTGATAGAATTACTCAAACTAAAAATAGAAATGGATGAATCATACCTAGTGAATATATTTCAATCATCATGCAGTATTGGTACTTCAATTTCCACTAACACAAAATCTTATCATGATACCTTAAGTGTTTGTTCAGAAGCTTCTATATAGAACCTAGAAAATTATGAAAAATACAAAGGTAAAGAGAAGATACTCTTGCAATAATCAGGTGATAGTACATCCACATATAAAAGTATTCATTCCAAAGACAAGAATAAAGAAGAAGAAGAAGAGGAACCAAATCAAGGAGGCATACAATGCAATATGGACTAAAGATAATACAAAGGACCTGATCGAGCTAAAGACTATTCAAAAAAGGAAGATCCATATTGAAGACTAAATTCTTCAATACATAAATAATGTAATACAGGGGGATGTTAGAGTATATTACATTATTTAGGTACATGTCAATGTACCACCTTGGGTACATTGTTAGACTAGAAATTTATCTTAGGTTACTTGAGGAAGAAGTAATAAAAGCACAAGTGTCAATGTGCAATTATGTAAATGTACAAGGAGTCCACTTGTACATGAGTCATAGGAAAGGTAGTTAGGAAGAGTAAGGGTCAAGAAACCTATGTGCTTATATATAGGGCCCATAGTGTGCATACAAGAACAACAAGAGATATATCAGATCAATGTGTGTAGCAGAGTGTGATCACTACTATGTAGTGAGTAGGTACAATGTAGTTTCTATTAGAGTTTTGGAGTGTTCATTTCCTCCATTACATTGCATTGTACTATTTTCATAACTTTCCATTAATAGCATATTTTAGTCATATTGCAGAGTTCCATTATATTAATTTTCTATATATTTACATCTTGTGATTGCTTTCTCCCATATCATACATCATCAAAAGCTAACAGATATTCCCTAGGAGTCTTGGTGGTATGGCATTAGAATGGTACGATCGATTGCTCGACAATTCTTTGAGGAATTCTAAAGAAACAACTAGATTATTTGTGCAATGATTTGGTGCTTATGTTGAAAAGAATGTGACCATAAAAGATTTTTACATGTTAAAACAAGGTAAAGAAGAATGTTTTTTAGAATTTATGTCTCTTTGGAGTCTATTTAGATGCTTAAGATATACCTTACCTCCTCGAGACATGCTTGAGATATTTATTGGAAATTTGCAAGAACAATTATCTTATACACTAGAAACTACAAATCACATATTTTAATCAAGAAACTGACCTAGAAAGAAAGGTAGAACAAGCTCTTATCAGAAGAGGATAGCTTAAAGTAAAAGAATATAGGACCACTAAAAATTAGTATAAGAAAAAGCATGTGGTTGGTAATGGGTAATGAATATTAAGCTTGTTAACAGTATTGTTAACAACTTACAAAAGATGGTGCTTAGCCAACATCCAAAACCTCAAAAAAGATATTTCACAAGGCTTAACATACCGATGACAATGGTTCTAAAGAAATTTTTTGAAGATAATATGATTTAGTTGCCTTCCATAAGGTAACCTAATACCATAATTTATTGGTATAAGTTTGGTCAACACTGTGAGCATCACAAAGTGGAGGGGCACTAGATAAATTTTTGTAAGAGGTTGAAATATGTGGTTCAGGACCTGATTGACGAGGGTTACCTTTTCTTAGAAGGTTCTCATCCACCAAACAACCAACCTCCTACTTAAAAAGCACCCAAAACTAATTAAGATATGGAAATATTTCAAGATCCCCTACCTAAGCATAGGCATCAAGCAACTAATCAAGTCTCATACTAGAATGTGCCCCCTCCCTATGATAATATGGTTGGTATTATAGCAACAACTTCAAGGCAAAAAGTGTAGAATCAACCGGATCAACATCCTCAACAAGATATGAAATCTTCATCTAACCCACCCTTAGAGCCCATACTAGTATTGAAGAATGATCAGAGAAGGAGTACAAGAGTAAAAACCCCATATTTGGTGTTGAAACCTCAACCTAAAGTCTCCTTTGACCTTCAACAATAGTTAGCACTCCAACTAAGATCTCTATCTTAGAACTCTTACAAACTTCTCCTACTCATAGGGAAGCTTTGTTGGAACTTCTAAGACAACAATCTATCCCAGTAGACATTTTCCCTAGTGTTGTAGCTAATGTCGTAGGTTCTCTTGGGATACATCACATCACCTTTTTGGATGACGATAGGCATTCCTTAGACTTGTGAGGGGATTCTTCCCTTTACATTACAATATTTATTAGGAGACATTTTGTCAAAAGAATCTTGATTGAAAATGGTTCCTCCCTTAAATTATGCACTTATCATTTTTTTCAAAATTTTGTATTAAAAAAGGAAGACAACTAAATTTGATATTATAATCAAAGATTTCAACAATAATTCCCAAGTTACTTATGGCATTATATCCCTCCCCCTTAGGATTGGACCTCAGATCTTAGATAATGTGTTCTATGTGGTGTCTTGCCCTGCATCTTTTAATCTACTTCTCGGACATCCTTGGATCCATGAGATGAAGGTCATTCCTTCCACCTTTCATAAATGTTTGAAGTTTGAATTTAAGGATAAAGTTATCACCATTTTGAGAGACCCTCATCCATTCGAATATTATTCAATGGTTTAGAAAGCTCAATTTGATCTCGATATTTTTCCTTTAGTTTCATCATATGTTCCTCTAAGTTCCTCATCTCAAATATCTTAGCAAATCGAAAGTCTAAAAGTGATTGAGAAACCTATCATACAAGTTTCATCATGGGATCAAGTCAATCATTTTCTTCAAGAGCCTCTTTTGGATCTTGCCAAACTACCACCTTCACCAAGGACTATGGGTTTACCTTGCAAGAAGAGTGAAGTTGTACACATTGGCGCGTGTACCTTTATCTTTGTGGAAACAACCTTCAAAGAAAATATCAGTGGTATAAACCCTTCTCACGTGGAGAATTATTTTACCCACTGTTACTTATCCAATGATTACCTACTCCTAAAACAAATCCTATCTAGCATGGGATATGTTGGTAAATGTTTGGGACCCCAAAAAAAGGTATTCAAGAGCCTTTGGATGTTGGAATTTGGCATGGAAGGTGTGGTGTAGGCTACATTCCCAAAAAAAACAACCTTTACCATTCAATTATTATGGTCACCTTAAAACTTATGATAAATATTTAGATCATCAAATATTGGAGTGGAGTGGTGAGTATGAGGGACCCCATTATCCCTCTAACATATTATTCTGTAATATGATAAACTATATGCATTTTAATGGTAAATATGCTACTTCTCAAGGAGTCCCAAATTTGCTATATTATAGAGATATTGTAAAATTAAGGATCGCCCCTCCTTATGCTAATAAATATGGTTCAGTAAGGGATATCAAATGAAAAGATATGAAGAAAATTCTTTGTGATTTTGATCTTCAAAATGATCCCTATTCTAACTTATTTTTTTATGGATAAATACCTTGCACACCTATTCTTTTTTTCAAGATAGGAGGTACAACCAAACTATGTGTTGACTATTTTTTTTCCCACTTGCATTAACAAACTAAAAAAAAAATGAAAAAATAAAATTTTTGCATGGTGTTGCATTTTCATCTAGCTTGCATTTGGTTTACTTGTTCATACTGCATGACTACATGTCATATTTTACATGATTTTATGGACATTCTATTCCTTACATTTTACTTGTCATACAATTGCATTATTGCTTGTTCATATTTGCATGATTGCTTGATCATATAGATTTTTTTAGGGAATGGCAAGTGATGACACCTAGTTAGGTCATAGCTCACATGTATTTCACTCTCACTAGGGCTATGATGCCTAGAGAATACCCAACCTAGGGCCCACATTCATGCATTTCCATCATTTCATCTCCCCATCTCATCTCTTTCTTATTCCTTGACCTTGAATGTTGTCATTGCTTATATCTCTCCAAGTTAAGGGATATGGTTCTTGTTTTGCTCCATTGACCATGTCCATACACTTTATTGCACACACCACACCCCTATCAGGTAGTACTCACTTTTTTGATCACCTTTTTGTACATAACACACCCCATAGTTGATAGCTTCATGGTCATAAGTGAGGAGAAGCCTCCATTTGACTATGTATAAGCATACATCCCAATGAGTACATCTATTTTTCTCTGATCATCTTAGCGAGAACTACACCCATAGTGGGTTCAACTCCACCTTGTCCATATTTGCAAACTTACAACCCTCATAGGATAGCTTCATGGACATACACAAGTAGTATCCTCCATATCAATCATTTACAATCATACATCCTCACAAGGATTTTCATTTTCTTTTGGCCTTTTGGAGCTTTGTTTTCATTCACCCATGCATTTAATTTAGGTTTGTACTTTAGCTACATTGCACTTAGTTATATTCATACCATTACATCTCATTCATTTAGGATTCATTCATTGCATCCATTATGTTTGTGTTCACCATGCATACACACAAAAAAGAGCAAAGAACAACTGATAGAGCTTAAGAGCCAGTCTGCTTTCATCTTTTCTTGTTTGTCAATTTGTCTTCTTTGTTTGTTGTTCTCTCTTATTATAGGTTCATCCTTTTCATTTTTTCATAGGAATTTTATATTCCTCCCAAAATTTGAGGGGGCAACCCTAGTATTAGAGGCATTAATGGTAGTAATACCTTATTTTGCATGCAAATTTTTGGTGTTCAGGTTAACACCCATTTTTTGCATTGCTCCTTCATCCAAACCGAAAACCTTTTTTTGTTTGTCATTTTTTCCCATAGGTGTCTACATATTTCTTTGATACATTTATATGGTCATGCATCAAAGAGGGGCAAAATGTAGACATAGAAAATTGATCCATTAAGATGATTCATTTTCCTTAGATCTTGAGTTTTCCCCTTAGAAAAGTAAGATTAACTTTGAGCCAACTTTTCCCTATCAAATATTCTTCATTCCTTTCAAAAACTATACTATTGAATAAAGCTCAAAAAGAGCTTTTCAACGGTATAATTTTTGTCCCATTTTGACTTCGTTTGGTCCTCCAAAGTACCAAAAAATTGCACATGGATCTAGCTATCATGAATTCGTGACTATCCAATATAGGGCACAAATTTTCCATCTTGGGTTTTTTCTCTCAAAAACCCTTTCTAGTGTTGGCTCTTTGTAATGTCAGCACTTGCCCAAGGTTATTTTTTTGTTAACCTCCTCCAAACCTCATATAAAAAGAGGATTGGATCCCTTCTTTTCAAAAAGAAATCAAATCCAAAAAAATCAATCCAAGGAATCAAGAAATATAAAATTCATCCAATAAATCTTCTTGAGAATCCTAGTCATGATTGGCTCATTGTACATGCTAATAAGTGCTCTTCTGTTGTGGGATTACTATTTCACTACCTTCTTCTTTGGTGTTAGTTGCTCTTGGTGGATAAGTGTTGAATCCCTAAGGAGGAGTCTACTATCTTAGAGGTCTTCATCCTTTTGTCTAATTTTTCTCTACCAGTATGTTGTTTTTGGTCATTTACATACTGTTAAATTGTGCTTCTTATATTTTTTTTTGCATTATTCTACTCCTTTTTATTTCTATTGCAATTATTTTAGGGTACAAATTTGTCGTATAGAGCACTAATTCACCGTACAGAGCACTAATTCATTGTACAAGGAACTAATTCATTGTGTAGAGAACTAATTCACCGTACAGGATGCAAATTCACCTATGATAGGCTTGGGGGTAGCAATTCACCCCCAAAACCCTAGATTTGTATTTCATGTTACATCTAGAGAGTAATTGTATAGTCTACATTATTTTTATCATACTATTTTGTTGCATTGTATTATATTTGTGTAAACATGAAAAATTGACCCACTTAAGTGGGAAATCCTCCCTGGGTCCTCTTGGGAGACCCCCTAAACTTGTCTAAGGTAAGGTCTAGGCCTCCCCCCTCTATTTTATTCCTTTTTTCCTCTATACAAAATCATTCTCACCCTTTATGGGGCACGATTTTGCATAAGGTGAAATCATAGTCAGCCCTAATGGGGTACGATTTTACCTTTTAGGGTTTTTCTCTAAGAAAGTCCTAATTTATTAATGTTGGCATGTTTAGCATTAGCTTCTTTTGGTTTTCCCACCAATTTCACCTTCAAATCCTCTATATAAGGAGGGTTTGAAACCATTTTTAGAGCATGATGAATTACAATGATGAATTATGATTATGAATTTAAGTGCTTTCTAAGTGATATGTATTCTTATTCTTCTCCCACAAGCAAGATAACTCGCAATTGTGAAGTGTGATTTTTTCTCTACTACATTGGATTATTTGTTGCTATTGCACACTTTTGTGGATTTTTGTTGTCACCCTAAGGAGAGATCAACTATTCGGGATGTATTAAACCTTATGTGTGCTTACATGCTATCTACTAGGTGATTTCACTCTTCTATATGCATGGTTTAATTCATTGTATCATGCATTAGTCATTTTGCATTAATTTGAGGATTTTTACCTCACTTTTGTGAAATCACGTCTGGGTCTCTGCAGGGCATGATTTTACTTGTGCGAAATCATGGTCGCCTTTTACAGGGCATGATTTTACCTAGACTATGTCTGGGGGCAAATTATTGTTCCAAACCCTAGACTTACATTATAGACTGCATATAGGACATGGTACTACATTCTATTTTGTGGTTTTATCATTTTATTCTTTTGTATTGTGATATGCTTGTTGTCTTCCAAAGGTCAATTTTTGCTTTTGTTTTTAAAAAGGTCAACTAAAAGGACCTAGGGTACAATAGCCTTCAAGCATTATTGTACAGTAGCCTAAGAAAGTCCCCTAATGCTGATTATATTTTCCAAGTGTTTCTTAAGTTATCTTGCAAGAACATGAATTGTTGATATCATTGGATAAAGGATAAAAGCAAGGATCAACCTTTGGATAAGATAAGTGCCCTAATTTATATTTAGACTATTTGTTGAGTGCCTTCAATTTTTTCTATAAACCCTAAATCTAATTTAAAAGGGAATACATTTAATTAATTTCTAGGAATTTAAAAGATAAACATCATATAGTGTGCTCTTAGGGTTAATACTATTTGTGCATATTCTATTGAGCCCTTGCTTGAAGTTTTTCTATCTTAAGACCCTAGGGTTAGAAAGCATTCAAAGGAAGAATCATTCTAGGGTTAGCTCTTGTCTTCTTGCATTTTGTATTTTTGCATTGTCCTTTATCTATCATAGCATAGATATAGAAATACCAAGCATAGGTGATTGTATTGAATCAAATACATCAAACATTCCTAAAAACCACAGGACTTGGAGCGAGTACTTAAACCATTATTGGTGAATCCTTCCACCATATTTCATGTAGAAACCATTCTTGGTGAATCCTTCCACCATATTTCATGTAGCCCCTATGGTTCACCACAAGGATTTCTCTCTTTTGTGAATCTAGCCTTGAGAATCATATGTGGTAGGATAGTTTTCCCCCTCTACATATTTGGTGAACCCTACGTGAACACCTCCTTTTATTTTAAATTTTTTTAAACAAGATCATTAATTTATTTGTGTGGTTGAATATTATTAATAACACCATTAAGGGGAGCTCTGCTAGGATTTTATGAGGAAAAACTACTCTTATAGTGTTTGATGAAGAAAAACTACTCTGCGAGGATGGCAACAACTTTCGGAGGAGGTCTAAAAAATTGGAGGAATGTCTTGATGGCATCGGGTCCGACATAGAGAGTGCATGCTCGTGATATGTTTTAATCTAAAAATGATTGGAAGGAACAGTATTTTCTAGTGCATGTCGGGAATCACTTGTTAAATAAAAATGGATGTTTGGAATGATGTGAAGCTAGGCCGGTTCTAGTGGTTCAACCAAACTCGATGGTAGAATATGTGGAGTATCTAACAAAACATGCCCTTGTTGGAAAATATTTGGGCATACAAATTTCTCTCCCCTTTGTGGAGGCTTGGTTCAAGAAGACTTGGAATCTTGAAGGCGATGTGGAGGTGATGTTGAGTGTGAACAACTATTTTATGGTGGTTTTCTTTTGTATTGCATATCATAACAAAGCATTTGAATGGGGTCCTGTTGGTCACGAATCTGCCATAGGAAATGATTTTAACATAAATGCGTCGTAGACCCGGCCAACATTGAAAGGCCGAGAGAAATACATGTCTCCCAGACCAATCTCTAGAGAGGGCTAGTTCCCTTACTAAATCTAAGCTTGATTTCAGACTAGAGTTACAGGAAAGGAAGTGGAAATATGCAGAAAGAAATGGGAAATTATGGAAAGAGATGGGAAATGTAGCCGCAGGCCAAATTTATCAGATCAAGAAAGATTAGCAACAGATAATCTCAAGCACACGAACATCATATAATAAAATATAGTGACGTAATCTACTTACAACCTTGCATAGATAACCTTCAGAATCGCATTCCAGAACTCACTTCCTCACTAGCAATATTTAAACTCAGATGCAGAATTCAAACTTAGCAGCAGATAAGAAATACGAGCGTAAAGGAGAAATGCAGAAGATAGAAGGAAAAACACACAGAAAGTTGCTTGCAAAACCAGAGGCCAAATATCTTTCATTCATACAAAGAACTTGAAATCACCAAAGAACCAGAGGCCAAATATCTTTCATTCATACAAAGAAATCGCGACGTTTCCTTGCTTTCGCTAGTGTTGCTACTATCTGTCACGATATCGCGATGTTTTTCTCTTGCTTGGTCTCATCTTCAAAAATGTCACGAAATCGTGACGCTTTTCATGCCTTATGCTTTTCTGTCCATCTTACCGCGATAATGCGACATGTCGCGATATCGCGACATTTTTACATTTTGCTCCTTGGTCACTTTTCTGTCGTGATATCATGACGAGGTTCATTGACATTGCCCTTTGCCCAATTATGTCATGAAATCATGACATTTTCTATCACTTTGCTGTATGGCCATCGCAAGTCATGAAAACGCGACATGTGATATCATGACAGTTTTACTACTCTGCCTCCGTTGACCACTTTGACCATGATTTTGGAACACGTCGCGATATCACGACATTCTTTGACTTTGACTTCTCTCTCCTCTAAACACCCGCGATAGCACGACATGTCACGATATCGTGAAAGTTTTGAAGCCACGCTCTCCATGCTGCTTTTGGTCGCGATATCATGACAGTCTTCGGACTTAGCTGTTTTGGCACCAAAACTCGTAGAAAAACATAGAATAAGCAACAATCAAAACAATGTGGCAAAAATGCCAACATTCTTGGTAGCTCACGGGGTATACAGTTCTTCTGTATGAATGAATCCCAGGCCTGAATCCATTGGGCAACAGATTCAAGAAAAACTGAAAGAACAAAACACTGACTGATGAGGAACATCTCTATAAACTGCTGCAACAAACTCTCACTGATATTTGGCAAACTCAAATAAATCTGTATTTGGCCTAGCTTCACCAGATGCTGTAAAAGAATCTCCATGGTAGTAATGAAAGCACCTGGGTTACAAAAATGGAAATGAATGGTGGGATTACCCACGGATGCGCAGGCCGTGGAACAGGGATGGGGAATGATGGAATGGTGAAATATGGAGGAATGGAAATGGTGGAATGGAAATAGTAGATACAGCAATAGAGTGCTACTGTGCTACCCACTGTGGAGATGCTACGAAACAGAGAATGAAATGGAAGTGGATGGAATGGAGATGGTAGTAGAACCCGTAGCTGTGATGAAGTACTCACATGACAAAGGACTAGAAGAAAGGGAAAGTAGAAATGGGAACATCAGAGGGGGGAGTAGAAACAACAGCAGTGGCTTGATTACTTGTAGAAGAAAAAGGAGTAGGAGAAGAAGGGAATGAAGAGGGGAAGGAAGAAGTAGAGAGGAAGCCACTAACTGCTGGGAAGGAAGGAAAAGAAAAAGAAAGAAACATACCTGTGGGCTCGCATGCAAAAAGAGACAAAGTAAAAACAATTTTTTTTTTTCTTTTTTTTTAATGTACAAGGTAACTCTCGAATTAGCTGTGAACTCTCAGGAAAGACACGAACCCAAACACAGTTCTGTCTCCTGGATCCCAGACCCTTGAAAGACACTCAATAGACTCCTAATTGATAATCATCTTGGAGTCACCAAATATCTGCAACTGATGCGCTCCAAGTTTCTTAGCCATCTTGAGACCTAGGCATGATCATTCAGTCCCAGTGTTAGAGTTTTTTTTGTATTGTGCTCCATCAAAATAGAGTTTATCTGGCAGAGAGTATTGACCAACTTGATCAGGAGGCAACTTAACTTCAACCCCTTCAAGCTTCATAATGGAGTAAAATCCAATCTCAGTTTCGATCATGGCATTAAAATTGAGCATTGAAAACTCATCCTCTAAATCAGGATCCTCCAATTCTTCAGTTATTAAATTGACAGCATGTTTGGACTTTTCTTCCTCTTCTATCTTCTCAATATGAAAAGTAGAAGGCTTTTGATTATAGATCTAGACTCTTCTTCCTTTGTAAGGAATCTCCAAGTGAGAATAATCCAGAGAAAGGTAGCCTCCCAGTTTAGCAGTGAATTCTCTCAATAAACATATGCTAAAAAATGGTTCCAAATCAACCACAACTATCTCTTGAATTACTGTAATCTGAGGCATATTATGCAGAGCAATAGGAACATCCTTGATTACACCCACTGTTTTCACTGGAGTCCCGTCCAACTGCAAGACACCAGGGCTACTTCTTGTATATTCCATTCCCATCGCTTCACAACCGCCTTTGGCATGACGAGTTGTCGCGACATCGGAATAAACCGAGCGAGTTGTGTACAATCCAACCCTCCATCTTGAGTGACAGATAAAATGGGGGTGGTCTATTCTTTCCAGTGGTTGAAGAAGTTAATGTTTGAGCCATAACTACCTGGGCTGGAGCTTTCCCCTTACTTTGTATGGTCTTCAGGGATTCTTGTAAGAGATTTACCTATCCAGGCAACTGCAAGGTGTCATACAGACTTACCTTAGCTGGTATCCATTTGAGTTCTTCAATAATGTTGTACTCCATGGAGATCTATTCTTTTCCTCCACTAGCAGATTCAAATTTGCTCTTATATTGTTGGGTAGCCTCCACTCGTTGTTTGGTCAATTATGGATACCACAACGTATCTTTGGTTTGTTCCTTTGTTTTTGCTTACGGCTGAGAAGTAGAAGCTTTTTCCTTCTCTTTTACTAGTGGTGGAAGTGGATCCTTCGACAAAATAGGTGATTTTTGTTGCACTGGGGAATCATGAACCTTTGTTAGCATTTGCTGCTTTTTTTCTTGTACAAGATGCACTTTCAATGGCTCCATATTAGTCAGATCTACCAACATTGGTTTCTTGCTGCTACATGTCAGTATGGCTATATGTTCCTCCAGAGACTCCATGGAAGTAAGATCCACCTCTCGAATCATGTTTACACGGCTCCCTGCAAGAACTTGCAAATAATTTTGGTGGACCATGCAAGTGGACTCATCATGTGGGTCATTGCAGGAAGAACACCGGTAAGATGGCTCATGTGAAACCTCAGAAGGGCCAGCCTCTTCACTTACCAAGATTGCTGAGTTCCTTTCAAGTACTTTCTCCATAGCCTTGCTAGGAGCAAGTTGTTCTCTAGTTACTGCCGACATAAATATTCATGGCTGATAGTTCCTTTCTACCTCTCTCCATTCCATAGATGTCACCTTTTTAGTGAGAGATATCATAGCTGACTAAATTTCTTGTAAAATAGCCAATTGGGGATCTGGGCTTGAGGATACAGGTGTTCCGGTAAAGGTAATGGAACCTGTGGGGAAGGTAATGTAGGATTTGGAAGTGGAGGGGTTAACTGTGGAATGCTCGGTGTAGGCAACTGAGGAATAGTTGGAACAGGAAGCTGGGGAGCTAGAATGGGTGCGATATGAGGCACACTTGAGCTCCATGATGGGGTAGGATACATGGAAGGCATGGGCTATGAAAGCAAACCAGAGTACAAATACTTAGGAATATCAGGTATGATAGGCATTGTTACCTTTGGAGGAAGCCTACCTATAGCAATCAAATCAGCTTCTACCTTTAACGCTTGTTCGAACAGCTCTGGAAATGTAGTCATGTTGGACTGCAAGACAACCCAACCGATGTCTGTGTTAAACGCTCTGAGGTAGTAAAATGCAGCTAGCTCATCAGCAGGCCGAAGACCATCAAGAATTCTCTGCCAGGTTCTGGTAAATCTGACATTGAAATCAACTATCTCTTCCTGCGGGTGCCTTTGAATTACATTAAATTGATGCAATAAAGAGTATGGATCAGCTTGTTCATGAAAATTTTTGACTAACAATTCTCCTAATTGATCCCATGATGCAATGGTGCCTGGTTGCAACGTTCGGTACCAATACAACAATTTACCTCTCAGTGATAACACCAACAACTTAATCATTACATCTTCGTCGGTTATGTCATGGATAGCCACCAAAGAGGCTACATCATTAATATGCTCATAATTAGTCTTACCAATACCATCACAGGTCGGCAAAGTTTTCAAATTAGCTTGAGGAATTGGATTTTGTGCCAATAAGTTCAAGGCTCTTGAACCATTCCATGCTGAGAACTTCCTTGGAGGATGCTGAGCCATTTGGGCTAATGGATCTGGATATAAGAAACTTGTAGTAGTACTGGGAGGAGTCGGGGATGGCACAAACTGACCTACAGCCTATGATGAAACAACAAATGATGGATTCATAGGGCTTACCAATCTTGGGCGCTCCCTCCAGTTCTAAACATCAGTCTCGAAGAATTTGACTGGATCTTCTGATTCTTTGGCACTTGATCTCGTTTTATGGTGGTTTTCTTTTGTATTGCATATCATAACAAAGCATTTGAATTGGGTCCTTATTTCTATAACCAAGTGGGACTCTTTCTTAAACCCTGGCATGTGGGTTTCAACCCATCAGAGGAGCGGTCGTCGTGGGTTATAGTATGGGTGTGGCTTCCATGGCTCTTGTTGGAATTCTGGAGAATTGATATCTTGGATAAGATTGCCCTTCTGCTTGGGAAGCCGGTTGGACCGTCACAACAAACAATGGATAACAATGTAATTTTTGTTGCTCATATTTGTGTTGAAATTAACTT
Source organism: Wollemia nobilis (assembly GCA_028583015.1). Classification (NCBI taxonomy): domain Eukaryota; kingdom Viridiplantae; phylum Streptophyta; class Pinopsida; order Araucariales; family Araucariaceae; genus Wollemia; species Wollemia nobilis. The sequence goes on from JAQPPZ010015929.1 coordinate 4,995,589, forward strand.
AAATAATCCTATTCCAAATTCTATTGAAATAAAATTTGGATCAACTACATGGGTTCAAAAACTTGACTATGAAGCTCTTCCATTTCGTTGTCGGATTTACCGTGAATATGGCCACCTGCAAAGAAAATGCCCTAAGTTTGTCTTTCTTGTGGCTTCAAATCCTGGGCCCTCTCAATTTGGACAAATTTTGAATAAAGTAAAAGCCTCGATAAAGGAAGGAGAACGGGATAAGGAAGGTTTTATTCCGATAAAAGCTCGAAACAAAGGACGAAGGGCAAACAAAGACCTTAAGGATAGCCAGCCAGATGCTCTACTCAACTGTTTTGAAATATTAGATGATCTTGATCAGTGCATGGAGATACCTAAAATTTCGCTACCTGATGCAAATATAACAAGGGCAAATCAGATGTCTCTTCTTGAGGGGGAACTTAAGGAATTATATCTAGGGGGTTTAAATGAAGAACAAAGGGCTTTGGATCTGAGTATAGGGGACATGGTTGGGTCTAGCCCTATAAGGGAAACTATTTTGGAAAGTGGTACAAATTTAGTTATGCCCTCTCCTACTTAGGAACTGATGCAGTCATCCTTGGACTGCAAAACTCCTACGATGTTGGGATTGTAGCAAAAAATAATTAAAAAAAAAAATCGGATAAGAATATGAAGGTGAGTTGGAAGAAGGACCCGAATATGAAGGTGATTTGGAAGAAGTACCAGGATAAAATTAAGTTAATGGGGGAGACTTTGGTATATTCAGGCTTGGTGAGAACATTGGACTCCCATTTTTATAACCCCTAAAAATGATTATCCTATCGTGGAATGTAAGGGGGTTGAATAGCATCCCCAGACAAAAAGTTGTTTGTGATTTGGTTCATGTGAATTCTCTGGATGTGATGTTTATTCAGGAGACTAAATTGGATTTTGATAGTATGTTCAATACTGCTCCCAATTTGTGGAGAAGGGGGCAATGCTAGTGTATTGGTGCATATGGATATGTTGGTGGCATCACTTATTTATGGGATCCGGTTAAGATATCCCATCTTACTTGGATTTCCAACAGATGGTCTATTTCAATGGTCGGACATGATAATGAGTCTAGTGAAATCATCCTACTTACAAATGTGTATGATCCTATTGATTACAATGGTAAAGTAAATTTGTGGAAGCACATTTTCTTTGGGAGAAGTTTGGTTCCCCTGTACCCATGAAGTTTGGCTGGAGACTTCAACTCTATCACTTGTCTAGAGGAGAAACGTGGTGGGGTGGACTATCTCGAGCCTTTTTATTCTACATTAAGTGCTCATATCCAGGCCCTAAACTTGGTTGACATCAATCCATATAATGGGATCTTTACTTGGCACAATATAAGGTGTTGGGAAGCTTCCATATCAGAGAGACTGGATAGGTTTTTGATATCTAGTTATTGGATAGGTAATAACAGAGGTGCTAGTTCTATGATTCTGGAGGGTAGGGGATCTAATCATTGGCCTATCAAATTCTCTGCTTTGGAGTTAGGGCTAAAAAAGAATCCCTCCTTTAAGTTTCAACTTATGTGGCTTCATGATCCTAAGCTTCATGATTTCATGTGAGGCTAGTGGACCACTGGCAAACCTCCTCATGGCACCGCTATGTATTCCTTTATGAAGCGACTACAATTTGTAAAACATAAATTGAAGAGATGGAATAGACTAAATTTTGGGAACCTTTCCTTGGCTAATATGGCAGCTCTTAGGAGGATGGAAGAAGCTTCAAGGAATATTAGAGATCAGGGATTCACAAAGGAGCTTCTTGTTGAGGAATCTGAGGCTGCGAAAGACCTTGCTGAATGGGAACTAAGGGAAGAATTTTTTTGGAAACAAAAAGCTTGAGTAGATTGGCTTTAGGAAGGGGATAGGAATACAACCTTATTTTATAACTCAGTTAAGTCTCACCGTAATTGTAACCTGATTACCTCTCTTGTGAATTCTCAGGGTGCCCTACTCTCTTCTTTCAGGAATATTTTAGAAGAGACTAAGAGGTATTTTTCCTCTCTCTTCAAGGAGGACTCCCTATCAGATGATGATAATGAAAAGATTATTCTAAAATGTATTCCAGCGATTGTTTCTAGAGATATGAATGAGCACTTGATGGGTCCAATTTCCCTTGAGGAGTTGGAAAATGTTGTATTCAAGATGAAAAAAGGAAAAGCCCCAAGTCCATATGGATTCCCGATTGAGTTTTATCAATATTTTTAGGATTTAATCAAATTTGATCTTTTGGAGGTGGTCCATGAGTCCCAAAAGAACAAACAGATGCTAAGGGCCCTAAATTCTATCTTTGTGGTGCTTATACCCAAAAAAGAGGGACCAAATTCCTTGGATATGTTCAAGCCTATTGCTTTCTGCAATTTTGTGTATAAGATCATCACAAAAATTATTGCTGAGAGGCTGAAGATATGGTTGAGAAAAATCATCTCTGAGGATAAAGGAGGGTTTGTTGCTGACCGAAAAATCTTGTATGGGGTTTTTATTTCTACATAAGCTATTCAATCGATGGAAAATTCTAAGGAGAAAACTATGTTCATTAAGTTGGACATGGCCAAAGTCTATGATCGGGTCAGATGGTCCTTTCTTTAGAAAGTTCTTGCTGCTTTTGGATTTGAGGAGGAATGGATTAGATGGGTGATGAGTTGTGTTTCTTCTTCATTATTCTCTGTTCTTGTTAATAATGAGCCATCGAGAGCTGTTTGAGGCCTCAAGGGGATTGAGGCAACGAGATCCTTTATATCCTTATTTGTTTATCATTATGGCTAAAGGGTTGGGAAGATTGCTCAAGTCTCAAGTAATGCAGGGTCTCATTCAGGGGTGGAAGTGGGATAGTAGTTTGCCACCTCTTTCCCACCTTTAATTTGTTGATGATACTTATTTGTTGGGAGTTTCCACTATTAGGGAAGCTGGCAATAGTAGATAGTCTCTTGACATATATCTTGGTGCTTCTGGATAGTTTATTAATGAGGACAAGTCTTCTATTTTATTCTTCAATACCCCTCCTCTTATTCAAGCCAGGATTGCTCGCATTCTAAGATTCCAGGTTGGGACTACCCCCTTCATTTATCTTGGTATTCCAATTTCATCTCACCCTCTACCTAGATCTTCTTGGAAGTCTATGCTTGATAAGTTTAGAAGGAAGGTGAATAACTAGACTTTCATATGGCTATCCACTACAGGTAGAGTGTTGCTTTTAAAATACGTTGTTCAAGATTTACCTATTTATAGATGTTTTTTACAAATAGCTCCCTCTCACTTCATCAAGGACATGGATGCTTTGTCAAGATAGTTTTTATGGTCTGGAAAACTTGATCAATCTAAATGGATTTTGGTTAGGTGGGATTCTATATGTAGGTCGGTGCAAGAGGGAGGCCTTGGGTTGTAACATACAACTCTTTTTGGATAGGCTTTGGCTGCAAAACTTTATTGGAGATGGTGTACCTCTCAAGATCATATTTGGGCTAAAATATTATCTTGTAAATACTTGAGAGGTATTTTTGAGGCTGAAATCCCTAGAGTCAGCTTGGTTGGGAAAGGTTCAATTATTTGGGACACTCTAAAAAGAGGAGCTAATTTAATCAAGCAGGGTTTGTTTTGGATTTGCAATCAGGGATAAAATGTTATTTTTTGGGAGGATTATTTGGATGGCCACCCTCCTATCTTGAATCAATATCCTAGGTTACGTTCCCTAAGCATTTTTTCTTGGAAGCAGGCTGGTCTCGTGTGGACTTTAAAAAAATCTAGTCTTTTGGAAATATGGAGATGTACATGTGGAAATATCCACAAGAATGGCCCCAAGGGGGACTGGCCAAGGATAGAGAGGTGCTTGATATTATTCTTATGGGGAGGCATTTTTCTTCATTGAGGGGTAAAGATATTCTAGATTGGAACCCTGATCCTAAGGGAACCTACTCGATAGCCTATGGTTATCAGGTTCTTGATAAACAAAAGTATGGGAGTCTTCCTGTCACTTGGTAGAAAAAGGTGTGGAACAAATTTTCCTGGCCAAAATGTAACTTCTTTCTCTGGTTGGTAGCTCATAATAAATGCCTCACTTGGGATAATGTGAGGAAGAGGGGATTTCAGGGTCCCTCTTTTTGTTTCCTTTGCAGTAAGAATGAGGATGATTATTCTCATTTATTTTTCCAATGCTCCTTTGCAAAAGACATTTGGCATTGTTGGTGGGGTGCCTGGAACCATCTATGTTTTCATGTGTTGTCCCTGGTGGAGTTTTGTAGTATAGGAAGACCTCCAACCAAGACCCCCTTCCTCTGGGTGGCTTGGAATGTGAGCCCTTCTTGCATCATCTAGTAAATTTGGCTCAAACAGAACTGACACATATTTTAGGGCAGTTATTTGGCTTTTCAACAGATTTGGCCAAGGATCCTGTATATGGTTCAAGAAACCATCCATAGAAAATGTGATGTGGAACCTCTTTTGGATTCTAGGTAGGAGAAGGTACAACAAGCCCTTGGTCTCTTTGGGGATGGTGTGAACTCTTCTAGCCCTAGTAGGGTTCCTCAGCTCAACAAGAAGGTTAGGAGATATGGTAGGTTGAGGACAACCCCTAGAGGAGTTTTAAAAATTAATATTGATGGATCGTCCAGGGGTAATCATGGACATGCTGGCATTGGCAGTTTTGGGAGAGATTCTACTGGTGGTGTCAATTTTTGTTTTCATTTATAAAGGTGTTCACTCCAACAATTTTATGGAAGCTCTTGCAATTATTGAGGCCTTGAGGAGGGGGTTTTCTCTTGGCTGTAATAGGATTATCTGTGAGTTTAACTCTCAAATTGTGGTTAATATTTTAAACAATAAAAGGGTGGAGGAAGTTAATTGGCAGTTGGCCTCTATAGTCATTCATATTCTCAGAATGAGTGAAGAGTTCAAATTTATATCCTTTGTGCAAATTCCAAGGGAATGGAATGTGGTTGCTGATTACCTAGCCAAAAGGGCTTCTGAGCTACTGGATCCTTGGAGTATCGATAATTGGGAGACTCTCCCATCTAGGGACTCTCAATGCCTATGGGAGTTGATCCACAAGGATGTACAGACTTAATGTGGTTTATTATTGTTGTCTTTTTTGGGTGTCATTCTAGTCTAGTGATTTTAGCCTGTTTGGATGTTTATTTGAGTCATGGTTGGAAACTCATTTGTACTCTATAATCCAGACTTTTTATCAATAAATTTTTACCCCTTTATTAAAAAAAAAATAACACCATTAAAAATATTTCTCTGTGTGTTTGTTGTTAGTATTCTTTTCTATCCTTTCACCTCTTCTAAAATTTATTTTCAATTTCCTCCTCAATATTCTAATCTCAACACTTTTGCTTATGTTCCACCAAATTTTGGCTATCCATTTTCACAAGGTACCACATATAACAATAGTATCCATGCATCCAATTTGAGCCAAGTGCTAATTCCTCAACACACATATGTCCCTACCTTAGGGAATTCTAGGACAATACATAACAGTAATCCAAAAGTGCAGAATTTAACAAATATGGTAAATCAATTGGTTTCAAAAATTGAGATGATTCAACCTTCAAGTTTTACTTATAGTTATAATAAAATGTGTAATCAACCATTGGATCCTATTATTGCTACTAGACTTTATCCTAAGCATTTTCCTATGTCATTTTTGCCTATATATAAATGGACAGAGGATCCAATAGAGCATCTAAGAAGATTTATAACAACTTGCCATGATATCATATATGATATGTTGTTGATCAAAACATTTCCTAAGAGTCTTGGTGGTATGGCATTGGAATGGTACTATCGATTACCTAATTATTCCTTGAAGAGCTTCGAAGAAACAATAGAATTGTTTGTTCAATAGTTTGGTGCATATATTGAAAAGGAAGTAACAATGAAAGATGTTTATAATTTAAAATAAGGATAAGAAAAAAAAAATTAGAATTCTTGACTCATTGGAGAAGTCTAGTTGGATGTTTGAGATATACTTTACCTCCAAAAGATATGCTTAAGATATTTATTGGCAATTTACAAGAACAATTATCTTATGCATTAGAAACTACTATTACATATTTTGATCAAGCCATTGATTTGGCAAGGAAATTAGAATAGGATCTTATCAAAAGAGGCCAACTCAAAGTCAAAGAAGAGAAACCTATTAGATTTCAACATAAGAATAAGCACACAGGAGGTGATAGTGGAATGGATAGTAGACTTGTTAAGAATGTTACTAACAACCTACAAAAGATAATACTTCAAAAACCTCCACAAAGAAATTTTACAAGGCTTAATATATCTATGGAAGTAGTTTTAAAACAACTTATAGAAGCTAACGCAATTGAGTTACCTCCCATAATGCAACCAAATACTACAACTCATTGGTACAAAGTAGGTCAACATTGTACATATCATAGAGTAGGACACTGGACAAAATATTGTAAGAAATTAAAACATGTGGTTCAAGATTTTATTGATGTAGGATGTATTGATATGGGGAGCACTCAATCATCAAATAATTAGGCTCCTACTCAGCAAGCTTCAAAAATAAATCAAGACATGGGAATATTCAAAGACCTATTTCCAAAACATAATCAACAAGGAGCTAATCAGGTGGCTCATCAGAATGAGCTTCCTCCCTATGGTAATATGATTATCATGGTTGGGGTAACTACAAGAAGGCAAGCTCAGAATCAACCTACTCAATATTCTTAGCAAGGATAGAATACTACATCACATCCCAATTCAGTTTCAAATAATAATCAGAGAAAGATTTTAGATACATTAATTCCACATTTGGTGTTGAAACCACAACCTAGGGTTTCATTTGATCTCCAAAAGTAGTTGGCCAATACTCCAATAAAAATATCCATTTTAGAAATCTTGCAAACTTCTTGCAACGATAGATATGCTTTTATGGAATTTCTAAAACAACAATCTGTTCCTCTAGATATTTCCCTTAATGCCATAGTTGATGTTGTAGGATCTTTTGGGATACATCACATCTCATTCTTAGACGATGATAAGCCTTATTCAAACTTACAAGAAGATTCTTCATTTTACATCATTGTACTTATTGGGGATACATTTATTAAGCAAATATTTATTGATAATGGTTCTTCCCTCAATTTGTGTACATATCAATTCTTTCAAAAATTTGGAGTAAAAGAGGAAGATTTAGCAAAATATGATATCATCATAAAAGCTTTTAACAATGAGTCCCAAGAGGCTTATGGTGTTATATCTCTTCCCCTTAAGTTTGGGCCTAAAATATTTGATACTTTTTTTATGTGGTACATTGTCCTGCATCTTTTAATATTATCCTTGGATGTACTTGGATCCATGCAATGAAGGTCATCCCTTCTACTCTTCATCAATACCTAAATTTTGAATTTAAAAATCAAGTTATCACCATTTTGAGCCACACTCAACCATTTTATTTTTGCTCAAATGTAGAGTGAGCTCAATCTAATTTCATTTAATTTTTGCTCAAATGTAGAGTGAGCTCAATCTAATTTCAACCTTTATCCTTTTATTTCTTCAATGGTTTCTCCACGTTCCTCATCTCATATATCTAAATAATTTTAAACTTTAAAAATGAGTGAGGAACATATCCTAAATTTCTCATCTCAGGATTTTAATGATCAATTTTTTTGAGAACCTCTTCTGCATATTGCCAAGCTACCACCTTCACCCAGAACCATGGGTTTACCCCATAATAAAGGTAAAATTGTACACATTGGCACATGTAGATTTATCTTCGCAGAGACTACCTTCAAAGAAAATATACGTGGTAGCAACCCCTATCTCATTGAGTTTTTTTTGCTCATTGTTACCTTTCCAATGACTACCCACTTCCTAAACATATCCTATCAAGTATGGGATATGTAGGTAAAGTATTGGGGTCACAACAGAAGGGCATTCAAGAGCCTTTGAATGTTAAGATCTGGCCTAGAATATGTGGCATAGGTTTTATACCTAGAAAATACCAACCTTTATTATTTGATGATGTTGATCATCTTATGAATTATGCTAAATACATGGATTATCAAAATTTAGAAATGGGTGACAAGGATGATGGTCCCCCTTGTTATCCTAAGATATTTTTTTGTAATATGATTGATTTTATATGCTCCAAAAATAAGTTTTTTTGTTTTATATAAGGATCCTACTTCACTATCCTATAGTGGTCTTGTGAAGTTAGGAATTGCTCCTCCTTATGTTAAAAATAATGGTTATATTCAAGCGTGCATTGATTATCATGATATGGCTGCCAAAGGAAGAGATATGAAGGAGCCTCTTCATAATTCTAATTATCTATAAGGCTTACCTTTTAGAGATTTATTTGATAAAATAGTCCATGGTACGCCTATTATTTTTGTCAAGAAAGGAGGCACATTCAAATATTGTGTCGACTATCATCATGCTTGCTCACAATAAAATAACAAAAAATAAATAAAAGAAAAATTTCATTTGTCATTTAGTTATGCATTTGTATTTCCCTTGAATCCATCTACTTGTTCATATTGCATTGTTGCCTATCATTTATCTGCATTAACTGTCTGATATTTAACACAACTTGCACACTTGAGTGTCATACTTTGCATGATTGCTTTTTTATGACTGCTTGATCATATAGATTTTTTGGGGTATTGTGACAATGGAATGTGATGATACCTAGTTAGGTCATAGCTCCCATGCATTGCACTTCTCACTAGGGTTTTTATGCCTAACAAAATCCCCACCTAGGGATTCTTCTTCAATTTCTTTCTTGCTCTTATCTATTTTCTTTCTTCCTTGTGATCTATTCTTCCTTGATCTTATGAAAATTGATTTATCATTTTATTAAGTCAAGGATGATAGCTTGTTAATATGTCGTTGTCACTTATTTATTTTTCTTGATTTTTCTTTTTCTTTGTCTTTTGCTTCGACAAGAATATATGTGTACTTGATTTCTCCTTCTCCTTCTCAAAGGTTATCTCTTTATGAATAATTGTACACACTCATGAAGTTTTTTTCATCTTTAAAACCCCTATCAAGGATAACACTCACCTACTACCCTCTACATTGTGGCACCCCAACCTCTATGGGGGTAACTTTGGATTTCCCTACCTTCCTGGTCCCTACAGCATTGGTGGCCTCTGTCACCAGCTTGATCTGGACCTATGCATGTCTCTTTCTCAAAGTTACCTAGTCCTACTACTCCTTATCTATGGCCCTACGAGCCACCTCTTGAAAGACTCATTGCATGCCTGAGACCATCACCTAGCACCTCTATATCAGTACTGGCAGGAATACCCTCTAGGGCCTAACTCCTCTATACCACTATCAGTATCCGAAGGTCACTCCTTCATCCTCAACCCTTAGATACATGTAGGGAGGATCATCAAAGTTCTCCTCTACCCACCTAGCCAAATTTGACTCATATTTGATACCTACTAGGTATCTATATACTCTTTGGTACTACTAATCCTCCAGGTCTAAGATTCTGTGTAAAATATTAAACTACCTTTGGACTCTGTCAAATTGGAAGACCTTTGGCTCTCCTCCCTTTGTCATCAACCATATGATCCTCTTGACCCTAGAAAAATCTATCCTTTCCTCATCCCATCCTAGATGTAGATGCTAGGATCGTCATACGATCTTAGCCTCTCATAGCTCATCTATTATCCATATCACTAGTGGCAGGTTCCAAGCATATGTTCTCACGACCCATTCTAAGGATCTGGATCATTTGTATACTACTGGCTATGCCAAGATAGTTAATGGTACTGGTAGTGCATCCAATATCTACACCACTATGTGCTTCCAGCTCCATACATGGAGCAATGTTGTGCAAACTATCCGTGTATACCACTTGTTCACAATGTTTTACAACATCCTATACAAACGGGCCAACACATATGGACCCCATGTGAACCAAAATCTCTAGTGTTGCATGTCTACTACTACACCCACCATAATCCACGGTAGATGTTATCTATTGGTGTGGCACATAAATAATCCTGCTAGCACCCCATAGAGCACGATCATCAATGGATATATCCCATATCGTTCCACCAGGTTATCTACAACTATGGTGCTCTCTCGTACTTGGTGGGTCTAGCCTCCTAAAAATTATTGCAAGGTCATTGGCCACCCTCGTGCTCTATAAAATACCATTCCATTGATGATAATGTGCAACATGCACCACACATACTCCAATATGATGGTCATCTCCCTTGTGGGTAACTAGAAGGTCGATGACTCTAGATACCATCTCTCCACCAGAGCCATTAGTAGTGCCATCTCTGCCTCAACCCAAGGTATCCTAACTAGGTGGTCTAGCCCCATTGCTCCTAGTGTATTCCACTCTAGCTAGCTGAGTGCATATAGCTCCACATCCAAGGATCCTACCCACCACTCATAGCTCTCGAGTACTCTAAGCTACATTCATCAACATAATTTTTTTTTCATCAATTTCATTAATTAAAAATAAATTAAAATGTTATTAAAGTTTAAAATATAAAATTTAAAATTGATAACATTTACATTCTAATTTGTATCTTGCTTGCTTTCCTTCCTCTTTCTTTTCTCTTTTATTTCCTTTTTCTTTTTCTTTCTCTTGTTTTTATCTTGTTTTCCTTCTTCGAAAAAATCATGCCTGGTTTTTTAGGACCACGATTTCACCGAGGTGAAATCATACCCTATCCTCACGAGGTGCAATTTTAGGAAATCATGCTCGGTATCTTTTGCCAGATGTGATTTCACTGCTTCTACCTAGGGTGAAATCATGATTGGGCCATGAAATCGCACCCGAGTCGTAAGTGGAAAAACCATCGATTTTGGCAAAAAATTGCTCAAAAATGCACAAAATTTTAAAAATTTGATGATTCTTGGGAATGTTTTTGATCTTACCTCTTCCCGATCTACTTCCATTCTGACCTCGACCCTCACAATCACTGAATGATGCATCGGTAATGCCATCTCTAGTTTTTCTCCAAAGCTCTTTTCTCCTCTTCTACATGGTAAAAATAAATTAGGGTTTTACCCCTTTCACTTTTATATCTATTTTTTGCCTCTCTTTCTTTTTCATTTTCTTTCATCTCTTTTCTTCTTCTGCATCTGTATTTTTAATTTTTCATGAGAGATGTGTCGTCCTTCATGAGACTTGAGGGGGCACCCTGGCCTAAGAGGTCTTAATATCCTTAATCCCTTGATTTGTATGCAAAACAAGAAAGTGTTTAGAATAACACTATTTTTGTACCACTTTTTTCTTCTAAACTAGCCACCCCTTTTTCACTTGTTGTCTTTTATTTTTTAGTGTTTACATCTTTCTTTGATGCATTTATTAGGCCATAAATGCATCAAAGAGGGGGTAAAATGTAGACACAAAAAATTGATCCACTTTAGTGGAAAATATTCCCTGGGTCCACTTGGGATACCCCCTAGACCTACCTAAGGCAAGGGCTAGGCCTTTCCCCTCTGTTTTCTTCCTTTTTTCCTCTTTATGAGAAATCATGCTCACCCTTCACGAGGCACGATTTTGAATAAGATGAAATCGCGGTAGGTACTAATGGGGCATAATTTTACCTTTTAAGGTTTTCCTCTAAGGAAACCCTAATTTCTTAAATTTGGTATGTTTGACATCGGCTTCCCTCAGTTTTCCCACCTATTTCACCTTCAAATATGCTATATAAGGAGGTTTTGAAATTATTTTTAGAGAATAATGAATTACAACAATGAATTATGGTTATGAATTTAAGTGCTCACTAAGTGAAATGCACTCTTCTTCTTCTCCCGCAAGCAAGCTAACTCACAATTGTGAAGTGTGATTTGTTTTCTACTACATTGGATTATTTTTTTATGTTGCTTGCTTTGGTGGATTTATGTTGGAGCCCTAAGGAGAGATCAACTATTCAGGAGGTTTTAACCCTTATATTTGCTTCCATGCTATCTAGCAGGTGATTTTGCTCTTCTGCATGCATATTTTAATTCATTGTATCATGCATTAGTTATTTTTATTGATATGAGGCTTTTCATCTCACTTCTATGAAATCATGCCTCTCTATGGGGCACGATTTTACCTGTGCAAAATCATGGTCACCTGTTACGGGGTGTAATTTTACCTAGACTACGTTTGGGGGTAAATTACTATTCCAAACCCTAGACCTACATTATAGACTACATATAGGGTATAGTACTACATTTTGTTCTATGGTTTTATCATTTTATTTTGTTGTATTGTGATATGCTTGTTTTCTTCCTAAGGTCAATTTCTGCTTCTATTTTCAAAATGTTAGCTAAAAGTACCTAGAGGGCTTTATTGTTGCACCTCCAAGAATTATTGTACAGTGGCCTAAGTAGGCCCTCTAATTCTGATTATATCTTCCAAGTGTTTCTTAAGTTATCTTGCAGGAATATAATTTTTTGATATCCGTGGACAAAGTATAAAAGCAAGGATCAATATCTAGGTAAGATAAGTGCCCTAATTAATATTTAGGTTGTTTGTTGAGTGCCTTCTATTTTTTCTATAAATTCTAGATCTGATTTAAAAGGAAATACATTTAATTAATTTCTAGGCATTTAAAAGATAAACAACATATAGTGTGCACTTAGGGTTAATATCATTTGTGCATTTTCTCTTGAGCCCTTGCTTGAAGGTTTTCTATCTTAAGACCCTAGGGTTAGAAAGCATTCAAAAGAAGAATCATTATAGGGTTAGATATTGTCTTATTGCATTCTATATTTTTGCATTGTCCTTTATCTTTCATAGCATAGATCTAGAAAGGCCAAACATAGGTGATTGTCTTGAATCGAATACATCAAACATTCCTAAAAACCAGAGGAATTGGAGCAAGTCCTTAAACCATTATTGTTAAACCATTTCCCCATATTTCACACCTAAGTGTAGATAACAACGCATCCCCCATATTTCACCTCAATGCTTTCTCTCTTTTACGGACCTAGCCTTGAGAATCATATGTGGTAGGATGGTTTTCCCCCTCTACAATTTTTTCATCTTCCAAAAAGGTCAACTTTCATGTTTACATTCTAAATATCAGCTGAAAATACCTAGGGGGTTTGATTGTTGCACCTCCAAGTATAGTCATACATTGGCCTAAGTAGGCCTCCTAACACTAATCATATTTTTCGAGGGTTTTGTGAAGTTATTTTGCAGGATTGAAGGTATGGGACATTATTGGATGTAAGATAAAGCTTGGAACAACCATCAAAATAGATAAGTTCCCTAGTAGATCTCTAAGTTGTTTTTTGATTTCTTTTTATTCATTTATGCTCAAAATATAGAACATAAGTAAAGAGAAGCATTTAATCAAATTCTTAGGCATTTGAAATAATAAAAGCATATAGTGTGCATCTAGGGTTTTAACCTTGTTTGTGTAATTCTCTTGGATTCTTGCTCAAAGGCTTTATTTTACAATCCTATGGTTAGTAATCATTCAAACAAATAATCATTCTAGGGTTATCTCTTGTCTTCTTGCATCTTGTATCTTGCATTGTTCTTTCCATTTTCATAGTGTATTTTTAGAAATACCAAACATAGGTGCATGCTTAATTTGATACATCAAAATATATTCTACTCTAGACTTGAAGTGAGTCCTAAAACCATTCCTGGTGAACCTTCCCCTGGTTACCCATTGAGTGTAGGGTTATAACATACCCTTGAAGAACACAAGCTTATACTGAGAGGGGGGTGAATAGTATAAGGCCACTTTTTACTTTTCTTTCCCAATCAATATTATGCAATATATTAATGACAATATCAATAGCAGTTTTCAAATCAATGCACAAATCACCACACACAATAGAGACACCAATTTAATGTGGTTCATCCAATGTGGGCTACTCCATGGAGAAAATCTTTAACTAAAATTTTCTCAACAAATATCTTGGGAAACATTTCCCTATTACAATGTTTATGGACCTCTATCCAAAGGATACATCAATCCCCTAATAAATTTCATGGATCTCTATCTATAGGAGAACTCCTCCTCTGATCTGGTTGGTGATATTCTAGAATAACTACTACCTCCACTGCAATGGCTTATAGATCTCTATACACTGAAGACTCCTTCCCTCACTCAAAAGACCTTTCTTCACTACTCTGGCTAATGGACCTTTATCCATTGGAGGTTATCATCCTCTATACTCTATCACCTCCAAAGATTACTCTCAACTCTATCTCAAATTTGCACTAAACATGGTCCTTTGGTCTAGCACAAATCTCCTCAATATCTATCCTCAAATTTGCACTAAACACAATCCTTCATTCTAGAACAAATTGCTCAATCTCTGTCCTCAAATCTACTCTAAACACAGTCCTTTGATATAGTATAAATTTTCTCAATATTTGTCCTTAAATATGCACTAAACACAGTCCTTCGATCTAGCATAAATCTGCTCAATCTCTATCCTCAAATATGCACTAAACACAGTCCTTCGGTCTAGCACAAATTTGCTCAATATCTATCCTCAAATCTGCACTAAACATAGTCCTTTAGTCTAGCACAAATCTCCTCAATCTATTTTCTCAAGACTTAACACAAAGCTTGACTCAATCACAAATCAAATATGCTAGATCTGCCCCAAACCTTAACCCAAAGTTTGAACAAATCAATCAATCAACTCTGCTCTCAAGTCTTCTCAAAGACTTGTCTCAAATATGCATTTTAAGCTTCCACAAAATATCACACTAATCTATCCACAAGTCCTCTCTAGAACTTTTCCAATATGCTCAACAAGTCCTTACTAGAACTTGTCCAATCTTCTCAACAAGTCTTCACTAAGACTTACCTCAAATATATATTGTAAGCTTCCACAAAATCTTACTCAATTCAACTCAATCTAACACAAAATCCTCTTCAATAACTTATACAAGCTTCACATATAATATTTTTTAATCTCACATAAACATATAGAGAATTGTTAGAGACTCAATATGCTTCACACTCACAACAATGCTTAATCACTTTCAATCTCTTTCTCAAATCAATATAGAATATAGAACAATTTGATTAACATAACTTGAAATATCACTTCAACACTTCCACTTGACTAGGCTCAATCAACTCCACTCAATCAATCACTCAATGAAACACTCATTTCTTACAAACCCTAGTCAAAGAATATGAAAACTCACTCAATTATTTCCAAAAATGCTTATCAAACAATCTCACATAACAATGATACTCATGATCTTGTACAAACCCTAGTTTCAAGATAGTTCTCAACTTCACATAACAATGATACTCATGATCTTGCACAAACCCTAGTTTCAAGATAGTTCTCAACTTCACATAACAATGATACTCATGATCTTGCACAAATCCTAATCATGCATATGAATGTTTATTCAATATTTCAAACAATGCTTATCAAACAAGGTTTTTATCATCAAATTTCACTCAGAAAAACATTTAACAATCAAACTCAACAATGCTTATCAAACAACCATTTTCTCTCCAACTTAGCATTCACAACATCCAACAATCACTCACAAGGAAGATGTGCCCATACCTTTTGTTTTATGAAGAATTGACCTTAAAAACCTGTCTCAATCACAATTACTCTTTTTCCAATATTAAGGGTTAGGTAGCAAAAACCTTCTCAAAAATTCATTCAATAACTCCCTCACAAATTATTCTCACCATACAAAACATTAGATCTCAATTACACCTTATTACTCCTTACAACTATTAAACTCAATAATACTTTATTTTAATATAACATTTAAACTCCTCTAAAGCCTTATTACACCTTTCAACACTTTAATCACCAAAATCACAATATGAGATTTTATTTTCATAAATCTTATACCTCCCTAAAATCTCATGCAAAACAAACCTTACGACAAAAATTAAATTTAAAAATTAAATAGCTTTTACCCTTGGTGGGAATTGAACCCATGCTATGCTACCACTAGCGCCCTAGTCACAACTTCAACTGTCATGTGATCTAGGCACTCATGTGGGACCTAAGTGTGCCTGTACACACTTATTCCCTAAACTACCACCAAAAGCTATTAAAACCAAAATATTCCTCCTTTCATAGCTGTAAAGTCTCAGACTTGAGACCTCCCCTCTGCTACAACTTAGTGTCTAAGCCAATCACCGTCTAGGCTATCCACCTGGATGGTTATATGAATTTAGTACCACTTCCATTTATTCTTTTTTCTTCCTTGGAGTTAGCACTATGCACACTTCTTCTCCCTTTCGTGTTCAATCGACGAATAGAGAAATTAGACTTTGATTAAGACTATATTAATATGTCTTTTAAGGCATTTGCCTTCACGTCGACAAATAGAGAAATTAGACTTTGCATTTTGAAAATAATATTTTAATTATAATTATTTAAATTCAAAATAAATTTAAATATTATAATTAAATATTTAAATGTTCTTTGGGCCTTTTCAAATAAAATAAAATATAAACTTCCTTAGGTTTTTAGGGGAACCTTTTGCCATCATCACCTTAGCAAAATAACCTTATTATTTTCTTTCAACCACCATGGAACAGATATATATTTTCAACCCTTTTATTTTGCCCAAATATTATAATATTGTTATCCTTCTTGCTTCTCTTTTGATGCTTCAGCCATATAATATTTAAATTAAATATTATATCCTTACCTCTTATAAAATCAACCATGTACCATTTGCTTAACATTATTTTGATATCACCCAAGTGTTGTAGGTGAGTTGGAGAGAGAGGGCAATCCTCCAAGGGAGGTCCTAGGTTTTAATCTCCACCCTACCAAAAAGCTGAATTGGGTACCCAAAATCCAATTAATAATTTTAGGGCGAGCAGTGTTGGGTGCGACTCCCAGGTGACTTTGATGATGTAGAACCCCTTGTTCGTGGTCTATCATACTAAGGTGGCCTCAT
Source organism: Wollemia nobilis (assembly GCA_028583015.1). Lineage (NCBI taxonomy): Eukaryota > Viridiplantae > Streptophyta > Pinopsida > Araucariales > Araucariaceae > Wollemia > Wollemia nobilis. Next base: position 5,012,470 of record JAQPPZ010015929.1, read on the forward strand.
AAGAGGTTTTTTGCTTAAAAAAAAAACATTATTTTGATATTTGCTTAGTATTCCTTTGACATCAATGACAACAAATCCTGCTCATATTTCCATCAATATGCCCCTTTGTCATTGATGGCAACCCATTTACCTTTTATCATTTCCTTTACCTCTTTCTATTCTGCTCCCCTTGACTGAATGCTTTCCTCCTAACTCAAATCTCTCCTCTTACTCAAATCTCTCCCCCTTTGTCATCAATGGCAAAGGGTCACCTTTGGGGCTCGGGGCTAAGAATCAAAATCTTAGCTTAGCCCATATCCCACCTTCTCTTGAGGTGGTTAATTCTAGGGTGGGAGTATTTCTACTCCCAAAATACACTGATCTTTACCTTTTTCCACTTTCCTCCTCATCTGATACTTCTGATTCATCTGACTATTCTTGTTCTACTTGTCTCTAGAATTTTTGCTCTATATCACTTTATTGTATGTCCTGCTCTATATCACTTTATTGTATGTCCTGAAGAACACAAGATTATACTAAGAGGGGGGGTGAACAATATAGCACCCACTTTTTACTTTCTTTCCAAACCAATATCAATTAGTGTACTCCATTGAAATAACCAAATATAGCAGTGTGCATTAATAACATAGATAAAAATAGTGAGCAAGAGTATAAATCACCACACACAATTGAGACACAAGATTTAATATGGTTCCCCTAATGTGGGGTAGTCCACAAGATAATATCCTTATAATATTTCACAAAGAAATAGGGATCCTTATCACAATACAAATGATTACTTTGATTTGCTCAAAGTTAGGTTGTCCTGATATGCTCAGGTGGGCTCTACTAATTTGCTCGGCTAGGCTCTCCACTGATATGCTTAGATAGGCTATCCACTGATCTGATTAGCTAGGATATCCACTGATCTGCTCAACTAGGCTCTCCATTGATCTGGTCAACTAGGCTATCCATTGATCTACTCAGCTAGGCTCTACACTGATATGCTTAGCTAGGCTATCCACTGATCTGCTCAGCTAGGCTATCCATTGATATTCTCAACTAGGCTATCCACTATTTTCTCAAATGAAATGCAAATGTATCCACAAGTGACTAGCAAATGATCTCCTCGATGGTATCAAATAGTGGAAATTTACTCAACAAGTAACCAATAATAATATCCTCAAAGAAATAGCAAAAACCTCCTTAATAATAGCAATACTCTCAATGAAATCCATTAAAGAAATCATGGAACTCAAGTATCAATTGTATCCATAAAATTGATTTTCTAATCCATCAACTTCCTCTCAATAGCCAAGGCACATAATCAAGCAAATTTGTCTTCAACTTCAAACCCTAACTCATGTGCATGTCTTCTAACTCAAGGTAGCAATTAACTAGGTCTCAAGTTCCTAGTTTAATTTCATAATTAAATCATGCACTAGGACATATAACAAGTTCAACACTTTTCAAACTTATGACTCCCTAATTTCATTAACATATACAACAAGCACCTATGATTTTATTTTTAATTCCACACCTTATAACTCCACATAGAGCAATCACAAATATTTATTTCCACACCTTATATCTCCCTAATCACACATAGCAATAACAAATATTTAATTCTACACCTTATAAATCCCTAAGCACATTAACACATACAACAAACATTTATTTCCCTAAACTCCTTATGACTCCATAGTTATCACAGAAATTATTTTAATGCACCAAAAATTTGGTAATAACAAATATTACCATGTGCTAGAGATAAATGCCTTTATTCAAAATTTTCTACCTTCACAACCTTTGAAATAGATAATTTCTTTGCCAAAAATCAATGCACCTTCACACCTTCAAAATCGTCAATGCCTTGCCAAAAATCAATGCACCTTCACACCTTCGTGGGAGTCGAACTCTGTTCCTCTCGCCTAGGGCTGTGGGGCGCTTACCACTTGGGTGTCAGCCCATGTTGGAATTTAATTCCAAACACCCAACTTCACCTGTGCTCAAATTTGAAAAACTTAAGTTGCATTCCTTAGCAAAACACTTTGCCCCTGGCGAGATTCGAACAATGAACCTGCCTTGTGCAAAGTTCGTGTGTTACCAACTGTGCTATAGGCTCCTGTGTGATGTCACTTTCCCATGCTATTTACTTGACCTTGCTCTCAAATCAAAAGTTATTTATCCTTCTTTCTTTATTGCTCCCCTTTCGATGACTCTCTCTCATGCGTTATGTCAAGTCTTTAATAATCAAAAGTTTTTACCTTTTATTTATATGCACTTCCATGCCTTCGAATGACGTCGGCGAATATTTATTTATCTCCCCAACATTTGCATGTCGACGGATAATATAATACAACCTTAGACCTTAGAATTATTAAATAAAAATTTAATAATTCACCTTTTAACTTTGAATTGGGATATCTCCTTCATTCTTTTGAATTTTGTCATGAAACTTTTTGCACCTAGGTTTTATTGGAAAACCTTTTCATCCATCATAATTTGGAGAAGTATTAGCATAGTGGTTTTAATGAAAAATCCTTTCCAATGGTTTTAATGAAAACTCTTTTCATTGGTTTTAATAAAAAACCCTTCCGTATGTTTTAATAAAAACCCTTGCCATTGGTTTTAATAAAAACCTTTACCATTGGTTTTAATAAAAACCATTAATATAATATTTAAAAAATTAAATATTATATGCCTCTTCTGCCACAAAACCCTGTAAATATCCATGCTCTCCAAAATATCTTAAATTATTATTTATGAAGTGCTTTTGCCACAAAAACTCAATGTGATCCATGTGACATCAATGACAACACAAAATAACTCAAATTTCCAACAATCTCCCCCTTTTTCATTGATGCCAACACCTCTAATACAAATCACCACAATCACTGAAAAAACCATCTCTGAGAATCAAGGCTACTCACCCTGACTCAATACTCTTTATGGAGGTTGCTCCCCCTATCTCAGTGTTCTCTTTGGAGGATCCTCCTCCTATCTCAATACTCTCTTTTGAGGCTGCTCCCGCTAAATCAATGCTCTCCCCCTTACTCAAATCTCTCCCCCTTTGACATAAATGGCAAAAGTGACACCTATGGGGCTAAAATATATGACTCTTAAGCTTAGGCCCCCACCACCTTCTCTCTTGATATGATTAATTTTGTGGTGGGAGTACATTTAATACCATATTACATTGTTCCTTTCCTTTTTCAACTTCCTTCCACATATTTTTGGTCTCCTTTTCTTGATAAGTTACTTGATCTTCTTGTCTTGAACCCGTTTGATCTTCTTGCCTTGAACCTGTTTGATATTCTTTCCTTGAACTTGTTTGGAATTGAGTCCTACACCATATTGCAATATGTCCAAAGTTATTGCAATTAAAGCACTTAATATTGTAGTCTTTGTATGGTGTCCATGCCCTAAATTCTTTCTTGAAACCATTTCCATATCCATTCCTTTCCTAAACCCTGTATTGTGAAGTTCTATTTTCATAATCATTTTGACCATGACCTCTAAATTGTGCAGCTCTATAATCAAAACCATATTGCTCATTTCCTTTGCATTGAGAATCTCTATGACCAATACTGTTGCATAAGAAACAATTTCCCTAAAAACCATACCTGCTTCCTTTGAAGTTCCTTCTAGCAAAATCAGACTTCTTTGATCCATAGACCCTGTAGTGTATAGCCCTGTGTCCAAATCCATTACAATAAAAACAATGTTCTTGAAAATCCCTTTGTTCATGCCTTGGTTCCTCATACCTTTCTTGACATTTATCCTTGTGATCATCTTTTAATTGTGCATTGTATCCTTGATCCTTCTTTGTGGTATCCAAATCTTCTTCCTTAACTTCTTCCTTACTTTCTTATTCAAGAATTTCTTTGCTTCTTGAACTTGATTCACCTATCTCAAAACAAGATCCAAACTGGATATTTGGATCCATAGGAGCTTTGGAACTTTCTTCATGAATCTTAGGTGATTCATTTCTTTCATATTTTAGAACTTCCTTTCCTTTTGAGTGTGACTTCCCAAACCTGAAATATGAGACATTTGGTGCTTTAAAACCTTCATGTTCTTTCTCTTCATTTGTATCAAATAGCAAATTGGCACACATATCTATAGCCTCTAAAATACAAGTATTCATTTCTGCTACTTCCTTTTCTTTGGGAACTAGTTCTTCCTTATATATTTCTGAAACAAAACCTCCTAATACAAATAGAGGTCCTTGTGTGTTTATTTTTTATTTCCCTTCTTCATAACAAAGCCCTATATTTATAGATGGATCTCGCTGTAAATCCAAAAATTGATCCAAAGTTTTTGAATTCCTTTGAAATCATGCTAACTTATTTATGTAGGTCCCCAAACATTTCTAATCTTCTTCTTCTAACTAATTACATCTTTCTTTCTTCTTCTTCAATTGCTCAGAAATAGTGATGCCAAACTCTTTTGTTTCTTGAAGCTCTTTTTTGAAACCTTGAATATGTTGATTAAGCATTACTTTGACCTTTTCATTTTTGTGAACCTTATTTTCAAGCCTTTTGATTTTCCTTTTCAATCTCTTGATTTTATTTTCTTGTTTTGTGGATTCCTCTTCTTCATCATCACTACTATTGGAAATGTCACTAGAACTATTGTTAGAACTATTATTGGAACTGCTGCTTTCTTTTTCCACAAATAAACTTTTCTTGTTGCAATTATTGTAGTATGTGCAATCATCATCTAAATGCCCAAAGTCTCTGCATATGAAGCATTTTAGTATTCTTAGACCCTTCTTGTACCTTTTTGCTTGCTCAATGGCTATAACAAGCTCTTCATGTCGTTCTTCGATAGATATATCCTCTTCTTTAACTTCAATACCTAGGAATAGGTGTTTTTGCCTTTCTTCACTTATTCCAAAGAATGTACATTCTTCTTCATCTGTCTTGTCTTCATTGATGTTATTTGAACCATCAATTGCTTCTTCAATGTAGAAATTTTTCTTATTCTTACGAAAACTCTTCTTCTTCTTATGCTTGCTTTGCTTGTACTCGTCCTCTTTGTCATGCTTATGCTTTCCTTATTTTTTATGTGATCCTTTTTTTCATCATCACTATTTTCTTCATGTGGACACTTGTTTGCATAGTGACCATAATCACCACACTTGTAGCATCTGAATTTCTTCATATCCCTATAATTCCTTGAGTCCTTTTTCCTTTTTATGAAGTTAGCTTCCTCATCATTATCTAAATATTTATCTGTCTCTAGATCTTTCCCTTTATTTTTATCTAAATATTTGAATGCAATTTTTGGAGCCTGATGCTTATCTATCCTCATCTCATAAGCTATGAGAGTTCCTTGTAGTTCTTCCATTGTTAGCTTTTCGATATTAATTTTTTCTTCTATCACTAAAACATTTGCATCATACTTCATGGAAAGTGATCTCAAAACCTTTTGAGTAACATATGATTATTTCATCTCAAATCCTAGGCCTCTCATGGTGTTAGAAATATCATCAACTCAAAGCAAAAACTTTGTAATATCTTTAGAATCTTCTATTTTCAATTCTTCAAATATTTTTCTATGAGTTTGTAGTTTTGCCAACTTTACCTTGGAATATCCTTCATAGGTATTCTACAACTTGGTCCACATTTCATTAGTTGAATTACATACCATGACCTTTGTAAAATTTGTCTCACAAAGCCCACTCAGAATACAATTCATTACATTTGCATTTATCTCAACCAATTTCTTGATAGTCTTATATGTCTTGGGATCGCCTTCAACCTTATATTTTTTTGCAACCATCTATCATACCTCATATCCTTGTGATATCAAATATTTCTTCATTCTCATGCTCCAAAAAGCATAATTGTTATCGTAAAACATTGGAGCCTTACTTGTAGATGATCCATAATGTGAAGCCATCTGTGTTCTTGTAGAATCTACCCTCAAGCGATTAGCCTTTTTGAAGGAACACGCTCTGATACCAATTGAATAACACAAGCTTATACTGAGAGGGGGCTGAACAGTATAGTGCCCACTTTTTACTTTCTTTCCAAACCAATATCAATTAGTGTTCTCAATTGCAATAACCAAATAGCAGTGTGCATTAATAACATAGATATCAATAGTAAGCAAGTGCACAAATAACCACACACAATTGAGACACAATATTTAACGTGGTTCTCCCAATGTGGGGTAGTCCACAAGATAATATCCTTATAATACTTCACAAATAAATAGGGATTCTTATCCCAATAAAAATGATTACTTTAATCTTCTTAAAGCTAGGATGTCTTGATCTGCACAAGTGGGATCCACTGATCTACTCAGCTAGGCTCTCCACTGATCTACTTAGTTAGGCTATCCATTGATATGTTGATCTAGGATATCCATTGATCTACTCAACTAGGCTCTCCATTGATCTGCTCATCTAGGCTATCCATTGATCTACTCAGCTAGGCTCTCCACTGATCTGCTCAGCTAGGATATCCATTGATCTACTTAGCTAGGTTATCCACTGATCTGCTCAACTGCTCAGCTAGGCTATCCACTTATTTGATCAACTAGGCTATCCACTAATATGCTCAGCTAGGCTATCCACTAATATGCTCAGCTAGGCTATCCACTGATCTACTTAGCTAGGTTATCCATTGATCTACTCAGCTAGGCTATCCACTAATCTGCTCAACTAGGCTATCCACTAATCTAGTAAAATGAAAGACAAATATATCCACAAGTGACTAGAAAATGATCTCCTTAATGGTCTCAAATAGTGTCAATGTACTCAACAAGTAACCAACAATAATCTCCTCAAAGCAATAGCAAAAACCTCCTTAATAATGGCAATACTCTCAATGAACTCCACTAAATAAATCATGGAACTTAAGTATCAATTTTATCCATAAAATTGATTTTCTAATCCATCCACTTCCTCTCAATAGCCAAGGCACATAATCAAGCAAATTTATCTTCAAATTAAAATCCTAACTCATGTGCATGTATTCTAACTCAAGGTAGAAATTAATTAGGTCTCAAGTTCCTAGTTTAATTTTATAATTAAATCATGCACTAGGACATATAACAAGTTCAACACTTTTCAACCTTATGACTCCCTAATTTCATTAACATATACAGCAAGCACCTACGCTTTTATTATTTAATTCCACACCTTTTGACTCCACATATATCAATCACAAATATTTATTTCCACACCTTATATCTCCCTAATCACACACATCAATAACAAATATTTAATTATACACCTTATAACTTCCTAAGCACATTAATACATACAACAAGCATTTATTTCCCTAAACTCCTTATGAATCCCTAGTTGTCACAGAAATAATTTTAATGCACCAAAAATTTGGTAATAATAAATATTACCATGCACTGGAGATAAATACCTTTATTCAAAAAATTTTGCTTTCACAACCTTTGAAATGGATAATTCCTTTGCCAAAAATCAATGCGCCTTCACACCTTCAAAATCATCAATGCCTTGCCAAAAATCAATGCACCTTCACACCTTTGTGGGAGTCAAAATATGTTCCTCTCACCTAGCACTATGAGGCGCTTACCACATGGGCATCATCCCATGTTGGGATTTAATCCCAAAAACCCAACTTCACCTACGCTAAAATCTAGAAAACTTAAGTTGCATTCCTTAGCAAAACACTTTGCCCCTGGCGGGATTCGAACAACGAACCTGCCTTGTGCAAAGTTCATGCATTACAAACTGCACTATAGGCTTCTGCATGATGTCACTTTCCCGCATTGTTTACTTGAACTTGATCTCAAATCAAAAGTTACTTATCCTTTTTTCTTCGCTGCTCCCCTTTTGACGACCCTCTCTCATGCACTATATCAAGTCTTTAATAATGAAAGGTTTTTACCTTTTATTTATATCCACCTCCATGCATTTGAATTACGTCAGTGAATCTTTATTTATCTCCCCAACCTTTGCACATCCGCGGGTAATATAATACAACCTTAGAACTTAGAATTATTAAATAAAAATTTAATAATTCACCTTTTGACTTTGAATTGGGATATCTCCTTCATTCTTTTGAATTTCGTCATGAAACTTTTTGCACCTAGGTTTTATTGGAAAACCTTTTCATCCATCATAATTTGGAGAAGTCTTAGCATAGTGATTTTAATGAAAAACCCTTTCCAATGGTTTTAATGAAAACCCTTTCCGTTATGTTCTCCTTCAACAAGAGGAATGAGTGAGCTGAGGTTTAGTGGGTGCGACGGGAGTGAGGGTTTGAATTTTTGGGCATGAATATCAGCCAAGGCGGTAGAGGTAGAGCAGGTATAGAAGGGGTAGGTGGGAATCTCAAGCATGGATTAAGTGAGGATCGAAATGAAGGTGGTCAGGCTACGGTAAATTTGGAGGTGGGCATCACATGGGGGCCCGACCCTCCTCAAAAAGACCCCGAAAAAAAAGATACGAAGGACAATGCGGGGCCCAAGAAGTAGCTGTCTTTTTTTGAGACTCTTAGAGGAAAAAGAAATGAAGTTCTCTCTCTTTTGCCCTTAGTTCTAGTAAATAATAAAATTTTAGCCCCAACAAGTTCCATGAGCCCTTTTCTTTTAATGGAAGAATTATCCCTGGTATGTAAGTTTTTGGGAGGTAGGCCAGACATGGAGACTATCAAGACTTGGGTGATGATTAAATGGTGACTAGTATGTAGCTTGGAGTTGGTAGCTTTAACTCGAGGGTTATTCATTATCTATTTTAACAATATTGAGGATGCTAACCGCATTTTAACAGGAGGTCCTTGGTTTCTAGGCAAAAGGAGCCTTTTCTCAGACGATAGGGTGAAGATTTTGACCCTAAAAAGCAAAATATTAACATTGCCCCTATTTGGGTTCATCTCTTGAGTCTACCTACCCAGTTATTCAATGAATATTTGTTGTAGGGCATATCCAAAACTATAGGGGACCTGATCTCCATTGACCATGCGACTATGGCCAAGAAAAGGATGACTCATGCACGAATCTATGTCAATGCTATTTTGAATAATGAATTTCCAAGGTTTGTGGAGTTATATTATGGAGAATACTATATAAAACAATTGATAGAATACGAGAACAGATCGACATTCTATGCAAAATGTAAAAATCAAGGACATCTATGCAATCAATGCCCTAACCTGGTAATGAATAGAGAAAAGTAGAAGTAGGGAATGCTAGACAAAGGAAATTTGAGGAGTTTCCCTAGTAGAGGCAATTTCAATCAAGAAAACTATGTCTACCAAAAAAAGAAAAGAGAGGGTGCAGGGTCCCAACAAGAAAAATGAAAACAACAAGTTGTTGGCAACCAAAATACTCAGGTAAGTTCCAATCCTCTAGTTTCAAATAAATTTTCAATTCTATCCAATATGGGAGTCGGAGGATTATTAGAATAAATGGAAGCCCAGCACCTTCAGGCTAACCTTTCTGACTCTCTCGAATCCCCATCCAAGTCAATATCCTCAAACCCTAATGCTAAAATTATTGTAAGCCCCGTGGGCATCACAAATCTAAACCCTAATGCATGATATCTAGAATCCACATCCAAGTCAGAATCCTTAAACCCTAATGCTAGAAATACTTCAAGCCCAATGGGCATCCCAAATCCAAACCCTAGTGTTGAAGAACTTAGGAAGAAATTTGAGGTATTGGAAAATAAAAAATCTCATCTCCCTAACATCATCACTAGGATCCAAGTGAATCCTACTGAGGGGCCGTCCCACAGACCAGGGGAATACAAGAAAAAAGGAGAAGATTTGGATGTAGGGGTGGAGATATGTGAAACTCTTTAGACTAAGGAATATGGTAGTCCGATTCTACAATAAATTACCTCCCCTCAGTTTAGTCCTAAATAAACCATAAGCACTATGAAGTCTCCTATAGATTTTGGCAGTGAAAAAAGAAGAGGAAGAATATCAAATGCTAAGCATCAAAAAAAAAAACTGATAATAACATTGCCAATGGAAAACAAAGAACCTTGTTTCAACATGTTATTCTGGATGAATACAACAAATTAGGAAAACCCCCTTAAGGCATGGGGAGAGGAAGAAATCCCAAAAAATCTAAATGATGTTCCTCTCATGGAACGTGAGAGGCCTCAATGGCCTTCCCAATCACAGGGAAGTCAGTGCAATAAGAAATCAAGTGAATCCAACTATTATCATGTTGTAAGAAACAAAAACTGATGAGATTCAGTCAAAAACTAGCAAAAAAAAATTGGAATCAAGGGGAGATGGTTTGCAAATCAGCCAGAGGAGCATCTGGAGGCCTTATGACTTTGTGGGATCCTCGAATAGTAGAAGGCACCATTATTGAGAAATATGATAGGGTTCTTAGTGTTTAATTTAAGAAAATAAACAACAGGTCATGGATCCTTTCAAATATTTATGCCCTGACTTCAATTCAAGGAAGAGATCTACTGTGAGAGTACTTAGGCAATCTGAGTGAAATCTTCCATAATATCCCTTGGATTCTGGCTGGGGATTTTAACACTCCTCTTTACCCTTTAGACAAAATGGGTGGAAATGGATCACCTATCAGGAGCATGGATGAGTTCAATGACTTTGTGAACTCCAACATGTTTATGGATGTAAAACTTAGAGAAGCAAATTATACCTGGAGCAATCGGCGGATAGGATGTCATCTCATTTAAGAAAGGCTTGACAAGTTTTTTCTATCAAAGGAGGCTACAACTTTGTTCGGTAATTCTACACTACAAGCCCTTCCTAAAATTTCTTCTAATCATAATCCCATTTTATTTGAGAACCCTAACTCTCAGTCCTTCAAGAAACCTTTCAGATTTCAATCTATGTGGATCAAACATTCCAATTTCAGAGATAACTTAAGTCAGTGGTGGCAGCATCCTGTCAGGGGTAGTGCAACTTTTAAAATTGCTGGCAAATTAAAGTTTGTTAAGGAAAAGCTTCAAAATTGGAACAAAGAGGTCTTTGGGAACCTCTTTGAAAATAAAAAATAGGTTGTTGAAAGTTTGAATATAATTTATTAGAGGATCCAACATGGTGATGTTGATGAAACTACTAGGCAGGAGGAACGAACAAAACTAGCAAAGTTTCATAACATTTTGGCCTATGAGGAAATCTATTGGAGGTAAAAATCAAGGGCTCTTTGGTTGAAATATGGAGATTCAAATTCTAAGTTTTTTCATGTCACCACGCTTAGAAACAGAAGCAATAACAAGATAAAAATTTAAAAAAAATAGATGGTTCTATTACTCAAGACTTAACAGAAATCATAAAGGAGGCAGTAACTTATTTCAATTCTATCCTTGGTCAGGAATCGTAGTGCAATGATGAGGCCAAAGATATTCTCTTACAATCAATTCCTAACATAATAAATGAGGATATAAACCTTAAGCTTCTAGCTACCTTTGCTGATGAGGAAATTAAGGAAGCCTTGTTTAGCATGGAGCTAGACAAAGCCCCGGGACCCGACGACTTTCCCCCTCGTTTCTATCAAGATTTTTTGGACATCGTAAGTGAGGATGTAATTTATGTTGTCATAGAATTCCAAGCAAGCAATCATATCCCAAAAGGTATCAACTCTACTTTTATTTCTCTAATTCCTAAGAATCAAACCCCTGAATCTATGGCTCACTTCAGGCCAATCAGTCTGTGCAATGTTTCTTACAAGATCCTAACTAAATCCATTACAAATAGAATAAGAGATATTTTGCTCCACATCATAGATCCATGCTAGGGAAGCTCTGTCTAGGGTAGGTCAATATTGGATGGAGTTATCACAGTTCATGAAGCTCTGCACTCTACTCATAAGACTAACAGGTCTATTTTTGCCCTCAAGCTTGATATGAACAAAGCATTTAACAGGCTAAATTGGGACTTTCTGATTTTTGTCCTCCTTAAGTTTGGTTTTCACCACCAATGGGTTAATTTTATCAAATAATGTATTTCTAAATCATGGTTCTCGATTCTAGTTAATGAAAAAACTACTGGTTACTTTTAAATTTGCAGAGGAATTTGGCAGGGGGACCCTATCAGCCCCATGTTATTCATCATTGTGGTAGAATATTTAGGTAGAACCATAAAAAATGCTTGCAGTTCAAGGCTAATATCGGGAATCAAGGCAACATCTCTCACTAGGGCTGTCTCTCACCAACAATTCATCGATGATACCCTTATATTGACTAAGGCATCAATGGTTGAGGAAAAAATAATTAAATACATCCTACAACTCTACGAGGACGTTGCTGGTCTGAAAGTTAATTTCAGTAAAAGCAAGTTATATTTCTTGAACACCCCCATTCAGAGGCAAGGAAGGATTGCAAAAATTTTAGGGTGTGATATAGCAAACCTCCCCACTTCGTATCTTGGTCTCCATATTTTCATTGGTTCTCCAAGAGAGTCAATGTGGGACAGGGTTATTGAAAGAATTAAAAAAAAACTTGTTGGATGGAAAGGTCATATTCTATCTCAAGCATGAAAGATGACCCTCACTAAGGCCTCTCTTCAGAGCATTCTAATCTATTTCCTTTTCGTTTTCAAAGCCCTTGTGAAGGTTTTCAATAAAATTGAGAAACTCCAAAAAGAATTTTTATTGATTGGATTAGAGGAGAAAAAAAGGATACACCTTGTAGGATGGACCAAAGTGTGCAGACACAGGGAAAATGGGGGCTTAGTTCTGAGGAGAATTGCTCATATAAATTTAGGTTTACTAGCTAAGTAGGCGTGGAGTCTCATTTTTGGTGAAGAAAATGAATGAACAACTATCATCAAACGAAAGTATCTTCAAAATATGGAATTTCTAAGTGACTCAGTTCCAATCAAAGGTTCTGCTTTTTGGAAAGCAATTCTTAATTGTAAGGAAATCATCAAAAAAGGTTTAAGATGGGTTTTAGGCAATGGTGAGAGGATAAATTGCTGGAATGATAGGTGGGCTAAGGATGAACCACTAACGCAATATCCTAACTTAGCCCGAATCAGAGATATCACATAAGAACTCATTGGCAAAAAAATCTCCAATTATATGGTTGAGGACAGAGGTAGAATGAAGTGGAAACAAATAAGAATTCAAGGATTTCAAGCGAAATCAAATGATCTTTGTAACATTCTCGGGCAACAGTTTATCCCCATGAGACCCAAGGAAGATCAAGTGACCTGGGCTCCTACAAAAAATGATCAGTTCACTATTAAATCAGCTTACAAGCTTTTCCTTGATGATGAGGATTTTATCCTCCAAAAGGACTTAGTTTGGATAAAAAAATTAATTCCAAAAATTATAGTCTTTTCATGGCTAGTTATCCAAGGAAGAATTCTAACCATTGATAATATGATGTGTAAAGGTATTTGTATCACTAATCGTTGTTATCTATGTAGGGCTAATTGGGAGACCATTTATCACATTTTCCTTGAGTGCCCTTTTTCCTTGAATGTCCTAAGTGGGGTTTTTCAGGCCTTCAATATTTCATGGGTTAAACCAGCCATCATACTTGATTTTTTCATCCAATGGCCTTGCCCCTTTTCAAGCCAAATACTTAGATACATGTGGAAAATTTATCTCAATCACTATCTTTGGTAGGTGTGATTAGAAAGGAACCATAAAGTCTTTAATGAGTCTATCCATGATCATAAAACTATCATTGCCAGGATCTTATCCTTTACCAATGAGAATGTGAACCTTATCCCTTTTGATAGTTGTAAACCTCATCTACAGGAGACCATGATTGCTCAATATTTAAGCTTAACCTTGTTAGATGAGTTTGTGCCTAGGGTAGTCAACCCCAGAGCCAATGTTAAGTGGTCTCCACCTCCTACGAGTTGGTTTAAGCTTAATTTTGATGGAGTAGCTAAGGACAATCTTGGAAGAGTAGGCACTGGTGGCATTGTGTGAGATCATAATGGGAATATGATGCTTGTATTTTTTGAATATTTGGGAACAAGGACAAACAACGAAGCTGAAGCTAGAGCTATGTGGAGAAGCCTTCAAATGACTCAAGACTTAGAAGGCAATTTGATCGTAGAAGGAGACTCTATGCATGTTATAAATCTCCTCAATAATTGGAAAACACCTCCTTGGAGGATTAAAACAATTGTTGAAGAGGCTAGGATTCTTTTCCATGGAAGACAAGACATAAAATCCCAACATGTCTTTCGAGAAGCTAACAAAATTACTAATAAGCTGGCCAATTTGGGTGTCGATGGTGACGAACTTTTCAAATGGGAACACGATGTCCCAAGTGAAGTAGAGGAGCTTATTCAACAATAATGCCAAGAATTATAGTCGAATTTACCAACAGGGAAGGCACTGTAATTTCGAAGGCTAGGAGTATTCCCATCTCTTTTTTGAATTGGACTCACAATAAAAATTATCTAAGTTGTCAGTATTCATGGATGCTTCTTGGAAATACCACAATGACTAATAGGGACAGTCACATGTAAATGGCTCCTAGTCATCTTAGTAATTTGAGGTTGGTTGATAATCACAGGGAAGGAAAGAAATGACAATATAAGACTTTGAAGCAAAGCCATGTGGACCACTAGATAGCCACTTCCATAAATATAGCCAGTAGGTTCACTTTTCCAAGGCTGATTGGCCAAGATAGTATGTGGTACCAAAGCATGTCATATACGGAAGAAAGCAATTACCAAAGAATTATTAAGAGTAACTATCAATACAGAGCTTGTGGGAGTTTTTTTCAGTACTTTGCTATGTGTGTCTACAGCTTTTTGTTTCTCCATTGTCTCAAGGAAGGGATCCGTGTATGTTTATTTTTTGTAATTATGATGCATGTGTGTTTTCTTGGGGTATATCCAAAATGTTGTATGGGAAGTTTCTTTTTGATAACAGGCTATGTTCCTTACCGGATGTAATGGCTTTGGCGGCATGTAGATTTTACATATATAGGATCCTTAGTAAGGATATGTTCATCAACAGCCCTGGGCTGATTTTTGTAAAAGGTTTTGTTTCAACTTGTAAAACTCGGTATTAATGCTATAGTATCTTATCTACCAAAAAAAAAGAAAACCCTTTCCGTTGGTTTTAATAAAAAATCTTCCATCAGTTTTAATAAAAACCCTTGCCATTGGTTTTAATAAAAACCTTTACCATTGGTTTTAATAAACCATTAATATAATATTTAAAAAAACAAATATTATATGCCTCTTGTGCCACAAAACCTTGTAAATATCCATGCTCTCCAAAATATCATAAATGATTATTTATGAAGTGTTTTTGCCACCAAAACTCAATGTGATCCATGTGACATCAATGACAACACAAAATAACTCAAATTGCCAACTTATGTCCATCATTATTGCACTTATAACACTTAATTTTTTTATTTCTTTGAGGTGAAAATATCCTAGGATTTCTCCTGGTGAAGCCATATCTATTCTTGTCATGAACCCTACAATTCATTGCCTTGTGACCAAACTGATTACAAGAGTAGAAATACCCTTGAAAAAGTTACCTGTTTATGAATTTTCCATATTCCTATCTTTCATGTGTCCTACAATGTTTAGCCTTGTGCCCAAACCTATGGCATGAGAAGAATAATCCATTGAAACTACCTTGCCTTGACCTCATTGGTCTTTTAGTCTCTTTTATCCTGTGTTGGTTCCTATTCCATTTTTTCCTCTTTTGTGCATTGTTATTTCCTTGTTGAACATTTTGTTGTCCAACTCATCCTCAAAATTCTCACTCTCTCTTACACTCTCTTCTTCTAAAGTTTCTTCTTCTTCATAACTTGAGGTTTACTCCTCTCCTTATTTATTTTGTACCTATTCAAAACCAATACCTATATTTTTTTTTTATCATCTTTGTACCTTGATAATCTTGTCTATGGTTTATGAGCTTTTCCTAAACTTGTGTAGCTTGTCCTTAGACTCTTTTATTTCCTTCCTTAGTGAATCTACTTCATGCTCTAGTTTTTCACATTCTAAAACCTTAGCTTCTAACTTCTCTTTGAACTTCCTTGTCTTATCTATTGAGTTGATTAGATCCTCTATAAGCTTTCCTTTCTCTTCATCATATTATTGAAATTTAAGCTTGAGTTTTGAGTTTTGCTTTCTTACCTACTTTAATGCATCAAGGGCATTAATAAGCTCATCCTCAAGGTCAACTTCTCCTTTCAACTAATTCTTCCTCTCTTTTTTTGCCTTTGAAAACATCTTCATTCTTTTTGACTCTTTTCTACTAGAAGCACTTCCTTCTTCAATTTCCATTATAAGATTCTATTTTGGTCCTTCAAGTGTATTTTCATATTCATCATCATTGAAACTGAATCCACTCCTTGTACAACTATCTTCAATATGACCAAAGTTAACACATCATGAGGATTATTGGTGATCTTTTCCTAACCACTTATTTTTCTTTTTCCAAAAATAGAACTTCATATTTATCATTATCTGAGAAACTATCATCACTATCACTTGAGTACTTACTTGCCTTGTTTGCATAGAAACTCTTCTTATGTATTTGAAAGAACTTATTTTCTTTCTTACCTTGTCTCTCCCTACTTTTCTTTTTGTACCTGTGTTTTTCTGTTTCCCTATTCTTATGATCTTGTTTTTCTTCATCATTGCTATTTCTAGCTTCTTGACAATCAGTTGCATAGTGACCATACTTTCCATAATTTAAACATCTAACTTATTATGTACCTTTATACTTTCTCATATCCTTGTTCCTTTTGCCATAATTTTCTTATTCATCACTAGATAACTCATTACTTGAATTTGAATTCTTTCCCTTTGTCTTCTTAGTAGCTTTGAATGTTGCTTCCTTCTGGAGATTAGGTTCCTCTTTTTTTCTCATCTCAAAAGTTGTGATAACACCATGTAATTCATATATTATCAAAATATCTCTATATTTTTATTACTCTATAGCTGAAATATTTTCACTAAACCTTTTTTGGAGTGACCTTAAAATATTATCACAAACATCAGATTCTTGAACTTCCAGTTCAAGATCTTGCATGAAGTTAACAACCTCATATACACGAAGTAGATAAGCACTAATGTTTTCCTCATCCTTAATTTTTATATCTTAAAATATTCCTTTGATATTTCACAACTTTACCTTTTTGACCTTTTTATCTCCTTCATATATGCCTTGCAATTTATCCCAAATTTTCTTTGCTGATTTGTAGTGCATAACCTTTATAAACTCGGTTTTATTCAAACCTATCAAAATTGCATTCATTGCTTTTGAATTGTAATGATGTAGAATATTACTATCTTTATCTATAGGTGGAGTAGTTGGTGGTGTGTATCCATTTTCAACTACTTCCCGTATTTCATTTCCAAGTGCCATTAGGTGGATCTTCATTCTCATACTCCAAAATACATAATCACTCCCATCAAACACTGGTGCTGAATTATCTGAGGATCCACTCTTAGAATCCATATATGTTATTGTAATATTTTCCTTCAAGCTATTAAACTCTTTTGAAGGAACCCGCTCTAATACCAATTGAATAACACAAGCTTATGCTGAGATGGAGGTGAACAATATAAGGCCGCTTTTTACTTTTCTTTCCCAATCAATATTATGTAATATATTAATGGAAATATCAGCAACAGTAATCAAAGCAATGCATAAATCACCACACATAATAGAGACACCAATTTAATATGGTTCACCCAATGTGGGCTACTCCACAGAGAAAATATTTCACTAAAATTTTCTCAACAAATATCTTGGGAAACCTTTCTCTATTACAATGTTTATGGACCTCTATCCAAAGGAGACACCAATCCTCTAATCAAGTTCATGGATCTCTATCCACAGGAGAAATTATTCTCCTCTGATCTTACTGGTGATCTTCTATAAGAACTACTACCTCCACTACACTGGCTTATGGATCTCTATGCACTTAAGACTCCTACCCTCACTCAGACTACTTGTCTTCACTACCTTGAATAATGGACCTCTATCCACTGGAGACTATCATCCTCTATACTTTTTCACCTCCAAATATTTCTTGCAACTCTATCTCAAATCTGCACTAAACATTATCCTTTGGTCTAGCACAAATCTGATCAATATCTATCCTCAAATTTTTACTAAACACAGTCCTTCGATCTAGCACAAATTTGCTCAATATCTATCCTTAGATCTACACTAAACATAGTCCTTTTGTCTAGCACAAATTTTCTCAATATTTGTCCTCAAATCTACACTTAACACAGTCCTTTGGTCTAGCACAAATCTTCTCAATCTCCATCATCAAATCTACACTAAACATAGTCATTTGGTCTAGCACAAATCTGCTCAATCACTATCCTCAAATCTACACTAAACATAGTCCTTTGGTCTAGCACAAATATTCTCAATCTTTGTCCTCAATCGTTAACACAAAGCTTGACTTAATCACAAATCAACTCTGCTAGATCTGCCCCAAACCTTAACCCAATGTTTGAACAAATAAATCAATCAACTCTTCTCTCAAGTCTTCTCAAAGACTTTTATCAAATTTGCATTGTAAGCTTCTACAAAATCTCACACTAATCTGTCCATAAGTCCTCTCTAGAAATTTTCTAATCTGCTCAATAAGTCTTCACCAAGACTTACCTTAAATTTGCTCAACTAGTCCTCACTAGAACTTGTCCAATCTGCTCAACAAGTCTTCATTAAGACTTACCCAAAATTTGTATTATAAGCTTCCACAAAAGCTTACTCAACTCAACTCAATCTAACACAAAATCCTCTTCAATCATTTAGACAATATTTATATAGAATCTTATTTAATCTCACAGAAACATATAGAGAATTGTTAGAGACTCAATATGCTTCACACTCACAACAATTCTCAATCACTTTCAATATCTTTCTCAAATCAATTTAGAATATAGAATAATTTGTTTTACAGAACTTGAACTATCACTTCAACACTTCCACTTTATTAGGCTCAATAAACTCCACTCAATCAATCACTCAATGAAACACTCCTTGCTTACAAACCCTGGTCCAATCATATGAACACTCACTTAATTATTTCCAACAATAATTATCAAACAATATCACTTAACAATGATACTCATGATCTGGTACAAACCCTAGTTTCAATATAGTTCTCAACTTCATATAACAATGATACTCATGATCTTGCACAAACCCTAGTTTCAAGATAGTTCTCAACTTCACATAAAAATGATACTCATGATCTTGCACAAACCCTAATCATACATATGAAGGTTTATTCAATGTTTCCAACAATGCTTATCAAACAAGGTTTTTATCATCAAATTTCACTCAAAAAAACCTTTAACAATCAAACTCAACAATGCTTATCAAACAACCCTTTTCTCTCCAACTTAGCATTCACAACATTCAACAATCACTCACAAGGAATATGTGCCCATACCTTTTGTTTGATGAATAATTGACCTTAAAAACCTATCTCAATCACAATTACTCTTTTCTCAATCTTAAGGGTTAGGTAGCAAAAACCTTCTCAAAACTTCATTCAATAACTCCCTCACAAATTATTCTCACCATACAAAATGTTAGATCTCAATTACACCTTATTACTCCTTTCAACTATTAAACACAATAAGACTTTATTTTAATATAACATTTAAACTCCTATAAAGCCTTATTACTCCTTTCAACACTTTAATCACCAAAATCACTATAAAATTTTATTTTCATAAACCTTATACCTCCCTAAAAGCTCATGCAAAACAAACCTTAGGACAAAAATTAAATTTAAAAATTAAATACCTTTTTCCCTTGGTGGGAATCGAACCCACACTGCACTGCCACTAGCACCCTAATCGTGGCTTCAACTACCATGTGAGCTAGGTGCTCATGTGGTACCTAAGTGTGCCCACACACACTTATTCCCTACACTACCACCAAAAGCTTTTAAAACCAAAAGCTTCCTCCTTTTGTAGCTACAAAGTCTCGAACTTGAGACCTCCCCTCTGCTGCAACTTAGTGCCCAAGTGAATCGTCATCTGGGCTAGCCGCCTAGATGGTTCTATGAATTTAGTGCTTCTTCCCTTTATTTCTTTTTCTTCCTCAAATTTAACTTTGTGCACACTTCTTCTCTCTTTTGCATTCGATCGACGAGCACAACCAAGAACACATGATTTTTGAAATTACAAATTAAGCCTTTGATTAAGGTTATATCAATATGCCTTTCAAGGCATTTGCCTTCACGTCAATAGATAGAGAAATTAGAATTTGCATTTCAAAAATAATATTTTAATTATAATTATTTAAATTCAAAATGAATATAAATATTATAATTAAATATTTAAATGTCCTTTAGGCCTTTTCAAATAAAATAAAATATAATCTTCCTTAGGTTTTTAGGGGAAAATTTTGCCATCATCACCTTAGCAAAATAACCTTATTATTTTCTTTCAACCACCATGGAACGGAGATATCTTTTCAACCCTTTTATTTTGCCCAATTATTAGAATATTGTTATCCTTCTTGCTTCTATTTTAATGCTTCATCCATATAATATTATATACTTTCCTCCTATAAAATCAACCATGAACCATTTGCTTAAAATTATTTTGACATTTGTTTAGTATTCCTTTGACATCAATGACAACAAATCCTGCTCATATTTCCAACAATATCCCCCTTTGTCATTGATTTCAACCCATTTACCTTTTATCATTTCCTTTACCTCTTTTTGTTCTACTCCCCCTGACTGAATGCTTTCCTCCTAACTCAAATCTCTCCCACTTACTCAAATATCTCCCCCTATGTCATCAATGGCAAAGGGCCACCTTTGGGGCTCGGGGCTAAGAATGAAACTCTTATATTAGCCCCTCCCCCACATCCTATTGAGGTGTTTAATTCTAGGGTGGGAGTATTTCTACACTGAGCATGCACTGATATTTACCTTTGTTCACTTTCCTCCTCATCTGATCCTTCTGATTTCTTTGACTATTCTTGTTCCTGCTTGTCTCTGGAATTTTTGCTCTACACCACTTTATTGTATGTCCATCAATATTGCACATATAAAACTTAATGTGTTTATTCCTTGGAGGTGAAAATGTATTGGTATTTATCCTGGTGAAGCCATATCTATTCCTGTCATGAACCCTGCAATTCATTTCCTTGTGACCAAACTAATTACAAGAGTAGAAATACCCTTGAAAAAGTTACATGTTTTTGAATTTCCCATTTTCTTGTCTTGCATGTGTCCTGCATGGTGTATCCTTGTGCCAAAACCTATGGCATGAGAATCATCATCCATTAAAACTACCTTGCCTTGACCTCATTGGTATTTTAGTCTCTTTTACCCTGTATTGGTTCATATTCCATTTGTTCATATTTTGTGCATTATTCCTTTTCTTGTTGAACTTTTAGTTATCCAAATCATCCTCAGAAGTCTCACTCTCTCTTACACTCTCTTCTTCTAAAGTTTCTTCTTCTTCAGAACTTGAGGTTGACTCCTCTCCTTGTTTATTTTGTACTTGTTCAAAACCAAGACCTATCTTGTTTGTTGATTGTCTTTGTACCTTGATAATCTTGTCTATGGTTTTTGAGTTTTTTCCAAACTTGTGTAGCTTATCCTTAGACTCTTTTACTTCCTTCCTTAGTGAAGCTACTTCATTCTCTAGTTTTAGTTTTTGAACTTCCTTGTATTAGCTATTGAGTTGGTTATATCCTTTGTAAGCTTTCCTTTCTCTTCATCATATTCTTAAAATTTAAGCTTGAGTTTTGAGTTTTGCTTTCTTACCTCCTTTAATGCATCAAGGGCATGAATAAGCTCACCCTCAATTTCAAATTCTCCTTTCTCTAATTATTCATTTATTTGTTTGCCTTTGAAAACATCTTCATTCTTTTTTGACACTTTTCTACTAGAAGCACTTTCTTCTTCTTCTATTGCCATAAGAAATTTCTCTTCTGGTCCTTCAAGTGTATTTTCATATGACATCACTAAAAATGAATCCATTACTTGTAAAAATATCTTCAAGATGACCAAAGTTACCACATCTAAAACACTTGAGGATTATTGGTGATCTTTTCCTAACCACATCTACTTGTTCCTTCTGCCATAATTTGCTTCTTCATCACCAGATAACTCATTACTTGAATCTAAATTATTTTCCTTTGTCTTATTAGTAGATTTAAAGGTTGCTTCCTTCTAGAGATTAGGTTCCTATTTTGTTCTCATATTAAAAGCTATGAGAATGTCATGTAATTCATCTATTGTCAAAATATCACTATCTTTTGATTCCTCTATAGCTGAAATATTTTCACTAAATATTTTTGGGAGTGACCTTAAAAATCTTATCACAAACATCAGATTCTTGAACATCAATTCAAAGTCCTTACATGGAGTTAACAACCTCATATACATGAAGTAGATAAGCACTAATGTTTTCCTCATCCTTCATTTTTAGGTCTTCAAATATTCCTTTGAGATTTCAAAACTTTACCTTTTTGAATTTTTTATCTCCTTCATATATGCCTTGCAATTTATCCCAAATTTTCTTTACTGATTTGTAGTGCATAACCTTTATAAACTATATTTTATGCAAACCTCTCAAAATTACATTCATTTATTTTGAATTGTAATGATGTAGAAGCTTACAATATTTATCTGTTAGGTGGAGTAGCTGGTGGTGTGTATCCATTTTCAACTACTTCCCATATTTTATTTCCAAGTGCCATCAAGTGGATCTTCATTCTCATACTCTAAAATAAATAATTTATCCCATCAAACACTGGTGCTGAATTATCTAAGGATATACTCTTAGAATCCATTTGTGTTCTTGCAAGCTTTTCCTTCAAGTTTTTAAACTCTTTCGAAGAAACCAGCTTTGATACTATGTTGTTGTTTTGTTGTTTTCTATCACGAAATCGTGACACTGTTGAAGAACACAAGCTTATACTGAGAGGTGGGCTCAATAGTATAAGGCCACTTTTTACTTTTCTTTCCAAATAAATATCATGTAATATATTAATGTAAATATCAACAATAGTAATAAAAGTAATGTACAAATCACCACACACAATAGAGACATCAATTTAATGTGGTTCACCCAATGTGGGCTACTCCACGAAGAAAATATTTTACTAAAATTTTCTCAACAAATATCTTGGAAAACCTTTCCCTATTGCAATGTTTATGGACCTTTGTCTAAATGAGACACCAATCCCCTAATCAAGTTTGTGGATATTTATCCATGGGAGAACTCATTATCCTATGCTTTGGTTGGTGATATTTTAGAAGAACTGCTACCTCCATTGCACTAGATTATGTATCTCTATCCACTGAAGACTCTTGACATCACTCAAAAGACTTGTTGAGTGGTATTTTCACCCAATTGTGAAAACACACTCTCCGATAGGATTTGGGTTCTAAATCCTCTGCTTGCAAAGAAATTAAACAAGTAACTTCTCCAAGGTTCCTGTTATGTTAGCATTTTGCATCTGTGTATTAATAATCTCAAATAAAGATATTCAATTAAAATGCTTGGAACACCTTAGTGGTTGCAAGTAACTAAAAACAAGGGGCACTGTGGTTTATTTTACTGTGAAACTTTAATGATTGTTCATTGAACCCTAATAAAGCAAATGTGATTTGGTCTCTATATGACCATGCTGTAACTTCAAAATAAAATTTAATGAAATGCCATAACATGAAGGAATTATTTATGGATTTTGAAGTTTTTTAATTTTTTTATTTTATTTTAATGCTTGAAAAATAAAATTGGAACTTCTGAAAAATAAAGTGCAGCAAAAAGAAAATAAAATGCAAAAGAAAAAGAAATTAAAATTGCATTCAGTTTGATGCTATCCCGTCCTGGCAAAACCGAAGATGTGAGGTTTCCATGCATGCAACCTAACCTATGGGACCTGCAAACACGCACAATCCTGATAAGCTAAGTGCTCGATTCAAAGGGTTTTGAAGTAAAATTCAAATTTCGAACATTCGCCTAATGCAACCCACAAAAGTGGCATTTAACATTATCTATAAATCCGAAATCTGAAAAATGAAAGAATAAACATTAAATCTATAGCATGCACAGAAGATCTCCTTCTTTCTTGCCCACAAGATGCAAATTTCTGAACACTCCTGCATTAAAAATAAATCATGTTACAATAGCAGAATCTCTGGTTTTCTCAAAACCAGAAAAAGGGGAAGAAAAACACTCCCAAGCAGGCCCAGAATGGCATCTCGCCTTCGGCACTGCAACTCTGCCCGTAGCGGTTTCCGACCCTCGTACCAATCTATGCTTCTACTTTTATACTTTCTGGAAATTGTTCTCTCCTTTGCCACTGACGCTTCGTTTCATCTCCCAGATCGCTTCGTTTCACCTTCCCCGCCTTTTCGTTGCTTTTGACTTTATGCTCGACATCGAGACGCTTGATCTTCTCTGTGACCTGTAACGCTTCTGCAGCCCTTACACATGTACGCCACGTGTTCCGCACTTTTCTGCATGTTCCGTAATGGCCCCCTGTAAATCGCGACCAAAAATAGCATGTCGCGATATCACGACATTTTTATGCATGCAGCTTTGCTCCTTTACTTTCACCGCAAAAACGTGACATGTCGCGATATCGCGACATTTTCCTACCAACAGCCTTGTCCGCCTTCATGCACAACAAAAATGAGACATGTCACGAAATCGTGACATTTTTCTATCAGCAGCCTTTCTTGCCTTTATGCACAGCAAAATGGTAACATGTCGCGATATCGTGACAACTTTTCATTCCATACACTTTGCTATTTTTCATCACGAAATCATGACACTTTTCATCTCGTACGCCCACACATCGTGAAATCACGACACTTTTCATTTCTTTCACTCGCACTTTTGTCATGAAATCGCGACACTTTTCATTCGAGCTATCTTCGCTTTCTGTCACAAAATCGTGACACTTTTCTCTTTCGTGCTGTTTTGCTATTTTCTGTCGCGAAATCGCGACACTTTTCTGTTCCATACCACTTTGCCAGCTTTTCGTCATGAAATCGTGACGCTTTTCTATTTTGGGCTGCTCTTATTTGGTCATGAAAACGTGACATGTCACGAAATCATGACATATTTTCCTTCCGTACCACTTCGCTGCTTTGAGCCACAAAAACGCGACATGTCATGAAATCGCGACATTTTTCTCTTTCATGCCACTTTGCTGCCTTTTGTCACGATATCGTGACATTTTTCTACTTCATGCCCCTTTGCTACTTCCTATCACAAAATCGCGACGCTTTTAGTGCCTTGCCCTGTTTGACTAGTTTGACCACGATTTTGTGACATGTCGCGATTTCGCGACAATTTTCCATTCTATCTTTCTCTCTCCTCTTTGGACCGTGATTTCACACAGTGAATGAAATTTTTTTTTTTGCACGACATGTCACGATATCGTGACGTTTTTTCATTTCAGGCCGCGACGGAGCAACATGTCGCGATATCGCGACACTTTTTCATTTCAGGCCGCGACGGAGCAACATGTCGCGATATCATGACACATTTTCTTTTTTGGCAGTGATGGAGCGACATGTCGCGATATCGCGACACTTTTTCATTTTTGGCAGCGACGGAGCGACATGTCGCGATATCGCGACACTTTTTCATTTTTGTGCAATTTTGCCCTTTTTCTTGATTTTTAGCATCTGGGTCACTGAGATCTTCTTTGAAAGCATGCAAAAAAGGTGGGTCCCCAATTTTGGGGTGTGTTGTGGATCAGCCACAACAAATGGTGACTCTACTGTCAAATGCTCTTGAGCATTTTAGTGAGAACCCAACCTGGAAGTATACAAACTTGAAAACCAGCATTAGCACATAAGAAATATAAACGAATGCCCATAGATCAAAAATACATGAATCATCAGTAATCATTAAGTATCAGCTCGGTGTGTGCAATGTGTTTCATTCCCTATCGTTTGAAATTGATCAACATTCCATCGTCAGTTTTACATGAATGCATATGTGAGATTGTGAATGATTTGTGTAACCTAATAAATATGCTAAGAGATTTTGCTTTTATAAAAGGCATAGTCTTTCTTCTAGTATCATACACAAACATTCAAGATTATCAAACCCTCTTAGGATCCACTATATGTATAATGAATTGCTTTATTAGATCCCAAAGTTGGTTATGAGTCCCTACTATCTTGAACCCATGTGCAAGTGAAAGTGAAATCAGAACTTTGGGGAATCAGACTCCCAACCTAATCGAGATGGGAGTTTAACCCTATCCTTACTATTCTGATTTGGAATTCATTACCTCACTTTGAGCAAAATAATTTAACCAATTATGGAAGAAATGGTCATGCTAGTCTAACCCTTTGAACAGTCAGTGGTCTTGTTTTTTAGACAAGACATGTTGCCATGCATGGGCATACTTAACCCCATAATCCAAGACTTACCTTCATTTCTTTGGACCTTGGGGATGACTACCCATCCTTTGCAGAGGACAAGTAGTACGATCCTTCCAATCCAATATAAAGATGAGATGGGAAAAATTAATTTTTTACTTCTTGGACCTTGGGGATGACTACCCATCCTTGCTAGGGACATGTAGTACGATCCTTCCAATCCAAGCTTTGGATGAAAATGGAAAATATTAATTTTATTGCTTGGACCTTGGGGATGACTACCCATCCTTTGCAGAGGACAAGTAGTACGATCCTTCCAATCCAAGATTTATCATGAAATGAGACATAGGAGCTTTGGGGAATCAGATTCTCAACCTAAGCGAGATGAGAATTTATGCCCTATCCTTACTACTCCATGTAGGTCAAATCAAAGCTTTGGGGAGTTGGATCCTCAACCTAAGTTCGATGAGGATTTAGCCCTATCCTTACTACTCCGATTTTAGGCTTTAAGCTTTATGGAAGTGGTCAAAACCACTGTTTTAAGGATCATGTTGCATAATAGGATAGACATGAAATACTTCTTTCGCCCAACCTTTTCTTCCAAGCAAGGTTTTGATCATTTTGCTCAAGATCCTTTTTAATGTGTATAAAATGTGCTTGGTTCTAGATATCTCAAGACTCGGTTCCCAACCTTAGGATTTTCTTCTTATTTATGTGATAGCATAACCTTAAGAGGATTTGACACACTTTAATGATTTGTATTTGAAATGCATATGCAACTAAGATGGCATGTATGTGCAAAGTGAGATGTAATATGAATGCATTGTCTTTTGAATTGCAGATGAAATATTGCCATATAAAACTGACTACTTCATGCATCACAAGTTTCAAACGATATTATTAAATTGTTTGTATTTCTTGCGGAGCTTTCTACCACATAATTCCAATGTTCCATATTTCCCCGATCTAGAACATAAGTTAGCATCTCAAGGCAACTTTTTCATCATCATTTTTTTTTTTTTTTATATAGACAAACAAAACATGTCAAATAAACACACAACTTTAAATTAAAACTTATTCAATCCAAAACCAAACTGCAATCCCAAAAATGAAAATTTGAAAACACAAACCAAAACCAAACCCAAAGTAACTTCAAAAATGATCTTGAAAACACAAACCAAAACCCAAAAAACCAAAATCTATATACAAATGTACAATATAATACAAGATGATGCAAAGCTTGGATTATCACTTTCCTGGATCCCAAACATGATTAGAACATTTCAACAAAAATATAACGTGATATGCATGCCAAATGTTGTGGGAATCCCACAAAAACAAGACTAGACCAAACAATGCAACAAATTTCCACTTGCCATGCTCACCATACCAATTTGATTTAGTTCCAATAATACTCCCATAGGTGAGCATCAAATTACTAAAATGATTAGACAATAAATGATTTTCAATTTTATCATGTCTATTCTTTAAAATGTAAACTTCATAATTCCCTCCTTGATTTAGAATTAGGCTATCCTTTTCAAATATGCAATTTTGTAAGTAGGAGCCTATTTCTACAAATTTCAAAGCCAAATCATTTTCCAAATTTGTAGGCCAATCAAATTTGTGTAACAATTTACAAGCATCTAGGATATTTACTAAATTAGGATCATTAAAAGTTTTTATCCTAGATTCAATTAGTAATTGTTGATGAATTTGGTTTAACAATTCAAGTGCATCAACTTCTTTTCCATTCATTAAAACAATGTTATTAAAGGTGTGATTAAAAATTATACCTTGTTTTTCATTTACCTTTAATGACATTTCATCATAAACATTATTCAAATTCAAAACATGGTCATGCAAATTTTCAACCCTCAAATATTCTTGGTCAAAGTGTATGTCCCATGACTCATCTTGATGATCCTTCATTTGAGTTGCTTCCAATTGATCAATCTCTTTATCATTTGGTTCTAATTCTTTGTTCACTATCCATGGTATCTCTTCATGTGAGGTGGAAGTTTCCATATCTTGCATATCAAGTGAGATATGAGTTTCATCTATAGAGATGTGAGAAAAGAATGCATCATCATATCTCCCCCAACCATTGTAAAAATCGTCATCCAAATCCATAGAATGAAATTCCATGATGTTTGTGACATGATCTCTTGATTCATTCATCAATTCTTTTTCTTCTTTGTCCTTGGTAATAGAATCATTATAATCTTCCAAAATTTGATGAGATTTGAAACCCTCTTCCAAAACATCCTCAAATTGTATAGGAGTTGTAAAGTCTTCCTTTGAGTAGGCGATTATGTTGTCCTGTATATCAATGGGCACACAAGTTTCATTAGTAGTTTTGGAATGAGTGAAGTCTTCCCACTTCTTCCAAGCATCATAATAATCATCTTTCAAAATCAAGTGGTGACGTTCAACTACTTCTTCAACATCTTCCAATTCATCAATGTGTTTCTCATCAAATTCATCTTCACCTTCCTTAGATGGTTCAATTATTTCCAAAAGTGGGTTATTTCTTGAATTCAAATTTATAAGGCTATCATCGTCCAAATTAGTAACCCATGATTCAATTTTATCATAATTTGGAGGGTGAAGAATTTCTTGATCCTTAATTTTACACATCTCATCAATAGTATCTTCCAAGAACAAGTGGTGAAACTCTATCATGTCTTCAAATTCATTTATTGGTTTTCTCCCAATTTCACTTTCAACCACTTCATTCAATTCTATGGTAGGTTCTCATCCTATCACATATATCAAACATTGTTGAATTTAGAACCCCTTCATCCGAATAATCATGTATCTCTATGAATGAGATCATTTCTGCATAATCCTCACTAGTGGATGTTGGCTTAGCAATTTGCACCTCCTCGTGGACTACATCTAAGGTGGTTGTAAGATTTGGATATTCAAATTCATCCCCTTGATCATTCACCTTAGATATCATTGGAGTGGAGGGTGCTATGTTTGATGGTTGGTGTAGGTTGGCATCATTAAAAGAACAATCTCTCATATGAACATGTTGTGCCTTTTCTTCTTCAAGACCTTGTCGTTCTATCTCTTCTAAGATCTCATGGATTTTCTCTAAAGACAAACCACTCAGTTTTTCCTCAATGAGTGAAGCAAGTGTGGGGTGTATGGCTCCTAGGTATACTTCCATGGCTTCCTCTTCTAATGTGTTAAAATTTTCCCACATTTGGGAGTGCAACTCATGAAATCTTCCATTGAATTGACTCAAGGATTCATTAGGCTCCTTACATATGGAGGTAAACTGATTTTTCAAGATTTCTAAGTCAACTTGATTACCAAAATGATAAAGATAGGCTGCTTCTAGTTGTATCCAAGAAGTCCTAACCTCCATGGGTAGTTGGCTATACCAAAAGAATGGTTTATCATCCAAAATGTATGCAAATAACTTACAAGCCACCTCCTCATAGAAAATCTGGAATTGACATAATGTATCCTTGTAGACATGCAGTTTTTGCAAGTATCCTAGTGGCACCTCTTGATTAAAACACCGTAAAAAATCCAATAACATTTTAGGAATTTGATAGGGTACCACAGGTATAGATAAACCCTTATAATGATCCTCTATCATTGATACCATTCTCTCTCTTAGAGACACTATTTCAGCTCTTAGGGATACCATTTGCTCCTCAAGTGTTGCCATTAGTGAAACTTAAAATGTAACTTTAGAACCAAATCTGTTGAATATTCAACCTGCAAGGTAAAAAAAATCAAGTTAGCATCAACCAAGAGATGTACTTATTAAAATCAAATGTCAAGTAATTGCATGAGACCAAAATTTTCAAAATTAAATCAAATCACATATTTCTCTATGAACAATCAAAAAAGTGTTAGAATAATATACAGCATACCTGAATTGCTTAAAATAGAACAAGTAAATAAATTCAGGCCATCCTTTTTACAATCTATTGAGTGTTAGAGGACTAAAGCATAAAAAATTTAAATTTAAATAACACTAAAATAAACCCCTTTGGCCCTCCTAGCACCAATCCATTGAGTGGTGTTAGAGGAGGCCAAAGATGCTAATCAAATGGACTTGAAATATTTAGCAATGTAAAGCTCTTAAACAATTATAAACCCGTAGCATCTAAAATCACGATAAAATAAACCTTTTCATGCCCTCCTTCTAGCGCCAATCTATTGAGTGGTATTTTCACCCGATTGTGAAAACACACTCTCCGATAGGATTTGGGTTCTAAATCCTCTTGCTTGCAAAGAAATTAAACAAGTAACTTCTCCAAGGTTCCTGTTATGTTAGCATTTTGCATCTGTGTATTAATAATCTCAAATAAAGATATTCAATTAAAATGCTTGGAACACCTTAGTGGTTGCAAGTAACTGAAAACAAGGGGCACTGTGGTTTATTTTACTGTGAAACTTTAATGATTGTTCATTGAACCCTAATAAAGCAAATGTGATTTGGTCTCTATATGACCATGTTGTAACTTCAAAATAAAATTTAATGAAATGCCATAACATGAAGGAATTATTTATGGATTTTGAAGTTTTTTAATTTTTTTATTTTATTTTAATGCTTGAAAAATAAAATTGGAACTTCTGAAAAATAAAGTGCAGCAAAAAGAAAATAAAATGCAAAAGAAAAAGAAATTAAAATTGCATTCAGCTTGATGCTATCCCGTCCTGGAAAAACCGAAGATGTGAGGTTTCCATGCATGCAACCTAACCTATTGGACCTGCAAACACGCACAATCCTGATAAGCTAAGTGCTGATTCAAAGGGTTTTGAAATAAAATTCAAATTTCGAATATTCGCCTAATGCAACCCACAAAAGTGGCATTTAACATTATCTATAAATCCGAAATCTAAAAAATGAAAGAATAAACATTAAATCTATAGCATGCACAGAAGATCTCCTTCTTTCTTGCCCACAAGATGCAAATTTTTGAACACTCCTGCATTAAAAATAAATCATGTTACAATAGCAGAATCTCTGGTTTTCTCAAAACCAGAAAAAGGGGAAGAAAAACACTCCCAAGCGAGCCCAGAATGGCTTCTCGCCTTAGGCACTGCAACTCTGCTCGCAGCGGTTTCCGACCCTCGTACCAATCTGTGCTTCTACTTTTATACTTTTTGGCAATTGCTTCATCTTCCATGACGGTTCGTTTCATCTCCCAGATCGCTTCGTTTCACCTTCCCCGCCTTTTCGTTGCTTTTGACTTTATGCTCGACATTGAGATGCTTGATCTTCTCTATGAACTGTAACGCCTCTGTAGCCCTTACACATGTACGCCACATGTTCCACACTTTTTTGCATGTTCTGTAATGGCCCCCTGTAAATCGCGACCAAAAATAGCATGTCGCGATATCGCGACGTTTTTATGCATGCAACTTTGCTCCTTTACTTTCACCGCGAAAACGCGACATGTCGCGATATCGTGACATTTTCCTGCCAACAGCCTTGTCCGCCTTCATGCACAAAAATGAGACATGTCGCGATATCGCTTTTATCCCTTTCTTGCCTTCATCACAAATCGACATGTCACGATATCGCGACAACTTTTCATTCCGTACACTTTGTTGTTTTTCTGTCGTGAAATCATGACATTTTTCATCTCCGTACGCCTCGGCCGCAACATGTCATGAAATCATGACACTTTTTCATTTCTCTGGTAGCTTTTTGTCGTGAAATCGTGATGCCTTTTCATTCGGAGCTATCTTGCGGCTTTTTGTCATGAAATCGTGACATTTTCCTCTTTCGTGTTGTTTTGTTGTTTTCTATCGTGAAATCGTGACACTTTTCTCATTCCGTACCATTTGCCAGCTTTTCATCGTGAAATCGTGACGCTTTTCTATTTTATGCTACTCTATTTGGCCATGAAAATGTGACATGTCGCGAAATCGTGACATATTTTCCTTTCGTACCACTTCACTGCTTGGAGCCGCGAAAACGCGACATGTCACGATATCGTGACATTTTTCCTTCGTGCCCCTTTGCTGCCTTCTGTCGTGATATCGCGACGTTTTTCTGCTTCGTGCCCTTTTTCTGCTTCCTGTCGCGAAATCGCGACGCTTTTAGTGCCTTGCCCTGTTTGACTGGTTTGACCACGATTTTGTGACATGTCGCGATTTCGCGACAATTTTCCATTCTGTCTTTCTCTCTCCTCTCTGGACCGCGATTTCACAACACGTCATGAAATCGTGACAATTTTTGATCAATGCCTCTTCCTGCTTGCCTGAGCCGCGAAAGCTTGACATGTCGCGATATCGCGACGTTTTTTCATTTCCCGGCCGCGACGGAGCAACATGTCGCGATATCGCGACACTTTTTCATTTCCGGCCGCGATGGAGCAACATGTCGCGATATCGTGACACCTTTTCATTTTTCGGCCGCGACGGAGCAACATGTCGCGATATCGTGACACCTTTTCATTTTTGGCCGCGACGGAGCGACATGTCGCGATATCGCGACACTTTTTCATTTTTGTGCAATTTTGCCTTTTTCTTGATTTTTAGCATCTGGGTCACTACAGATCTTCTTTGAAAGCATGCAAAAAAGGTGGGTCCCCAATTTTGGGGTGTGTTGTGGATCAGCCACAACAAGACCTATCTTCACTTCCCTAGCTAATGGATATCTATCCACTGGAGATTGTCATCCTCTATACTTTGTCACCTCCAAAGCTTACTCTAAGCTCTATCTCAAATATGGACTAAACACGGTACTTTGGTCTAGCACAAATCTACTCAATCTCTATTCTCAAATCTAAAATAAAAACAATCCTTTGATGTAGGACAAATATGCTCAATATTTGTCCTCAAATCTACACTAAACACAGTCCTTCAATCTAGCACAAATTTACTCATTCTTTGTCCTCAAATTTGTACTAAACACAATCCTTCAATCTAGCACAAATCTACCCAATACATTTCCTCACATATGCACTAAACACAATCCTTCGGTCTAGCACAAATTTGCTCAATATCTATCCTTAAACCTGCACTAAACACAATCCTTCTATCTAGCACAAATCTGCTCAATCTCTATCCTCAAGCCTTAACACAAAGCTTGACTCAATCACAAATCAACTCTGCTAGATCTACCCCAAAACTTAACCCAAGGTTTGAACAAATCAATCAATCAAATCTACTCTCAAGTCTTCTCAAATACTTCTCTCAAATATGCATTGTAAGCTTCCACAAAATATCACACTAATTTGTCCACAAGTCCTCTCTAGAACTTGTCCAATATGCTCAACAAGTCTTCACCAAGATTTACCTCAAATATTCTCAACAAGTCCTCACTAGAACTTGTCAAATCTTCTCAGCAGGTCTTCACTAAGACTTGCCTCAAATTTGTATTGTAATCTTCCACAAAAGCTTCCTCAGCTCAACTCAATCTAACACAAAATCCTCTTCAATAATTTAGACAAGCTTCACATAGAATCTTGTTTAATCTCACATAAACATATAGAGAATTGTTAGAGACTCAATATGCTTCACACTCATAACAATGCTCAATCACTTTCAATCTCTTTCTCAAATCAATTTAGAATATAGAATAATTTATTTTATAGAACTTGAACTATCACTTCAACACTTCCACTTGACTAGGCTCAATCAACTCCACTCAATAAATCACTCAATGAAACACTCCTTGCTTACAAACCCTAGTCCAAGCATATGAAGACTCACTCAATTATTTCCAACAATGCTTATCAAAAAATCTCACCTAACAATGATACTCATGATATTGTACAAACCCTAGTTTCAAGATAGTTCTCAACTTCACATAACAATGATACTCATGATCTTGCACAAACTCTAGTTTCAAGATAGTTCTCAACTTCACATAACAATGATACTCATGATCTTGCACAAACCCTAATAATGCATATGAAGGTTTATTTAATATTTCCAACAATGCTTATCAAACAAGGTTTTTATCATCAAATTTTACTCAAAAAAACCTTTAACAATCAAACTCAATAATGCTTATCAAATAACCCTTTTCTCTCCAACTTAGCATTCACAACATCCAAAAATTACTCACAAGGAAGATGTGCCCATACCTTTTATTTGATGAATAATTGACCTTAAAAACCTGTCTCAATCACAATTACTCTTTTGTCAATCTTAAGGGTTAGGTAGCAAAAACCTTCTCAAAACTTCATTCAATAACTCCCTCACAAATTATTCTCACCATAAAAAAAATTAGATCTCAATTACACCTTATTACTCCTTTCAACTATTAAACATAATAAAACTTTATTTTAATATAACATTTAAACTCCTCTAAAGCCTTATTACTACTTTCAACACTTTAATCACCAAAATCACAATATAAATTTTTATTTTCATAAACCTATACCTCCCTAAAAGCTCATGCAAAACAAACCTTAGGAAAAAAATTAAATTTAAAAATTAAATACCTTTTTCCCTTGGTGGGAATCAAACCCATGCTGTGCTACCACTAGCGCCCTAGCTGCAGCTTCAACTATCATGTGAGCTAGGAACTCATGTGGGACCTAAGTGTACCCATGCACACTTATTCCCTATACTACCGCCAAAATATTTTATAACCAAAAGCTTCCTCCTTTCGCAAAGTCTCAAACCCGAGACCTCCCCTCTACTGCAACTTAGTGCCCAAGACAATCACCATCTAGGCTAGC
The DNA here is from genome assembly GCA_028583015.1 of Wollemia nobilis. Taxonomy (NCBI): domain Eukaryota; kingdom Viridiplantae; phylum Streptophyta; class Pinopsida; order Araucariales; family Araucariaceae; genus Wollemia; species Wollemia nobilis. Next base: position 5,047,399 of record JAQPPZ010015929.1, read on the forward strand.
CACCTAGATGGTTCTATGAATTTAGCATTGCTTCCCTTTATTCCTTTTTCTTCCTTGGAGTTAGCGTTGTGTACACTTCTTCTCCCTTTCACGTTCGATCAATGAGCACAGCCAAGAACACACAATTTTCAAAATTACAAATTAAGCCTTTGATTAAGGCTATATTAATATGCCTTTCAAGGCATTTGCCTTCACATCGGCGGATAGAGAAATTAGACTTTGCATTTCAAAAATAATATTTTAATTATAATTATTTAAATTCAAAATGAATTTAAATATTATAATTAAATATTTAAATGTCCTTTGGGCCTTTTCAAATAAAATAAAATATAAAATTCCTTAGGTTTTTAGGGGAACCTTTTGCCATCATCACCTTAGCAAAATAACCTTATTATTTTCTTTCAACCACCATGGAACGGAGATATATTTTCAACCCTTTTCTTTTACCCAAATATTATAATATTGTTATCCTTCTTGCTTCTCTTTTGATGCTTCAGCCATATAATATTTAAGTTAAATATTATATCCTTGACTCTTATAAAATCAACCATGAACCATTTGCTTAACATTATTTTGACATTTGCTTGGTATTCCTTTGACATCAATGAAAACAAATCCCGCTCATATTTCCAACAACCCTCATGGTTCACCTCGGCTCGCAATGGATCCAATCAAGAATTATATGTGGTAGGGTAGTTTTCCTCCTCTACATACTCACTACAAAAATTTCTTGAATAAATATTTGCTAATATAAAGAGAAAAACAATTTGTGTGATTTGAGGAAAAAAATGGCTCAAATTGCTTCTATATGCAAAAGCTATGGCATTTGAAATGCTTTCCTTCTTGGAGCCCAAGGCAATTAAAAATATTAAGGTTTTAAATTTTGAAGGTACCATGATCACCTAAAACATGTGAGTTAGAATAATGTGTTTCACAAGAGAGAGACCATTGGAATTTTGGCATCTTCCTACTACTAGGAAACATGGACAAATAGGAAGTTGAAAAATGGGTTTCAAATTATTGGATAATATTCTTGGTATATAAAACAATTATTGATTATCAACTTGAGCACCACATTGACTTCCATGTCAATTGTAAATATATCCATAACTCATAATAAAACAAGTAGTGAAGCTTGAGGGGATTAAAACCTCGCATATTATGCTATGGATGTCTTAGGATAACTAGTTTAATAAGGTGACCATACCCATCCCTATTACTTGAAGCAATACTGATATTTGATGAATGAATGGGAATCCTCTAAAAGGAAATTAAAGTTTTAAATAAAATTAAGAGGGTGAGAATTAACCCAATAACTAAAGTGAACACAATTATAAATACAAATAATGATAGCCACCATAAACATACATGTTGATGGTAGTAAGGATGACTCAAATCCTTGAAGATATTTTCATCCTCCATAGTACCACCATATGAAGTCTTGATGACAAAGGATTCTAACCACAAAGGAGGATTGAACATAAAATGACTTATGGAAAAGAGAATGCATACAAAAGTTGAATCTAATCCATATAAGAGCACAAACAAAATATAAATGAAAACTCAATTTTGAAATACTTCTATCCAAATCAAGATACATGTGCCCATTCAAATTAAACCTAATAAAATGTGGATTAAATAAAATTTAATTTTTTAACATTTCCCTCTTAAAACTATAAGTTTTATCAATGGTGTCCATAATGGAAGATAGATATCTATCCCATAAAATTATGTGGACTCTAATAGGTATGATTTAAATTGTACTTGGAGGATTAAGTTTGTGAAGAACTAACACTACCTTATTGCACAATAAGAAACCCTTTATTTTTTATGCTAAAATTTTGACCATCAATCCAATGTAGTTTGTGAGCACTAATCTAGTTTGATATATCTTATGAAGTACCTAGAGATAATTTACTCTAATAATCAAAAGGAAGAAGAGGATTCAAAATCCCCCTAACAATTGGGTAGTTTGGCATTTAAAACCCACTTTGGTACCATGTTGGATTTCATAATATTCATCCAAATAAATTAAAACAACAATTACTCAAATTATATAGCAAAATAAGAATAGAGATAAAAATGAGAATGATAAAAGAACATGAAGATGCCCTTAGGAATAAAAAAACTAATGATAATAAGATGATCAAATATCGTAGAATGGATCAAGTTAGGATATGTATAAATATATCTATCAAGTATATAACAATTAATTGACATAGATTAAGGTTAGGATATAAATTTAAATTTATGAAGTTACCTATGACCTATAGAAACCTCATCTTATACTTTACAATGTTAGACCTTTTTCTTGTAGAGTACATTATTGAAATGGATTTCACCACTCCCATAGGGTAATTGATCATAGATAAATTACATCATCAAAGAGAAGCCTGAATTTACCTAATAAACATTCTAAAGAATTGGATAGGTTAGTTGAATAGGGTAGGAGACATAGAAGTAGGTCCCAAGATGATAGGTTTTAGAGAAGAAAAAGAAAGAAAAATCAATATTTTGTTAGTTCTAGAACTTGACCAATCCATTGACATCAATCTGCTAACATCATACTAATCCACTGATTTAGATGTTAATTCATTATCATGGATATTGATCCATTGACTAAAGTGAAAAATTCACTAAGTTTAGGATCTAACTGATTTGCTAAAACTAATTTTCTATTATAATTTTGATTCATTGCATTAAGTGTCGTTTCATTAACTCAGTCACCTATCTGTTAACAAAGAGAAATTCATGAAAAAAACAAATTCATAGATGTTGATTTGTAGAACATGGTTGATCCACTAAACATCTCAACTTGCCAGGGTTAATTTGGTGAACTTTTTGATCCAATGATGTCAACCCACTCAACATGGATGATATATTGAATTGATAACATCAACATGATATCATCCCAACCAATCAAATCAGTAAATCAAGATATTTTAAGAAGTAGCCCAAATGGATGTGAAGGTGTTGATTCTTTAAACTATGACATCATCATGATGTCACCTAACTAATAAGGGAATATTTTGTTGTCTTATTTGGCATTTATTTGTTAAAAATAATATTTGTCTACTAACTTGGGCATTGATTCATCATCATGGATGTCAATTCAATGACTTGATGATATCAGTGTGAAATCATACCAACCAATTGAATTAAGAGATCAATAAGTTTGAAGAATAAGTATCCAAGAATGGTGTACAAGCATTGATCTATCAAAATATGATGTCATCAAGATATCACCTAATTAATAGCAACAAGTTTTAGTCATATTGTTTGGCACTTAATTCATTTAAAATGGAACTAATCCATTGAATTCATATCAATTGAATAACTCAGATGTTGATTTATCTTCATGGATGTTGATATGTTGAGCATGTCAATTTATTGACATGGTGATATCACCAACCAATTGGATCAATAGATAAGCCAATTGGTAGTCAAAGAAGTAAGGTCTCCCAATTAGAATATAGATGTCCAATGGTGTCAAGTCACAAATGAATATATCACACATTAGCACTATGTCATACTCAAGAGTGCATTAGCATTAAATCTCTACTACCTTTTTTGAATGAATCCAACCAATGTATTAGGGTTGTGGATTCATTGAAGTATGGAATCTAAATATTCTTGTGCAATTATGTTCTTATAAATTCTAATATTAATAATGATGTGAAGAGGCTTATCTTTTACCTAGAACCCAATGTGAAATAATACCTACCATTCCTCAAACATGTCAAAGATTGATGTCTTATTAGATTGCTAATTCTTTATGCTTATACATGTGACATCAACCTCCTCTTCACTTTCTTGTAAATATGTGTAGTCATTGACATATGATTTTACCACCAAATACTTCTATTGATATTTATAGTTAGTATTATCATTAATATGAGTCTTATGATGACTACATTTATTCACACTTTTTTATTTTATCTTGAGACGTAGGTGGACTCTTATGCTTGTGTTGCATTACAAGGCCCTTGGGTGTTGGTACCATGGATTATCAAATAATAAATGGTTTGGTATTCGGTATCAACACTATCAAATATACTACATATGTTGTGCCTTTCTACTTTACTTGATATTTCCCCTCTAATTTATTTATAAAATGAAAGGAGTGTGCTAAGGAATCAACAAGGAAAAACTCCATTTGTGAGTGGATGGGATAACAGTTTCTACTTTTAAATTTGAGAAGTTAATGCTTCTTATTTTTGTTAATGCAAAGGATACTAATAAATTCATTGAATACATCAATATCTTGGTAGACAAATTGGTCTCTACATTGGCACAATTGCAAGAAATACGTATTCAATTTCATAATGGTACAACGGGTACAAGCAAGTGTGAACCACTTTTAAAAATCTTGGTCAAGTGTTAAAGGGATCTCCATAACCTACTAGATTGTTGTTGTGGCTTCCCAAAAACAAGTAATCAACTTTGATATCTTTAAGGATGTGAGATCAATATTATCAATATCAAAGAAATTATTAACATAGAAGTATACTTTTAGATACAAGAGAAAATTACCCATATCCTTCGTATATATTTTATTTGCTCCCTTGTTGATAATGAGATCAAATATGATGTTTTTTGTTCTCCCAAGGCATCTCAAATGAGTTTTTTGATGTCCTAGGTTGTTTTCCCTATTGATTTTGACCTTCTATATTGAAAATATTTTTATGAGTGTGGCATTAGTAATGGTATACAAATATGAAGCTCAACATGATACTTTTATTCTTGTACCATGAGTGTGTGAATAGACATATATTAAGCATACAAGAGGCCTGCTTCTTAAAAAGAATAATTATAGAGAAATGAAAACAAGATAAAAGAATTTTATAACAAATGAAAAATTTACTATGATACCATTTTGATCCACACTGTGGGGCTCAATATATGGTGGTGTGGAGGACACCACCTAAAATTGCTTGTAGCACCAAATTAATTATGCTTTAGAGTTGTGTAGATAAATAGACAATAAAATATTTCCCTTAAAATAAAAGTTTATTCATAGACAATACAAATGTAAATATACTATAGAATATAAATTTCACTTAAGAGTATTGAAAACAATATAAATTCTTAATGCATGATGTGTAGTGCACAAGGACATGTACACTTTGTTCTTATATAGTAAAATAAATAATAGAACAAAATATTAAGAATTATAAGGACAAAAAGAATTAGTACAAGGGAAGAAGAGAAAAGAGTAAGAAAACTGAAATTGTAGTGAAAAATGAGAAACTACATTTCTAACCTATATACCTGATCTATAACACTTACAAAGTAGTTGGGAGATAAAAGTATTTGGCTTCTAACTAGTCAAGAATTCATTCCTATAGCAATTACAAAATTATCCAATTGCCTCTTCTAGGGATGACATAAATTTGTAATATGCTAAATGGAAATATTAGATAATTGTATTTATATATCTAAATATTGGTATACAAAGTATTCTTTCTATTAATTCTAGCATCTGGTTGTGACAAGAGGAGCCGGTGCTATAGGTATCTATGTTTGAGTGCTCGATTTCCATAGGTATTGGTACCAAGGAAACTTTAGCACCATAATGGTTATGATGCCACCAGTAGTATTTGTGCCAAGAGTGATTTTGACACCATAATGGTTATGAAATTATCCTATATGGTTGAAATTATATATGGATACCAAGGCCTACAAAATTGTAATGATGTGGTATCATTCCTCTTGATAACTTGATCTATATTTGCTTTGCTTAGATTAGTAAGATAAGTGATGCTAAAACATGATAGTATGAGTAACCCTTAACAAGAGATCAAAGTTGATGTTGAGTCTAAAAAGAAGCAACTACCCTTACAAAGAGATCTACGCAAGGGAAAAATATTGTTTTAGAAGAGGATGATGGTTTAGTGCTAAAGGAAAAACCCTTGGAAGGAAAGATATTGTTAGCATTAACATCATATAGGAAAGTATTAGATATGCTTACACTCATAAGTGAGGATGCATCACCAAGAAATAAAAATATAAGGATAGTTGGTCTTGTTTAGTTGTTAATGGATATTGATTTGTGCATGGAGAATTTCTTGACCAGTCTCATTGAAAAATGGAGAGTTTGGGCACTATGACTAGCTTGTGAGATTTTTAAATAATACAATAAATTATAAAATAATGACAAGATAACATATTAAAAACCGGGAGAGAAAAGATAAAGGAATTTCCATATCTAGTAGAGCTACCTATCAATAAATTCATTATGTACAAGAATCCAATAATGGCGTACCTTAGAGTAACTCAAAAAGGTATGCAAACATTGTCTAGCATTAAGATCTAAAATATTTCAAATAAGCCCAAGGTATATTTTTGGCATCTCAAGTATCTCGTTTGCCTCATCCAATGGATTATAACTAGTAGCATTCATTAAGAGCATTCCAAATGGATGGAGAATCTAGTTGAATTTTAGAGAACATGCACAATGTCTTAGGGAGGATTTATGAATCTTGTGTGGATTCAAGATGAAGGTAAATTAAAACCAAGTAAAGAATGAGGTATATTTCCAAAATAAATAGCAATAAAAATACATTGCAACCTTAGAGTCATAAATTCAAGAGAGAAACCATTGAATTGTAGCTTTGAAATCTCATATACAAGATATGAATTTGGAGTTAGATGAAAAATGGAAGTAGGTGATAAAATTTTATTAGTATTTGGATGAGATATAGCAATGTTTGATAAGCTATGAGAAAAATTGGGTCATCCATAGAAATTATGGAAAGAACATGAAGTAGCAATACTTTTATACTTGCCAATATACCCAATAATTGAAGGCTATCATTGCAACCATTCCATACAATAATCAAAAAATATTTAGACTCAATTTTCGCACCTAGAGTTTCCTATGACACACTTGGTGATAAGGATAACCAACCTAGAGGAGTAAGCATATGTAAGCAGTAAAAGTATCATGATGCTAGCTGAAATGACACCATAACGAGTCATCTTGTCAACCACGTGAGTCTTGTAAATATTTATAGTTATTTTAACATATGTGCCATGGTTTGTTGCATGTGTGTGTGTGACACCAAAATTTATAATAAAATGTGTTATTATAAATATTTTCAATTTTTTGATATATGGTTATGGATTAGTTGCACAATGGTTAAGCAATGAAACTACTTTAGCATTCTTGCTTGTTGTATATATTCATACCCTAAATTATTCTAGAGGTATCCATTTTTTGGCATATAAATATGAGTTATGTATGTTCATACTATTCAAGGAGATTACGTGCAAATGTTGAGACTAGTTCACACTGTACACTTTTAATGGAGTAATGAAAGGTTCTTTCTATTTTACACTTTTATTTGTTATTTATTTCATTGTATATGTTGGAATATATTACATTATTTGATTCCTTACTAATGTACCTTCATGGGTACATATTTATATTAGGAGTGTATTAGGACTTAAGTACTTTATTAAAGCAATGTAATAAATGCACAAGTGTTAGAATGTGCAATGATGTAAATGTGCATGTAGTCCACATCTACATAAGTCCTTAGAATATAATAGTTAGGTGCCATAGGAATATTGAAGACAAAGAGTTGCATCTAATTATAAATAGGCCTTCATAGACTAGAAAAGAGAGGATTTTAGAGTGCATAGGTTGAGTAGTAGTAGATACAATGTAGATCCATTTTTGCAAATATGGAGAGGTTGTGACCTCCATTGATGAGCATTGTATATTTTCGTGAGATTTCTTATATGAGAATTTATTGAGTATTGTATCAAGTTTTCTATCATATTTTCATTCATATTAGTTAGTCATTATCATAGTTATAATATTGCATGCTTATTTCCATACTCATGGTTGCATTTCCTTTAAGTTTAAGGCTTCAAATGCTAACAGTGGTATCAAAGCACAAGGTAGATCAATAGAAAATAGTGAGATCCACAAGAGCAATTGAGAGGAGATTGTAAATATCATTTTCATATTTTTAAAATTATATTTTGGTTAGATATTTTCCATAGAGTTGTAAAAAAACTTGTGAAGACTAGAACTCAACATTGAATCCACTAGATTGGCAATCCAACTAGTGAAGATTATTTTCTATAAATTTATAGAAATTTCTATTATCATTGCCTAATACTTTGTTGCAAAATAAAGGATATTAAAATAGATTTGGGAAGCTTCCTACAAGATCTAGGAAGAATATCATCTTTGAATCAATCCGATATCTAAAGAAACTAACAAGAGATTGAAGATTTGGAGGCCTAAGGAGAAAGGTCCCATTGAAATATTTATGGATTGAAGATTCCTATTTGAATATTGAGGAGAGATATAGTGGCCAAGGAAGCCATATTAAAAATTGCAAATCTTATCTACTTGTTGTGGTGTAGTAGTAAATTCCCTAGGTGTTGGTAGAGGCCAACCCATGTTCCATTCCCCTTGTCTCCATCTTATAGATATATGGTATAGTTAGGAATGTCCTATGTGTTGGTAGAGGCCGACAAGGCTCCATTCCTCCTATGCCCAACCCATTGAAAGTGGCACCCCAAAAGGGGTGTTTTCCACTATAAATTAGTTTTCTTGTCAGAATAAAGTTTTAGGAAGGAGAGAGGAGGAGGGATGTTTTTCGCAAGACTTCCCAAACTGTTAAACTTGTTTTAGCCATATCTCACTCATCTGGACTTGGATTGAGCTAAAATTTTGAGGGTAGATACCTGAAAAACCCTAGAATGTCTCCACCAATTTTTTAGATCATTTGGAGAAACACAGATCCTAGCACATCCCTATGTGTGAACAAGATTTTTGGCAAGTGGTTGTGTAAGGGTTTCATCTAGGTTGAGTGCAAGCAGCTCCAGAGGTTGGTTTTTAGGGCCTTCGGGTCCTAGCAGCCAATATTTTTGTGGTTTATGCTCAATATTTTAGCAGGATACATTGTAGGGGATCCAAGATGGGTTAGAAATTTATCTTTCAACAAATCATGATGTGAACTTGAGTGACAATGACTTCCAATTCTTTGCACAAAAGAAAAGTGAAAACCATACCTTTCCACGGCATCTAGGGCAAGGATTAAAGAGATCACGAGACAAGTTTCAAGTAGTTGATAAAAAAATGGTTCATATCTCAAGTGAATCTGGTGCTAAGATGCACCCACAAAATAATTCTACTATGAAAACCCCTATCAAGGGTAAGAATTTTGAAGACTCGATCCCAAAAATAAATTTTAGGGATGCCCTCCGTGGTGGACAACCTCATCCCAATGCTAATATTAATCTTAGGGCTTCCCATAAACCTCTAAGAATGCCTAATATTGATCCTAGGAAAATGGAGTCAAGATTTCTTAAAGCATCTGATGGAACTCCTATTGTTAAGCTTGATATGGGTAACATTCATACTGGCATTGAAGATTAGGAGAAAAGAGGACTAATTTTTTGGTTCATGGGTTTTCATCCGAGCCTATCTGCTTTCAAATTTTGGGCTGCAAAAAGCTGGAAAACCAAAGGTGAGTTACAAATCTCTATTTATCCAAATGGTTATTTTCTTGTTTTATTTTCTAATAATAAAGATAGAGAAAAAACTTTTCAAGGGGTTCCCTGGTTTTTTGGAAGGGCAGGGCTTTTCATGAAGCCCTAGCATACTAAATTTAAAGTCGAAGAAGAGATGCCTTCTATAGCTCCCATGTGGGTTAGACTCTTTGGCCTCCCTATTGAATTTTGAAATCCTACTATAATTTCTTCAATTGGAAACTCTTTAGGAACTTTTATGATGATTGTTGATTGTACTCAAAATTTTGAACATATTATTTATGCTCATATTTGTGTTTTAATGGATTTTGACAAACCCCTACCTAAAAAGATCACTTTACAATTTTGGGAAGACACTTGGGAGCAAGTAGTGGACTATGAGAACATTCCTTTTCATTGTAGAATTTGCCATGATTATGGTCATTTGGCTAGTGTTTGCCCAAATAAAATTCCTGATCAAAAGAAAGAAGATATAAACTCAACAAGTTTCCAAATGCCTAAGAAGAAGAACACTAAAAAAAAAATAGTTATGAATGATAAATCAAAGTCATCTGCTAATATGTTTGAAATCCTTTCCACAAATGATGTCCCAAGTGAGGAAGAGGGAAATAATGGAAATAGAAATCTTAGAAACACAATTTAAATATGAAGGGAAGAACTCAGAGACAAACAAACAAATCAAAGGTTTTCAACATAAAAAAAAGGGAGAAAATTTACACAAGAAAAATAATATTTTAAATGTTAAAACTTCAAATAATATAGGTCCTAATATAGACTCTATTGAACCCTCTAGTAAAATTTTGGTTATGTACTTGCATTCTTCAAGGTTAGAAGCCATCTTAGATTCAATTGGAGTAAGTCAAGAAACAGAAAAAAAACTGAAGATGGATTCTAATCAAAAAGTAGGTCACAAGACCAATCAATATCATATGGTAAAAGAAGGTGAAAAGCTTGTAGAGGAAGGTAATATTAATGCCCTTCCCAAATTTTTTAGCCCTGGTGTTAATGAAGATCATCACTTGGAATATTAGAGGACTCAAAGGGAGTCTTTCAAAACAAAATGAAATTAGAAGAATGATTCTAGATAAATCATCCACATCTTGTTTTCCTTCAAGAAACGAAGATGTCAATGGAGGATATGGACTCAATTGCCAGTAAAATTTGGCCAGTTGGAAAATTGGTTTTCCCTCAGTTCCTAGGGGACGTCTGGTGGCATTGCTTGTCTTTGGGACCCAAAAGAGGTAGTTATTCACCATATGGTTGGCAGTTGGGGTCTGTTGGCTATAGTTATTCAAAGTAGACATTCCAACCAAATTATGCTCTGCATTACTATTTATGCTTTGATTGCTTTGGGAGAAAAAAGAAGACAGTGGAAGGATATAACTCATATTATCTCTCATTTTCCTGAATCTTGGATCTTGATCGGAGGATATTTCAATACCATTCTCTCTCTGGATGAGAAAATGGGGGGAAATAGAAATTTGGATAAAAGCACTGACCTCATGAGCGAATATATTGCAAACCTCCATATTGTGGACATCCAACCAGATAATGGCCTTATGACTTGGTCTAACAGAAGGCAAGGCTTAGCTTGTATAATGGAGAGATTGGATAGGTTTTTGCTCTCTAAAAATTTCTTAATCCATGGTCACATTCCTAAAGTGAAGACTCTTAATAATGTTGGTTCGGATCATCGGCCGATCATGGTGGAAATGTGGAAAACTAATGTGAGTTTCTCTCCTTTTAATTTTCAATTAATGTGGCTCGAGACAAGTTCCTTTAGACCTCATGTGCAACAATGGTGGAAGGAAGGTAAGCCTAGGCATGGGACTAAGATGTTTTGTTTTGCCAAAATACTGCAATACATTAAATCCAAAATCAAGACTTGGAACTGGAAGGAGTTTGGGGATGTTCATAAAAAAAATATGAAGTTATTGCTCAACTTGAAAATTTGAATAAGAAAATTCATTTAGATGGCCTCACAGAGAATAGAAGTGCAGATTAAATTAAACTCACAACTCAGTTAGAGGAATGGGAAAAAGAGAAGAACTCTTATGGAAGCAAAAATCTAGAATTCAATGGCTCAAAGAAGGAGATTGAAACACAAATTTCTTCCACAAATCTCTTCTAGCTCAAAGATCTCACAACTTTATTTCTTCCCTAAAATCAGATTCTGGAGATGTTGTCTATACTTGGGATGGCATGAACTCTATTGTTGTTGATTACTTTTCTAATATTTTTTCTGCTACTCCTCTTGACTCAGCTTCTCAACAAAATGTTCCTCAAGCAATCCCTTCTCTTATCACTTCTGAGGAGAACTCTATTTTGATTGCTCCCATTACTATCAATGAGCTTCAACAGGTAGTTTTTAAAATGCAAAAAGGGAAAACCCCAGGTCTTGATGGTTTTCCCATTGAGTTCTACCAAGAGTTCTGGGATATTCTTCATGCTGATTTATTAGAGGTGGTGGAAGAAGCCAGGAAAGCCAAAGAAATTTTGAAGGTTATCAATAAAACTTATATTACTCTTGTTCCAAAAGCTCAAGAGGTTGATCATATCTCAGCTTTTAGACCTATTGCTTTATGTAATGTTCTTCTCAAAATCATTACTAAAATCATGGCTAAAATGTTGAAGCCTCTTTTGCATAAGATTATTTCCCCTTAGATACCTCAGGAAGTCATCCATTCTATGGATATGCAAAAATCTCCTTCCATGTTCATTCGGTTAGACCTATCCAAAGCTTATGACAGAGTGGATTGGCACTTCCTTATCAAAGTTTTGAGGCAATTTGGTTTCTCTAAGGATTGGATGGATTGGATTATGGGATGTATCTCTTCAGTTTCCTACTTAGTTCTTATCAATGGTAGGCCTTCTCAGTCGTTCCCTACTTCCAAAGGTATTAGGCAAGGTGACCCACTATCCCCTTATTTATTCATCATTCTTGTTGAATGCTTGGGTAGGACTATAACCAAAAAGAGGGAAAAATAAAACCCTTGAGGGAGTTACCATTGCTCATGGAGCTAGACATATCTCTCATCTTCAATTTGTGGATGACTCTACTCTTTTAGGTAAAGCTATAGTTAAGGAAGCTTCTAATATTAAGCAAATCATTAGCTATTTTTCTAAGGCTACTGGGTAGTTGATCAATGAAGACAAATCTAAAGTTATTTTCTTTCATTTCTCTACAAAGAATCCATGGTATTGGATAAATTAATATATAAGAAGACCTCCCTTCTAATCACTTATTTAGGTATTCCCATCAATATTCAAAGGCAAAAAAATAAATATTGGAATTGGTTGTTGGACAAAGTCAAGAAGAAAATTGGAAAGTGGACCAATAGGTGGCTTTCTTCTAGGGGTAGAATCACCTTGGTAAAATCAGTCCTTCAAGCTATTCCTATTTATGTATCTTCCATGTTGAATATCCCAAAGGTTGTTCTTAGAGAACTAGATCAAATCAGTCATTGATTCCTTTGGAGTGGTACTAAGGAGAAAAGAAAATGGGCCTTGGTGAAATGGGACACTTTATGTCTTCCTAAGAATGAAAGGGGGTTAGGATTCCGATCTTCTATTAATAACAACAAAGATTTAGCTACTAAATTATATTGGAGGATGTTGCATAACCCCAATGCTCTTTGGACCAATAATATTCATGCTAAATATACTGAGAACAAAAGTCCTAAAGACCTTGTTCGCTATCAACTTCCCACCAAAGGTTCTCCCATTTTAGTACTTCTTAATACTGGTGAGGATTTGATAAAGAAAATTTTATTTTGGATCATTCATAATGGTCAACAGGTAAAATTTTGGATAGATTCTTGGGATGGTCACAAGCCTTTGATAACTCAGTTTCCCGATTGGAGGCCTTGGATGGAGGAGCTTCACCGAGCTAATTGGATAAAGGTGGCTAATTACTATTGGTACCATACTAGTAATTCAAAGGTTGGTAGATATTGGATCCCTATTGAGGACTGGCCTATTCAAATCCTAGAAAGGCAAAGACAAGATATCCAAGGCATCCTTCATATGAGATCTCTCTCTTGGTCCCATGAAAAAGATTGTTTTGGATGGAACAACACTACTAATGATGAGTATTCAGTTGCTCAAGGTTATTTGACCTTATGCCATAATAATCCCAACCAATCTTCCGACATATTTTCTCGATTGTGGGCTCAAAATCTCTAGCCTAAGGTGAGGTTCTTTACTTGGCTTTTATTGCATCGTAGGGTGCTTACTAGTGAGAAACTTATGAAGCATGGTTTTCATGGCCCTTTTAGATGTGAAATGTGTGAAGAGAATGTAGAAACTCTCATCCATATTTTTATTAAGTGTACTTTAGCCTCTGAGCTATGGAGGAGAATGGCCACTTTACTTGGCTTACAGTGGTCCATTTTTTTTACTTTTGAACAACTTTGGAGGGATCGGCCTAAACAAGAGGGTGTTGATCATTTTATTAGGCAATTAGTTTGGATGGGTTCTACCATTCTTCTTTGTAATATTTGGAATGAAAGGAACATCCAAATTTTTAATCAAGATAGGAAGGATATTCACTATATTTGGCAAAATACCATAGCCAACTTAGTTGAATCAGTCCATCAACTCCTTAATCACCCCCAAAACTCCCATCAAATATGGGATCAAGTGATGCAAATATTGAAGATTAAATATTCTAAGGGCAACCAACTTAAAGGGAATGTGAGTATTTGTAAGATGGATAGGACAAGAAATTGGCAACCTCCTCCTAAGGATTTTGGAAAAGTCAATATTGATGGAGCCTCTAGAGGGAACCCTGGAAAAGCCAGTGAGGGAGGAATTGGTAGACTTTCAGATGGCTCCCTAGTTTTTACTTTTGCTAAGAATTTGGGTATTCTTTCCAATAACCTTTCTGAGGGGTATGGTATCCTCAGAGGCCTTCAAGAGGCTACTAAGGTTGAATGGGAAAAGTGTTAGTTGAGTCTGACTCTCAACTCATGATTAATATTTTAAAGACTCCTAAGAATCATAAGGTTGATTGGAGAATAAAAAGAATTATTGATAAGATTCAATTAATCTAGATGGGATTTTTGAAAGTTGATTACAATCATGTGGTTAGAGATCAAAACAAGAGTGTTGATGCTTTAGCTAATTGGGCTTTGGAAAAAGGTGATCTTACTTGTTATGGCCACCCTCCTAGATGGTGGGCTTCACAAATTAGGGAAGCTCTTCTTTCTATCATTTCTTTGGATGGCTCCAATTCTGAAGGTACCTAGTTTCTTCTTGCTTTATTTTTTCTTCTCTTTGGTTTGATTAGTTTATTTTAGTTCCCTTGCTCAATCTATTCTTTCTTTTGTTTCCTCTGTTGATTCTTGCCTTAAAAGTCTTCTGGTCTAGAAAGGTCATTGTTATGTTCAATTTTTTTTTTTTTTGTTTTTTTGTTTAGTTTTTTAAGGTGTGTGTGTTCTTTTGTTTTGTTTTTTTTTGTGTTCTTTGTGTTTTTTGTTGTTTTTGTGTTTTTGTTGTGTTGTGTTTTTTTTATATTTTTTGTTATTGTTCTTGTGTTTTTGTCATTCTTGTTCTTGTGTTTCTTTTTGTTTGAGTTAATTCGTGTTTTATGTGTGAGTGTCTTCTATGTTTTTTGTTTTTGTTTTTTGTCTATTGTTGGTTGTTTTTTATTTTTATTTTATATTTTTATTTTTTAGGTTTTGGTTGTGTTTATTTTTCATGTTTTTTTTGGTTGTCTTTGTAGTGTTTTGTTGTTTTTGTCATGTTTGTGTTTTGTTATGTTGTTCTTGTGTTTTTTCTATGTGGTT
The DNA here is from genome assembly GCA_028583015.1 of Wollemia nobilis. Taxonomy (NCBI): domain Eukaryota; kingdom Viridiplantae; phylum Streptophyta; class Pinopsida; order Araucariales; family Araucariaceae; genus Wollemia; species Wollemia nobilis. The sequence goes on from JAQPPZ010015929.1 coordinate 5,062,701, forward strand.
TGTGTTGTGGTTTTTTTTATCTTATTGTGTGTGTGTTTGGTTGTGCTTTTCTTTTTGACACACTCAAGGAGCATGTTTTTTATTTTATTTTATTATTTTTATTGTTATTTATTTTTTTATTTTTTTATTATTTTTGTGTGTTTGTTTGCTCCTTGAGTATGTCAAAGGTGGTAGGCCAGGTCCGAGTCCTGGGTGTTTTTGGTGGAATGGATACCCCTGCCTCCTTGGGTCTTACCCAAAAGTGGCATCCCTTCTGGGATGTTTTCCAAAAATAAAAAAAATATTACAAATCTAGGAAGGAGGTCCTAGAAAGAAGACCCCATTGAAGGAAGAAGAGACTCAAGAAAAAGAGTCCTAGTGAAGATTGGATATTGGTGAACTCCATTGAAGATTGAAAAATTCACATTGAAGGAGAGGTCCATAGAAGACCCTATTGAAGAAATTTCATAGTGGAATATTGAGGATAGAGAAGGACTAACAAAATTCCTATTGCATATTTTAGTAGCAATAGATTTAGAAGATCCAAGGAGGATATCTCATTGCAAAACTTCCATAGTTGAAGATTAAATAGATCAACAAATATCTCATAGAAATTGTGAGAAACTACAATATTGAAGTCCCTAAGAGAGGTCTCAAGAAGAAACAAGGAGAAGGCTTGGTTATCCTCATTGAAAAAGTTCCTAGAAGAACTCATTGAAGAAATTTATTATCAAGAAGAAGCTCCTAATATTAAATAAATTGGGACAACTATCGCCATATAAAAACAAGCCCAAAGGTGAAATATTTGGCAAGAAGTTTTTCAAATTTTAGAATATTTTGGAGAAAATATCAAGACTTTTATAATCTTGAGAAATCCATTAAATATCCAATTTTGAAGTCAGATTTTGACAAGAAAAAGGAGATAGAGAAACCACCAAATCTGAGAGATTTGAAGATTGTTATTGAAGAGTTCTTAAGGAATATCTTAGCTACGATTTGGAGGAATTTCCTACCAAATTTTTGGGATTCAAGGACATTGATTCGTAGAAGGGCTTGACTGATTTACAATCTAAAAAAATTTAGATTTGAGGACAACAAAAAAGCATCAATTTGAGCAACATTAGTAGTTGCTAAGGTTCAGATTTTAGAAGTGCATTCTAAAGAGAAATTAGAGCCATCAAATTCTAATTTTGGGCAGCATATTAGTGGAGTGTTAAAGCTGCAAAAAGGTGAGCCAAAGAGCTATTTTTGGATAGCCTAGAAGAACTAAAATATCATCTACAAAAGGCAACAATTTAGGTGACTTAAATCACCATCATCATCATCTAAGAAGGTAGAAAGGTATGCAACAAAGGTGCAAAAATATTCATTAGTTGAACTTTTATATTTGGATCTTATTAAGTTTATTGAGCACCAGTTTTCAAGATTAAAGGTTGCATAAATAGTTTTCATTTAAGTCTTCAAGTAAGTGTAAAATTTTTTGTCTACAAGGTTCAAACCTACACAAAAAAAAATAGAAGTTAGATATATTTCAAGAGAAATAAAAATATCAACATTCTATTGACTATTCTAAGCAAGAGAAGACTCCAAAAATTTGATTCTATAGTGCAAAAATTTATTGAAAAGCTTGGATTATTGAGTGTAAAAGTAACCAAGCAAGAAATATATTGCCAAGGATTTGAAGGTAATATTGATTTCAGATTTATCTCAGCATTTTGAGAAGCCAAGAGAGTTGATTTAAGAGCACAGGGGGAAAACATCTATCTATTCATACTCCATATTTGCATAGCACCTCATTAGAGCTATTCAAGGAAGCTCTAAAAGTAAAGTATCTTAAAGGAAAAGGGGAGATATCTTGGACATTATCTACCTACATATTTGTTAAGCAAATCAAGAAGAGAAGTCATTAACAAAAAGGTGAAATAAGAGATTGTTTTAGACTTCTCTAATACGTATCCATCCAAGGATCATTGAGCAGAAGGTAGGAGAAACTATTAGCTATACTAAGGATGTCCAACATTATAAGGTACAATCTAACAACCTTTGGTGAAGGTAAAGCAATGTACCTTACATATTCAATAGCCTTTGGTGAAGGCATCATAGTGAAACTCAACAACATCTACCTCCAAGTGATAAAAATTGGATAGTGCAAGCATCATAGGGTTTTGTCTACATAAAAGCATTGGGAGTATCATCATTGGCACTAAGAGTAAGCATCATTTTACTTAGAAAATTGTACCAAAGAAAGTATTGTATTTATCTAAGACATACAACATGTAAGTCATTGCAGTTGGCAAAGAAAACTTAGGCAGTTGCATGAACTAGACAAGGATGAGACACATCAAACTGATAGTGCATATCCTTCATAGTTTAACTTAGATTCAAGAAGAATTTACCCATCGTTGAAGCCATCGCATACACCTGGTTGGAATTCTTGTAGAAGCATTGGAAGATAACCATCTCTACCAAAGAAGCCTTGAGAGAATAAACATCATTTCTCTCAAGTAAAGTGGTTGGAAATATCGATTTTTGAAGCATTGGAATAACATCATAGTCTACAAAGAATGATCACCAAGCAATCAAGAGAAATTATTTGTATAGCCCAAGGGAGTTAGAGCAAAGTGGTGAAGGCATTGCACCATATGGAAGAAGGCATCTCATGCACACCATAGATATTTTCCACTACATCGAAGGTATCCCAAGTGTGTAGCAGTAGAAGTATACCTAGATGAAGCATCATTATTATAACACCCTTGTAAGAAGCATTAGGTTAGAGGTATTGAAGGTAATAGATAAACCATTTAGTGTCACTTGTTATTCAATGTTTGGAAGGTGTAGTATAAGTGGTTGAAAGGAGTTAGGCAAATCAAGTGCCACTTGGCACCATCTTTCCTACACCATGCTCTAACCCTATAGAGATAACACCTCAAAAGAAAGCATCAGAGCAATGCTCAAATAGGATGTCAACTTGAAGATAATTCAAAGTAAAACTAAGGTAGCATTAAATATTTGAGAGCACACAAAGATCGAGGAGTGATAAATTATTCTCAATTCACCTATAGAAGAATACGTGCATAGGCAAAAACATCAACATTGAAGGGCAAGCTCACTAGTTGATTTAGAGTGCACAAGTCAACACTAAGACATAAATGAGAAGCATGATTGGTGGTTGAAGAGAAATAGCATAAGTTAACAAGTGAACATTGGAGAAGACACACATTTCGGTGATAAAGAAGGAGTAAAAATCTATACGCAATATTTTGAAGTTGGTAAGGAGTCAACTATCACCAATTTGTAGTAGTTCGAGCTGATTATTGAGAAATTCCAAGACCAAGCTTAGTATTTGAAAGGTAAGAGTTATATTGCAAAAATTATTAAGGTTGAAATCAGCTAAACCTTATAATCTAGAGAAATCAAATAATAGGATTAATAAGGTATTAAATCTCTAGAAAGCATTCTTGATTATCTTGAGAAGGAAGTAGAAAATAGAAGCATTAAAATCTTTATTATTATTGCTTCAACTATTTGCAAATCTCAAACTAGGAGACATAAGGATTAGTGAAACTTAAATTGCAAATACATAGTTTTTTAACTAGGGAGATATAAGGAATTCTACACCAAATTAAAATCAAAGAAGTATAATAAAAAAATGCATAGCATTGATTAAAGGATTTGAAAATATTGTTGATTTTTGTCTCATACTCATCCTACTACAAGACAACTTCATTAAACTTGAAAGTGCATAGTTCAATAGGAGAAATAAGAGTTGATTATCATTACAAAAACAACTAAAAGGTGAACTAACAACTAGTAAGCACTTTATCAAGCATATAACCTATCACTAGGGAGACATAAGGAGTTCTACAAAATCTAAGTCTTGAAACGTTTTATCAAGATAGTTCACATTCTCTAAACTAGGGAGTTATAATAAATATACTAGGACCATCATGACAACAAACAAATTCATCCTTACAAAATCTCAACTACTTAAAGGTCCAAACTACTTCTCATGGAAAAACAAAGTAAGGGCAATCTTGATATTTGAAAAGCTTTGGAAAATTGTCAAAGGAATAGCTACTAAACCTAATTTAGGTGATACAGAGATTCAAAAGTTTGAAGAAAGTGATGCAAAAGCATTAATGATAATAAATTTTTCCATCACATATGAAATACAACCTTACATTAGCTTAGCAGGGACATCTACAGAAGCTTGGAAAATATTAGAGAAAATATTTGAAGGGAAAAATAAAGCTACTATCTTAAATCTTCAAACTCAATTACATTCCTTGAAAATGAACAATGGTGAAAGTGTAGAACTATTCCTAAGGAAGGTAGCAGATATTAAAGGGAAATTATTAACCTTAGGAGAAGAAGTAAAAGATACATTTCTTGTTCAAGTAACCATGAGAGGACTTCCTGATAGCTACAAACATCTAGTTACATCTTTACAAGTCCTAAGTAAAGATACTTCATTTGATGAGTTAGTCAATATTCTTCAAGAATATGAGGTGGAAAATATAGTTAAAGATGAAATGACTAACAATGCATTGGTATCAAAGGACAATCCATAGGGAAATATTGCATCATCCTCAAAAGGATGAAGACCTTGGAATAATTGATATTGTCATGTATGTAGGAAGAAAGGACATAGCACTAACTACTACAAATTCAATCCTAGAAATCAGAATTAGGGGAATCAGACAAATTATGGAAACCAACAAAATAGGGTATTCCAACCAAGGTAGTATCAACCTCAAAAGCAATAGTTTCAGCATCCACATACTCCTTAGAATCAATACCCTCAATTGGAATATCATGGAGGGAATCAGAAAGGACACTTAGCACAAAGGATTCAAGAAATAGAAGAACTAGAAGAATCAATAGATGAACATGAAGTTAAAGCTCTTTCAACAAGAGTAACATATCATGAAGACACTAACTATTTGTTTGAACAGGACTCAAATAGTAGAGAAGGAGAATACAAAATCCAGAACTAGAATCAAGATTCTTACTAAAGACTAAAGTCTTCAAAAACCAAACAATGTAATATAGGGGGTGTTGGAATATATTACATTATTTGGTTCCTTACTAATGTACCTTCATGGGTACATATTTATATTAGGAGTGTATTAGGACTTAAGTACTTTATTAAAGCAATGTAATAAATGCACAAGTGTTAGAATGTGCAATGATGTAAATGTGCATGTGGTCCACATGTACATAAGTCCTTAGAATAGAATAGTGAGGTGTCATAGGAATATTGAAGGCAAAGAGTTGCATCTGATTATAAATAGGCCTTCATAGAATAGAAAAGAGAGAGGATTTTTGAGTGCATAGGTTGAGTAGTAGTAGATACAATGTAGATCCATTTTTGCAAATATGGAGAGGTTGTGACCTCCATTGATGAGAATTGTATATTTTTGTGAGATTTATTATATGAAAATTTCTTGAGTATTGTATCAAGTTTTCTATCATATTTTCATGCATATTAGTTAGCCATTATCATATTTATAACATTGCATGCTTATTTATATACTTGTGGTTGCATTTCCTTTAAGTTTAAAGCTTCAAAAGCTAACAATATAGTAATTCTGATTACTTCTACTCTCATGGAATACATAAAGTTCTACTATAGGGGGGAGTGTAAATGCCCCATATATGTAAAATAGATTGTAAGTGATACCAATAATAATACTAGGAAGTTAAATGATAAGAAATTCAAGACCATATGTCATGGTTGTTGGCATAAGAAATATTGGTTGAAGGAGTGAACCAATTGACATAGTGGTTGGTGATTGAGTAGAAAAAGTTGGACCCCTATTCCTCAAGCCAGAGGAGACTATAGATGGACATGCATGCATCATGATGTAGATAATATTTTTAATGCACTAAAATGGATAATATTAGGAATAGATAAGTCAACAATGTGCTTGGAAGTCCCATGATGCCTCCCAAAGTTTGATAATTATGGTTTTTAAAGGATAAACTTAATGAAATATGATAGAATAACAATATTGAAGTTGATGAAAACTAGTATAGGTTCATTATTCTCCCAAAGATTAAACATTTATAGAGTGAGAGTGAACATTTGAATCATAAAATGCATGAACTCGAAGAGAAATGATAAATAATTATACAAGATCTTTAAGAGTTGATCCAACTATAATTGGACAAAAGGTGAAATATAGAAGAAGAATAACAATGCATTAAAGTTTTTAATAAATTTATGTTATCAAATATTCTATGTGTTTAGGCAAGATATCATCCTTTCAACTTTTAAGTGATATTTAGTCCATACAAGAACTTTCTATGTTTAATCTTGATGGTAGGAGGACTTGTGATAGTGGACATAATAATTGTTTAAGGGATAATGCTTGTAACTATAAAATTAAAAATTTATATAGAAAAGTGAAAATAAAGACAACCATTTAGGTCAATTCATTAGCCCAAGAGTTGAAGAATGCCACATAATTAATACAAACATCACAAAAGGAGGAAGTTGAAGCTATTATTCCAATACATAGATAATGTCATTGTAATTCTCCAAAATTATGTATATAGAAGGTTGAAGTGAAGCACTTTTGGAAAGTAAGGAAAACATGTTTTCTAATAGGATCCATCATTAGAATATTGCAATATTTACCCTATGCTAGGCAAAAAAAATATACAAGGGTGATAAGGTTTCCATTAATAGATTTAAGAGGTAGATATTGACCGTCCTTTGTTTAGTATTATTAGCATCATTTCATGGATAGAAATGAAGTTTATATAAAGAGCAATGAAGATTTCCACTCCCATTTACATAATAGACAAGGTCATTTAGATACATATTCTTATTTTTTACTGTATTCTCATCACTTGATGAATGACTCCCACTATCTAGTTTCTAATTTAAGACAAAGAGGTCAACATAAAGTTTTGGATGGGGCTCTTGGGTGTCAATTATATTTGAGGGAATGTTGCATAGCTTGTCATCCAATAAGAAGCACATAAATGCAATGGTATGACTACCAAAGAAGCATGTGACATAGTACTAATGCCAATGGAGGAAGAATAGAACTGAATATAATAGAGAACATGTGATAGTTGTCAATGTAACAACCTCTTATTTGAGATTTTTCATACATAAAATTTGCACTTTAGAAGTAATAAATTCCATGTTACATCATGGATGCTATATGTAATATTTGAACTGGAGGACTTCATGAATATTTTTGGGTTGTCTAGATTTTCATGATGATAAGTCAAAATGGAAGAGTTTAGAAAAGAAAATCAAACGATTTTAGTAAGCATCATTGTGATATTTGATCCCTCTAGCCAATTGGGGTGAATTTTGTGCATGAGATGCAAGGGTTAAAAATATATTTATCACACAATAATGAGTAGAAGTGTACCACATGTTTGGTCATGTTAAGGCCATTAAGTAAGTCAAGGGACTCAATGATCCAAACATGGCTTGTGTTCTTAATGCAAGGGATCATGGATGGGAAAATTTTAACTAGGCCTCACACTTATCAAAGAAAGTGTATATAGTAGGGATGTACAAGGAATTTTATGCATACATTCCATGCCATGACATTGCTACATGATATGGTACAATTTCATAATGTGTACATAGCACTATGGAGAAAACCACTATCTATCACAGTTAGAACACCAATAACATTATACCCCATGGATGTTACCCCAACTATACATCATCAACAATGTGTGGGTAGTGGTGTAGGTGATAAGGATGGCTCATGCGGTAAAAAAACCATGACAAGAGAATTTTTATGAGGTTTTTTAAGATGAGGGAGAGCATAAAAATAACAAGAAGGAAGAGCTAAGAAATCCAAAGCAGCCTTTATATCATTGTAATCTCTTTAAGTTATTATACCACCTTCATAACCTTAGGTGAATGAACCACCCTCTATGATAGAGAATTTTCTACTATAAAATAAAAAATAAGTGATCCTTAGAAGCATAACATTGGTAGACACATTGATTTTGACGATGAGTAGAATATGGAGGTTGACATATTGGAGGACTTTGATGATAAGTTGAATTCACCTCCACAACATGTTTTCAAAAGGTATGCAATAAAAGGTGTTAATCATTTTGTGACTCCTACCTTTGAGGATAGTGTATAGTAGGAAATCCCTTTACTAAATAGGGCACATGAGTAGGGGAAGCACATTATAGGAGTAAGCCTCATTAAGAGGTAGAACAATGATATTACTCTAGGGGAGATGTGTAGAAAGAGGTAATTGCTACTTAGAAGAAAGGTGTTCCTTCACTGAAAGAGTGAATTTTGTTCTTTGATTATTATTAGAGGAGTAAAAGTTCCCTAAGTATGAGATATTGATTGTGTCACCCATAGTAGATGATCCAAAAGTATCATGAGGTTTCAAGTAGGTGCACATAACTAGATTTTAACCAACTAGTGGATGTGATCATTTTTGCATAAGAGGACTTCTTGACAAGTCCCATACAAGAGTGGAAAGTGTACTTGATTGGTGAAATCAATAAGTTATATAACTAGTCACATGGAATAGGTCAACAAGCTCAATTGGAGAGTTTGGAAATTATATGACCATGGGAGATTTAGACATAGTGTATTCTTGGTATGCATCCTTTCCCATCCACGCCATAGTTTTGTATCATTAGACTCAAATGGTTATCTAACAACCATCCAATTAGTAGTAGTACAAATAGACCCTTAGTATGGCACTACACTATTCACAAGGAGCTTGAGTTTCCAATGAAACAAGTCAACAACTTTACATGTCGAAGTCAAAAATCCATGGCCAATATTAAAATATAAATCTATGTGAATACTACATAAACTAGTTAAATCTAGGAGATGTCATGCTCAATTTCTTGAGGAGGATTTACAACTATTTAAAGAGAGAGACTTGGATTGGAGGTGACTATGTATTAGTTAATGGTATACTCATTTTATTACCAAAATAAGGAGCAATTGTAGTGTCCCACTATCTTGGAGTCTTGGTTGAGAGAGGGTGATAAGAAACTAAGTGAAGTGAGGCAAAAATTGATGGCACATTAGTTGAATGAGATGAAGCAGATATTGAAGAAGCTAAGAAGCACTAGTTTTCTTATATCCATCATGGCAAGCATAGTTACAAGAAATGAAAACAAAAAACAAAAAATGTAAGTGCAATAAAAATTTGGTGGAAAACAATAATAACAGAGGTTGGAACTAAGAAACGTGTGTGTGTATAGATACATTGAGTGGTATATCTTAAACATGATATATTTTTAAATATAATGAAAATAACATCATCCCCTTACTTTTAAATATTTATTTTCATAGTTGAATTATCTTTCAATAAATATAATATTTTTGTCTATTCTCTAGAGGAATAGAATGTTGGACCTTCTCATACAACAAGCAAAGCTTTGGTATCACTTTGATATAATGTAAAAACAAGAGTAGGGCTCACATCAGTATGGGTCCACTTATTTTCAACATTTCATCTAAAGTTAAAAACTCAACTTTTGACTTTGGCCATTCCATGGTAGATACCTCATGGTAATGGGGGATTAAAGGGACTATTACCAAAATTAACACCACACCCTATGTTAGACTAGAATTTTGCATCAGTTTTCATCCATTTCAATAACTTAGATTTATGGTTTTACAAACAAAATTGTGAGTTTATAGAGAAATTAACAATAAATTTATAGTGTAACAAAAAAACTCCCTATTGTTCTCAAGTTTCCTTGTGTGAACAATGAATTTCTATCTATTAGTCTTGGGGTGTTGTGGAAACGTTTCATATAATAAAAATGATAGAAAAAAATTTTATTGCAAATATGTTGTAGTATGTTATGTTTCTTGCACCTAGGATAGCAAGCATATGTAGGAGAATTGCAAGAACATTTTCCTACTTATTCAATGGATGGAGATAACCATTGATAGTTTTTTGTTTGCTTGTTTACTCTAGTGATTGTTCTAGAGATGTGGTTGTTCTAGTGATGAAGTCAATTGGGATGCCAATTGTTTTATAGGGGATACATGTAGGTCACCATTTTTATGATGTGAACTAAAGCACCACCACATTCATATGTCATATTGAGCACACACATATATATATTATATTGTAGTTTTGTCATATATGTACATTTCACAAGTTCTTCAAAAATATGTGTGTGACAACTTATATATTTGTGATAACATGCCATCTACGTTTTATCGAGTACTCTTATTTTTAATGTATGTATTTAGGTATTAGGTAAATGGATCTTGTAAACTAAACCACATCTAGAACACACCTAATTATATATATTCACCCCATGTCAATCTCTTTGGGTATTAGAGGAGATATTATTGTCATCATCATGATGGTGTGTCAAAGCATATGTTGTGTAGAGAATTATCATTTATACAAGAGTGGGTTAATGTACTCATTTATAGATATAATGATATATATTATTGTATCTTTATATGTGTTTTATGTTTCTTTCAATTTTTATTCTTTGTGTGATGTAAAATATCAAAAATGTATGCTACAACATCAACTTATGATGATTTTAGATACCTTCTATTCTATGAATCCTTGGAGGATTTGCAATTTTAGTTCAAATAAAATATGGAGAGAGGAAAGCATGATCATATTCAATGGGTGAACCAATGGAAGGAATTGAATTAATTTATAATTGGATTTTTTTGAGAAGAGGACAAGTATTTTTTAAATTAGTTGATTCATCCACACAAATTAAAAATATTGTGACACTTGTCTAGTTATTGAAGGACATTGTGTAGGGAGTGGAGGAGGAGAACATTGTGCAAGTTATCATGAACACAAGTGACAACAAGAAATATTTTGGAGGGAAAATTATCCAGCACACTTTTGAATTCATGTTCAACCCACTATCTCAATTTGATTCTCAAAGATATTAGGAAAGTAGAATGAATTATTGAAGTTGTGGATAAAGAAAAAATGTACCACCAAATTTATCTACATCCATACATGGGTTCTTCACTGGATGAGGCTGAAAATAAGGAGCTTGTGCACTTTAGGGTGATATGCTTTGCTATTAATTTCATCATATTATATATATTGTACAAAGCAAATGGGGTCTTGAAGATAATTTTTGTGAGAGAGTAAAGGGTAGGGCAGGCACGCGCAAAAATCAATTCACCAAAGAGGGCTAGAAGGTGGTCAAGTATGTTTTTGGACTCATTAAGGATGGTTGCGCATGAGGATACCTTAAGGATGGTTGGGCATGAGGCTATTAAATTATGTACATGTTTATAAAATTTCCATATTTTTTATTTATAAAATTAGAACCAATAAGTTCCATTTATTCTATTCAAATTTTGTTAAACTTCAGTATTTATCTTCTAGAATGTAATCCAAGATGTGAATAGCTAATAAATTTTTTATTTAACTTCAGGTGGGAAAGCCTTTGGTGAGAGTTATCTCCCTCATTGATGAAGGTAAATCATCTATAGGTTATCTTTACAAGGCCAAGGATGTGGCCAATGAGGTGACTTAAAGACACATGGAGAAGAAATATTATTGTTTTTAGGATAACTTTTTGTCACTTGATTGCTCAACTTCATATGCCATTACGTGCAACAAGGTACTATTTCAAACCTAAATTATTTTATGTTAAATCCTGTGTAGTTAATCAAGAGGTAAGCATGAACCTTCATAGGTGGATTAAAAATATGGTGCCCAATGATTAGGTTTGGGATTTTATAATGCACAAGTTGAAAGATTACTAAAGTGTGAAGGGCTATCTTTTCACGACTCCACAGTGTAGTTGAGGGAGGTCAACTATGAGGCCAAGTAAATTGTAGAAATTAACTTTAAAATTCAATATTTTATTAATGATTTGTGTTGACTTGTTAAAATTAATTTTAATAAATTATATCTTTAATCTATTTATATTGTATAGATTTGTGATGAGACTTCTATGGTGCCAAACACTGAATTTCTAGTTCCATGTTATCAGATTTTTATATTATCCATGTAGTTCTTAGGTTTGTGAGCACAAGTATGTTTGAACATATTCACTTTAAACTATGAAAAATACTCATGCAATAGAGGTGTAATGATCTTGTATGTATTCACTACTAACTTGTCTTTAACATAGACAAATGATGGAGAGTGATTATGGGGTGATTGATTTAGATGAATTGACACATTGTCCTAATTGATGCCAAAGAAAGATCAAGAGTAGGAATCCCTTTTTACATGGGATAAACTTAAAAGAGAAGCAAAATTTATATGCAAAGGTGCAATAAGAGGCATGAGAACAAGAGCGATAACAATGAAAGAGAGCCAAATCTAAAGAAAAGAGGAAGGATCCTACTATTAACTAAATAGGTAAGTTATAGTGGATTGATTTGGCATTTTGAGACATTTTGTATGATAAATTTTTGAGCCTTGGAAAATTTTTATTTGATGTATATTAAATTTATATTTCACTTAGATGATCAATTTTATATATTTGTAATTAATTACAATTTTTTAAGAGTTTTTGTCAATTCTCAAGTGCAAAGCAAAATTGGCATTGCCAAGTCCTAGTTTCTAAAAATTGTTAGAAATAGAGTATATTACTTAATTTGGGTCATGCAAATGTATCTTCCAAGGTACATACTTAGGACATTAGATTACTTTAGGGGGAATTTATCTAGTTACTTCATGCAATGTAATAAATGCAAAAGTGTCAATGTGAAAGTTGTATATGTACAAGTTTTCCCTTACACAACTAGGTAGAGTGTTGGCCAAGGAACCTATTTTCCTATATAAGAATGGCTCCATTTTAATACAGATATAGATTCGAGGAACATAGTCAGATAGTGTAGCTTAGAGAATAGTACAGTTCTATGTAGATCACCATCCATTGGTGATGGTTGCAATGTAGTTCAGTAGCTTTATTAATGGAGTGTTCATTTCCTCCATAGCTACATTGTATTCTTTTATGTCATTTCTATTTATAGCATATTTCAATCATCTAGCATATTTACTTTATTTCATATTATTTTACATATTGTGATTGCTATCTCCCAGTGCTCATTACATCAAAATCTAACAGTGGTATCAGAGCCACGATAGATCTAGACATAGTAGGTCAATAAGAAAACCACCATTATTATTGAGCCTAAATTTTTTCAATGTAACGCATTGTTGGACCAACCACTATAAAAAACTCTTAGAAGAGTCTAGGGGGTAGAATTAGGGAGAGCTTAAGTGAGGACTAAAATAAATATTAGTTCCAAAAATAATGAGATTACATTTGACTAAAGTATTTTCCACAGAGTTGCAAGAAAAACTCATGAAGACTAGGACTCACCATTCAATCCACTAGATTGACAAATCATCTAGTGAAGATCATCCATGATATCTAGAATTTTCTAACTATTACCTAAAGTTTCTTTTGTTACAAAAAATTAATTCTTAGAGGATTGGGACTCCTACAACAGAAATCTAGGAGACTCCAACTTCGTTGCCCAAAGGTCAACGTGCCTTCATAGCACAGATATTAGTTCCTTGTGCAAGAGAATAATACCATGGAATAAGACTTATGGTGAATATTTGTGGTGAACTCAGGAGACTGAAGATCTCCATTACTAATTGAAGAACTTCATAGTTGAAGAATAGACCATAGAAGCCTTGATACATAAAAGGCCATATAAGCCTTGAAGAAGAAACCATAGAAGTCTTGATATGGAAAAGACCGTAGAAGCCTTGATACTAAAAATTCCACAAAAGCCTTGATACTAAAAAGGCTATAGAAGCCTTGATACTAAAAATATCGTAGAAGCCTTGATACTAAAAAGGCCATAGAAGCCTAGATACTGAAAAAGGCTCTAGAAGCCTTGATCCTAAAGAAGAATTCAAAAATAATATCTTATTCAAAATCATATTAAAATTTTAGTACTAATATTTTAGTTGTAGGGAAAGAAGATTTAGTGGGTAGGGAAACTTCCTACAAGAAAGTTAGGAAGAGTATATTCTTCAGAATCAACTCAGAACCTGAAGAAACAATAAATATATTATGAGAAGATCTCAATGAAAACTTCTAGTCTTGGAAGAAGAGAATGACTAGGAGATTCCTACTCACATTTAAAAGCAACAAAATCAAAGATCTAGAAGAAGATCTCACTACAAACACTTCCATGAGCATAAGGTTGAAGAGAAGATCTCAAAAAGTACCAGCAAAATTTGCAAGATCAAAGACCTTTGAAAGGTCTCAACAAGAATCCATTAAAAGGCTAGGATACCCTTAGTAAAGAAATCATCAAAGGATAACTCACTAGATAAATCCACTATCAAGGAGAAGCCCCTGATAGTGAAGGACTTGGGATAATTGTCACCATCCAAAAACAAGCCCAAGATAAGGAGAATTCAGCAAGGGATGTCAAATCCTAGAAGGAGAATTTGGCAAGGAGTTCCAAATCTGAGAAGAAGAAATTGGCAAGGAGTGCCAAATACAAAAATAATAATCCAGTGAAGGCCTTAAGACATTCACAATCTTGAGAAGAAGATCCTTCTTGAAGTCAAAATTCAATAAGAAGACTTGAAGATAAAAGAATCTCACCAAATCTAGGAGATTTGAATATTACCTCTCACAGTAAGAAGGCATCACTTTAAAGACAAAGACTTCTCCAAATATACAGCAGAAGGAGGAGACCACAAGAGGAGAACAAGCCACCAAATCTTAGGCTCGTGAAAGAAATTTTGAGATCATATTTTGGTGAAGAAGGAGTTGTTCAAGATAGTCTAAAAAAAGCTACAAGATCCTCCTCGAAGAAGCAACTTGGTAATCTTAGACACCAATATTCACATCCTCTACAAAAGCGGTAAAAGAACTACGAAAGCTTTAAAAAGGTAAGTAATTTTTTGTGCAAATAAACTTGTTAATTGGATTACTTATCAGATTTGTTATAGCACTTTAATTTAGATTAAAGTTGCAAGAAGAATAAAAATTGGATTACAGTCTTCAAAAAATGCATAAAGAGAAAAGTTATTTTTAAGGTTCATTTACACATTAATTAGGAGTTGATTAGATTTCAGTATAACATCCATCAACTACATATCATCTACTTTTGAAACAAAAAAAGAAGAGTAAGTCCTATAATATTGATTGTAGTGAAATTGCAAAATAATTATTGAAGGATCACTTCAAATTATTCTTGATTAGTTGTAGTAAATTGATTATGTGTATTTTCTTGAGAGTTTATTGGAGTGATAAGGTGAAATTTTTAGTGCATTAAAAGTTAAATATTATTATATTTATTTGCACTATTCTATTGCTCTCAAACGGACTAGTTTTGTTTACTTGAGAAGGGCACAAAATATGATTTGAATCAAGTGTCTAAAGACACTATTAAAGCACAAAAATCTGCAATACTTAGTGGCCAAGTGAAAATAGGCTAAATCCTCCAAAAATTGGAGAAGAAGATAACTAACTAAAATTAGAAATAGAAGCTTCAAATATTGAGACTTTGTGAGTCTCAAATCCAAAGCATTATAGGGTTAATTGCATGGTACAAAGGGCATAAAATTACAGCTACAAAGAAGCTTCTATATACATCATTAAGGGCTTGGATTTATCATCAAATTATCCAAGCAAAAAGGGTAAGGAGTCTAGCCAAAGAGACATCCTCAAAACCCCCATATTTGCATTCAAAAATCTGCTACAAAAACTAGAATTTCAAACCTGCAAAAGAGTGCAATAAAATGTGCAATAAAGAATGTTTTATATACATATAAGGTTATAAGGTATTGCACTTCTAAAATATATATATATTTTTTGATTGGTAGAAAGGGTGTTGAAAGGTCCCTGAACCTTGTACAAGAGGAATTACATGAATTTCATATCGACCGAGGTGGTCCAAGAAATAAAGATCAAAGAGTGAGCAAACCTCCACACGAGGAAAGGTGTCATGAAATCGTGACCAAAATGGTGATGTCGCAAAATCGTGACCAGTTGCACCGTTGCTGCCAAGAGAAGAAAGGATGTCACGAAATCGCGACAAAAAATGCCAACAAAACCGAAGGAAGAAAGGAGTCATGAAATCGTGACATTTTGCAAGGTTGCTGCCATAAGAGATGAAGTGTCGCGATATCGCGACATGTTTTTAGGTTGGAGCTAGAAGAGAAGAAGAGTCGCAAAATCGCGACATGAAGGAAAACCACGACCGGACAGAAAAGGTGTCATGAAATTGTGACAAGAAGTAAGAATGTTGTCGAAGATAAGAGGTCACGAAATCGTGACAAGAAGGAAGACCGCAGCTGAAGTGAAAAAGTGTTGCGATATCGTGACATTTATGGAAGACTGCTATCGAAGAGAAAAGGTGTCACGAAATCGTGACAATATGGAAGACCGCTGTCGAAGAGAAAAAGTGTCACGATATCGCGACATTATGGAAGACCACAGCCGAAGAGAAAAAAGTGTCGATACGCGACAAGATGGAAGACCGAAGAGAAAAAGTGTCGCGATATCATGACAAGATGGAAGACCGCTACCAAAGAGAAAAATTGTCGTGATATCGCGACAATATGGAAGACCGCAGCCAAAGATAAAAAGTTTCGCGATATCACGACAATATGGAAGACCACAGCCGAAGATAAAAAGTGTCGTGATATCGCGACAAGATGCAAGAAAGAGAAAAAGTGCAACACAAGGAAGACGCCAAGGAGAAAAGGGCGCGATATCGCAACAAAATGGAAGACCGCAGTCGAAGAGAAAAAATGTCACGAAATCGTGACATGATACAAGAAAGCGCCTGAAGAGAAAAAGTGTCGCGATATCGCGACATGTTGCAAAAACGCACTTGAAGAGAAAAAGTGTCACGATATCATGACATGTTACAAAAATGCACCCAAAGAGAAAAGGTTTCACGATATCGCGACATGTTGCAAAATCGTGGCCGAAGAGAAAAAGTGTCGCGATATCACATGTTGTAAAACTGCAACCAGAGAGAAAAAGTGTCGCGATATCGCGACAAGTTGAAATACTGCATCAGAATGGGAAAAAAGTTTCGTGATATCGTGACAAGAAGCAACCTTACAGCCAGAGGAAAAATGGATGTCACGATATCGTGATATGCTTAAATTTCATGGCCAATGATGAAAAGTGTCACGATATCATGACAAGTTGCCAAAACATAGCCAAAGGGGGAGAAGAAGGAAGAAAGGGCATGAAAACTTGACCAGTTCCAAGATCAAACAAACCCAGTCCCCTGTTAACCACTCACATTGTGTAGACATTGGAACTTGAAGAAGCATCCCTTAGGCCAATGGGAAAGGTGTCTCTCCAAACAGAATGTAGTTCCAACCCCCCAGCAAGCCCCACCCCCACGATGCTTAAGACTAATTCTAGGAAAGCCAATTGGCCTCATCCTTGGAAGATCGAAACAAGGGCCAGGCAGCAAGCCCATTGAGCAGTGATGCGGAGCAGTGAGTCTCCTTCTATGATAAGTTTATTGATGGTCAGGCCTTCCAAGAGAATCAAGATTTGGAAGGCTAATCCATCCAAGGAAGGCTGAATGTTAGCACTCTTATTCCATAGAAAAAGGAACCACTCAAAGGGATCACTCTCTGCATATCTTGGATGGAAAAACCTATAAAATCAAAGCCCACATAAGGCTATTATCAAGTTGAATTTACATAGATAAAAAGAGTGCTCATCTACAAAGAGAAGGCATCAAAATCTACTTCTACCAATGTGGGACAAACAACATAACAAGAGGCTATCTACACTACAAAGAATCACAAGAATCAACATGTTGAAGGCATAGAAGACAAGGAGAAAAGGTGCTACATTCAAGGTCTTAAAATTGGAGAAGATCATCCACCAAAGGAAGCACCAAAATTACCACTCAAAGCTCCATAGTGCCTCATCAATTCACCTACAAACAAAAATATTGCTTGTTATCCAAGAAACAAAGTAAGCTAAGGAAAGGCATACGAATGGAATTCTAATATTCTCCTTGGAATTGTTATAGCAAAGGACTTCATATATATAGCTTGAATTCCACTTTCCATAAACTTTCTAAGGCATCATTTCATCTCTCAATGCTCAAGAAACTTCACACAAGAGTTACAGGGAATATCAAGGAAGTGGTGACACTTGTTATCTTCCACAAGCCTCACACAAGTGCCCACACGAGTGCTCATACATTATAGAGTGACCAAGAAGCATTAAAGAAGGAAATCAGTACATTAAGAAATGTGGAGTGCTCATATGTAATGGATGTGACACTTGTCACAAAGTTCAAGACCTTTCTTCCATAAAAAGATGCTCAAGTCCAAAGCAGTCAAGCATAGGAAAGTGCAATCAAAGCATAGAAAAGCATAGCATGGAAGGAAGGAAGAGGAAGCATTAAAAGCTCCTGGTATTGAAGGTCAAACCTCTCCATATTTGCAGCACCTATGTTCTAGCATTAAATACAAGGAATTCCAAAGCATAAGCATTGTTTCTAATTCCAAAGGAGGACATTAAAGTGCTATTATATTCAATCAAAACAAGTGTCGAACAGTGCGGTGATACAATGTTCAAAGGTAAGGTTTAAATACCATTTATTATTGCTTTCAATTTAGAGGGATATAAGGGTTATAAGCTAAAGTCAAATATTATATTTTAAAAGAAAAAACCATGAGGGATAACTTATCAAATAGAAATAATATTTGCAATTTAACCTAGGATAAATAAGGAATTCTACTTGGGATTAAATTCTTTAATATTTTGCAAATATTATTAATTTTCAAATTTCCAAATTTGGGAGTGATAAAAGTTACAACATCAAACTAGGTTATTAGAAATTAGAAACACTTGAATGAAATCCTAAGGGTTACAAAAGAAGTTATTAAGATTTCTTTTTGTTAAGGTTGAAAATTTATAATTTTTTTGTCTCAAAATTTCTCAAAAGGGACAAAAGAAATCCAACATTAAAACCTCTTCAAAATTGAAAAGTGCTTAGTTCAATAGGAGTAATAAAGTGTTAGCAAAGTTGATTTTTGATCTTTACAAAAAATGTACAAAATCAACCAAAATTGAACTATATTTTACAAAAACACTATATCATACTCCAAAATCATTAGGGAGTCATAAGGTATTCTACAAAACTTGATAATAATAATATCTATCAAATATTATCAATTTGGGAAGATATAAGATTTCTTCAAAACCTAAAATTAGGTGTTCATACTCTCATTACTAGGGAGACATAAGGAAGCCTACAAACCTAAGGATTAATAAAGGTTTTATCAAATCAAGATTATATACTTCAATCAAGAATCATATATACTAAAACTTGGGAACTATAAGGATGTCTACTTCCCAAAATACCTATAAGAATAATTGCTTCAGAAAATAAAAATTCGATGCCATAAAACTTGGGATCATGAATCTATTCAAGAAATTGGAAGGAAAGTTAGATCTAACTTCAAAAGTAATTCATAGTGAAGCCTTAGAAGATAATTTTGATACTATGGAATGTTATCTTCAAACCCATCTCAATGAAGCAATTGACAATGGAAAAAGTGACATTTCACTTTCCTTAGACTTTGTGAGCATATTATACATGGCACTGCTCACATATAAACACTACAAGGCAGAAAATGAAGAATGAAAACGATTGATAGAATTACTCAAAAAGAAGGTAGAACTTGATGAATCATATCTAGAAAAGATTTTTCAATCCTCATGTAGCATCAAAACTTCCTATTCTACTAACTCAAAATCTTATCATGATGCCTTAAGTGGTTATTCAGAAAATTCTATATAGATTAAAGACAGGAAAGGAGAATCTTCATCACAAGAACCAAGTAGCAAACCTCCTATGAGAGTACAAAAACTAGAATCAAAGGCAAAGCTAGATATGAAGAAGAAAACATAGCAAATAAAGAAGGAATACAATGCAAATTCAATTTAAATAATAAGCTTTAGTTGCAGCTTACTCTGCATCATATGAAGACATAGATTACCTGTTGAACTTGAATACAAAGAATACAAAAGAAGAGTACAAAGTTCAAGATGAAGAAGAAGAAGATCTATATTGAAGATTAAAGTCTTCAATATCCAAATAATTTAATATAGGGGGTGTTAGAAATAGAGTATATTATATTATTTGGATCATGTAAATGTATCCTCCAAGGCACATACTTAGGACATTAGATTACTTTAGGGGGAAATTATCTATTTAATTCATGCAAAGTAATAAATACATAAGTGTCAATGTGCAAGTTGTATATGTACAAGTTGTCCCTTGCATAGCTAGGTAGAGTTTTGGCCATAGAACCTATTTTACTATATAAGAAAGGCCTCCTTGTAATACATATATAAAGTCATGGTACATAGTTAGATAGTGTAGCTTAGATAATAGTACAATTATGTGTAGATCACCATCCATTGGTGATGGATGTAATGTAGTTCAATAGATTTATTAATGGAGTATTCATTTCCTCCATAGCTACATTATAATATTTTATGTCATTTCTATTTACAACATATTTTAGTCATGGAGATTTTCTTTCTTTCATATTATTTTGCATCTTGTGATTGCTATCTCCCAGTTATCGTTACATCAAAATCTAAAAAAATATGATATTACCTACAATTATATCGATGCCATAATATGGTTTAATCCATAGTAAATAAACCTAGACTCAGCAAGGCCAATTTTTTACTCAGACTCAAACTTGGTAAAAAAAACTCAACAAAAAGAAAACAAAGAAAATGCAAAATTTCATTGGATTTTTTTCATGCATATCACAATTAATTAACATTATAAAAATTCAAAAATAATATTGTTAGTGATACAACCTTAACTACACATGAAAGTTATAAAACACACATCAATGTAATTGTTGGGTGGTTGTTAGATTCGGTTTTGGGGCATCTACATTTAACATGTTTATTTGTAATTATATACTCCAAATGAATATGTAGTGTTTAACAATATTTCATATTGATTCAAAGTTCAAAGAGAGTACATAAGGCTTTTACATAACCCTTCTAATTCCATGGTTCTCATATTGTGGTTGTACGAGGGGATGTCTCCATAAATGAATGTTTATATATGGGCTAGTGGCGACTATTATAGAATCCTTGAAGTCATGTTATCTCCCATTTTGGTTTTGTGGACATACACAGGTGCAATGCTCAAACCAAAATTGAATATGGTTGATGTTATTCTCTATTAGAGTATGTATAGTATATTATCCTTCAAAGGGTATAACTACATATCACAATTAATAGTCAAATTGTCTTCCTAAGAAAGAAACCTCAAGGAAATTTTTTACTTCTTCAAAAGGTCTCTTGCTATTTTATGTGCATCTTATAAATCTCAGTAGGATTTTTAAAGGGCCCAAGCACTATAATATTCCAATATTTCATGTCTAGTTTATGATGCCTTTGATTTGCCTCAAATATGGTGAATGTTTCCTATGTTGGTTAGGATTTGTTCCTAGGCCCAATTATTAGATGCATGTTCTAGAGAATGTATATTATAGGGAAGTGCAAAGAAATTTTTCTCTTGATTATTAAAGGTGTTAGACTTTTCATGGGGCATGACATTTTTCCATGGAACTATATACAAGATTGGTTAGACTCCTATTTATTTTGTATGCCCTTTTGGTCTCAACTTCCATTGTTGACCTTCTTTGACCTTATTCCTGTATTTTGCTAACTATTTTTCTTTTTTTTTTCATCTTTGCTCCTTTGTAATCGGGTGGGCCTTGTGGAATTAACCCTCTTTTTTGTTCTTATTTTTTAACCTCAAATGTAACTATTGGGTGGCTATTAGATTCTTGAAAACTAGGAAAAAGATTTAGGATGCACATAAGTGTTTTTAAGGTCTAATTTCATCTTCTCTTTGCTCTCTTTGCAAGTGGAAACAACAAAAATAAGACTTGGATTTTTTTTTGCAACAGCCTTGTTTTTTCTCAGACTTGTGAGAAAAAAAATTGCAAGTCGAGAAACACTTGCCAAACCAAGCCAAAAAAATATAGGAGGATCGACTTGGGCATGAACTATATTATTTTTCAAAAATTCACTGAGTTTTGTAACTATGGTTTATCCTATATGTTGTGGTAGAGAGTTGGATGTTAAACCTTACAAAGAAGACTAGTTTGTTATTGAAAACACCTTTACAAGCTGATTTCTCATTATATCCACATTAATAGATATATGCTTTATGTATTGCTAAAAATTAGGACCATATTTTTTCTATTATCCAGCCTTATTCAAATTTAATGAACCTTATCCTCCATTTCTAGGGAATTAACATCATCTCTATGTAGGCAGGTAAATTGAACAAGTGCATTGGAAGTCAAGTACACACACATCTCTACTTTTTTTGTACGGAGATGGTGATGGGGAAGCAAGGAGGAGGAGTGGGAGGTCTAGGGGTGACAAACCCTAGGTGTGGGGCTTCGGATGGCAGAACAGTAGGTACGGTAGGTGGGGGCTCTGGTGATATAGCAGGGCCCCAAGCAGAGGATGTGGACAAGGAAATTCCATTGGAATTGGACCCAAGGTGTTGTGTGGATGTGGTCGAATATATCTCTGATGGGGACCAGGACTCTGTGTGTCAAGATCAAGGGAAGACCCAAGAAGGAGAAAAAGAGAAACCTAACAATTGGAGACCATCTTATCTTAATGCTCTTCGTGGTAAGAAAAAACTGTTCAACTCTTATTTTAATCTAAAACCTATCAATGGTAGGCTGGAAATCTCGGATACCCTAGCTCAACACATGGCTATGGATGGCAAAACATCTCTGATGGTGAAATTTATGGGGGTTCTTCCTCGTTATGTTGAATGAATCATAATTTTGAAAATAGAGAGGGGTCTTGATCAGACTTGGAAGTCATAAGGAGATGGGTCATCCAGAAATGGTGGCCAAGGGCCGATATGATGATTAAGGCTTTACCCAAGAGTTTCCTTTTGGTGATATTTCAATGTGAACAGGACATGAAAAGGATTATTCAAGGAGGTCTTTGGTTTTTTGGGAAAAGGGGCTTGTATTTGAAGCATTGGACCTCCAATTTCAACCTCGAGCCCCAAGTGTTGGATTTGGATTCTATTTGGGTTAATATGTCGGTATTACCTCTACTTTGCTAGAATGAGCAAATATTTGCTAGGATAGCTACAGATATTGGGAAATAGTAGCTATTGATCCTGCAACCTTGAGAAGAACAAGACTTCTTTTTTCTCGCATGTGTGTGTTTGCGAACCTGAGTAAATAACTCCCTAAATCTATTTTACTACAATTTATGTATGGCCTTCATACTCAGGACTTTGAATATAAAAATATATCTATTAAGTTTAGTGTTTATGGGAAGGTAGGGCACCAGGGTATCCACTACCTATCCAAGAACCAACCCCCATCCCAAAATACTATTCCACAAACCCAGAATAATTTCCCTCCCCTGCAGGTCTCCATTCTTGCCCAACATGGACCTCAAGGAAGTGGGGTTTGGAATCAAAATATCAGAGACCCCATTCGGCCTAATATCAGAAAGAGACAATGTTATAACCCTCCTCCCAAAAATACCTATGCCCCAAAATCCTCTCATAGGGGAGCTGGTCCCTCTGGTGGGAACCCTCAAGTACAACCTACTCCAAAGGTGATGCGACAGGCCCCATAACCAAATCACAAAGGAAAAAACCACATAGATCATCGCCCTAGAGCAAGTAAGTTTGATTGGGTAATACGAGAGACCTATGGAGGTTTGACAAAAGTGGTCCTCTATACTACTGAGGAATTTATGGAAATAAATTCCAAGGAGATCAACATCCCAGTGGAGAATAGTTTTGATGCATTAAATCATCTGAAGGGAGATCATATGGATAGCCAAGAAGTGGAATCTGAGGTAGAGGAGACCCAAGAGAAGGATTTAGAGGAGCAAAATCAGAGGAAGGAGCAAGAAATTAATAAGATAGGAAAGGATACTCAGGAGGTAGAGGTGAACCACCAATATTAGTGTACCCCCAAAGCAGGGAAAAAAGAACCTACTAATCAAGAAGCTAAGAGCACGAAATCATCTCCACTATCATAAAGACCAGTTAACCTAGAGATCTAGGTTGTTACCCCAAATACCAAGATTGGCCCATCCAATATGGTGACTAGAAGCCAATTGAAACCCAAGGAACCCAATCAAATGTATGGGGATATGGTTCGATAGGAAGAGGAAAACCTAGTAATAAGGCAAAAATAAGCAAAGCGAGGAGTGGTTGATGACACTCAAGCAGTATTACACTTTAGGGCAAATGCTCAGGGATCCAAAGCCTATAAATAAAGATTCTATTATGGAATATATGCGGGAGCAATCATACAAAAATGAGATCTCTGTATACTCTTAGATAAGAACACAAACCAGATATGATATTACTACAAGAAACTAAAATGGAGGAGAGTAGAGTGATCCCTTTTAAGAATAGGACTTGGCGAGAAGCTGAAGTAGTAGCCCAAGAGGCCACTAGAATAGTAAGAGGGTTTTTGGTTATGTGGAACAAGAATGTGATTAATAGTACAGTGATTTTGATGTCTAGTTGGTTTATTTATCTCCTATGTTTGGATAAAACCACGTAGAAAGAGTGGATCTTAACGAATGTATATGCTCCAGTTAGATAGGGGCTGAGAAGGGTTCTATTGGGTTAGCTAGCTGAACTTAGGGAGACGGTCCCAAATACCCTTGGATTATGGTAGGGTATTTCAATTACTACCTTAATCCTATAGATAAATTTGGGGGCTTTCAAAGAATAGCTGCTGATATCTATGAGTTTAGAGATTTTGTTGATCAACATGAGTTGATGGATGTGGACCTGCGTAGATTCTCCTATACATGGTCTAACAAAATATTGAAGGAAAACCAAATTCATATCATATTAGATAGGTTTCTTCTTTCTCAGGAATACCTAGAGAGGTTTGAATATTCTTCATTAATGATACTACCAATAATTAGGTCTGACCATAACCCAATTCTATGGTAAACTAGGGAGGACTCTAAGAAAAAATACATTAGACCCTTTCGATTCAAACTTATGTGGCTCCAACACTAGGATCTCAAGGATCTGGTTGCCCAATGGTGGGAAAAAAAGTATAATGGTTCAAAACTAGCCCAAGTGGTGTGTAAACTGAGGAATGTGAAGGCTAACATTAGAGAGTGGAACAAAACTTCCTTTGACAATATTTTAGCAAAAAAGGCAAAACTAAAAGACAAGATCAATAAACTACAGGAGAAACTGAAGTCATATCATCTTACAAAAGATCTGAGAAACCATGAGAGGGAGTTTTTAGCCGAATACCACATGGTGCTAGTATTTGAAGAAACCTTATGGAGGTAGAAATCCAGACTGCATTGGTTGAAGGAGGGTGACAGAAATATAAATTTCTTCCGTGTCTCTACTCTTCTCCATAGGAGTACTAAAAAAATTAAGGAGATCAAGATGGTCTATGGGTCTAACACCAAATATATGGAAGACATAAGGAGGGAAGTGATCGAGTTCTTTAAATCATTGCTAAAATATGTAAATCATACTATTGAAGAAGAGGACTCTCTGTTGACGGCCATTCCACCCCTTATCAATGAGAATATTAATGGATTCTTACTCAACCCTTTTACAGAGGAGTAAATCAGGAAGGCAGTTTTTGACATGGATGGTAACAGCTCCCCCGGACCAGATGGCTTCCTCGCTGCTTTCTTTCAAAAGTTTTGGGATACCCTAGGCGATGATATAGTGGAAGCTATAATTGAGGCTCAAAAGGACATGGAAATCCCAAAAGGAATTAATGTTATATTTTTAGTCCTCATCCCTAAACTAGTGGGAGCAATGGAATTTTCCAATTTCTGCCCTATTAGTTCATGTAACACTTTGATGAAGATTCTCACGAAAACTATCGCCAATAGACTTAAGGTTATCCTACCAATCTTCATTGATATGAACCAAGAAGGCTTTGTGAAAGGGCAAAAAATACTGGATGGTATCATCACAATTCATGAAGTTATTCATTCAATGGTGGCTAGTAAGGAAGTAGATATGTTCCTAAAGCTAGACATGAATAAAGCCTACGATCGGGTCTCATGGCATTTCCTCACCAATATTTTGGGTAAGTTTGGTTTCTATCCCCAGTGGATTAAGTTGATTTTTAGTTGTATCTCTACCACAATATTTTTAGTCATGATGAATGGGTCACCCTCCAGTTACTTTAAGAGTGAAAGGGGGTTGCGACAAAGATATCCTTTGTCTCCATACTTGTTTTTTATTTTAGCAGAAGCATTGGGTAGGAACATTTTAGAAGCTATGGTAGAAGGTCGATTGGGAGGTTTCAAACTAGCATCAATAGTAGAGCCAGTGTCTCACCAAAAGTTCATGGATGATACGATCATTGTGTCCAAAGCCTCGGTGCCTTAGGCTAGGAAGCTAAAGAGAATTCTAACCAAGTATGACATAAGCAGAATAGTACATAAACTATAATAAGAGTAGCATCTATTTCTTTAACATGTCTGGTGGGAGGGATGAAAGAATAGCTAACCTCTTTAGATGTGGAAAGCAGCTTTTATCGACAACTTATCTAGGAATACCTATGTTACAAGGAATAATGAAGGCTACATTGTGGAACTCAGTCATTGATAGGATCTCCAAAAATTTAGCAGGGTGGAAGGGCATCCTTATAAGCTCTGCATAGAAAGCCTTACTAGTTCAAACTACTTTACAGAGCACTCCAATATACTCCATGTATCTATTTAGAATATCTACAAAGATCCAAGCTGCACTGGAGCAAATTCAACACAACTTCTTATGGTCAAGTTCGGAGAAGAGAAAGAGAATTCCGTTGGTAGCATGGAATTAGGTGTGTGCAAGTAAAGATCAAGGGGACTTGGGGCTAAAGAGAATGAAAGAAATGAACCAATCTCTGATTGGAAAATAGGTTTGGATATTTGTCAATAATTATCAATTGGTATGGGTAAAACTTCTTAAGGCAAAATATATTAGAAATAATCAAGACTTCCTAAAAGCTGTTAATCTCCCTAGAGGATCCTATTTCTAGAATTATTTGCTCGAATTTCATGAGGTAGTCAGGAAAGGCATTAGGTGGATAATTAGTAATTGAAGAAAAGTGGACTTTTGGAAATATCCATGGTTGGAAGAAGCCCCTCTGCAAGATAACTTAGACCTTTGGGTCCTCCAACACAAACTCTTAGAGGAAATGAGAGAAAAATTAGAGGATTTTCTTTCTGTAGCACAGGAAACTTTCTCTTGGAAGAAAAACATAGTTCAAAATCCTTTAGAGCAAGATAAGGTGGCCCTAACCAAACTAAATGATGCTTTAAGGGTGTTACCGATCATTCCAAGGGGAGGAAAATACAAGATGATTTGGGGCAAAACTACAAGTGGGATCTATTCAGTAAAAATGGCCTATAAACTAATCCACTTAGGATCTAATGGCTAGACTCTGACTTCTATTATTTGGTTAAATAATTTAACTCTAAAAATAGCTTTCTTCTTTTGGTTGGCAGTTCAAAATAAGATTCTAATAATAGATAATCTGTAGAGGAGAGGTTTCCAATTCATCAATCAATGTATCCTGTGTGAGAAAGCGATAAAATTTGTAAGTCATATTTTTCTAACTTGTGAATTTTCTTGTGCAGTCTTCCAAAATATTTTGTCCAAATTTCATAATATTGGGTCCTCCCAAATAGAATGTCTGACTTCTGCATACAGTGGGCTTCCCCCTTCAGGGAAAAACTTTTGACTTGGCTCTGGAAGATCAGCTTACCCCATTTTTTTATGGGGGATATAGAATGATAGAAATAAGAGAGTATTTAAAGGATAGAAGAAATATCATAGGTTATGTGGTAATAAAATAATCAAAGCTCTGAAAGAAAACTGGAAAACCTTTTACTTCAAAAATGAGACCCTATCTCCTAGGGAAAGGAGGATTTTGTGGAACTAGGGAGAGGAACCTATAGACCCAGTCATTACAACCAACCCACGGGAAGGTGTCAAGTGGATACCTCCCACACAAAAGTGGGTTAAGTTCAATTTTGACAGGGCAACCAAAGGAAATCCGAGGGCTACAAGAGCAGGAGGAGTTTTGATAAATGAGGAAGGAAAAGTGGTCCTTGCCTTTGTGAAGCCTTTGGGAACTCAAACTGTAGACACCAAAATAGCACCAATCTAATTATGTGACTACAAGAACTAACTAAATTGGCATACATACCCCCTAGAGCAGCCTCCAGAGGTTAAATAGTGGTCCTAACCACTCCCAAATTAGTTTTGGAAGGTTAGAGGTTAGTTTTGCACCTTTTAAGCACCTTGCTCCCTATTCGTCCCACCCTGGGATGATTGGAATCCTATTCACCCCACTCTGGGATGATTAGCAGCAATCGCTCCAGGGTGGGACGATTAGTGGGTTTTACTGGAAAAAATTCAAGCCTTGACAAATGGCAACCCAGATCTGCCACCCAACTTTGCCTTCAAGGCATGCAATTGCAAGGAATGGTTTCAAATTAGATAGAGACTTCAGTCAAGCATGCCCTGATCATGGAGGCTCTAAATTAGGGAGGAATATTCTCTCCCCAAAAAATGCATGGTGAGCCAATTGGTGCCCTCGCATTCACATTCAAAGGAGACCCTTAGGTCTATAAAAATGTGAGCCTCCTCACCCCAAAATAAGAACAGAGCTGAAGCATTTCGAGCAATGAAGTGCTGCCAAATTGTACCCCCATTCCTCTTTGTGCTTTTTACATCCCTAATTTCTCTTTTGGAAGAGAGGTTATCGGGTGAACACCAGGAATGCAATCCAAATCCAAAACCCAATAAATCAGCCACAATCCCACCCCAAACTTGTCGACACAACCCCTAGGATTTTTTGGACCCATCCCACTTGGATTGGTGCCAAAACTAATCCCCAAATGGTGGGCGTCCTGCCCCCAGGCGCCTCCCAAACTGTTGCAGTCCTAATCACCCCACCCTGGAGAAATTAGAAATTTGTGCATGATTTATTTACTATTATTTTTGCATTATTTTTTATCTGATGTACTTATGCTTCTATCCAAGTTTCATTGCTTTCTGACATGATTTGACCATGTTTTTTATCATTTTATGCGTTTACTAACCTACATGGAGCACCTTCGGATACAAGACAATCTGGGTAGAATCTACCCAATCTGAACTTTTGGGTCATCTCAAAATTCCCCTTTTAGTCTAACCCCAAGTTTGTAGGAGTTTTAGAGGCCTCTAGGCAGGACATTTGCAAGGTCAATTTTGCACGTTTTGTGACAGTCTCCAGCATCCCACCCCGGAGTGATTAGAAATATGTGCATGATTTCCTGAATATTCTCTTTGCAATGTGTCCCTGATGATGTCTTCATTCCTCTTTTAAAGTTTGAATTAATTATGACATGTTTTGCCCATATTTTCATTCTTTTATATATTAACTTGTTGGAGGCTTTGGGGATTGCATGTTTTCCTATATCTGCATATGCTATTAACTATTTACTATTTTTCTATGAGTAGTATCTCACAACTAGGAACACCAAAGGGGCAGCAATGAATGACGAACACATGGACACAAGTGGTGGAAAATTTTGGCCCACCCATTTTGAATGTGGGCATGTGGAAGACACTGGAAGCGTACCATCCATTGATGTAACGAAATGTATCAAATGTTTTGAGCACTAGAGGGGGGGATGTATTGTAACTATATTAAAAGTAACATTAATAAAATAGGCCCTACTTTTTTTTTCTTACATCTCATTTTTTGCATCATTTCCTTCATGCATTTGTTCATCGCATTCGTAGGACTTAGAATCTATACCATATCTATTTTGTTTGCCTAATATCTCGTACGTTGTCCTTCTGCATATTATTTTAGTGTCGGTCACGGTGGGACCCTGTCTCCTGTTGTTAAGATCAAGTTTTTGATCCAAATTTTGTGGTTTCTTTGTAGGTGTTACTCATTTAGGCGCTGGACTGCTACTCGTGCCACCCCAAGACGAATACATATTTGTCCCACCCTGTGACGAATATAGACCTGCTATTCATCCCACCTAGGGACTATTAGAGATCTGTGCATTTTATGAGAAGAAACTCAGAGGCATATGGTTTATACAAAGAAGAGGTAGGCCTTCTGAACATCTTCTGTGTTTTTTCTACTTTTTGTTTCTGCAATTTTCTATTTTCTTTGCTTTATTTTCAGACACTTGCATAGAAAGGTTAAGTAGTTTGTTTTCCTTTCTTGCAATGAAATAAATAAATAAAAACATAAGTGAATTAAATGGAAGGAACTTGGTTAGGAATGCATTTTTCTTTGGTTTACTTGCATGATACTTGCACAAATGGCAAGTCCTCATTCTAGGTTCCAGTTCTAGTTAGGTTTTGTGATTTCCTTTTTGCTACTAATTATCTCTAAAAGATAAAACGTACTCTAAAGCATTGCATTAGTGAAAATCATATTTTGCTGTATTTTTTCTTTC
This sequence comes from Wollemia nobilis, assembly GCA_028583015.1. NCBI lineage: Eukaryota > Viridiplantae > Streptophyta > Pinopsida > Araucariales > Araucariaceae > Wollemia > Wollemia nobilis. Next base: position 5,093,130 of record JAQPPZ010015929.1, read on the forward strand.
TTTATACAATTAAAAGGAAACACACACACCAACTAATAAAATTAACATCAAGGAGTTGGTCTTAATACCCCAATACTTTATCAAGACCAACAGTGGATTTCATCACCACCTTGGCTTGAATTTTGCATACATATTACCTTGATCGCAACTATTGCTAGACATAAATCCTGACGAAAGCTGACCAAGTGTAATGGGGGTGATTCCTCGTGCATGAGGATAATTATTCTATGGTAGGTGTCAAAAATAGAGCGATCCCCCTTTCATACTGCCTATGTTCCACTTACTATTCTGCTCTCACCAATAGTTTCCCTCACGTAAGGGCAAGTATATTGAGAGGTTTGGTATAATAGCCTGGCAATGGTATATTGAAGGGGTGACCATTTTGGAGATACAAGAGCCCTCATTATGCATGTATAACAAAGTTTTCTTTACAATATTTACATAACAAAAATCAAACACACTGAACCAGATATAGGACACACATTTAATATGTAAAAAAGATAATCATTTTTTTGTTTGTGTGGTCCCCTTTTGTTTGGTATAGCAAAAAAAATTGTAAAGGAGATAAAAATATACGTATATTTTTAGAAAAACCACCACCATGGTGTATACCCATAGCCAAGCCCAATCATAGGAAGAAGCTACAGAAAGTATACAAGGAGGCACAAGTCACCTCTGTTATAGCCCCAAGGACTTGGTTATACCCCCTTGGCAGCCTGACACACAACATGGTCCACACTATGCCACTACATAAAAGGACTATAGAGGCACCCCTTTGAGGGGCACTCCCGTTCAACATAGACCCTCTCAAGAGGATTACACACATGGGAAGGTCCCCTTAGACACTCATTATGAGTGGTCGTTGTGCGATGAAGTGCTAGAGTAGCATAGGGTTCATAGGGAGGGCCCACATGATTATATCATCCCTCCTACACCCCTCATTACTGTTAGAACTAATAGGCCAAATCTAGAGTGCAAGGCTCTTCAGATAGGGCGAGCCAACTCTACCTGTCCCTTTCACATGTATGAAAGGGATAACAATGAAAACCATTATATTCCTCAAGAGCAATACACCACATGGGAGCACTGCGCCTCCGCACCTGCTAATTATCAAGATCACCTATTGAGTCCAGAGCTTCAGGTGAATGCTGCTAACCTTAATAGAGGAAAGTGACCCATAGATATATCGGATCACCATGACTGAGATAGATATTTAGGGGAGGCATCTAGGCCTCCTAGACCTAGGATGGTGAAATAAATCGACTTGGCATTTGCCAAACAGGCTACCCGTAAAGCACAAATCACATAACTTAGGCAAGATCAGTAGTAGTTAGAACAACTGTATCATCTTAAAAAAGAGTGCATTCAGCACCAGACAGATGAGTTGCTCCAGAACATTACGCATGAGAGGATTCCAACCCCTCGCACGCATAAGACAAAAATTTATGAGAGGCACAACCCCTTAGTGCAAGATAGGTCTCCATGACCTTATCAAGTGTTACCTCCAAGACCTTCGAGACCTGAGTGGGAGGCCACCCCTAGAACCAATGATGGGTGCCTTCCTCGGGCACCCATCCATGTTTATAGGTCATGCCCAAAAACTCCTCAAGAAGCCTATGAGGAATTTGAGCAAGAAGAAGAGCGGGCTGAAATGTCCTACCAAGGCAGGGAGGGCGCTATCCGGATACCCCTCCATAGGCCTCAAGTTCCTCACAATTCACAATGAGAAAAAACCAAAGAAGAGGAAATCAAATCCTCTGATGCATATAAAGCATTGCTAGAGTGCTTAGATTCTGTGGAGACTAAGACTTCGGGGCCCCAAAAGCCCACCTTACGCTAGCTCCGCAGTCACCTTGTGCATCCTTCAGTTTTGGCACCCCCATACCCCGACCACTTCAAAATGCCTCAATTTGCAATTTTAAGAGGGGATGAGGATACCCAAGAGCACGTAACAAGGTTCCTGAGTTAATGCTTTAGCATTTAGGACAATTATGTATTACTTCTGAGAACATTTATAACCACATTTGTAGGCCCTGCCTTTTATTGGTTTACCCAGTTGTCGAAGCATAGCATCAATAATCTAGACCAGATAGTGGATGCGTTCCTTGAATGTTTTGACTTCAACACCAATAATAAGGTATCCTTAAGTGACCTAGCTGGCCTTAAGCAGTATGATGATGAGACCATGACTGCTTATGGGAATCGGTGGAGGACATTGCTTTTAAGGCTACCTTACCTCCCTCCCATGGCCGACATGACTCAAATGTTTTCAAAGAGTTGCTTAAGGTCAATCTCCATGATATTGTAGTTGTAGCAATATGCCACCCTTGAAGAAGCCCTGGTGCAAGCCAGGATAATTGAGGAGATCAAAATATAGGACGACGAGATTGCTAGGTCGTGCAAGAAAGAGTTGCCCAAAAATGCTAAAACTGGGCCCATGCAACCAAAACCCACTGCGGTCAATCAGGTTGCCATAGCTATACCAAAGCCTACACAAATGACATAGCCCCTAAAGGCTAATTATCAGGTAGTTCCTCTTGATAACTATGAAAAACAAAATCATAAAAAAGAGAAAAATTGGCAGTGTCACCCTAGGCGACAATTCACACAATTCACGGAGTCTAGAGACTCCTTGTTTGACCACTTGTTTGTGGTAAACCTGATAAACTTGTCAAAAATTTGACCCATAGACCCCAACATCCCAAAACCCAAGGGCTATAGGGAAGACTTATATTGTAGATTTCACTAACATAAAGGACACAAGATCTCCACTTGTAAATTTAAAATTTTAGTGCAAGACTTGATAGACAACACAATGCTCATGGTAGATAATCCTGTAGCACCGAGAAACCAATAGATGAAAGTCTTCAAAGACCCCCTACCTACCCATGATACATAGGAAAAGACTTTATAAGTGAATGAGGTAACATAAAACTACCCCATGCAAGGATACGTAGGTATGAGAAGCATCGTGACATAGAACAAAAGATACCCAAACACGGATACACCCGCTACAGCTACAGGAGATGTTTCGTCAACGTCACAACCTCTACAACACCCTACGCAACCTCCCCCACCTAGACCAGTGGCCACAATTCGGACTAAACTTACTCAAATTTTAAGGACCACATCGGCTAGGCTCTCCATTTATGAGCTCATCCAACAATCACCGCCCCATTGGGAGGCTCTGATGGAGATACTCAAATCCATTGAGCTACAACCCCACGAACCCAATTATTTCAACTTTGTGGGACATGTGAGACAATGCACAGAACCAGTCATAACCTTCAGGGAAGACAAACTGAAATTGATGATCGGTGATATGGTGGATCCACCCATACACATCATTGCGTGGGTCAACAGGATTCCATTCAAGAGGGTGTTATTGGACATTTTCTCATCCAGTAACATAATCATGACAACAACAATAAAACACCTTAAGCTGATAGCATCCCATATTGTGGCATCCACTTATACTCTTCGAGAATTCAATGACACGTTATGCTCGATGGTTGGCACAATTGTCCTACCCATCCAAGTAGGACAAAATACCATTCCTACGTTGTGTCACATCTTGGAGGGTGATATGGCCTACAATATCTTGCTAGGCTAGCCTTGGATCAAGGACATGAAGTGTGTCCCTTAGATAGCTCATCAATGCCTCAAATACACATACAAATGGAAAGTACATGTAGTCCCAGCATACATAGAGTCCTTTAAGTTTTGCAATGCGATGCAGCTAATGCCGCAATCGACCCTCCCATCGATAAATTTGGACTTTCAATTGAATTCGTCCACACAAGGTCTAATTCTGCCTACATCCTCGCTGTAGAGTCCCTCAACTCACCAAACTGGCCCATCTTCATCATTTGTTCCTTCACCAACGATATTTCCTATGATGGCCATATCGAAGGACAACGGGAAGAAGCCCCTAGAGGAGGTACCACCATCAGTCTCAACCGTCTCTACCAAAGAGGTTCCTAGCCAAGTGGAAGTCGAGACACCTGGTTCACCCAACATGGAGTGGACTCAGGGAGAACTCCCATTCCCTCCACCTCAATCATCGATGATTACTGTTGAGATGGCCAATATGGGCTTGGAGGAGTACCTAGTGTAGAATTTCATGGCAACATCCATGCTCGAATCCATGCAAGACATTGGGAGACCTCACCTCCCCATCGATACTATCATCCCTCTAGGCTACCCGCAAAATTAGACCAATTTTGTATATGGGGGCCTCAATAACAGCATTGAACCCTACCTACAAGAATAAGAAGATGAATAGCCATTTGCTAAGAATGTTGACTATCTGTCCAACCCAGAATTCACCTTGAAATACCTAGACCAATTTAATTGGCATGGATTTGGATTGGGCAGATACGAACAAGGAACGTGCATTCTTTGTCAACCGAGATATCATATGCCATATGATAAATCAAGAGTAGGGTTCAACCACCCTTTGTCCCTCAACATATTGGTAGAAACCATGCAAGGCTTAGGTCTAGGCAATAGGTATGGGTTGGCACAAGATTTATATGCCAATCCCAACACAACATACACATTGGGGGATTATCTCCCATTGTTAACAACAAACCTTGTTGACCTCGACAACCCCTCCCCTTTGATCAAGGAAGGAGAAAGTTCAATAAGTAACCTCCAAAGGGGATATGAAAAAGATCAAGGGGGGTCTTCTGAAGATGAGTCAGACTATGCGATAGCACCTTGGGACCCTTTTAAGTCTGATAGCAATCACTCACAGGTGACACCCATTGATGACTATCAAGAGAACTTCATGGTAATTTTCCCTTTTAATGCTCCAATCGGGCAATTGCTACCTCTAGATAATCCAGTCCTCCCGTAGAGAGCGAAACAACCTAGAAGGGACCAAATCAACATGCTCGAACAAAATGAGCCTCCCATGTCGGCCACAAGGCCAAGTGATCCACTAGAGGAAGAAGATCCAAATATCTTCTTCAACATCGACTACCTATGTGCCAGACTTCTGGATCTCGTAGAGAGTGAGGATAGTTATCAAGAAATGCCTAGTGGGAGGCTATACCAGCCATAGGGGCACATAGTTGTCGAAGCAAATGAAGGCCTATGGATATTTGATAGTGACTATGAATATGAGACTGAGATGGCATATCTCAACCATATGAGGCAACAGGAATACCCCATAGACATCGATGGTATGTTTGAAAATCTAAATATGGGACCAAGGCATAGGTGGCATTTAAACCAAGTATAGTTAAACCAAGTGCTTCATCCACCACTTTGGGCATACAGGGGGCACCTCCCACCTAGAGACCCTATAGGTCCATTAGTGCCAAGGGCAAACCCTGTTCTTCTATCCACACATAGGGCTGATCCTTTTATGCCAGTACCCATAAAGCTAGATCTAGAGTATAGGGATCACCAAGAATGTCTGAATCAACACCCATGCGGTAATGGAGACCAAATTCATTCTATCAACATGATCTCCATTGATTTAACTACCCCCATCCACAATCCAGATGATCCAACATGACCATTATATCTGAACCTACATGCCATAGACTGGGATCGCGCTGACTCACCACCATCCCCATCAGAGTCCTGGCCTTGCGATGAGATGTTTCATTCCACCCCAATACAGACTTAGGATATCTTCCATGTTGAAGAGGAACCTGACGTTCCAAACATAGATTTAAATTCAGCAAATGATATCCACCTGATCCCAACTCCACACCAGTTGGAGGACGGATCCCACATGTCAGTCGAAGAAATGATTAATGCAGACATCGATTTTGATCCAATGAATCCACATATTATCAATTTGGGGGTAATTCTATCCCCCGAAGAGCAATCCGATTACATTTCCCTTCTCAAAGAGAAGGAGGTTTTTGCATGGTCCTACAAATACATGTCGAGGCTAGACCCGCAGCTAGTCATGAATAATCTAACACTTGATCCAACAATCAAGCTAGTCAAGCAAAAGCTATGTAATATGCACCCAACAGTGGCCTTAATGGTCAAATATGAGATACAAAAGTTGTTGGATGCATAGTTTGTCATCTGCATGGATTACCCACCTTGGTTGTCCAACATGATACCTGTCAAAAATCCTGACGAGAGGATTCGCATATGCATCGATTTTCAAGAGTTAAACAAAGTGAGTACCAAGGACGATTTCCCCTTGCCTAGAATCAACGCATTGGTAGACACTACAACAGGCCACAAAATGCTTTCCCTCATGGATGGTTTCTCGGGATACAACCAAATTCATATCAATCCCGATGATCAACTAAAAATGGTGTTCACGATGCCTTGGGGGATATTTTGTTATAAGGTCATGTCCTTTGGCCTTAAAAATGGTGTCACCACCTACAAACGCACTATGACATACATCTTCCATGATCACATGCATAAAAAATTTGGAAGATTATATGGATGATTTGTTGGCCAAATCTCTTTTGTGCCAAAATCATCTCAATGACTTACGCAAGATCCTTGATCACCTCATCGAACACAAGGTTAGGCTAAACCCCAAAAAGTGCGTATTTGGCGTCACATCTGGAAAACTCTTGGGTTTCATAGTCTCAAAATGATGCATCGAGGTAGATCCAAATAAATTCAAGGCAATCCTTGAAATGCTTCCCCCAACCACCATCAGGCAGCTCAAAAGCTTGCAGGGTAAGGTCACATCAATCAAGCACTTCATAGCATAGTTATCTGACAAGTGCCGACCCATGAATAAATTATTACATAAGGGGCCTTTGATGACATCAAACAATACTTGGCTTTGTTGCTAGTATTGGCACCACCTAGACTAGGAGTGTCATTCTATTTATACATCTCAGCTACTGAGGTGGCACTGGGTGCCATGCTAGCCCAGAAAAATGAATTACATAAAGAACAAGCTAATTACTATCTTAGCCGCACCCTGGTCAGTTATGAACTTAAAACTCCATACATTGAGAATCTATGATTGGTGGTGGTATTTGCCACCACAAATCTATGCCATTACATACTAAGAAATATGATGTATGTTGTGTCTAAGGAGAATCCATTGCGGTACATGATGAGTCATACTTATCATAGTAGTCACACGGTGAAATGGATCATGTTGTTAACGGAGTTTGACATCGAATTAATTGGACAAAATTCCATCAAATTTCAAGTCATCATCGATAAAATAGCAGAGGCTCCTCTCAAATACGATCAGCCTCTGATCGTAGAGTTGTCCAATGATGGGGTCTTCCATGTCTCAAAATCGCCAGATTCTGATGAGCCTGAGTCACAGGCCGACATAACATTATTTTTTGATGGTTCTAAACATGAGCAAGGGGGTAGCATGGGAATCATGTTTTTTCACACCGCAAGGGGCTCCAATGCCTTTATCATTTAAACTTGATTTCTTGTGCACCAATAACAATGCTGAATATGAAGCCTTGCTCATAGGTCTTCAGATAACCATCACCATGAACATCAAACACTTGAATATCTTTGATGATTTTTTGTTAATTTTCAACAAAGTGAAAGGGGTATTCCAATGCAAATGCCTAGTTTTGCAGGCCTACAAAACCCTTGTGGATAAATTCCTAGTAAATATTTAATGGTACGACATCGAGGCACTCCCTCGATCATCAAATCATTTTGTGGACACTATGGCCTCCTTGGGGTCACTAATCTCACAAGACCCTTCTGGTGAGATGACAACCATTCAAGTCAAAATGTTATCACAATCCACGATGGAGCGTGCAAGCTCTGACATAACATGAAGAATCCACCTGATCCAGATTGAACCATCTTAGGATAGGTTCTCTCAAATCCATGATAGTCTGAATCACACCAACTAGGGGTCTTTGTTCTCCCCAACCCCTCTTAATAGCAACACAATTCTATTTTTACAAGTTCTTTCCCGCTCAGATTTTTCTAGGGATGAACTTCAAGAGGGATCAATCGTTCATACCATCGAGGTTTTTGATCAGTAGGATTGGTACACATCCATAAGAGACTATCTCAAGTTAGGTAGCCTCCCACTTGGATTGTCGCACGCCATGAAAATATCATTCAAATAGAAAGCGACAAAAAATGTCTTGCTAGGAGACATATTATATCATCGAAGCTACGAAGGAATCCTCCTCTATTGCTTGGACCAGTAGGAGTCCACTTGGGTGATAATCCAAGCGCACAATGGTACATGTGGTGGCCACTTCAATGGTATGGCCATCACCAAGCACATTCTTTGCATGGGCTATTATTGGCCATCTTTAGAGTGATATTGTTGCGCATATGTGCAAAAGTGTGTGAAATGTCAACACCATGCTAACTCGACACACGTACCTTCTCAGGACTTGCAGTCGATCCAATTGGCTTGGCCATTTTCATAGTGGGGCGTAGATCTCATCAAAAATATCTCCCCTACGTCATCAGGTTGTCACACGTTTATCATAACGACCATAGAGTACTTCACTAAGTGGGTGGAAGAAATTATGCTTACCTCTATGACTGGGCCCCACATTGTAGAGTTTATTTTACAAAACATCATATGTCATTTTTGTATTCCATCCAAGATCATCTCGGATAATGGCACGTCATTTAAGAATAAAGATGTGCATGCTTTGACAAAAAAGTACAAAATATAGCACTATTTTTTGACACCCTATTATCTGTAGGCAAATGGGCAAGCAGAGGCGTCAAACAAAATGCTAGTTGCCATCCTTAAAAATATGGTTGCAGATAGTCATAAGGATTGGCACATCCAAATACCACTTTCCCTATGGGCTTATCGCACTAGCATTCGGACACCCACTGGGGAAACTCCATTTTTGCTAGTGTATGGCTTCGAGGCAGTCATGCCTCTTGAGTTGGAAATACCCTCCATGCGCATATCAATGCAAGAGTTCATCGATGATGAAACTGCATGGAAGGCCCAACTAGACCAGCTTACATTACTCGATGAACAACACGTCAATGCTCTCTAGCATCTACATATCTATCAAGAGCGACTTAAGAAAGCATTCAACATGAAAGTTCACCTGAGGGACTTTTAGGTCGGTGACCTGGTCTTAAAAGAGAACCAACAAAATTCTAACTTGTCACCCCATTTAAGGGACAATTTTGTGGCAAATTGGTTAGGTCCTTATGTAATCGACAATAAAATAGGACCTGGAACATATCGACTCACCTCTCTTGAAGGAATTAAGGAACTCAAACCCTTGAACATCAGTCATTTGAGGCCATTCAAAATTTAGAGAGGCATAGACCACTCCAAAATCTCCAAGGATTCCCACAATCACTTGGTCAACCTCAAATGCCCCAAAGGTATCAATAATCCCTTTCGTCAAACCAAAAGCTCCAAGGGTTCTCGCCACCACTTGGTCACCCAAAATGTCCCAAAGGTATCCATAATCCCTTTGGTCTAGCCAAAATCTCCAAGGGTTCTCGCCACCACTTGGTCACCTAAAATTCCCCAAAGGTATCTATAATCCCTTTGGTCAAACCAAAAGCCCCAAGGGTTCTCGCCATCGCTTGGTCACCCAAAATGCCCCAAAGGTATCAATAATACCTTTGGTCAAACCAAAAGCTCCAAGGGTTCCCGCAATCTCTTGGTCAACCTAAAACGCCCCAAAGGTATCTATAATCCTTTTGGTCAAACCAAAAGCTCCAAGGGTTCTCGCCTCCACTTGGTCACCCAAAATGCTCCAAAGGTATCCATAATCCCTTTGGTCCAGACAAAATCTCCAAGGGTTCTCGCCACCGCTTGGTCACCTAAAACACCCCAAAGGTATCTATAATCCCTTTGGTCAAACCAAAAGCCCCAAGGGTTCTCGCCACCGCTTGGTCACCCAAAATGCCCCAAAGGTATCAATAATCTCTTTGGTCAAACCAAAAGCTCCAAGGGTTACCACAATCGCTTGGTCAACCTAAAATTCCCCAAAGGTATCTATAATCCCTTTGGTCAAACCAAAAGTTCCAAGGGTTCTCGCCACCGCTTGGTCACCTAAAATTCCCCAAAGGTATCCATAATCTCTTTGGTCCAACCAAAATCTCCAAGGGTTCTCGCCACCACTTGGTCACCTAAAACGCCCCAAAGGTATCTATAATCCCTTTGGTCAAACCAAAAGCCCCAAGGGTTCTCACCATCGCTTGGTCACCCAAAATGCCCCAAAGGTATCTATAATCCCTTTGGTCAAGCCAAAAACTCCAAGGGTTCCCACAATCGCTTGGTCAAAAATGAATATTCAAAAAAACAATAGATAATCAAAAATAACAAAAAAATTGCATCTCACTTTCATGCATAATCTTAAAAACCAAAACATAAAAAGAACTGCATTAGGCATCACATACGTACATTGCATATTTGTTGGTCATACATGTCAAATGCACCATAGACTGTAATTACTCGGCAATGCCATCATTTTCCATATTTATCCATTTTGTAAATTATCCAAAAATAATAATGCCATTCGCATTTTTGCCATACCATATTTAGTTGTCTTTTAATGTCTTTAGGGTTTTCATGATTTAGCTGTCTTTATATTTCTAGCCAAATATTGTACAAATTCAGACCGATTTTTACAAGGTAGAGTTCTACTTGGATCATGCCTTGTTACATAGCATCCCAACACAAGCTTAAAACACATAAAAATTCCCAAGTTGTGTGAACGAAATATGAAACCTGCATAGCAGACTAGGTTACCATCAGTGAAATGGCTATCTTGCTCATCCCCCTGTGCGAATGACCCCAAGAATGCTGAGAGTTGGCAAAAAGACAAGCATATTCCCTACCCAATTCCCCAAAATAAATAGTGGTTTTTACCACTATCAGAAATCCCAAATTCTCAAAAGGTTGCAAACATCAAAAAATTGCAAAATTCAAAGTACAAACTCCAAATTTTGACACCAAAACCCTCAAAGTGCACACATCAAAAATCATAATAAATAGTTATCCCCATCACCCAAAATTCAAATCCCTTGCTCAAAGACAAAAGAAAAATAAACTATGATTTTTACCACTATATATGAGCGCAAGTATCCCAATAAAATTGAAGAAAATAAGGGAGGTGAACTTGAATCCCTAGAACTCTCAGCATTCAAAAGGTCATGAGGTGATCCTCAGTCCCATTTTGGTGGATAGTCTGCTAGCACTAGTGGAAAACCTCCCGTATGAAGATATATCTGTTGCATTAGCTGTTGGGCATATGTACAGATCAATGTTTGCATGTGGATGAGTTAGCTTATGGTATCCTATATTGCACCATAGATTAATCTTACTAAATGCAACAAAGGAGTTAGTGGAGCTAATTAAGTGATCCTCAGTACAAGTTTGGTGGACAACTTACCTGGAACTGGCAGTATCCTTATGAATACCACATCAACAAACTCAATTGCACACATAGGGATGTGAAATAACTTGGTCAAACTCAAGTCTAAATTCGTACCTTGTTCGAAAGTCTTGTAAGATAATGTACAATATTGACTATTTAGTTAAAGCATCTGAGTCTCAAAAATACCTTAACCACATTCTAAAAACAATTGTTGTACATTTCATTATTTACATCACCATTAGAAAATACAACACAAAAATTACAAATACAAAGTTATTTCATAAAGTATAGAAAGCTAGTAAATCTTGTACAATCTATCGTGCCACTGCCTGTATACCAACAAATCATTCTATCCATTCCATATGCATACATCTATATCATATAGTTAAAATCATCCGCAGGAATAATAGCATATGCATACATCAACATAAATAAATGTGCATAAAAGAACAATAAACCATGACAAACATCTAATCAAGCCAAAAAATAGTCATGTATAAATATCCAGTCAAAATACCCTCAGGCTACAATAAGAAGGTCCTCTGACCAAAAACTCAAAATCCCTAAATCCTAGGGAGTCGACCACCATGATCACGTAGGATCGATGCAACTGGTACTACCCCTAGTAGCATGGGTCCTATGGGACCTCCAAGGACGACTGCTGCAAGCCCCCACACCCTGCCCACAAACACTGATGAGTGTCATTGAGTCTCATCATTTAATCTTAATGATTTATCAATTCGGGGTGGTGTCCAAGGTTGTCTACGATAGAAGGCTAGGGCAGAGTACAATTCAGGCATTCAAATTTCAAGCATTTATTGGTGAAGCGGATTTTGGTTTAGCCTTTTGGTGTCACACTAAACCTAGTCTGAAGAATGGAAACTGAAATAAATTACAAGAATTGAAAACTAAATCTAAATTGCAGAATTTAACAATTAACTACAATTGCATGAATTGAAATTGCTAAATTGAAATCTAATCTACTTTTGTAGAATTGAAATCTAGTTACTCTTGCATAATTGAAATGATGCTTGTAAATGAAACTTATTCTAAAAACACATGTCAATGCCCTGCCACAAAAGGTCATCAAGCCTCTGCTACAGGAATTGACAGCAAAATGAAATATGTTGAAAATGGAAAGTTGCTAAAATAGAAAGCAAGGAAAACATGGAAAGCAAAGGAAAAATGCTTAATATAATTTTTTAGCTGACATACACACAAATTTTGTACACAAACATAATAGAAAACATAAATCACATAATACAAAATAAAAACAAGAAAATGAAATCTGACAAGCAATCTATTAATTATGTTGTAGCAAAATTACAGATTAAAACCTTCCATAAAATCCCTCCTTCTAGATCTGAAAGTGGGCCCATACTTCCTGATCTAGAAGGAGGTGAAAAGCACTCCTTAACTAATTAACACTCAGAACAGAAAATGATAAAATAGCTGCACTTTTATTGATGACAGAACATGCTAAAAATTGTTACAAAAAATTGCTGTACAGTCCTAATTGCTGCTATTGAAAACTCTCCTCTATTCTAATTCCTAACTGGCTCAACCAAGGAGGGAGCTATGTTATTTATATAGAAATTTACAACATATCCCATGCTCAAATCAGCCTATGTGCTACTTTTCAATGATTTGCCAATAATTTTGGATCTGAAATAAATGCAAATCTGGATAGTTTGTGCTACAGTAGTAGTCATTGGCCCTTTAGAAAGCATCTTCAGTGGTGGGAGTACGTGGGAGAAGTCTAGAAATATCTCACATATCTTTCTTCACTTCAGAATATGCCCTTTCTATCTTGCAAACAATTTCCTATTATGCTGCAGTTATTTCTGTGTTTATCCTAGAAGAGGATCAAAATTGATCTTTTCCATGAATGGTGGCTTTGGACGGCAAGGACGGCAAAGTCAGATGGGAGATATTTTCCTTTAATATTTTCAACCTTCTTTTCCTTTTTCCATCATCAAAAATTAGTCAAAAAGCACTTTCTATTCTCATTTCGAAGATAAGTGGCTCATTCCGAAGAGACTGTATTTCTCATTCCGAAGATGTCCGCTCATTCCGAAGAGACTGTATTTCTCATTCCGAAGATGTCTGCTCATTTCGAAGATCTTCAGAATGAACAATTGTGTGCTCTTCAAGTGATTTTAGCTGCATTTCTCAGGTGGATTAGCTCTCAGGATCAGATTGCAATAGCCTTCATTCCTCTCCATGTGTGAATTCCATGCCTTGCCATTCATTTGTAGCTTGTTGGAATTTACATGGTAAATTACTGCATTTTCCAATTCTGTTGCACAGTTGTAAAATATTGGCATTTCTTGCAAATTCAAACAAATTAGAACATGGAAAAATTATTCAAATATCAACATGAAGGATTACATCAAGTTGCTACTGAATTTATACACTTCATTCACCAAGTAACAATGCTGAAATAGTGCAACAGTGCTGCACAATTGTCCCTGCTCTGTTATACCCTGTTGCTGCCTATTTAGACCATGTGGGAATGCTTCTAAATAGGTCATATGTCTTCTGTAGTCCTTCTGAACTCATTCCATCCATATCCTCATGCTTTGCTTGACAACTTCAAGGTGTTCCTATAAAGTGACAGCTTGCTGATTTTTATATGGCTATTTTTTTTAGATTTTTAGATTTATGACAGTCCTAATAATTTGGCTTCAATGTGGACTTCAAATAATTTGAAGGGTAGGAAAACATTCATAAACCATTGTGAATTTAATGGATATCAGCATACCACATTTGGTTAATTGAAATGCATGTTTTTACTTGCTACTTAATCAAGCAAAATCAGTCACAAAATGCTGAAAATAGTCAAAAACAGAGATATAGTATTCCTAACATAAAATCATGCAAACACTTAACAAATATATATTCTAATCAACTATTTGGCATTTAACTTAATAATATGACAGTTTTTATATGTCAAACATAGTGTAAAAATGAGGCATTTTCAGGCCTCATCATCCCCCCCACTTGAACTGATGCATGCCCTCATGCATCCTAGTAGGCCATAGTAATATGTTGGTTTTATCCTTGTGAAAAACATCCTTTGACACCTGCTACCTGAGAAATTTCTCCTTGCTGCACTACACCAAGCATTTTTTAATTTAAGCACAGGTATTTCACTTTTCTACAACCTTGCAAAAAAAAAGTTTTCAATCAATTTTTTTATTCTTTTTTTTTTCTTTTCTTTTCTTGCATATCTTTTTTTTCATTTGCAACTTGCAACTTTTTAACTTCTGCACTTTCATCCTTCAATATTGCAATTTCGCAACTACTGCAATTTTAACTCTTTTTTTGCCCTTCTACAAGTTTTAGTGTTGCAAGGTACCTCTTAAAGGCTTGGTATCATGTGATTCATCTTGCAATAGCCTTATTGTGGAACCATATTTGGCGAGATGCACTACTACTGGTGAAATTTTTTATTCTTAACAACATTTCAGCTTGAATGCCTATTTCTATTGTTTGCACCTTTTGAACAAAATTGATAAAATTTTGATTTTGAAATGCTTGAGGGATGTACTTACTTGTGGTAGAGCCTTATAAACCTCAATATTTGATGTACCCTACTCTTTTTGCTATTCTGTAGTATTTTTAGCAATTCTGGTGCTGTTTCTGCTCATTTCGAAGATATCCTGCTCATTTCGAAGATATGCCTGTTCATTTCGAAGATATGACTGTTCATTTCGAAGATGCATCAAAAAATGCAGAAATGACCTCCTATGCAAAATTTAGCTACATATTCTATTGTGGGCCCATCTCTAGAGTGTATAAGCCTTCCATAACATCAAAAATCCCTCCTTCATCCTTTTGTTTAGATGTTATTCTTTGTTTTGTATGTTGTTATTTTATTCTAGTAGTACTAAAATAGAACCTTCAGGTGCATTTTGTTGATTATCCTCCTTCAATTTATCAGACAATTATGAGATATAAACTTGCAGTTCTCCTTCTGAAACTTGCCCTACAAATTGAAATAGAATTGCTGCCATGTCTGTCCCAAAATTAGGTTTTTGCACAATTTTGGAATTTCCATGCAATTAAGGGCATAAGGGGGTGTTTCTTGACATCTTGAACATGTTCCATTTTCAACTTGCCAATATTGTATGAATAGTTTATGCCAAATACCGATTATCATACATTAAATGCTAAATGCTTACTATGACTTAAATGCAAGAAACACATACCTTACTATCCTGAAAATTAATCATGCACCTTACAAGCTGCTTCGATGATTGTTAGCGAGGCTATCTAAAAACATAAAAATAACACATGTGCGAGTGTGAGATTTGTACAATGGTGGAATAATGATGGGTAGATCAACAAGGCAATGCATGCCGAAAAATCGGTTTTCATGCAAGCCAACTCAGTAGCGCCTCCAAGAAGGTTTTCACTACTGAATTATTCATTTTTTTTCATCATTTTATTATTATTTTTTTTTCTCTTTTTTTCATTTTTTTTCATCTCTTTTTTTTCATTTTTTTCATCAGAAGAGGCTGCCATTTCTGGTTTTCAACCAACTTCTGTCCTTTTTTTTTTCAAGTGCTTCAATGAGAGAGAACATCTCTCACTCTTATTTGGATAAGACCAATCCTTATTCTACAAAAACATGTCAATTGTTGTATGAAAACACCATCTCTTTCTGTTGAAACCTGCAACATTGATGCAACCTTCCTTTCTAAATGAGCAGTAAGAATCTTCTTACATCATAATTGCCTCCTTATTGCTAGAAATGAAGTATTGGCTTCATTGTTCCTCTTCCTTGCTAAAATTGATGCTTGTCCTCATGTATCCCCATTTTGTGGGACATGCCTCTGCTGCAAATCTTTTTTTTTCTCTCTTTTTTTCAATTTTTCTTGTCTTGCTTGTACCCAAGAAGGAAGTTCACAAACAAGACTATTCTTCTTTTTGCTTTTCTTGTATTTTTTTTTTCTTTTTGTCAAACTTTTTATCATTACTCTGAATCTGATATTGAAGAGAAATTCTCTTCCATTATGTGTACATCCAATGGAATCTCCTTCAAGAACTCCTCCTTAGTTAATGGTGCATGGTATACCCGAAGGCAATGTCCATTCACCACTAACATCCTCCATGAATTACCAATGGGAGAAAGAAGCACTGCTCCATATCTAAAAACTTCTTCAATCAAGTGTTGTCCATGCCTCCTAGTCTACAAAATCTTGTCAATCTATTCTTGAAACAATTAAATACCAATTCCCAAAAGATGTTAAGTGCTTACATCAAGATAAAATCTTGATATACCCTTGTAATTCCATGTAAAGGGATTGAAATATTGTTTCAAAATAGCAACAATTTTGCTTTTTGTTTATAAGTCAACCAGATAATAATGTTCAAGAATTTTCTTGGCTGCACTTCAATTTGTTTCATTCCTAGGAGGACAAAATTTACCCCTTTGTAATTTCTTACTAAGGAGTTCAATGGAAGTAAATTTTCTATGTGCAGTTTTTCTAGTTTTTCTCCTTTATCCAAGGCTAATTTTTGTGTGTTTGGACTAAAGGTTTTATGTGTATCTCCATTGATTTTTGTCTCTTCAAGCTTAGGTAAGTTCTTGTTTGAGCACAGTTGGATGTTGCTGCGGTCAATAACATTTCCTGTAGTTTTTTTTTTTACCAGATTCAGCTACATAGACAGGGGATGCCTATCCTGTATTATTCAGACTGATCACAGGTTGGGCTAAAAAATAAATATTTTTGGTTTGCACAATAAGACAAGAAGTGTACAACTTTAGCGAGATCAACTACTTGTTAGGTAGGATCACCTCTAATGAGATCAACTATTGTCTGTGTAGGCTAAGAATTGCTAGGTTGCGGTTTAGCGCGGTAAAATCCTAACAATATTTAAGTAATAATGGAAAACTCTAGGATCATCATTAAGTTGTAAACTCCTATTTTGATTGTGCAAAATTTTTTGTGATTTTTTTTTTAATAGATTCAACTTACATGGACAGGGGTTGTCTATCCTGTATTATTCATATTGGCCATAGGTTGGGTTGAAGGTGGTGGTTGATTTACTTGCCCTATTTGTTGTTGTTGGGATCTCTCTTTGAGAAGAATTCAGATTAGGCAACAAATTTTGTATCTCTGAGTTGTGGAAGTAAATGGCATTCATCAATGATATGTCCCTATGAACAAATGCTACAGGTAGCTAATATGGCTATTTTGTTCAAGGGATAGTCTTGTATATCTACCATGATACCTTTCCAACACCTAGTACAAATTTGTTTATACTACCCTGATGATATGGATATAAAAAGGGTAGTACTAGCAGATGGCTCTTCTAATTTTTTTAAGAGATCTTATGTTTCTTGATAATGAGGATGATGAATTCTTTCTATTTTTATCAAGAATTTCAAACATAGGCAATTTAACCCCCAAGTGTGAAGATCACCTCCCTGTGGTTGCTTGTTTTCTAAATGGACTGAAATGCAACTATCAATAATTATTATTTATACCAACTATTTCATTCATATTTTACTCTAAACTTCATAAGTTAGCACAATAATAATTATTTGCCTACTTTTACCCTCTAACAACACCATGATCCCCGGAAACGATGCCAAAATGATGAGTGTCATTGAGTCTCATCATTTAATCTCAATGATTTATCAATCCGGGGTGGTGTCCAAGGTTGTCTACGATAGAAGGCTAGGGCAGAGTACAATTCAGGCATTCAGATTTCAAGCATTTATTGGTGAAGCAGATTTTGGTTTAGCCTTTTGGTGTCACACTAAACCTAGTCTAAAGAATGGAAACTGAAATAAATTACAGGAATTGAAAACTAAATCTAAATTGCAGAATTTAACAATTAACTACAATTGCATGAATTGAAATTGCTAAATTGAAATCTAATCTACTTTTGTAGAATTGAAATCTAGTTACTCTTGCATAATTGAAATGATGCTTGTAAATGAAACTTATTCTAAAAACACCTATCAATGCCCTGCCACAAAAGGTCGTCAAGCTTCTGCTACAGGAATTGACAGCAAAATGAAATATGCTGAAAATGGAAAGTTGCTAAAATAGAAAGCAGGGAAAACATGGAAAGCAAAGGAAAAATGCTTAATATAATTTGTCAGCTGACATACACACAAATGTTGTACACAAACATAATAGAAAACATAAATCACATAATACAAAATAAAAACAAGAAAATGAAATCTGGCAAGCAATCTATTAATTCTATTGTAGCAAAATTACAGATTAAAACCTTCCATAAAATCCCTCCTTCTAGATCTGAAAGTGGGCCCATACTTCCTGATCTAGAAGGAGGTGAAAAGCACTCCTTAACTAATTAACACTCAGAACAAAAAATGATAAAATAGTTGCACTTTTATTGATGATAAAACATGCTAAAAATTGTTACAAAAAATTGTTGTACAATCCTAATTGTTGCTATTGAAAACTCTCCTCTATTCTAATTCCTAACTGCTCAACCAAGGAGGGAGTTGTGTTATTTATATAAAAATTTACAACATATCCCATGCTCAAATCAGCCTATGTGCTGCTTTTCAGTGATTTGCCAATAATTCTGGATCTGAAATAAATGCAAATCTGGACAGTTTGTGCTGCAGTAGTAGTCATTGGCCCTTTAGAAAGCATCTTCAGTGGTGGGAGTACGTGGGAGAAGTCTAGAAATATCTCACATATCTTTCTTCACTTCAGAATATGCCCTTTCTATCTTGCAAACAATTTCCTATTATGTTGCAGTTATTTCTGTGTTTATCCTAGAAGAGGATCAAAATTGATCTTTTCCATGAATGGTGGCTTTGGACGACAAGGACGACAAAGTCAGATGGGAGATATTTTCCTTTAATATTTTCAACCTTCTTTCCCTTTTTCCATCGTCAAAAATCAGTCAAAAATTCAAAAAGCACTTTTTGTTCTCATTTCGAAGATAAGTGGCTCATTCCGAAGAGATTGTATTTCTCATTCCGAAGATGTCCGCTCATTTCGAAGAGACTGTATTTCTCATTCCAAAGATGTCTGCTCATTTCGAAGATCTTCAGAATGAACAATTGTGTGCTCTTCAAGTGATTTTAGCTACATTTCTCAGGTGGATTAGCTCTCAAGATCAGATTGCAATAGCCTTCATTCCTCTCCATGTGTGAATTCCATGCCTTGCCATTCATTTGTAGCTTGCTGGAATTTACATGGTAAATTACTGCATTTTCCAATTTTGTTGCACAGTTGTAAAATATTGGCATTTCTTGCAAATTCAAACAAATTAGAACATGGAAAAATTATTCAAATATCAACATGAAGGATTACATCAAGTTGCTACTGAATTTATACACTTCATTCACCAAGTAACAATGCTGAAATAGTGCAACAATGTCTTTGCACAATTGTCCCCTGCTCTGTTATACCTTATTGCTGCCTATTTAGACCATGTGGGAATGCTTCTAAATAGGTCATATGTATTTTGTAGTCCTTCTAAACTCATTCCATCCATATCCTCATGCTTTGCTTGACAACTTCAAGGTGTTCCTATAAAGTGACAGCTTGCTGATTTTTATATGGCTATTTTTTTTAGATTTTCAGATTTATGACAGTCCTAATAATTTGGCTTCAATGTGGACTTCAAATAATTTGAAGGGCAGGAAAACATTCATAAACCATTGTGAATTTAATGGATATCAGCATACCACATTTGGTTAATTGAAATGCATGTTTTTACTTGCTACTTAATCAAGCAAAATCAGTCACAAAATGCTAAAAATAGTCAAAAATAGAGATATAGTATTCCTAACATAAAATCATGCAAACACTTAACAAATATATATTCTAATCAACTATTTGGCATTTAACTTAATAATATGACAGTTTTTATATGTCAAACATAGTGTAAAAATGAGGCATTTTCAGGCCTCATCAAACACTACCCTCACCTAGCCGCCTATGATAAGATGATGCAGACTGCTCAGTCTCACTACCTCTCATATGACGTGATGATCCACCTCCATAAATCATAGGAAAATGTCCATCGATATGGACAACCTTCATCTCCAACTCTACCCGATACCGACCCCACTCTATATCTCATCGGTGATACACAGCCAATGCACTATCCCGCTATGCTAATTGAGCCCGTAGGAGATCCTTCTCCTATGTTATCTCCACTAAAGAATCTATATGCTCCTCCTCCCATATCTGTAGGAGACCCTCTAATCATGCTATCTCAGCATGAATCCCAACCTCCACATCCCCTAAGATAGCCTGAGGCATGGGCACCTCTGAGATGGACTGCTGCTCCGATACCCACTACTCTAGGACATCCTATACATTTGGCTGCTCTAAAACTCTCGAATCATCTTAATCGTCAGTGAAGTCATCAACCTCAACCATCTCAACATCATCAAGTGGAGCTCCCCAACCCTCCAACAGTACCTCTGCACCCCCATCTCCCATGGCTGCAGTATCCATGCCCCCTATAGGCCCCTCACCCTGCCACCATCGCATAATCCACCATCGATCATAGTATGCAGTCACCTGGACATCATCCATGTTGGGTAAATCAATAACTACATTGGATTCCTCACCCAGCTACTCAATTATAGGCCAAACTAGAGTCCTCTCATCACTACAACGTCGATAGATCAAGGGATCACCAGGTAATCCCTGGCACACCCCAAACTACCGCATCACTCGAACATATAGGAAGTACTCCTACTCTGTCCTATGATGCCCAATCAACCATATACCCCTACGCACAAGCCAAAACCACTCTCCAACCTTAGGCCATGTTGGATAGTCTCGGTATGGCCACCAAAATACCTGCCCTAGCGCTAGATGAGAGAAGGCATTAGTATAGTGACCTACTTCACCTGCCCATCATTGAATTTTTCCATGCTCCTCTGACCTCCACCATAAATTGGCATATCCAATTTCCTGATCCACCATCTCACCTTGGGTGGTCCAAGGCAAACCCTACGACCACTCCACAGCTATGTGCTACCACCCCCAACACTACAAAAGATAGCTGCACCTGATCCCCTTTCACTTTCGATAGTGGATCTCGTACAACTCATCATACAACTGTGCCATTCACATCTGACCCCATCTCATAATAAGTGGAGTTGCTGTATGGCACTCCACCAATGAGAAAACTAACTCAAGCAGGTTCCAAGGGAACCTTGCACCTGAGGAGTTAGGAAGTAGCATATTGGAGATGAGGGTCATGATCAAAGCATGCCTCACCCCTAATACACCCTTCTCTACAGCCACCATTGCACCAGAATACTACCTTTCCAGCAGTCAGCCTCTACCCTCTCCACAACCCTCTCCACTCCCATCTCCATCGCTGGACCAAAACATCGTGTCAATATCATCATCCGCTGGTCACAATGGGTCCTCTGGATAGGCAACCCATCTATTGGAATCCATAGAATCTGATACACATCCTCCAGAGTAATAGTCATCTCCCCTATTGGGAGATAAAAATTGTTGGTATGGGGATCCCACAGATTAATCAAGGTAGTCAAATATGCCCGATACCCCACCACAGGCTCCAAATGTGTCATGTGCTTGAGCCCAAGGGCATCAAGCCACTCCCAATCCACAACAGTCAAGGCATCTCGGGCATCAAAGAAAACAGTTAGCTGGCGGTACCGACTCTTCACAACCTGAAACAACACAATAAAACAAAAAAACAAAAAAACAAAGGGTATTAAGTACATACTTAATATAAACAAAAACATTAAAATAAAATTGTACAGAAGAACAATAGGCTACAATTTACAATTGTACAACAAAAGTATAGCATAAAAAGTACAGAAAAACAAACTACAGTAAAAGTACAAAAACATTAAAATAAAATTGTACAGAAGAACAACAGATTACAATTTACAATTGTACAGTAAAAGTATAGCATAAAAAGTATAGAAAAGCAAAAGTATAGCATCAAAAGTATAGAAAAGCAAAAGTACTGCATAAAAAGTACAAAAAAACAAAGTACAGTAAAAGTACAAAAACATTAAAATAAATTTGTATAGCAACGACAACAGACATGAAAATAACTGTACAATCAACATAAAACAACAAAAATCATATTAGGGTTTCAACCTTAATATGAACAAAACAAAAATAAAATAAAAAAATATATTAGGGTTTCAACCTTAATATGGCAAAAACAACATAAAACAAAAACATTTGGGTTTTAAAACCTAAATACAAACACAAACAAAGTACAGACAACAGTTGTGTACTAGGGTTTTGACCTTAATATACAAAAATTACCAAAACAAATAAAGTTCCTATATTAAGTTTTCAACTTGATATACGAATGCAATCAAACCAACACAAAAAAAAAAATTAAAACCTTAAAAACAAAATAAATAAAACAAACATTTTATATGTGAGTTTTAAATCAAACATGCATGAATAATAGGTAGGGAGAAATAACATCATACCGGTCTTGCCTCGGCTCCTCCACTTGAAGATCCAGATCTTGCACTCATGATGTCTATGAAATTTTTGCAACGCTCCGCTATGCACACTCGCACTCCTCCTCACTGCTCCAAATCGCCAATAAAAAATGGTTGCAAATGAGCCCAAAACCTAGTTTTGGTTCTTCTATAGGCTGTTAGGACTGTAATCGTTCCACCCTGGGACAAGCACTCTAGTTGGCACTCATCCCACCCTGGGACGATTACAAAATTGGTACTCGTCCCACCTTGGGATGATTATAGAGCAAGAAATAAAGCAACAAAAATTGCATCCAAAAAATGCACCAAAAACAACAATAAATTTTCCAAACAAAGGTGCCTCTGCACCTGAAATTCATGGCATGAAAAATCGTCATCAGAGTCACAAATGATCACTATCTTACTCCCTAATAAGGCTAACATATCCGGACCACTCCATGGGAAGGAGGATTTTAAATAATCTCTATCCTAATCGACATCGCAAAAAGGGTCAAAACCCACCAAAAATAGGTCCGATGGTTGGAAAACTGTAATGAGCGTTCAATGAAAAACGACTAAAGGCACCCTTAAAAATGTCATCTTGGGTCAAGCAACTCATCACTTTTCTTATTTTTGGTCATTCTCTCATCGATTCTTTGCTTGAGGGGGTAGTCACACTTAGTCACCAATCAACAAATATACACCCAATCAAGGAAATGCCATGCATTCAAAGAATCATTGACAAAGACAATCACACTCCTACTTGGGGCAGCAAACAAGCAATAATAATAGGCTAAACAAACACTTGGCATTCTGAAAGCATGAAGAAAATGTTCCTCAGACAAAAGGTTACGCCCTTTGCCTATTCATGACTGAACAATGTCCAAGATCAAGTACACCTCACTGAAAAAGGTTACACTTGAGTTAAGCTCCTTAGCTCTTCAAAAGTAAGGATTCAAGAATATGTGTCCTTTCCATACTTAGGGCATCAAAATTTTGTTAGGTTATTGAGAAACCCTAATCATTAAGTGCTTTGGTCATTTATTTTTTCTTAGCACTGCGCCACACACAGTGCATCCCAAAAATGGGCATCTGTAGACACCAAAAAAACACCAATCTAATTATGGGACTACAAGCATTGATTGAATTGGCATACATACCCCCTATGGCAGCCTCCAGTGGTTAAACAGTGGTCCTAACCACTCCCAAATTATTTTTGGAAGGTCAGAGGTCAGTTTTGCACCTTTTAATCACCTTGCTCCCTATTTGTCCCACCCTGGGATGATTAGAATCCTATTCACCCCACCCCGGGACGATTAGCAACAATCGCTCCAAGGTGTGACGATTAGCAGGTTTGACTGGCAAAAAGTCAAGCCTTGAAAAATGGTAGCCTAGATATGCCACCCAACTTCACTTTCAAGGCATGCAATTGCGAGGAATCGTTTCAAATCAGAGAGAGACTTTAGTCAAATATTCCCTGATCATGGAGGCTCTAAATCAGGGAGGAATCTTCTCTCCCCAAAAAGGCATGGTGAGCCAAGTGGCACCCTCGCATGCACATTCAAAGGAGACCCTTATTTCTATAAAAAGGTGAGCCTCCTTAGCCCAAAAGAAGAATAGAGCTGGAGCATTTGGAGCAACAAAGTGCTGCCAAATTGTACCCCCATTTATCTTTGTGCTTCCTACATCCCTAATTTCTCTTTTGGAAGAGAGGTTATCGGGTGAACACTAGGAATGCAATCTAGATCCAAAACCTAAGAAATCGGCCACAATCCCACCCCAAACTCATCGACACAACCCCCTGGGAGGTTTTGGACCCATCCCACTTAGATTGGTGCCAAAACTAAGCCCCAAATAGTGGGCATCCTGCCCCTGGGTGCCCCCCAAACTACTATAGTCCTAATCGCCCCACCCCAGAGCGATTAGAAAATTTTGCATGATTTCTTTACTATTATTTTTGTATTATGTTGTATCTGATGTAATTATGCTTATGTCCAAGTTTCATTGCTTTCTGACATGATTTGACCTTGTTTTTATCATTTTATGCGTTTACTAACCTATAGGGAGCACCTTCGGATATAGGACAATATGGGAAAAATATTCCCAATTTGACCTTTTGGGTAATCTCAAAATGTCCATTTTAGTCTAACCCCAAGTTTTTAGGAGTTTTGGAGGCCTCTGGGCAGGACATTTGCAAGGTCGCTTTTGCACATTTTGTGAAAGTATCTAGCATCCCATCCCGAAGCGTTTAGAAATTTATGCATGATTTCCTGACTGTTCTTTTTGCAATGTGTCCTTGATGATGTCTCCATGTCTCTGTCAAATTTTGAATTCATTATGACATTTTTTGACCATCGTTTCATTCTTTTATATATTAACTAGCCGGAGGCTTTGGGGATTGCATGTTTTCCTATATATGCATATGCTATTAACTATTAACTATTTTTTTGTGTGCAAGATCTCATCACCAATAACACCAAAGGGGTATCAAGGAATGACAAACACACAGACATAAGCGGTGGTAAATTTTGGCCCACCCATTTTAAATGTGGGGATGCGAAAGACACTAGAAGCGTACCATCCATTGATGTAATGAACTGTATCAAACATTCTAAGCCCTATATGGGGGGACGTATTGTAACCAGATTAAAAGCAACATCAATAAAATAGGCCCCACTTTTTTTTGCTTACATCTCATTTCTGCATAATTTCCTTCATGCATTTTTTCATCGCATTCGTAGGACTTAGCATCTATACCATATCTATTTTGTTTGCATCATAACTGGTACTTCATCCTTCTACATCACTTGGTTAACCTCAAACACCCCAAAGGTATCAATAATCCCTTTGGTCAAACCAAAATTCTCAAAGGGTTCTTGCCACCGCTTGGTCACCCAAAACACCCCAAAGGTATCTATAATCCCTTTGGTCCAGCCAAAAGCTCCAAGGGTTCTCGCCACCACTTGGTCACCTAAAATGCCCCAAAGGTATCTATAATCTCTTTGGTCAAACCAAAAGCCCCAAGGGTTCTCGCCATCGCTTGGTCACCCAAAATTCCCCAAAGGTATCAATAATCCCTTTGGTCAAACCAAAATCTCCAAGGGTTCCCGTAATCGCTTGGTCAACCTAAAACACCCCAAAGGTATATATAATCCCTTTGGTCAAACCAAAAGCTCCAAGGGTTCTTGCCATCGCTTGGTAACTCAAAATGCCCCAAAGGTATCCATAATCTCTTTGGTCCAACCAAAAGCTCCAAGGGTTCTCGCCACCGCTTGGTCACCTAAAATGCCCCAAAGGTATCTATAATCCCTTTGGTCAAACCAAAAGCCCCAAGGGTTCTCGCCATCGCTTGGTCACCCAAAACGCCCCAAAGGTATCAATAATCTCTTTGGTTAAACCAAAAGCTCCAATGGTTCTCGTAATCGCTTGGCCAACCTAAAATACCCCAAATGCATCTATAATCCCTTTAGTCAAACCAAAAGCTCCAAGGGTTCTCGCCACCACTTGGTCACCCAAAACGCCCCAAAGGTATCCATAATTCCTTTGGTCCAGCCAAAAGCTCCAACGGTTCTCGCCATCGCTTGGTAACCTAAAACACCCCAAAGGTATCTATAATCCCTTTGGTAAAACCAAAAGCCCCAAGGGTTCTTGCCACCGCTTGGTCACCCAAAAACACCCCAAAGGTATCTATAATCCCTTTGGTCAAGCCAAAATCTCCAAGGGTTCCCACAATTGCTCAGTCAAAAATGAATATTCAAAAAACAACAGATAATCAAAAATAACCAAAAAATTGCATCTCACTTTCATCCATAATCTTAAAAATCAAAACACAAAAAGAACTGCATTAGGCATTGCATACGTACATTGCATATTTTCTGGTCATAAATGTCAAATGCACCATAGACTGTAATTACTCGGCAATGCCATCATTTTCCATATTTATCCATTTTGTAAATGATCCAACAAGAATAACGTCATTCGCATTTTTTTCATGTCATAGTCAGTTATCTTTTAATGTCTTTAGGGTTTTTGTCATTCAGTTGTCTTTATATTTCTAGCCAAATGTTGTACAAAATTAGACCGATTTTTACAAGGTAGAGTTCTACTTTGATCATGCCTTGTTACATAGCATCCCAACACAAGCGTAAAACACATAAAAATTCCCAAGTTGTGTGAACAAAATATGAAACCTGCATAGCAGACTAGGTTACCATCAGTGAAACAGTTATCTTGCTCATCCCCCTATGCGAATGACCCCAAGAATGCTGATAGTTGGCAAAAGGACAAGCATCTTCCCACCCAATTCCCCAAAATAAATAGTCGTTCTTACCACTATCAGAAATCCCAAATTCTCAAAAGGTTGCAAACATCAAAAAATTGCAAATTCAAAGTACAAACTCCAAAGTTTGACACCAAAACCCTCAAAGTGCACACATCAAAAAGCACAAGAAATAGTGATCCCCATCACCCATAATTCAAATCCCTTGCTCAAAGACAAAATAAAAATAAACAGTGATTTTTATCACTATATATGAGTGCAAGTATCCCAATAAAATTGAAGAAAATAAGGGAGTCGAACTTGAATCCCTAGAACTCTCAGCATTCGAAAGGTCATGAGGTGATCCTCAGTCCTGGTTTGGTGGATAGCCTACTGGCACTAGTGGCAAACCTCCCACATGATGATATATTTGTCGCATTAGCTATTGGGCATATGTATAGATCAATGTTTGCATGTGGATGAGCTAGCTTATGGTATCCTAGATTGCACCGTATATTAATCTTACTAAATGCAACAAAGGAGTTAGTGGAGTTAATTAGGTGATCCTCAGTACATGTTTTGTGGATAGCTTACCTGGCACTGGCGGTATCCTTATGAATACCACATCAACAAACTCAATTGCACACACAAGGATGTGAAATAACTTGGTCAAATTCAAGTCTAAATTTGTACCTTGTTCGAAATTCTTGCAAGATAATGTATAGTCTTGACTATTTAGTTAAAGCATCTGAGTATCAAAAAATCCTTAACCACATTCTAAAAATAATTGTTGTGCATTTCATTATTTACATCACCATCAGAAAATACAATACAAAAATTACAAATACAAAGTTATTTCATAAAGTATAGAAAGCCAGTAAATCCTGTACAGTCTATGGTGCCACTGCCTGTATACCAACAAATCATTCCATCCATTCCATATTCATACATCTATATCATATAGTTAAAATCATTTGTAGGCATAATAGCATATGCATACATCAACATAAATAAATATGCATAAAATAACAATAAACCATGACAAGCATATAGTCAAACCAAAATAGAGTCATGTATATATATCCAGTCAAAATGCCCTCAGGCTACAATAAGAATGTCCTCTGACCAAAAACTCAAAATCCCCAAACCCTAGAGAGATGGCCACCATGATCATGCAGGATCGATGCGATTGGTACTACCCCCAATAGCATGGGTCCTATGGGACCTCCCAAGATGGTGTTGGTTCGACTTTTATATACACCCTATGAAGAATGAGAATAAAATACCAATAACACTTATACGGGATAAATCCCACTCACTTTAGGATCTTGCTGGATATACAAGGTGTGAGTTACAGAGTTGGGTCGAATGTCTATTCACTCTTTTTCGCTTCTGGAATAGTTTCAAGTGGACTATTTGTTACCTTACAATGGGCTCGGGACTCAGTTTAGTAATGTTTTTAGAGTTGGTTATCTTTGTGGATAATCAGATTTACAATCAGTTCTTTGATCTATCTCTTTATGCTTTAGTAGATTTAAATAAAAGACAAATTTAAAGAAAGATAAAAATGGATCATTTCACGATGGAACAGAGAGAGTAGGGTAGGGCAGAAAGAAAAATTTATCTAACTTAACTGCAAAACCAAGACCACCAATTTTAGTTATATCGGTTAGCTTCACAATAGAACAAATCAAAGAGGAAAGTGTCCAGTTTTCTAAAATCACCTTCCACTAAGAGCATAAGACAAAGACAACAACAGATCTAAAAGAAAACCACAAACAGAAGGGAAGTCGATTAAAATTGGTATCTCTCACCAGCAGCCTAGCTTGCACAATGATGACAGAGCAATTAGAACAGGCCTGAACCTTAAATCTGTAATTTTCCCTAACATATAATAAAGAAAATGAAGCCTAGCAGTATATCCAATCCTAGTAACACAGATCTATAGCATAATTTAAATAAACCTTAATGAAATGGATAACAAAAGAAGATGAACTTATCACAATCTGAAAAAGATTAGGCTCCTAGCCACGCTATCACAGAAAACAAAAGTCACACCAACTCTAAGTCCAGAACAAAGCATTCAAACAAGATTTTGTAGGAAATTGCTCCAAATAGCTTTTTTATTCTAAGTTTCTGCCTCCGAAACTTACATTCAGAAGAAGTATTTATAGACCTAGGACAGACCCTGATCTTTTTAGAAATATCTTCTTCTCAAACCCTAAATTTTATCCTCTTAACCTTACTACTCGGGTTTTACAATATAAGGCCTTTTAAAATAGAGTTTCGATAAAACTTAACCATTCTGCAAATCTTAGTGTAGTTACTTGCCATAAATAGAAAAGGCATGATCTGACATCCATCTGTAACTACAAGTAAATATCTTTCTTTTCTGGCCAGTCCCTGATATATTCCATAAATGGGCACTGCGTATGTAAATATCTCCATCTTTATGGTGCACTTGCCGGGAGGGTCTCATTAACTCCTTAGAGAAATTTGGATGAGTCACTAGTTTCTCTGACATTTTATCTTCACAAAGCCGCCTCTGAGTTGAAATTCTCTGCACGCCATTACTTTTGCCATAAATTTTTTGTTAACTGCATCCATCGAAAAATTACGGTGACTGTGTATGGATATTTTCATTTTCTGGCCAATTGCCGACATATTTCATTAAATGGGGCAGCCGCTCGGTCACATTTTAAAGTATTTTACGGCCAGATCTATAAAATTTGGACGGACCAAAAATCTTGCGTTTCCTATTTCAATGTGACGGTCCTTGATTAATCTGCGCTTAACTTTGTCTTTCTCATCATTACTTTCGTCATCATGCAACTGTCGGATCGCTCTCTGCAAAAGAAAAGCAAGGGTCAGCATTTTAATATTATTAAATTAAAACCTTAATGTTCATTATATGTCGGATTTATTTCTTTTGACACATGTCGTGATAACACGATGCTTTCCTCCAGCTGTCTTCTATTTTGGCTTCTTTGTCTCTTTTGCCACGAAACTGCAACATGTCACGATTTCGTGACATGTCGCAAAATCGCGACGCCACCCTGACTTGGAACTTCTTTTGCTGTCTCTATCGTGAAAATGCAACATGTCATGAAATCGCAACAGCTTCCTCGCCTCGGGCTCCTCTTGCTAGAATGTGTCATGATTTTGTGACGTCGCGAAATCGTGACGTCGCGATATCGCGATGCGACCAGGCCTTGTGCATTTTCCCTGGACTGTGTTGCGATTTCGTGACACCTATTTGCCTTGGGCTCTTTTAGCTTTGCCATGTCACGATTTTGCGATGTCGAGAAATCACGACATCGTGATTTCACGACATCTATCCGCCTTGGGCTTTTTTTGCTTTGTCGTGTCGCGATTTCGCGATGTCGCGAAATCACGACATCGTGATTTCGTGACACGGCCACCCTTGGCACATTTTGATTCCTATCGTGTCATGATTTTGTGACACCTCCATGCCTTGGGCTTCTTTTTTGAACCGTGTCATGATTTCGTGACACCTCCATGCCTTAGGCTTTCTTTCAAAAACCTATCGCGATATCGCGACATTCTCACTACTTGGCACTTTCTTTCCAAATATGTCGCGATATCGTGACGTTTTCCACAAGACTTGCTTTCAGCAAAAAATGTGTCGCAATATCGCAACGTTTTTATCACTTGCATTCTTTTTCCAAAACACGTCGTGAAATCACGACATTTTCATCAAGTTTAGCTTTCGACTCAAACTTGTCGCAATATCGCGATGTTTCTGAAACTTGGCTTTTTCTTCCAAAATATGTCGTGATATCGCGACGTTTCCAAAAATGGAAATGTAGCGATATCGCGACGTTTCCAAAAATGAAAATGTCACGATATCACGATGTTTCCAAAAATAGAAATGTCATGATATCGTGATGTTTCCAAAAATGAAAATGTCATGAAATCGCGACGTTTTCATTACTTAGCAAAATTTTCAGAAATTGTAGGTTGATTCCAATGAATTCATTCATCTGTATTCTGCATTTTTTTATATCAGTGAAAGATCATTTTTACTCAGAAAGATTCTAACATTAAAGAAGTGAATTCCAAATTGAAATTAAAGCATATGCAAGCCTACTTAGATACTTTGGTATATGCAAAACTTGAAGAAAAAGGAGGCAAGCAAAATTTGGAATTAAGACCTAGAAAACATCAAGAGGGTCCCTAATGTAAAATGAAAGCTAAATATTTTGAAAGGATGGAAATTCATTTTTTCGATGGGGGTGTGTTGCTTCTCAACAAATGGCGATATCTGCGGGTAAAATAGTAGCACTATTTTAGAATCCAAAACTCTAGTTTCAAAACAATATAGACCATGTACCATGCTTTGCCACAAATATTCTTCAAAATAATTTAACTGCTACCTGATAGTTGTTAAAATTTCCCAAGGACATACTAGGTTGAATCACTTAAGGAAGATTTTTGATGTGCAACTATAAGCGTATAAAACTTTCTTCAAGAATGACTAGGCCTTGGAATGTTGTACTCTGGATTGATAAGTAGATTTTCTAGATTTTGAAAGGGGAAACCGAGTAGGGCTCTATTTAATAGTTTAGCCTTTTACAGCCCCGACAGAGTTACTCTTTAGATTTTCATGACCCTGATCCACAACTATGAGGTAGTATCTATAACTTGGTAAAAGATAACATCTTCTGAAGCCTTGGCTATCTCTTTCATTACAATAACTTCTTCCTTCCCTCTTTTTTTTTTTTTGTGGGAAATAATAGAGTGTCAGTTTTATGTTGTCTTGCTCAATTTTCACCTTCTTTCTCTCTCTTTTGAAATATACCGAAATTTGGAAAGCCCTTCTAAAAACAAAAAAAAAAATTATTCTTCATTGATTTGAAAACTGCTTCAGCCTAGGTACTGATAGCCTCTATGGATACTCAAATAATTTCATAAATCAGAGTCCCATCTTATGACCAACTTTTCTTGGATTCCTTGGGAGTTTCTCCAGCCAAACAATATAGTGGTTCCTTTATAATTAAAATAATCGTGGCAAGCAAGACACAAAATCCAATTATCTTTCTACTGTTGTTCTGAATAACAAAATAATTCCACTATTCAATTTAAGCAGACTATCTCTTAATTAGAATAAAATAGAATGAACAGTAGATTTTGAACTCAGAATAAAAACAATTTTAGAAGGCTGAACTTTTCTTTACTGCCCAGGAAAAAATGAAAAAAAAACAAAATTTTAAAAGCTAAAGAAATTTGTACAGACCCCAAAGGATAAAACACAGAACTTTAAAATAAAATAAAATAAAATAAAACAAACTACTTTGTATAGACCCCAAAGGATAAAACACAGACCTTTAAAATCAAAAAAAATAAAATAAAACAAACTACTTCAAAGCTTATTTACAATGTATACACATGTTACAACGTCTTTGTGATTTATTCAATCGATGTATTGGATGGAAAAGCTGAGAAATAATGCTTTAGATATTGACCATTAACAGGAAGGTTCAAAAAATTACCCTCCAAGTCCTGTAGAAAAAATGCATTATTACCCAGGGTTTTGGCAATCTGGTATGGCCCTGTCCATAAAGGTTGCAGCTTGGTGTTTTTACGCTTCTTTTCATGGGCTTTTTCCCATAGAAGCACTAGGTCTGCATGATTAAAAGTGCTCACCCTGGTCTTTTCGTCAAGCCAGCGCTTGACCGTCTCTTAGTGTCGACTAAAGTGCTCCACAACTTGAATTCATCCACCCTGCAAATCAAACAAGTCCAACATATGAGTTTTTGTATCTGCATGATCAAAGTAATGTAAAGCAAATTTTAATCTTGGTACTAATGCTTCATATTATACCAAGTTATTAGTACAGGGAAACTGCAAGTGATAAGACATAAAATCAGTTTGATTTTTGGGTCCTTTAAGAACAGGCCCTATACCAGAACCTTACTTAAATTTAGCTCCATCCATATGAAGCATTCCAACTTCATTATCATGATCTTGGTGAAATTTAACCGGTTTCTCCCTTTGAGTAGTTGTCAAATTATAAACCCTGATATAACAGCCCTCAGTAAGATTAGCAATCTCATTTTTGGCATTATACTCTGTGATCATGAGTTTATATCTTGGTTCTCTATTGATTCTTAATTGATTTGCAAAACCATTCTAGGGTAACCACATATGCGAGAAATCAGTAGCCAAATACCCATTCAATGATTTTGACCAATCCCTGCTCAGAAGCATTTCGTATCCTATAGGAATATCCACCACCTGAATGTCAATTTTGTGTTGCACTCTTGGCTCAGATGCTAGCTAGATATGTATATTCTAAAGTTCACCTACCACTTTAACCTTAGACTTATCCAATTGGACAACTCTCATCTCGAAGTTCATGGGGGTCAAACCCAACTGCTGACAGATGGCCAAAGGCATAACATTAGCTAAACACCCGAATCTACCAGACAGTTGTGTAAATTTTTCCCAAATATTCGGATAGTCAGTAGAAAAGGCAAAAATTCAGTCTTCTCTTTATACATGGCCACATTTGCATTTGCCATCTTCTTTCCCTTTTCCACAGGTTTGGTAGTAGGTTCAGAATATGTTTTGATCAGGTTATCCCTCTGTTCCGAAATTTGGGCCAACTCATGAAGAGTGATGTTGGCTTTGATCTTCTTCATGTCCTCCACTATATTATATCCCTTATTGAGTGGAGGGACAAATGTATTTGGTCCTCTCGGATTTCCTCCCTTGGGTGGAGATGGGTTATTGCTTGAAGATGGATCTGGAGGAACACTGTGGGAGTTGTCCGAAGGGGTAGATGTAGTGTTGGGCTTCGGATTTTTGTTTTTGAGGTTGTAGTTGTCCCTCCTGTATTGTTGAAAAGCCTGTACTTCATCCATGGGTAGCTCCACAACATTCTATGATTCTTCTAGGAAAGTGAAAGAATCTAAGACCATAGCTGCACTATGGCTAGATGAACTTGGGGCATCCGTAGTTCTTTGATGTTCAGGAGAAATGAACTCACCAGAAAGAGCTTCAAAGGCATTACAGAATTCCAAACAATCCAACTCCCCGTGTTGAGACGTTCTATGAATCCTGCACTAGTTAGGCAAGGCTAAATCACAAATATTTACATCATGCCCTTTACCTTTATAATCTTTATTGGGCTTGTATGGGGGTCGAGTGAATCTATTCTACTGATAAGAAAACCTGTTTGGGTTTTTGCCGGTGGACACTTGCCTTTTGAAAGTCAAAAATTCATTTGCCAACTTTTGGACTACCCTTGAAACTTCTTCAACTCTTGTGTTATCAACTTCTTTACCTGGATTCTATACATTTTCAATAGGTGCTACAGCCAATGGATTTCCTGATGGTGGAGTTTGACATACTGGCAACATCATCTGATGTGGTATGGGATTGAAAATAGGGGTACCTTATGTGACCAAAGGAATTTGATGAGCATTTAAAGGTTGGGGTCCCAACTATCTTTCCAGAACCAAAGCTTCTTTGTAAGCCTCTGTTAGATTGGTAATAGAGGGATCTCTTTTCAAGAAAACAGAAGTCATTGGATCTAGAGAATTCCTAAAAATTTCTAATGCTAGGTCTACATTTGGCACATAATAACCAATCGAGTCTACCATAAGCCTTCTGAAATCTAACATTGTAAGATCTGACAGATTCATTTATTTCTCTTTTAATACCAGAAAACTTCTGGTATAATACATCGGGATCTATCACTTCACCAAACTACGATACAAAAACCTTTTCCAAGTCATTCCAACTGGTAATAGAATCGTTAGTGAGATTTAGAAACCAGTCGTAAGCTCCCTCCTAGAGAGTGAACGGGAACAATCTGCAAGCCACATCTTCATGCTATACATTTAACAATTTCAGAGCATTCTTGAATGCTACTAGATGTTCTTCTGCTGTCCTAGTTCCATCATGCTTATATCTGGGAAGATACCTCTCAGGATTCCTGGGCAAGTCATGGGCTGCACCCAGGATATTTAAGGTAGTGGAACCTAACCAGTTTGCCATTACTACTTGATTGACAATGATATTTTTATTTGCAGTTGGAGTAACTACAAGTGGTGATAAAACTATTTCAGACAAGGACTTGGCCCTTCTAAGGCTACTTCTTCTGGGAGTTTCTAACTTAGGCACAAGGAGCTCTCCAGCTCTGGAGTGGGACCTTGTTACTCTATAATTAGAATCCAGCTTTTCACGAGCAATTACAACCTTACAATCCTTAACAGACTACTGAACTTTAGGTCCTCCTTTCTAGAAATTTTAAATGTTGGTGTTGAGTTTCGCTGTTTAGGCAAAAACTCAAACAACAAGTTTTAAAAGAGCTAAAGAGGAGGGAAAAGGATTCAAAATATAAAACACTAGACTTTGCACAGACAACTTATAATACTGAACGGAGTTCAGGAGCCCTCCTTCTAGCACCAATTTTAAATGTTGGTTCAACTTTTATACACACCCTATGAAGAATGAGCATAAAATACTGATAACACTTATACGGGATAAATCCCACTCACTTTAGGATATTGCTGGATATCCAAGGTGTGAGTTACAGAGTTGGGTTGAATGTCTATTCACTCTTTTTTGCTTTTGGAATAGTTTCAAGTGGACTGTTTGTTACCTTACAACGGGCTCGAGACTCAGTTCAGTAATGTTTTTGGAGTTGGTTATCTTTGTGGATAATCAGATTTACAATCAGTTCTTTGATCTAGCTCTTTATGCTTTAGTAGATTTAAATAAAAGACAAATTTAAAGAAAGATAAAAATTGATCATTTCACGATGGAACAGAGAGAGTAGGGTAGGGCAGAAAGAAAAATTTATCTAACTTAACTGCAAAACCAAGACCACCAATTTTAGTTATATCGGTTAGCTTCACAATAGAACAAATCAAAGAGGAAAGTGTCCAGTTTTCTAAAATCACCTTCCACTAAGAGCATAAGACAAAGACAACAACAGATCTAAAAGAAAACCACAAACGGAAGGGAAGTCGATTAAAATTGGTATCTCTCACCGACGACCTAGCTTGCACAATGAGGACAGAGCAATTAGAACAGGCTCGAACCTTAAATCCGTAATTTTCCCTAACATATAATAAAGAAAATGAAGCCTAGCAGTATATCCAATCCTAGTAACACAAATCTATAGCATAATTTAAATAAACCTTAATGAAATGGATAACAAAAGAAGATGAACTTATCACAATCTGAAAAAGATTAGGCTCCTAGCCACGCTATCACAGAAAACAAAAGTCACACCAACTCTAAGTCCAGAACAAAGCATTCAAACAAGATTTTGTAGGAAATTGCTCCAAATAGCTTTTTTATTCTAAGTTTTCGCCTCTGAAACTTACATTCAGAAGAAGTATTTATAGAACCAGGATAGACCCTGATCTTTTTAGAAATATCTTCTTCTCAAACCCTAAATTTTATCCTCTTAACCTTACTACCCGGGTTTTACAATATAAGGCCTTTTAAAATAGAGTTTTGATAAAACTTAACCATTCTGCAAATCTCAGTGCAGTTACTTGCCATAAATGGAAAAGGCATGATCTGATATTATTCTCATCCATCTGTAACTGCAAGTAAATATCTTCATTTTCTAGTCGGTCGTCGATATATTCCATAAATGGGCACTGCGTAAGTAAATATCTTCATCTTTATGGTGCACTTGTCGGGAGGGTCTCATTAATTCCTTAGAGAAATTTGGATGAGTCATTGGTTTCTCTGACATTTTATCTTCGCAAAGCCACCTCTGAGTTGAAATTATCTACATGCCATTACTTCCACCATAAATTTTCCATTAACTGCATCCATCGGCAAATTACGGTGACTGTGTATCGATATTTTCATTTTCTGGCCAATCGTCGACATATTTCATTAAATGGGGCAGCCGCTCGGTCACATTTTAAAGTCTTTTATGGCCAGATCTGTAAAATTTGGACGGACCAAAAATCCTGGCGTTTCCTATTTCAAGGTGATAGTCCTCGATTAATCTACGCTTAACTTTCTCTTTCTCGTCATTACTTCCGTCATCATGCAACTGTCGAATCGCTCTCTGTAAAAGAAAAGCAAGGGTCAGTATTTTAATATTATTAAATTAAAACCTTAATGTTCATTATATGTCGGCTTTATTTCTTTTGACATGTGTCGTGATAACATGATGCTTTCCTCCAGATGTCTTCTATTTTGGCTTCTTTGTCTCTTTTTCCGCGAAACTGCAACATGTCACGATTTTGTGACATGTCACGAAATCACGACGCCACCCTGACTTGGCACTTCTTTTGCTATCTCTGCTATGAAAATGTGACATGTCACAATTTTGTGACATGTCACGAAATCGCTACAGCTTCCCCACCTCGGGCTCCTCTTGCTGGAACGTGTTGCGATTTCATGACATCATGAAATCACGACGTCGTGATATCGCGACACGGCCAGGACTTGTGCATTTTCCCTAGATCGTGTCACGATTTCGTGACACCTATCTGCCTTGGGCTCTTTTAGCTTTGTCGTGTTGCAAAATCACGATGTCGTGAAATCGCAACGTTGCAATTTTGCGACACCTATCTGCCTTGGGCTCTTTTTGCTTTGCCATGTCACGATTTCGCGACATCGTGATTTTGCGACACGGCCACCCTTGGCACCTTTTGATTCCTACCATGTCACAATTTCATGACACCTCCATGCCTTAGGCTTTCTTTCAAAAACCTGTCGTGACATCACGACATTCTCACTACTTGGCACTTTCTTTCCAAATATGTCGTGATATCGCGACGTTTTCCACAAGACTTGCTTCCAGCCAAAAATGTGTCACGATATCACAACGTTTTTATCACTTGCATTCTTTTTCCAAAACACGTCGCAAAATCGTGACATTTTCATCAAGTTTGGCTTTCGACTCAAACCTGTCGCGATATCGCAATGTTTTCGAAACTTGGCTTTTTCTTCCAAAATATGTCGCGATATCACGACATTTTCAAAAATGGAAATGTCGTGATATTGCGATGTTTACAAAAATGGAAATGTTGCGATATCGCGACGTTTCCAAAAATGTAAATGTCGTGATATCACGACGTTTCCAAAAACAAAAATGTCGCGATATCGCGACGTTTTCATTACTTAGCAAATTTTCCAGAAATTGTAGGTTGATTCCAATGAATTCATTCATCTGTATTCTGCATTTTTTTATATCAGTGAAAGATCCTTTTTACTCAGAAATATTCTAACATTAAATAAATGAATTCCAAATTGAAATTAAAGAATATGCAAGCCTACTTAGATACTTTGGTATATGCAAAACTTGAAGAAAAATGAGGCAAGAAAAATTTGGAATTAAGACCTGGAAAACATCAAGAGGGTCCCTACTATAAAATGAAAGCTAAATATTTCAAAGGATGGAAATTCATTTTTTCAGTGGGGGTGTGTTGCTTCTCAATAGATGGATGCTGCTAGCCCCCACACCCTACCCACCAACACTACCCTCACCTAGCCACTTGCGACGAGATGATGCAGACTTCTCAGTCTCACTACCTCTCGTACGACACGATGACCCACCTCCATCAAGCACAAGAAAATATCCACCGAGATAGATAACCTTCATCTCCAACTCTACCCAAT
The DNA here is from genome assembly GCA_028583015.1 of Wollemia nobilis. NCBI lineage: Eukaryota > Viridiplantae > Streptophyta > Pinopsida > Araucariales > Araucariaceae > Wollemia > Wollemia nobilis. The sequence continues at coordinate 5,131,774 of JAQPPZ010015929.1, forward strand.
ACTGACCCCACTCTATATCTCATCGATGATACACAGCCAATGCACCATCCCGCTATGCCAATTCAGCCCGCAGGAGATCCTTCTCCTGCGTTATCTCCACCAAAGCATATCTATGCTCCTCCTCCCATATTTGTAGGAGACTCTCCAATCATGCTATCTTAGCATAAATCCCAAACTCCACATCCCATAAGATAGCTTGAGGTATGGGTACCTCCAAGATGGCCTGCTGCTCTGACACCCACTGCTTCGAGACATCCTTTACATTTGGCTACTTTGAAACTCTCGAATCGTCTCCATCGTTGGTGAATTCATCAACCTCCACCATGTCAACATCATCAAGCAGAGCCCCCCAACCCTCCATCGGTGCCTCTGCACCCCCACCTCCTATGGCTTTAGTATCCATGCCCCCTAGAGGCCCCTCACTTCGCCATCGTCGCATAATCCACCACCGATCATAGTCTGTAGTCACCCTGACATTGTCCATGTTGGGTACATCAATAACTACATCAGACTCCTCACCCAACTGCTCAACGTTAGGCCATACTATAGTCCTATCATCACCATGATGTTGATAGATCAAGGGATCACTAGGAAATCCCTGGCGCACCCCAAACTTTCGCATCACCTGGACATATGAGAAGTACTCCTACTCTATCCTATGTTGCCCAATCAACCATCTACCCCTATGCACACATCGAAGCCCCGCTCCAACCTAAGTTTAGGCTAGATAGTCCTGGTACAACTGTCAAAATACTTGCCCTAGCACTAGATGAGATAAGGCATCAGTATAGTGACCTACGTCACCTGCCCATCGTCGACTTTATCCATGCTCCTTCGACCTCTACCATAAATCAGCATAGCTGATTTCTTGATCCACCATCTCACCTTGGGTGGTCCAAGGCAAACCCTATGGCTACTCCACAACTATGTTCTGCCACCCCTAGCACTACAAAATATAGTTGCACCCGATCCCCTTTCGCTTTTGGAAGTGAACCTCGTACAGCTCATTGTACAACTACGCCAGTAACGTCTAACCCCATCTCATAATAAGTGGAGCTGCTATAAGGCACTCCACCAATGAGAAAACTAACTCAAGTAGGTTTCAAGGTAACCTCGCACTTGAGGATTCAGGAAGTAGCATATTGGAGATGAGGGTCATGATCAAAGCATGCCTCACCCCTAATATGCCCTTCTCCAGCCACCATCGTACCAGAATACCGCCTTTCCAACAGTCAGCCTCTGCCCTCTCCACAACCCTCTCCACTCCAATCTCCATCGCTGGACCAAAACACCATGTCAATACCATCATCTACTGGTCACGGTGGGTCGGCCAGATAGGCAACCCATCTATCGAAATCTACAAAATCTGATACACGTCATCCAGAGTAACAATCATCTCCCCTATTGGGATATGAAAAGTGTTGGTACGGGGATCCCATAGATTAATAAAGGTAGTTAAATATGCTCGATCCCCCACCATAGGCTCTAGACGCGTCACGTGCTTGAGCCCAAGGGCATCAAGCCACTCCCAATCCACAACGGTCAAGGCATCCCGGGCATCAGAGAAAACAGTCGACTGGCGGTACCGACACTTCACAACCTAAAACAACACTAAAACAAAAAAACAAAGGGTATTAAGTACATACTTAATATAAACAAAAATATTAAAATAAAACTGTACATAAGAATAACAGGCTACAATTTACAATTGTACAGCAAAAGTATAGCATAAAAAGTACAAAAAAACAAAGTACAACAAAAGTACAAAAACATTAAAATAAAATTGTACAGAAGAACAACATATTACAATTTACAATTGTACAACAAAATTACAGCATATAAATTACATAAAAGCAAAAGTATAGCATAAAAATTACAAAAAAGCAAAAGTACAGCATAAAAAGTACAAAAAAACAAAGTACAACAAAAGTACAAAAACATTAAAATAAAGTTGTACAACAACGATAGCAGACATGCAAAACTGTACAATCAACATAAAACAACAAAAATCATATTAGGGTTTCAACCTTAATATGAACAAAACAAAAACAAAATAAAAAAATATATTAGGGTTTCAACCTTAATATGGCAAAGATAAAAACAACATAAAACGAAAATGTCTAGGCTTTAAAATCTAAATACAGACAACAGTTGTGTACTAGGGTTTTGACCTTAATATGTAAAAATTACCAAAACAAATAAAGTTCCTATATTAAGTTTTCAACTTGATATACGAATGCAATCAAACAAACACACACAAAAAAAAATTAAAACCTTAAAAAAAAAAAAAATTAAATGAACATTTTATATGTGAGTTTTAAATAAAACACACGAATAACAGGCAGGGAGAAAGAACATCATACCGGTCTCGCCTCGGTTCCTCAACTCAAAGATCTGATTCTCGCACTCATGATGTTCATGAAATTTCAACAGTGATCCGCTACGCACACTTGCACTCCTCCTCACTGCTCCAAATCGCCAAGAAAAAAATTGTTGCAAATGAGCCCAAAACCTAGTTTTGGTTCTTTTATAGGCTGTTAGGCCTATAATCGTTCCACCCTAGGATGAGCACTCTAGTTGGTGCTCATCCCACCCTGGGAATATTACAAAATTGGTATTCGTCCCACCCTAGAATGATTACAGAGCAAGAAATAAAGCAACAAAAATAGCATCCAAAAAATGCACCAAAAACAGTAATAAATCTGTCAAACAAAGTTGCCTCTGCACCTAACATTCATGGCACAAAAAACTGTTGTCGGGATCACAAATGATCACTATCCTACTCCCTAAGAAGGCTAGCATAGCCGTACCACTCCACAGGAATGAGGATTTTTGATAATTTCTACCGTAATCGGCATCGCAAAAAGGGTCAAAACTCACCAAAAATAGGTCCGATGGTTGGAAAACTGCAATGAGCGTTCAACAAAAAACAACTAAAGGCACCCTTACAAACGTCATCTTGGATCAAGTGAATCATTGATTTTCTCATTTTTGGTCATTCCCTCATCGATTCGTCACTTGAGGGGGTAGTCACACTTAGTCACCAATCAACAAATATACACCCTGAAAGGCGAATGCGGAGTGACAGCATACCAGATATGATGCAAACAAAATAGGTATGGTATGGATGCTAAATCATAAAAATGCGATGAACAAATGCATGTAAGAAATAAAGCAAAAAATGAGATGTAAGCAAAACAAAGTGGGGCCTCTTTTATTAATGTTTGCTTTCCATCCGGTTACAATACATCCCCCTTCTAGGGCTTAGAATGTTTGATACAGTTCATTACATCAATGGATGGTACGCTTCTAGTGTCTTCTGCATGCCCACATTCAAAATGGTAGGGCCAAAGGTTGCTGCCACTTATGTCCGTGTGTTCATCGTTCCTTTCTGCCCCTCTGGTGTTCCTGGAGATGCGATCCTGCACTCAAAAAAATAGCAAACAGTTAATAGCATATGCGGATATATGAAAACATGCAATCCATAAGGTCTCTGGTTAGTTAATGTATAAAAGAATGAAACGATGGTCAAAACAAGTAATAATGAACCCAAACTTTGACAGAAGCATCCAGACATCATCAAGGACCCATTGCAAAAATAACAGTCAGGAAATCATGCATGGATTTCTAATCACTCCGAGGTGGGACGATTAGGACTGTCACAAAACGTGTAAGAGCGACCTTGCAAATGTCCTACCCAGAGGTCTCCAAAACTTCTTCAAACTTGGGGTTAGGCTAAAATGGGCATTTTGGGACGACCCAGAAGGTCAGATTTGGTATATTCTACCTAGATTATCCTATATCCGAAGGCGATCCATGTATGTTAGTAAACGCATAAAATGATAAAAACAAGGTCAAATCAAGTCAGAATGCAATGAAACATGGACAGCAGCATAAGTGAATCAGCTACAACATAATGCAAAAATAACAGTAGAGAAATCAAGCATAGATTTCTAATCACTCCGGGGTGGGACGATTAGGACTGCAGTAGTGCGGGGGGCACCCGAGGGGCAGGAGGCACCCGGGGGCAGGACACCCACTGTTTGGGGCTTGGTTTTGGCACTAATCCAAGTGGGATGAGTCCAAAACCTCCTAGGGGGTTGTGTCGATAATTTTGGTGTGGGATTGTGGCCGAATTCTTGGGTTTTGTATTGCGTTCCTAGTGTTCACCCGATAATCTCCCTTCCAAAAGAGAGATTAGGGATGTAGGAAGCGCAAAAGGGAATGGGGGTATAATTTGGTAGCACTCCATTGCTCCAAATGCTCCAGCTCTGTCCTATTTTTTGGGTGAGAAGGCTCACCAATTTATAGATCTGAGGGTATCCTTTGAATGCACATGCGAGGGTGCCACTTGGCTCACCATGCCTTTCTTGGGGGAGAGAAGATTCCTCTCTGATTTAGGGCCTCCATGATCATGGCATGCTTGATTGAAGTCTCTCTTTCTGATTTGAAACCATTCCTCATAATTGCATGCTTTGAAAGCAAAGTTGGGTGGTGGATCTAGGCTACCATTTGTCAAGGCTTGACTTCTTTCTAGTCAAACCTGCTAATCATCCCACCCTGGAGCGATTGCTGCTAATCGTCTCGGGGTGGGGCGAATAGGATTCTAATCGTCCCAAGGTGGGATGAATAGGGAGCAAAGTGCTTAAAAGGTGCAAAATTGACCTCTGACCTTCCAAAACTGATTTGGGAGTGGTTAGGATCACTGTTTAACCTCTGGAGTCTGCCCTAGGGGGTATGTATACCAATTCGGTCAGTGTTTTTAGTCACATAATCAGATTGGTGTTATTTTGGTGTCTACAGATACCCGTTTTTGGGATGCACTGTGTGTGGCACAGTGCTGAGCAAAAATAGATGACCAATGCACTTAATGATTAGGGTTTCTTAGTAACCTAACCAACTTTTGATACCCCAAGTATAGAAAGGGCACGCATTCTTGAATCCTTGCTTCTGACGAGCTAATGAGCTTATGTCAAGTGTAACATTTTTCAGTGAGGTGTACTTGATATTGGATATTGTTAAGTCATGAATAGGCAAAGGGTGCAACATTTTGTCAGAGGAACCTTGTCTTCATGCTTCTAGAATGCCAAGTGTTTATTCAGCTTGTGATTATTGCTTGTTTGCTGCCCCAAGTAGGAGCATGATTGTCTTTGTCAATGATTCTTTGAATGCATGCCATTCCCTTGATTGGGTGTGTATTTGTTGGTTTGGTTCCTAAGTGTGACTACCCCCTCAAGCGATGAATCGATGAGGGAATGACCAAAATGAGAAAAGCGATGAGTCACTTGACCCAAGATGACATTTGTAAGGGTGCCTTCAGTGGTTTTTCGTTGAACGCTTATTGCAGTTCTCTAGCAATCGGGCCCGTTTTTGGTGGGTTTTGACCCTTTTTGTTGATGCCTATTGGGTTAGAAATTATCAAAAATCCTCCTTCCTGTCGAGCGGTCCGGCTATGCTAGCCTTCTTAGGGAGTAGGATAGTGATAATTTTTGACCTCGATGACGGTTTTTCATGCCATGAATGTCAGGTGCAGAGGCACCTTTGTTCGATAGAGTTATTGTTATTTTTGGTGCATTTTTTTGGATGTAGTTTTTGTTGCTTTATTTCTTGCTCTATAATCATCCCAGGGTGGGATGAATACCAATGTGTATGAGCGCTAACTAGAGTGCTTGTCCTAGGGTGGAATTATTATAGGCATACCAGCCTATAAAAGGATAAAAACTAGGTTTTGGGCTCATTTGTAACAATTTTTTCTTGGCAATTTGGAGCAGTGAGGAGGAGTGCGAATGTGCGTAGCAGAGCGCTGTCAAAAATTCACAGACATCATGAGTGCAAGAACTGGATCTTCGAGTAGAGGAGCCAATGCAAGACCAACATGATGTTCCTTCTCTGTTCCTGTTATTTATTTTTGTTTCATATGAAGTTAAAAACTTACATATAAGTGTTTTTTGTGGGATTTTGTTTTGCGTTAATATTAAGGTTGAAACCCTAGTATTAATTTTTTTGTTTTATTGTGTTTTTTGTTCACACTAAGGTTGAAACCCTAGGACGATTGTTAGTTTTATTGTATTTTTTTTTCACACTAGGATTGAAACCCTAGGATGATTTATTTTGTTGTATTGTGTTTTTTTTTTTCACGCTAAGGTTGAAGCCCTAGGATGATTGTTTTTGTTTTATTGTGTTTTTTGTTCACACTAAGGTTGAAACCCTAGGATGATTGTTTTTATTGTATTGTGTTTTTTTCACACTAAGGTTGAAACCCTAGGATGATTTTTTTTGTTTTATTGTGTTTTTTTCACGCTAAGGTTGAAACCCTAGGATGATTGTTTTTGTTTTATTGTGTTTTTTGTTCACACTAAGGTTGAAACCCTAGGATGATTGTTTTTGTTTTATTGTTTTTTTTTTCACACTAAGGTTGAAACCCTAGGATGATTTTTTTGTGTTTTATTTTGTTTTTTTGTTTTTGTACAGTTATTTTTTTGTCTGCGGTCATTGTTGTATAGTTTGTTTTGAATGTTTTTGTACTTTTGTTGTACTTTGTTTTTTGTACTTTTGATGTACTTTTGTTTTCTTGTACTTTTGTTGTACTTTTGTTTTTTTGTACTTTTATTTTTTTGTACTTTTGTTGTCTTTTATACACTTTTATTGTATTGTTTTTTTTTATATTAAGTATTCACTTAATATCATTTTCTTTTCATTGTTTTTCAGGTTGTGAAGAGTCGGTACCGCTAGCCGACTATTTTTGTTGATGCCTGGGATGCTTTGATAGTTGGGGATTGGGAGTGGCTTGATGCCCTTAGGCTCAAGCAGGTGACGCGTTTAGAGCCTATGGTGGGGGATCGAGCATATTTGACTACCTTGATCAATCTATGGGATCCCCGCACCAATACTTTTCATTTCCCAACAAGGAAGATGACTATGACTCTAGAGGATGTGTATCGAATTCTATGGATTCTGATAGATGGGTTTCCTATTCGGACGACCCATCGGGACCAGTGGACAATAGTGCTAACATGGTGTTTTGGTTAGGTGGGGGAGATGGGGGTGGAGAAGGCTGTTGAGAGGGCAGAGGCTGACTACCAAATAGGCGGTATTATGGTGCGATGGTGGCTGGAGAAGGGCGTATTAGGGGTGAGGCATGCATTACTCATGGCCCTCATTTCCAATATGCTACTTCCTGACTCCCACAGGCGAGGTTCCCTTAGAACCTACTGGAGCTGATTTTCACTTTGGTGGAGTGTTCTATATCAGCTCCACTTATTATGAGATGGGGTTAGACATTGTTGGCACAATTATACGATGAGGTGTACGAGGTTCATTGTCAGAGGCAAAATGGGATTGGGTGCACTTATTTGTTGCAGTGCTGGGGGTGGTAGCACATAGCTATGGAGCGGTCGTAGGGTTTGCCTTGGACCACCTAAGGTGATATGGTGGATCGAGAGATTGGGTATGCCAATTTATGGTGACGGTCAGAGGAGCATAGATAGATTCAGTGGCGGGAAGGTCACGTAGGTCACTATATTGATGCCTTCTCTCGTCTAATGCCAGGGTAGATTTTTTGGCGACTATACTAGGACTGTCTAGCCTAGCCTGAGGCTGGAGAGTGGCTACAACATGTGCATAGGGGGTAGGTGGCTGATTGGGCAGCATGGGATAGAGTAGGATTATTTCTTGTATGTCCAGGTGATGCGGCAATTTGGGGTATGCCAATGATTTCCTGGTGATCCCTTGATAAATTAACATCGTGGTGATGAGAGGACCCTAGTCTGGCCTATAATTGAGCTATTGGGTGAGGGTTCTGATGTAGTTATTGATGTACCCAATGTGGATGATGTTAGGGTAACTACAGAGTATGACCGATGATGGACTATGCAGTGATGGCGGGGTGAGGGGCCTTTAGGAGGCGTGGATACGACAGAAGCAGGAGGTGGGGGTTTAGAGGCACCGATGGAGGGTTGGGGGGCTCTGCTTGATGATGCAAACATGGTGGAGGTCTATGACTTCACTGTAAATGGAGATGATGCGGGGGTTTCAAAGCAGTTGGATGTATAGGACGTCCTGACATAGTGGGTTCCAGAGCAGCAGGTCGTCTCAAAGGTGCCCATGCCTCAGGCGGTCTCAGGGGATGTGGATGTTGGGTTTCATGCTGAGATAGCATGATTGGAGGGTCTCTTACAGAGATGGGAGGAGGAGCATAGAGACGTTTTGAAGGAGAGGGATCTCCTATGGGATCAGTTAGCACAATAGGACAGCACATTGGCTATGTATCATCGATGAGATGTGGAGTGGGGGCAATATCGGGTAGATTTAGAGACAGAGGTTGTCCGCATCGATGGACAGTTACCTGAGCTTGATGGAGGTGGTTCGTCACACCGTACGAGAGGCAGTGAGACTGATAATTCTACATCCTCTCATTGTAGGTGGCTGGATGAGGGTAGCATTGGTGGGCAGGGTGCACGGGCTGGCAGCAGCCACCCTGAGAGGTCCCATAGGATCCATACTACTAGGGGTAGTTCCAGTCACACTGATCCTGCGTGATCATGGTGGCCGACTCCCTAGGCTTTGGGGATTTTGATTTTTTGGTTTTTTTTTTGAGGTCAGAGGACCTTCTTATTATAGCCTAAGGGCATTTTGACTTGATATATACATGACTCATTTTTGGTTTGATGATATGCATGTCATGGTTTATTGTTCATTATGCCCATTTATTTATGTTGATGTATGCATATGCTATTATGACTACGGATGATGTTAGCTATATGATATGGATGTATGCATGTGGAATGGATGGAATGATTTGTTGGTATACAGGCAATGGCACCATAGACTATACAGGAGTTACTGGATTTTTGTACTATGTGATTGCTTTTTGGAATAACTTTGCATTTGTAATTTTCATTTTGTATTTTTTGATGGTTATGTAAGTAATGAAATGTACAACAATTGTTTTATAATGTAGTTAAGGTTTTTTTGAGACTCAGATGATTTAACTAACTAGTCAAGACTGTACATTATCCTAAAAGACTTTCGAACGAGGTACGAATCAGAATTGATTTTGACCAAGTTATTTCACATCCCTGTGTGTGCGATTGAGTTTGTTTATGTGGTATTCTTAATGATACCGCCAGTGCCAGGCAGGCTATCGACCAAACCTGTACTGAGGATCACCTAAGTAGATCCACTAATTCCTTTGTTGCATTTAGTAAGATTAATCCACGTTGCAATCTAAGATACCATAAGCTAGCTCATCCACATGCAAACATTGGTCTACACACACGCAAAATGTGATAGACATATCATCATGCATTTAGGATAATGCCATTGCCAGGTAGGCTATCCACCAAACCCGTAATGAGGATCACCTAAATGGTTTTTCAAATGTTGAGAATTCTAGGGATTCAAGCTCAGGCCTCTTTCTGTTGCTCAAATTGTTGGGATACTTGCTCTCATATATAGTGATGAAAATCACTATTTATTTTTCTCTTTTTTTTTTCTTGAGCAAGGGGTTTGAGTAGTGGTGATAACCACTGTTACTTTTTATTGTTGCATTTTGAGGAGTTAGATTTTGAATTTTGATTTCAAATTTGAGCTTGTGGGTTTTTGGCTTGTGAATGGCATTGATCCTTTTTGCCTTAGGGATGACTACCCATACTTTTCAGGGATGTTTAGTACGAATCCTTACAACTTTTGGAATCAAAGGTGGTTGGGAATTTTGTTTTAGAATGACATTGATCATTTAGGCCTTGGGGATGACTACCCATCCTTCTCAGGGACGTGTAGTATGAATCCTTATGACTTTGGGGATCAATGGTGTTTTGGGATTTTTGATAGTGGAATTTTGGGATTTTGCTTGTGAATGGCATTGCTCGTTTAGACCTTGGGGATGACTACCCATCCTTATCAGGGACATTTAGTACGAATCCTTATGACTTCAGGAATCAATGGTGTTTAGAATTTTTGATGGTGGTGAAAACCACTATTTATTGTGGGGAATTGGATGGGGAAGAGTTTGTCCTTTTTTCAATTCTCAACATTCTTGAACCATTCACACAGGGGGATGAGCAGGATAACATTTCACCTATGGTACCCTAGACTGCTTTGCAGGTTTCGTCTTTCATTCACACAACTTGGGATTTTTTTATTTGTTTTAAGATTGTGTTGGGATGCTATGTAACAAGGCGTGATCCAAGTAAAACTCTACCTTGTAAAAATCGGTCTGACTTTGTATAGTATTTGACTAGAAATCTAAAGACAACTAAATGACGAAAAACCCTAAAGACATTAGAAGACAACTGACTATGATATGGTGAAAATGTGAAGGGCGTTATTCTTGATGGAAAATGGACTGAATTTGGAAAATGATGGAATTGTCGATTAATTACAGTCTATGGTGCTTTTGACATGTATGACCATCAAATATGCAATGTATGTATGTGATGCCTAATGCATTTTTTCTTTTCTTTTTTGTGTTTTTATTTTTAAGAATATGCATGAAAGTAAGATGCAATTTTTTTTGTTATTTTTTATTATTTGCTATTTTTGAATATTTGTTATGGACGGTTGAACCTAAATGGGTGCGGACTAAGTGATTCTTACAGATTATAGATACCTTTGGGGTTTTTTGGGTTACCAAGCGATTGTGGGAACCCTTGGAGCTTTTGGGTTGACCAAAGGGATTATGGATACCTTTGGGGCATTTTAGGTGACCAAGCGATTGTGGGAACCCTTGGAGCTTTTGGTTGACCAAAGGGATTATGGATACCTTTGGGGCATTTTGGGTGACCAAGCGATTACGGAGATCATTGGGGCTTTTGGTTTAACCAAAGGGATTATGGATACCTTTGGGGCATTTTGGGGTTGACCAAGTGATTGTGGGAACCCTTGGAGCTTTTGGGTTGACCAAAGAGATTATGGATACCTTTGGGGCATTTTGGGTGACCAAGTGATTACGAAGATCCTTGGGGCTTTTGGTTTAACCAAAGGGATTATGGATACCTTTGGGGAATTTTGGGGTTGACCAAGCAATTATGGGAACCCTTGGGGCTTTTGGTTTGACCAAAGGGATTATGGATACCTTTAGGGCATTTTTGGTTGACCAAGTGATTGCTGGAATCCTTGGAGCTTTTGGGTTGACCAAAGGGATTATGGATACCTTTGGGGTGTTTTGGGTGACCAATCGATTGTGGAGATCCTTGGGGCTTTTTTTTTAGCCAAAGAGATTATGGATACCTTTGGGGCATTTTGGGATTGAAAAAGCGATTGTGGGAACCCTTGGGGCTTTTGGTTTGACCAAAGAGATTACGGATACCTTTGGGGTATTTTTGGTTGACCAAGCGATTGTGGGAACCCTTGGAGCTTTTAGGTTGACCAAAGGGATTATGGATACCTTTGGGGCATTTTGGGGTTGACCAAGCGATTATGGGAACCCTTGGAGCTTTTAGTTTGGCCAAAGGGATTATGGATACCTTTAAGGTGTTTTAGGTTGACCAAGGGATTGCTGAAGTCCTTGGAGCTTTTGGTTTGACCAAAGGGATTATGGATACCTTTGGGGCGTTTTAGGTTGACCAAGAGATTACTGGAATCCTTGGAGATTTTGGTTTGACCAAAGGGATTATGGATATCTTTGGGGCATTTTAGGGTTGACCAAGTGATTGTGGGAACCCTTGGAGCTTTTGGTTTGACCAAAGGGATTATGGATGCCTTTGGGGCGTTTTAGGTTGACCAAGGTATTGTTGGAATCCTTGGAGCTTTTGGGTTGACCAAAGAGATTATGGATACCTTTGGGGCATTTTGGGTGACCAAGCGATTGCGAAGATCCTTGGGGCTTTTGGTTTAACCAAAGAGATTATGGATACCTTTGGGGCATTTTAGGTTGACCAAGAGATTGCTGGAATCCTTGGAGCTTTTGGTTTGACCAAAGGGATTATGGATACCTTTGGGGCATTTTAGGTTGACCAAGCAATTGCTAGAATCCTTGGAGCTTTTGGTTTGACCAAAGGAATTATGGATACTATTGGGGTGTTTTAGGTTGACCAAATGATTGCTAGAATCCTTGGAGATTTTAGGGTGGGCTATAGCTCTCTAAATTTTGAATGGCCTCAAATGACTGATGTTCAAGGATTCTAGTTCCTTGATTCCTTCAAGAGAGGTGAGTCGGTATGTTCCAGGTCCTATTTTACTGTCGATTACATAAGGACCAAACCAATTTGCCATGAAATTGTCCCTTAAATGGGGTGGGAAGTTAGAATTTTTTTGGTTCTCTTTTAAGACCATGTCACCAACCTGAAAGTCCCTCAGGTGAACTTTCATGTTGTATGCTTTCTTAAGTCGCTCTTGATAGATACATAAATGCTCGAGAGCATTGACGCATCATTCGTCGAGTAATGTAAGCCGGTCTAACAGGTCCTGCCATGTAGTGTCATCATCGATGAACTCTTGCATTGATATGTGTAGGGAGGGTATTTCCAACTTGAGGGGCATGACTACCTCAGAGCCATACACTAGTGAAAATGGAGTTGCCCTAATGAGCATTCAAATGCTAGTGCGATAAGCCCATAGGGCAAGTTGTATTTGGATGTGCCAATCCTTATGATTATTTGCGACCATATTTTTAAGGATGGCAACTAGCATTTTGTTTGATGCCTCTGCTTGCCCATTTTCCTACGGAGAGTAAGGTGTCAAAAAACTATGCTGAATTGTGTACTTTATTGTCAAAGCATGCACATATTTGTTCTTAAATGACGTCCCATTATCTGAGATGATCTTGGATGGAATACCAAAATGACATATGATGTTATGTAAAAGAAACTCTACGATGCGGGGACCAGTCGTAGAGGTAAGAAAAATCACTTCCACCCATTTAGTGAAGTATTCTATGGCCGTTATGATAAACGTGTGATGACCTAACGATGCAAGGGAGATCTTTTCAATGAGATATAAGCCCCACTATGAAAATGACCAAGCTGATTGAATCGGTTGCAAGGCCTAAGAAGGTAGATGTGTCAAGTTAGCATGGTGTTGACACTTCATGCACTTCCGCACATATGCGCAATAATCTCGCTCTAAAGATGGCCAGTAATAGCCCATGCAAAGAATGCGCTTGGCGATGGCCATACTGTTGAAGTGGCCATCGCACGTACCATCATGCGCTTAGGTGATTTCCCAAGTGGACTCCTGCTAGTCCAAGCAACGAAGGAAGATCCCTTTGTATCTTTGATGGTACAAAATGTCTCCTAAAAATACATGTTTTGCCACTTTCTGTTTGAATGATCTTTTTGTGGAGTGCGAAAATCCAAGTGGGAGGCTACCTAACTTGAGATAGTCTCTTATGGGTGTGTACCAATCCTACTGATCAAAAACCTCGATGGTATGAACGATCGATCCCTCTTGAAGTTCACCCCTATCAAAATTTGAGCAGGAAAGAACTTGTAGAAATAGCGTTGTGTTGCTATTAAGAGGGGTTGGAGAGAATAAAGACCCCCAGTTGGCATGATTCAGACTATCATGGATTCGAGAGAACCTATCCTGAGATGGTTCGATCTAGATCAGGTGGATTCCTGGGGTTATGTCAGAGCTTGCACGCTCCATAATGGATTGCGATAACATTTTGACTTGTATGGTTGTCATCTCCCCAGAAGGGTCTTGCGGTATTAGTGACCCCAAGGAGGCCATAGTGTCTGCAAAACAATTTTATGATCGAGGGAGTGCCTCGATGTCGTACCATTCAAGCTTTGCCAAGAATTTATCCACAAGGGCTTTGTAGGCCTGCATAACTGGGCATTTGCATTGGAATACCCCTTTTACTTGGTTGACAATTAATAGTGAATCACCAAAGATATTCAAGTGTTTGATGTTCATGGTGATGGTTGTCTGAAGACCTATGAGCAAGGCTTCGTATTCAACATTATTATTTGTGCATGGGAAATCAATTTTAAATGATAAAGGCATTGGAGCCCCTTGCAGTGTGAAAAACATGATTCTTGTGCCACCCCCTTGCTCACATTTAGAACCATCAAAAAATAAGGTTATGTCGGCATGGGACTTAGACTCATCATAATCTGGAGATTCTGATACATGGAAGACCCCATCATCTGGTAGCTCTATGGTTAGAGTTGATCGTCTTCGAGAGGAGCCTCTGCTAGTTGATAGGTGATGAATTTACCTTTGATGGACTTTTATCCAATGAATTCGATGTCAAACTCCATCAACAACATGATCCATTTCACCATGCAACTACTATGATAAGTATGACTCATCATGTACCACAATGGATTCTCCTTAGACACAACATACGTCATATTGCTCAGCATGTAATGACATAGCTTTTTGGTTACAAATACCACTACCAAGCATAGCTTCTCAACGTATGCATAGTTAAGTTCATAACCGACCAGGGTACGACTAAGATAATAATTAGCTTGTTCTTTATGTAATTCATTTTTCTGGGCTAGCATGGCACCCAATGCCACCTTAGTAGCTGAGATGTATAAGTAGAATGACACTCCTGGTCTAGGTGGTGCCAATACTGGCGGTGAAGCAGAGTATTGTTTGATGTCGTTGAAGGAGGATTGGCACTCGTCATCCCAATGAAATGCTACCCCCTTATGCAATAATTTATTCATGGGTTGGCACTTGTTAGATAACCATGCTATGAAGCGCTTGATCGATGTGACCTTACCCTATAAACTTCTAAGCTACTTGATGGAGGTTGGGGGAAGCATTTCAAGGATTGTCTTGACTTTATTTGGATCTACCTCGATGCCTCATTTTGATACTATGAAACCCAAGGTTTTTCTAGATGTGACACCAAATACACACTTCTTGGGGTTTAGCCTAACCTTGTGTTTGATGATGCGATCAAGGATCTTGCGTAAGTCATCGAGATGATTTTGGTGCAAAAGAGATTTGGCCAACAAATCATCCATATAATCTTCCAAATTTTTATGCATGTGATCGTGGAAGATGTATGTCATAGCGCGTTGGTAAGTGGCGCTAGCATTTTTAAGGCCAAAGGGCATGACCTTATAACAAAATGTCCCCCAAGGCATCGTGAATGCCATTTTTAGTTGATCATCGAGATTGATACGAATCTAGTTGTATCTCGAGAAACCATCCATGAGGGAAAGCATTTCGTGGCATGTTGTAGCATCTACCAATGCATCGATGCTAGGCAAGGGGAAATCATCCTTGGGACTCGCTTTATTTAAATCTTGAAAATTGGTGCATATGTGAATCCTCCCGTCCAACTTTTTGATGGGTACCATGTTGGACAACCATGGTGGGTAATCCATGTAGATGACAAACTATACATCCAACAGATTTTGTAGCTCGTCTTTGACCATTAAGGCCACTGTTGGGTGCATCTTATGTAGCTTTTGCTTTACTGGCTTGACTGTCGGATCAAGTGTTAGATTATGCATGACTAGCTGCGGGTCTAGCCTCGACATGTCTTTGTAGGTCCATGCAAAAACCTCCTTCTTCTCTTTGAGAAGGGCAATGTACTCAGCTTGATCTTAGGGGTATAAACTTACCCCTAGCTTGATGATTTGTGGATTCATTGGATCAGAACCGATGTCTACGTCAATCATTTCTTTGACTAACATGTGGGATCTATCCTCCAACTGGTGTGGATTTGGGATTAGGTGGATATCATTCACTGAATTTAGATCTATGTTGGGAATATCGGGTTCCTCTTCAACATGGAAGATATCTTGAGTCTTTCCTAGGGTGAAATGGAACATCTCGCTGCAAGGCCAGTACTCTGATGGGGATGGTGGTGTGTCAGCGCGATCCCAGTCTATGGCATCTAGGTCTAGATACAATGGTCATGTTGGATCATTTGGATTGTGGATGGGGGCAGTTAAATCAATGGAGATCATGTTGATGGACTAAATTTAGTCTCCATTACCTCACGGGTGTTGATTTGGACATTCTTGGTGATCTTTGTGCCTCGAATCTGGCTCTGTGGGTATTGGCACAAAAGGATCGGCCCTATGTGTGGATAGAAGGATGGGGTCTACCCTTGGCACTGGTGGCCCTATAGGGTCTCTAGGTGGGAGGTGCTCTCTGTATGCCCGAAGTGGTGGATGAAGCACTTGGTTTAGTTGTACTTGGTTTAAATGCCACCTATGCCTTGGTCCCATATTTAAATGTTCAAACATATCATCTATGTCCATGGGGTATTCTTGTTGCCTCATATGTTTGAGATATGCCATCTCAGTCTGATCCTCATGGTTGCTATCGAATATCCATAGGCCTTCATTGGATCTGACAACTGTGTGCCCCTCTAGCTGGTATAGCCTCCCATTAGGCATTTCTTGATCACTTGGCATTATGGCCGGCCTGGGAGGCTTGTTTTGTTCGAGCATGTTGATTTGGTCCCTTCTGGGTTGTTCTGCTCCCCGTAGGAGGGCTAGATTCTCTGGAGGTGGTAATTTCCTGATTGGAACATTAAAGGGGAACATTTCCACGAATTCCTCCTGATAGTCATCAATGGGTGTCACCTGCGAATGATTGCTATCAAACTCAAACGAGTCCCAAGGTGCTACCTCATAATCCGACTCATCTTTTGAAGACCTCCCTTGATTTTTTTCATATCTTTATTGGAGGTTACTTCTTGAACTTTCTCCTTCCTCGATCAAAGGGGAGGGGTTGTTGAGGTCAACAAGGTTTGTTGTTAACAATGGGAAATAATTCCCCAATGTGTATGTAGTGTTGGTATTGGCATATGGATCTTGTGCCAACCCATTCCTATTGCCTATACCTAAGCCTTGCATGGTCTCTACCAAGATGTTGAGGGGAAAAGGGTGGTTGAACCCTACTTCTGATTTATCATATGGCATCTAGTATCCTGGTTGACAAAGAGTGTGCATTCCTTGTTCGTATCTGCCCAATCCATATCCATGCTAATTACATTGGTCTAGGTATTTCAAGGTGAAGTCTGGGTTGGACAGATAATCAACATTCTCAGCAAATGGCTCTTCATTATCTTCCTCTTGTAGGTAGGGTTCCAAGCCGTTCTCGAGGACCCCATATACAAAGTTGGTCTGATTTGGTGGGTAACCTAAAGGGATGATAGTGTCGATGGAGAGGTGAGGTTTCCCCATGTCTTGCATGGATTCGAGTGTGGGTGTTGCTACAATGTTCTACACTAAGTACTCTCTGAGGCCCTTATTGGCCATTTCAACAGTAATAATCGGTGGTTAAGGGGGAGGGAATGGGAGTTCTCCCTGAGTCCACTCCATATTGGGTGAATCAGGTGTCTCAACTTACATTCGGTTGGGCACCTCCTTGGTAGAGATGGTTGAGACTAATGGTGGTGCCTTCTCTAAGGGCTTCATCCCGTTGTCCTTTGGTGTGGCCACCATAGGTGGTATTGTTGGTGAAGGGACATATGATGAATATGGGCCAGGTCAGTTAGTTGAGGGACTCAACAGTGAGGATGTAGGCAAAATCAGACCCTGAGTGGACGGATTCAATTGAAAGTCCAAATGTGTCGATGGGAGGGTCAATTGTGGCATCAGTTGCACTGCATTGTAAAACTTAAAGGGCTCTAAGTCTGCTAGGACTACATACTTGCCCTTCGTATGTGTATTTAAGGCATTGATGGGCTATCGAAGGGACACACTTCATGTCCCTGATCCAAGGTCGGCATAGAAATATATTGTATGCCATCTCACCCTCAAGGATGTGACACAACGTAGGAATGGTCTTTTGTCCTACTTGGATGGGTAGGACAATTGTGCCAACCGTCGAGCATAACGCGTCGTTGAATGCTTGAAGAGTGTAGGTGGATGCCACAATGTGGGATGCTGGCAGCTTAAGGTGTTTTAATGCCACTGTCATGATTATGTTTTTAGACAAGCCAGTGTCCACCAATATCCTCTTGAATGGAATCCTGTTGACCCGCACGATGATGTGTAGGGGTGGATCCACCATGTGACTAGTCACCAATTTCAGTTCGTCTTCTCTGAAGGTTATGACTGGTTTTGTGCATTGTCTCATATGTCCCACAAAGTTGTTGAAAGAATTGGGTTCGTGGGGATGTAGCTCAATGGCTTTGAGTATCTCCATCAGAGCCTCCCGATGGGGAGGTGATTTTTGGATGAGCTCATAAATGGAGAGCCTAGCCGATGTGGTCCTTAAAATTTGAGTAAGCTTAGTCCGAATCATGGCCACTGGTCTATGCAAGGGAGGTTGTGTAGGGTGTTGTGAAGGTTTTGATGTTAATGGAACATCTCTGATAGCTACAGCGGGTGCAGCCATGTTTGGGTATCTTTTGTTCCACATCATGATGTTTATCATCCCTACGTACCCTTACATGTGGCAGTTTTTTGTTACCTCGTTCACTTGTAAAGCCTTTTCTTGCACATCATGGATAGACAGGGGGTCTTTGAAGACTTCCATCTGTTGGTTGCTCAGCGTTATGGGATTATCTACCGTGAGTGTTTTGTTGTCTATCAAGTCCTGCACTAAGTTTTTGAATTTCCAACAAGTGAAGATGTCATGTCCTTTCTGTCAGTGGAATATACAATATAAGTCTTCCCTATAGCCCTTGGGTTTTTGCATGTTGGGGTCTATAGGTTGAATTTTTGATAAGTTGATCAGGTTTTCCAAGAACAAGTGATTAAACAAGGAGTCTCTAGACTCCATGAACTATGTGAATTGTCACTTAGGGCGACGCTACTAATTTTTCTCTTGTTTGCAATTTTCCTTTTCATAGTTAGGAAGAGGAACTGCCTGATAATTAGCCTTTGGTGGTTGTGTCATTTGTGCAAGCGATGGTATAGTTATGGCAACCTGATTGACCACGGTGGGTTTCAGTTGCATGGGCCCAATTTTGGAATTTTTGGTCCACTCTTTCTTGCATGACATGGCAATCTCACCATCTTGAATTTTGATCTCCTCAGTTATCTTGGCTTGTGCCAGGGCTTCTTCTAGGGTGGCATATTTTTGCAGCTACAATAGCACAGAGATCGACCTTATGCAACTCTTTGAAAACATCTGTGTCATGTCAACCATGGGAGGAAGGTAAGGTAACTTTGAAAGCAATGTCCACCAATTTCCATAAGCGGATATGGTCTCATCATCATACTACTTAAGGCCAACTAGGTCGCTTAAGGATGCCTTCTTCTTGGTTTTGAAGGAAAAATGTTCAAGGAACGCATCCACTAGATGGTCTAGATTGTTGATGCTATGCTTCGACAACTGGGTAAACCAATCCGAGGTAGGGCCTGTGAACATGGTTATAAACATTATTAGAATCAATGCATCATTATCCTGAATGCCAAAGCATTGACTCAGGAAACTTGTTACGTGCTCTTGGGCATCCTCATCCCGTCTGAAAATTACCAATTGAGGCATTTTGAAGTGGTCAAGGTATGGGGGTGCTGGAACTGAAGGATGCACAAGATGACTGTAGATCTGGCGTAAGGTGGGCTTTTGGGGCCCCAAAGTCTTAGTCTCCATAGACTCTAAGTGCTCTAACATCACTTTGTATGCATCAAAGGATTGTATTTCCTCTTCTTTGGTTTGTTCCCATTGTGTATTGTGAGGAACTTGAGGCCTATGGAGGGGTAGTTGGGTAGCACCCCCCTTGCCTTGGTAGGGAATTTCGACCCACTCTTCTTCTCACTCAAAATCCTCATAGGCTTCTTGAGGATTTTTTGGGCATGTCCTATAAACATGGATGGGTGCCCATAGAATATGCCTATCATTAGTTCTAGGAGTGGCCTCCTGCTCGAGTCTCAGAGGTCTTGGAGGCAACACTTGATAAGTTCGTGCAGACCTATCCCATACTAAGGGGTTATGCATCTCATAAATTTTTTTCCTATGCATGCGAGGGGTTGGAATCCTCTCATGCATAGTGTTCTGGAGCAACTCATCTGTCTAGAATTGAATGCCCTCTTTTTTAAGATGATACAATTGCTCTAACTATTGTTGATCTTGCCTAAGCTACGTGATTTGCGCTTGGCAGGCAGCCTATTTGGAAAATGCCAAGTTGATTTGTTTTGCCATCCTAGGTCTAGGAGGCCTAGATGCCTCCCCTACATATCTATCTCGGTCATGGTGATCCGAGATCTCTATGGGTCGCTTTCCTCTATCGAGGTTAGCAGCATTCACTTGAGGCTCTGGCCTCAATAGGTGGTCTTGATAATTAGCAGGTGCGGAGGTGCATTTCTCTCGCACAGTGTATTGCTCTTGGGGAATATATTGGTTTTCCTTGTGCTCTCTTTTGTACATGTGAAAGGGACGGGCAAAGTTGGCTCACCCTTTTTGAAGAGCCTTGCACTCTAGATTTGGCCTATTAGTTCTAATAGTAATGAGAGGTGGAGGAGGGATGATGTACTCATGTGGTCCATCCTTATGAACCCTATGCTGCTTTAGTGCTTCATTGTGCAGTGGTCACTCATAATGAGTGTCTAAGGGGGCCTTCCCATGTGTGTACTCCTCCTGAGAGGTTCTGTGTTGAACAGGAGTGTCCCTCAAATGGGTGTCTCGATAGTCCTTTTCTGTAGTGGCATAGTGTGGACTATGTTGTGGGTCAGGCTACCAAGGTGGTATAACCAAGTCCTTGGGGCTATAACGGAGGCGACTTGTGCCTCCTTGTATACTTTTTGTAGCTTCTACCCATGATTGGGATTGGCTATGGGTATACACCATGGTGGTGGTATTTCTAGAAAGATATGTATATTTTTATCTCCTTTACAAAAATTTTATGCTATACCAAACAAAATGGGACCACACAAGCAAAGAAAAGATTATCTTGTTTATATATTAAATGTATGCCCTAGATCTAGTCCAGTGTGTTTGATTTTTGTTATGCGAATATTGTAAAGGAAAATTTGTTATACATGAAAAATGAGGGCTCTTGTATCTCCAAAATGGTCACCCCTTCAATATACCATTATCAGGCCATTATATCGAACCTCTCAATATACCCGCCCTTACGTGAGGGAAACTATTGGTACATGAGAGCATAACGATACGTGGAACATAGGCGGTACAGAATGGTGATCGCTCTATTTTTGACACCTACCATAGAAGACTTATCCTCATGCATGGGGAATCACCCCTGTTACACTTGGTCAGATTTCATCAGGATTTACGTCTAGCAACAGTCGCAATCGGGGTATATGTATGCAAAATCCAAGCCAAGGTGGTGATGAAATCCACCATTGGTCTTGATCAAGTGTTGGGGTATTAAGACCAACTCCTTGATGTTAATTTTATTAGGTGGTGTGTGCGTGGTTCCTTTTAATCATGTAAAGAAAGAAAACATACATCAAAAGATGATTTTCACTAATGCAATGCTTTAAAGTACATTTTATATTTTAGAAACAATTAGTAGCAAAAAGGAAATCACAAAACCTACCTAGAACTGAAGCCTATGATGAGGACTTGCCACTTGTGCAAGTATCATGCAATAAAACCAGAGAAGAATGCATTCCTAATCAATTTCCTTCCATTTAATTTACTCTATGTTTTTATTTTATTTTTCTTATTGCAAGAAGGAAAAAAAACTACTTAAATTTTCTATGCAAGCAAAGAAAACATAAAATTGCAGAAACAGAAAACAAAAAAATATAGAGGATGTTCAGAAAACCTACCTCCTCTCTGTCTAAACCAGATGCCTCTGAGTTTATGCTCAGAAAATACATAGAGATCTAATTGTCCTTGGGTGGGATGAATAGCAGGTCTGCATTCGTCATAGTGTGGGGTGAATACATATTCATCCCAGGGTGGGATGAATAGCAGGTCTATATTCGTCATAGGGTGGCACGAGCAGCAGTCCAGTGCCCGAAGGAGTAACACTTCCAAGGAAAACCACAAAAATTGGATTAAAAACCTGATCTTAATAGCAGGGGACAGGGTCCCACCGTGGTCGCAACTGAAAGCTAAATGCGAAGTGACGGCGTACCAGATATGATGCAAACAAAATAGGTATGGTATGAATGCTAAATCCTACAAATGCGATGAACAAATGCATGTAAGAAATAAAGTAGAAATGAGATGTAAGTAAAACAAAGTGGGGCCTCTTTTATTAATGTTTGGTTTCAATATAGTTACAATACGTCCCCCTTCTAGGGCTCAAAATGTTTGATATAGTTCGTTACATCAATGGATGGTACGCTTCCAGTGTCTTTCGCATGCCCACATTCAAAATGGGCGGGCCAAATGTTGTCGCTGCTTGTATCCATGTGTTTGTCATTCCTTGCTGCCCCTCCGGTGTTCTTGTAAGTGGGATCCTACACTCAAAAAAATAGCAAACAGTTAATAGCATATGCGGATATAGGAAAACATGCAATCCCCAAGGCCTCCGGCTAGTTAATGTATAAAAGAATGAAACGATGGTCAAAACATGTCATAATGAACCCAAAATTTGAAAAAAGCATCCAAACATCATCAGGGACCCATTGCAAAAATAACAATCATGAAATCATGCATGGATTTCTAATCACTCTGAGGTGGGACGATTAGGACTATCACAAAATGTGCAAGAGCGACCTTGCAAATGTCCTACCCAGAGGCCTCCAAAACTCCTGCAAACTTGGGGTTAGGCTAAAAGGGGCATTTTGGTATGACTCAAAAGGTCATATTTGGTAGATTTTGCCAAGATTATCTTGTATCTGAAGGCGCTCCTTGTATGTTAGTAAACGCATAAAATGATAAAAACAAAGTCAAATCAAGTCAGAATGCAATGAAACTTGGATAGCAGCATAAGTGAATCAGCTAAAAAATAATGCAAAAATAATAGTAGAGAAATCAAGCATAGATTTCTAATCACTCCGGGGTGGGGCGATTAGGACTGCAGCAGTGCAGGGGGCACCCGAGGGCAAGATGCCCACTGTTTGGGGCTTGGTTTTGGCACCAATCCAAGTGGGATGAGTCCAAAACATCCTATGGTGTTGTTTAAACAAGTTTGGTGTGGTATTGTGGTTGATTTCTTGGGTTTTGGGTCTGGATTTCGTTCCTAGTGTTCACCCGATAACCTCCCTTCCAAAATAGAGATTAGGGATGTAGGAAGCGCAAAAGGGAATGGGGGTATAAATTGGTAGCACTCCATTTCTCCAAATGCTCTAGCTCTATCATATTTTTGGGGTGAGAAGGCTCACCATTTTATAAACCTAAGGGTCTCCTTTGAACGCGCATTCGAGGGCGCCACTTGGCTCACCATGCCTTTCTTGGGGGAGAGAATATTATTCCCTAATTTAGGGCCTCCATGATCAAGGCATGCTTGAATGAAGTCCCTCTCTCTGATTTGAAACCATTCCTCATAATTGCATGCTTTGAAGATGAAGTTGGGTGGCAAATCTGGGCTACCATTTGTCAAGGCTTGAATTTTTGCCAGTCAAACCTCCTAATTGTCCCACCCTAGAGCGATTGCTGCTAATCATCCCGGGGTGGGGCAAATAGGATTCTAATCATCCCATGGTGGGATGAATAGGGAGCAAATTGCTTAAAAGGTGCCAAATTGACCTCTGATCTTCTAAAACTGATTTAAGAGTGGTTAAAACCACTGTTTAACCTTTGGAGGCTGCCCTAGGGGGTATGTATGCCAATTCGGTCAGTGCTTGTAGTCACATAATAGGATTGGTGCTATTTTGGTGTCTACACTCCCAATCAAGGAAATGACATGCATTCAAAGAATCATTGACAAATACAATCATGCTCCTGCTTGGTGCAACAAACAAGCAATAATCACAAGCTAAACAAACACTTGGCATACTGGAAGCATGAAGAAAAGGTTCCTAAAACAAAATGTTGCACCCTTTACCTATTCATGACTAAACAATGTCCAATATCAAGTACACCTCAATAAAAAATGTTACATTTGAGTTAAAATCCTTAGCTCATCAGAAGCAAGGATTCAAGAATGTGTGCCCTTTCCATACTTGGGGCATAAAAAGTTGGTTAGGTTACTGAGAAATCCTAATCATTAAGTGCTTTGGTCATCTATTTTTGCTTAGCACTACGACACACATAATGCATCCCAAAAATGGGCATCTGTAGACACCAAAATAGCACCAATCTGATTATGTGACTACAAGCATTGATCGAATTGGCATACATACCCCCTAGGGCAGCCTCCAGAGGTTAAAAAGTGGTCCTAACCACTCCCAAATTAGTTTTGGAAGGTCAAAGGTAAGTTTTGCACCTTTTAAGCACCTTGCTCCCTATTCGTCCCACCTTGGGACAATTAGAATCCTATTCACCCCACCCCGGGATGATTAGCAGCAATCACTCTAGGGTGGGATGATTAGCAGGTTTGACTGGTAAAAAGTCAAGCCTTGACAAATGGCAGCCTAGGTCTACCACCCAACTTTGCCTTCAAGGCATGCAATTGTGAGGAATAGTTTCAAATCATAGAGAGACTTCAGTCAAGCATGCCCTGATCATGGAGGCTCTAAATCAGGGAGGAATCTTCTCTCCCCAAAAATGCATGGTGAGCCATGTGGTGCCCTCACATGCGCATTCAAAGAAGACCCTTAGGTCTATAAAAAGATGAGCCTCCTCACCCCAAAATAAGAACATATCTAGAGCATTTGGAGCAACGAAGTGTTGCCAAATTGTACCCCCATTCCTTTGTGCTTCCTACATCCCTAATTTCTCTTTTGTAAGAGAGGTTATCGGGTGAAAACTAGGAACACAATCCAGATCAAAAACCTAAGAAATAGGCCACAATCCCACCCCAAACTCATTGATACAACCCCCTTGGAGGTTTTGGACCCATCCCACTTGGATTGGTGCCAAAACTAAGCCCCAAACGGTGGGTGTCCTGCCCCTAAGCGCCTGCCAAACTATTGCAGTCCTAATCGCCCCACCCCGAAGTGATTAGAAATGTGTGCATGATTTCTTTACTTTTATTTTTGCATTATGTTTTCTCTGATGTACTTATGTTTTTTACCAAGTTTCATTGCTTTCTGACATGATTTGACCTTGTTTTTATCATTTTATGCGTTTACTAACCTACAGGGAGCACCTTCGGATACAAGAAAATCTGGGTAGAATATGCCTAATATGAAATTTTGGGTCATCTTAAAATGCCCCTTTTAGTCTAACCCCAAGTTTTTAGGAGTTTTGTAGGCCTCTAGGTAGGACATTTGCAAGGTCTCTTTTGCACATTTTGTGATAGTCTCTAGCATCCAACCTCGGAGTGATTAGAAATTTGTGCATGATTTCTTGATTGTTCTTTTTTGCAATGTGTCCCTGATGATGTATCCATGCCTCTGTCAAATTTTTAATTCATTATGACATGTTTTGACCATCGTTTAATTCTTTTATATATTAACTAGCCGAAGGCTTTGGGGATTGCATGTTTTCCTATATCTGCATATGCTATTAACTATTTGCTATTTTTTTTTTTTGTAGGATCTCACAAATAGGAACACTAGAGGGGCATCAAGGAACGAAGAACACATGGACACAAGCTACGGCAACTTTTGGCCCGCCCATTTCGAATGTGGGCATGCGGAAGACACTGGAAGCGTACCATCCATTGATGTAATGAACTGTATCAACCGTTCTGAGCCCTAGAGGTGGGGAAATATTGTAACAAAATTAAAAGCAACATTAATAAAATATGTCTCACTTTTTTTTTGCTTACATCTCATTTCTACATCATTTTCTTCATGTATTTGTTCATCACATTCGTAGGACTTAGCATCTATACCATATCTATTTTGTTTGCATCATATCTAGTATGTCGTCCTTCTGCATCGCTTGGTAAAACTCAAAAATCCCAAATGTATCAATAATCCCTTTGGTCAAACCAAAAGCTCCAAGGGTTCTTGCCATCGCTTGGTCACCCAAAATGCCCCAAAGGTATCCATAATCCCTTTGGTCCTGCCAAAAGCTCCAAGGGTTCTCACCACCTCTTGGTCACCTAAAATACCCCAAAGGTATCTATAATACCTTTGGTCAAACCAAAAGCCCCAAGGGTTCTTGCCACCGCTTGGTCACCCAAAATGCCCCAAAGGTATCAATAATCCCTTTGGTCAAACCAAAAGCTCCAAGGATTCCCGCAATCGCTTGGTCAACCTAAAACACCCCAAAGGTATCTATAATCCCTTTGGTCAAACCAAAATCTCCAAGGGTTCTCGCCATCGCTTGGTCACCCAAAATGCCCCAAAGGTATCCATAATCCCTTTGGTCAAACCAAAAGCTCCAAGGGTTCTCGCCACCGCTTGGTCACCTAAAACGCCCCAAAGGTATCTATAATCTCTTTGGTCAAACCAAAATATCCAAGGGTTCTTGCCATCGCTTGGTCACCCAAAACACCCCAAAGGTATCAATAATCCCTTTGGTCAAACCAAAAGCTCCAAGGGTTCCCGCAATTGCTTGGTCAACCTAAAATTCCCCAAAGGTATCTATAATCCCTTTGGTCAAACCAAAAGCACCAAGGGTTCTCGCCACCGCTTGGTCACCCAAAATGCCCCAAAGGTATCCATAATTTCTTTGGTCAAACCAAAAGCTCCAAGGGTTCTGGCCACCGCTTGGTCACCTAAAATTCCCCAAAGGTATCTATAATCCCTTTGGTCAAACCAAAAGCCCCAAGGGTTCTCGCCACCACTTGGTCACCCAAAAACACCCCAAAGGTATCTACAATCCCTTTGGTCAAGCAAAAATATCCAAGGGTTGCCACAATCTCTTGGTCAAAAATGAATATTCAAAAAACAACAGATAATAAAAAATAACAATAAAATTGCATCTCACTTTCATGCATAATCTTAAAAATCAAAACATAAAAAGAACTGCATTAGGCATCGCATACATACATTGCATATTTGTTGGTCATACATGTCAAATGCACCATAGACTGTAATTACTCGGCAATGCCATCATTTTCCATATTTATCCATTTTGTAAATGATCCAACAAGAATAATGCCATTCGTATTTTTGCCATATCATAGTCAATTGTCTTTTAATGTCTTTAGGGTTTTCGTCATTCAGATGTCTTTAGATTTCTATCCAAATGTTGTACAAATTCAGACCAATTTTTACAAGGTAGAGTTCTACTTGGATCATGCCTTGTTACATAGCGTCCCAACATAAGCTTAAAATGCATAAAAATTCCCAAGTTGTGTGAACAAAAGATGAAACCTGCATAGCAGACTAGGTTACCATTAGTGAAACGGTTATCTTGCTCATCCCCCTATGTGAATGACCCCAAGAATGCTGAGAGTTCGCAAAAGGACAGGCATCTTCCCTACCCAATTCTCCAAAATAAACAGTTGTTCTTACCACTATCAGAAATCCCAAATTCTCAAAATGTTGCAAACATCAAAAAATTGCAAAAGTCAAAGTACAAACTCCAAAGTTTAACACCAAAACCCTCAAAGTGCACACATAAAAAAGCACAAGAAATAGTGATCCCCATCACCCAAAATTCAAATCCCTTGCTCAAAGACAAAAGAAAAATAAATAGTGATTTTTATCACTATATATGAGCACAAGTATCCCAATAAAATTGAAGAAAAGAAAGGAGTCGAACTTGAATCCCTGGAACTCTCAGCATTCGAAAGGTCATGAGGTGATCCTCAGTCCCGGTTTGGTGGATAGCCTGCTGGCACTGGTGGCAAACCTCCCGCATGACGATATATCTATCACATTAGTTGTTGGGCATATGTATAGATCAATGTTTGCATGTGGATGAGCTAGCTTATGGTATACTATATTACACCGTAGATTAATATTACTAAATGCAATAAAGGAGTTAGTGGATCTAATTAGGTGATCCTCAGTATAGGTTTGGTGGACAACTTACTTGGCACTGGCGGTATCCTTATGAATACCACATCAACAAACTCAATCGCACACACAGGGATGTGAAATAACTTGGTCAAATTGAAGTCTAAATTTGTACCTTGTTCGAAAGTCTTGTAAGATAATGTATAGTCTTGACTATTTAGTTAAAGCATCTGAGTCTCAAAAAAACCTTAACCACATTCTAAAAACAATTGTTGTACATTTCATTATTTACATCACCATCAAAAAATACAACACAAAAATTACAAATACAAAGTTATTTCATAAAGTATAGAAAGCCAGTAAATCCTGTACAGTCTATGGTGCCACCGTCTGTATACCAACAAATAATTCCATCCATTCCATATGCATACATCTATATCATATAGTTAAAATAATCCACAGGAATAATAGCATATGCATACATCAACATAAATAAATGTGCATAAAAGAACAATAAACCATGACAAGCATCTAATCAAACCAAAAAAGAGTCATGTATATATATCCAGTCAAAATGCCCTCAGGCTACAATAAGAAGGTCCTCTGACCAAAAACTCAAAATCTCCAAAGCCTAGGGAGTCAACCACCATGATCATGCAGGATCAGTGTGACTTGTACTACCCCCAGTAGCATGGGTCCTATGGGACCTCCTAGGATGCTTGCTGCCAGCCCCCGCACCCTACCCACCAACACTACCCTCACCTAGCCACCTACGACGAGATGATGTAGATTGCTTAGTCTCACTGCCTCTCGTATGACATGATGACCCACCTCCAACAAGCACAGGTAACTGTCGATCAAGATGGAAAACCTCCATCTCCAAATCTACCCGGTATCGACCCCACTCTATATCTCATCGATGATACATAGCCAATGCACTATCCCGCTGTTCCAATTGAGCCTGTAGGAGATCCTTCTCCTGCGTTATCTCCCCCAAAGCATCTCTATGCTCCTCCTCCCATATCTGTAGGAGACCCTCCAATTGCTCTATCTCAGCACGAAGCCCGACCTCCACATCCCCTAAGATAGCCTGAGGTATGGGTACCTCTAAGATGGCCTGCTGCTCTGACACCCACTACTCCAAGACATCCTTTACATTTGGCTGCTTTGAAACTCCCTAATCGTCTCCATCATCGATGAATTCATCAACCTCCACCATGTCAACATCATCAAGCATAGCCCCCCAACCCTCCATCGGTGCTTTTGCACCCCCACCTCCTACGATTGTAGTATCCATGCCCCCTATAGGCCCCTCACTCCGCCATCATCGCATAATCCACCACCAGTCATAGTCTACAGTCACCCCAACATCATCAACGTCAACATCAGGTACATCGATAACTGCATCAGACTCCTCACCTAGTTGCTCAATGATAGGCCAGACTAGAGTCCTCTCGTCATCGTGACACTGATAGATCAAGGGATCACCAAGAAATCCTTGGTGCACCCAAACTGTCGCATCACTTGAACATACAAGAAGTACTCCTGCTCTGTCCCATGCCTCCCAATCAACCATCTGCCCCTGTGCACATGCCGAAGCCACTCTCTAGCCTCAGGTCAGGCTGTACAGTCCTAATACAGCTACAAAAACACCTGCCCTGGTGCTAGATGAGAGAAGGCATCTATATAGTGAACTACATCACATTCCCACCATCGACTTTGTCAATGCTCCTTTGATCTCTACCATAAATTGGCATAGCTGATTTCTTGATCCACCATCTCACCTCGGGTGGTCCAAGGCAAACCCTACAGTTGCTCCATAGTTATGTGCTACCA
The DNA here is from genome assembly GCA_028583015.1 of Wollemia nobilis. Classification (NCBI taxonomy): domain Eukaryota; kingdom Viridiplantae; phylum Streptophyta; class Pinopsida; order Araucariales; family Araucariaceae; genus Wollemia; species Wollemia nobilis. Next base: position 5,161,302 of record JAQPPZ010015929.1, read on the forward strand.
CCCCCAACACTACAAATGATAGCTGCACCCGATCCCATTCCACTTTTGATAGCAGACCTCGTATAGCTCGTTGTACAACTACACCAGTAATGTCTGACCCCATCTCATAATAAGTGGAGCTATTGTAGGGCACTCCACCAATGAGAAAACTAACTCAAGTAGGTTCCAAGGGAACCTTGCACCTGAGGATTCAGGAAGTAGCATATTGGATATGAGGATCATGATCAAAGCATGCCTCACCCATAATACGCCCTTCTCCAGCCACCATCACACCAGAATACTGCCTTTCTAGCAGTCAGCCTCTGCCCTCTCCATAGCCCTCTCCACTCCCATCTCCATCGTCATACCAAAACACTGTGTCAATACCGTTGTCCTCTGGTCACAGTGGGTCATCCGGATAGGCAACCCATATATCGAAATTTGTATAATCTGATACACGTCCTCGAGAGTAATAGTCATCTCCCCTATTGGGAGATGAAAAGTGTTGGTATGGGTATCCCATAAATTAATCAAGATAGTCAAATATGCATGATCCCCCACCACAGGCTCTAGACGCATCTCGTTCTTGAGCCCAAGAGCATCAAGTCACTCCCAATCCACAACGGTCAAGGCATCCCGAGAATCAGAGAAAACAGTCAGCTGGCGGTACCAACTCTTCACAACCTGAAACAACACAATAAAATAAAAAAACAAAGGGTATTAAGTACATAATATAAACAAAAATATTAAAATAAAACTATACAGAAGAACAACAGGCTACAATTTACAATTGTACAGCAAAATTACAACATAAAAAGTACAAAAAACAAAGTACAACAAAAGTACAAAAACATTAAAATAAAATTGTACAAAAGAATAACAAATTACAATTTACAATTGTAAAGTAAAAGTACAACATAAAAAGTACAGAATAGCAAAAGTACAACATAAAAAGTACAAAAAAGAAAAAGTACAACATAAAAAGTATAAAAAATCAAAAGCACAACATAAAAAGTACAAAATAATAAAGTACAACAAAAGTACAGAAACATTAAAATAAAGTTGTACAGTAACGACAACAGACATGCAAATAATTGTACAATAAACATAAAACAACAAAAATCATATTAGGGTTTCAACCTTAATATGAACAAAACAAAAACAAAATAAAAAATATATTAGGGTTTCAACCTTAATATGGCAAAGACAAAAACAACATAAAACGAAAACGTCTGGGCTTTAAAACCTAAATACAAACACAAAAAAAGTATAGACAACAATTGTGTACTAGGGTTTTGACCTTAATATATGAAAATTACCAAAACAAATAAAGTTCCTATATTAAGTTTTCAACTTGATATACGAATGCAATCAAACCAACACACAAAAAAAAAAAAATTAAAACCTTAAAAACAAAATAAATTAAACGAACATTTTATATGTGAGTTTTAAATCAAACATGCACGAATAACAGGCAGGGAGAAATAACATCATACCGGTCTCACCTCGGCTCCTCCACTCGAAGATTTGGTTCTTGCACTCATGATGTCCATGAAATTTCGGCTGCGCTCTGCTACGCACACTTGCACTCCTCCTCACTGCTCCAAATCGCCCAGAAAAAAATTATTGCAAATGAGCCCAAAACCTAGTTTTGGTTCTTTTATAGGCTATTAGGCCTGTAATAGTTCCACCTTGGGATGAGCGCTCTTGTTGGTGCTCGTCCCACCCTGGGGAGATTACAAAATTGGTATTTTTCCCACTGTGGGACAATTACAGAGCAAGAAATAAAGCAACAAAAATTGCATCCAAAAAATGCACCAAAAATAGCAATAAATCTGCCAAACAAAGGTGCCTCTGCACCTGAAATTCATGGCATGAAAAACCATCGTCGGGGTCACAAATGATCACTATCCTACTCCCTAAGAAGGCTAGAATAGCCATAAAGATCCACCAGAAAGAGGATTTTCGATAATTTCTACCCAAATTGACATTGCAAAAAGGGTCAAAACCCACCAAAAATAAGTCCGATGGTTGGAAAACTGCAATGAGCATTCAAAGAAAAATGACTGAAGGCACCCTTAAAAATGTCATCTGGATCAAGCGACTCATCACTTTTCTCATTTTTTGTCATTCCCTCTTCGATTCGTCGCTTGATGGGGTAGTCACACTTAGTCACCAATCAACAAATATACACTCAATCAAGGAAATGGCATGCATTCAAAGAATCATTGAAAAAGACAATCACGCTCCTGCTTGGGGTAGAAAACAAGCAATAATCACAGGCTAAACAAACACTTGGCATTCTGGAAGCATGAAGAAATTTTTTCTCAGACAAAAGGTTGCACCCTTTTCCTATTCATGACTGAACAATGTCCAAGATCAAGTACACCTCACTAAAAAAGGTTACACTTGAGTTAAGCTCCTTAGCTCGTCAGAAGCAAATATTCAAGAATGCGTGCCCTTTCCATACTTGGGGCATCAAAATTTGGTTAGGTTACTGAGAAACCCTAATCATTAAGTGCTTTTATCATCTATTTTTGCTCAGCACTGTGCCACACACAGCGCATCCCAAAAAGAGACATCTATAGACACCAAAACAACACCAATATGATTATGTGACTACAAGCACTGACCGAATTGGTATACATACCCCCTAGGGAAGCCTACAAAGGTTAATAAATGGTCCTAACCACTACCAAATCAGTTTTGGAAGGTCAGAGGTCAGTTTTGCACCTTTTAAGAACCTTTCTCCCTATTTGTCCCACCCTGGGATAATTAGAATCCTATTCGCCCCACCCTGGGATGATTAGCAGCAATCGCTCCAGGGTGGGATGATTAGCAAGTTTGGCTGGAAAAAATTCAAGCCTTGACAAATGGCAGCCCAGATCCACCACCCAACTTTGCCTTCAAGGCATGCAATTGCGAGGAACAGTTTCAAATTAGAGAGAGACTTCAGTCAAGCATGCCCTGATCATGGAGGCTCTAAATCAGGGAGGAATCTTCTCTCCCCAAAAAATGCATGGTGAGCCAAGTGGTGCCCTCGCATGCACATTCAAAGGAGACCCTTAGGTCTATAAAAATGTGAGCCTCCTCACCCCAAAATAAGAACAAAGCTGGAGCATTTGGAGCAACGAAGTGTTGCCAAATTGTACCCCCATTCCTATTTGTGCTTCCTACATCCCTAATTTCTCTTTTGGAAGAGAGGTTATCGGGTGAACACTAGGAATGCAATATAGATCTAAAACCCAATAAATCAACCACAATCCCATCCCAAACTCATCGACACAACCTCCTAGGAGGTTTTGGACCCATCCCACTTGGATTAGTGCCAAAACTAAGCCCCAAACGGTGGGCGTCCTGCCCTCGGGCGCCCCCCAAACTGTTGCAGTCCTAATCGCCCCACCCCAAAGAGATTAGAAATGTGTGCATGATTTATTTACTATTATTTTTGCATTATGTTTTATCTGATGTACTTATGCTGTTGTCCAAGTTTCATTACTTTCTAACATGATTTGACCTTGTTTTTATCATTTTATGTGTTTACTAACCTACAAGGAGAACCTTCAAATATAGGACAATCTGGGCAGAATCTTCCCAATATGACCTTCTGGGTCATCTCAAAATGCCCCTTTTAGTCTAACTCCAAGTTTTTAGGAGTTTTGGAGGCCTCTGGGTAAGACATTTGCAAGGTTTCTTTTGCACATTTTGTGATAGTCTCCAACGTCCCACCCCAGAGCGATTAGAAATATGTGCATGATTTCCTTACTAATATTTTTTGCAATGTGTCCCTGATGATGTCTTCATGCCTCTATCAAATTTTGAATTCATTATGACATATTTTTACCATCGTTTCATTCTTTTTTATATATTAACTAGCCGGAGGCTTTGGCGATTGCATGTTTTCCTATATCCGCATATGCTATTAACTATTTACTATTTTTTTTTGTGTAGGATCTCACCACTAGGAACACCAGGGGGGCATCAAGGAATGAAGAACACACAGACACAAGCGGAAACAACTTTTGGCCTGCCCATTTCGAATGTGGGTATGTGAAAGACACTGGAAGCGTACCATCCATTGATGTAACGAACTGTATCAAACGTTCCGAGCCCTAGAGGGGGCACGTATTATAATTGGATTAAAAGAAAAATTAATAAAAGAGGCCCCACTTTGTTTTTCTTACATATCATTTTTGCGTCATTTCCTTCATGCATTTGTTCATCGCATTCGTAGGACTTAGCATCTATACCATATCTATTTTGTTTGCATCATATTTGGTACGTCGTCCTTCTGCATCTACTTTCATAAACAAATCATTTTGCATAATCTCGAGCCTGCATGCAGACAATGAGAATTGCCATACTAGAGGGTTATAAGAAAGTAATATTTGAAGGGGATTCACTTAATATAATCAAGGCAATTAAGGAGGATAAAGACCCCAACTGGACCATCTCGAAGCTTATATTGAAAGAAAATATTTATAAATCCCATTTGGTTAGTACCCAAATCCAACACACCTTCAGATAAGGGAACCAGAAGATGGATCTAATGGTAAATATTGTAGTTTCTGCTGGGAAGATGCAAATTTGGAAGGATAACTTCCCTCAAGAATTACTAGTGTTGGCTTCTAAAGAAGATTTAAGATCAAACCTGTTAGAGCAGCAGGAGATCAGAGTGGTTGATGATGAGTAATCTGGTAGATGGAATTAGGCAAAGGGACAAAAGGCAACCCATTTACTGGGGCTTGGGAAGTGACAAGTGTACGGTACAACAACATAGTGTTATGTTTAGTAAGTGCTAGGTGTTGTCTGGTTTTTGTTTTATCCTGAATAGTCCAGCGACAAGTATAGGACTACGAACTCTAAGTATGGTTTAATGTGGGTCTTGGGAAGATCCATTTTGTATTTTTATTATACGGGATTGGAGCTAGAACCAGCCCATTTTGACTATGTAAAAGGTTTGTGGACCTTATAACCACCTCTACCTAATACCAAAAAAAAGTACACACACAACAAATTTTTTGATATATTGATGTTATAAATTCATGATGTAATATTGTATGTAACAATGTGAAATGTTAAGTGAAGTATTATTTATGTCCAAATAAATTATTAGTCATAAAGTGAGCCATGAAATGAAATGTAAATGCAAGTTAATGCATGTCAAATGTAATTTAAGAAAATGATGAGGTGTCGGTAATTAGTAGGAGGATGCAACTACCTCCTTAGTCGATAAGACTTAGTATCTATCTTCATACAAGATAATACTTAATTAGTTATTATAGTAGAATATTATTATGATTTTTAATATTTAATTAGTTATTATAATAGAATATTAATTTAATATTTCTAGGAGTAGAATATTAAATTAGTTATTCTAGGAAACTTCCATGTCTCTTCTTGAAGTTTCATTCTTCTAAAAAAACATCGTTGTACTCCTTTATAAGATTGGATATGAATAATATTGTGTGTGAATTTTGGTTGAGAAAAATCTTCCTTATGTTTCTTTTTTGTTAATAAATGTTCATGCTAATTCTTGCTCATATCATCAAAGCCAAGTGATCATGACCTTTGATGAGGAAATTCCTTTAAATAAATTTCATAAATTAATTAATAATTAGTCATTTATTATGTAATTTTAAGTAAAATTATTTATAAAGGACGTGTCTCAAAATTTGTGTCTTTCATGTGATGTGATATTTATATTGAAAAATATCAACGAAAGAAATTTGGCTTTAGATTTGCAATTCTATATTTTTTGTCCATTAAAGTTCCATATCATATGGTATCAGAGCATATCAATCTATCTGTGGATCAGGTTGCTCCATAACCCTACCTCAGCATTTTGTGCATTCAACACGGTCGATTGCATTTTCAGACCAATCTTGGATATCAAGGCATTTTAAAAAGTGAGGCAATTTTTTATAGGACAACCTTGTCCAGTCTCTAGCCGTTGGAACATGCACCTCTAGCACGTTTCTAGTGTATCCTAGTGTGCAATAAAGCACACTTTATATGAATTATGCATTGTGCAATTTAATGCACAAGTCAACACATCCATTAGACGTTGCATGTTATTCAATTTAACATGCAATTTTGCACACCCTTTGCATGTTGCATGTTGCAGTTAAGTGTGTACCAATGTACAATTTTGCATGTAGTTCACCACGCCCTTGTGCGCTGAGTGGGGCAACTCCCCCATTGCCCCACATTTTCCTATTGTACAGACACGCATAGCATACCACATGCCTCCTCCCCCCTTCCCCTACATGGGTGCACCACGCATCCTCCCTTCACAAACACATTCATTAGACGTTGCATGCTATTCAATTTAACGTGCAATTTTACACACCCTTTGCATGTTGCATGTTGCAGTTAAGTGTGTATCAATGTACAATTATGCACGTAGTTCACCATGCCTTTATGCGCTGAGTGGAGCAACTCCCGCCTTGCCCCACCCTTTCCTATTGCGCAGACGTGCATAGCGTACCATGCGCCTCCTCCCCCCTTCCCTTACATTGGTGCACCACGCATCCTCCCTTCACAAATTGAATTATCGTGCGCACGTGCCCCCATTTAATAAAAGAAAAAAAATTATTTAATTACTATTTAAAAAATAAAAATAATAATAATAACATTTAATTAAATATTTAAAAAAAAACTTTTAATTAATTATTTAATGAGGGAATTTTTTTATTAAACTGAGGGAAAAAATATTAAATTAAGGGGGACAATTTTAGCGAGGGAAGAAGCTAGCACCATGTTGTTTAGCCAAAAAAATCTCTAGACTCTACAGGAGGTCTAGGAGCTAGCACAACAGGCCAAAGAGTTGTGTGCCCAATTGATGAAGACCATGTCAAATATAAAAGACTAGAGGAAGAGTTATTTGGTGTTGAGTACTCCAAGCGAGCTACCACAACAGGCCAAAGAGTTGTATGCCCAAATGATGAAGACCATGTCAAATATGAAAGACTAGAGGAAGAGTTCTTTGGTGTTGAGGACTCCAAGTTGGATTTAAAAAATGATTCTAGCCCTGCTCTATCAACCACAAATCTTAGCACTATGGACAACATAATATACATTATCGATTTGGGGAACAATATTGGGACTATTACTCAATCCATAAAGGCTTTGCAGACAAGGGTCAATGTAAGCATGAATGGGTAGAGATTGGTAAAAGAATTATATGGAATTTGTTGGATCAAGAAGGGTGCGCTTGTGCCTAGTGAACATTTTCCTCTAGCATTGTTTATAAAGGTGCATTCGACTCGAGAGGCAACTTCTCTGCCTCCTCTTATGTATGTTGTTGAAGACGATGTTTTCAATCCTACTTCACTTCAAGAAGTGTCCTTAGTTATTGGTTCAATGGACCAAAATCTTGACAAAAGTTTGGAAAATGCATCTGAAGGTGAGCTCTTTGAGGATGAGGCTTGTTTCTTATATCAATCACTTATATCAAGTGTGGGTTATTGTCACTCTATGCAAGCATGTTATCAAGATCCAAAGTTGAATAACATATTATTGAATGGAAGTCCTGCCCAACGAAAACTAACTATCAACACACCTCATATTGTTTTCAAAAATCAAATCCATCATTGCAAAGGCTCTAGATTCTTGGGCAAAGAATACCATCAAAACATTTCAAAAAACCTTCCTACATGCCCTTTTTGTGCTCTCATTGCCACATCATAGGCCTCCCTTGTGGCTACTTCCTCCTCATCCTTAGGATCCTCTCTTCCTCCTATTCTGAATGCATTGGGGATCAAAGCTCCTATTGTTGGGAGGAATGATGAGGAAAAACCTTTAAATAAATAAAATCCATAAAATTGATTAATTATTATTAATTAATAATTAAGAATTAGTCATTCACTACGTAACTTTATGTAAAATTATTTGTAAAGGACACATCTAAAAAATCGTACCTTTTCATGCAATGTAATATTTATATTGAAAAATATCAATAAAATAAATTTGGCTTTGGATTTACAATTCTATATCTCTTTGTCCATAAAAGTTTAATATCAGCCTTGGATTTGGTCTTCTAAAATATTTTGATACAATTTTTAGTAGATATCTCATCTTAGGTTGCCAAATATTTAACCTCCTTTAAGGGTTTCTACATATTACCCTTGCTAGATCTCTATTTGTTTTTTCTCAGGTATTGCACATCAGCAACTTCGGAACTCATTTTCAAGTTCTTCAAAGGGATTTTTTAAGGGTTTTAACAAGCACCAAACTGATATTTGATCATTTAATGAGTCCAGCACGTCAATCTAGTCAATTTAAAAAAAAAAAAATTGAAGTTTTGGATCAAAATTTATGCCCTCTTGAAGGTTCCTTGCTTCAAAAACAAAAAAAATCTTGCTCATCATGAGGATAATTTAACTCCTAAGTGGGATATCCATCATGACGAGACTTTTGAAGCATCAGTGAATATGAGTATGCTCCAAAAAATTTTACAAGGTCAAGCAAAGAGCCAAAATCATGTCAAGCAAGATATTGTGGTAGCATTTCAAGCAGTGCTCCAATACACTCCAACCAACATGCATGTGGCTCAAACCCAGGGCTTCCAACTAGAAACTAAGGTTTTCATTTCAATATTTTATGGTAGCTTTGACTGTGAGAAGCTAGAATCTAGGTTGCATAGCCTTGAGGCATATTTTAAAACTAGGCTCGATCTGATTGACTATCAAAAGATCCAAATGGATGAAGTCCATATATTAGATTTAGCCCTAGACTGGCAGGAAAACCATCAGACCATGCTTGCAACAAAAGAAAAAAAGATCACTCAGTGGAAGGAACTCCAAGCAGTACTTAAGGAAATATATTATCCCCCTGGCTACCTTCATAACATGTTAGCTTGCTAGCTGCAACTCATACAAGCTCAAGGGAAATCAGTTCAGCAACATATCGATACTTTCAGCAAGCTCCAGGTAAAGCTCAATGTTCTAGATATAGAAGAGGTACTAGCTGATAAATTTATTTCAGGTCTTTCTCCTGTACTTCATAAAGAGATGGTTTTATTTTAAGTTGAATCCTTAGATAAGGCGTTTAATCTTGCAATGGCTACAAAAAATAAGTTAGGCTTTAAAATAGGAGTCCAAAAGAGGACCTCTAAGCCCACCATAAATAATACTAGCCAATATGAATTTCCCAATCCATCCTCCTTCCTTGCTTCTAATAACAAGAAATAGTTTTGTAACTACCACAAAAGTTGGGGTCATTCAACTAAGGAGTGCAGGGTACTCCAAAGTAAGAAAGAAGCGAAGACTCTCCTTGTAGAAGAGCAATAAAAAGAAAAACATATGATGGAAAGGACTTGCCTATGATAGAAATCAAAATTCCTATCGAGCCTGACCCTACCCTTGTTATCCTAACTAAGAACTACTCTTTGGCCTCTCAACAGTCTATCTTTACACAAAATTGCCAAATAAAGAATAAGATGGCTCTCTACATCATTGACAATGGAAGTGACAAGAATATGGTCAATGAACGATTGGTCACTACTCTTCAACTCCCCACATATGATCATCCTCATCCATATCATCTTAGTTGGGTACAAGAATAGGGGCCTTGTACACTCATTAACAAGGTTTGTGTAGTCACATTTGCTATAGGGTCTTTCCAGGATATAGTTGAATGTGGTATGACACCCTTGGACTACTCATATATTCTTCTTGGATGCCCATTCGAGTATGACTGTAGTGCAATTTATGATGGCTGACTCAAAACCTATAATATTCAAAAGGATGGTAAGGTGTATCAACTTTCTTCTGCTTCAAATGCTAAATCTCATTTTATTTTAGGAAAATATGTTGTAAAGTAGGTCAATTTATCAAAATATTTAGCACTTTTTATTACTCGTCAACCTACGGAGGATAATACAAGGCAATTGATACCCTCTGCTATGAGAAATTTGGTTGAGCTTTACTCAGATGTGGAAACTTGTGCAAAAGGCAAAAATGAGACAACTGCCTTCACTTGTGCTATAGGTACATTTCTTAAACAACGAGGACAATAACAATTGCCTCTTTTTGTACGACACCACCATCAACTAGCTCAACAATATTTCTCTCAGGTGCAACCATCCTAGCCTCCCTTACACCCATTTGGTCATCATATTCAAACACCATAGGACAAGGTGCATCAACAATCTTCTTTTGGTCAGTTATTGTCACCACTATCATTGCCTTTGTATAATTAACTACCAGTTTCACAGCCTCAAGTGCAACCACATAAAACCCCTAACCTGTAGCAAGTTCATTCTTTTTTGTAAAAACAACAACCTGCTCTTAAAAAACAACAACGTTTGTTCCTACTGCTCTTCAACAACTACATCGTTTGTTCCTACATGTTCTTCAACAACAACAATGTTTGTTCCTACCTACTCTTAAATAATAAAGATAGCTAATTAAACCACAATGGTTTTCACTACAAGCATAGTCACCAACACAATAATAGTCACAACAACAACACCAAACACTACCATAGTTGTGTTCTTATTTACAGTAGCAACAACATCCGAGTACAATGAGTAGGACTACCACTACATACTTGGTTGGTCATATGGCTACACAGACAACCCAAGCACAAGGGATATCTATGCCATATTTTTCGTAGCATTTTCCTCCTCTTCCAACAAAAGTGGAGCCACTTTCCACTAAACATGGAGGAATTGATAAGACTTAGTGTCTATATTCATGCGAGATAATATTTAATTAGTTATTAGAGTAGAATATTATTTTGATTTTTAAAATTTAAATAGCTATTTTTTTAAATAAATGGGTAAAAATTTATTGATAAAAAGTCTAGATTATAGAGTACAGTTGAGCCCCCAACTAGGACTCAAATAAGCAAAAAAACAGGCTAAAACCACCAAACAAGGTCGAAACCCGAAGAAGACAACAAGAAAAAACCACATTAATTATGAACATCCTTGTGGATTAACTCCCAAAGGCATTGAGAGTCCCTAGATGGGAGACTCTCCCAGTTATCGATAATCCAAGGATCCAACAACTCAAAAGCCCTTTTGACCAGGTAATCAACAACCCCATCCATTCCCTTAGAATGTGCACAAAGGATATAAATTCAAAATCTTCACTCATTTTGAGAATCTAAATGACCACAGAGGCAAACTGCCAATTAAAATCCTCCACCCTTTTGTTGTTTAAAATATTAACCAAAATTTGAGAGTCGGACTAGCAGATAATCATGCGCCAGCCAATAGAAAACCTCAAGAATCGCAAGAGCTTCTATAAAATTGTTGGAGTGAACACCTTTATAAATGGAAAAGAAAAAACTGACCACACTAGAAAAATCTCTCCCATCACTGCAAATTCCAGCATGTCTAGGATTGCCCCTAGATGACCCATTAGTATTAATTTTTAAAACTCCTTTAGGGGGCGGCCTCCACCTACCATAACTCCTAACCTTCTTGCTGAGCTAAGGAACCCTACTAGGGCTAGAAGAGTTCACACCAACCCCAAAGAGACCAAGGGCCTATCGTGACTTCTCCTCCCTATATTCCAAAAGAGGGCCCACATCACATTTGCTATGGATAGTTTCTTGAACCATACACATGATCCTTTGCTAGATATGTTGAACAACCAAATGACTGCCCTAAAATATGTTATGGTTTCATTCAAGCCAAATCTGCAAAATAATGCAAGAAGGACCCAAATTCCAAGCCACCCGAAGGAAGGGGGTCTTGGTCGGAGGTTTGCCCAGACTACTCCAAAACTCCACCAGGGAGAGCACATGAAAACAAGGATGGTTCCAGGCACTCCACCAACGATGCCAAATGTCTCTGCCAAGGGAGCATTGAAAAATTAAATAAGAAGAGTCATCCTCATTCTTACCGCAAACGACACACAAAGAGGGACCTTGAAATCCCCTCTTCCTCAAGTTATTGAGTCAAGATAGTATGGTGGAAATCCCATGAATCCTCCCAAAAAAAGGCATCTGATCCTCGATTGCAAATACAAAACAAACCTTGCTTAATTAAATTGACTCCTCTTTTCAGAGTGTCCCAGATAACTGAACCTTTCCCAAACAAGCTGACTCTAGGTATCTAAACCTTATAAATACCTCTCAAGTATTTACATGATACAATTTTAGCCCAAATCTGATCTTGAGAGGTAAACCATTTCCAATAAATTTTTGCAGCCAAATCCTGCCCAGAAAGGTTCGTCTGTCGCAACCCAAGGTCTCCCTCTTGAACAGGCCTATACATAGAATCCCACCTAACAAAAATCCATTTAGATTGATCAAGTTTCCCAAACCAAAAAAATTGTCTTGATAGAGCATCCATGTCCTTGATGAAATGAGAGGGAGTTGTTTGCACAAAACACCTGTAAATGGGTAAAGCTTGAACAAAATATTTTAAAAGCAACACTCTACCTGTAGAGGATAGCCATCTAATGGTCCAATGATTCACCTTCCTTCTAAACTTATCAAGCATAGACTTCCAAGAAGATCTAGGCAAAGGATGAGATGAAATCAAAATACCAAGATAAATGAAGGGAGGAGTCCCAACCTGGAATCTTAGAATGCGAGCAATCCTAGCTTGAATAAGAGGAGGGGTATTAAAGAATAAAATAGAAGACTTGTCCTCATTAATAAACTGTCCAAAAGCACCAAGATATCTATCAAGAGACCATCTAATGTTACTAGCTTCCCTATTAGTTGCAACTCCTAAAAAAGCAGTATCATCAACAAATTGAAGATGGGAAAGAGGTGAAAAACTACTATCCCACTTCCACCCATGAATGAGACCATGCCTAACCTGAGACTTGAGCAATCTTCCCAACCCTTCCACCATAATTATAAACAAATAAGGAGATAAAGGATATCCTTGCATCAATCCCCTTGAGGCCTGAAACAACTCCGATGACTTATTATTAACAAGAATCAAGAATGATGAAGAAGAAACATAGCTCATCACCCATCTAATCCATTCCTCCTCAAAGCCAAAAGCAACAAGAAATTTTTGAATAAAGGACCATCTGACCCGATTATAGGCTTTGGCCATGTCCAACTTTATGAACATAGTTTTCTCCTTAGAAGTTTCCATCGAATGAATAGATTTTGTAGCAATAACAACTCCATCCAGGGTTTGCCAGCCAACAACAAACCCACCTTGCTCTTGAGAGATGATTTTTCTCAACCATATCTTCAGCCTCTCAGTAGCAATTTTTGTGATGATCTTATACACAACATTGCGGAGAGCAATAGGCCTAAACATATCCAGGGAATTCACTCCCACTTTTTTGGGAATAAACACCACAAAGGTAGCATTTAGGGCCCTTAGCATCTTTTTGTTCTTTTGGGACTCATGGGCCACCTCCAAAAGATCAAATTTGATTAACACCCAAAAATCTTGATAAAACTCAATCGGGAATCCATCTGGGTCTGGGGCTTTCCCTTTTTCATCTTGAATACAACATTTTCCCACTCCTCAAGGGATATGGGACCCATCAAGTGCTCCATCTCTCTACAAAAAATCGAGGGAATACATTTTAGAATAAGCTTTTCATCCTCATAATCTGAGAGGGGAGTCCTCCTTAAAGAGAGGAAAAATACCTCCTAGTATCTTCTAAAATATCCCTGAAGAGCACCCTGAGAATTCACAAAAGAGGTAATCAGGTTACCATTACGGCAAGCCTTAACTGAGTTATAAAAGGTCATGTTCTTATCCCCTTCCTAATGCCAATTTACTCGAGCTTTTTATTTCCAAAAAAATTATTCCCTCAGTTCCCATTCAACAAGGTCTTTCGCAACTTCAAATTCCTCAACAAGAAGCTCCTTTGTGAGTCCTTGATCTCTAATATTCCTTGAAGCTTCTTCCACCCTCCTAAGAGCCGCCAACTTAGCCAAGGAAAGGTTCCCAAAATTTAGTCTATTCCATCTCTTCAATTTATGTTTAAAAAATTGTAGTCGCTTCATAAAAGAACACATAGTGGTGCCATGAGGAGGTTTGCCATTGGTCCACCAGCCTCGCATGAAATCATGAAGCTTATGATCCCGAAGCCACATAAGTTGAAACTTAAAGGAAGGATTGTTCTTTAGCCCTAACTCTAGATTAGATATTTTGATAGGCCAATGATCAGATCCCCTACCCTCCAGAATCACAGAACTAGCGCTTATGTTATTACCAATCCAAAAACTAGAGATCAGAAACCTATCCAATCTCTCTGATATGGAATCTTCCCCACATATTCTATTGTGCTAAGTAAAGATCCCATTATCCGGCTTGATGTCAACCAAGTTCATGTTAGAGTAATATTCCATTCTTTGGGATATTTACCCTTTACTCCACTAGGTAAAATAGGTAGTATATTGCATTATACTACATAGGTAGATTATTACATTTACTTTTTACTACTTACCATAGAGATATTTATTGTGCTAAATATCTATTGGTAAACCTAGGTTAGTATATAAAATATCTTAGGTTAGATATTTTAGATTAGTAGTTAGTTCATACTTCTCTACCTAGGTTAGTTGTTAGCACACTACTCTCCTAACGCGTTATGTTAGCATTATTTGTGCTAATATAGTTTATTTGTAAACTATATAATGCTTAGACCTTTCTAAGCTAATGTTAATGCATATTTTATTTATCAAATCATTTATCTTACCTTTCACTTACTAACATTGGCATCAGAGCCAGAGGGAGGAAGTGTTGGAGATCTCGTTCCAAGTGGAGAAGATGAGAGACAATCTCGTTCCATTGGAGAAGGTGAGGAAGCGCTTGAGAATTCAGATCTCGATCTCATTCCAAGTGGAGAAGACGAGAGCAGATCTCGTTCCACTGGAGAAGGCGTTGTGAAGGGTTTGATTTGATTTGTTATGCAATTCATTATTTATCATTTCCTAAGTTTGGGTTTGATTTTTTTTTGCCTTACCTTACTTGGGCCCATAGAGACCGAGTAGGCAGGCATTTGAGGTGGCTCAGCCACATCAGGCGAGCCCGCCCATAGGAGGCCACCAGATCTAGGCCTCCGTCGACAAGCTGCTCGATCGACCATCAAAGCTAGGCTCCGACAACCAGCAACTCGATCGACTACCGGCTTCGACGATCGACGACCCATAACCGACGATCGATTGGCTCACCGAGGAGGGCAGGAGTGCCCTCACATGAGACCAGATTCGATAATCGACAGCCCATAATCGATGATCGACCGACCCACCGAGGAGGGCAGGAGTGCCCTCTTGTGGGACCGACATAAGTACTGGGCCCGACATCGAGATCTGTAAGGGCAGGAGCGCCCTTCGATCTTCGGTGATCGGACCGACATGACTCCCTAAGACCGACACACTCTGACAGGGTAGAAGTGCCCAATCAACTATCAGATAAGGACCTGGGTAGGAGTGCCCTAGCACAAATCCCAAGGACAACCATCTAAACTGAATACGTGGCAAAAGCCACCTGGCTCTAACGTGGCAGCTCACTAGAAGCTGACGAGTACAGGGGGGATGACCTGGATTGGACACATGGATGCTGACTGGACCTGACATGTGGCGAAGAGCCATAGGGACTGGACTAGGCATAAGGCGACATGTGGCAGACTATCCACGTGGCACCTGAGCTGGATCTGACATGTGGATGACACGTGGCAGACTGCCACGTGCCACCCAACTTGACCTAGCCACGACGTGGCGATGACCAAAAGTGACGGTGACGGTGACTATGACTGCCCGCAGGCAGTCAACAAACTAAGGGCTTGTAAGCCCTTTTAAGGCCCACAACATCTCCCGTGCGGGCAATGTGGGATAAATCCCATAATTTTTTCCCCGCCCGTGCGAGGAAATAAGGGAAAGGGAAATTAATTCCCTTCCCTTCACATCGGGCCCTGTAGCCCGACCGGCCAAGGGGGTCGGGCTAAGGCCTTGGGCAGCGAGGAGTCACGAGTTCGACTCCCGCCAACCCTACAAAGGCATTATTTTGCCTTATAAAACAAAACGACGCCCCATTTGGCAGGTAATGAATTTTTTTTGCATTTTTTAATTAAAGTTTTTTTTAATATTTTTTTAATAATTTAAATATTAAATAAGTGTTTTATTTAAATCAATTTTTTAAAAAAATTACATTGATTTGATTAAAATATTTGTTTTATTTTTATTATTAATTAAAATTATTTTAATCAATTTTATTTTAATTTGCAAATTCAAAATCAACTTTAAAGGACCTATTTTTTTTGCAATTTACAAATAAAAAAGGAGCTTTTGTTTTCTCCATATGGGGATAGAAGACATAAAAGAGTACCTAATTTTTATTGCAAATTAGAAAGTCTTACACTCTTCTCAAAAGACTTGTTAATTTAGCAAATAATAAAGAATCAAACTTGAATTCTTTTTTGCCAAATTGGAAAACAAGGAGACAGAAATTTACAAAACATCAAAATTGAAAGTGTGCATTTGTTTTCTCAAAAGGGGGATATATGACATAAAATTGCACATATTTTTTTTGCAAACTTGAGAAGAACTTGAAGCCTTGGGTGCATCAAAACCAAGTCATTTGTTGATTGGTCTGGAAGTCTTTCAAACGCGGGTCGTGTGTCGACTTGTCTTGAAAGGAGTGCTCATATTGTTAATTTTGCAAAATAAAATGGGGAAGACAACATTCTACTTCTTTTGCAAAATTGTAAAACAAAGTAGGAGACATAAAAATATCATTTTTTTTGTACAACACACATTAATATTTTGTTGTAAAAATTAAAAAGGTGCATTTTCGATTTTACTCGACACCTTCATTGGCAAATTAAGTGCATTTTCGGTTGCATCCGACACCCAGGTGATAAGAATTTTGTGGGCATTATTGTTTGATTATTGCATTATTTTTTTTGCAATTATAAGTCATAGAATCAAGAACACACTAAACCTCAAAATTTCACAAATTTGTGTAAATCCTTACACAGATTTAAATCCAAAATTTACTTGATATTCTCTCCTAAATCAACAAAACCCCTAATTCACTCTTATTTGTTTGGCTTAATTTCCTCAAACTTTTCGTCCTTCTTGAAGGGTGTTAAGGCAGGTGCCATTAAATATCTTTTTGAGTGAATTATCTTTTGGTACTCTTTTAGGGTAATCAAAAAGAAAGAACAAGTTTTTGAAAATAAGGAACCTTAAAAAGTTGCAATCCTTTGCACTAAGGGGGGATAATTCCTTTCTTCCTTCAAAACACAGATTTTTGACAAGAGGGAAATAAAACTTGTAAAGGCAATCATAAAAGTAGAAGTCATAAAAATTATACCTTTTCTTTTAGACTTCATAATAGCAACCATGCTTGAAGTTCTTACAATAAGGAAGGATGATTTGGTGAAATTTTTGATAAAATTGCCTAGAAAGCATAGTTTTGCACAAATTGTAAAAATGACAACCATGACACCATTTAGTGTTGGTTTCAAAACAAATAAAACTAAAATGGCAAAGGCACATCACAGAAGCCATATTTCTAGTGAAGTGTCTCATTCTAATTCTGATTATGGTTCAAAGAGATCAAACGGAGTGCTCCTTTTTTATTAAAATATTTGTTTTATTTTTATTATTAATTAAAATTATTTTAATCAACTTTATTTTAATTTGCAAATTCAAAATCAACTTTAAAGGACCTATTTTTTTTACAATTTACAAATAAAAAAGGAGCTTTTGTTTTCTCCATATGGGGATATAAGACATAAAAGAGCACCTAATTTTTATTGCAAATTAGAAAGCCTTACACTCTTCTCAAAAGACTTGTTAATTTAGCAAACAATAAAGAATCAAACTTGAATTCTTTTTTGCCAAATTGGAAAACAAGGAGACAGAGAAATTTGCAAAACATCAAAATTGAAAGTGTGCATTTGTTTTCTCAAAAGGGGGATATAAGACATAAAATTGCACATATTTTTTTTGCAAACTTGAGAAGAACTTGAAGCCTTGGGTCCATCAAAACCAAGTCGTTTGTTGACTGGTCTGAAAGTTTTTCAAATGCGGGTTGTGTGTCGACTTGTCTTGAAAGGAGTGCTCATATTGTTAATTTTGCAAAATAAAAGGGGGAAGACAACATTCTACTTATTTTGCAAAATTGTAAAACAAAGTAGGAGACATAAAAATATCATTTTTTTTGCACAATACACATTAATATTTTGTTGCAAAAATTAAAAAGGTGCATTTTCGATTTTACTCGACACCTTCATTGGCAAATTAAGTGCATTTTCGGTTGCATCCGACACCTAGGTGATAAGAATTTTGTGGGCATTCTTGTTTGATTATTGCATTATTTTTTTTGCAATTATAAGTCATAGAATCAAGAACACACTAAACCCAAAAATTTCAAAATTTTGTGTAAATCCTTACATAGATTTAAAGCCAAAATTCACTTGATATTCTCTCCTAAATCAACAAAACCCCTAATTCACTCTTATTTGTTTGGCTTAATTTCCTCAATGTTTTCATCCTTCTTGAAGGGTGTTAAAGCAGGTGCCATTAAATATCTATTTGAGTGAATTATCTTTTCGTACTCTTTTAGGGTAATTAAAAAGAAAGAACAAGTTTTTGAAAATAAGGAACCTTAAAAAGTTGCAATCCTTTGCATTAAGGGGGGATAATTCCTTTCTTCCTTCCAAACACAGATTTTTGACAAGAGGGAAATAAAACTTGTAAAGGCAATCATAAAAGTAGAAGTCATAAAAATTATACCTTTTCTTTTAGAATTCATAATAGCAACCATGCTTGAAGTTCTTACAATAAGGAAGGATGATTTGGTGAAATTTTTGATAAAATTGCCTAGAAAGCATAGTTTTGCACAAATTGTAAAAATGACAACCATGACACCATTCAGTGTTGGTTTCAAAACAAGCAAAACTAAAATGGCAAAGGCACATCACAGAAGCCATCTTTCTAGTGAATTATCTCATTCTAATTCTTATTATGGTTCAAAGAGAGCAAACAGAGTGCTCATTGCTAAGACAGTATTGTAGAGGGAAAACACATTTTGTCACCTTAAGCAAAACACCATTTCCTCTCTCTCTTTTTTAGGCTTAATAAATAGCATAAGTTTTTGTTTGAAGAAATTATAATAAAGGGGTGTTTGTACCTCTTTTTAGGCTTCATAAATAGCAAACTCTCATTTTTTGAAGTTCTTGTAACAAAAGGAGGAAATTTTCTAGTGTAAAATTGCCTAGGAGGCAATATTTGTAAAATCCTTCACAAAGCTTCTTAAGTTGCACATATTTTTGCAATTAAGGGGGGATAAACATTTCTTTTCTTCACAATTTTTTGTAAAAAGAGAAGAAGACTTATAAGGGTAAATTTTTGGCATCGTCTGACACCTTAGTCATGCTTATTTCAAAAATTAATTACATGTTTTGCAACAAGAAAGGGGGAACTTATAAGGGTGCATTTTCGGCAGCGACCGACACCTTAGCTACCTTATATTTTGCAAACTCATATTGTAAATGAATGAACCTCATACGAAGTGATCTATTCTACTACACCTAGCGATTGCAACGGCTGGTTACCCATGCAATTTGATTGGATGACAAGATTACAATAAGGACATTCGTTGATGTGAAGACAAAGTGAGGAATGACCCATTTTTTGCTTAGGAGCAATCAGAGCATTGTGACAGAGCAAGAACCAACAGATCGACATTTTATTTACTGTATTGGGATAGTTATATACATTACCCAAATAATGTAATAAGGGGGGATGTTAGAGTAATATTCCATTCTTTGGTATATTTACCCTTTACTCCACTAGGTAAAATAGGTAGTATATTGCATTATACTACATAGGTAGATTATTACATTTACTTTTTACTACTTACCATAGAGATATTTACTGTGCTAAATATCTACTAGTAAACCTAGGTTAGTATATAAAATATCCTAGGTTAGATATTTTAGAGTAGTAGTTAGTTCATACTTATCTACCTAGGTTAGCTGTTAGCACACTACTCTCCTGACGTGTTATTTGTGCTAATATAGTTTGTTTGTAAACTATATAATGCTTAGACCTTTCTAAGCTAATGTTAATGCATATTTTATTTATCAAATCATTTATATTACCTTTCACTTACTAACAGTTCAGGGCCCGGATATGAGCACTAAAGATAGAAGAAAAATGCTCAAGACAATCAACCCCATCGCGTTTCTCCTCCAAACAAGTGATAGAGTTGAAGTCTTCAGTCAGAATCCATGGGTACAAGGGAGCCAGACTTCTCACAAAGCCAATGTGCTCCCACAAATTTACTTTACCGTTGTAATCAACAAGAGCATACACATTTGTAAGTAGGATGGTTTCACCATATTCATTATCATGTTCGATCATCGAAATAGACCATCTGCTAGAAATCCAAGTAAGATGAGAGATCTTAACCGGATCCCATAAACAAGCAACACCACCAGCATATCCACATGCACCAATACACTAGCATTGACCCCTTCTCCACAACTTGGGAGCAATATTGAACATACTATCAGTAGCAAATTTAGTCTCCTGAATAAACACCACATCCAGAGAATAAACACGAACCAAATCACAAACAACTTTTTTTCTGGGGATGTTGTTCAACCCCCTTACATTCCATGAAAGGAGAATCATTTATGGGGGTTAGAAAAATGGAAGTCCATGTTAGGGTAGATACTATGGTAATTTCATTTTTACCTTAGTAAGTTGTTAGTTATTACATTATTTGTTTTACCTTGTAGATATTCATTG
The DNA here is from genome assembly GCA_028583015.1 of Wollemia nobilis. NCBI lineage: Eukaryota > Viridiplantae > Streptophyta > Pinopsida > Araucariales > Araucariaceae > Wollemia > Wollemia nobilis. The sequence goes on from JAQPPZ010015929.1 coordinate 5,181,987, forward strand.
TTGGAATATCTTAAGGTTAGTATATTATGCGTTATTATTGTTAGCGTAATTTGTTAGTAGGTTAGCGCTATCACTTTGTTAGCGTTAATTAAGGATATTATTTCATAGAATATCCTAAGGCTATTATTAGCCTATCAAATTGTATATAAACCATTGCATATCAATATAATTTCTAATGCCCATGGTTTTATTATTTGCTCTTCGAGCTTCATTGGTATCAGAGCAGCTTACCTGGGCAACCTCAGCATTGGACAAGGCGGGATACTCGCTCCAGAAGACTGGACCAAGGGGCCCAAATCTCGAGACTCTGGACCCCTGGATAGGACACGCACTACGAGGAAAAGCTAATGTCACCTAGTACGACACACTTTTTGAGGAACTTGCATCTACTAGAATGAGCACGAATTTTGAGGTCTGGCAAAAAATTTTGATGGAATTTATTTCGCAAAAAATCTAGCCCGTAGGCTCGTAGCTAAATCAGCCCACAGGCCCGTAGATGTAACAGCCACTGTCAGACCTATCAGGCCTGATAGGCCCACATGGGGCAACCACATCACAGGGAGGCCTATGTGAGGGCAGGCGGCCCGTAGCGACAGCGCGGGTGACCCACCTCTCAATGGTGTAACACTCCTGTAGTGCTGACGACTACTTAGCGCAGGCGCTGCTAACGGAGCACCATGCAAACTAGACCTCGACACATGGATCCCGTAAGCCTGACCAAACTGACGTCACCTAGATAGCACGCCCTTTAAGGACCTTGGATCTCTTACCACATGTCATTGTAGTACACCTATCCTGAGAAGCCACCTGGACTGGATCGTAGCGATCTGATGTGGTAATGGACACGTGGCAGTGCAAACTTCAAGACGGGCACAACGTGGTGACCTTCTGGCTACTGACCTGATGAACACATGGCAGATGCATGGAGGAGCTGATGTGGCAGGCTCTAAGCTGGCAGTGACGTGGTGAAGACACTCGACGAACACGTGGCAACTTGTTTTCTGCTAACATGGCACCTCTGCTGACCTGGATCGATGCGAACTCCAAGGCTACTAATGTGTCACCTCTACTGATCCGGATCGATGCAAACTCCAAGGTTACTGACATGGGCATATGATGTGGAGGTCGACCTGTTGACATGTCACACTGACTAGTTCTCCTCTGCACGATGTGGTACTTATTTGTTTGATGTGGGTGGCAGCAAAACATTTGTTTTCGGTTGTCGATTGCCCATAGGCAATCAAACAAGGAGGGGCATGGTGGAAGTTTTATTCCAGTGAAGCTTTCGCCTCCTAAATGTGGGACTAAAAAGTCCCACATTTAAAATTTTCCCATCGCTCGACAGGAAAGAGGATAAAACGAAGGACTTTCCCCTCTATCCTTGTCTGACGTCGTAGACCGGCTGGTCGGACGCCCGTCGGTAAGGCGCTAGCCCGTGGGAGAGAGCGGGATCGAATCCCGTCAGCTCCAAAAACCAATTTTTTTTTGTTAAAAACAAAGCGGCCAAGGTAAAGTTTATTTTTTTTATTTGCAATTTCTTTTTTCAAATTAAAAGTTTGTTTATAATATTTGTTTAATAATTTAAATATGATTATGATTTTAAATCAATTTTTTTTAACATTTAAATTGATTTTTAAACCAAAATTATATTTTATTCTTAAATTAAATTATTTTGAATAAACTTTATTTAATTTTTTGCAAATTAAAATCAAAATAATGGACCTATTTTTTTGCAATTTCAAACAAAAAGAGTGTTTTTTTTTTCTCCAAGAGGAGATGTAATACAAATACACTACCTTTTTTTTTGCAAAACCTTAAAATTTGTGTTTTTGTTTTCTCAAAAATTTTGAGATATAATACAAATAAATATCACATTTTTTTTGCAAATCTGGGAGATTTAGAACTTTCTCAAAAATTTTGAGAGTAAGTTTTTTCATGAAGAATAGACCTTGGGTCCACTAAAACCATGTTGTGTGTCGACTGGTTCTAGAAAGCCTTTCAAAAGCTTGTCGTGTGTCGACTTGGCTTGAAAGGTGTGTTACCTTGTTAAATTTGCAAAGCAAAGGGAGGACAAGAAATTGTGATTCTTTTTTGCAAATTTGTAACAAAATAAGGGGGGCACTTGAAAATCAAAACTTTTTGCAAAAACCAAAGCAAATTGTGTGTTTTGTTTTCTCAAAACTTGGGATATAACACAAAATATTGCACATTCATTTTTTTGCAAATTAGAGAAGGATCTCATCACATTGAAGATCTAAATTTTCACAACCTTGTTTATTTTGCAAACAAAAGTGGGGACAAACCAAGAATTGGATTCTTCTTTTGCAAAATTGTAACACAAGGGGAAATTATGAAAATCAAAGGGTTAAAGCATTGAAACTTGTTTATTTTGCAACACAAAAAGGAAAGGAAATTGTTTTTGTCAAATTCTTTGTAAAATTGTAAGACAAGGGGAGAAATTGAATATCAAATTTTTTCCAAAACAACAATCAAAATTTTTTTGCAAAAATTACTATAATAAGGTGCATTTTCGATAGCATTCGACACTTTTTTTTAAATTGACATTGTTAAATTAGGTGCATTTTCGATAGAATCCGACACCTAAGTGTTAAAAATTTGTGGGCACTTTTGATGGATTATTGCATTTAAATTTTTTTTTTTGCAATTACCTCTTAAGTTAAAATCAAGCAAGTTTAAGACCCCAAATTTTACACCCACTTGTGTAATATTGCACAGGTAAAGCCAATTTTTCTATATTTACTCCATAAAAAAAACCCAAAATTCACTCTTCTTGTTTGGCTTAAACTCCTCAAACTAATCATCCTTTTCAAAAGGGTTTTTAGGCAAGTGCCATTAAATATCAATTAGAGTGAATTCTCTTTCAATACTCTTTTAGGGTATATCAAAAGAAAGAACAAGTTTTTGTGAAATAAGGAACCTTCAAAGTAGCAATTGTTTGCACTAAGGGGGGATAATTCCTTTCTTCCTTTAAAACAGATTTTTGACAAGAGGGAGATAAAACTTGTAAAGGCAATCAAAAAAGCAGAAGTCATCAAAATCAAACCTATTTTTAGGCTTCATAAATAGCAAATTTTTGTTTGAAGTACTTGCAATAAAAGGGGGATTGTACCTCTTTTTAGGCTTCATAAATAGCAAAAATTTTTGTTTGAAGTACTTGTAATAAAGAGGGGGATTTTTGGTGAATTTTTTTTAAATTTGCCTAGGAGGCAATCTTTGTAAAAGCCTTAAAACAAAACTTCATAAGTTGCAAATCTTTTGCACTTAGGGGGGGATAAAAATTTATTTCCTACCTTAGAATATTTTGCTAAAAAGGGAGGAAGACTTAAAAAGGGTGCATTTTCGGCAGCGACCGACACCTTAGTCAAACTTCTTGCAAAATTTCCATTACAACATGTTTTGCAAAAAAAAAAAGGAAACTTATAAGGGTGCATTTTCGGTAGCAACCGACACCTTAGCTACCTTATCAAAAATTTTGCAAAATCATATTGTAACAAGATTGAGCCTCGTATGTAGTGATCTACTCTAATACACCTAGCGGTTGCAGTGGCTGGTTACCCATGCAATCCAATAGGATAAAAATGATTACAATAAGGACATTCGTTGTTGTTAAAGCAAAGTGAGAGATGACCTACTTTTGCTTAAGTACTTTGAAAGTACTTATTTTTCTAAGACCCAAACGCGACAAACCTAGAGATATCTACCTAAGCAAATGCAGCTAGAGCCACGAGCCATAACAGCTCAACCAAGATGAAAGAAATATTGTATGGCTTCTACAAGAAAGGTAAAACCTATGGTAGACCTAGTGGCAGATCCAATGACACAGATCCAGAGATAGTCCTAGAGGTACTCATCCAGAGGTACACTTAGAGCCATGTGTCAGAGCAAGAGCCAACAAACCAACATCTTTCACTTTCTTTCCTTCACATTAAGGGGGATGTTAAAGTAATTATCCCATTACTTGGATAATATCTAAATTCCTATCTTGGATAATATCTAGATTCCTATCTTGGGTAATTACCATTTTTTGTTAATGGTAGAATATAAGTTACTACATTCCCACCGACAAACAGGTTGCAGATATATTCACTATGGCAAGTGCACATGTCAAATTTGAGTTGTTTTGCAACACTCTTTGTATTTCAAACTAATGTAATAAAGGGGGGATGTTAGGGTAGATACTATGGTAATTTCATTTTTACCTTAGAAGTTGTTAGTTATTACATTATTTGTTTTACCTTGAAGATATTCATTGTTGGAATATCTTAAGGTTAGTATATTACGCGTTATTATTGTTACGTAATTTGTTAGTAGGTTAGCGCTATCACTTTGCTAGCGTTAATTAAAGATATTATTTCATAGAATATCCTAAGGCTATTATTAGCCTATCGCATTGTATATAACCATTGTATATCAATATAATTTCTAATGCCCGTGGTTTTATTATTTGCTCTTCGAGCTTTAGTCCAATGTTCTCACCAAGCATGACTCCACCAAAGTCTCCCCCATTAACTTAATTTTGTCCTGGTATTTCTTTCGACCCACCTTCATATTATTATTCGAAGCACCTTTTTTAATTGTTTTCTGCTACAATCCCAACACCGCAGGAGTTTTGCAATCCAAGGATGACTGCATTAGTGCCTAAGTAGGAGAGGGCATAACTAAATTTGTGCCACTTTACAAAATAGTTTCTGTTCCAGGGCTAGAGCCAACCATATCACCTATACTCAAAACCAAAGTCCTTTTTTCTTCATTTAAACCCCCTAGATCCGATTCCTTAGGTTCCACCTCAAGAAGAGACATATGATTTGACCCTGTTATATCCACATCAGGTAGCGACGTTTCAGGTATCTCCATGCACTGATCAAGATCATCTAGTATTTCAAAACGGTTGAGCAGAGCATCTGGTTGGCTATCCTTAAGGTCTCTTTTTGCCCTGCTTCCTCTGTTTTGGGGTTTTACCGAAACAAAGCCTTCCTTATCCCAATCCCATTTATCGGGGCTTTGCCTTTATCCAGATTTTGTGCGGACCGAGAGGGCCCAAGATTTGAAGCCACAGGCATGACAAACTTAGGGTATTTTTTTTGTAGGTGGTCGTATTTATGGCAGATCTAGCAACAAAACGGAAGAGCTTTGTAGGCAAGTTGTTAAACCCATGTAGTCGACCCAAATTGTATTTCAACATAATCTGGAATAATATTGTTTAAATCAATTTCAACACAAATACAGGCAACAAAGATTACCTTTTTATCCATATTTGTTGTGACAGTCCAACCGGCTTCCCAAGAAGAAGGGCAATCATATGCAAGATGTCATTTCTCCATAATTCCAATGGGAGCCATGAAATTCGAACCCACACTGGAACCCGTGACGGCCGCTCCTTTGATGGGTTGAAACCCACATGTCAGGGTTTAAGAAAGAAACCCGTTTGGTTGCAGAAATAGGGACCCCCTTCAAATGCTTTGTTACGATCCGTAAGACGAGAAAACCACCATAAAATAGTTGTTCGCACTCAGCATCACCTCCACGTCACCTTCAGGGTTCCAAGTCTTCCTAACCCAAGCCTCCACAAAGGGAAGAGAAATTTGGATGCCCATAAATTTGCCAATAAGCACATGGTTGGTTAAATACTCCACATCTTCCGCCACAGAGTCTGGTTGAACCACTAGAACCGGCCTAGCTTCACATCGTTCCAAACATCCATTGTTATTTAACAAGCGATTCCCGACATGCAATGGGAAATCTTGTTCCTTCCAATCATTTTTAGATGAAAAAATGTCACTACCATGCACGCTTTGTGATAGGCCCTACACCGTCACAACATTCCTCTAATTGTTCAAACCTCCTCCAGAAACTCCTGCCATCCCCGCAGAGTAGTTTTTCCTCATCAAACTCTAGCAAAGCAGTTTTTCCTCCCTCACTATTATTTTTTTATTTTTAATTCGTTATTATAATAAAATATTAAATTAGTTATTCTAGGAAACTTCCATGTCTCTTCTTAAAATTTCCTTGTTCTTCTAAAATAATATCGTTGTACTCCTTTATAAAACTGAATAAGAATAATATTGTGTGCATGAATTTTCATTGAGAAAAATCTCTCAGTGTTCCATTTCTGTTAATGCATGTTCATGCCAATTCTTGCTCATATCATTAATTGTATAAATAAGACCCTTCCCTCATTCATTCGTGTTGTTGGCATGGAAGGAAAGGTTGGTATGGTATATGGGTATCAAGGTTGGCATGGTTTTTGAAGTGTTGTATCAAGTCAAGTGTTGTATCAAGTCGTCTAAACTATTGTGCTAGGTCGTCTAAATTGTTGTGCTAGGCAATTTGAGATGTTGTGTCCGGCCGTCTGAATGCTATTGCAAGTTGTCTAAACTGTTGTGCCAAGCCGTCTGATGGCTGTGCTAGGCCATCCCAACTACTGTGTCGAGCGGTCTGATATATGTTGTGTGCACAGTGTATGCAATGTTGCAGTATGTTTTTTTTTTTTTTTAAAGTAGGGTTTTGAAAGGGTTGCCCTTTCCCTTTTACATCGATTTAGTCACATTGAGCTATTTGGTGCCGTCAAGATTTGAACCTTGGTGTGGGCTACATCAACTATTTGTCCAAACCATTGAACCAAGGACAAATTGGCACAATATTGTATTCAATTTCTACACTATAAAAATAGTAATGTTGTTTATCTGTCAACCTGTCCTTTGTCAATACTAGGTGTGATTGTTTTAAAGTCCTCGGGGACAATGATTCTGGTTAATGCCCCCAAATGCTTTTTATTGCATGTTTTTTTATTTCAACATCTGTTGTTGAACGTCTTGTACATCTCACTCCCAATTCTATTAACAACTCTGATCGTCCATTAGCCAATTGTTTCCTTCTCTCCAACCATCTATTCCCTACTTTTATATCTATGTCTCTGCCTTTGCTTCTTCCAGTTGTTCCATCTATACCCTCGGGATTCTTTGTTTGCAGTAATATGCAATTCATATTTACTGTTTTCTCATCAGCAGATGCTACTAGTTGTCCAAACAACTCAGTTTCTAGTTCAAAGTATTCTTCAAAATTCCATTGCATTCCTACCTCTTCATATGCCACATGAACCACTTGAGAAGAACACCACCTGTGGCCCTGCACAATACAACACAAATGTCATTAGCACTAATCAAAGTCACCAGTTTCCTCCATCACACATTAAAGTGCATCAATCTGTTTGAAAGAGCTTTAAGGTTTTGTCTGACACACAACATAATCCGTAATTGCCTTGGATGCAGTAACAGAAAATCCAAATATGATGCACATGCTAAAGTCACTTGCTTCAATAGATATGCGACCAAAGAATGACATGAAGTAGGATATGAACAATAGAGGTCCCAGAGAAAAGAGAATATTAGTTTGACCTAGTTTGAGGACCAATTCCAATTTATATGAAGTTAAGTTTTGATGTAATACCCATGGCTCTGATGCTGGTGACAAAGAATAAGTACAAATCTTCCTGCTGATGAAGGAACTGGCAAGGTCGTGAGCAGCAAGTACATGCATGTCAAAATTTACAGGCAGATTTTTCCATGCAAGCCACCTCCATTGTATCCATGTCAAGTCTAGAAAGAGTTTATGATATAAATTTTTCTCCTGCTGCTGCTTCTCTGGGAAGTCCTCCTCTTCACCTTCTCTCTTATAGATCAAATGAACTCCACCTCTTTTCACCCACATTCGTGGACATGGATCTGATGGGCATGCCCAAACACAAATTCTATCACCATTTTGCAAGCTTCTCGTCAAGTCATGCTTTTCATCGCAAATGAAGAGATGAAGCTCATCCCGACCATTTTCTCTCCTATCTTCACATCTATTCCTCACGATCTGAGTTCTGAGGACTTCAGAATTGCCTCTAGCAATAGTGACATCAATAGCAGTCTCCTTCTCATATGAAACAAAGCAGAAAATAACCCCTGTGCATCTTACGTTCTGGTACATTGAAATACGTATTTCCATTAAAGGTAAATTTGGAAGGATGTATTTTCCCACTGTAGTCTGCATTTGATGATGAAGCCACTCTGGAATTTCATTTCCATAGAAAATTAACTCCCTTCCCTGTCATTCAAAAGCAGGTTTATAATAAGAATGAGACACAAATGCTCATTGGTATGGAATCATGGATATAACACGATTTCTTAATAATAAAACTGATTATCAAGAATTGCAACTCATATTTTGTCAACATGATTGCCATCAAATGATTAGAGATGGGAAAGAGTTGATTGTTCTACATTCTTAAATCTATGTCTAAATATCCACTTGCTCTTTTAAATTTCAGCAAAATACCTTTTAATTATAATTGTGGGTGGATGACTATATGAAAATGAAAACAGAAAAGAAAAAGTAAAGAAACTGATCCCTTTAAGAAAGAGAGAAAGGTCATTTTATGATTAACATCCGACAAGCCTCTATTGTTCTCATTACAGGTTTCAATAATTGACACCCAGCACTACATAGTTACCAACAATCTTTAGGAAAACAAAAACTAATGTGAAAAATTAAATTATAATTCAGTTCTATACCATTATAAGATGCAAGGAATTTCAAATTTTATTTGCCTACTTGGTTCAAAAATTGGTGGGCTTCCAATCACTTCTTGCAACTATTTAATATTTTGTAATCTGGATCAAAGTTTGATCATAATCTTGTGGGGACCATTGATGCCTATTAGTTTTCTAAGTTTTCCAAGAATAAAATATTGTTGATCTTTCAAGACAAATAGCAGAAACACCTCGATATGTGAATTGTCCTACTCCCATCTCAAAATTTGTCTGTAGTAAGACTTATAATAGGATGAAAACAGTTACTAAAGTGGAAAATGTCTAAGAAGATGGGAGATAAAAACATGCCTACCTTAGCCCACTCTTGAAAATTAGAGACAAGGACACCTGTTCCACCAAGATGTAGCCTTTCCAATAACATCAAAGAATCCAAGCCTTTGACATGTGTGCGCCTAATATTCTTGCATCCTGTGATATTGAGATCTACCAGTGCCTGCAAACCACCCATTCCAGACATGCATTCCAATTTCTCACAGTTATGCAGCAGAAGAGTCTCTAAACATTTCATATTTGAAAAGTCTGAGACACTCTTTAATCTGCTACAATTGCTAATATCAACATACACTAGATTCCCCGGAAGAAATGGCAATTCTAGAAGCTCTTTACAGTCATGAAGAACGAGTTTAGTCAATTTATGCAGGTCTTTAAAGTTCTTGGGTAAAGTACAGAAGTTGTTAAAATCCAGATGGACAACCTCCAAAGACCTTAGCAGTCCAAACTGTGCAGGAAGTGCCTCCAGTCCACAAGAACTTGCTTCCAAAACTTGTAATGCTTTTAGACCTGATAAGTTTCCAGGAAGTCTAGTAAGCTTATAGTTTCCATTTAATCTCAAGATTTTAAGGTCCTCAAGATTCTCAAAACTTTCAACAAGTTCCAGTAAATTAGAGCATGAGGAGAGATTGAGTACTTGAAGCTGACGAAGTTTCCCAATTTCTTCAGGCAAGTTACAAAAGCCTGATAAATCCATGTCTAAAAACTGCAAGCTATGGAGTGCCCCAAAGGACTTTGGCAGTCTCTTCAAAGCAGTGCAATTGCTTATGGACAGTTTTTCCAATTGGAACATGCCTTCAAAGCAGTCTGGCAACACAGTCAAACTCCTACAATGTGAAAGGTTTAGCTTTCTAAGTTGAACAAGCCCCAATAAGCTATGTGGAAGTTCCTTGAGGTTTTCACAATTTGACAAATCTAGATGCTCTAGCTTTTCTAGACTGCCAATTGACTCCGGCAATGTTCTTATACTCATACAACCATGTAATTTCAACTTTACCAGTGACTGTAGCTTAGAAAGATCTGGAAGTCTCTCAAGCTGGAAGCAATTACTGAGATTCAAAACTTTGAGATTCTTGGGTACCTGCAAATAAAACTCTGTATTAGACCGTTTTAAACTCATAACAAACCCATTAGTTAAGACATAAAACACAGCCAAGATGAAATTACCTTTCGATGAAATTGATCATCCCAGACTTGCTTAATGGAACTCTCCGGCAATTCCAAGACAGCCATGTTCTTCATTTTCAGTTCCGCCGGTAAACAGTCCAGAGAGCAATTCCTCCACATTAACCATCTTAACTGTGAGGTTAGTTTTCCGAAGTCTCCTCTTATAACTGTGTTGTTGATTGAAAGCAGGCGTAAGTTGTGCACTGGCTCAAAATCCTCTGCATTCCACAATTTCCAACTACAAGAATCACAAAGAATACCTTGAAGGCTATTTGTTACCTGTTTTACAGACAAGCAATTGTCAGCTCTATTGCAAAGAAATCTAGCAAAATGAGATGTAGCCAAAATTCTTTCTCCCATGTGTGCACAGAAAAAAACAAGTTTTCCAATTGGTAATGGAAGACTGTTAACTCTTTCATTTTAATTTACAGTTAGTGGCTGAAACTTTCCTCTCCTGCAAACATGTTCTTCACTATTTTTTTCTTCTCACTTCCTTATAGCTATTGAGTCATTGACCATGTCCTTCCTAGCACTTAACAAGAATACTTTTCAATCAATATCTACCCATGTTTAAACAACAAATCAGAGACCATTCATGTAGGAAGTAATTCAATTAGCTATTCACAAGAATTGCTTTTCTGATTGATTGTTTTTCAATACCAAAAAAAAAAAAAAACTGCAGAAGGAATTCAAAGCATTGATCCAAAATTAGATGAGAACTATCCTAGGTTTCAGACCATTATCTCAAAATATATTTCCAATTAGTAAAATATTTACACCGAGTATACTAGATCAGTCACAAAAACACAAGCATTCTGAATATTGTCAGGAACATAGGGTAATGGGCCACATATGACCTCAGGTTTCACAGATTTCTGAAGTGGTCAGTTTTGTCTATAGTATATTGAGGATTAAACTGCATCTAAGTTTAGGATAGTCCATAATTAATGTCAGACATCATGGCCCCTTGCTAGGACATCTGATCCGTAATGTGATTGTCAGAAATTATACTAACAATTTACTAATGATCAGGTGCCAACAACATGTCATTGTCAGAAACTATACTGACAATTTACTAATGATCAGGTGCCAAAAACATGTCAAGGGTATAAGAAAGAAAAAATTACCAACTGATTTTTAAAAAATTTTCTCACTTCCTTCTCATCCCACAGTCTGCTATGTTTGCCAGGATCATCAGGACTCTGCTTTCTCACAATTGCCCGCCCCATGTCCTGAAGAATGTCATGCATTTGTAACCGGTCATCAGACGTGAACTTTATAAGAGATTTGGCATGAAGATTGTGTATAGCCAAGTTTGCACACCACCCAGAACTTTCCCAAATGCTCACTGCTTTGTGTTTCTCACTTCCAATGAAAAAGCATGCAATATCAAGAAAAATTTCTTTTTCTGTTTGATTCAAGTCATCGTAGCTGATTCTGAGCCTTTCCTCAATTTTGTTAATCTCAACACTCTTTAATTGTTTCAAGACTTCGTTCCAGACTTTGGGGTCTCTCTTGTCATATAAAAGCCTAGCTATAACTTCAATGGTTAAAGGAAGCCCGTGGCAGGCCTTCACAACCTTCTCAGTCAGATTCTGATAGTTTTTATCAGGAACCTCCTGGGAAAAAGCATGCCAAGTAAACAAACTCAGAGCTTGCTCATATGTAAGCTCATTTACATGATAGGATACATTATTATGCCTCTCATCCATCACACCTTTATCTCTAGTTGTTACAATAACTCTTCCATGAAGAGTAAACCATTCACCTAGGAGTTTATTCAAAACATCTCGATCATCAACATCATCAAGAACCAAAAGTGCATTAGAGATATGTAGATCTGGTATCCGTTCTACAAAGTTCTCTCCTTCAGCAGAATCATTGTCTATATGTGCCAGATTTTTCTTGATTTTCTTTTGCAGTTCAGCACGTGTAGTGTTCCTAACATCTGGTAAGAAGCAACTGACATCAAATTTGGAACGTATGCTGTTGAACACTGCCATGGCAAGAGTTGTCTTACCAGTTCCACCCATTCCATAAATTCCCACTACGATCATTTTTTTATCAGACTCCATTTGTAATAAGGTGATCACCCTTGCCATGTGTTCCTCAAGACCAACAGAGAATTTGGGAACTTGTAATGTTGTCTGCAATTCTCTAAGAATTTGTGATGTCACCTTCTCAACAAGTCTCCCCTCATATCTGCATAGATGATATATTAGTAAGCAGACCAGTACATGGAAAAGATTAATTGTATAATAGACCCAAAGAAAGTCAGCATGTCTGGAAATTAATCACCATGTAATGCTTTCCTTCAATATAATGTGACGACTAATTGCATTAACCATTTAGTTGAAAACATAACAAATAATACCTCTTTTACTAGTTATTTGAAGAATAGAATATTCAAATCCTTTTATTGAATGATGTATGACATGAGTAATTGATGTCTATTAACTTAAAGATTGCCCCTACCTTGGTTCACATCGTATGTGGTTCACATTGATGCCAAATACGGGTAGGCAACGTGGTTCTGAGACATTTTACTGGTTGTTGCTGAAGGTCCATAATTCAAGGAAATGCAAATGCACTTCAAGTGGTAGTTGCAGTATTGATGAGTATCTTGATCAAGTCCATTGGTATATGATTTTTCTAACTTGTAATCAGTTTACCCTCCCATTTTCATCATGTTGTTGCTACTACTTCTAACAATCTTCTATTTTTTTTTTTTTTTAAAGTTCTTTCCAAAATGGAATATTCCATCCAAAAAGGAATCTTAAGCAAAAAAGGTCTATTTATCATGCAAACAAATTAAACTGTGCATTGATCAACATCCACTTTGATAACATACAGAGTTTAGCTAAGCCCTATTGACTGTCTTCTTTGTGTTTCCTCTTAATGATCTCTTTTAAAATGCCTTTTCTCCTTGGCGATTCACTTGTTCAAAACTAAGTTCTTCAAGATCATCAATTCATTTGAGTCAAACACAAGACCAACTCCAACTTCTGGATCCAATTCTTGGTGGAATATTTAGTATTTACAGACATGAAGGTCCATTGTCATGTAATTGGTGGTTAACTGCTGGTTGCTTTGTTCCTAAATTGGAGTAAGAAAACTTGGCATTTAAAATTGTTTAATATTTTCAAAAAAAATCTATTAAGCACTGCTTTCCTTGTACTTGCATATACTATATGGTGAAGAGAAGACAATTGCATATATGTAGGTGGAATTTGTCCATTGTGTTAGAAATGGAAATTCATAGAAAACTACAATCTTTATCGTGTAATACAAAACTCACATGTCTTCATAGAAATGTTCTGTTTGGAAGACCTGAAATCAATTATGGGTACTTTGGGTTGCCAAAACATATGCTCTACAAAATGGCTCATGCATGTTTGATGCTTGCAATAACAAAATCAGGTTGGCAGACAGAAATTAAGATTATTGTGATATCATATGTGTCTCTTCCCTTCCCCCTCTTGATATACCCCTGCTTATTATATCAACTTAAAGTGAGATGTACAACTGTTTGATAGCCTTCAGGTCTGGTTCAAGACTCGTCTTTGCCACTACATGCACAACAGACACAATAATGCATATTGTTAGAATGATGATGCACCCTGATCAAATCTAAAAAGGATCAAAATGTACAAATAAATCTACTAAAGCCTAAATATGAGGACTGGAAAATGGTCATCACCAAACATATCATAGATAGGCTCTGTTTAACATTTACCGTTGACATCTCTTAGGAATTAGGCTCATTACTATAAACCCAACACCATTAAAAATGTCCAATGGAACATTTCGATTAATTTTTTTTTTAATACATAGGGGAATTGGTAACACCATTGGGTGCTGCCACTATAAACCCTAGCCTGCTGGGTTAGACGAAGTCAACGGGACCCATGACCCTCCAAAGCATTGAATTGGGGCAGCTAGCGGGCAAACACTCAAAGGCTGCCATCCAGCTTATCTCCTTCTGGTATGCCATGGGTTGAACCTTGGACCTCCCCAAAGAGAGGCCAAATCCCTAACCACTACACTGTCCTTGTCGGATGAACCATTGGATTAATGTGTATCATATTTTTAAAGGGTACAGAATGGAACTGCTTACATTGGAGGCAAAACCAAATATCTTTTCAATGAACATATTGTGAACTCTTAGGCCAAAGACAAACAAACATCTCTCTGGAGGAAACATACACACCTTTTTTACCCTTTAAAGACAAATAAACAATGCCAATCAAAGCCACCTCCGAGTATTGACTGTACTTCTTTCTGTGTCATCATAGAAGCTTTGATCTCACTCTAATGCCATCCTTCCCTATCTTCTGTAATGGTGCATAAATATCAACCAACAAGGCAGAATTCCACCTGCTTATAACCTTCCTTGCCATCTAGCCAAGCCCACTTACAAAAGTATTGAAAACTGCAAAAGCTGAATTCCACAAGACAATCATCCCATAGATTGTTACAAAAATCGCCGATTCCTGATTTTTTTCCGAGTCTGTCAGAAATCCAAGTCAACTCGATGCGGAACTGGATTTTTCCAATTTTCTGGCAATTTTTGCTGATTTTTTGCCAAAAAAATTAGTTGCAGCCGCACATGTAGAGAAAATGGTATAAAGTTTTTTTTTTTTTTCAATTTACTTCATTTTTACCTATTACAAACTAGAGAAAGGGGTATGCCTACCTGCTACCACACCAAACCAAACACACTAGGGCATCCTAACAACAGATTTTTTGCAGTTTGAAGGAATCTGGCAGCCACCAACAACCGCCCAAGTAAAAAGTTAAAACCAATTGCAATCATCATTTAAGTTAATTTGTTGGTGTTTTATTCAGCCTATGAGTTGTTGAAGTCCCATATTAGTATTTGCAACATCCTTTTTGCACCAAAATGCAAACAAGGAGAAAAATTCAGTTCAGGTGGCGACAGGTGTTAGCAACCAAGGCAAAAGAAGAAGCACGAGCACAGTGGCAACGAGAGACTAGAGATTCTGCTAGGGCAAAGGTCAAAGGCATTCAAAGATCTGTTAGACTATAGGCTATAATTATTTCATTATTTGATTTAATGCAAGTCAAGTTGGCATTCCAGAAGAACGTGCATAATTATAAATTAGCATAGAGCTTAGTTTAGTTGATTTAATCTGGGCATAGAATATTTTATTTTATTTTTAGATTCATCTATTATTGGCTGATCTAAGCCATCACATGTAAATAAATTCCGCAGTGCTATATATAATGGTTGTTCGATTTCCAATATGGTATCAGAGCCTTACCATGGTCCTGGTATTGAATCTTGCCCTTGCCAGCTGATTGTGTGCTCATCATGGTGAGCCTGCAACATGGCATAGGTTACAAACAGAGATCAAGCTGTCACGTTGTTTAAAATTTTTTATTTTGCCACATAGCCCCTATTTGTTTCAAAAAAAAAATTAATAGGGGACAAAGCCTCTGTTAGTAGCCTAAGCACAGTGCAGCCACGTAACCGCCACGCAACGACAGCACAGGGCCATGCAACCCCAACCACTGCCACCACGCAGCCAGAGGGCCGCGCTGCTGCAAGCCACAACCAGCCGCAACTCCAAGGCCACGCCACTAGAGAGTCATGCAACAGCAAACCGTGCAACCCCTGATCCCAGCCGTGCAGCCACACGCTAGTAGCCATGAGGACGTAGCCGCTAAGCCAGAGGGCCGAGACCCCCCCCCCCCCCCCCCCCCCCCCCCCCCCCCCCCCCCCCCCCCCCCCCCCCCCCCCCCCCCCCCCCCTCCCAAAGCCCTTGTTAGCAACTCATAGAGCGATTGAATCCTGCCCGACCGATGCATCACAGAAGTGGTATCGATCGTCGTAGGTTTGGCGTGATTGTAGTGTGCATAGCAATGAATAAAAAAAATCAAGCACGGCCAGAGATCCTTGCATCCCACGTGGCCATAGACAATCAAGCACGGTTAGAAATCCTTGTGCAAGAACAGAGCTCGCGCAAAGCTCGTGGAAAATGAAAAATCACTTCGTTTTCTAAAGGTTTTAAAAATCCAATAATCAACCAATCACGCCACACAGAAATTAAATGTTATTAATGTCTGCGGTGGGCCAAACAAGACCCAAGGGACTATAAGAAGGGCAGCAATGACTGCTAGCTAGCAAACTAAAAATCCCAACAAAGAAAAGAAATAAGATAAATACAAGATGAAACCCAACAACCGGGCCAAATAGAAAGGGAAAAGAAAAGGGAGAGCAGAGGGGGGGAGGGCTGCAGTCCAGAAGAGAAGATTGCACAGAGCATCAGCCAATAACCTTGCTGACACGTGGTTGACAAGGGACGAGCGGTATAAAAAAAGGGGGACCATTTGATGTTATAAGGAACCCTCACAATGGCCATTGCAAAAACATATTTGTTAGAATCACAGCTACTTAGAGGTCTGAATTTTGCTTCATGGAAGACAAAGATGCGGACCATCCTACGTGTGGAAAAATTATGGGATATAGTGACTGGCAGAGTCACAAGACCAAAGATTGGTGATCCTGGACAAGACACTTATGATGATGCAAATGCAAGAGCACTAATGATCATAGTTCTTGCCACAACTGATGAAATTCAACCACACATCTGTGAAAAAGAGAATGCAAAGGATGCATGGGATACATTGACAACAATATATGAAGGAAAGTCAAGCCATGATTATTAATCTTCAATCCCAACTTCACACTCTCAGCATGAATAATGGAGAAAGTGTAGAGGTGTTTCGTTGCAGAGTTGCTGATCTGAGAGCCAAGTTGCATGCAATGGGAGAAAAAGTGGAAGATAAACTCTTAAACTCCATCATTTTGAGAGCTTTACCAGATTATTTTAGAATGCTTGTCACTTCCCTTCAAGTGTCCAATAGACAAGTCTCTTTTGAAGAGTTGGTTAATTTGCTACAACAAGAAGAAGCAAATAACAACCTAAGAGATCAAATGTCCAACACCGCACTCTTTTCTAGGAATCTGGAGTTAAGAAACAAGGATACTTTCAGAAGGGTTCTTCCTCAAAGGGTTCTAACACCACATCCATTTCACAACAAATACCTCAACAACAAAAGAGGTACTGCCACATTTGTGAGAAGGATAATCATGACACCAAAAAATGTTGGTTCAATTCTTCCAACAAAGGTGACAAAAAGAAGCAACCACCAAAGAAGAAGAGGCAATACAAACCACGACCAAGAAATAGGCAACAAAGAGGAAATGTTGCTATTGAAGAATCAATTCAGATTCTGAGCGAGCATACAAGGTGCTCATGACTCAATTGATCCCAAACAAAAAGATAATATTTGGTATATTGATTATGGTGCCAACAAACACATGACTGGTGATAAAGGGTGGTTTGACACATTTGAAGCCAAAGAAGGCAAACCTGTGACAATTGTTGATGATAAGACCTATAAAGTCCAAGGAGAAGGAGATGTTTCAATGACACTTCTAGATGGACAATGCAAAATTAAGAAGGTCCTTTATGTGCCAGGATTGGCCAACATTTTGCTGTCCATACCCCAAATCTTGGAAAAAAATATGGTGGTTGACTTTAAAGTTGTTGATGGACAGAAGCATTACTTCATTACCAAACATGGTAAACACATAGCAACTGCTTCCTACTAACATGGATTGTTTGTTTTAGACGCTCTTTATACACCTCATGTTGCCTTGGCTGCCAACACAAAAGAAGCTACCTCATTATGGCACAAACATTATGGGCATCTCAGTTCAGGCTATTTACTTCAGATGAATAAGCATGATATGGTGTTAAGTCTGCCCAACCTCTCACCAACTTTGCATGTATGCTCGGATTGCTTAGCAAGGAAGCAACACCGAGTTCCATTTGAGTTGAGCTCTTCCAAAGCCAAAGCACTGTTGGAGTTAATCCACACCGATATGTGCGGACCCATGCTAGACAATTATGGCGGAAAGAAATATTTTCAGTTGTTTGTTGATGATTACTCCCGAAAAATGTGGGTCTTCTTTCTACAGCTGAAGTCAGATGCTTTCCTGTATTTTTAGTAGTTTCAAAAACGAGTTGAGAAGGAATCAGGATACTCTATAATGGCCCTCCACTTCGATTGAGGGGGGGAATTCACCTCCAATGAGTTCTCAAGGTTTCTCACCAAACATGGGATCAAAAGATAGCTTACTACAACCTATACTCCTCAACAAAATGGAGTTGCTAAGAGGAGGAATCGTTCCATCATGGAGATGGTTTGATGTATTCTCACAGGTGCACATCTTGGGTAGAAGTTATCACTACAGCTGTGTATCTCTTGAATCGAGCACCGGCAAAAGCTCTTCAAGGAGTCGCACCTGAAGAAGCCTGGAGTGGAAGAAAGCCCTCAATTTCTCATCTAAAGACATTTGGATGCAAATCCTTCATGCACATTCCAAAGAAGAAATGGAGCAAGCTAGATGAGAAATCCTTGCAATGCATATTTCTTGGTTATGATGAAGAATCCAAGGGGTATTGACTGATTGATCCTATAACCAAGAAAATTCATATAAGTTAAGATGTGGTCTTCAACGAAGCTCCCAAGTTAAATACACCAATTCTAGCAAAGGCAAATCTTTTGTTGTACTATTGGAATTTGAGGAGCCTGAAGCAATAGCTCCCCCAAAATAGAAGAAAATTCCAAAATGGTACAAAAGCACAATAAGAGACGTGAAACTTGATGCACCTCTTGATCTCAATTCAAATCGACCATATACTCGAAGTATGTCTCACCAAGAAAGAGAAGAATCCGAAGATGCAGAAGATGAAGAAGAAGATAGAGGTGAAGAAGAAGGTAGAGGTTTGATGACTTCAATGGTGGAGCATGAACCCGCTTCAGTGCAAGAAGCACTTAGTGTGCCTCAATGGAAGGCAGCTATGGATGCAGAACATGTCTCTTATGAAGAACAAAACATGGGAGCTAGTTGATCTGTCTGCTGGAAAGAAACCTATTGGCTGCAAATGGGTATACAAAGTCAAGTATAAGGCAGATGGAACTATTGACAAGCATAAAGCCCGCCTTGTTGCAAAGGGCTATGCTAAAAAACAAGGCATAGATTATGAAGAGACATTCGCACCAACAGAAAATATGACATCCATTCGTGTACTTTGTGCAATGGCAGCTCAGTTCGGATGGAAGCTTCATCAAATGGATGTGAAGAGTGCCTTCTTGAATGGTGATCTCAAAGAAGTGTACATGACTCAACCTGAAGGATATGTTGTTAAAGGACAAGAGCAAAAGGTTTGCAAATTGATTAAGTCTTGTATGGGTTGAAACAAGCTTCGAGAGCTTGGTACATTAAGATTGATAATCACCTACTGCAGCATGGTTTCAAGAGAAGTCCCTCAAATGCCAATCTTTATTTCAAGAAAGTTGGTTTTGAAATAGTGATACTTGTGTTATATGTTGACGATCTGATCATTACTGGCAGCTCAGAAGAGATGATAGAAGCAGTGAATGGTGACTTGAAGAAGTCATTTGAAATGACAGATCTAGGACTTCTACATATTGTCTTGGCTTCGAAGTTGTGTAAAAAAAGAACCACATCAGGGTCACACAAATGAAATATGCCAAGGCACAAATTGAAAAATATCGCATGACATATTGTGTTATGATCCTGATGTATTTGAATTTCACTAACGCGTCGAGGTTTTGGTGTAACGGTTCGTTCATTTGGTATCAGAGCAACCACCCAGGTTCAAGTCGCGGAGCGGGAGGAAAGTCGGGTTTGTCATGCCAGAGTCCCTGCGTGGGAGCGGACGGAGAGTCAAGCCCGCCGTCCAGAGTCTTGTCTTTAAAGAGTGGTGGGATGTTATGATCCTGGTGTATTCAAATTTCACTAATGCCTCGAGGTTTTGGTGTATCGGTTCGTTACAAATTGTAAGCCCAAAGCAACTCCAATGGAAACAGGGTTACAACTATTTTGATATGACAAATCTCCTCAGGTAGATGCAACTCTCTATCGAAAGTTGATTGGGAGTCTCATATATATGACCAATACTAGGCCGGATATCAGCTTTGTTGTGAGCTATTTTTTTGGGTTCATGCAAGAACCTAAGGTCAGTCATTGGAAAGCAGTGAAGCGAGTTTTACACTATGTCTGTGGCACAGTGGAATATGGACTTGAATACAAGAAGAATGATAAGTTGTTGCAAGGATACACGGACTCAGATTATGTTGGATCTATAGATGACAGAAAATCAATGTCAAGATACATATTTCATCTTGGATCTAGACTTGTCTCTTGGCACAGCAAGAAGCAGCAAGTAGTTGTGCTTTCATCTATAGAGGCAGAATATCACACAGCACGAGGAGCTTTGTGTGAAGCGATATGGCTACATCGCATTCTTTCAATTATGGGTCTTCAGAAAAATCTTCCAATACACTTGATGTGCAATAACCAAGGTGTTTTGAAACTAGTCAAGAATCCAATGTTCCATGAACGAACAAAGCATATTGACACTCAATGTCACTTTATTCGAGATGAAGTTCCAAAGCACAAGATTCATCTCCAGTACATTCCTACCGATGAACAAGTTGCGGACATTTTCACTAAGGCACTTGCACGTGTCAAATTTGAGTTGTTTCGCAACTCTCTATGTACTTCAAATAATGTAATAAGGGGGGAATGTTAGACTACAGGCTATAATTATTTCATTATTTGATTTAATGCATGTAAGGTTGGCATTCCAGAAGAACGTGCATAATTAAAAATTAGCATAGAGCTTAGTTTAGTTGATTTAATTTGGGCATAGAATATTTTATTTTATTTTTAGGTTCATCTGTTACTGGCTAATCTGAGCCATCACATGTAAATAACTTCTGCACTGCTAAATAAAATGGTTGTTCGATTTCCAATAAGATATTGCAACATTGTATTTTTCACGACTTATGACACATTTTGTAATTTGTAACTTTTTATATTATAATCAATACAATAATTTTTTAATTTTGGACGCATTAAAATTTCTTTATTTAAGATGTGTTTTGTCACTTTCATGTGTAGTTTAAGGCTTTAAGCTTGTATCACTTGCCACTTTCATGTGTAGTTTAAGCTTACAGTCTTACATCATTAATATTTGATTTGCATAGTATTTTTTCATTGTGATATGCATGAAAAAACTTTTTTTCAATGAAAATTTGAGTTTTCTTCGGTTTTTTTTTTTTTTTGCCGATTCCTGATTTTTCCCGATTCTTTTTCCAGTCCAATTCTGAGCCGATTCCAATTTTCTCTACTATGATCCCACAAGTTGGCAATTGCTGGATTAGCATTTCCTTCATATGGATGCCATATGGTTGGCTTAGCTTCCTTCAATTCCTCCTATGCTAAATTTGTACATATTATTAAGATCATCTCTGTTTTCTTCTGCCTTATCCTACATCTAAGTGCCCAGTATTGAGGATTCATAATCAAATCTGAAACATTCCATGACATAACCTTCATTAGTAGATCAAAAATGATTCTAGAGATTTATACTCCTTGGATCAATCATACCTTCAGCACCCCCTTTTTTTTTTTTAATTTAGCGAAAAACCCCTTGTGGGGCCGCCTTGGTCTGAGAAACCACGACCAAGGGGTTCTACACCATCAAAATCACCCGAGAGTCACGCCCAGCCCTGATCGCACCAGCATTATCAACTGGATTTTGGGTACCCGATGTGCGTTCAGCACCCCCTTTTTAGGATGGATATTCTTGTAGCTCTTTCTTTTCTCTATTTCTTGTTACTCCGCTTTGATTCCTAGACCGCCATCTTCTCTAGATTGATTTTGAATTACTCTTATTTCCATTTAAAGGGTCCATAATAGTTTGCATCCATTAACTAATGATAATTGGAGATGTCACATGGGCCTATATCTTCATTGGAATGTACTTTTGAGTCCTCGGTGCATGGTTTTGGTGGAAAACTTTTTGTCTCAGCATTATGCTCAATTTCTATGAGAGATCTAGACTCATAATCAATTGATTCCTTCCAACAATGCATTCTTGATCCTTTTCTCATTATAGTTTGCCTTTTTCATGGTTTTCAGCTACCCCATCTGAATGACTCTCTCAATTTTAAGCAGCCTTGATTGGAATACCTAAGCAATTTTTGTCTTCCTTCCTGACTTTGTAAGTTAGTTTTTGGAAGTATTGTTCTCTTCTTCTTTCGAAATATTCCTAAGGCAATGATAAAGAGTGTTTGTAATGATCCCTGTTGTTGGTTTTACTTGAAGAGATTTCTGGTTGTTATCATCTGAAAACCCTTTGCATCCATTTCATAAACTCCCTTGTTTCCCCAGTTTGAACCTTCTGGGCATACCCATTCGTTGGACAATGGCTTACTAGATGTGCATATTTGTGGCATAAATGGCAGTCAAGAGAAGACTCTCATAATCATTTTGTTACTTCCATTTCAACTCTTTCAATGTAAGGGTGATCTCCTCCAGCAAGGGCTTAATAATTTTTATTTTGACACAAATCTAAGGGCACATTTAGTGAAGCATAGTAATATCCAGTTTAGCACAGATTTGAGGGGTACCTCCACTTTCTAGAATTACAAAGGGAGAAAATACATGTATATAGCTGGGAGACAAGAAATATTCTTCATATTATGATTAAAACCTGGCCTTAACAGCATTTATAGGTCTCTATTGTTGAAAAACATAGACCATATTCAATTGTCTGTCTATGATATTGGAAAACTCCCAAAAATATATTTGAAAAAAAAGGGTACTCTATGAATATCTTGGCACATGTTGTAAAGCTATAATTGCAATGGTCATAACTTGTTTGTCATACATTGCTTCTCCAACAGGCCTAATTGGTGTATGTGATTGTGACCCTGACCCCTGACTGGTCACAAGACAAGTTCTCACTTTATCATATATACCTTGTTTAGATTTTATCTTTAGGTTTTGACCTCTGACCAAATTCAGGGTAATTTAAGCCTTGACACCTTGTCACGCCCAAAGTCAATGCATGATTGTAATAATATACAATATTATCCAGCATGATCTAAAGTTTGCACTTCAATCACTGGCTTGTTAGATGCTCAATGCAGCATCTATTGCATTTATCTTCTAGGATTGAGATTGATGATTAATCAGGATGGTTGGTTTGAGGAACATACCCGTGATAATTGGATTTGCTGCTTTTTTGCCCATGACTGCCCTTTGAACTAATATGGGAACAAGTATGAAGCTTTCCCCATTTCCACACTCTCCATGGATCCAGAATTGCAGCTGAAATTCTAGAGTAAATAAGTTCAATCACCTTCAGAACTTTTGGGTAGTACCAGAAGAATTGTCTCTAGTGATAACTAGAAAATATTTGGGTGGTTGTCTCCTGTGATACCTAGGAAAAAACATGTGGTTTTTGACTTTCCTCAATGTAAAAAACATTTTTTTGCTTATTAGAAGAGAATGCCATAGGGGTTTCAAGAAAGTTTCCAAGACTTTGTATTGGAGAAATCAGCCTAGTATTCATTTAATAAAACATAATTGACATTTTTGTTATGGATAGATAAGGAGTCATCAAGCAATTCAAACTGCTCGGTTCGTATCTCAGCTAAGGGTTATTTCTATGAAAAATGGAAAATTTGGATAACAATTGTTTAGATTCTAAATTTGAATTTGTCACAATTACATAAAAATATTGTTAAATATTTATTTAGACAGATTCAAAATTGAAATCTGAATAATTATGATCCAAAATTTCCATTTTTCATGAAAATAAACCCCTGCCTGCAACGCTGTCGGGGCAGTGCCAATTGCTCTATGTTTACATAATTCTAGTGGATAATGCAACCATGCAATCTATGATGTGAGATATCAACTACATTAATGGAGGACGATATGTTAAAATACCTTCTTTTTCCACATGAAGACTTTTTTTTTTTCCAAACATAATATGGAAGAGAACTCTCTAAGCTAGAAAAATGAGATGGTAAATCAACGATGTCTTGACTAGTTCTGTTCCAAGTGCACAGACGAACTAATTATACCAATTTTTTAGGAGCATTCCTAAAATCTTAAGGGCAAGCTAAGGGATCACACACCGGAGGGCAAGCTATAATTATGTACTTGGATCTGATTGCAATGAGTGTCCTTACCACTTCATCCAGCCTTATGCAACTTGTAAACTAATTCCAATCTCCATCTCCTTAATTTTTCTCACACAAAAGAAGAAATTATAAAACTGAAATTTTATGAAATGATATTAGGTCAATTCTTTGAATTCTTTAATTTTAAAAAATTCAGTTAAACTCTTATAAAAAAATACATATACAATAACCAAATTATAGTAATATCACTATTTCATATTATAATCATGATAATATAATGAGATAGAGCCTTCAATCCCATATAACAAATTTAAAAAAAATAGTTAAAATTTCTTACTCAAGACAATAGTCTTGGTAAGAATAGCTTGTATGCATCACAACAACAGTAAAGGATAAAATGCTTACCCAGAAAAATCATCTGAAAGGGACCAGCCTGAGATAGAGCAAGCATCATGCAGAGCCCTGCTCCACCTTTGGATTGTCTGCTCACTATATCTGAGACTTTCCTTATGTTGATGGAATGCCTCGGCATATTGGCCCTTATGCTGATGTCTCACCTCTTGTGGTTCCACATCATAGAATATGGGAATCATAGGCTTCTTGGATTCCACCATCTGCATCACCTCGTTCAAACACCACACAGAATGGGCGTAATTCTTAGAGAATATGGGAATCATGATTCGAGAATTCTTCATGGCTTGCTCTAAGCTCAAGCGTATATCACTACCTCTCTTGAGTTTCTCCCTGTCAAGAAACACATTGACTTGTGCAGCAGCGAGACGATGGTAGAGATGATCTACTATAGTTTTTCTGGTGTCCGGGCCTCGGAAGCTTAGGAACACATCAAATCTTCTGTTCGCCATGGCCATGATGATCAATAATTCTGCCGAGTGTGATTGACTTAAAAATATTTTATAGAGGCAGCTCAGTGGATTACCGTACAACCCATTTGGAAAGTGATTCAATGCAGCACGCTACCTGAAATTTCTCTGCAAAATGTACAGAATTTTCTTTTTTAGCAGGAAAGCGGTCCCATGCATTGAATTAATGTCCGGAGTCTTTACCCTTTTTCAAATTGTCGGTTAAGTTCTAAATAAAAATTTGGGTATGTGACGTCTGAGAATTTAGCCGTATAATAATCCTCTATAAAATAAATAAATAAGTTTGTTAATTTAAAAATATAAGCATTTTACGCGATTCGTAGAGATGATTTAAAAATATAAGCACTTTACGCGATTCGTGACAAGATAGAGAAGATTTCTCAGTTTTTCTTTGTGTTAGGTCCTTCTTCATGGTTTCTTATAATACAGGAATATATGTGATGTGCTTATTTTTAAAGTTGGGTGTTTTGTGTGGTCTTGTGAATGCACTTGTGAATGTATTTGTGTTTGCTGTGCGT
Organism: Wollemia nobilis; assembly: GCA_028583015.1. Classification (NCBI taxonomy): domain Eukaryota; kingdom Viridiplantae; phylum Streptophyta; class Pinopsida; order Araucariales; family Araucariaceae; genus Wollemia; species Wollemia nobilis. Next base: position 5,207,502 of record JAQPPZ010015929.1, read on the forward strand.
GGCCTTAATGTTTCTTTTATTGGTTCTAATGTTGTGGGCTAGATGTAAGCACCTAGACCTATGTAGCCCTATGAATGCACTTGTGTTTGCTTTGTGCGTGGTCCTCTAAATGTACCTATATTTACTTTGTCCCTACTAAAAGGAAGCCTACTCTAAATGTACCTATATTTACTTTGTCCCTACTAAAAGGAAGTATATCATGGTTCGGATGTTATTAGGTGTTCAGGCCTGAATGCAGGTATCCAGACCACCAACTGCCTTTATATTTTATTTGTTTCCTTATGATTTTGGCTAATATGAATTTAACAACAATTTCAATAATTTTAAGAGAAAAATTTGTGGATAATATTTTTCAAGAAAAAAAAAAAATAAATAATAATATTTAAAATAAATACAAAGACAAACTTCAATTATTTATATGAAATTTTTGACATATTAATATAATTGAAGTTTTAGGTCCGAAGTGTGTAGACCAATTGGTTCATCCAAACCCCATAAGAAGGGGGCAGAGGTCAAAGGTTCAAATCTCGGGCTTGAACGCTTGTCCCTTTCATGGTGCTTTCAGCGGCGTAAAAGTTTAAAATGATTGTGGTATGGTGGTTATAGGGGGGACCGAAGCGTGAAGATCGTGGACGGATTCTAGGGTGGACACTCAAAATACGTGGCCATAAAGTGGACAGCTTGCCGATGCGGCTACCAATTCCACCATATAAATTCAATAAAAAAAAAATATATATATATATATATATATATATATATATATATAAATAATTTTATTTATTTAATTAAATTAATAATAATGTAGATATCCTTCAAAACATATAAAACTTCAATTATATATATATATATATATATATATATATATATAAATATATATATAATAAAAAAAGGAAAGATCACACCTGGGATGCAAGGCCATCCAATCTCTAGTTTATTTTTTTAGTAATATTTCTTATATACATCCACCATGGAGATTGAACCCGGGTCACATCACCATAATACAAGTGACATCTTTGTAGTAGATTTTTTTTACTCTCGTTTATTTTTCAATCCCTTTTAGGAAATTTTATATTTCATTAAAAATTATATTACAAAATTCATAGATTTAGAGATATATATCATTCATACCTGGAAAGTTAAATATAGTCTACAAATCTACTAGTAAAGACAAATGTAATACTGAGTATATAGTCTACCAAATCTAATAGTAAGTATAATGTTTAATTTTTATGATGAAAGTGTCTTTCAATAAAAATTAAATATAATTTACTATAAAATAAAAATGAAATTTAATTAAATAATAAAAAAATATATCAAATGATATGACTCAATCAAATAAATATAAACATAAATATTCAATTTTATTTTTAAATATAAAAATAAAAATTTATTGATTAAAATTTTATAAAACTATGATATAAAAAAACATTTATAAATTTAATTAAAATATTATTTTAAATGCTAGAATTTAGTTCCACTTTAAATTCAGATTCTAAGATGTACACTACTTAAAAATATTCAGGTTCTAAGTACAACTAAACTAATGATTGACTATTACTTAACTACAATATTTGACTATTTAGTTACACGTTAACATGACAACTTAGAAAATATTATTATAAAATATAAAATAATATTTTATAAATATTTTGAAAATATCTCCCCGTGGATAAGGGATGGCAGGTTAAGGCGTCTGGGGAAGAGACGAGCCCTCAATGCGAGCAGGTAGCATTGATATATAAAAAAGACAAGAAGACCTTTAACTGGGTTGGCAAGCATAGTAAGGAAGACTTTTGCGTCTCGATAAAAGAGGATCGGCCTTCTGGAATAACCATGAATGAAGAAATAAAACAAATCATTCCATTAATATATGATTTGTGAGTAAAAAAAAGTCAAAAGAAGAGTAAAATATTTTTCAATTATAACCATGAATGAAGAAATAAAACAAATCATTCCATTAATATATGATATTTTATTACTACAATATATTTACCTACTTATTATCTCAAAATATATAATATATGATTAAGTTTATTCTCCTATTTTTATGCACTTGTTTGTTCTATCATATTTCTATATATTCTTAATTATAATAGTAGTACTTATATAATTCATCATAATGTATAATGCATTAATTCCATTGTTATTCTTCTATTTAAAATCAACTAATTTTTTTATTATTATTTTGTCTCTCTTGTGATAATATTTAATGACATATGCACTTTAATTGTTTAAGAAAAAGAAAAAATGGATAATATAATAAATTTAGTTTTAGTGAAAACATTAATACATGTTTATGTTACACAAGAATTGAAGTATATTTTTTTTGAAATAAATAAGAAAACATCTAGCCTCTCAAAATTGATGAGGAGAAGATATTATGCTCCCTTGAAGCAATATTGATTACCATAACTAGAATTTATTCTAACATATATTTTGTTATTGTGGTTCCTATGTTAATTGTGCTTATTACCATTCCTTAAATATCAAAATCAAGATGAGTTCAAGCAAGATATATGCAACCAATACAAATTAAGTGTAAACTATGACATATAACATGATTGCACATTAATATTCATGAGATTAAGTTGGGTATGTGCATCCAAAGTAATCAAATAAAATTTATGATGTATAAGGTGATTACACATTTTCCTTGGTTCTTATATCACTATACTAAAAAATAATCACTTATAATATATCTAATAATCCCTTCACGTATACCATGTCTTTTAATCCCTTTGTTAGAGATTACTTGATTATAACATATTAGATTAGATTCAGTACTCAAAAATAAAAATAAAAATAAATAACATATGATGGGCACATATATTAAAATATCACATTAGTTGAATCTTAAATTTTTAAAGTGACTATTTTTCAAAATTATTTTGAATTCAAATATTTCAAAGATGTATAAATTCCATAATGTTTAAATGATGTAGACATATGAAAAATATCATATTAAAATGCCCTTAACTATGTAATATTTTCTTCCTATGCAATAATTTGACAATGCATAAAGATGGATTGCGCAACACATGCTTATTAGACATTTTCAAGGGTCTATACCCAATGATAACCTCATTTTTGAGTGAATCTATAATGCATGGTATATCCATGGTACTAAAGTGGAGCATATACAAAAAATTGCTAAGGGGTTTTCCATTTTTTTTTTACTAATCCTTAGCATGCCATGGTTATTTTTAATAGAGGCCCATCATATATTAGGAATAACCTTTTCATTATTTAATCTTGGAACCATAATTTTATTTTCTCTATAAATGTCTCCTTAAAAGTGCTAATATGAGTAGATTTCCCTAGTATCCTTATTCTAGTTTTACCTTTTTTATAATAACTGGTCACCTTATTAGAATTTTTTTTTCATAAAAATGAAAAAGTCTATATCATCTACCTCCACAAGCATCTATGTGTTGAGTTTGACCTCTATAAGGACCTTAAAGAGTTTATGGAATCAAAGTTAGAGACACCCATTTCCAACAAAGTGTGGTTTATATTAGCCTTCCAAATACATGTTTTAGATATTAGTAAATTAAATATTATCCTCTCATAGAAGATTATTTCAAATCCAAGTCCTCTCTAATAGATAATTTCCACTTGCACTAATACTAATAGATGTCAATGGATTAAAAGAGTGGATAATAATGGTTAAAAAAATAATAATAATGCTAATATCTTGGCCCCTATAGGACCCTCATCAAAACCATCACCTCCAACTACTTTAGTTGTACCTCCATCTCATATTCCCACCACCCTTATCACTCTTAGCTTCATTGTTATCCTAGTATTATGTTTAAAACCATACTAGATCCCCATGATATATGATCACTCACTATCTAACCTACACTCCCTTATCATCCTTAATGCCTTCAAGTGACCTATCCATAGAGGCAACTCACTACTCTTAAGAGTTTTATTATTGAGCACTTGGGAGTTCTATTGGAAAACAGAAGATAAGTCGACTTCATACATGAGAATCATCAATATTGTATCCCAAATGGACTTTGAGGATAATAAGGAAGTAGAGTAGGTTCTACTCCTTGAGCATTCCTTATGAAGTACCTTTCATGGAATATTCATAGTCCAATAGATCCTATTATAAAGTACTTGGTCCACCAAAGTCTTTTGGATATATCTTGAACATTTGGTTCTATCAACATTCTCTACCTACTAGAAATTAAGGTAAACAAATTATTCTATGTAGTACTTGTTAGTTTATTTGGACTTGAAGACACTTTTACACCACATTGAATACTCTTGGCAGAGGAAGAGTAGTTATATTTGTACCAGATACCTACCACTCTCATTTTATGACTTATGGAGTGGATCCACCCTCTCATATAGTATGAATTATTCTAGAGGTTGAGGGTTAGCCCCTAGGGATTCTTAAATTCTATGCTCCCAATGATGATTTAGGTAGATATGATCTATAATTGTGAAATCTTATCCTTCCATGTAGCATCTAGATTTCTAGTGATGATCTTAATATTATTAAATATGAATAGTACAATATTGGGCTCCTTTATATTTATTATAAAATATGATAATGCGAAGCTTATTATTTTATGAAGAATAAATTTTGTATTTCTAATCCTAATTCATGTTTCTCCTACTTCACTATTCATACTTGGTTCTCCTAGTCTAAGTAGTAGCAAGGATAAAATCATGTGTTGAAAAACCTTGATAGAGATATAATTTTTGACCAAAGAGCCTTATAATTTTCTCATTTATCTAGCTCAAATATTTTTATGGAGGATCTTTGTAATATCATCCTCTCTAATCATTCATTCATTATTTCTCTATTAAATTCTACACCTTCCCTCCTTGCCAATTCATCTTCCAATTCTTTCTAAATACCTTCTTTTCTTACCATTCCACCTTTATTTTATATAGTAGAAGGATACTAGGCTTGTATTCTCATCCTTCTAGTACCACTATTATTTTTGAATTATGGTCATATACCATCCATAGTACAACCTCCTTTATTAGATCTCTTGGTAAGCATGTTGCCAATTTTAAGCATCGATATAACATTGCTCTTAAACATGAATTGGTTTAGGCTTTATAACAAGTTGAGTCTATTTTTTTAACCATGATCTTCAATATCTTGTGGTGTGATTTCATCACCAAATAATACTTCCTCAATATTATGATACCAAGATAGCTAAAATTAAGGCTAAAATATATTGGGTCAAAATTGGAGAGGGTATCTAAGGATTTTTTCCATCATTTTATGTCTTGTTATCATAGTTCTTACATCAAGGTCATTCAAGAGGCTAGGATTTGAATTATAGATTTTCCAAAGGTTACTCGATCCATTATATATCACTACAAGCAAGTCTTTACCTCATAGGAACATTAATAATAAAGGGAGAAAGTCCTTCAATATTGTTTTGTTATGGCCCCCAAAAAACTCTCTAATGCTCAAAGAGTTGCCTATGGTTGACCACTCTCACTTTAAAATATACATGAGACCCTCTCTCAATTTACCAATAATAAGGATCCTAGGCTACGTAGCTTATTCTATGAATTTTACAAAGCTCTTTGGAACCTTGTAGGCCCTGATCTACTTCAATTTTATTGGAAAGCTTCAAAAAATAACTCTATTGGGATAAAAAATAACAAGGGTAATATAAAATTTATTCCAAAGTCTAAATACCTTATTTTATCACCAATTGGATTCTAATAACCCTTCTCAATACATCATACAATATTATTATCAAATCCTTAGTTTTATGTCTATGCCAATGACTTCTAACCATCATTAGAGTAGAGAAAACAAGTTTTATTAGGAGTATATATATATATATATATATTAGATAATATATTGTCTGTCTGAGGTAATATAATGGGCCAAAAAATCTAACCAACAAACAACTTTTATCTTAATTTACATCACAAAATTATGTGGCATTTCACTCTTGCCATGTTCAAAGCCTTAGTATTTGGAAATTGTTTCAACTCTATAATAAATATGCTCTTTTTATATGCCTCGGTTATCCTAACTATTAATAGAACTTAATCACACATGGTTAACCTCTTGTCAACTCTATTTAGCTCATCAAGCCAATTTTGGCCTTGTTAAGGGTATTTCCCTTCCTAGAAAATAATTCTAAATGATAAATGCACACTTTGTAAATGAATTTCCTCACATTAGATGAGGATGAACAATCCTTTATTCAATCCATTCACTATTTGGATACATTTTTTCTTCCATCTAACTCTAAAATTTAGAGGTGGAAGACTCTCTATTTTTAATAGTCTACATCACCTCTCATATATTTATTCACTTAGTTTTAGTAGATATGTATATAGGATGGGTAAATATTAATTTTTTTGTGGAAAACATCCTAGAAAGGATACCACTTTCGGGTAAGATCTAATGAGGTAGGGGCATCTATTCCACCAAAATCACCTAGGGCTCGCACCTAGCCTACCACCTTTGACATACTCAAGGAGCAAACAAACACACAATAAAATTTAAAAAAATAAATAAATAAATAAAGATAAAAATAATAAATAAGATAAAAAAAACATGCTTCTTGAGTGTGTTGAAAAGATAAAGCACAACTAAACACACACACAATAAGATAAAAATAAATACAACATGAACCACATAGAAAAAATACAAGAACAACATAATAAAATACAAACAAGACAAAAAATAACATAATTCTACAACGACATAACCAACAAAAACATGAAAAAAAAAAACAACCAAGACCTAAAAAATAAAAAATAAAAAAGAAAAAAACAACAAAAAATAGAAAATAAAAAAAATAAAAACATAGAAAAAACACACACAAAAATATGAATTAACACAAGCATACATAAACACAAGAATAAAAACAACAAAAACACAAGGACAATAACAAAAAACATAAAAAAAACACAATTGTTCTTAGGGGAATATTCTAGTTCTTAGGTGTCTCTTCACATTCTATAGTTCTCCTTTAGAGCCTTGGAAAAATATCATTTAGAAAACTAAAGCTATTCTTACTAGACCATTACAATACTTTCACTTGTTAGCAAGTTTTGAATCTACTTCAATATTCTAGCTTCAACCCATGTATATTACTCCTCATATTGGGTCCCATATAAGGCTTCTTATTAGAAGTTAGATAATGTGCTTAGATATTTTCTCAAGGTATGTTCTACCTCTCACTCTAGTTTCCATAGTGTAGCTTAAGAATTGTGTTGTTTACGAATGAAGAACATGGGAATGAGTCTTCTTGACTATAAACACCAATGCATGACCTCATATAACAAATGGATAATTAGAGCTATGAAATATAAGAAATATTGGAAAGTTCAAATTTGATAGTACATTACCTTAGGTTCTCCCTATGGTCATATAGGATGGAGAGATGTGTATTTCCCCATCCTTCTTGTTATACCATTTTACATCAAGATTTTATGCTATTTTATCATTTGTAGTATTTGGAAGGCATGGAAAAACATTAAAAAATGGATCCAATGGGATGATAATTTGGTATGGGTTTTCTTTAAATTCTATGAACCTCTAGCAGTCTCCTCTCTTGACTATTTAATGACCCAAATTCCCAAATGTATGAATACAAATTCTAGAAAATAGGTATCTCAATAGTAGCTAACTTGTTTGCTTGGTCAACTAGGTATTGATAACCTTGGGATTAATAAAAATCAGGTTTATACTCACCTCTATTCATAAGGAAACTTTTGAGGTAACTAAAGAAAATATACCTAACTCTATGCTTCACATGATCATAGTGTACTCTCAATGTCCTTGATAGAAGAACTTGTGGTGGTATCTAGATACAACCCTCCTTAATTTTAAGGTAGGATTGAATTATGAATGGTTATAATCATATTTACCCATGGATGACAAACTAAATTCTTGTTGGAACCTCTCTTCACCTAGGTATATTTAATCCTATCATTTTGGAATAACCTTATTTGTATATCTTGAACACAATTAAGTTATCTTCACCTCAAGTTTAATTCACTAAGGACTCTCACTTGGTAAATGAATTAACTACATTGGGTTTCCAAACCCACTATGTCTATTTTCCGATGAAATTGAAGATCTTATTCATATATTTGGGATATATCCTAAGGCTTAGGACACCTAGAAGTGTATTTTTTCTTTATTCCAATATTTTCTCCAATAGTGGTTCACATGGCAATAGATTCTCCTTAGAGACCCTCCTCTCCTCTCTTTGGTATTTGTAGATGTTTTTTACCTCTTTCCAATTGCATTTTATTTTCTTTATAGAAATTCAAAATCGATTCCTTGTTCTCGTAGGCCATTTTTATTTTATTCTACACTATTGTTGATAGGAACAATATTGGTTCTTTTGTGATATTATAGACTTCAATGTAGACAAAAAAAGTAGTAGTGAATTTGGTCAATTTGTAGGATTTAATTGATCAATAGGAGAATGCTCCTTGTAATATTTTCTAACATTGACCATTTTGTTGGTTAGATACATAAAGCTTTGAGACTTAACGTGGTAGGTCTGACCATTGAGGTGACTCATCCTCTACACCAAGTTTAAACACACATAGAAGGTGGGAAGTGATAGGGAGAGTAATGTACCAAAGACAAGACTCCATAGTCTTGGTAGATGTGATACAAATAGTTACTAGTCTAAGGTGTATTTAACCTTCCTTTTCTATGAATAATTAATGACTATTTAGGGATATTCTTATCCACCCATGTTTTTTTATTATAAAATTATTAAATATTAGTTAATATAATGGTTCCTCAATTTTCCAAATAATAATAAAAAGAAGCATTTAATTCAAAAAACTCTACAAATTTGATAGATATTCTTTTTTTGAGTATAAAGACTCATGAGTGCTAGGTAGATTTTAGATTTATAGTATAAATAACTGACTTTAGATACATTTCAAGACAAGGAACATAAATATTTAAAGCATATTAAAGATCATCCCAACTATTTTTGCTTCATCCAACTTTTAATAACATTTAATATGACTCTATATCTTTACTGATGTTATAGAGTCCATTTTTTTAAAGAAGTTTCTTAGTGAAAGGAATACAACTTATTTTCCTGTCATGAACATTCAACATTGATTGTGGATATTTTAGCCTATTAAACCTATTTGTTTGAAGTTCATCTTGAACACAATATGTGTGAAAATGAATTGAGTCTCCCATTCATCCATTCTAAAATATTTTTAATGAGCCCCTACTTGGAAAATATTTTTTTACCCAAATAAAATCATGTTAAAGTTACATCTAACTTTTGTTGAATTGATATTGTATTTAAAATCTAAAAAATAGAAAATATATACCATTACTCTTATGATGTTATTTTTTTAATTATCTATCACAAGATAAAATCAATATTCCCTTCATTATTATGTCATTTGATCCAAAATCAAGAAAATAATATTGTCCTAGAGGTATAGAGTTTGCAATATTTGATTTTATGGTAGGTAATTCTCCATACATATTTAGTTAGCTCCCTATTAAAGAACCTTATCAACATCCTAGAGGAGATCCTTGGTTACACATTCATACATTCACCCTAAATATATATTATAGTTAAGGTTTGTTTACTAGATAATTCCTTTCATGCTCAGATTGGGCTTGCATCTTATATTTTTATTTAGAGGAAAATTTTAGATTTCATAATATTTTTTATCATTAGATTTCTATATTTATCTAAATTATGAATAATATTCCCCTAAGGAATAAAATGTGTATGCAAAAAGGAAGGATATTTAGGTTAATTTTTAAATAATATTTCAACATAGTAAAGTCCATAAGGATGAGAAGTGAATGGTGAGGCCTACTTTATATATTACATATACTTGAGTGAGATTGGGGTGATTGTTTATACCTTTATATTTAATATTTAGTATCCTTTAAATTTATGAATAATCAACTTCTTGTATTTATGAGGCATATAGTAAACTAGGTGTATATTGTTGATGTTTTCTTATTCATATCTATATTAATATGATATTGCTTTACCTCTATAACAATCATAATTTTTATAAATAAAAGTATATTTGTATTCTTGTTTAAATTTTAATTAAATATGCATACTTTCCAAAGAAAGAAGTACTATAGATATATAGACAAACAAACAAATATATATAGATATAGATATAGATATAAAGGCCAAACATAGATGAAATTTTTATATATTATATCCTTCAAAAAATTGATTTAAAATCTATTTGTTTTATAGAAAGAATGTTATCTATTTTTTAATATAAACAAGTTAAATAGAAGTAATAAATATACATAAATATATTTATCTATCTATATAATTTTTTAAAAGGTAATTGTAGACATCAAACCCTAACCCTTTACAAAATCTATCAATTCCACAAATCTACATAATAAAATAATATACCTAAGATTTAACTTATGCATATTTCTTGTACATTAATTTATTTTCTATATTTTATAAAATCTAGAAAATATCCCCTAGGATACCCTATCTCTTCCCTTGTCATGTGTACTAACCATAACTACCCCTCCTCTTTCCACACTTCAAACACCTCACTCCACTTCCATCTACCCACATGCCACCACATCACCTAAGTGAGACACTCTAATTGAATAACTCTAACTACATGATATAGGTGGCTACCCAGTCCCTACCACTTAGTAACCTTGGCTTGTCACTATCCTAAACCTCCCTCATCTCCCAAAAGCCTATAAAGGCTCCACCATTTGACTAAGCAAATGAGAACTGAAAATATATTGTCACACTGCAAAAATGACACTAATAGGACACCAACATTCCCATATTTTGAGCCATTAAATCTGAGGAATTACATCCCAAACCTACTATTATTCAATCCTAAATGCAATCCTATATTTGTACAGTTTCAAATGCAGTCCCATAGTTGTACAAATGCAGCCCTACATTTTACTAGCTAACCACAAATATAACACTATGTTTGACCATCCCCAAATATAAAATTGCATTTGCATAGGCCCAAATAAGATAACTACAGGACTGAATAAGAATAGGTAAAGCACAACAAGGTATATTTTGTATTGGTTTTGTATCCTACTCATTGGTTTATATTCTACAAATATCTTATTCAAGGTTTTGTAGCTTCTTTCATGCATATCAAATAGGTTTTGCTAACCCCTTTTTGTTCATAAGTATATTTCTATAGGTTATATGTTTATGATACCTATTGGAGCAATTATGGTCCATGAGGATACCCAAGACCATCCAATACATGAATTATAGCAGAAAAGACCGTTAACATCCACCATTTGTGCAATTCACAAAAAGGGGCTTTTATCCCCCTTTTTTCCCTCATTGTACTCTAATAAAAAAATCAAAGGAAGTATTGTAATCATAACCCTATGTACTTGGGGTAAAGCATTTTTAAAAAGGAGACCAAGCCTCTAGAAAAATTTTCAATATAAAAATCATTTATTCTTGCAATCACTTGTTTTATCATTTTGTTGCTTGGGTGTTATCTTATTTTCTTACAAAAATATATTTGTGAAACTTACAATAAAATAAAACCATAAAATAAATTAATATTCATCATAATATGATAATATATACAACCAAAACCACTTTTTATCTTCTTTACCAACAATATATATTTTAAGACATAATTTATATATATGATTTTTAAAATTATTTTGCTTCTAATATTTTTTGAGTTGGTAAAAGAAAGAAAATTTTAGATCAAGAGGTTCATTCCTTAAAATTATAGGAATACAAAATACTAATGTATTAAGACCATTTTTAGATTAGAAAGTTTATACTTATAAGGTTTAAAATTTTTGAAATCAAAATTCTCCATATTCACTATAATGCAAGAGTCATATAGTGACCTAAACTAAGGATGCAATAAAAAGGTGAGTCCAAAGATGATCTTGGTGGCCTTGTGGTAGATCACATATTTTTTCCAAGTGGAGAGGCAGGTCCTTTAGCGAGTATCGATTCCCTACTAAGTGGTTATATGAATGGTCCAAAAGCCCTTCAATCCTGGTGCTAGATCTTTGTTTGTAGTGATAGTTTCATGGCATTTAGGTTTGTGTTTTTCAAACACTATTTTTTACATTTCTTCAGTTGAAGATACACTCTATGTTCCTAAGGTCCTGATTAAGCTCATAATGGAGGATGGGTCTTCAATTTGGTGGGAATATTTTTGGGTGATGTTAGGAGGTGGACTTTGTCCAAATGGTGGCCTTAGGGTCACATGGATATTTTTGCTCTTCCCAAAGCTTTTTTAATATTCAATTTCAATTATAAAGAGGATTCTAGGAAGTTCCTCTACAAAGGTCCATGTTTCTTTAGGAAGTGCAACCTCTCCCTACATTGATGAAGCATAGATTTTTTTCTTGATACACAAAAAATAAATACAACCCATCATAGTATTAGAATCCTTGTATTACCTTTTCAATATTATCATGTTGGTGTTTTGCATGGTATAGCAAAGGTGGTGGATAATATGATTTCTATTTATACCTCAAATAAAGAAAAATCAAGAAGAATTTATGTAATAATATGCATAAATATGGATCTATAAGCTAATATTCCATCCTCTATTAAGCTCACTTCATGCTTAGGGTCTAGGACCCAATCCATTATGTATGATAATAACCCTAATATGGTCATATTTTGGGCTAGTTTCCCATAAAGAAATCCATTTTTAGTTCCCAAACAAAGATAAACCCAAATGATAAATTTGCCCAAGAAGAACCCTTGAGGAGGATAAATTCATAGGGTAAATCTATCCAAGAGAATCCCTTAAAGAATGTAGTCAAGACATAATAAAGAATCAAATCCCATTGAGTTCTAGCAAGTTGAAGAAGTTGATATTCTAGGTTTTGAGGTTGTTCAGAGTGAGAAGCCACCCTTGGTTGAAGGTCATGTTGTACCTCCCCTTTAGGGTGAGATACCTCCTATGGTTAAATATTGTGATGTACCTATATATCTTTTCAAATATGAGATTTAGAAACACTTTGAATAGGTAACTGCACCTTCTCCATTGGCCTCGTTGTCTTTGTAGAAATTTTTTTTTATTGCCTCAATCTCCTTGGATTGGATGTTTCATCATATTTGGTCAACCCTCTCCCATACACTCTTGTCAAAAGGGAGCTAAAATTGGAGAAAGGATCCTCAAGCCCTAAAACCAAAAGTCATAAATATCCCCTAAAACCCTTATTGGAGAAGGTATTTCTTGTCCCTAATCCAAGAAGTATTAAAAAGGGGTTTGTAAATGATGCGGTAGAGCATAATATTAGGATACCATCAATTAAAGCTCTAATAAAAAGGATATAGAGTCGGAGATCATAAATGGCTCTTAGTCTCTATTGAATATGAATGTTGAAAATTATCAACCTTTCCACCCCTTTTCTAGAGAAAAGAGATATAATACCAATGAATATTAATGTAGTTTTTTTTCTAGATATTTAAAGAATAGTTGAAGTTTTTTACAAGTTTGAAGTGCTAAATTTATATAAAACCTAGAACCAGACAAAAGCATTCATAGTCAGCAAACTCAATAGGTTTTTAGTCAGAGAGGTGGATGATGAAAGATTCAAAAATATGAAGTATTAGTTTTTTCATAGGTTGAGATCCCAGGGCTACCCATCCTATTTCTTATTTCCACTCTTTGCCTAGGTAGAGTTTCGACACGAGCCTGCATTGCTCCAGAAAATATTTGAGAAGATATCTTTAAAACAGCCAGGTCTAAAGAAATCTCCCCTAGTTTTGATGAAGTTGTACAATTGCCAGTTTGTGATATTCTCACAATGACACTGAGAGGGGGGGGGGTGAATCAGTGTAACTATTTAAAAAATTGAATCTGCAACTCTTAAAACTTAAAAATGCAAGCTTAAAAATAGATAAGACAAGTATCACACAAGAGCATCACACAACACAAGATTTAACGAGGTTCACCGATGTGGCTACTCCTCAAATAATGACTGTTTGGACTACAATCCAAATCCAGTATTTGCAAGGATTCAATATTTACAAATAGTTTACCAGCACCCACTAGAAGGAGCACCAACCCCTGATTTTTTTGCTGCAACAGATAGGAGCACCAACTCCTTTTACCAAGCACCAACTTGGATTTCAATTTTTTAACAAAAATATTGACATAAAAATGCCTTCTCTTTTGCAATACCCTTACTGGTCTATAGCTCTTACAATTTAATCTCATAGAAGCATAAAGAGAATTGTTAGAGACTCAATATCTTCTATTTCAATCTAAAACCTCTCTCTTGAATTTTCAGAATAAAATTGCAGGTTTTTGTTCCATGGCTATTTTTCATGCAAAACTCTTACCCAACCATGCATTTTGATTTTCACGATAAAACACAGTTGCAGTTACCTCTCTTACAGTGCCTTTTTGATCTTTATACCTATTTCAGTCGAACGACTATTTCAAAAAATGACTTTTATTTTTCCCTCCAATTTTCCATGCAGTTACGGCTACGTTCAATGTATCAAACCCTCTCTGACATGCTCTGTCTTTTAGTCGCTTATTTCTGACTTATTTTGACATTCTGCTTTGCTCATTCTGACAACCTTTTTCTGAGTATCCTGACACCTTTCTACATATCCTGACAACCTTCCTGCGTATCTCGGCACTCTGTTCCTCTTTCTCCCTTTTTGAGTTTTGTGTTACCTTTTTACTTCTGTGCTCGACAGTAACTTCTTGAAATATGCAACCTGTATAAAAAAAATGTTTTTGTAATCGATTCTCGGTAGAATCATCCCTGTAACATTTGTTCTGTCTTTAATGCTTAGTTTCGTAGCTTCCCTTTGTAACTGCCACCTTTCCCAGCCATGCTGCATCACGGCCCTGCAACAGCCTTTCTTTTCTTAAATGCACTATCTTGTAACTTTCCCTTGTAACTCCAGTTAACTGCAGCATGAATTTTCTCTAAGTATTCTCAACACCTGTCACTCTTTAATTATAGATCTGACTCAAGTTAACTTTACTGTAACTGGTTGCATGCTTATTCGACACCTGTCACTGTGCATGCATCTTTGGATTTTTCTCGACAAAACTATTACCTGTCGTGATATCGCGACATATCTTCCTTCAAGACCTTATCTCAGCATGCACCCACGAAAACATTACATGTCATGATATCGTGACATTTTTAGCCTCCTTCTACTTTACTCGGCATACACCCGTGAAAATGAGACATGTCACAAAATCGTGATGCTTTTGCTGCATCGAGCTCTTTTCTGTCTCCTAGCCGCAAAAATGAGACATGTCATGAAATCGTGACACATTTCGCTTTCCAGCACCTTGCTTCACTTCCACCCGCAAAAATGAAACATGTCACAAAATCGTGACATATTCAGCTTTTGTTGATGTCATCCTCCATGTTGTCATGATATCACGATGCTTTCGACTTCCTGAGGCTTCTCTTGCAAGTTGTTGCGAAATCATGACACTTTCATCTTTTGCTAACGTCATCTTCAAAGTTGTCACGAAATCGCGATGCTTCCGGATTCCTGAGGCTTCTCTTGCAAGTTGTCGTGAAATCATGACACTTTCAGCTTTTGCTGACGTCATCTTCAAAGTTGTCGCAAAATCACGATGCTTTCGGCTTCCTGAGGCTTCTCTTGCAAGTTGTCACAAAATCGTGACACTTTTAGCTTTTCCTGATGTCATCTTCAAAGTTGTCGTGAAATCACGACGCTTCCGACTTCCAACGACTTTTCTTTCTCCCAGTCGTGAAATCGTGACACTTTTAGTTTTGCTGACGTCATCCTCAGCTTTGTCACAAAATCACGATGCTTCTGGCCTCCGTACAATTCTCTCTTTATGCAGCCACGAAAACCATACTTGTAGCAAAATCGCTACACCCTTTTTGATTTAGTATTTTTCTTTGCTGCGACTTCCTCTTGTTTCGACTTGCTAAGCTTAGACTTGTAGCGAAATTGCTACCCCATCGTGTTCTGTTTTTTGCACTTGTAGCGAAATCGCTACACCTATGCCCCTTGCATTTTGAACTTGTAGCGAAGTCGCTACCCCTTTGTGCCATGCATTTCGAACTTGTAGCGAAATCGCTACACTCTTGCGCATTGTATTTTGAACTTGTAGCAAAATCGCTACACTCTTGCACCTTGTATTTTGAACTTGTAGCGAAATCGCTACACTCTTGCACCTTGTATTTCGAACTTGTAGTGAAATCGCTATACTCTTGTGCCTTTGAATTCTGACTCAGCTTCGGCCTGCTAAAGTCTAACATGTAGCGAAATCGCTACACTTTCTTGACTTAGCGCTTTTTCTTTGCTTTTGCCAATGAAATTGCAACATGTAGCAAAATCGCTACAGTTCCTCGACTTTGCTGGTTTGCCTCCAACATGTCATGAAATCATGACAGTTTTCATACTAGGCGCTGCTTCTTCAAACTTGTCACGAAATCATGACACTTTTCGTCCTTGGCACCTTTGCTCCAAACTTGTTGCGAAATCATGACAGTTTTTCAACTTTGCTTCTTTCCTTCCAGCATGTCGCGAAATCGTGACATTTTTTCATGAACTTTCTCTCTCCTTCGATATGTCATGAAATCGTGACAATTTCGGCTGCGTTTTCTCTCTCCTCAATTTTGTCATGAAATCGCAACAATTTCTGCTGCATTTTCTCTCTCCTCCTTTTTGTCGTGAAATCACAACAGAAAACATGTCGCGATATCATGACAGTTTTCTTCCTTGTCTTTTTTTGCATATTTTTGAATCTGGGTCACCTTTGTTTTCCTTGAAATTTACTACACTTGATCTGACTGACCTCTGAACTGCATCAAATGCATCAATATATCTGTGTTGACAACAATGACAATACTTTTGCAATGCTTATGCTGCACCTTGCTCAAAAATCTCCCCCTTTGGAATTGTTGGCAACACACTGCAACCTTGCTCAATTTCCTCTCTCCCTTTGCCAATAATGCCAAAGGGCTGCTGCAGACTCCCCCTGAGTCTATGCACAACATTCTCAGGCATAAATAACTTGAATGCTCCCCCTGAGAATGTGTTTCCCATAGCTAGTCAGTGCTTGGGTAGTGTGACTACTCCCAACTTCTTTCGAAGGTATTCAAATACTTCCTTTGGCAAAGGTTTGGTGAATATGTCTGCTACTTGCTCTGTAGTTGGAACAAACTCCAATTTGACCTCTCCTTCTGCAACCTTATCCTTCAAGAAGTGATACCGGATTGCAATATGTTTGGTGTGGGAATGCATTACCGAATTCTTTGAAATGTTGATTGCGCTAGTGTTATCACATTTGACTGAAATGGGCTCATTGAAGTGAATACCTAGATCTTTCAGTGTTTGTCTCATCCATAATATTTGCGTACAACATGTTGTTGCTACAATGTAGTCTGCTTAGGCTATTGATAGAGAGACTGATTCTTGCTTCTTACTGTGCCATGCTACCAATTTATCTCCAAGATAAAATTCTCCTCCACTTGTACTTTTTCTGTCATCAATACATCCTGCCCAATCTGCATCAGAATATGCAAAAAGAGTGAAGTCTTTTCCTTTTGGATACCATAGCCCATACTCCATAGTACCCTTGAGGTACCTAAAGATCCTTTTCATAGCTATCACATGAGTCTCTTTTGGACTAGCCTGAAATCTTGCAACCATGCAAACTGCTTGTAAGATATCCGGTCTTGTGGCTGTCAAATACAGCAGGCTCCCAATCATAGATCTGTACATTGTTTGATCAACATCTGGAGATTTATCATCCTTGCTCAACTTGCAGCTTGTTGTCATGGGGGTGCTAACAGGCTTACTATCCTCCATAGTGAACTTTTTCAGCATTTCTTTCACATATTTAATTTGAGAAATAAAAATCCCTTTTTCAGTTTGATTAACTTGCAATCCCAGGAAATATGAAAGTTCACCAATCATAGACATTTCAAATTCTTTCTGCATTTTTTTTGCTATGTCTTTGCATGATTCATCATTGCTACTCCCAAATATTATATCATCTACATAAACAACAAGGACAATGAAATTGCCATTTTCAGTTTTTACATATAAATTGCTATCCACCATACCTTTCTTGAATCCTTGCTTAGTGAGATAGCTGTCCAATCTTGCATACCAAGCTCTAGGTGCTTGTTTCAAACCATACAATGCTTTCTTCAGCTTGCAAACAAAGTTAGGATTATCACAGAGTTGAAAGTCGTCAGGTTGTTCAATATACACTTCTTCTTCAAGATTTCCATTTAGAAATGCTGATTTCACATCCATCTGATAAACTTTGAAATTCCTATGAACTGCTAAAGCCAAAAATAGTCTTATTGCTTCAAGTCTAGCCACTGGTGCAAAAGTCTCTTCAAAATCAATCCCCTCAACTTGAGCATATCCTTTGCAGACCAATCTTGCTTTATTCCTTACAACCTGTCCGTCTTCATTCAATTTGTTTCGAAATATCCATTTAGTACCAATTATGTTTTTATTTTCAGGCCTTGGTACTAATTCCCAGGTTTTGTTTTTTTTAATTTGATCTAATTCTTCATTTACTGCCTCCATCCAGCTTTCATCTATGCTTGCTTCAATAATATTTTTGGGCTCAATGCTGGATAACAGAGAATAGTTATTTACTACTCTTCTTCTTGTCTGAATGCCAACTGTAGGGTCCCCAATAATCTGCTCTTTGGGATGATTTTTTTGCCAGCTGCCTGTTTTGGATTTCCTGTTTTCATCTCTTTCTAAATCCTCTGAATCTGATTTCTGTCTCTCTTCTTTTTCTTGATCTTCATCTTCTTCAATAAATTCTTCATAAGTCGGGTAGTTTTCATTATTGTTGATTTCTTGTTTCCTGCCTTCATCAACCTTCACATCCGCACTCTCCACAATTTTCTTAAGTATTTTGTTGTAGCATGTGTAGGCTTTGCTTTTAGTTGAGTACCCAAGAAAGATACCTTCATCAGCTCTATCTTCGAATTTGCCAAGATTGTCTTCAGTCCGTTTAATGTAACACTTGCTGCCGAACACTTTGAAGTATTTTGCTGTAGCCTTTTTGCCAAACCACAGTTCATAAGGTGTTTTTCTTTCATGCGGCCTCAACATACATCTATTCTGAATGTAGACTACAGTATGAACTGCCTCTTTCCAGAACCTGTTAGCAATTTTGCTCTTTGTTAACATAGTCCTTGCCATTTCCTGCACTGTTTTGTTTTTTCTTTCAACTACTCCATTCTGCTGTGGTGTTCTTGCTGCCGAAAATTGTCTTCTTATTCCATGCTTTTCACAGAATTCTGCAAACTCATATGAAATAAACTCTCCTCCTTTATCTGATCTCAAACATTTAATCCTTTTTCTAGATTGATTCTCAACAAGATTTTTGAAGGTTTTAAAAATCTCAAAGGCTTCTGATTTAAATTTTAGAAAGAGTACCCATGTCATTCTGGAAAAGTCATCTATACACAGCATGAAATATTTGTAGCCATTTATGCTTTTCGTTCTCATGGGTCCACATAAATCTGTGTGAATTAGTTCTAACGGTTTGCTTGTAAAATACTCTTTTGCTTTGAAAGTAGATCTGGTTTGTTTCCCCTTTTGGCATGACTCACAAATGTTGTTTGAGGGTTTACCAATAGTGGGTATGTCTCTTACTGCTCCTTTTGAGCTGATATTTACCAGATTATCAAAGCTTATGTGACCGAGTCTCTTGTGCCACAACCAATTTTCTTCTTCCTGTCCAACCAAGCAAGCTCCTTCTGAAGTCTCCGAGAGAGTATACAAATTTTCAGAAGTTCTCAGTCTAGTGGCTATTAACTTTCCATTTTTTGTCTTTCTTACTTCACAACCCTCTTTCTTGAAAATTACTTCATGACCTCTCGTCACAAATTTGACTTACACTCAGTAAGTTATGCTTCAGACCTACCACAAAAAGAACTTCCTTAGAGTTGATTTTTTTGTCACTTAGCTTAACTGATCCTTTACCCACTATCTTTGCTCCATCATTATTTCTAAATTTTACAGAACCACCTTTGTATGTCTGTAGCTTATCAAACTTCTGTTTGTCTCCTATCATATGACTGGAGCATCCACTATCCAGAATCCAAGGTGCAGATTTATTCTGGGCTTTGAGAGCTGTTTGAACGATTAGAGATTCCTTGTCTTTCTTCGATTGTTCCTTTTCTTTCCACTGAGATTTAACAGCAGATCTGGTCACTTGTTTTACCTTCTCCCTTTCATTGGCTTGTGACAGTTTTTGAGAAATTTTCTATTTTGTTTTAATCCAATTGATTGATACTTTCTTCCCTGATATTTATTTCCTGCAAAAGAGCTACGAAAATTTCTTGCAATATGTCCAAAGTTATGACAGTTATAACATTCTACAGCATAATCTATCAAAGGTGAAAAAATATTCCTACTAATAAAATTTTTGTGTTCTACATTATATCTACAACTTGAGATTTTATGACCATATGCATTGCATTTAAAACAATAACCAGAAAAGGAACGAGTGTACCAGGGAAATGGTTGTTGCCATGTGGAAGTAGGAGCCATGGGTCTTCTTCTTCTTTGATATGTGACTTTGGTGAATCCATCATTTGCAGAACTCCTTTCGAGCTTGGACTTATTGTTTTCTTTTGCATGATACGGTTTATCTTGATCAACCTTGATCTTGTCTTTATTCTTTGTTGGTTCTACAGTTACAGCATTTGAGTCCTTTGAGGATTCTCCTTCATCAAAGCCTAAACCAAATTTGATACCCGTAGGCCTTTGATTATTTAACATTTCATTCAGATTTGCAGAACTGTCTTCAAATTTATGATGACAACTCAGTTTCCGATTCATCTCTTCTAGTTGCAGCCTTAATCCAACTATGTCTTCTTCTAGCTTATTGCACTCATTTATTTTCACGGTTAACTGAGCTTCAAAATCTTTAGATTTTTTCTTATATTCTTCAGTTTGTACTTTCAAACTGATTATTAAATTGCTAGCATCCTCAAATTTTCTTGAAAGCTTTTTATTTTTTTTCCTTTCTGCACTTAACTCTTCAAGTGCAACAACCAACTCACCTTCCAGATCTACCTCAGCCTCATCCTCTAATTTTTCTTCACACTCCTGGGTTTCCTCAGTTCTTTGTTCTTCAAAAGCCATGAACAAGGCTTCACCAGTTTCTTCTTCTGAGTCCTCACTGGAACTGTCTTCAGAAGAGTCAATATTCTTGGAAATGAAACTTTTCTTCTTGAAGTTCCTTTTTCTAAAATGTGGTTTCTTCTTCCAGACATTTCTTTCTTGGTGTGTCCCTTCATAATTTTTGTTTTTCTCATTCATTGGGCATTTTGCTGCAAAGTACTCGATGCCTCCACAGTTAAAGCACTTGAACGGTAGCTGGCCTCTATACTTTTCTTTTCCCTTTACTAATTTCCTAATAAAATTTACTTCAGTTTCATCTGTAGATTCTTCTTCCTCAGATTCTTGTTTAGATTTTATATTTTTCTATGCTTGAAAAGCTGCTTCTCTGTCTGAGGGCTTAGTTTGTCCAATTCTCATTTCATATGTTGTTAGAGAACCATGCATTTCATCCATACTAAAAAAATTTAAATCTTTTGCTTCTTCTATGGTAGAAACCTTTGCATCAAATATTTTATTGAGAGTTCTTAGTACCTTCTTCACAACAACTGCATCTTCCATCTCCTCGTCGAGTCCTCTTATTGCATTAATGATTACGTTTACAATCAACATGTAGGCTTCTATGTTCTCATAATCAGTCATATTTAATGCTTCGAACTAGGCACGATGTGTTTGCAGCTTAGCTTCCTTGATCTTGCTATCTCCTTCATGAATGCTTTGTAGTTTGTCCCATATGTCTTTTGTAGATTTGCAGTTCATGATGCGTATCAACTCACTGTCTACTAATCCACACATAATAGCATTCTTGGCTTTCGAGTTGTTCTCAAACTTTTTCTTCTCGACCGCATCTCGTTGGAGGAGCAGAGGGTATGGTGTATCCATTTTCAACAGATTCCCAAATATCATAACCCAATGCACATAGATATATCTACATCCTAAGTCTCCAGAAAGAATAATTTGTTCCATCGAACAGAGGAGCTTTGTTAGAAGAAAATCCTTCACCATCGGCCATTGTGTATCTTCCAAGATCACCTTAGCTGATTAAGCTTGTACAGGTACCTTGCTTTGATACCAATTGATATTCTCACAA
This sequence comes from Wollemia nobilis, assembly GCA_028583015.1. NCBI lineage: Eukaryota > Viridiplantae > Streptophyta > Pinopsida > Araucariales > Araucariaceae > Wollemia > Wollemia nobilis. Next base: position 5,229,678 of record JAQPPZ010015929.1, read on the forward strand.
TGACACTGAGAGGGGGGGGGTGAATCAGTGTAACTATTTAAAAACTTGAATCTACAACTCTTAAAACTAAAAAATGCAAGCTTAAAAATAGATAAGACAAGTATCACACAAGAGCATCACACAACACAAGATTTAACAAGGTTCATTGATGTGGCTACTCCTCAAATAATGACTGTTTGGACTACAATCCAAATCTAGTCTTTGCAAGGATTCAATATTTACAAATTGTTTACCAGCACCCACTGGAAGGAGCACCAACCCCTGATTTTTTTGCTGCAACAGATAGGAGCACCAACTCCTTTTACCAAGCACCAACTTGGATTTCAAATTTTTAACAAAAATAATGACATAAAAATGCCTTCTCTTTTGCAAGACCCTTACTGGTCTATAGCTCATACAATTTAATCTCATAGAAGCATAAAGAGAATTGTTAGAGACTCAATATCTTCTATTCCAATCTAAAACCTCTCTCTTGAATTTTTAGAATAAAATTGCAGGTTTTAGTTCTATGGCTATTTTTCATGCAGCACTCTTACCCAACCATGCCTTTTGATATTCACAATAAAGCACAGTTGTAGTTACTTCTCTTACAATGCCTTTTTGAGTCTTTATACCTGATTTCTTGGAATGACTCAATTCAAAAAATGGCTTCTAATTTTCCCTCCAATTTTCCATGCATTTACGGCTACGTTCAATGTGTCAAACCCTCTCTAACGTGCTCTATCTTTTAGCCACTTATTTATGACTTATTCTGAAATTCTGCTCTACTCATTCTGACAACCTTTTTCTGAGTATCCTGACACCTTTCTGCATATCTTGATAGCCTTCCTGCGTATCTCGGCGCTCTGTTCCTCTTTCTCCCTTTTTGAGTTCTGTGTTACCTTTTTACTTCTGTGCTCGACAATAACTTCTTGAAATACGCAACCTGTATAAAAATATTTTTGTAATCGATTCTCGGTACAATCATCCCTGTAACAGCTATTCTGTCTTTATTGCTTAGTTCCGTAGCTTCCCTTTGAAACTGCCACCTTTCCCAGCCATGCTGCATCACGGCCCTGCAACAGCCGTTCTTTTCTTAAATGCACTATCTTGTAACTTTCCCTTGTAACTCCAGTTAACTGCAGCATGAATTTTCTCTAAGTATTCTCAACACCTATCACTCTTTAACTGCAGATCTGACTCAAGTTAACTTTACTGTAATTGGCTGCATGCTTATTTAACACCTATCACTGTGCATGCATCTTTGGATTTTTCCTACCAAAACTATTACCTGTCACGATATCGCGACATATCTGCCTTCAAGACCTTATCTCAGCATGCACCCACGAAAACATTACATGTCACGATATCGTGATGTTTTCAGCCTCCTTCTACTTTACTCGGCATACACCCATGAAAATGAGACATGTCGTGAAATCGTGACGCTTTTGCTGCATCGAGCTCTTTCTGTCTCCTAGCTGCGAAAATGAGACATGTCACGAAATCATGACACATTTCGCTTTACAACACCTTGCTTCACTTCCACCCATAAAAATGAAACACATTGTGAAATCGTGACATATTCAGCTTTTGATGACGTCATCCTCCATGTTGTCGCGATATTGCGATGCTTCAGGCTTCCTGAGGCTTTTCTTGCAAGTTTTCATGAAATCGTGACACTTTCAGATTTTACTGACGTCATCTTCAAAGTTGTCACAAAATCGCAACGCTTACGGATTCCTGAGGCTTCTATTGCAAGTTGTCATGAAATCGTGACACTTTCAGCTTTTACTGATGTCATCTTCAAAGTTGTCATGAAATCGTGACGCTTTCGGCTTCCTGAGGCTTCTCTTGCAACTTGTCACGAAATCGTGACACTTTTAGCTTTTGCTGATGTCATCTTCAAAGTTGTCACAAAATCACGACGCTTCCGGCTTCCAGCGGCTTTTCTTTCTCCCAGTCACGAAATCGCGACACTTTCAATTTTTCTGACATCATCCTCAACTTTGTTGTGAAATCGCAACGCTTCTAGCTTCCGTACAATTCTCTCTTTTTGCAACTGCAAAAACCTTACTTGTAGCGAAATCACTACACCCTTTTTGACTTAGTATTTTTTTTTGCTGCGGCTTTCTCTTGCTTCGACTTGTTAAGCTTAGACTTGTAGCGAAATCGCTACCCCATCGTGTTCTGTGTTTTGCACTTGTAGCGAAATTGCTACACCTATGCCCCTTGCATTTTGAACTTGTAGCGAAGTCGCTACCCCTTTGTGCCATGCATTTCAAACTTGTAGCGAAATCGCTACACTCTTGCGCCTTGTATTTCGAACTTGTAGCGAAATCGCTACTCTTGCGCCTTGTATTTCGAACTTGTAGCGAAATCGCTACACTCTTGCGCCTTGTATTTTGAACTTGTAGCGAAATTGCTACACTCTTGTGCCTTTGACTTCTGACTCAGCTTTGGCCCGTGAAAGTCTGACATGTAGCGAAATCGCTACACTTTCTTGACTTAGTGCATTTTCTTTGCTTTTGCCAGCGAAACTGCAACATGTAGCGAAATCGCTACAGTTCCTCGACTTTGCTGCTTTGCCTCCAACATGTCACGAAATCATGACAGTTTTCATCCTAGGCGCTGCTTCTTCAAACTTGTCACGAAATCGTGACACTTTTCGTCCTTGGCACCTTTGCTCCAAACTTGTTGCAAAATCGTGACAGTTTTTCAACTTTGCTTCTTTCCTTCCAACATGTCGTGAAATCGTGACATTTTTTCATGAAATTTCTCTCTCCTCCGATATGTCATGAAATCACGATAATTTTGGCTACGTTTTCTCTCTCCTCAATTTTGTCGTGAAATCACGACAATTTCGGCTGCATTTTCTCTCTCCTCCTTTTTGTCACAAAATCGTGACAGAAAACATGTCGCGATATCGCGACAGTTTTCTTCCTTGTCTTTTTCTACAAATTTTTGAATCTGGGTCACCTCTGTTTTCCTTGAAATTCATTGCACTTGATTTGACTGACCTCTGAACTGCATCAACTGCATCAAGCTGTCTGTGTTGACAACAATGACAATACTTTTGCAATGCTTTTGCTACACCTTGCTCAATAGTTTGCCCATGATCTTCGTCTTAAAAAAATATGCTTGGAGCTCTCTACGAAAAATGGAGCAAAGTCCCTCAGCTCTCCCATATCGGTCGTGGCATCATATGTTGGAGAAACAACAAAAATATGAAGAAATTTCTATGTCACAGTCGGGTCGTGAGAACCCAGCCCAACTTCAATTAGACATAACTTTTTCTACAGGGCTTTGATTCTCAAACCATATGAAGCATTGGAAAGCTTATAAAATTTTCTACGATGGATAAGACCCATTGGGTTTCTAAGAAACGAATCCTTTTTGGGGCCTATAGACCCTTCAAAAATGAGGTTTAAAGTTTAAAATTATTTGTAACATATCTTTTCAGTAATCAATACCCGTATTCACGAGTGCACATCCCAAGGAGCATTGTTTAATGTTTTAAGGAACTTTCTATCATTATCCTTGGAAGTCACTACCTTTTTTGGCATATCCCAAGGTAATGATCCATTTTTATTGATTCTCGCCACGTGGCATGTCAGCTAGTGTACTCACTGGATTGAGAAATCTATATAAATAGGATGGATTGTAATGTTTTATCATCAACTGAACTGATGAGCACTTAAGGTGCGAAACATGTTTTTGGAGTTTTCCCTTTCATTTCAGTCTCTCTTGTTCTTATGTCGTGAAGTGTCCTTTTTGCATTGATTGCTTGTGCTTCTACTTCCTCTTTGTTATTTGATTTTTGTTGCACTAAGGTACTGCTACAAAGTTTTTATTTATTTTTGAATATAAAAGTTATTTTTTCAATATGATGTCGCACGCTGCCCTAGTTATTCAAAATTCAAAAGAGGATGCCCATTTCTTTCATGAAGGCTCTCATGTTATGGAATCCACCAGATACGCTCAAAATAGGCCCAGGATGTTACTTTCGAATATTGAATCTTCTACTTCATTTGTAGAATGCACTCAAACAAAGTCCTACTCTTCTTATACTAAAGTGTCACAACCCTCGAGGTGTATTCCAGAACTTCCATAGAATCAGAAAGATCTCATATTGAAATTTTGGGAAACCTTTAGATCCACGTTCATCAAGGTCCACAAAACTGAGACCTTTATCATGAAAATCCATAAAGTCATTGACGAGGACACCATGCCAAATAGTTTGCACATGAAGCCTCCAAGCCTTCAAATTCTAGATCCTACTCTTCAGGAAGATATGGAAAATAAATTTGTCGAGCTCACCTTGAATTTCTAGAAAGCATGTTCAAAAGTATATTTTTCAATAAAAAATAAATTATTTATGAGCTTGAAGGTTCAAAAGGATGTCATTGTCACACAACTCAATGCACAAGTGGAGCAAATATTTAGCAAAATGACTTTCATTTTATATTTTGAGATTGCATCCTATTGGAAATCACAAATCATGGAAGATTTTATTGTGAAGGCCAACACTCTCAAAATGGAACTATGTGTGGATTGTTAGATCCAACAAGGTGCAATCAACACTTGAAAAGATGTTAAGAAACAACAACAAGATAATGTCATGGATGAAGCCAACACCTTGGTGGCATACCTCATCAAAAAGGAGTGCACTCCATTATTTTTTGAGATCCAAGAGCTCAAAAAACTTATCACAAATCTTGTCATTTCCTCTTGATACAACTCCCACAATCCCTCACCCCAAAATCAAAGGAGAAGGAATAGGATTTAGAGCCATTCCCGTAGCAGACAACAACAACAACAACAACAATAACAAACACAACAAACTCAACAGTCAGGCCAACAACAATAGTAGTGAAATCATCCTGATAGACAGAACCAATGATCTCAATAAAAAAATGGGTCACTATACCGATCCCAAAGTAGAATTTGCTAGTAAAATTCATACCTCCTATGCAACAACAGTCACCACAGGGCTCTGATGTAACTTTCTAAGAATTTGGTTATTGAACGAATCAGAACTCTATAATATTTGTTCCTAGTCTGTCAGATCCATGATTGTAGTAGACCCAAGGTCATCCTCATGGTGGTGGTGTAAACTGCTACTGAATCATTGGAGTGACATCTTCAACCTTGTTGATAGATTCCTGCTCTTCTTCAACAAGAGTAACATAGGTTTTATTGATGGCATGATCGCAAATGTTGTTATTCATAATTTCTTTGATAGACCTCTCATAGTGGGAAAAAAAAGAGCTTATTGGGCTAAGATTGAAATATATCCCTATCCCACCTCCCATGGTCCATGATGATGTCTGCGCAGAGTATGTTCTATTTTCTAGGCTTCTCAATCTCTAGAGGTTTTTTGGTCCAAAAGGAAGGAACATCACCAACTGGAAAGAACCTGCCTACTCTCCCTTTTGTATTTTAAATTCTACATGGGAACTTGATGTGAAATACCAGCCACTACTGGATCTTCTTAATGATGGAAAGCATCAAGTTGAACAACAACTTGCTACCATGGAGAGTATCTTCTAGCTTTCCTAGCCTAGGAATATGGCAAGAAGCTTGCACTCTGTTAGATCTAATGATTCTATTGTCATCAGACCTACTGAAAAAAATCTTGACCTCACTATTCTTAGCAAGGCATGGTACCTAGAAGAAGGGATCAGACAAGTTTTAGATCTAGAAGTTTATCAAGACGTTATTTCTGTTACCTGGAACTCTCTTTTTTATAGCTTGTAATCCATTGTTAAAAATGCACAAAGAAGTCTTTCTCCTCGATCAAAAAATAGTGGATTATCTTCTACAAAATAACCTCATCATTTCTCGAGTATGTATTTTCTACCTCATTCCAAAGGTTCACAAACAACCTGTGAAGGGTAGACCCATCTGCTCCTATTGCGGTTATATGTTGGAGCCTGTTTCCAAATGGCTTCCCCACCAACTTCTCCCTATTCTCTTGGAGTAGCAAAATCATCTACAAGAATATCTTAGCCTAATGAAAATCCTTCATGAAATATTTTTCCTCCAATCTATGTTCTATTCACCTTTACTGTTGAGAGCATGTACCCAAGAATTCCTATAGCAGCAGGATTGACTGCTCTTCAACACTTCATCTTGGGGAGGTTCAAGCAAGGTTTTGACCAGTTGATCCTCAAACTTGTAAAATTGATCCTAAACATATATTATCTAGAATTTTATGGTAAGATCTACAAGAAAAAAAGAGGTACAACAATGGGGAGCAATATTGCAGTTGTCTATGCCTGTCTATTTCTTTGTTACTTGGAATTGTATGTTTTTGATCTTTTTCCATCTATTTTATAAAATATTTGCTTGTATAAATGATATATTGATGATGCTTTTGGAGTTTTTAATGGTACCAATGAGATTCTTCAATCTCTCCTTAATTATTATGGTTCTATTTATCCCAGCATCAACATCACTACTGCCATTTCCACTTTTGAAGTTAACATCCTGGATATTCTGGTGGTCAAACCACCCTCCATGACTGTTCTAGGTCATCTAGGTACTAAAATATACTAGAAACCAATGAATGTGTATCAATATATCCCTTTCTATTCATTCCATCCACCCCTCCAAAAAAAATACTTCATAGTCAACAAACTCAACAGGTTTCTGGTCAGAGAGGCGGATGATGAAAAATTTAGAAAGATGAAATATCAATTTTTTTATAGGTTGAGAGCCCAAGGCTACCCGTCCTGTTTCTTATTTCCACTATTTTACCAGGTAGATTTTTGGCACTAGCCTGCACTACTCTAGAAAATATTCTAGAAGATCTCTTTAAGACAGCTAGGTCTAAAGAAATCTCACCCAGTTCTAATGAAGTTGTACAACTACCAGTTTGCACGTGATCTTCGTCTAAAAAAAAAACATGCTTGGAACTCTCTACAAAAAATGGATAAAAGACCCTTAGCTCTCCCATATCGGTCATGGCATCATATTTTGGAGAAAAATAAAAAATATGAAGAAATTTCTATGTCGCAGTTGGGTCGTGAGAACCTCGACCAACTTAAATTAGCCATAACTTTTGCTACAAGGCTCCGATTCTCGAACGATCTAAAGTGTTGGAAAGCTTATAAAATTTTCTATGATGAAGGACTAAATCCATTGAGTTTCTAAGCAACATACCCTTTTTGGGGCCTCTAGAGCCATCAAAAATGATTTTTAAAGTTTAGAATTGTTTATAACATCTATTTTCTATAATCAATGCCCCGTATTCATGGGTGCACATCCCACGGAGTGTTTTTTAATGTTTTAAGGCACTTTAAATCATTATCCTTCACAATCACTTCCTTTTTTGGCATATCCCAAGGTAATAGTCTATTTTTCTTAATTATTGCCACATGGCATGTCGGCTAGGGCACCCACTAGCTTGAGAAATCTATATAAACAAGATGGATTGTAATGTTTGGTCATAAACCGAACTGATGAGCACTTAAGGTGTGAAATGTGTTTTCAAATTTTTCCCTTTCATTTTAGTCTCTCTTGTTCTTATGTCATGAAGTGCCCTTTTTGCATTGATCGCTTGTACTTCTACTTCCTCTTTGTTATTTGATTTCTATTGCGCTAAGGTACTGCTATGAAGTTTTTATTTCTTTTTGAATATAAATTTTTTTCTTTATCATATTTTTAATTCATAATTCCATCAAGGATGAGATGATTGATAATGATATAATGGTTTTGAAAAGTATGGGGTTAATATGTAAGTTCCATATATCCTATTCAGGGTTTTTGGAGATTCAATATTGGATCAAGTGGAAGTGGAGATTGGATTCAATTACTCTGAGAGTTTTCTTTCTAAAGGTTTTTTATTTATCATATTTTCTAATTATATTGAGTGGTGGACCATGGTTTAGAGGGAGATATGCCCTTTATTTAATACCATGGAATGAAAAAAATTCAATTAAGACAAAAACTATTAAGAAGATTTTGGTTTGAGTTAGGCTTTTTGGACTATATCAACTTATCAATAAGGGTGTTTTGAAGAATATTAGAAATATCCTAGGAGAATTCATCAAGGAAACACCAACTATTAAGGAGAAAAAGCATGCTATATATACCAAAATATGTGTTGCTTTGGGTATTTCAAAACCTTTGCCATAGTCCATTAATATTAAAATCTGAATAAAGAGAATCAGATCAACAGGTGGATTATGAAAACATCTCATTTCATTGTCACAAGTGTTATGAGACTGGCCACTTGGAAAGAGTTTTTAAAGTGAAAACTACGTAGAAAGAGACATAAAGTTTTGGTCATAAGATAAACTTCAAGGTGAAGCAAGGAAATAATAGATTAATAGAAGGCATACCATGTCAAGGATATTCCACTCCTAAAGAGTTATGCTACGATACTACTGTAAAGTTTTTATTTCTTTTTTAATACAAAATAACTTCTAGTTTATAGTTTAATTTTGTGCTTGTTTCTTGACTCCCCTAGGTGGGTTTTCTCCTTGTTGGTTTCTCTTGGTTCTTCCTTGGAAGCTTTTACTTCTTTGTTGTAAAATTTTCATGGATCATTTCAAAACCCCTTCTTCCAACAAAAAGGAAAAATATGGTCATATTTATTATCCTCATAAGCTACTTATATTCAACAAATTAAAGAAAAACATTTAATGCACAAGTTCACATAAACTATCCATGAACATCAAACACAAAAGTAAATTAATCTCCCTAAAAAGACCTCTATTTTACTTTTAAATTAGCATGGTTCCCACCATATTATGCATGTCCTATATATATATATTTTCTATTTATAAATCTCTAAAAATCATCTTGGGATAGATGCCATAATCACCTTTTCAAATATAATGTAAAATACTTCATGAAAATCATTATGTTTAGCTTTAATTTAAAAAAAAAATTCCTCTAATATGTGAATTCATTTTTCTAATTGATATACCATACATACAACATAGGGAAATGGTTGGTCCATCCTTTATCAATGACCTCTCTCGTTAAATTCACCAAGTTAGACCAATAATCAATTGGTCAAAGGATCATAGGACCCTTTCATGGAGACTTAATATGAGAAGACCACCTTCATTATGTTGATGATCTTTACTCTTTCCTTAGATATAAGAGATACACATAGACACTCACATAAAATCTTGTGCGACCAAAAATAATCTTCAACATTCCCATATGTAGGGGTCTCTAGGAGTTACAAAACTAACTTATACATTAAGAAGAATTCCTTTTCATTAAAATTCACTAAATCTATGGATTTTAGTTCTCAATTATTGACTCAATATTTATTTCTCAACTTTATATAATTTTGTGACCTTTAATTATATATAGGTTACTTATCAAAAATAAATTATAAGAAGAATTAATGTTAAAAATGAAATTACTTCAAAGGATTTGAACATGTGTATTTTTTTTGGTACTATTAATAAAAGGGAGGGTTTTAAAGGGATACCACAACTATTACATTCAAAATACCACTTGATTGAGAGAGACCAAAACTAAACCCCACCAGAAATCATGGGGTAGACCAGAAAGAGACAGCAAAAAACTAAGGTCTAACCACATATACAAAGAGGATAATATAGATAGTTCTACCCTAATATACCCATATATTAAGCAACAAAAACATCCAAATTAAAAATATCCTCAGATTAATCCAATGTCGACTTCAGAAAACTCTAGATTTTCCTTTGATTGATATCAATGAGCTTGAAATTATGAAAAACTAAATATTTTTTATCCTTAGAGTCCTCTGGGATATAATACTCATCAAAAAATTTCTCTTGATGATGGTCTCATGACAAAATATCAAATTTAGGAGGAGGAGAGAGAGGGGAGGATCCATCATCCTCACGCACTTTTTTACATAAATATTTAGACTTACAAATGTCATTGCCCTTGATGACACGGTTGGCCATATGGTCCACATCTATAAGATCATCATCAACTACCTTATAAGATATATCAAACCTAATAGAGGGGCCAGGCAAGGGATCATGATTACCACCATCATATTCCTTACCATGAATCCCCTTAGAAAAAACTTGGAACCAAAGGTGAAGGAATAAATATCATCACTACAATTTGAAGTAGTCTCCAAATCCACCTTAGAACCATTAATAGCAAGGCTAGGTAAATCTATGAAAGGCTTGAGAATATCATCAGTAGCTAAACCATGATCTGGAACCATATGTTAAAACACAAGTAAAGCAATGCCTTGATGGAGGGGGGCTTGACCATGACCACCTCGTACGTTCATAAAAGACTTCTTCATAGATTGGAACAAAAACAAAGGAATATTCATACGAACATGACGACATAAGTGGTTTAATAATATGGCTTAAAAACTCCTAATTATCTCATAGTTAGAGTCTAAAGTGAAATAATCCATAATAACCATAGCAACACGATCCTAAGGAGGGGATATTGTCATAGAACTGAAGCCGTTTTAGGATCTAGGAATAAATTCCTCCTTATCAAAAAATTGGCTAATGTCCTACAATAGAGAGTTTCTATCATGATTGTGGTAAGAACCATCTAAAATTAAACTAGTGGTCTTTCTAATCAGCTTCGTTGTAACCTGGAATGACCACGAGCCAATTGTAACCTAACCGTCATTCCAAGTAGCCACCATCAAATTAGTGGGAACTGAATTATGCCCATGAAACTTTTTAATGCACTCTAGAAGACCCCCTTTTTCCAGACTACATTTAACTTTATCATCAGATGTAATGGATGTAGGTTCTAACTGAGACTTAGTTAGATTTTGTTTAGGAGAAAATATCTTTGTCTTACCCATCAGAACCAAAAACCAATTTCTCCTAAACATAGATAAAATAGTAGAAAATTGACCAACCAAGATTGAACTAACAAGAAAACATAGGTGGAGGAAACCCCATAGTGGACCAAGATAAAATACATGATCACCACAACCAAAGACAAATTTTGAAAACCAGAGATAGAGTTGGGACTCACCAATGAGGGAAACCAATAGATACTAGGAAACAACATGAATAAAAACAAGACATACTTGAGAAATAATGTAGAAACCAATGCGAGGGGCAGCAAAAAATCCCACTCATGAGGAAAAATTAAATAGATAACAAAAAAATACAATGAAAATAATCGAGAATAATCTTGGATAACAGGGAGGAGTACCAAAAAACCACATAGGCTACCTCAGAAGGGCTGACCTGATCAGACCAAATGTCACCAACTCAAGAGAGACTCGAGTAGATGTAATGATAAACCAAAATAGACAATCCATAACAATACCACAAAGGTGCTCTCTCTTAGAAAAATTAAGGACATGAAAAGGGATTCGATCACCCTCAGGATAAAAAATGTTAGAATGCTTCTAATCATAGAAAATAAGAACAATCGACTTCCCAATGTGATACAAAAAATAAGCATAAAGGTAAATACATTCTAACACTAGTGTACTTAGAGAAAGTTCAAAATGAAGAACACAAGCTTATACTGAGAGGGGGGGGTGAACAGTATAAGACCTCTTTTTACTTTTTCCTTTATACTTCAAAATAGTAAAGCAATATACCCAAAGCAATATCAAAGCAATGCACAATATCATCCACAAAGTGACACCAATTTTAACGTGGTTCACCCAGAATGGCTGGGCTACGTCCACAAAAATTTTCTCTAAAAGTTATCTCAAAGTTCTTTGGGAATCCTTCCCAATTACAATGTTTATGAGCCTCGGACCAAAGGAGATACCTTCCCCCAATCAGAATTTATGAGCCTCTGCTCAAAGGAGATACCTTCCCCTCTGCTCTAGAAATGATCCCTCAGAAGATCAACTGCCTCTACCTCTTGCCAGACACATGGAACTCCTTTCCACCGAAGACCTCCTGTCCTCAATGCTTAGCCTAAGAGACCTCTGCCTTCTATGATCACGTCCACAGTAGCTCAGCAACCTATACCAAACACAGTCATTCGATCTAGTACAAGTCTTCCTCTATCTGTTAGATCTATCCAACACTTGAAAAAATCAATCCTCCGCATACAAGCCTTCTCAAAGACTTGCCAAATATCCTCGGGTTCTTCTCATAGAACCAATGCACCTCTATCCTCAAGTTCTCTACTAGAACTATCAAACTCAGCTCACAAGTCCTCTGCTAGGACCTGTCCAAATATGCTCACAAGTCCCCACCGAAACCTGTCCAAAACTCAGCAAGCTCACCAAGAAAAACTTTCTTAGTAGGAAATCACAAAGTGAATTGTTAGAGACCCAATGTGATTTGTCAAACTCATAGAAGCATAAAGAGAATTGTTAGAGACTCAATATGTTCTATACTCAAATCCCAATCTCAAAACTCAACTCAAATCAACTCAACTCAATCTCAATCTCAAATCTGAAAACTCAACTCAATATCTGAAATGGATAGGATAGAATGTTTTCTTTCAAGAACATGAAACCCCAACAATTGCCAACTATGCAAAGAATCACATAACAATGATACTCATGTTCTTTTCACCATCAATTAGGGTTTCAACAACAATGCTCATCAAACAAGGTTTAGTCAACCAACACCATTCAACTCAACATCAACCTTGAAGCATTCAACCAATCATCACAAGAAAAGGAAACAAGTAGAAATCCTTTTCCCTCCAAAGATATTTGAACAAAACAACCACCAACACAATATCACCAAATGCAAAGAATAACTTGCTCAAATCAACTCAATGGAGTAAGCCCAATATCATGAATCAAGTAAAGCAATAACTTGATCAAACAACCTCTATGGAAGCAACTCAACCATCAAACTCAAAACAACCAACCAAGGGTTCCACCAACTCAATGCAAGTAGCTAGACTCACAAATATAAACCCTAGTGCACAAAGCTTCCACTATCTCAAACCAAAAATTATGCATTCACCAAAAACTCTCCTTAAGGATAACAATGCATAAGTAGTCTTCAACAAACAAGAAAATAGGATTTACACCCAACCAAAGGAAACCTAGTTGAAAACCTTTTCACTCCAACCTTATTTCAGAAAATACACCATCAACAATATACATGGAAGAAGTTGCCCATACCTTTACTTTGATGAAGAAGGAGGACTCAAAACCTATCACAACACTTGGCCAACCTTAGTTCTCCAACCTTTGGAGAAAATGAATAACACCACCACACATGCTAAAGCACTTTCATTGCTGCTATCCTTGTGCATCACGACCAAAATGAAATTGCCCACAACATGGGTCAAACTTGGCACCTCTGCCCAATGCTTCTTCACTCAACACACCACCACCATTGGAGCACAAGTGCCCAATGAAAAATATAATGTAATCCTATGTGTTGTCTTCCTTCAATCGCCAAGGATCTGAAAACGTAAACGTTTTCCTCAAGCCACCACAATCATCATGAGCGTTGTCCAAAAACGTAACTCCCAAAAAACATAGTTCGCAGTCTTATCAAATGTCAGAGAAACGCAATCTGTCGGACGTCAAGCGCAAGAAAAGCTTGAGCAATTCTATATGGATGGACAACGAAATACAACGAAAAACATCGCTTTTACAGAGGACACAGAGCTACGAAATTGCATCGATCGAAGGTACCATTACTTTAGAAAATCATCCCCACTTATATAGCCATTTCTCCTTAATTGTTTGACGTCGGCGCTCCTCCAACGATGGCAACACGTCGGCGAATGAAATCTTTATCTGCGTCGCTTAAGGGTTAAAAGACCCTTTAATAATAATTAAAATAATAATAATTATTATTTTATTAATAATAAATTAAACTTAGACCTTTGTCAAAGGTTTGAGTTAATTTAATTATTAATAATAAACATGGACCTTCAAGGTTTTTCAAGAAAAAACCTTTGCATTAAGTTAAGCTTGGTTTTAATAAAAACCCTTAATGAGTCCAACTGGTTTTAAGAAAAACCATCACCATGGTTTTAATAAAAACCCTTTAACATTATGAAGCTTCTCAAGATATTTTTGACATCACACTCTTTTTGATATCAACACAAAAATGCCTTTTGACATCAATGACAACTTATACACTTGAGCAAAGGCAATGTACCCAAAGTACCCAAAATTGCCAACAATCTCCCCCTTTGTCATTGATGGCAAACCTTTACTGAAAACACTTCTCAAAAGCCAAAACTGAAACCAACTGTGCTAACAACTGAGAACTCGTGCCCATAACTGAGAATCTTCCTTTGAAGTTTTGCTCCCCTTGACTTGAAGCTTTCCTCTTCACTTTGAAGCTCTCCCCCTTACTCATATCTCTCCCCCTTTGTCATCAATGGCAAAGGGCCACCTTTGGGGCTCGGGACTAAGAATGAGCCTCTTAGCTTAGTCCCTCCCCCACCTCCTGATGAGGTGATTAATTCTGGGGTGGGAGTAAAACTCCCATTAGGCACTGATCATCATCAGTGTCTATAACTTCCTTGTCGGGCCTTCTCTTGAACTCTTTGTCCATATTCCTATTCTTGTCACTATTCTTGTTCTTGTTCTCTCCTCCTTCCTTGTCCATGCCTTGATCCTTGGACCTGATCATGCCACCTGTTCCTATTCCTGTATTCTAGAATTTTAGCTCTACACTCGTCCGATTATGTGACCTTCATTGTTGCACTTGAAACACTTGATGATGTTGTTTCTCTGAGGTAAACCTGATCTTTGAATCCACCTGTTTTGACCAAACCTGTTCTGACCAAACTTGTTTTGACCAAACCTGTTCTGCCAAACCTATTCTGACCAAACCTGTTTTGATCAAACTTGTTCCTGTTATTTACCTTGCAATAGACTGCCTTGTGCCCAAACTGTTTACAAGAGTAGCAATACCCTTGAAAGTAACTAGCACTTCTGAAACTGTCATTTACCTTCTTCACTTGAGCCATGCAATGTGAAGCCATGTGACCAAACCTGTGACAAGCAAAACATCTGCCTTGAAACTTTCCTTTATTTGACCTCTTGGGTCCTAAAAACTTCTTCTTCTCATTCTGAATTCTGTTTTCTATTTTTGTGCATCTATCATTCAAGGACTCATGATCTGAAATACTTTCCTCATCAGAACTCTCTTCCTTTTGGAGTCTCTTACTAGACTCTCCAACTTGTTCCTTGTGTGGCTTAACAAAACCAAGGCCTGTTTTATCTCGTTGTCTTTCTTTGACCTTTGATGAGTGACTTAACCTTTTTGGAGCTATCTTGAAATATGTAAAGCTTATCCTTGTACTCTTTAGTTTCCTCTTTCAAAGAAGCTAACTCATCCTTTAGTTCTTGTGTCTTAGCTATAGAGAAATCAAGACTTTCTATAAGATCATCTCTCTCCATACAACATTCATCTAACTTATCCTTGAGTCTAGCATTCTTCTTTCTTTCCTTTTTCAAAGCACTAAGAGCACTACTAAGTTCACTTTCAAGATCCTTTATTTGATTGCTTTTTGAATCATCAAAGCCTTTTTCAGATTTCTTATCACTAGAGGTGCTACCCTTTTCAAAAACCATACATGCATCTTCCTTATAGTTTTCTGAAGCATCCTCATACATACTAGAAACCAAATCATTATTTGTGCAATCATCCTCAAGGTGACCAAAATTTCCACATCTAAGACATTTCATGATAATGAATCTATGTTTCGGTTCTTCCTCTTTTTCTGATATGAACAACATCTCATTTTCATTATCACTTGAAGAACTTTCACTATCACTACTAGAACACTTACTTGCTTTGTCTAGGTAGAAAATCTTCTTGTGCTTGTGAGAATACCTCTTTCCTTGATTGCTGTGCTCATATTTGATTTTCCTGTGATGCTTGTGCTTTTCAGAATCCTTGCTCTTAGAATCCTATTTATCTTCATCACTTTCATTCTTGGAAACAATACAGTCAGTAGCATAATGACCAAACTTTCCACAATTGAAACATCTTATATTTTTCATACTTTTGTGTTTTCTAGAGAACTTGCCTTTCTTGCTGTAATATGCCTCTTCATCACTAGAAGACTCATCACTATCTTGAAGTTGTTTACCCTTGGATTCCTTGGTAGCCTTGAAAGTTGCCTCTTTCTTGACATCAACCTTCACTTGAGTTCTCAACTCAAATGCTGCAAGTATACTATGGAGCTCATCCTTTTTCAACTTATCCAAATCTTTAGCTTCCTCAATAGCAGAAATATTTTCACTAAATCTATTAGGAAGAGATCTTAAAATCTTATCACAAACATCATTTTCAGCAAGCTCAAGACCTAAGTCTTTCATGGAGTTAACAACCTCATCCATACGAAGCATGTAGTCACTAATATTTTCATCATCATTCATCTTGAGTTGTTCAAACATACCTTTGAAGTGTCTCAACTTGGCATTTTTGACATTTGTATCACCTGTATGAACCACCTTCAACTGTTTCCACATTTCACTAGTCTGTCTTGCAGTGAATCACTTTGGTGAGATCTCGCTTTCTGTAAGCCTTTCAAGATTGCATTCATTGCTTTTGAATTGTTGTGATGTAGGAGCCTTTCTTCTTTAGTATTTGGACCATGTACAGGAATAGTGTACTCATCTTCAATTACTTCCCATACCTCATTACCAAGTGCCATTAGATGAACCTTCATCCTTGCACTCCAAAGACCAAAATCTGACCCATCAAGAATAGGTGCTGCATTGCCACTTGAATAATCCATTGTGTTCTTTACTAGCTTTTCCTTCAATCTGTTAAACTTTTCGAAGGCACCTGCTCTGATACCAATTGAAGAACACAAGCTTATACTGAGAGGGGGGTGAACAGTATAAGACCTCTTTTTACTTTTTCCTTTATACTTCAAAATAGTAAAGCAATATACCCAAAGCAATATCAAAGCAATGCATAATATCATCCACAAAGTGACACCAATTTTAACGTGGTTCACCCAGAATGGTCGGGCTACGTCCACAAAACTTTTCTCTAAAAGTTATCTCAAAGTTCTTTGGGAAACCTTCCCAATTACAATGTTTATGAGCCTCGGCCCAAAGGAGATACCTTCCCCCAATCTAGAATTTATGAGCCTCTGCTCAAAGGAGATACCTTCCCCTCTGCTCTGGAAATGATCCCTTAGAAGATCAACTGCCTCTACCTCTTGCCAGCACGTGGAACTCCTTTCCACCGAAGACCTCCTGTCCTCAATGCTTAGCCTAAGAGACCTCTGCCTTCTATGATCACGTCCATAGCAGCTCAGCAACCTGTACCAAACACAGTCGATCGGTCTAGTACAAGTCTTCCTCTCGTCTGTCGGATCTGTCCAACTCTTGAACAAATCAATCCTCTGCATACAAGCCTTCTCAAAGACTTGCCAAATCTGTCCTCGGGTTCTTCTCATAGAACCAATGCACCTCTGTCCTCAAGTTCTCTGATAGAACTATCAAACTCAGCTCACAAGTCCTCTGCTAGGACCTGTCCAAATCTGCTCACAAGTCCCCACCGAAACCTGTCCAAAACTCAGCAAGCTCACCAAGAAAAAATTTCTTAGTAGGAAATCACAAAGTGAATTGTTAGAGACCCAATGTGATTTGTCAAACTCATAGAAGCATAAAGAGAATTTTTAGAGACTCAATATGTTCTATACTCAAATCCCAATCTCAAAACTCAACTCAAATCAACTCAGCTCAATCTCAATCTCAAATCTGAAAACTCAACTCAATATCTGAAATGGATAGGATAGAATGTTTTCTTTCAAGAACATGAAACCCCAACAATTGCCAACTATGCAAAGAATCACATAACAATGATACTCATGTTCTTTTCACCATCAATTAGGGTTTCAACAACAATGCTCATCAAACAAGGTTTAGTCAACCAACACCATTCAACTCAACATCAACCTTGAAGCATTCAACCAATCATCACAAGAAAAGGAAACAAGTAGAAATCCTTTTCCCTCCAAAGATATTTGAACAAAACAACCACCAACACAATATCACCAAATGCAAAGAATAACTTGCTCAAATCAACTCAATGGAGTAAGCCCAATATCATGAATCAAGTAAAGCAATAACTTGATCAAACAACCTCTATGGAAGCAACTCAACCATCAAACTCAAAACAACCAACCAAGGGTTCCACCAACTCAATGCAAGTAGCTAGACTCACAAATATAAACCCTAGTGCACAAAGCTTCCACTATCTCAAACCAAAAATTATGCATTCACCAAAAACTCTCCTTAAGGATAACAATGCATAAGTAGTCTTCAACAAACCAGAAAATAGGATTTACACCCAACCAAAGGAAACCTAGTAGAAAACCTTTTCACTCCAAACTTATTTCAGAAAAAATACACCATCAACAATATACATGGAAGAAGTTGCCCATACCTTTACTTTGATGAAGAAGGAGGACTCAAAACCTATCACAACACTTGGCCAACCTTAGTTCTCCAACCTTTGGAGAAAATGAATAACACCACCACACATGCTAAAGTGCTTTCATTGCTGCTATCCTCGTGCATCACGACCAAAATGAAATTGCCCACAACATGGGTCAAACTTGGCACCTCTGCCCAATGCTTCTTCACTCAACACACCACCACCATTGGAGCACAAGTGCCCAATGAAAAATATAATGTAATCCTATGTGTTGTCTTCCTTCAATCACCAAGGATCTAAAAACGTAAACGTTTTCCTCAAGCCACCACAATCATCATGAGCGCTGTCCAAAAATGTAACTCCTAGAAAACATAGTTCGCAGTCTTATCAAATGTTAGAGAAACGCAATCTATCGGACGTCAAGTGCAAGAAAATCTTGAGCAATTCTATATGGATGGACAACGAAATACAACAAAAAACATCGCTTTTACGAAGGACACAGAGCTACGAAATTGCATCGATCGAAGGTACCATTACTTTAGAAAATCATCCCCACTTATATAGCCATTTCTCCTTAATTGTTTGACGTCGGCGCTCCTCCAACGATGGCAACACGTCGGTGAATGAAATCTTTATCTGCGTCGCTTAAGGGTTAAAAGACCCTTTAATAATAATTAAAATAATAATTATTATTATTTTATTAATAATAAATTAAACTTAGACCTTTGTCAAAGGTTTGAGTTAATTTAATTATTAATAATAAACATGGACCTTCAAGGTTTTTCAAGAAAAAACCTTTGCATTAAGTTAAGCTTGGTTTTAATAAAAACCCTTAATGAGTCCAACTGGTTTTAAGAAAAACCGTCACCATGGTTTTAATAAAAACCCTTTAACATTATGAAGCTTCTCAAGATATTTTTGACATCACACTCTTTTTGATATCAACACAAAAATGCCTTTTGACATCAATGACAACTTATACACTTGAGCAAAGGCAATGTACCCAAAGTACCCAAAATTGCCAACACAAAAACCATCGAAAAGCTAAGAGGGCCCATATTATATGCTAATAAACACATTCTATGCTAACCAACACGTGTATTTTATGTTTCAATAATCAATACATTATATGCTAACCACTTGTATCAATGAAGATGTTATCCCTTGCACTTTAAGGTTTCAAGAGCAACATAATAAAGAAATGGGATGGAGGAAATACATAACAATTTAGTTTTTTTAGAGTAAAATAAGAAGGTAATTACTACATAAGGGCATACTTGTGCTTTAGGGTTTCTAGGGCATCATAAAGAAGAAAGTGCTTTGAACTTGCACTTTAGATATTTTAGAACAAGGTAAAGCTAAAATGATAAATCTTACTATGATATAAAATACTTAGATTAGAACATTCATTGACTTTAAATGATATCTATGTTCAAATCATATCAAGTGATACATACATAATAGCCAAGTTGTTGTAATACCACCATGTGGTCTTGATGTAATAAAAGTGTGATCTATTTCAATCTTATATAACCAATTGAAAATAATGCTTTTTACTAAACTATAAATACCAATAACTCAAGTCCTCTTGGTACTTTATAATCATCCTCATGATATTGGGTACCATGTTTCCATAATATCAGGAAAATATATCAATGTCATCTTACATGAGTTCTTTCTATAAATACTCCATGGTAGAGGAGAAATAAAGATCAAAAGTAATACCAGATAATACATGGGCTTACATCTATTCATTTATATTATATGTCATAACGAGAACCCCAATATTCAATTTGATGCCCCTAAGGTATAAAATTCCAAATATACTACTAACCAAATCTATATATAAAAACAAAAAATTGAAATATACTTTCCATTAATGAATACATATAGGAATTTTTCCCTCAACCTAAGAAAAATATTGACATGACTTGAGGTACTTAGCTTAACTAATATCTTCCACATAGACCTCATTGTTATTAGAAGTTAAACATAAATATTTAATATAGATAATACAAATATTTAGGTCTAATTACTCTTTGATGACTCACCATGTAAGACATAATATCCACTTTTATGCATCAACTCCTAAAACATAAAAGTTATAGAATAACCCATGTCATCACCCAAACTACTATAATGGTTGTTGTTGTCTCCATTATGAAGGAAAAAATAATAGTCTACTAGATACTACTTTTATATTGAGTCTTAGAGTTAATTGACCATCCTATTGAGATGCTAGATATGATAACGATCCAAATCATTAATTTATTTTTTTATTTGTGTGTTCTATGTATATTATGGCTTGATTATGCCTAGTGTTTCATTCTCTCATGTTGGTTGTGTCTATCTTAGATTCATGACTTTCATAATGTCTAGTTGTGTCTATTGCATAAGCATTAGGATACTTTGATTTGTTGTATCCATAGTGTATTTGGGTTAGTATTGGATATATTGATTCTTCTCTTGCATATACAAGGGAATATATATATATATATATATATAGTTTCATTCTTACATACATATAAAATGACAAGTAATACATTCTTTTCATTTTTTTGTGTAAATAAATAACTATTCTTTTATAACTTTTATTAATAATATAAATAAAAAGTAAACTATAGTTATATAACTAAAATTATATTTATTTATTGAAAAAAATATTAAAATTAAAAATTGTACAAAACATTATATGATAAATAAAATAAAATATCATAGTTCCAACTAATAACTAATTAAATAATATCATCATATTTCCACCATAAAAAATATGCAACTAATTATATTATTGAAAAAACATAAATTAAGCAATGACATCATTATTTGTAAAGCAATTTACACTAAAAAAAGATGCAACTCATACTTTATTATAAAATAATTTGTAAAGTTCACTTGTTTTCACATTCCTTCACTTTTTATTTGATATTGATGAAGACTAATCACACATGAAACCTCACACTTTACTTCACCTCTCACATTTTCTGAGTAGAAATATAATGATTATAAAACTTATTGGACTCTTCAATTTTCTCAATAAAAATATTATAATAATAATGATTATTATTATAGTAGTATGTATTTTGATTTTTAACTAATACATCCATGTTTATAATTAGGTGAAGTTTTGAGATTTTCAACTACTATGACATTGTAGTTGCAAGTTAATTAGTTGTAGTTAATTTTGTGTGCAATTATTTATTTCTATAACTAAAGTGCTCCATTGAATAGAAATAATAATGGTACCCGATAAATAGTTAAAAATACAAAATTAGAAATTAAGGGACTCTTAGTTGTATTTATGTATATATCATTATGCATATAAAAATACAAGAGAGTCGTGTGTGATTAAACAGGGCATGCAAGAGAGAGGTTTTATGCATATAGTTATTGCATTGAGGAATTATACAATTTTTTTTGGGCATGCAATATTAGTGTAAATTGCTTTGTTCATGCATGTTCATGATATTTGTTCTATTTTGTTAATATCTCTTCAGTTCATACATTATTTTTATTCTTAGTTATTCATTTCATTTTCTTCTACACTTAATGTTTTTGTCAACAAGTAGTATCAGATCATGAAGGATAGGGGTTGTTATTTATTGAGGAAACTTAGACATACTTTTGGCCTATGGATTCTAGGGAAGAATTGGAAGGGGCTACAACAATCACAAGAGTACCAAAGAACATGAAATTGATAAGTCAACCATTGAGAAGTTCAATGCGTAGAACTTCAATATGTGGAAATGGAAGATGGAGTATATTTTTGTGGAGATAAACTTGAAGGAAATAATTATGCATTATACAAAGCTAGGTGTATTGTCATAGGAGTATTAGGACAAGACAAATAAAAATCTATTGCATTGATAGGGTTGAATCTGATTGATTTAGTTATCTCAAATGTCATCAAAGCCACGAAATCCAAGGAAGTGTGGGACAAGTTAGGATAACTATTGAGAAAGAAGTTGTATGGACTATGGATGGTTGATGGTGGAATCATGGTAGAGCATATGAACATATTAAATATATTCATCAATTAGTTAAGGTCAGCCATGGATTAATTCAAAGATGAGGAACAATGTATTTTCATGTTGTGTAGTCTTCCAGATTCTTGGGATAATTTTATTATTATGATCAATGGTAGCATAAAGGTGATTGATCTAAATATGGATATTATTGTATGATAGATCTCAAAATAGGAGACATGGAAAAATATCATAGAACCAATAAATATTGTTGAGGCCTTCATTGTGAGACATAGGAATAAAAAAATAATAATAATGAGAAGGTATGAGTACAAGGGTATAGATTGAAATCGAGAAAGCAGTTTCCAAGCAAAAGCAGGAATAAATATTTGGTGTGCTAGAAGTGCAATAAGAAATATCACATAATCTATAGTAGCATATTCCATATAAGGGGTTATAGGTCTTGTCATATGATAGGCGATTAATACCTAGGAGGAATCATGATTGATTTATTTTGATGTGTCATTTCATATGATAGCCCATAAAGAATGGTTATAGGAGTACTACAAGGATCACTATGGGAGAGTATTTCTTTCGGATAGCTATCACTATGATGTGATAGAAAAAGGTAGATTGAGAGGAAACCTTAGAGATAGAAAGGAGAAGTACATCAATTACGTGAGTCATGTTCCTAGACTAAAAAAGAAATTATTCTTAGTGAGCCAAATTTTTATGCTAGTTTGGAGACTATCTTTGATAGAAATGGCTAAAAATTGGTACAGGGGGGTATGGTAATGATAAGAGGAGTAAGACTGAGATATTTGTATAAGTTGGATGTAGAAACTATCAGTATTATTTGTTCATACCTAAATGCAACAATAAGCAATAGTTCAAAAATTATGTTATGGTACAAGAAGATGTTACACATCAGTGGAAAGAGTCTACAAGATATGTGTAGAAAGTAATTGGTATAAGGCTTGGAAGGTAAGAATTTTTATTCCTTTTATTTCTATAAGGCTTGTGTCCTGGGGAAGAAGAAGGAAATTTTCATTTATTCTAGTGAGTATAGGAGTGAAGATGTTTTGGAGTTAGTGCACTCAAACAACTGTGGATCCATGGAGGAGCAGTCCATGATAGGATCCAAATATTTTATCACCTTCATCGATGATTTCTCTAGTAAATATTTGGTGTTCTTAATGAAGAATAAGACTAAAGTATTGAAGAAATTTAAAAACTTTGTTGTCAAATAAGAGAGGAATACTAATAAGAAGATATAAGTGTTGATGATAGATAATTAAGGTGAATATTGCTCTAGATATGCTGATGCCTTATGCAAATTACATGGGATTGCAAGGTAGAAACCACACCTTACAATCCATAGCAAAATGGTGTGGTAGAGATGATGAATAGGAATCTCATGGATAAGGCACAAATTATGAGAGAATATGTAGTTCTATATAAGAGATTTTAGATTGAGGTAGTTCATATTAACAATTTATATTCAAGCTCAATATTAGGAGGAATTAATCAAACCCATTGTAGAGCATATGAGAGTGTTTGGATGCAAAGCTTACATGCATTTTCCAAAGGAGAAAAGGAGCAAGTTGGAAAATAAGTTTATAAAATATATTTTTATGTGTTATCGTGATAGTGTGAAAGGCTACATATTATGGATACCATAAGAGAGGTATCATATTGTGACTTGTGATATTATATTTAAGGAAAAGGTGGCTAGTGGAAGGAATGAAGGTCAGTAAAATGAAGTTAAGAATAAAAAGGATGATTAGGAGCCTCCCATAAATAATCATAAAAATTTCATAGCTGGTGGTAGTAACTAGAAGGAGCCTTCCAATTCACAATAACATTCTATAGTTGGTCATCAGTCTTCCATAAGTGGTAGCAATAGCAAAAAATAGTAATCAACAATAAGTTATCGATAGTCAAATTGAAATCAATAATGGTGAGACATCTGTTAAAAATGAAATTGCATAGGAGATCCAACCAAAAAATAAAGTAAATATTAGAATGTTACAACATTTGAAGATTGTAGCAAATCACTTTGAAAGAGTCAATGCCTAAATAGAGCACCAAAAATGTATGGTTATGATCTTAGTGATTTTAGTTATTCTACACTAACTACACTTTGTATAGATCCTAGGAATGTGAAGGAGGATCTAAATTACATTGAATCTAGGTAGTGGAGAATGACGATGGAGGAAGAGATGAAGTCTCTTAGTGATAATTAGACTTGGTATTGTAGCAATA
Source organism: Wollemia nobilis (assembly GCA_028583015.1). Taxonomy (NCBI): domain Eukaryota; kingdom Viridiplantae; phylum Streptophyta; class Pinopsida; order Araucariales; family Araucariaceae; genus Wollemia; species Wollemia nobilis. The sequence goes on from JAQPPZ010015929.1 coordinate 5,254,189, forward strand.
CCAAAAGGTAAATAACTGTAATGGATATTCAAGAAGAAATATAACCTAGATGGATTAATGAAGCGATATAATTCAAGGTTGGTTGCAAAGGGTTATCCTTAGGTTGAAGACATTGATTACACTAAGAAATTCTCATCGGTAGCCAAGATAGCTTCAATTAAAATATTGTTGGTAATGGCAGCAACAAATGACTAGAAAACTGAGTAGATAGATATGAAGATAACATTTCTTTATGGAGAATTAAAGGAGCAAATATACATGCAATAGCCTAAGGGGTTTGAAATAGTGGAAGAAATATAGTTTGCAAATTGAAGAAATCATTGTACAACCTAAAGAAATTATCTAGAGAATGGTATAAATGATTTTACCACTATGTGATTGAATATGGATTTATAAGGAGTAATGTAGATCACTACATTTACTTCTTGAAGGATTCAAGTAGGTTTGCTACACTTTCATTATATGTTGATCACATACTGCTACTAAGTAATTCACAACATAGAATTTAGAAACTAAAGGTAAATTTGTTAAAGGTACTTGACATGAAGTATTTGATATTTCTTTATTATTTTTTGGAAATCAAGGTCATGAGGAACCACTCAATGAAGAAGTTGTGGACCATCCAAAGGAAGTATGTGGACAATATCTTGAAACTATTTGGGATGGAGGCATGCAAACTATTAAGCACTCCATTCTTGATGGGTGCTATACTGTCCAATGAGCAAAACCTAAAGATTGAAGAAAAAAAGAATGAAATAGCAAAGGTGCCATATGCAAGTGTAGTCAAAAGTTGATGTACACAATGGTGTATACAAGATTTAATTTAGCTCATGTAGTGGGATTTTTGAGTATAGTTAAGTCAAATCTAGGTAAGCAACACTAGATAGCTAAGAGGACATTCTAATATATACATCATACAAAAGATGTTGTGACTTTTTATCAAGCTACAAGAGATAGCCAGTTGAAGGTATATGTAGATGTTAATTTTGTAGGTGATGTGGATGGAGGAAAATCCAAAAGTACATATATATTTGATTATATGGGGGAGCCATTAGTTATAGAAGCAAGAAGAAGTATATTGTTGAACATTCAACAATAGAGTCTTAAAATATATTGTAGCAATAGAGTCTTACAAGAAAGTGGTATGAATAAAATTGCTATGTGTAGATATTCATGTGTAACAAGACCCAATTCTATTTTAGTGTGACAACAAGAGTGTTATAGATATTATTGTCAATCTAAAAATCCATAGTAGGACAAATAACATTAGAGTAAGGTTTCACTTCATTAGAGAAATGATTGAAGAACATGAAATGGGATAAGCACTTGGCCAAAGTAGTCACCAAATGGAAGATTGTTGAGATTGGAAACTACTACAACATTGTGATTGCAATTTAATCAATTGTAGCCGATTTTAAGGGTAGTTTTTTGTTTCTATAACTGAAGTACTCCATAGAATAGAAATAAGAATACCACATGATCAATAGTTAAAAAAATGAAATAAAAAACTAAGGGATTCTTAGTTGTATTTATGTATATACCATTTTGCATGTAAAAATACAAGAGAGGTGTGTGTGATTAAGCACGACATGCAAGAGAGGCATGTGATTAATTTGGGCATGCAAGAGAGGGGTTTTATGCATGTAGTTATTGTATTGAGGAATGATACCACTTAGCTTTTAGGCTTGCTATTGTAGCTTAAATTCCTTTGTTCATGTATGTTCATGATATTTGTTCTATTTTGTTAATTTCTCTTCATTGCATATATTAGTTTTGTACTCAGATATTCATTTCATTTTCTTCTAAACTTATTTTTTCATCGAACATAAAGGGGTAACATTTTATCTATCTAAAATAATATATTATAGTGATTAAGGCTTTGGCCTTTCTTTGAAAAATTTTAAGTTCAAACTACAATATATCTAAAAAAGATATACTAAATATTAGTAACTAAGTTTTTGTTGATTGATTGTTCCATTAAAATTATGGATCTATTACTTATTTATAGATTTTAAGAAAATATTAACATTTAGAATTGATCTCATGAGAGGGTTATACCTTGATTACCTGAAGTAGGTAGTTTCATTCAAAGGTTTAGGTGGGATTTTAATTAAAAAATAAAATAAATAACTTCACTTCAACTTTTTTATTGTTAATATAAAAAGAACGGTGGAATTGCAAATAAATAGCTATTCCTAAGCATAGCAAATAACCACCATTTCCGAACTTACAAGTCATAATATGCAAATTGTATCAATAGATATTTAAACGCCATAACTCATGAGTGAGAGTCGTTGGCATCCTCCACCTACATAGCTAAATTAAAGTATTAAGATTAAACGTGGCGTTTAATGGCAATGGCACCTCATGGCTCGATAGCAAGAGAAAGAAAGACTCGAATGTTCTGTACATCGATAAACAAGAAGCTATTCACATGACAGTGGGTTGAATATATTACCATATTTATAGGATCTCTCACCATTATTCATGTCGATTCTTACGAAAGTGGACGTATTTCGTTTCTGTGTCTATCGCTCCCTTCGGTTTGCCTTCATCGTGAGCCGGACCAAACTCCATGTGTCATGCATACACCCTGCACCCAAGGAGGGTGTATGTTTCTTGACTAAATTATTGAATTTAAATGCCAGTTTTGTATAGTTATATGTTCCTTCATGCTCATTCGATCTGTCGCTTTAATTGATTCTCAAAGAAAAAGAAAACCTCTAAATTATACCATGTAAATGAGTCTTCATCATAATGAATAATCTTCCTATTTAGCTTTAGTTTCTAACTTTTGTACCAGTGTTATTAACTGTTGAATAGAATTATCCTTTAGTCTTTTAAGGTGTTATGTGTTAGAAAAATTAAACCTTTTTTCATCCCAGCTGGTTCGCTTAGGAGGCGAGAGATTTCAGGAATCGCTCTTCCATTGCAATGATCCAGGGAATTGCTCAAGAAAGGAGTGATCCTCCCAGGAATCGCTCGACCAAAACAGTGACACAGGTTTTCCCGCTTGCAGGTGATTTGACGGGGATGGAGTACTTTCGCTTGATATGATTTTACATGGCACGTGTTCTCTGTCCCATCCGCAGTTATTTTCCCTTGTGCAGGTTGGTGTGTTATTTCCCGCCTTTTGTATTCCAAGCCCAGCTATATAAACCCTAGTTCAACTAGCATTGTGTAATGTTGTAGAATAGTAGAATAGAGGGAGCAGAGAGCAGATCTACATCAGTATCAAGCAACAATATTGATGTTTTTTGTTTCCCTGTTTAACATACAATAGTCTTTGTAGATGACTGTAAACCCTCATTTGAGGAGCTTTGTAATCCGACTGATTAGATAAATAGAATTTTCATTATTTTTTGGGTGCTTGGAAGGGTTCATCAGAATTTCTCTATGTTTTACTAACCCTTCATTCTTCTGTGTTTTATTTTCCCTCAGCTTATCTGCATTCAAGTTTTGTTTTGGAGTTGCATCAACATAGTTTGTTTTTCTCTTATTCTACCTAAGTATTTTGTAGATAACCATTGATGTCTTTATTGGGAAAACCCCATAATCGCTCTCCAAAATAGTAATTTTGAAAAATTCCTAAGTGTTGCCAGCGACTGTCGGTTGTTGCTCCTTCTTCAAGCGATTCCAGGAGTCGCTGTGGGAAAACCATGACTCTCGTGGTTGCTACCTTTGACGAGTGACGTTCGACGTAGCCACAAGTAACCAACAACACCCAATGTCACTGCCTTTGGTAAGTGACGCTCGGAGTCATCACAAACATTCAATGACTCCCATTGTTGCTGCTTTTAGGAAGCAACGCCTAGAGTCTCTCCTAGGAGTCAACAACTCCTATTATTGTTGGGTTTCCAAGGGACATCTGACACGATTTTAAACCTTCAAATTGGCATTAGAGTGAATCAATGCCTGTATGCGAAGGTTGAAGCATGGATTTTGATAGAAACAACCTGCAGTTGCATATCCCATGATTCAATGACAAGAACTACGACTACTGGAGCATGCAGATGAAGATCCTATTTGGATCTCAGGAGCTATGAGATTTGGTCGAGAATGGCTACCTAGAAATTGCAGATGCAATAGTACTGACCATGCTATCCCAAGAAAACAAGGACTTGATGAAGGAGAATATGAATAAGGACCATAAGGCCCTATTCTATATCATGGAAATGATCGAGGAGACCATTTCCCATGGATTGCATCTACAACCAAGATGAAGCAAGCCTGGGAAATCCTCGCCTGTTCATATCAGGGAACCAACAAGGTGAAGTTGGTGAAGCTGCAGATGCTAAGGAGGGAGTTCAAGAACCTATAGATGAGCAAATCAGAGTCCATGAGTGACTTCTTCACCCGGATGATAGACATCATAAACTAGATGCGATTGAATGGATAAATCATGCAAAGCCAAAGAATCATGGAGAAGATTCTTAGAATCCTACCTGCTAAGTTCGACTCGGTTGTGATAGCAATCGAAGAATTGAGGGATCTAACAACCCTCTTGGTAGATGAGCTCATGGGTTCTCTATAGACGCATGAGTAGAGGCTGAGTCGTTCATATCAATCCTCTCTAGAGTAGGTGTTCAAGGTGTAGGTCTCATTCTAAGATAGTGGTAGACAAGATTCCCACCATGGAGCCTCTTATTCTCAAGGAGGAAGAAGTAGAGGCAAGCATGGGAAAGGTAACAAGCAAGGAGGATAGTTAAACCCTAGTGATGGGGAGACCAACTGCAAATTCCATAAACAAGGAGGAGGAGGTAGTGGGAAGAACCAACAAGATGGATCCGGTCAGAAGGACAAATCAAAGGTCCAATGTTACTACTGCAATAATTTTGGCCATTACATCTTCGGGTGTAGAAAAAGGATGGCCAAGGAGAACCAGTAGCAAGCCCATTACACAGATGAAGTTAGAAATGTAGGGTGCAGAGATATAAGTGGGAATGTGTTTTTGACTTGCAGTATTGAGGAGGAGTGCTAGAATAACATCTTGTATCTCGAAAGTGGGTGCAACAACCACATGAAGGGGAACAAGGAGATGTTATCAAAATTGGATGAAACAGTCCAGTCCAAGGTCAAGATGGGGAACAATAGCAAGGTTCTCATGATGGGGAAAGGAAAAATCCTCATCAACACTAGTAATAGCGAGAGAAACTAGATCTATGATATCTACTATGTGCCTAGTCTAAAGCACAACTTGCTGAGTGTTGGACAACTCATGCATAAGGGGCACACTGTCCAGTTCAAAGATAAAATCTGCACCATCAAAGATAAAGTGCATGGGCAGATTGCAACTATATCCATGAAAAAGAATAAGATTTTTCCACTGCATATTAAAAATGAGTCTCTGATATCTCTGAGTGCAGTTTTCAATGATGCTACCTGGATATGGTATCTCATGTTTGGTCACCTGAGTTTTAGTGTCCTGAACTTGCTACACAAGAAGTAGATGGTGAAGGGTTTACCCCTCATTAAGTAGCCAAATCATATTTGTGACAGCTGCTTGATTGAAAAACAACACCAAGATTCATTCTATATAGGGAAATCATGGAGGGATTCATAGCCATTAGAGCTAGTGCACTTAGAAATTTGTGATCCGATGCAGACCAGCACCTTTGTCGACAAAAAATACTTCTTGAAATTCATTGATGACTTTAGCCAGAAGACATGGATTTATCCCATCAAGCTAGAGTCAGAAGTATTTGCTAGATTCAAGGAGTTGAAGGATTTGGTGGAGAAGCAGAGTGGTTACCAGGTGAAAACCCTCAGGACTAATGGTGGAGGTGAATACATCTCTAATGAATTCCATAATTTCTACAAGACAAATGAAATTCAAAGGTAGCTCACTACCAGATACACATCGAAATAGAATGGTGTAGCTGAGAGTAAGAACAGAACCATTATAGAGATGACACAAAGTATGCTTAAGGCGAAGTGTTTGACGCATGAGTTATGGGAAGAAGTTGTAACGTGTGTAGTCTACCTGCAGAACACTTGTCCCACCAAAATCATGAAGGACAAGATCCCTCAGGAGGCCTGGACTGGTCAAAAGCTAAGTGTGAGTCATTTGTGAGTGTTTGGGTGCATAACATATGCACATGTTCCAAAATATAAGAGATAGAAGCTAGATGACAATACGAATAAGTGTATCTTCATAGGATACAGTGAGCAAGCGAAGGCGTATCGTTTGTATAATCCTATGATGAAGAAGCTCGTCATCAGTGCGATGTGATATTCTTGGAGGATCAAGCCTAGAACTAAAAATTGAAGACTAGCCAGCCTGAGCCTTCAATAATTGAGTCTGTTGACTTAGAGGAGAGCAGTGTACGACCACTTGTAGCCTCCAGTAGTAGTAATGGTGCTAGTAGCAGCACAACCTCACCATCTTGGTTGCCTTCACTCGTAAGCAAGATTCCCAATTTGAATACACCCACAAAGATGAGGAGCTTGCAAGACATCTACGAGGCAACCCAGATCATGAAGATGAAAAAATTTTGACTTTGTGTTCTTTACTAAGTGTGATTCAGTTGAGTTTGAAGAGGTAAGTCAGAATCAAAAGTGGGTGAAAGTGATGGATGAGGAAATAGACACCATTGAGAAAAATGAGACATGGCAGCTGGCAGATCTTCTAGCAGGGAAGAAGACCATTAGGGTCAAATGGGTATACAAATCAAAGTTTAATGCCCAAGGAGAAGTTGACAAGCATAAGGCTAGACTGGTGGCGAAGGGTTACAAGCAGAAGTCAAACATTGACTATCATGAAGTGTATGAGCCTGTAGCCCAAATTGACACAGTTAGGATGATCCTATCATTGGCAACCTGACATAGTTGGAAGGTGTACCAGATGGACGTTAAGTCTGCCTTCCTCAATGGTGTGTTGGAGGAGGAGGTCTATGTAGACCAACCATCAGGTTATGAAATTGAAGGATATGAGGGCAATGTCCTAAAGCTGAAGAAGGCCATGTATGGGTTGAAGCAGGAACCCAGGGCATGGTATAGTCAGATTGATGGCTATTTTTAGGAGAATGGGTTTGTAAAATGTCCATATGAGCATACCCTGTACCTAAAAAAAAATTATGTAGGGGAGCTGATAATCATTTGCATGTATGTTTTAAGATTTGATCTATACTGGTAACAGTGATGTACTATTCGACCAGTTCCAAAAAACCATGAAGAAAGAGTTCGAGATGATAGATTTGGGATTGATGAAGTATTTTCTTGGCATCGAAGTTGACCGAATAGTAGATGGCATCTTCATTTCTCAAGGCAAGTATGCAAAGGATGTCCTAAAGCGGTTCAAGATCGAGGACAACAAAATTGCCATCACTCTTGTTGCCACAAGTCTAAAGCTGAGCAAGTTGGACTCTGGCATAAATATTGATCCAAATCTATTCATGTGACTAGTTGGTAGTCTCATGTACCTAACTGCAACTCGGCCAAATCTTATATTTGGATTTAGGTTGATCAAAATATTTATGGAGACTCCAAAGGACACGCATTGGGAAGAAGGCAAGAGGATCTTGCACTATGTCATTGGTACGTAGAACCATGTCATATTCTATGCCAGACAAGACCGGTTGGAACTGATGGGCTACATAGATAGTGACTGGGCTGACAACACTGATGATCGAAAGAGCACATTGGGGTATGCTTTCCATCTCAGATCAGGAGCAGTGCCATGGTCATCCATGAAATAACCAAGCATTGCTTTGTCCACCCCTGAAGCAGAGTATGTTGTTGCCACATCATCCGCATGCCAGGTAGTATGGCTGCGAAGGGTTTTGGGTGAACTGAACCATCCATCGAAAGGCGCAACAAACATATTTTGTGACAATAATTCTACCATAACACTGTTGAAGGATCCAGTGTTTCATGGGTGAATGCAACACATTGACATCCGATATCACTTCATCAGAGAGCTGGTCAAGTCGAGCAAAGTCCAGCTACTATTTTACAGATCCAAGGAACAGGTAGCTGATATTTTCATGAAGCCTTTGAAGGAGGAGGACTTCAGTAGATTGCATGAACAGTTGGGTGTCAAAGTGCTCATGAGGTCAGGTTTAAAGGGGGGTGAGAAAAATTAAACCTTATTTCACCCCTGACATTGGTCGCTCCGGATGCGAGCGATTTTAGGAATCGCTCGACCAAAATAGCGACACAGGTTTTTCGACCTACAGGTGATTTGATGGGGATGAAGTACTTTTGCCTAACATGATTTGATGTTGCACATGTTCTCTATCCCATCTATAGTTATTTTCCCTCATGTGGGTTGGTGTGTTTTTTCTCGCCTTTTGTGTTCCAAGCCTAGCTATATAAACCCTAGTTCAATTAGCATTTTGCAATGCTGCATAATAATAGAATAGAGAGAGTAGAGAGTAGATCTTCATTAGTACCGAGCAGCAGTATCGATGTTTTTCATTTCCCTAACCTACAATGGTCTTTTAGGATGACTGTAAACACTCATTTGAAGAGATTTGTAATCCGAACGATTAGATAAATAAAATTTTCATTAGTTTTCGGGGTGCTTGGAAGGGTTCGTTAGAATTTATCCATGTTTTACTACGTCTCCACTCTTCTGTGTTTTAACTTTTCCTTGCTTATCTGCAATCGAGTTTTGTTTTGGAGTTGCATCAACACAGTTTGTTTTTCTCTTATTATTCTTGTAGACAATGATCGCTGTATTTATTGGGCAAACCCCAAAATCACTCTCCTAAAGAGCAATTTTGAGAAATTCCTAAGTGTTGCCAGTGACCGTTGGCTATTGCTCCTTCGAGCGACGCCAAGAGTCACTGCGATAAAATCATGACTCTCACGGTTTCTACCTTTGGTGAGCGATGCCTGGTGTAGCCGCAAGCAGCCAGCGACGCTCGAAGTCACTACTTTTGGGAAGTGACACCCATAGTCACTGCTAGGAGTCAGTGACTCCCATGATCACTGGGTTTCCAGGCGATGCCTGACGTGATTTTAAAACCTTCATTATGTACTATTTCCACCTTGCGTTCCTCCGTTACTAATAGTACGATGAATATTGTCATAATTAACTGTAAGGTTGTCATTGTTATGATCAGAAACCCCATAAAGGACAAAATTTTTATTTGACTCCAATAAACATGAATGCATTGCTTTCTTCGACCTCCATCTTGTATTTTAGGGAGCATTTTAATTTTAAAACTTTTGGGGCCTAGGTGAAGCTCGAGGCACAGAGTTGTTTATGAAGAATTTAGACTTATTTTTCTAACTTCCATATAAGTCTGGACGTCGCGGACTGCGCTCGGGCTGCGATGTAGTGCAACCATTGGGGGCACCAATGGACTTCACCCAAAAATGGGTGAAGTGCGAACGTCAGGGGCCCCGATGGACTTCGCCCAAAAATGGGCAAAGTGCAGACGTCGGGGGCACCGATGGACTTCACCCAAAAATGGGTGAAGTGCAAATTTCGGGGGCATTGACGGACTTCACTTGAAAATGGGAAAAGTTTGCACTTCGGGGGCACCGACAGACTTTGCCCAAAAATGGGTGAAGTGCGAATGTCAAGGGCTCCAACGAACTTCGCCTAGAAGATGGGCAAAGTGTGAACTGTGCCCGACTTTAGAATTTGTTTGTGCACTCGGGTTGCATCAATGAACATGAAAACCTCTTCTGACTTGGCCAACTTTGGCACTAGAATATTTCCTGCTTGGAAGGCTTGCATGGCTGTGGAAACTTCTTGCTTGGCTGGGAGGAGAGAAACACCGAAACTGTGATCTGAGTCTAAGATTTGAGCTCTAACTATTAGAACCCGAATACAATAGCTCTGAGGTGATTTGTATAGAGAGCAGTAATATTTAACACATATAAATGACTACAAACCCTAAAGATGCCTAAAATGATAGAAAAATTTATTCATATTAAATGATGGTTACAGTAAGTCCTCAACTAAGGAAATAACATCTACAGACTAAGCTGCAGGATAAACTGAAAGACAAAATGTCGAGTCGGCTGCTCGAACATTAATCAGATGAGCCACACTGCTCACTGAAATGCTCTTCTCACTTTCTCTGCTCTTCTTCTCCTCTAACTGCACCCTCTTCCTCTACTGATCCTTTGTGCTCTCTCTGCTTCTTCTGTCTGAAGACCCGAACTACTTTATATAACTGTAGAGAGAGGAGGATAGGGCTTATCCTCTGACAGGCCCTCAACTAGGGTTTCTGACCAATCGCCAAACTAGCATTAAATCATCGAACTGGCATTAACTTCTATGGTGATCAAATCTGTCAGACATCACATTTGTTAGAGGGTAGGTATGATCTCATGTCAGACCTTTTTTTCGGGATCCCCAACTGTGCGAGCGCAGTCCGACTTTGCCAAAATTTGGAGCGCAGTCTGGCGGAGGCATGAAATCTGAGATAATATTTCTAACACCCTCCTTTAAGCCTAATTTCATGAGTGCTTTGACTCCAAGCTGCTCTTGCAATCTGCTAAAGTCTTCCTCCTTCAAAGGGTTCATGAAAATATCTGCCAGATGCTCCTTGGACCTGCAAAACTGTAATTATACTTTGCCAAATTTCACTAGCTCTCTGATGAAATGATATCGGATGTCGATGTGCTTCATCCAATCATGGAAGACTAGGTCCTTCGAGAGCACGATTGCAGAGTTATTGTCACAAAGTATTGTTGTTGCTACTTTGGGCAGATGATGTAGTTCACACAGAACTCTTCTCAGCCAAACTACCTAGCAGGCGGTTGAGGTGGCAGCAACGTACTCTGCTTCTGCTATGGACAATGCAATGATTACTGTTCATAGCCAAACTACCTAGCATGTGATTGACATGGCGGTGACATATTTTGCTTCAGCTGTAGACAATGCAATGATGGGTTGCTTCTTGGATGCCAATGAGACTGCCCCTAATCTGAGATGGAAAGCATACACAGAGGTGCTCTTTTGATCATCGATACTGCCAGCCTAATCACTATTTGTGAAGCCGACCAGTTCCAGTTGGTCTTGTTTGGCATAAAATAGGCCATGGTTCTACGTCCCATTGACATAGCACAAGATCCTCTTGCCTACTTGCTCGTGCATGTCCTTTAGAGTCTCCATGAAATGATTGATCAGACTGACTCTAAACATCAGATCTAGGCGAGTTGCAATCAACTACATCAGACTACCAACTAGCCTCTTGAACAGGGTTAGATCTACATTCCTCCTTGAATCAAGTTTGCTCAGCTTCAAACCTATGGCTACAGGTGTGATGGCAGGTTTACTATCCTCCATATTGAACCGCTTCAGGACATCCTTCGCATACTTGCCCTGAGAAATGAATATGCCATCTACCGATTGGTCAACTTCAATGCCGAGAAAATACTTCATCAGCCCTAAGTCCGTCATCTTGAACTCCTTCTTCATGGCTATTCTGAACTGGTCGAACAGGACATTGTTGTTGCCAGTATAAATCAAATCGTCCACATACATGCAGATGATAATGAGATCACCTACTTCATTTGTCTTCATGTACAAGGTGTGCTCATATGGGCATTTGACAAACCCATTTTCCTAAAAAAAGCTTTCAATCCGACTATACCAAGCTCGAGACACCTACTTCAAACCATACAGGGCCTTCTTTAGCTTCAGGACTTTGCCCTCCTGGCCTTCAATTTTGTAACCTGGTGGCCGGTCTATGTAGATCTCTTCCTCCAACACTCCGTTGAGGAAGGCTAACTTGACATCCATCTGGTACATCTTCCAACCTTGTTGGGATGCCAATGCCAGGATCATCCTAATTGTGTCGAGTCATGCTACAGGTGCATATACCTCATGGTAGTCAATGCCTCAATTCTGCTTGTAACCCTTCACCACCAATCTGGATTTATGCTTGTCAACATCTCCTTGGGAATTGAACTTTGTCTTATACACCCATTTGACCCTAATGGTCTTCTTCCCTACTGGAAGATCTATCAACTACCATGTGTCATTCTTTTCAATGGCTGCTATCTCCTCATCCATTACATGCACCCACTTTTGATTCTGACTTGCGTCTTTGAACTCTACTGGATCAACTTCAATAAATAATGCAAAGTCAGAGTGCTCTTCATCTATGTGGGTTTGGGTTGCCTCATAGATTTCTTGCAAGCTCCTTGTCTTCACTGGCATCGCTAGGTTCTGGATTCTACTTGCACATGGAGGCGACCGAGATGGAGTGGTTGTGCTACTACTGGCACCGCTATTGCTGTTAGAAGTTGCAGGTGGATGCACACTTCCTTCTTCCAAGTCAACAGACTATACTACTACTGGCTCTGGCTGGCCAGTCTCTGACTTCCCGTTCTAGGCTTTATCTTCAAGAAATTTCACATCATGGCTGATGATGAGCTTCTTCGTCATAGGGTTGTATAGCCTATATGCCTTCACCTGCTCACTGTACCCTATGAGAATGCACTTCTCAGCTCTATCATCCAACTTTTGCCACTTCTCTTATGGAACATGTGCATATGCAATGCACCCGAACACATGCAAGTGAGCCACACTTGGCTTCAATCCACTCCAGACCTCTTGAGGGATTTTGTCCTTCACACTTTTGGTGGGACATCTATTCAACAAATAGACTGCACATGTTACAACCTCTGCCTAGAATTCATGCGACAATCCCTTTGCCTTCATCATGCTTCATGCCATTTCCATGATGGTTCGGTTCTTCCTCTTAGCTATGCCATTCTGTTGTGGCATGTATCTGGCAGTGAACTGCCTTCAAATTTCATGTTGCTTGTAGTAGTTATGGAATTCATTGGAGATGTATTCACCTCCACCATCTGTCTTGAGAGTCTTGATCTGATATCCGCCCTATTTCTCCACCAGAGCCTTGAACTCCTTAAATCTAGAAAATGCATCTGACTTCAACTTGATGGCATAGATCCAAGTCTTTCGAATGAAGTCATCTATGAACATCAAGAAGTATTTGTTGTCGGAAAATGTGGTGGTCTACATCAGACCGCAAATGTTTGAGTGCACCAGCTCCAATGGTCGTGATGCTCTCCAAGACTGTCCTACAGGGAATGCATCCCTGTGATGCTTGCCAACTAGGCAACCTTCACAAACTTGGTTTGGTTGCTCTATCAGGGGTAAACCCTTCACCATTTGCATCCTGTGCAGTTGATTCAGGCCACTAAATATCAGGTGACCGAATCTGAGATGCCACATCTAGGTATCATCCTTCACAACTGCACTCAAAGACATCAATGATTCATTTTGAATCTATAGTGGAAACATTTTTTTTTTGTCATGCACATTGTGGAAATCTGCCCATGCAACTTGTCTCTGATGGTGCAAGCTCTATCTTTGAACTGGACCGTATGTCCCTTCTGCATGAGTTTTCCAATGCTCAGTAGGTTATGCTTCAACCCAAGCACATAGTAGACGTCACAAATATTCTTTCGTTCGTTGTGCCTAGTGCGGATGAGGATTTTTCCTTTCTCCATCACGAGAACCTTGTTGTTGTTCCCCAACTTTACCTCAGACTAGATTATTTCATCCAGTTGGGAGAACATCTCTTTGTTCCCCATCATGTGGTTGTTGCACCCACTGTCTAAGTACTAGACATTCTTCTGGAACTCCTCCTCAATGTTGTAAGTCAACAACACATTTCCTCCTACCGCATTTTTGGTTTCATCCATGTAATGGGCTTGCTACTGGTTCTCTGTGGCCATCCATTTTTTATACTGAGAGGTAATGGTCGAACTTCTTGTAGAAATAGCATTGGACCTTTGACATGTCTTTCTTCTGATCAGATCAGCTTGCTGATTTCTTGAACTGCCTCTTCCATCTTGCTGATGGAAATTATAGTTGGTCTCCCCTTTGCTAGGGTTTGACCATCCTCCTTGCTTGTTGCCTTTCCCACGCCTGCCTTTGCCTCTTTCTCTGTGAGAACTAGAGGCACCATGGTGGGAATCTTATCTGCCACTATCTCGAAATGAGACCTGAGCCTTGAATGTTTGCTCTAGAGAGGTCTGAGATGAACGGCTCAGCCTCTGTTCATGGGTCTGCAATGAACCCATGAGTTTGTCTATCAAGACAGTTGTCAGATCCCTCGACTCTTCGATTGCTATCACAACCGAGTCAAACTTAGCAGGCAAACTTCTAAGAATCTTCTCTACGATTCTCTAGCTCTGCATATTTTCTCCATTCAACCACATTTGGTTGATAATGTCCATCGTCCGGGTGAAGAAATCATTCATGGACTCAAACTCACTCATCTAAAAATTTTCAAACTCCCTCCTGAGCATCTGCAACTTCACCAACCTTACCTTGTTGGTGCCCTGGTACGAGCTAGCCAGAATATCCCAAGCCTACTTCACTTTGGTGGCTAATGCAATCTGTGGGAAGATGGTCTCCTTGACTGCTTGCATAATGTAGAAGAGGGCCTTCTGGTCCTTCTTCTTGTTCTCTTTCAATAGACCATTGTCTGCTTAAGAGAGGACGACAAGTGCTGCTGCATCTGTCAATTCTAGGTAACCATTCTCGACTAACTCCCACAACTCCTAATATCTGAACAGGATCTTCATCTGGATGCTCTAGTAATCGTAATTTTTCTCATTGAAGCACAGGATTTGCGACTGCAAATTGTTGCTGGTGGAAGCCATTCTGCTTTGGTCTCCGTGTCAAGTGATCAGTAGATCTGATACCAATTTGAAGAATTTAAACTTCTTTTTATGAATTCCATCAAAGTTTGGACATCGTGAACTGTGCTCGGGCTGCAGTGCAATGTGACCGTCGGGGGCACCGATAGACTTCACCCAAAAATGGGCGAAGTGTGAACGTCGGGGGCGCCAATGGACTTCACCTAAAAATGGGTGAAGTGTAGACGTCGGGGGCGCTGACAGACTTCGCTCGAAAATTGGTGAAGTGTGAATGTTGGGGGCGCCGACAGACTTCGCCCAAAAATGGGTGAAGTTTGCACTTCGGGGGCGCCGAAGGACTTCGCCCGAAAATGGGCAAAGTGTGAATGTTGGGGGCACCAACGAACTTCGCCTGGAAGATGGGCGAAGTGTGAACTGCGCTCGACTTTAGACTTCGCTTGTGCACTTAGGCTGTGCTCGGATCTCGAGTGCAGTCGGGTTGCGGCAACGAACTTGAAAACCTCTTCCGACTTGGCCAACTTTGGCACTAGAATATTTCCTGCTCGAAAGGCTTGCACGGCTGCGACAACTGCTTGCTTGGCTGGGAGGAGAGAAACACCAAAATTGTGATCTAAGTCTTGGATCTGAGCTCTAACTATTAGAACCCAAACACAATTGCTCTGAGGCGATTTGTACAGAGAGCAGCAAGCTTTAACACACGCAAATGACTGCAAACCCTAAAGATGCCTAAAACGATAGCAAACTTTATTCATATGAAATGACGGTTACAGTAAGTCCTCAACTGAGGAAATAACATCTACAGACTAAGTTGCAGGATAAACTGAAAGACAAAATGTCGAGTCGGCTGCTCGAACATTAATCAGATGAGCTACATTGCTCATTGAAATGCTCTTCTCATTTTCTCTGCTGTTCTTCTCCTCTAACTGCCCCTCTTCCTCTACTGCTCCTCTGTGCTCTCTCTGCTTCTTCTGTCTGAAGACCCGAACTGCTTTATATAGCTGCGGGGAGAGGAGGATAGGGTTTATCCTCTGACAGGCCCTCAACTAGGGTTTTTGACCAATCGCCGAACTAGCATTAAATCGCCGAACTGGCATTAACTTCTGCGGCGATCGGATCTGTCAGACGTCACATCTGTCAGAGGGTAGGTGCGATGTCATGTCAGACCTTTTTGCCGGGATCCCCAACTGCGCGAGCGCAGTCCGGCAGAGGCGTGAAATCTGGGTTAATATTTCTAACAGTTTAGAGTAAAGAAGGGTGACCAACGTAGTGAAATTTAGAACATGCAGCATAGGCCCTACACCGGCAACCAGAAATAAAAACACACACTTTGGTTTGAAACGAGAAGTGGGAAGGGAGATGAGTAGGTCAAATTTTGATGAAATCGACCTTGTTTTGCTTGTGCCGAAAAAGGATAACTACCATAATTGGTTGACTAATCTTTACAATGAAATCATTTAGACCCATCAAATACGCTTGTTTCTGTTATTCATTTCATTATATTATTTAAGTAATCTAAAAACATCTAAATTCATAGACTAACATAACATCTGCTTCTATCCCGTGTCAGAAGCGTAAAGACGTTAAAACCTGCGTATAATTCGTTTCAGAAAAACCAGTAGAAAATCTTCAACTTGTAGAAGCGGAAAGTTATAGAGATTGTGAAACATTTGCTTGACAAGAGGTCTTTACTCCATCAATAATGGATTGAAATATTTTTATAAATAAATTTGGGACGTGCAGTTTTGCCCTTTCCTATCGTACGTCCGAGTAGGTTTCTGGGAAGAGGATACGAATACAATAACGCCTCATTGATTAAGAATATCGTAATAGAAAATAGAGTTCTTCAAGATTAGTACATTATCGACCATATAAATGACTAAACATCTTCATGGCCCAATTTTAAAAGTTTTTAGACTGATTCATAAAATCTTTTTTCATATAGGACATGACTTTAGCGGGAAAAATTGATTGTCCAAGGATGCAGCAAAAAAAGAAACTTCTTGTTGAAAATAGATCCGAAAGAAAGAAGAAAAAATGACTTAAAACTATTTTGATTAGTATTTTCAAAACTCGCATAACAGTATAAATTTGATACATACACAAAAATATATGCCTGCATAGCGGTAAGATTGTTCTATGGTGCAGGGAACGTGTAAACTACTTCTATGGAGTAGTGATATAAGAGACATGCTAAGATCAAGTCTCGAGTTTTCTAGCATCATGCCAAAAACCTCTTAAACAAGGTCACATAAATTTTAAATTGTAAGAGAAAGTCCCTTCCATAAAATGTGTCAGTATCAGACAAGCTCAGGAGTGAAAGAGCCCGCAATGGTAATCTCAACCCTATGTTACGTGATTACAGATAATAGATATCTATGATGAAATTTCCAAGTGCAAATCATATACTTTTCCTTCAATCAAGTCATTCTATATAGAAATTAGGAATCACAAGACTAACACATAATCACATCACAGTTCTGCATCGCCTATTTAAAAAGCAACCAAAGTTAATTAAAAGAGAGGATTTGTGATTTACCCGGTAGATAATGGACTGAGATTGAGCCGTGAACAACTGCCCTCTTCTTTTAAACCAATTTGAACATTGAAAACTGAGACTTTAAAGCTCTTACGTACATCCAACTTGTCTCGTGAAAACCGCAAAGAGTCATTTCCTTGGAGCTTCATATTCTCGGTTTTGCCCCGAGTTCTTTGTCCGAAGCCTAAATCCCAATCCAAGACATGTTTCCTTCCTACAATTTAAAAATTAGCACATTAACTCCCAAAAAAACAACTGAGTGAGAAAAATAAAACCAATAAAAATGAGAGACTCAGTGTTTTAAGATTCCCTGAAATACGATGATCATGATATTTTAATATATGTATTTATAAAGGGGTCATATATTGATTAAAATATTTGTATTATATCGTTGAGATTATTCTGCCAAATATAACTAATAGAATTAAATAATATATTATAATTAGATATTTTTATTGATGCTGTAAGGTTGATGTTATCTAAGAAGTTTCTTATTGAAATAACAGATTATTTGGTCAAATATACTTAATATGCTTGGATTAAATAACATATTATAATTAAATTTTTAATATTGTGAAGTTGTTGAAGATGGTTTGTTGTCCTATTATAAACATTTAAAATAGTTAGTTTTAAACAGAATATCATATTGTTTTTATGGTTATATATTGATTAAATTTTTTGTATTGTATCATTCAGATTATTCTGTCAAATATATTTGAATTAAATAATATATTATAAATAGATATTTTTATGGATGCTGTAAGGTTGATGTTATCTAAGAAGTTTCCTAGTGAAATAAAAGATTATTCTGTCAAATATACTTAATATGCTTGGATTAAATAATATAATATAATTAAATATTTAATATTGTAAAGTTGTTGAGGATGGTTTGTTGTCTTATTATAAACAATTAAAATTTCTAGTTTTATATCATATTGTTTTTATGAATAGTTTCATGTTGCTCAACATAAGTTTTTTATTTGTTTATTATTATAGATCAATTAAGTATTTAAAATATAAATTTTTATTAGTTGAAAAAAGGAGTTTTGAAAGGATTTCAAACATTATTATAAAAGAAATAGTTAACAACCTACCAAGAAGAAGGATGTTAGCAATCCAAATAGAGATCAACATCTAGAACCCATCTAGGGAAAACCAACACAACCATCACTAGGATAGACAATAAACACACAAGCAAAAGAAATATCAGACAACCTAAAACCAACCCCTAAAATCCATATAGAGCAATCCACACGGGGATGCCTAAGCACAAATAACAATTAAAAAAAAGAAAAAAACTAAGAAATCTCCATTTAAAAACAAGCCCTTGATTATTATTGTTCACTAATATATTGGTTGTCCTTATTGGGCCCCTTTAAACTACTTATCCCTAGCTCAACATAGTAGTTAGGAGAAGAATCTTCTCATTGCACTAGCAGTCATAAAACCTAGTGAATCTCACTAGCGCCCAAAACAACTTAAACCACCCATGAGATAGGGACCCCAACAAAATAATGGCAGCACAAGTGAAGAAAATCAAAAGATTTAAAAGATTGAACTTGAGGAAAATGAGTAAGCTATCAATAACATCCCTAACATCAACACAAGAACATGTCAATAAAAACCTCCTCAACGTACAATAATTATAAAGGGGTCTAAAGAAACAAATCTCTAGTCTATGAATCATTAATAACCAATGGAAATTCTCTTTCCAAATAATTAGCCCATCTTGGTCTTACCCCAAATTTACCAAGAAATTAATTGATGTATTACCTTCCCTGTACACATGCATAAAGGATTATTTTTGCCTCAATAATCATATTAACAACAGGGCTAGGAGTTTGAGAGCCTTTCACTAGGTTGATGATATTAAGAGAATCACCCTCAATGATGACTTGATTGTGATCAAATTCATTCAATAGAGCAATCCCTTGGAAGAGAGCATGATTTTTACCAAAATGAGTTGGTTAAGGCTCTAACTTCTTAGAAAAGGTGAGGAGTTCATCGCTACTATTCTAAATTAATCCTCCCACACTTGCCTCTCCTTGGTTACCCTTGAAATCCCCATTGAAATTGAGTTTAATCTAGCCTATAGAGATGATTCCTAGAAAATATATCTTCTCCCACCCAAATCCAAATGAGTATTAGACCTCAAAAAAGTTTTAAACCCTATAGTATGCTCTAGAGCTAATTCTATAATAGAGAAACTTGATTTTAAATATATGGCATAGACATTATCCACTATTATTGTAATTCTCTTGGCACATATATAAAGTAGTTTTATTTTTAAAAGTCATCAAATTCCTTTTCTTCCATAATAAATCACATGATGTGATTTAAGCTAAATATCTAGAATAGATAAAAATGTAGAGAAAATAAGGGAGGATACCACTCGTATAAAATATAAGATATTTGAAATGGGAATACCGAGAAAACACCAACCAAATTTAAAAAGAATAAGAAAACATCCTTATAGAATGGACACAAAATAATTACTTGTTGTACCAACTCAACATCCATGTCACAAAGGTAACATTGGTTTAGAATAATGATACCTCAAGATTGTAAATAATCTACGGTAAATTTTTTATTCTATATAGCAAGCCATAGAAAAAGATTAACCTTGGGGTTTAATCTCTTTTACCAAATTAGGTTGGTCAAAAACCAAGGGGTCTAGGGTCCTCCAAAAGAAAGTATGTTGATTTAATAGAAAATACTCTTAAACTTTCTATCTTCAAAAAGATATTATCAGCTTCATTAGTAGATCTGATGACTTGGAACTTCACAAGGTCTAATATATTTTTAAGGGTTATTTTCCTGGCTAGAGATAAGTCAAGATAGAATAAAACTCTTCATATATTTCTATGGTTTATTCATAGATAGGTCTAATATCTGTTTATTCTAGGTTAGGTACCAACCTTTTTTGGAAACTAGGGTCTTATTCATTTGATCCATCCTTCTTAAGACCAAACCTCTAAACTCCATTTTACTGTATATTTTGTCCCATGGTACTAAGTAGAATCTCTTATTATCCTTTGAACCAGACCAAAGGAAGGACTTTTGAGCTTGATTTATCTTCTACACTATTTTACCTAGCCTCTTGAACAAGGATAAAGTAAATCAGTATACTCTAAAGTGTAGATTTCATGAAAAATAACTTTACCTACCTAGTTTAATAGATCTCAGTTCTAGCTAACAAGTTTACATTGCACCCTTTCCACCACTAGATCCCTTTAAGATTCATTGCACCTAATTTTAAAAAGAGGAAGCCCAAGTTAAGTATATGGAAACTCCACTATCTCATAGTCTAGCTTTGTTGCTATTCTTATTTGCTTGAGAATCAACTAATTCAATAAGAAGATTTTACTCTTCAAAAATTAACCTTCTACTCCACTGCCTCTTCATACCAAATAATGATTTTTTTGATTACGTGGTCCTAAGGTATTGATATGAGGAATGCGATAACAGTATCATGTATGAATGGATGATTAGATATTGATTCCATGCTCAAGGTAATTCTGAAACTAGCCATAGTGGAGGACGTATTAAGGTAGCTACCTAAGGTTTCTACCATGAGGGTGAATAGATAAATGGAGAGCATGTATCCCTGGTGAATACCACAATAACTATAAAATTACCAAGTAGGGGAGCCATTTACAAGAACTATAAATTTAGCTAACAAAATACATGTTTTAATAATAAAGATTCATCTCCTATCAAAGACAAACTTCTTAAGGACCTTAAGAAGAAATTTTTGTAAGACCATGTCATAGGCCTTATTCATATCCAATTTTATAAAGTCTCCTACTTGACCACTTTTATCCACTGAATGTATGAGTTCATGAACCAAAATAACTCCATACAAGATCTAGAAATCCAAAATAAAACCACTTTATGTAGAATCAATCAGATGATACAAGAGATGTTTAAACCTATTAGTTAAATCTTTATTGATTTTGAAGATAGTATTCTAGAGGCTAATTACAATAAAGTATTTGAACTCAATAGCACCTATTGATTTTGAAATTATAGCTAAGAAAGTGGTATTTAAAGCCCAAGGGAATACTGTAGTGGTTTGAAATTCACACAGAGATTTACTCATCTCCCTACCAAAGATATTCTATAACATTTAAAATAAGATTGGGGAGAAGCCATTTGGACCAGCGACCTTCAATCCTTACATAGAAAAGAGTACTTTCTTAATTTCATCATCATTAAGCAAACTATTGATATTATAATTCATTTCTTCTATCATCAAGTGAGGAATATTTTGAAGGATTTTTTCTTTTGCAAAAATACTTCTCACACTCATGTTGTAGAGGAGATATTGGAAGAAGGAGACATCCTCCACCCTAATTTCTTGGATATCCCCTATATTAGAACCATCCACTTTATGTATCTTCCTAATCCACTTATTGATTTTATGGCGAAGAGTTGAGGAATGAAATTTTTTTGTATTTATATCTTCATCTTTGAGCTAAAGAGCTCTAGAATTTTGTCACCAAAAAACCTCCTCACTACTTAGGACATTATTAAGCTTAGCCAAAATTCTTCTCTCCTCAAATATATTATTCTATGAGAGGATATCCACTTCCAAGTGAAATTGAATAACCAGTAACTAGAATTTGAGATCATTTTTCTTAATTTGTATATCCCCAAAGACTGATTGGTTCCAATATTTTAGAGTTTTTTATCATCCTTAGCTTGGCAACCACTTGATTAATACATGGGCTAGATAATCTAGTGTTCTACTATTATAGTTAGTTATAAATGTAATTTTTTTTTCTTTGCTTACTCATATTTTTATCTTATGTAATACAAATATATATTCTTTTAAATTTTTCATTGAATATAAAATGTATAAAAATGATTTGACTTTTTCTTTTGTCCCTCCTAAAATATTTTTGTAGTAATTTTTACTTGAAAAATATTTTTCTACTCATAAAACATTATTTTAAATTTGCATGTAAGTATTTATAGAATTTAGATTGTATTTCAAATCTTGAGGATATGGCCTTGATAATTTATATTTTCTACTAGAAGAAAAAATGAATATTCTCTCATTTTTTTAAAATATAGTAGAGAATATGGTCATAGATTTCTCAAATTTGTAACATTTGATTTTTTTCTAAGTAACTACATGCATAAATAATTCACTCTCAAAGAACTTTGTTACTCTCATAGATGAGATTTTTTTTACACGTACATACATTCACCTTAAATATATACTATGATTTAACTTTTCTCATTGGAGATATTTTAGGGCCAACACTAATATTCAAGGATAAGAAAAACAAACAATCTTTTGATGGAATTTTCATAGTCTCATATAACAGAGGCTACATATAATAGGGCTCACCTTTCTTATGTTGATCCATTTTTCTCTTTTCCTTGGGTAAAATATTTACACATAGACATTTATAAAGAAGATTGTATGAACATGAACAGAGTCTAAAATACCCATATGCATGGTCCCTAGGAATCATAAAACTAATTTATCCATCACATCAACACTTTTTTTCTTGAAATCTATCAACTATAGATTTTGTTTTACTAATTAGTGATTTAACATCTAGTTTTCAAAATTGTATAATTTTATGACTCTTGACTATATATGGGTTATTTATTAGAAATTAATTAATAAAAATGCTTCATTGATGATACAATTATTTCCTTCCATTCATAATTTATAAAAGAAACATGCCTTTCTAGATATATTTAGCTAATGATAATTAAATTATATTTATCCCTTTAAGGGGAGGCTCATCTTGTTCATCGTAATAGGTGACAAAATGCAATGAATAATATATTAAATAGTTATCCTTTGTGATAGAAATAAATTATAATGCATCATTTGGATCATGTAAATGTACCTTCCTAGGTACATTCTTAGGACATTATATTACTTTAGGGGAAATTTATCTAGTTACTTTATGCAATGTAATAAATGCACAAGTGCCAATGTGCAAGTTGTATATGTGCAAGGTGTCCTTTGCATAGCTAGGTAGAGTATTGGCCAAGGAACCTATCTTCCTATATAAAAATGGCCTCATTGTAACAAGTAGGATATAGAAGCTCAGAGTATATTTGTAGGTAGTAACATAGTGCTATGTATATCACCATATATTGGTGATGGGTACAATGTAGTCCAGTAGCTTTTTTCATGGATTTTTTATTTCCTTCATAGATACATTGTACTCATTTTTATCATTTCTATTTATATCATATTTCAGTAATCTCACATATTTAGTTTCTTTCATATTATTCTGCATCTTGTGATTGCTATCTCCCATTGCATACTGCATCAAATTCTATTAGTGGTATCAGAGCTACGATAGATCTTCTGATAGTAGATCAATAGGAAAACCACCATTATCATTGAGCATGAGTTTTTTTTCAACCTGTTGCACTACTAGACTAGCCACTGTGAAAAAATCTTAGAAGAGTCTAGGTGGTAGAATTAGGGAGAGCCACAAGTGAGGACTAAAAGAAATATCAGTTCCAAAAATATTAGTATTATATTTGGCTAGTCTTTCCATAGAGTTACAGGAAAAACTTGTGAAGACTAGGACTCAACATTCAATTCACTAGATTGACAAATCATCTAGTGAATATTATTTAGGATATGTGGAATTTGTTAACTATTACCCAAAATTTCTTTTGTTGTAAAAAATTAATTCTCAAATGATTGGGACACCTCCTACAACATAAATCTAGGATACTTCAAATTTGTTACCCAAAGGTTGGCATGCCTTCATAGTGTACAAATGATTTCCTTGTACAATAAAAGAATACTATAGAAGAATACTTCTGAAGAAGAATCATGGTAAGTTTAGGATACTGGAGATCTCCATTGCTATATTGATAACTTCACAAAAGAATAAAAGGCCAAACAAGACATGTTCCAAAAGAAAAGGCTATAGAAGCCTTGATCCAAAAGAAAAGACTACATAATCCTTGGTATTGAAGAAAAGGCCACAAAAGTCATGTCCTAGAAGAAAAGTCCACAAAATCTTTGATACTGAAGAAAAGACCATATAAGAATTGATACTAAAAAAAGGCCACAAAAGCCTTGATATTGAAGAAGACTCTATAAGAGAATATCTGATTCAAAAGCATATTAATATTTGAGAACTTATACTTTGCTGGAGGGAAAGGAGATTTAGTGAGTTGGAAAACTTCCTACAAGGAAGTTAAAAAGAGTATCTTCTTTAAAATAAATCTAGAACCTAAAGCAAAATTGAAGTTAAAGAGATCAAGAGAATATCTCATTGAATAACTTACAATATTGGAATAAGAAAGACTAGAAGAGTCTTTCTCAAATCCAAAAGTAGCAGAATCAAAGATCTAGAATAATATATCATGACCAACACTTCTAGGAGTAGAATGTTGAAGAAAAGATCTCAAGGAAGACCAAAAGAAGCTGCAATATCAAAAACCTTGGGTATGTCTCAACGAGCATCTAGTAAAAGGTTTGGAGAGCCTTACTGAATAAATCATCAAAGGAGAACTCATTAGATAAATTCACTATAGAATTTAGTAAAATATTTGGAACAATTGTCATCATCCAAAAACAATACCAAAAGAAGAAAAAGAATTTGGAAAGGAATATCAAATCTCAAAATACCTCAAGACATTTAGGATCTTGAGAAGAAGATCCTGCTTGAAGTCAAAATTCGGTAAGAAGATTTGAATATAGGAGAAGCATACCAAATCTAATATATTTGAATATTATCTCTCATAGCAAGAAGTCACCATTTCAAATACTACTTCTGCAAATCTACAAAAAAAGGAAAATATTGCTTAAAGGATCAAATCATCAAAACCTAGGCTCATAAAAGAAAGTTCAAGATCATTTTTTTATGAAGAAGAAACTAAGCAGTAAGATCCCACTCAAAGTATAAACTTGGTGATCTCAAACACCAAGATCTACATCCTTTATAGAAGATACAAAAGATCTACAAATTATTTCAAAAAGGGAAGAAACTATTCATGCAAGTAGATTCATTAATTGGATTACTTATTAGATATGTTAAAATACCTTAATTTGGATTAGAGTTGTAAAAGAAGAAAATTGAATTAAAGTCTTCAAATTTGCAAAAGGAAAATATTCCTTTTAAGTTTCATTTGTGCATTAGCTTTGGAGTTTATTATATTACAAAATTACAACTATTTATCAACTACCAAATACCTACTTTGGAAAGAAAAAGAAGACTAGTTCCTACAACTTTGTTTGTAGTGAAATTGTAGAATAACTCTTGAAGATTCATTTTAAATTATTCCCTATTAGTTGTAGTAAATTTATTAAGTGCATTATTTTTAGATTTTATTTGAGTGATAAGGTGAAATTGTGAGTGCATTAAAAGTGAAATATTATTATATTTATTTGCACTATTCTATTGCTATCAAAAAGATTATTGTTTATGTTCTTGAAAAGGACACAAAAATAAAATTTGACAAAGTTTCTAAAGATACTATTAGTGCATAAAACTATGCAACATATAGTGGCAAAGTGAAGCCATGAAAATATGTTAGAATCCTCCAAAACTTGGATAAGAAGACAACTAACCAAAATCAGAAATAGAATCTTCAAATATTGAGACTTGGTGAGTCTCAAATCCAAAGCAGTATAGGGTTAGTTGCATGGAGAAAAGTGCAGAAAATTACGTCAAATAAGGAGCTTCTATCTAGTTCTATCTAATCTTGGATTTTTCATAAAAGTATCCAATAAAAAAGAGGAAGGTTTCTAATTAAAGAGACAACCTCAAAACCCCTACATTACATTTAAAACTTTTGTGAAAAAACCAAAAGTTCAGACCTAAAAAAAAGAGTGTAAAAGAGGGTGCAATAAATATTATGTTATACATAAATTTATTACATTATATTGTACTATCCTAATCTGGTTTATATAGGAAAGAGGAAATATTTGAAGGTGCCTCAAATGCACATTATGCATAGGGTAAAACAACCAATAGTAGTTGAATACTTGCACACTCTAAGAATGGAAAAATAGCACCATAGAAGGGTTATGTTCTCTACTTCATGGATAGTTTTTTTTTTTTTTGAAAAAAAAATAAAAAATAAAAAATAAAAAATAAAAAAATAAAAAATAAAAAATAAAAAATACTTCATGGATAGTTGAACCTACAAGAAATCAAGGCATAAAATAAAATAAGGGAGAATAATTATATTCAGGTCTAAAAAAGGAGCATAATAGGTTGAAGGAAAGCAAGACATACGTAGGAGCGCTCTATACCATTATTGGAGCTCCACCAAAGCTCCACCATAGCATTGCTTCTCACTCAAGACACCATCAAAAGCATATACATCAAAGAAAAAAAAAATAACAAGATTTTCTAATTATGATAGCAAAGGGTTACATTGAAGGAACAAAGATCCATGCACAAGGAGGAAGTGACACTTGTCACTTGGAAGAAAACCCTAATATTCCATCCATGAGCACTCATATTTGTCAAAGAAACATTACTAACAATAGGTTGGTCCATAAAGAAAGTATGAGACACTTGTCTACAAAGAGAACAAGCACTCACCTTAATAATGTAACTCCCAAGTGTTACCTATTGGATGCTACAAGTGTCATCTAGCATCTTTCCTTCCTCAAGTTCTTAAGAAAAAATGGTTGTACCACTTGACACTTAAATAAATATTCCATTCCATTTAAAGGGTGCCAAACACCAAGGAATTCCAAGCATTTTATTGGAGGGAATGGCCAAAGCAGAGGCATTACTATTATAGTCATTTCACACCCAAAATTAATTTTGATTATTATGGTCTTTGTATAGTGTAAGTTAATATTTATTCCAATTTTAAATGTTCTTTCTTTTTTGGAAGTTATAAGGTTGACAAATCAAGGTTAAACTTAGAAGAATTTAACCATATTGAAATCCATACCTCAAAGGGAATAATTTATCAAATTAATATAATATTTGTAATATTAAACTTAGGAGTAATAAGGGTTTTTACTGGAAATTAATTTTAAAATATTTGCAAATATTTCTATGTTCTAATTTTCTATATATGGGTGCTATAAGGATTACAACACCAAATTAGGTTATTGATAAATTAGAAACATTAAAATCAAATACTAAGGGATAATAAAAGAGGTTATTTAGTTTTTTTCTAAGTTTATAAATTTATAATATCCTTATCTCAAAATTTCTCAAAATGGACAAAAGATATCCAACATTAAACCTCTTAAAATTTGGGAAAAATGCAGAGCTCAATAAGATCAAGAAGGGATAAAATAAGTTGATTTTGGAATTTACAAAAACAGCCAAAAATTGAACTACATTTTACAAAAAGCACTATATCATATTCCAAAATCACTAGGGAGTCATAAGGTATTCTATAAAAAATTATAATAATAGCATCTACAAAATATTATCATCTTCTAAATCCTTTGGGGAGATATAAGATTTCTACAAAACCTAAAATTCCATTAGGTGTATATACTCTCATTACTAGGGAGACATAAGGAATCCTACTAAACTAAGGATTAATAAAGGTTTTATCAAATCAAGCTTATATACTTCAATTAGGGATCATATATCCTAATATAGAGAGTCATAAGGTAGACTACAATGAAAATTCTATCACATTTATTCAATTCTAATTATACAAATGGAAAAAGGAATGTCATACAATGAATGTAAAATTTGCTCCAATAGGAAGCATTCTACAAAACATGAAAATATGGGGTACATTGACTTAGGAGCTAGTCATCATATGATAGGAAATATACAATGGTTTGACTGCCTTGAAGATGTTAAAGACTACAGACTAAGAATTTTAAATAGCCAAACTTATCCTATACATGGATATGGATGTGTAACACCTCACAAATCATTTCCAAATATTCTACTACAAAAAGTATTGTATGTTCGTAGATTAATATTCAATCTCATTTCAATAAGCCAGTTAGTTGAAAATAACTATATGATCAACTTTGGATATATGGATGAAATCAATACATGTATCATCATGAATCAAGGTGAAATAAAAGTAACAAGATAAATCCATGGAAATACATATATCCTAGACTCAATGGAAATCTCACAAGATATTGTGGTGTTTCAAAATGATAATATATTTTCAGAGAAATGGATTGGAAAAAATGAAGAATCAAAAGACCACAAAGGTAAGCATAGAAGAATAAAAATAAATAAGATGGAGGACAATTGCACCATACTCTACTCAGTCATCACAATCAGAACCCAATAAAGATACTTGTAAAGAGAACAATAAAGGTGGTTGGATAGAATATAAGGATGATGAACCTTAAGAAGCCAAAGATCATTCAATCGAAGAATATCCACATTGAAAACAAAAGTCTTCAATATTCAAATAATGTAATACAGGTATGTGTTATAAATATATTATATTACATTATTTGTATCATGTAAATGTTCCTTCCTGGGTATATACTTAGGACATTAGATTACTTTAGGGGGAAGTTATCTAGTTACTTCATGCAATGTAATAAATGCACAAGTGTTAATGTGAAGTGTGTATATGTGCAAGGTGTCCCTTGCATAGCTAGGTAGAGTGTTGGCCAAGGAACCTATCTTCCTATATAAAAAATACCTCATTGTAACAAGCAAGATATAGAAGCTCAAACCATATATCGGTGATGGGTATAATGTAGTCCATTAGATTTGTTTAGGGAGTGTCCATTTCATCCATATCTACATTGTATTCATTTTCATCATTACCATTTATAGCATATTTTAGTCATCTCACAGATTTACTTTCTTTCATATTATTTTGCATCTTGTGATTGTTATCTCCCATTGCATACTGCATCCAAATCTAGCACTTTGTATCTATGTTGGTATGTCCCATGTAATAAGTTGAGGTAATATAAAATAATTGATTAACCATGCTACAATTCACTATCCTTGCTATATTATTATCAAATTATGGAGAAGATATAAATTTTCCATGAAGAAGAGATTTTGTTTATGCTAATCAACTCCTCAACTATGGAAATCTAGACTTGGATGTTGTACTAATAATCATGGAAAAAAATCATCATTAATATAATAATATTTTTCACAAATCAAATGGTATTAGACTAATCTTTTAAGTTTCTTAACTTTCAAGAAGGAGAGATAGGTTCAAATATTGCTAATAAATAATACATAATGGCTAAGCTATTGTAACACCAATATGTAGTTTTGATGTAATACAATTGGGGCTTGTGTCATTGATATATAATCATGTAGAATATAATGTTTCTTACCAAAATATCAATGCTAAGATTTCAAATCCACTTGGCACTCAGTAATTACTCTCATACTCTAACATTTCATGTGCATGCTTGACATCACAAAAGTATCAACGACATCTTGCTTGGATTCATTCTATACATATTCTATGCTAGAGGAGAAATAAATATCAAAATTATTATAATATAAAATGTAGGCCAAAATCTAAAAATTTATATTATGTGTCCTAATAATTATCTTGATATTCAATTTTATTCTCCCTTATTATTATTATTATGGTAAATGAAAGGGTTTTGAAATGGCCCCATAAATTTTACATTTTCTAAATAGAAAAATCACTTCCAACACCTACATATTGCAAAATTTAGACTAAAAAAGAGCATACTACATACTTAGATACAATAATTTTGATTTAGATCTATCCCATGTAGATTTAGAATTTATTAAATTCAATCTATTTATTTTATTTAGAATATTCAATATATTTAATCAATTCTCTATTAGAATATGACCAGATCTCAAATTCTACCTTTCTTGAGAACTTTGGAAGCTTCCACTTAGTCTTTATTCAATATCTAGTTTTTTTTAATTATCTCATGATTCTCAATTTACTTTAGCTTCCTTTAAAACTAAGCCCATGCTAATATAAATTTTATAGTGATCAATTCCCCCTATGGATTTAGCATAAGAAGTAATTTCCTCTTTTATAGTTATAATCACTAAAGCCTTTGGAAAAACATCATTCCATACTTGGATCCATCTATCTAAATTCCCATGTTTGTCCTAACATCAGCCATAGCATCACCTTCCTTGTATATGTTTTGAATAACAAATAATTCCATGTATTATAGTATATTCATTGCATCCTGAATGATACTTTAAATACTCTAGCTAGTAGTTTGTTTGGTATTCAAATTATTTATAATATTCATAGAATACCCTTCCACTATAAGCATCTTAACATTCATATTTTTGTAGGACTTACTTCTATAATCATGGACCTCACCTCTACTACATGGTTTTATATAAGGAAAAAATTCATTGCATAATAATATATCACTACCCCTAATATAGATCTCAAAACCCCTCCCCCTCGATCATTCATTAGATTACCTTTATATGATCCATAAAAAAATAGTTTTACCCTCTCTAGGGGTGAGGATCCCGTCTCACCTTTCACTTTGGATAGATAATTTGATTTTCTATAGCTATTAGTAGTACATATTCTGGTGTTATTTCCTTCTCAAAATTATTTTCATTGATTTGGTTGTGCATATTAACAATCATTTTTTTAGTAGTGGGAGCTTTGATGCTTTTGATAATGATCTCTACACTACTAGCCTTATTCTAGAAAACTCGTTTATTCCTCACCCTATATATCTTCCAACTAAAATGGATGAATATAAATATCAAAATTTTATTTAATTGGGGGTTATGATAAGGGTTAAACCAACTTTCCCATAAGACCTCCAAATACTTTGCTATCACCTATTGTGTTTTAAGTGACTAAAGAAGCATATGCAAAACCTCCAAAGAAAGGGGGAAATGGTCAAAAATATGATCAAATGTCCCCTCATCCCTACAACATATATAATACCTATTATGAATGATCATCCCTATTCTTCTAATATTAACCACCATCAATATACAAATAATTAAAAATACCTTTGGCAAGAGATATTTAATCCAAAATTTGTGTGAGGGAAATTTTTTATTCTTTGTATCCCTTTCAAAGAACAAATATGAGTTAACAGTAAATATTACTTTAGGGTTAGGACCCCAAAAGAAACAATCATCTTCTATATTGAGTTGTAGATAGCAATGTTGTAAGTTGATATTGAGAGAATTAAGCCTACCTTGCTTAAGCATCAGGTCCTTCCAACTATAACTTGTGCCACACTCTATAATTATATTCTTCCTTATTGTACTCCTAAACTATATTTCTATACTTTTTCTTTAAAGGTCGAATGATACACTTCTAGTAATTATTAAAAATTAAAGGTCTCTCTCTGACCCATGCATCCTTGCAAATTCATATCTTATCACCTCTTCCTACCTATCATCTTCAAACTTTCCAAAATATAGTTCATATTTTAAGTTCTCATTCCACAAAGATGATCCTAAATATGGATTTAAGCTATATGAAAAAGGGTATTTTTTTCTAAATATATTATGTAGAGAGGATTTAAGCCTAACAATAATCATATTCAAGCATTTTTCACCATATCACTTTGGCCATTAAAAACCTATTCATATGCTTCACTTTTTTTATGTCCAGATTGTCTTATTACCTAGGCTTTTAAACTTTCTTCCATGCAACCAAAATAATCCTCTATTGCTATTTTGCACCAGTCTAAATAAATTTCCTCTGCACTCTCTCCAATTTCTCAGCCATCGATGTTGATATTTTAAATAAAGACATCATGAAAATGGGTAGGTTTTGGAGGTTTATACTCAATATTTGTAATTTACTTTCATGAGTAAGTGAAGAAGGTTTCTATTAAATATCTCAAGCACTAAATTCTAGTCTTCTCATTTCATTATACCTACAAAAATGGGTATTCCAAAATATACAATGGGTAATTTATCCATTTTATAAGCAAAAGTTATTGTAATTTGATTCTATCTAAGTTAGGGAGTTTTAACAAAGAATAATATACATTTCAAGAAATTAATTTTTTGATCTAAATTTATTTCATAGGTTTTAAAAATTTGGCTCATATTATCAACTTTGACAATTGATGACTCTAATAAATTATGGTATCATCAACAAACTATTGATGAGCAATTATATCTAAATATGATACCGATACAATTCGTTTAATCAAGGTTGCATATTTTTATTGTAGTTAAGCTTCCTCCCGGATACCTAGACACTGTTATGAATAGATAAGGTGATATACAATCACCTTGTCTCTACCCTCTTTTACATAGAAAGAAACCTATTGGTTATCTATTTACTATCATTAAATACCAAAGAATGGAGGTGCAAACCATGATCCAAAGCCTCCAATTTGTCCCAAAACCAAAATACTACAACACTTTATCCAAAAAATACTAAGGGACTCTGTCATAGGCTTTATTCATATACAAATTCAACAACATGTCTTCTAATCCTCTCATTCTTAAAGTGTAGAGCCTCATGAATAGGTATTATCCCATCCAATATCTACCTTTGTTTAACAAAACCACTCTATTGGGAGGAGACAATCTTAGGTA
Source organism: Wollemia nobilis (assembly GCA_028583015.1). Classification (NCBI taxonomy): domain Eukaryota; kingdom Viridiplantae; phylum Streptophyta; class Pinopsida; order Araucariales; family Araucariaceae; genus Wollemia; species Wollemia nobilis. Next base: position 5,286,796 of record JAQPPZ010015929.1, read on the forward strand.
AAATACTCTTTAGTCTATTGGCTAAAATATTTGTTAAAATTTTATAAATGGAATTGCATAGGCTAATTGGGTGATTTTTTTTAGCATGTTCGTTTCTTGATTTTTTAGAACCAAAACCAACAGTGTAGAATTACATTCCTTGAGAACTATTTTTTCTTGTTAAAATGCTAGAAAAGCCTCTAACATACCATTCTTAGTAATGCACCCATAATTCTAAAAGAAACAATTTAGAAAACCATTTGAACCCAAGGATTTATCCTTATATATGCTAGAAACTACCCTATTCACCTCCTCAGAGAAATAACTATCCAAAAAATATTTATTTCACTACTCAACAAATGGAAATATTCTTCAACAATTTGTTAACTAATTTAACATTTTTTACATATTCCATGTTGTAGAGATTTTGAAAACATAAACCACTTGATTTTTAATATCCTCTTCCTATTTTATTTGCATGCCCTCTCTATCATAAAAATTCTTATTCTATTATATGCCATATGTCTAATAGTTGTGAGATAAAAAACTAGGTGTTTGGATCTCCTTATTTGATCCATGAAGCCCTAGATTTTTATCTCCAATGGACTTCTTCTTGGGCTAATAAAGTGTGGATATAAGATAGAAGCACCTTTTTTTCTATCTAATTCTTGTATGCACCCCCAATTTTAAATTTACTCTTCCACATCTTCCAAGCTATAATTTAGATTACTTTATCTCTCTTTTAGATTACCAAAAACCTCCTTGTTCCAAACCTTTACATTTTTTAGCTTCAAAGAGACATGGAATATTTTGGACCCCCTACTATCAATGTTCCACCATTCTAAAATATTTTTATCTAAATAAGTATGTGACATCCATGTTAACTCAAATTTAGAAGGTCTACCTTTAACACTTCACACTTCCAACACTTTAAAACTTTGTGGTAAGGGCCTTAGAAATAAAGAAATAATTTCATTCCAAATTCATTTTATACATAAATTTGTTAGTCTTTATTCCAAATACATTTTATATAGAGAGAAAGTTTCACTCAATATATAAAGAATATTAGGGGTACTTGAGGCACTTAAGTTCTTTAAAATATTTAATACATATCTCATTGTCATTTGAATATCAACATAAATATTTAATTAAGAGATTTCAAATCTAATAACTCATCACCAAATAAGACAATTATCAATTTTAAGTTTTCTTAACTCTTAAAAGTTAAATTTCAAAGGATAACCCATGTCATCACTCAAACCAATGTGATTGATACTATCATTTTCAATATGAAGGAAAAAATTGCTAGACTATTGGATACTACTACCACAATGAGTATCAAATTTAGTTGAGACAAGGGACTCTAATGTAAATATGATGAAAAATGGGCCATGGGACACAAGTACAAAATCCAACATCTCTACTTCTTGGCTATGAGTAATCATTTATATTCTTCTATAATTCCAAGACTATGAATTTAGTGTAGAAGCATCTAGGTTTAGTGGATGTAGAACCTCCAATTGATAGTTAGGAATAAGAAATGCCTAAAGTTTCTCTAAATTCCATTGTTAAAATAACTACCCCATAGTGTATGATAGTCCAAAGATTTATCAAGGGGTATACGGTTTTGATCCTATTAAAATTTTGTAGCACTAATAATTTCACTAGTCCAATTATAGAAAAATGGGTAGATTGTTTCATTTATAGTCATGAGGAAGTCCAAGTAAAAATTTCCAATGGGGGCATCATAACTTGTACTAGGAAGTGTTAAAATGTATGTTTTCCATTAGGGACTATCACTACCAGACTAATATCTATGTAGTTCCATTCATTGGAGTTGATATGATATTGGGCTATCCTTGGTTATGGACATTCAGAAAAATATTCAATTATTTTTTAAAAATTTGGTTGAAATTCACTATCAACAATAGAACCCATACCATTCAAGGTGTGAAAACTAGGAATCCCAATCCTGTAACATCCCACTAGATTTAGTGACTAATTAGGAAGGTCCATAAACTAGTTATAGGAATATATTATTAAATGCAATTGTATGTTATTAAAGAAGGGTAGGTACCCTTAGAATTTTTAGTGGTCCTACTTAAGAATTAATAGGTCTTCCTTGAAACCAAGCATCTACTCTATACATGGAAAATTGATCCAATTTGAGTGGGCAATCTTCCTTAGTACCCCTAAGAGACCCTCAACCCATGCCAAGAGAAAGGAAAGACCTCTTTGCCTCCCTATTCTAATTTTTTTATCTTTTAGAAAAATTGTTCCCCATATTTATGAGGTGCGACTTCGTGCTAGCGATATCGCGCCCAATGAATTTTTTGTTTTAAACCTAATTTTTAATTTAATTTTATTCTTATTCTTCTGATCCTGCTTAGACCTAGGTTTAAACCCTCCAGTGTGTTTTAGCTTTGGCAGTGAGTTCATTTTTGCCCACATTTTCCCTCCAATTTCATATATAAAAGGAAGGATATTTTTGCCAAATCAATAAGATGCGAGATATAAATTTTGATGTGTGATCTTAGTGAAAAATTCTTATTTTTGATTAATATCGAAATATTTATGATAGTTCATTCTTATTCCTTTGTTTTCTCTGCTACAAGCTAACCCTAAAGTGCAAATTTCAGATTTATATTCTATTGCATGGATTGGATTTTTTTACTATGTGACTTGGTGGATACATGGTGTAGTTCAGAGAGATAGAGTGCCCACTCGGATGCTTCAATATTATCTTCTTTCTTCTACGATGTCCATTAATGTTTTATTACTTTGTTTTTGGTATTTATTTCATCTTCTACACTTATTTTTTATTTTTTATTAGTCTATAGTGATATCATGCTCGATCTTAGTGAGGTGCAACTTCGCTTATCCTAATTAGGGAAAATTAGTTTACAAAATCAAAATCGTGTCCCATCCAAGTAGGGTGTGGCTTTGCTATTGTGTTATCATGCCCACTCTAGGTAAGGCATGATTTTTCCCTAGGGTACACCAGGGGTAATTTCTAGATTTTGTTTTCACTATTGCATTCCATTTTTCTTATAGATCATATTGTTACACTCTATTTTATGTTCTCTATTACTGTATTTCTATTTTATGATTAATTCTCAAAAGGTCAATTTTCAATTTTGACATTAAATATCATCTAAAAGGACCTAGGGGACTTGATTTTTGTGCCTCCAAGATCTGTTACACAACATTCTAATAAGACCCCCTAATGCTAATTCTATTTTTCCAGTATTTAATGAGTGATCTTGCAAAAACAAGTATCCTTGATATCATTGGACAAGAGGTAGAAAAGACTAAATCAACCACTGGTCTAGATAAGTGTTGTACTCATCCTATTGGTTGAAAATCTAATTTAATTATTGATTCTTAGGAATATGAAAGTGAAAGGCATTTAGTTTGCATGGAGGGATAATTTGTGTGCTTTTATTTTGTGTGTTCTTTGCTTTAAAGGTTTTCTAAAATAAAATTCTAGGTTAGTGAGCATCCAAAATAAAGAATTGTTTCTAGGATAGCTCTCGTATGCTTACACTTTGTTTTCAACTTTTTTTTTTTTTCTGTATTATCCTTTATATTTTTTACCTTAGATCTTTAAAGACCAAACTTAGGTGTTTGTCTTGAAATTGAATACATCAAGCTATCCTAAATATCATAAGGAATTGGAATGAGTCCTTAAACCATTATTGGTTAACCCTTCCCACTATCATCAAGCGTAGAGTACAACATACCCGTATGGTTCACCCCACAAAAGGTTCCTTCCTTATGGATCTAGCCTTTTGTTTAGGAATTGTATGCAGTAAGGTAGTTTTCCCCCTGTACGTATTTGGTGAACCCGATGTGAACACCTAATTTTCCTTTAAACACTAAGAAAGATCATTAATTTTTTTTGGAAAAATATATAAGTAAATAAAATGTACTTGTTAGTGTTTTATCCTATTTGTTTTTCACTACTTCTAATGGAACCTTTCCTTAGAATTTAGAGGAAAAAATTAGAGTTTGATTATGTTCCTTTCAAAGATGATCATATTGATAGGGAAGACCCTAATGTAGATCAAAATATAAAGAAGAGGTAGATATGAAAACTAAAACTAATCTTGATCATTCTTTTGGACCTAATGGGAGTTATGTATTTTTATCATTTGATCAAATTTGGGAATTCATGAAAGCTCAAAAGGAAAAACTATTGGAATATGTGGAGCAAAAATCTCATCTTAAAAAAGAGGATTCTACTCCTTCCACTCCCAATAAGTCTCCTTTGATTCATCATGTTATTACTACATCTCAACCCTTCCATCAAAAAAATTTTAAGAACCAAGTGACTTGTGCCATTACTAATACCACCAATATTGGAGGGAATCTATAAGTCCCTCTAACTAGTAGTGGCCCAAAAATTTATTCTCAATTTCCTCTTTTATCCTCTAATATCAACATTATTGCTTCTATTCCACCAAATTTTAGTTATCCTTAAAGTGCCACATACAACCAAAGTATCCAAATATTGAATCCAACATTAGGGTTTCAACATACATATATTTCTTGTTTGGGAAGTTTGGGAAACATACATAGTAATCCAAAAATGTAGAATTTGATAAGTATTGTGAAGAAATTGGTTTTAAGAATAGATATGATTTGACCTTCAAGGTTTACATACAACTATGAAGAAATATATATCCAGACATTGGATCCTACTATTGTTGCTAGACCTTATCTTAAGCATTTTTCTATTCCATATTGCCAATCTATAAATGGGATGAAGATCCAGTAGAGAATTTGAGAGGATTCAAGATAGCTTATCATGATATTATTTATAATGCTATGATTTTATTAAAAATATTTCCAAAGAGTCTTGTTGGAATGGCATTAGAGTGGTATTATCGGTTGCCCAACTTTTCTTTGAATATTTTTGAGAAGACTGTCAAGATGTTTGTTCATGAGTTTCTTATATTGAAAATGAAGTAACAATGAGAGATTTATATGATTTAAATAAAAGTAAAAAAGAAAGTTTTTTAGAATTCCTAGCTTGTTGGAGAATTTTAGTTGGCTGATGCAGATAACGTATGTCTTATAAATATATGCTTGATATATTCATTGGTAATTTATAAGAACATTTATCGTATGCTATATAAAATACTATTTTCACATCCTTAGATCAAAAAATTGAGTTGGCCAAAAAAGTGGAACAACCTCTCATTAGAAGATGTCAACTAAAGATTAAATAAGATAAGCCAAATAAGTCTCAACCTAAGAAGAAGCATATATGAGGTAATAGTTATAGTAGGTTTGTTAAAAATGTCACTAACAACCTACAAAATATTGTGCTTCAGAAACCACCTCAAAGGAATTTCACAAGACTTAATATCCCTATGGAAGCATATTTAAAGCAACTATTGGATATTAAAGCAATAGAATTACCTCCAGTAAGAAAGCCATATACTACAACTCATTGGTATAAGGTAGTTTAATATTACACTTACCATAGAGTAGAAGGAAATTGGATGAACACTTGTAAGATTTTGAAGCATGTGTTTCAATATTTGATTGATGTGGGACACATTGATTTAAAAAATATTCAATCAATGAGTAATAAAAATCCTACACAACAAGTTCCAACAACAAATCAAGATATGGGGATATTTAAGGATCCTCTACCTAATAATTATCAACAAGAAATCAATCAAGTGGCTCATAAAGATTATTCCCTATGCCATAACAATGTGGTTGGTATGGTTGGGGTAAATACATGGAAATAAGATTAGAATCAACAACATCAGTAAGGATAGTGTCCAATATTACAACTTAGTACCATTTTAAATGAGAATCAAAGAAGATATTAAGCTATGAGGATTCTAACTATAATATTGAGGCCACAGTCACATGTTTCATTTGATCTTTACAAGTAGTTAGCTAGTACATCATCAGAATAGTGTTATAACTTTTGTAGACTTCTATCGATCACATATATGCTTACAACAATAATCTATTTCCCTAGATATCCCTTTCGATGTCATAGTTGACACTATAGGTTGTTTTGGGATACATCATGTCTCATTCTTATATGATGATAAACATTCCTAAAACTTACATGGAGATTCATCACTTTACATCACCACACTTATTGGGGATACCCTTATCAAGTGAGTTTTTATTGATAATGGGTCCTCTCTCAATTTGTGTACATATCAATTGTTTCAAAAATTTGGATTAAAAGAAGAAGATTTAAAAAAAAATGATATCATTATTAAATATTTCAACAATGAGTCCCAAGAGGCCTATGGTGTCATATATCTCCCCTTAAAAGTGGGACCAAGGATATTGGATACTTTGTTTTATGTGGTATATTGTCCTACATATTTTAATCTTCTTCCTGGGTGACCTTGGATCCATGCTATGAAGGTCATCCCTTCTACTTTTCACCAGTGTCTCAATTTTTAATTCAAGAATCAAGTTATCACCATTCCGGGTGACCCTCGACCATTTGAATTTTTTAAATATAGAGTTAGTTCAAATTGATTCTTATTTGTGTCCTATTTATTCAAAAATTTCCCCATGTTCCTCATCACACATTTTTGAGCATTTTCAAAGTTTAAAAGTGAGTGAGGAACATAAGACCCATTCTTTCTCCTTGAATCATGATAATCAATTTCTTCAAGAGCCTGTTCTAAATCTATCCAAGCTACCACATTTACCTTGAACTATGGGCTTAACTCATAATAAGGGTGATGTTGTACACATTGGCATGTGTATTTTTATCTTCAGAGGTAAGGCTTATGAAGAAAAGCTTCTCAATGCTATCTCACTAATGACTATCCCCTTCCTAAGAAGATCATGTTCGGTATGGGATATGCAGGTAAAGTATTGGGACCACAACACAAGGGTATTCAAGAGCTCTTGGATTTTGATATTTGTCTTGCAAGATGTGGTATAGTTTTTATACCTAATAATAATGAACCTTTTTCTTTTAAGGATTATGAACATCTTATGACTTATGTAGAATACATGGAATATCAAAAGTTATCAATAGATGATAATAAAAGTGCTAGTTTTTATTTTCCTTCAAAGATAATGTCTTGTAATATGATTGGCTCTGTCTGTTCTAAAGGTAACTTTACTTCTATTTTAGAAAATGTCGATTATTTTTATGATAAATTTTATGTTAAAACGAATGGTTCTATTAGAAACTGTTGTGATTATCATGCCATGAATGTTGAATGAAGATCCTTGAAAGAGCTTCTTCATGATTTTGAGGATGTCTTCGATCCAAAAACTCATGGCACACCCATCTATTTTGGTAAAATGTATCGTGCATTTAGGCTTTGCATTTATTTTCATTCTCCATGAATGAATATATATATATATATATATATAACCAAAAAAAAATCATATAGTTGCATTTCTATTTGCATTCACTTGCCTACTCATATTGCAATATTTCTTGTCATCCTTGCATGATTGCTTGACATCTAAATTAACACCTTGCATGTTTTACTATCATAAATGATAAATACTACCTTAATATGATTAAGTTTCTAAATAATAGTGGATGGAGAATACATCCTTGACGAAGTTATAAGCTTCCTTATTCATACAATTAGTATGGATACTTAGAGAGGAAAATAATGGATTTGTATTCATTCTTGAGGGAATTTATAATGTTCCCTCCAAAGTCGATGAGACTTCTCCAAAATGTGATTCCAATGATTATCATAAACATAAGTAAAATGTTAACATTCATATGATGACTTAGAGAAAAGAACTGGTAGATTCCTGAATTGCATCATTAATTTTAAAGGAACTGGTGGATTCCTTTTTGGTATGAGAAATATGTTAATGTTATAATTATGATTTAGAGAAAGGAATTGGTAAATTTCCTTAATTGCATCATAAACATGAGATGGAATAATGGTATTATTTGACTTGTATTTGATTAAAAGGGATCACTAGATACCCTTATATACTTGTAATCTTTGTATCTTAAGTTTATGAATATGAGGAAAGAATACATTTTGGAGGTTGGGTTTTTTTCTGTAGGTTTTTTCCTATAAGTTTTGTCCCAGGATAAAACATTATTTCACTCTAATTTTGTGGGTTGATGTGTTCTTTCTTGTTCCTGTTACTTTTATTTTCAAAATGCAAATGATATAAGGGGATAATTATGCATGTTTATAATGGAATACTATTCATACAACAGTTTCATTTATGATGCTAAGAATGTATGCATTATTTCTAACATGTTGATGATTTAATGATATGTGCTTGTGCCATTTACTTTATGGATTAAATTGGTTAAATATGAAATATGTAGATAATTAGTTTTACTTCTAGTATTCAATAGTTGTGTGGAATTCATCGAAGCTATTCATAATGGAATATAATTTCTGCTTCAGTGTATCTCTCATGATATGTTTCAAATCTATGGTTATGATGAGTAAGTTTTATCATAAAAGGCTCCATTAGTTTATGTTAACCTCATAAACACTCATTATGGTTCGAATTAGAACACATTGAAATTTGAAGTGGAATAAAATCCACATGAAGGTAAAAATTAGTCTTGAACTGAGAAAAAAAACAAATATTATATCATAAAAGATAATATGTTGAGTGTGCATGAGGTGGGGTACACCCTTATTGGACAAGTAATATCCTTTTGTAATAAAATCAATGTGTACAAAAAAACAGTTGTCTAAACATAGGATGAACCATTATGTTTCTAAGATATTTAAAGTTATATAATCATATTTAAGATGACATTCCATGGATTCTTATCACAATAGTGATATTGTTGTCTTAGAAATATCTTCTATATGAAGAGAATAATCTCTAAGACCTATGAATAACCATTAATAAGGTTATTTCATCTATGATGGTTTTCCATTCGTGTGGTTCTCCATATTCAAGGAATTAACATACGTACTAATCTTGGTGGACAATATTTTTATTGGTGATTTCCCTTTTATGGGATGAAACTATACACTTGGCCATCGTTCTCATACCAATGGGGTATGAGGGTTTCATAGAAGCTGGTCACTTCTACCTTAAGAGACTCTGATCAAGTCTCAATAGCTCTTGATGCTATATTGCTTGATAAGATTTGATCCAAATGGAATGAGTCTATCTTAGGTCATGATTATGTCTCTTACCTAATGGAAAATGTAAGTGTTGAAAAACATTTGAGTGGTTGAGTAGTGATAATTTGGGTTGTTACAGTTGGTATCAGAGCATAGGCTAACTAATGGACTCTAGTTAAGGTCTAGGTTAGAAAATACTTGGGACATGAAACTAAACTTGAGATAAACTCCCACCACTTTAAAATCCACACTTGGTAAGTACAAGGTCAGTGTATGAAATCATGATGTTTGAGTTACTATTCCCCATGAGTAGATCCACGGTCGTTCGAAATTGGAAGAGCTAAGCGGACCCTCCTATATGGATTTTAAGTGGTGTACCTTAGACTATTTTAGGAAAATTAATTGGCATCTATGTCTCTTTACTTGCTTAATCCTTATGCTCAAGTGTGTATAAACCCTAATATTGTTCAAAGGTGAATAAAAACTCGACAAGTTGAAATTTGACCACTCGATAAAAATGAAAAAATAATGTTTTCATTAATTAATTTTTGTTACATTTTGGCCTTAGGCCATGATACTGAACGTATCAAATACAAAAAACTATGGTAGATTACTATTTCAAGTAGTAACAGTTCATATAGAGATAGTCATGGACCTGAACCTTTACCATGGTTAGAGATACCACTCTCCTTGTTGTAATCTAATAGATGTGCTTCACACTATTTAAGCACTAAAATGAGACATGAAGTGACGCATGTGGTATTAACCTCTACACAAGAGGATCTGATGGTAAAGGCAAAAGGACAAAACTCTTGATGAGAACGACTAAATTCAGTTTAGGAATTATCACCATAGGTGAATACAAGTGAGTTATTGCAAAATAACTACTGGAAATTTAAGAACAAGAGATAAACAAAACAATGTTTTATTTGTTTTGATTTTTGATCAATGTTACAATACATTTTGGGTGTGGAAGTTGTCCCAATATTAGATGAAGAAACTTCATACTTGACATGGAATTCTTTGGAAGAACTCCACGTGCATTCTGGCTCAATAATAAGTATGTCATCCAACCTTTCGGATGGTGGTTGCATGTAGTAAAGTATGCTATGCTATTTAAATTAGGTATTACTCATTATACCATGCATGTGGTATTATTTTCCAAAGAAAATTGGAACATAGAATAGTTGGACAAAACATAGAATATTATTAGACAGATTTGTTTTTACCAATATGCCAAAACTAGAAATTGGAAATAATAGCAATGGTAAAACAAACAAAAACATAGTATTAGTCATAATATGAGCTATCATAATATTTGAATAAATATGAGCTACGATCGGAGTAGATGACTGGAAGGGGAGTTTTGTAGAGAATTACAATATATTTGTCAAACACATAATACTTCCAAGGAGTGCCATGATGTCCGCATGATATGAGATTCATTTCTATAAAACACCAAGTCTGAGAGAATCTATTTTGAATTTCCTAGAATAAGTGAGATTATATGAACCTATGATACATAAGATTCTGATAAAGCTTACTATAAAAAGTATCCTTCCCAATGGTAACATATTTCTTGACCACGTCCAAATAGCAGGCTGGTAGAAATTGGAATGAAATTTATAAAGGATCACCTATTGGAGGTAACTAAGAATCTCCAAATTGGACATGGAAGGTCCAGTTAGGCAAACTAAAAAATTATTCAAACCACTCGAAGTGACTCAAAGGAATTTCAAAAGCTAAATAATTATGGGAATTATTCCTTAGCCACACATCACAAAGTGCATTTTGGGAAAAGGTATTGCAATATATCTATTCCATGGATATAAGGGCATTATGAGCTTCTATAGCTTGAATCTGTAAGTAGTTCTGTAATCCTTCTCTTTGTAAAAGCAACACTCGATGAGCCCAAAAAAAGATTCATAAAATTTGAACTACTCTTCCTCATAAGAAAACATGGTGGCTAATTACTGAACCAATTTCCTACCAAGAGGAAAGATAAGAGATTTTATATCTTCATATTTGATAAGGTGGTTGATGATAATAAATACTCATTACATATTTGAAAAATAGTTGTAGAAACCAAAACAGTACCAATCCGATTCTGTGACTGCAAAAACTGATTGCTTTGACACACACAGCCCCCAGGGCAGCCCTCAGAGGTTAAACAGTGGTCCTAACCACTTTTCCAGCAATTTTGGAAGGTCAAAAGGCAATTTGGCACATCCAGGCACTTTGCTCAGTATTCGTCTCACCCTAGGATGAATTCAAATTGGGATCCTTCTCACCTAGGGACGAATTCTGAATTCGTCCTCTGGTCAGGACGAATTCCAGGTTTAACGGGCAAAAAGAAAAATTGCACCAAGTGGCAGCCGAGGACAGTCAATTAATGCCTCCTGCCTTGCATGCATGTGTAGGTGGGCAGATTGGGCGTTAGAGGACTATCACAAGGGCAGTCATGGAAGCCCAAGTCAGGGAGGAGTCTCCTCCCTCTTGGGAAGGCATGGCCGCCACATGGCACCCTTGCATGCCCCTCCAAAGAGACCCCATGGGTCTATAAAATGGTGAACTTTCTCACCCAATAAAAGGACAAGTTGGAGGCATTTTCAAGCAACGAAGTGTTGCCAAATTGAATACCACCTTTTACCCTTTTGATTCACCTCTTCCACATCCTTGATCTCTTTCGCAAGAGAGGTCATTGGGTGGCTATTGGAAGTGTGAATCCGGACCCAAAACCCGACATTTGACCACATTGATCTACCAATTCTTCGACAACCCATTACAAGAGATTTTGGGCCCATCCCAAGTGGATTGGTGCCAAAATTAGGTTCTAACGATGGGCGGCCCGCCCAGGTGCCCCACACTTCTTAGTTTCATTTTAATTTGTTCTTTTGTCACTTGTTTATATTCCATTCCATTTTATGCTATTTAAATAGTTTATAATTTCAATTTTAGAATGTCTTGATCAAATATTGTCATCTTTTGTCGCTTTTGTTGTCCTCACTAACTTGCAGGTAGTGACGTCAAATTCCCATTGATGGAGGTCAAATTGGGAAAATCCGACCATCTGGGTCATCCCAAAATGCCCCCAATTAGCTAACCCCCATGTTTGCAGGTGTTTTGGAGCTCTCGAGATGCGACATTTGGGTAGGATCACTTCGGCATTTTGTCGTAGGAGAATTCGTCCTACCCAGAGACGAATTACAGTAGAATCCGTCCCGCCCAGGGACGAATTCAAATCGGCGGACAATTTCTTGACTGTTCTGATGGCAGTGGCCCTCTGGTAATGTTCCTTTGTCTCTGTCAAATTTGCAGGTTATTTGGAGTCATTTTATTTATCGATTTAGCTAATCTTATGCATGCATCCTCCATTGGTTTTTAGGATCAAACGCCTTATCTTTTGTCACAAGTGCTACTAATGACTTGTTGTGTCTTTGAACGTAGGAAGAGCAGCAAGAATCAAGGATTCATCAACGCAAGTGGCGGCAACACTTTGGCCCACCCATTTCAAATGTGGGCACGTGGAAGGAGGAATACTAAGTCATGATTGTAACCAAAACTCATTTAACGCTCCTAGCCCCTAAAAAGGGAGGAGGCGTCTTTGTAACCAAGATTAAGAGAGTTAAATAAAAAGGGCTATGCTTTATATGCTTTCTTTTATCTCCGTTCAATTCGTCTCTTTCATTTCATGCATTTTCACATTTTAGGACTTAAGCGTTTGTTTTGATTTTGAATGCATCGCAATAGTTTTTCTTTCAATCTTTCGGAATCTTGTGCTTTCAGTGGCGATCACGGTGGGACTTTGTCCCCTATGTTTTGAGATCACAGAAGCTGATCAAAACTTGTGTTTTTGTGCTTACAGGTACCATTTTTTGAACTCTGACTGTTATTCATCTTTTCCTGTGGTGAATACCTTATTGTAATTCATCTGACCCTAAGATGAATTCTAATTCATCTTAGATAGGGACAAATTTTGTACTATAATTCATCTCACTTAGGGATGAATTTCTATCTATGCATTTTTAGGGCCGAGGATCAGAAACAGCAGGTCTAGGCAGAGAAAGGTAAGGGTCCTAAACTATTCCTATCATTTTTTGCTTTTCTATTTCTATTTTCTGTCAATTTTGCCTTCTTAAGGAAAGTAGTTGCTTTTGCCTATTTCAATTTTAATTAAAATAAACCACACACACATCACGTGGCATTTTTAAACCAAGGAGCTGGTCGTAAGACCCCAGCCCTTGATCAAGACCAACGGTGGGTTCATCACCACCTTGGCTTGATTTTTGCATCCATTTACCCTGATTGTCATTGTTGTTAGGCGTAAATCTTGATGAAAGTTGACCGAGTGTCTTTGGGGTGATTCCCAAAATGCGAGGATAAGTCTTCTATGGTAGGTGTCATAAACAGGAAAATCCCCCTTTCGTACCGCCTATGTTCCACGTACCATCTGCTCTCACATACCTATAGTCTCCCTCTCGTAAGGGCGGGTATATAGAGAGGTTGGTATATCGGTCGGGCAATGGTATATTGAAGGGGCGACCATTTATGGGAGTCATATGAGCCTTCATTATGCATTTAAACGCTCTTCAAAACTTTCAAAAACAAAACAAAATCATCAAAACGCACTAAAACTAGTCTAGGACACACCATTAATCTTTAAAAGAGATAATCACCGTTTGTGTATGTGTGTGTTCATTTCCGCTTAGTGTAACAAAAAAAATCAGAATAATCATAAACAAAAGATAAAAATCTACGCATTTTGTCACTCGCTCCAAAAGCTCCAAGGATTCCCGCAATCGCTTGGTCACTCCAAAATGCCCCAAAGGTGTCCATGAACCCTTTGGTCAACCCAAAAGTGCCCCAAAGGTGCCCATAAGTGATGCAAGAGCATCCAACAAAATATGGGAAATCTTATTTTTTTTTCCTAAATTTTAGTGCATTTTGTCGAGGCCATAACTTCTCAACCGTAGCTCCGATTGACGTGAAATTTGACAGGGATCTAGTTGGGATATTTTTAAACTAGAGTTGTATTTCCCCAGAAAACCAGTTTTCGGGGCCAAATTCCATCATCTAGTGCCCCGAAATTAGGTTTTAAAATTGCTCACCTAATTTTTTATGCTTTTTGAGATGTTCGAAGGTTAATCTCTCCTAATGTATTTAGAGTTAGGACTTGAAACTTTATTTATGGCTTATCTATTGTAAGAGGGATGCGCATCCCAATTTTGGGCCCCATTTGACTCATTTCAATTTTAGGGTTTTTAGAGAGACATCGTCATGGTGCTCACCTGCAGCCAAGCCCAATCATGGGCGGATGTTGTGGGGAATATCCAAGGAGGCACAAGTCACCTTCGGTATAGCCCCAAGGATTTGGTCATACCACCTTGGCGGCCTGACACACAAGGTAGACCCCTCCACACCTTAATGGAAAGGGACTATAGGGGCACCTCTTCTAGGGGCACTCCTGTTCAGCATAGCACCCAACACACACCTATCCATGAGGGGTACATCCATGGGAGAGCTCCCTTAGATGCCCGCTATGAGTGGTCACTGCATGATGAAGTGCTAGGTCAACATAGGGGGTCCTACGGGGGGGAACCACATGATTACACTATCCCTCCTTCACCTCCCTCTATTGTCAGGACTACAAGGACAAATCCAGAGCACAAGGCTCCTCAAGCAGGGCGAGCCAACTCCACCCGTCCCTTTTTCACTTATGAAAGAGAGCACGAGGAAGACCCCTACCTTCCTTGAGAGCAATATATAGTGTGAGAGCAATACGCCTCCGCACCTGCTATCTATCAAGACCACTCACTGAGGCCAAATACCCAAGGGAATGCTGCTACCCCCAATAGAGGGAGGTGGCTTATAGAGATCTCGGATCACCATGACCGAGATAGATATGTAGGAGAGGCGTCTAGCCCTTCTAGACATGAGACGATAGGACCAACTATCTTAGAATTTTCCAAACATGTCGCCCGACATGTGCAACTCATGCAACTTGAGCTAGAGCGACTACAGTTAGAGGAACTATACCATATTAACAAAGAGCACCTTCAATGCCAGAAGGATGAGTTGTTCCAACACACTATGCAGGAGAGGACTCCAACCCCTCACACGCATAAGACAAAACATTATGAGAGGCACAACCCCTGGGTGCGAGACAAGTCTCTGTGACCTTATCGAGCACCACCCCCGATGCCTCCTAGACATGAGTGGGAGGCTACTCCTATAACCAATGATGGGTGCCTTCCTCAGGAACCCACCCAAGTCTATGGGCCACCCTTAGAAATTCATCAAGAAGCCTCTGAGGAATCGAGCGAGGAGGAGAGCGGGATGAAATGCACTACCAAGGCATGGGGGTGCTACCTGGCCACCCCTCCATAGGCCCCAAGTTCCTCAACAAGAACCAACCAAAGAGGAGGAGCTCAAATCCCCCGATACATGCAAAGTGCTAGAGCACTTAGAGTCGATAGAGACCAAGATTTTGGAGCTCCCAAGGCCCAACTTACATGAGGCTCCTTTTGAAGAGGATCAACCTCTGACCGTAGGGCTACCTGATGATGCAATCTTCCATGTCTCAGAATCGCCAGATTCTGATGAGCTGGACTCATTGGCCGAAGGTGAGGATAAAATAGAGATGGCCCACAACAATCACATGCGACAGCATCAACACCCCATGGATATTGATGATGCACTTCAACAGCTAAACATAAGGCCAGGGCATGAGTGGCACGTTAACCCAATGGGGTGGGACCAAGTGTTGGATCCACCACTTTGGGCACACAAAGATGAGCACCGTCCACCCTGAGACCCTATAATGACATCAGTGCTGAGGGTAGACCTTGTCTTCCTATCTGCACATAGGGATGATCCATTCGTGTCCATACCTCCAGAGCCAGATCCGATGCAAAAAGATCATCAAGCTGGGGGTACATCTATCCCCTGAAGAGCCATAGTCCAAAGCAAAAAGCTCCAAGGATTATCGCAATCACTTGGTCACCCAAAAAGCTCCAAGGATTATCGCAATCACTTGGTCACCCCAAAAGCTCCAAGGATTATCGTAATCACTTGGTCAACCCCAAAAAGCTCCAAGGATTCTCATAATCCCTTGGTCACCCCAAAAGCTCCAAGGATTATCGCAATCGCTTGGTCAAAACCAAGAAAGCTCCAAGGATTATCACAATCGCTTGGTAATCCCAAAAAGCTCCAAGGATTATCACAATCGCTTGGTCAACCCCAAAAGCTCCAAGGATTATCAAAATCGCTTGGTCACCCCAAAATCTCCAAGGATTCCTAAAATCGCTTGGTCAATCCCAAAAGGCCCCAAGGATTCCCGAAATCGCTTGGTCACCATCAAGAAAATTCAAAAAATCAAAAATATATAAAAATTTGCATCCCATTTAGCATGTTCAAGAATCATCAACAAAATGTGCATCTCACTTCTCATCTTCATACTTCAAAAGATCGAAAAATACAAAAATACATAGCTGCATTAAGCATCGCATCCATACATTGCATATTTGTGGTCATATAGGTCAAAGGCACCATAGATTGTAATTACTCTGATAGTACATCTTGTTCCACATTTTTCCATTTTATAAGCAATCCAAAAAACAACAAAAACACCATGCATTGCTTTTTACCACACTAGAGTCAGTGGTCTTATAATGTATCAAGAGTTTTCATAGTTCAGGCATCATTTTGCTTTCTAGCCACGTAATGTACCAAGTCAGATAGATTTTACGAAGGTAGAGTTCTACTTGGATCACACCTTGTTACGTAGCATCCCAACACAGATTAAAACACATAAAAATTCCCAAGTTGTGTGAATGAAAGATGAAACCTGCACAGTAATCCAGGTCACCATAAGCGAAATAGTTATCTTGCTCATCCCCCTGTGTGAATGGTTCTAGAATGCTGAGAATTGACAAAAGGATGAGCTCTTCCCTATCCATTCACCTTGATAAACAATGGTTTTTACCACTACCAAATCCCAATCATAGTTGGTCCCCAAAGTTGTAAGGATTCGTACTACACGTCCCTGCCAAGGATGGGTAGTCATCCCCAAGACCCAAAAGGATCAATGCCATTCACAAACAAAATTCCAACAAACCATCATCCTAACCCTTTCCATTCACCTTTGGTCTCCAAGTTGTAAGGATTCGTACTATCCGCCCCTAACCAGGATGGGTAGTCATCCCCAAGGCCTAAAAGATCAATGCCCTTACTTCATAATCTCCATCACCCCCTTGGTTCCCAACGTCGTAAGGATTCGTACTACACGTCCCTGCAAAGGATGGGTAGTCATCCCCAAGGCCACAAGGATCAAGGCCATTCACAAGCTCAAACTCACACCGCTCAAAATACAAAATCAAATAACAGTGGTTATCACCACTATTCAAAATCCTTGCTCAAAAAGAAAAAAATAATAGAAAAATAAACAGTGATTTTCATCATTATATAGACGAGCAAGTCTCCCAAATCATTTAGCCAACAAATAACCTGAACTTGAATCCCTAGAATTCTTAGCATTCGAAAACCATCTAGGTGATCCTCATTACAGGTTTGGTTGACAACCTATCTGGCAATGGTGGTATCCTACCCGCACGACGATATATCTATCACATTAACTCATGTACAGATCAATGTTTGCATGTGGATGAGCTAGCTTATGGTATCCTAGAGAGCAATGCAGATTAATCTGTCTAAATACAACAAAGGAGTTAGTGGAGCTAATTAGGTGATCCTCAGTACAGGTTTGGTTGACAGCCTATCTGGCACTGGCGGTATCCTGATGAATACCACATAAATGAACTCAATTGCACACACAAGGATGCAAAATAGCTTGGTCAAAGACAAGTCCAATTCATACCTTGTTCAAAAGTCTTGTAAGATAAAGTACAGTCATGGCTAGTGAGTTAAAACCGTCTGAGTCTCAGAAAACCTTAGCTACATTTCTAAACCAACTGCACTACTTTTCATCCTCACATTACCATCAAAAAATACAAAAAACCATATGTATACATGCAAAGTCATTTACCATAGCAATCACATAAAAACAAAATCACAAAGTCCTAAACAGTCTATGGTGCCCAAACCAAACAACACAAATTCATTTCATCCATTACATTTTGCATATCACATATATATCAAAAACATTTGCATTTATCATACCATATACATCCATTACCATAAGCATGCATCCATCAACATCAATCATTGTGCATAACATAAAATAATGACATATACACAAAGCAAGAAAATCAAAACAACAAAAACAACAAATATCCACAGACGACAAGCAATAAAATTGCCGAACAAAGGCACCTTTGCACCTGACATTCAATGGCATACAAAACCGACATCGGGGTCACAAATTATCACTATCCTACTCCCTAAGAAGGCTACCATAGCCGGACCGCTCCACGGGAAGATGGATTTTCGACAATTTAATCCCCAAATGGTGTCGCAAAAAAAAAAAAAACAAAAACAATCAAAAACAACAAAACAACAAAAATGCAACACAAACAAACAACAATAAAAATTGCCGGACAAGAGTGCTCTTGCACCTAACCTCTTGGCATAGAAAAACTGATGTCGGGGTCTACATTGTCACTATCCTACTCCCTAAGAAGGCTACCATAGCCGGACCGCTCCACGGGAGGTCGGATTTTCGCCAATTTCACATCCCCAAAAGGGTCAAAACCCACTCAAAAACAATAAAACAACAAACCACCAAAAACAACAAATAAATGCAACACAAACACAAAGCAATAAGAATTTTCGGACACAAGTGCTCTTGCACTTAACCTCTTGGCATAGAAAATTGATGTCGGGGCTCAAATTGTCACTCTCCTACTTCCCCAAGAAGGCTACCATAGCCGGACCGCTCCACGGGAAGATGGGCTTTCGACGATTTCACCCCATTATGGCATCACCAAAAGGGTTTTTACCCACCAAAAATAGGTCCAAATGTCGGGAAACTGCTTAAGATTTAAATGGAAAACATCTGAAGACACCCTTGCACAAGTCATCTTGGGTCAAGCGACTCGTCGCTTTTCTCACGAAGGTCATTCCCTCATCGATTCGTCGCTTGAGGGGGTAGTCACACTTAGTCACCAATCAACAAGCACACACCCAATCAAGGCAATGACATGCATTCAAAGAATCATTGACAAAGACAATCACGCTCCTGCTTGGGGCAACAAACAAGCAATAATCACAAATTGATCAAACACTTGGCATTTCATGAAGCATGAACACAAGGTTCCCCCATGGACAAAAGGTTGCGCCCTTTGCCTATTCATGACTGATCAATGTCCAAGCTCAAGTCACACCTCACCAAAATAGGTTAATACTTGAAATCAAATTCCTTAGCTCGTCAGAAGCAAGGATTCAAGAATGCATGCCCTTTCCATGCTTGGGGCATCAAAAGTTGGTTAGGTTACCAAGAAACCCTAATCATTAGTGCTTTGGTTATCTATTTTTGCTCGGTGCTGTGCCATGCACAACGCATCCCAAAAAGGGGCATCTGTAGACACCAAAATAGCACCAATCCGATTATGTGACTGCAAACACTGATCGCTTTGACACACACAGCCCCCAGGGTGGCCCTCAGAGGTCAAACAATGGTCCTAACCACTTTTTCAGCAATTTTGGAAGGTCAAAAAGCAATTTGGCACCTTCAGGCACTCTGCTCCAAATTCGTCCCACCCTGGGATGAATTCAAATTGGGATCCGTCTCACCCAGGGACGAATTCTAAATTCATCCTCGGTCAGGATGAATTCCAGGTTTAACGGGCAAAAAGAAAAATTGCGCCAAGTGGCAGCCGAGGACAGTCAATTAATGCCTCCTGCCTTGCATGCACGTGTAGGTGGGTAGATTGGCCGTTAGAGGACTGTCACAAGGGCAGTCATGGAAGCCCAAGTCAAGGAGGAGTCTCCTCCCTCTTGGGAAGGCATGGCCGCCACATGGCACCCCTGCATGCCCCTCCAAAGAGACCCCTTGGGTCTATAAAATGGTGAACTTTCTCACCCAAAAAAAGACAAGTTGGAGGCATTTTCAAGCAACGAAGTGCTGCCAAAATTGAATACCACATTTTACCCCTTTGATTCACCTCTTCCACATCCTTGATCTCTTTCGCAAGAGAGGTTATTGGGTGGCTATTGGAAGTGTGAATCCGGACCCAAAACCCGACATTTGACCACATTGATCTACCAATTCGCCGACAACCCATTCCAAGAGATTTTGGGCCCATCCCAAGTGGATTGGTGCCGAAATCAAGTTCTAACGGTGGGCGGCCCGCCTGGGTGCCCCACACTTCTTAGTTTCATTTTAATTTATTCTTTTGTCACTTTTTTATCTTCCATTCCATTTTATGCTATTTAGATAGTTTATAATTTCGATTTCAGAATGTTTTGATCAAATATTGTCATCTTTTGTCGCTTTTGTTGTCCTCACTAACTTGCAGGTAGCGACGTCAAATTCCCATTGATGGAGGTCAAATTGGGAAAATCCGACCATCTGGGTCATCCCAAAATGCCCCCAATTAGCTAACCCCCATGTTTGCAGGTGTTTTGGAGCTCCCGAGATGCGACATTTGGGCAGGATCACTTCGGCATTTTGTCGTAGGAGAATTCGTCCTACCCAGAGATGAATTACAGTAGAATCCATCCCGCCCAGGGATGAATTCAAATCGGTGGACAATTTCCTGACTGTTCTGATGGCAGTGGCCCTCTGGTAATGTTCCTTTGTCTCTGTCAAATTTGCAGGTTATTTGGAGTCATTTTATTTATCGATTTAGCTAATCTTATGCATGCATCCTCCATTGGTTTTTAGGATCAAATGCCTTATCTTTTTGTCACAGGTGCTACTAACGATTTGTTGTTTCTTTGAACGTAGGAGGAGCAGCAAGGATCAAGGATTCATCAACACTAGCGGCGGCAACACTTTGGCCCACCCATTTCAAATGTGGGCACGCGGAAGGAGGAATACTAAGTCATGATTGTAACCAAAACTCATTTAACGCTCCTAGCCCCTGAAAAGGGAGGAGGCATCTTTGTAACCGATATTAAGAGAGTTAAATAAAAAGGGCTATGCTTTCTATACTTTCTTTTGTCTCCATTCAATTCGTCTCTTTCATTTCATGCATTTCACATTTTAGGACTTAAGCGTTTGTTTTCATTTCATGCATTAGTATTTATTTCTTCCATAATATCGTGCTTTCAGTGGCGATCATGGTGGGACTCTGTCCCCTAATTTTTGGAAAAAGGTATTGCAATATATCTGTTCCATGGATATAAGGGCATTACATGATTCTATAGCTTGACTCTGTAAGTAGTTCTGTAATCCTTCTCTTTGCAAAAGCAACACTTGAGGAGCCCAAAAAAAATTCATAAAATTTGTACTGCTCTTCCTCATAAGAAAACATGGTGGCTAATTATTGAACCGGTTTCCTACCAAGAGGAAAGATAAGAGATTTTATCTCTTCATCTTTGATAAGGTGGTTGATGTCAATAAATACTCATTACATATTTGAAAAATAGTACCAACAATATGATTCACAAATAAGTGTGCATGAGATTGACCTTTGAATCCATTGAAGGAACAATGATCTGACTAGGTGTAAAGGTAATAGTTGTGATAAAATAATGCGTGTTACCTTGAAAATTTAAAGAGGAGCAATGAGCCTAATGATTCGACACATAAATTATTTATAGGACAATCAAGTTGAAGAAAAGGTTGTATCATGGAAGATGAATGATTCACCTCGAGATTGTCAAGATAAGATCAATAAATGTATGAACAAAATTGATATGGATGGACCTAATGGTCATTTGGATATTGGAGAAGTTTTACGCCATGGCATTCAATGTGATAATATTTATGGTGGGATTCACTTGGATGATACTGGTTTTGAGTGGAGTGAACCCCATTATGTGCTTTATGATTCTCTTTCTTCTAATTATCGGTCTATTATTGTGCATACCATGAAGAATAGAAGTGGATCTTAAGCAACACAATATTTAGTAGGTGGAATAATCATGGTGAGAATTAGGAAACCCATCAATACAACAAAAAGGAAATCTCCAATGCAACGTACCCTGGAGGATGCTTAGGAACAAGAAAGATTAAGGTTGATAACAAAAAGAGATGCTCCCATAGAAGAGCGAGATCAATTTTTTTTTTTTTTAAAGTGAAAAACCCCTTGTGGAGCCACCTTGGTCTGAGAGACCACAAACAGGGGGTTCTACACCGTCAAAGTCACCCGGGAGTCGCACCCGACCCTACCCGCACCAACATTGTCAATTGGATTTTGGATACCCAATTCATATTTTTGGTCTTTACAAGTAGTTAGCTAGTACATCATCATAATCATGAACTCAAGGTTCTCACAGAAAAAATGTTGAACCCTTTGCCTATTCATGACTGATCAATGTCCAAGGTCAAGTAACACCTCACAAAAAAAGGTTAACACTTGAATTGAGTGCCTTCGCTCGTCAGAAGCAAGGATTCAAGAATGCATGCCCTTTCCATACTTGGGGCATTAAAAGTTGGTTAGGTTACCAAGAAACCCTACTCATTAGTGCTTTGGTTATCTATTTTTGCTCACTGTGCCATGCAAAACACATCCCAAAAAGGGGCATCTATAGACACCAAAATAGCACCAATCCGATTATGTGACTACAAACACTGATTGCTTTGACACACAAAGCCCCCAGGTCAGCCCTCAGAGGTTAAACAGTGGTCCTAACCACTTTTACAATAATTTTGGAAGGTCAAAATGCAATTTAGCACATCCAGACACTTTGCTTAGTATTCGTCTCACCCTGGGATGAATTCAAATTAGGATCCGTCTCACCCAGGGGTGAATTCTGAATTCATCGTCGATCAGGACGAATTCTAGGTTTAATAGGTAGAAATAAAAATTGCACCAAGTGGCAGTCGAGGACAGTCAATTAATGCCTCCTGCCTTGCATGCACGTGTAGGTGGGAAGATTGGGCGTTAGAGGACTATCACAAGGGCAGTTATGGAAGCCCAAGTTAGGGAAGAGTCTCCTCCCTCTTGGGAAGCCATGGCCGCCACGTGGCACCCCTGCATGCCCCTCCAAAGAGACCCCCTGGGTCTATAAAATGGTGAAATTTCTCACCCAAAAAAAGACAATTTGAAGGCATTTTCAAGCAACGAAGTGCTGCCAAATTGAATACCACATTTTACCTTTTTTATTTAACTCTTCCACATCCTTGATATCTTTCGCAAGGGAGGTCATTGGGTGGTCATTGGAAGTGTGAATATGGACCTAAAACCTAAAATTTGACCACACTGATCTACCAATTCGCCGACAACCCATTCCAAGATATTTTGGGCCCATCTCGAGTGGATTGGTGCCGAAATCAGGTTCTAACGGTGGGCGGCCCCCCTGGGCACCCTACACTTCTTAGTTTCATTTTAATATGTTCTTTTGTCACTTTTTTATCTCCCATTCCATTTTATGTTGTTTAGATAGTTTTGCAATTTTGATTTCAGAATGTTTTGATCAAATATTGTCATCTTTTGTCGCTTTTGTTGTCATCACTAACTTGCAGGTAGCAACGTCAAATTCCCATTTATGGAGGTCAAATTGGGAAAATCCAACCATATGGGTTTCCCAAAATGCCCCCAATTAGCTAACACCCATGTTTGTAGGTGTTTTGGAGCTCCTGAGATGCGAAATTTGTGCAAGATCACTTTGGCGTTTTATCGTAGGGGAATTCATCCTACCCAGAGACGAATTATAGTAGAATCCGTCCCACCCAGGGATGAATTCAAATCGGCAGATAATTTCGTGACTATTCTGATGGTAGTGGCCCTCTGGTAATGTTCCTTTATCTTTGTCAAATTTTTAGGTTATTTGGAGTCATTTTATTTATCGATTTAGCTAATCTTATGCATGTATCCTCCATTGGTTTTTAGGATCAAATGCCTTATCTTTTTGTCATAGGTGCTACTAACGATTTGTTGTTTCTTTGAACGCAAGAGGAGAAGCAAGGACCAAGGATTCATCAACACCAGTGGTGGCAACACTTTGGCCCGCCCACCTTACATGTGGGCATGCGGAAGGAGGAACACTAAGTCATGATTGTAACCAAAACTCATTTAACACTCCTAGACCCTGAAAAGGGAGGAGGCATCTATGTAACTGATATTAAGAGAGTTAAATAAAAATGGTTGTGCTTTCTATGCTTTCTTTGATCTCATTTCAATTCGTCTCTTTCATTTCATGCATTTCACGTTATAAGACTTAAGCATTTGTTTTCATTTCATGCATTAGTATTTCTTTCTTTCGAAATCTCGTGCTTTCAGTGGTGATCACGGTGGGACTCTATCCCATGATTTTTGGAAAAAGGTATTTCAATATATCTGTTCCATGGATATAAGGGCATTATGATCTTCTATAGCTTGCCTCTATAAGTAGTTCTGTAATCCTTATCTTTGCAAAAGCAACACTCGAGGAGCCCAAAAAAATATTCATAAAATTTGTACTACTCTTCCTCATAAGAAAACATGGTGGCTAATTACTGAACTAGTTTCCTACCAAGAGGAAAGATAAGAGATTTTATATCTTCATATTTGATAAGGTGGTTGATGACGATAAATACTCATTACATATTTGAAGAATAGTACCAACAATATGATTCACAAATAAGTGTGCATGAGATTGACCTTTGAATCCATTGAAGGAACAATGATGTGACTAGGTGTAAAGGTAATAGTTGTGATAAAATAATGCGTGTTACTTTGAAAAATTAAAGAGGAGCAATGAGCCTAATGAGTCGAAACAAATTATTTATAGGACAATCAAGTCGAAGAAAAGGTTGTATCATGTAAGATGAATGATTCACCTCGAGATTGTCAAGATAAGATCAATAAATGTATGAAAAAAATTGATATGGATGGACCTAATGGTCATTTGGATATTGGAGAAGTTTTACGCCATGGCATTCAATGTGATAATATTTATGGTGGGATTCACCTGGATGATACTGGTTTTGAGTGGAGTGAACCCCATTATGTGCTTTATGATTCTATTGCTTCTGATTATCGATCTATTATTGTGCATACCATGAAGAATAGAAGTGGATCTTAAGCAACACCATATTTAGTAGGTGGAATAATCATGGTGAGAATTAGGAAACCCATCAATACAACAAAGAGAAAATCTCCAGTGCAACGTACCCTGGAGGATTCTTGGGAACAAGAAAGATTAAGGTTGATAACAGAAAGAGATGCTCCCATAGAAGAGCGAGATCAACTTTTTTTTTTTTAAAAGCAAAAAACCCCTTGTGGAGCCACCTTGGTCTGAGAGACCACAAACAGGGGGTTCTACACCATCAAAGTCACCCGGGAGTCGCACCCGACCCTGCCTGCACCAACATTGTCAATTGGATTTTGGATACCCAATTCAGATTTTTGGTAGGGTGGAGATTTGAACCTGGGACCTCCCTTGGAGGATTGTCCTCTCCTCTCCAACTCACCTACAACACTTTGGTAGAGCGAGATCAACTTAGATATGAAAAGCTACAAGGAAATAATTGGAGAGCAACAACAATGTCAGCCATGCTCACAAAAAATCCTCAATTTTGTCAACTAAGGGAGGAATTCATTGCAAAATTCCTGGAATCTTGTTTGGTTGCCTTGATGAATCATGGTATGCTCCTTCTATCACAACTAGCTATTAATACACAACATGGGAGAAAATAAGGTAATGATCAAGCAGTTTCTAGAATAGTAGCTCCATCGCCATCCCTAGATTTAAGTACCAGCACAATATGAGGAGAAGAATGGACCCAAGAGAGTCAAAGGTCCATTGGACACCCACTTTGTAGACCATCATGTTGTAATAGTTTATTTATGAGACATAAAAATTAGTAATTTTGAATTTTATATTTTTGTTTGAATGCTATCTGAATATTATTGTTATAATAGATTTAATTAGTATGTAATACAAAATAATTCATGAATGCTGAAATTTATTTGATAAAATGAATATGAGGAATGGATTGGTGTCCATTATTGTAGAAGGTATGGGACTTCTCCATGATGATATACACCAAGAGACATCTGGGAGAATGCTCTGGTAACAAAATGCATACTAGGATATATGTGAATATCCTGAATTGAGACCATGAAATTATGTTGTATTTTTTTTAGAAATTGGTTTTCTTAGGTTAATTCATACCAAAGGTTAACTAAATTATACTGTGATACTCCTTGGTGGGAGTTTTGATAAAATTAACAAGACGTTTTATGTCTAGTAAGGTAAAAGTACATAATTTCATGATATCCTTGTCAAATCATTTTGTATATTCTAATACTACAGTTCTCTAGATCAATTATTTGTGCAATTAGAAATGACTTAAAACTATAGTTTTGTGTTAATATTGTGTATTGATGATGCTTTCAATACTTGTTTATATGCAATATGGATGTTACATTGTTTACAAGGATATGGTACTACTGATATATTGCATTTTTGCAGGTCCAGGTGCTCTCATGGATGGAAGATAAAGTTGACCATCAAGGATGAGATGTAGAAAGTTAAGAATAATATGATGATTCAAATTATATACGAGCAAATTATATAGGATCAGGATAAAAATTGGCTTTGATAATTAAATGTATTAAATTAAGGAAATTGTAAAAACACAGAGGATTGTGTTTATTTCAAGGGGGGTGTATGTCATGATTTGTTACCCTTGAACCCTATCAATAGGACATTAATTGATCTTGGGATAAATTAATATTCAACAAAAAGGGGTCATAAACCCTAAAGAAGTTTACAAAATTCTAATTTAGGAATTTTGAAGGAATCTAGGAGGGAAAACAATGAAAATAATTAAACATGTTTAATGTTTAATAATAAGGTTAATTGCATTTAATGTTAATGCAATTAAATTCCCAATTCTTATTGGACCAAATTGGGCACTAGTATTATTTAATACTAAAATCCTATCTTATTTCCCTCATGGAAAAATTTGGTTGGTGGGGAGAAAAGTGAGATTATCTCCTCCATTTTTTAATTAGGGATGCTTTGGAGGTATGTGGACCAAAGGGGTACATAAAACAAAAGAGGA
The DNA here is from genome assembly GCA_028583015.1 of Wollemia nobilis. Classification (NCBI taxonomy): domain Eukaryota; kingdom Viridiplantae; phylum Streptophyta; class Pinopsida; order Araucariales; family Araucariaceae; genus Wollemia; species Wollemia nobilis. The sequence continues at coordinate 5,313,973 of JAQPPZ010015929.1, forward strand.
CCACCTATCTTATCCTTGGTAGGACCCTTTTTATTTCATAGTTTTGGTTTACACTCCATATTGTAGCTTTGGGATGGTTAGAATGGTAGGTGATATTCCTCCAAATTCAACCTTGCAACATCACCTACCAAATAGTAGTAGGTGAGCCACCCTTTTTATTAAAATAATTAGGTGCCCACAAAGTGGACCCAATTTTGATTAAACTTAAAAGGACTCTAGTATTAGTACATAATATAAGAATTATCTTATCCTCTTGGGAATTATACATTTGGCTTCCCTACATTTATGGGAATAAAAGAGAGGTCTCTTATTTTATGATTAATAGTCCTACCTTTGTATCTATTCTATATGTCAATAGTATTAGTTTTGTATTTGTTCCCATGAAAAGAGAACACAAGATAAGATAAGGTCACCTACCTTATCCTTATTTGGATACTCTTCTACTTTTTGGATTACCCTACATATGACTTGATATGTATTAAGGGGCCCAAGGCATATTTTAATAATAAAATAACAAAGCCACGATTTGGCCATAACTAGAGAAATTTTCTTATAAATAGAGGACACCTTGGGAATAAAGGATTATATAGGAAATATTGAAGTGTAGGGAGTATGCTCTTCACTTTAGTGGATCAAAAACAAAAAATATTTGGGAGAGTACTACGATTTAGGTTTAGGCTAGGAAATCTTGGACTTAGGGAGTATGCTCTCTACCTTATTGGTAGATCAGAAACCAAACAGTCTTTGGAGAGTACTATGTCCTAAATTGAGGGTATTTGGCCAATATGAGTAGACTATCAGGAAGTAAGCATGGACGGGAGCACAAAAAGGAATTAGGAGACAAGCTTTAGAGACTAACAGGATAAGTCTAGTTCAACCCAACTCGGTTTATGAGGTTTGATCTCTCCTTTGTAGAAATTATGTTATATGTGACTTTATAGGATAAACAAAATCATGAGAGTGTTTTAGAAAATACTTAGATGATGGTTTTTTATAAAGTATTGTTGTAATAATTAGATAATGGACTCTCTAATATATTGAGGAAATATATCATAAAGATGCATAGATATACTATGGAAATTTATATTGATGATATGCATAATTATAGTTGAGGGAATACATTGCTTATTTGCTTGAATAAAAAATAAGGAAGCATTGAATAATTTATGTGATGTGGGGTCCTTCTATATGGAAGAAGTAGGAAGATATTTTTTGTATACTAACCAACCTAGGGTGGATATTAACCATGGTAGGTTAAATAGATGGTCACATGGTGGCTAGGAGCTAGAAGTTAGAAGGAGCTTAGGTAGCCAATGGGGGCTATGTGAACAATGAATAGTGAATATGAATAGTAAATCTAGCACAAAATGACTAGAATTCGATGTCTACACATGTCAATTATGTGTGTAGGAGGATGAACGTAGCGTTCATTTTATTGTGAATAGTGAATAATGAATAGTGAATAGTGAGTAGTGAATAGTAACTGGTGAGTAGTAAATGAATAGTGGAAATATATAACAATTTGGTAGGGAAGGGAAATGACTATGTTTTAATGTAACCAGATGTTTACAAATTTTAGGAGAATATTTAGAGGAAATTATGGGGTTTCCTCACTATATTCAATCATACGATTAAATACCATATATAGGATTTATGGGCTGTTGAAAATGGTTGGATTGGATGAGAGGAGATTGAATCCTCTCAAACCATGAAATCTATAATAAATAATTAAGGAAAGAATAGACAAGGATCTATTCTTGGTTTGATGCATAGAAAATATGAGATAAATATTACCTTAATATGATTAAGGTTCTAAATAAGAGTGGATGGAGAATACATCCTTGAGGAAGTTATAAGCTTCCTTATTCATACACTTAGTATGGATACTTAGAGAGGAAAATAATAGATCTATATTCATTCTTGAGGGAATTTATAAGGTTCCCTCCAAAGTCGATGAGACTTCTCCAAAATGTGATTCCAATGATTATCATAAACATAAGTAAAATATTAACATTCATATGATGACTTAGAGAAAGGAACTAGTAGATTCCTTAATTGCATCATTGATTTTAAAGGAACAGGTGGATTCCTTTTTGTTATGAGAAATACGTTAATGTTATAATGATGACTTAGAGAAATTAATTGCTAAACTTAATTAATTGCATCATAAACATGAGATGGAATAATGGTATTCCTTGACTTGTATTTGATTAAAAGGGATCGGTAGATACCCTTTTATACTTTTAATCTTTGTATCTTAAGTTTATGAATATGAGGAAAGAATACATTTTGAAGGCTGGGTTTTTTTCGTAAGGGTTTTCCCAGGATAAAACATTGTGTCACTCTAATTTTGTGGGTTGATGTGTTGTTTCTTGTTCTTGTGACTTTTATTTTCAAAATGCAAATGATATAAGGGGATAACTATGCATGCTTACAATGGAATACTATTCATACAAAAGTTTCATTTATGATGCTAAGAATGTATGCATAATTTCTAATATGTTGATGATTTAACGATATGTGCTTGTGCCATTTACTTTAGGGATTAAATTGATTAAATATGAAAGATGTAGATAATTAGTTTTACTTATTTTTTTTTTGTAGATAAGATACTATATCATTAATACCGAGTTTTACAGGTTGACCCAAAACCTTTTACAAAAATTAGCCTAGGGTTGTTGATGAACATGTCCTTTCTAAGGATCCTATATATGTAAAATCTATAGGTCGCCAAAGCCATTACATCTAGGAAGGCACATAGCCTATTATAAAAAAGAAACTTCCCATACAAAATTTTGGGTATACCATAAGAAAAAATACCTGCATCATAATTACAAAAAAATAAACAGACATAGATCCCTTCCTTGAAATAGTGGAGAAACAAAAAGCCAAAGACACACATAGCAGAGTACTAAAAAAAATCCCACAAACTCTGTATTGATAGTTACTCTTAATAATCCTTTAGTAATTGCTTTCTTCCATAGATGACATGATTTGGGACCACATCCCATCTTGGCCAATCAGCCTTGGAGAAGTGAACCTGCTGGCTAGATTTATGGCGGTGGCTATCTAGTGGTCCACGTGGATCTGGTTCGAAGTCTTATATTGTCGTTTCTTTCATGCCCTATGATTAATAACCAACCTCGAATTACTAAGATGACTAGAAGACATGTTATCTAACATGTGATTGCTCCCATTAGTCTTTGTAGTATTTCCAAGCAGCATCCACCAAGACTGACAGCTCAAATAATTTTTATTGTGAGTCCATTTCAAAAAATATACGGGAATACTTATAGTCTTCGAACTTACAGTGCCTTCCCTGTTTGTAAATTTGACTATCATTCTTGGAATTCCTATTGAATAAGCTCCTCTAATTTTCTCGGGATATCATGTTCCCCTTTTAAAAGTTTGTCACCATCGACACCCAAATTGGCCAACTTTTTAGCAACTTTGTTAGCTTCCCGAAAGACATGTTGGGATTTTTTGTCCTGTCTTCCCTGGAAAAGGATCCTAGCCTCTTCAACAATTGTTTTAACTTCCAAGGAGGTGTTTTCCAATTATTGAGAAGATTTATAATATGCATAGAGTCTCCTTCTACGATCAAATTGCCTTCTAAGTCTTGAGTCATTTGAAGGCCTCTCCACATAGCTCTAGCTTCAACTTCATTATTCATCCTTGTTCTCAAATATTCAAAAAATGCAAGCATCATATTCTCATTATGATCTCGCACAATTCTTCCAACGCCTACTCTGCCAGGATTGTCCTTAGCCACTCCATCAAAATTAAGCTTAAACCAACCCGTAGGATGTGGGGACCACTTAACATTGGCTCTGGGGTTGACTACCCTAGGTGCAGACTCATATAATAATGTTAAGCTTAAATATTGAGCAATCATGGTCTCTTGTAGATGAGGTTTATGGCTATCAAAAGGGATAAGATTCACATTCTCATTGGCAAAGGATATGATACTAAAAATGATAGTTTGATGATCATGGATAGAATCATTAAAACTCTATGATTCCTTTCTAACCACACCTACCAAAGATAGTGATTGAAACCAATTTTCCACATGTATCTAAGTCTTTGGCTTGAAAATGAGTAAGGCCACTGGAAAAAAAATAAAATACGATGGTTGGTTTAACCTAGGAAATATTGAAGGCCTCAAAAACCCCACTTAGGACAATCAAGGAAAAAGGGCACTCAAGGAAAATGTGATAAATGGTCTCCCAATTAGCCCTGCATAGATAACAATGATTAGTGATACAAATACCTTTACACATCATATTATCAATGGTTAGAATTCTTCGTTGGATAACCATCCATGAAAAGACTGCAATTTTTGGAATTAAATTTTTTATCCAAACTAAGTCCTTTTGGGGGACAAAATCCTCGTCATCAAGCAGAAGCTTGTAAACTGATTTAATAGTGAACTACCCATTTTTTTTGGAGCCCTAGTCACTTGATCCTCCTTAGGTCTCATGGGGATAAACTGTTGCCCAAGAATATTACAAAGATCATTTGATTCTACTTGAAATCCTTGAATCCTTATTTGTTTCCATTTCATTCTACCTTCGTCCTCAACCATATAATCAGAGACTCTTTTTCCAATGATTTCTTTCATGATATCTCTGATTATAGCTAAGTTAGCCCACCTGTAATTCCAATAATTTATCCTATAACCATTGCCTAAAACCCATATTAAACATGTTTTGATGATTTCCTTACAATTGAGAATTGCTTTCCGAAAAGCAGAACCTCTGATTAGAACCGAGTCACCTAGAAATTCCATATTTTGAAGATACTTTTATTTGATGATATGGCTATCCATTCATTTTATTCACTATAAATGAGGCGCTATGCCTAATTAGCTAGTAAAGATAAATTCATATGAGAAAATTTCCTCAGACCTAAGCCCCCATTTTCCCTGGGTCTGCACACTTTGGTCCATCCAGTCCATAAAAATTATTTTTGGAGTTTCTCAATTTTCTAGAAAACCTTCATAGGGGCTTTGAAAACGAAGAGGAAATAGACTGGAATGCTTTGAAGAGAGGTCTTAGTGAAGGTCAGTTTTCCTACTTGAGATAGAAGATAACCTTTCTATCCAGAAAGTTTTTTTGAATTCTTTCAATAACCCTATCCCACATTGAATCTCTCGGAGAACTAATGAAAAGAGGAAGACCAAGATACGAAGTGGGGAGGTTTGCTATATCACACCCTAAATTTTTTGCAATCCTTCCTTACCTCTAAATGGGGGTGTTCAATAAATATAACTTGCTTTTACTGAAATTAACTTTCTGATCAGTGACATCCTCGTAGAGTTGCAGGATGTATTTAATTCTTTTGGCCTCAACCATTGATTCCTTAGTCAATATAAGGGTATCATCAGTGAATTGTTGGTGATAAATAGCTCTAGTGAGATATTTTACCTTTATTCTTGATATTAGCCTTGAATTGCAAGCATTGTTTATGGTTCTACCTAAATATTCTACGACAATGATGAATAATATGGGTCTAATAGGGTCCCCCTTCAAAATTTCTCTATTATTTTGAAAGTAACCAATAGTTGTTCCATTAACCATAATCGAGAACCATTCTTTAGAAATGTATTCTTTGATCAAATTAATCCATTGGTGGTGAAAACCAAACTTAAGGAGGACAAAAATTAGAAAGTCCCAATTTATCTTGTCAAATGCTTTGTTCATATCAAGCTTGAGGGTAAAAATAGACCTGTTAGTCTTATGAGTAGAGTGCAGAGCTTCATGAACTATGATAACTCCATCCAAGATTGACCTACCCTGGACAAAGCTTCCTTGGCATGGATCTATGATGTGGGGCAGAACACATCTCATTCTATTTGCAATGGATTTAGTTAGGATCTTGTAAGAAAAATTGCGCAGAAGATTGGCCTGAAGTCAACCATAGATTTATGGGTTTTCTTATTAGGAATTATAGAAATAAAAGTAGATTTGATACCTTTTGGGATATGATTGCTTGCTTAAAATTATATGAGAGTAGAAATTACATCCTCATTTATGATGTCCCAAAAATATTGATAGAAATGAGGGGGAAAGCCATCGGGTCCTGGGGCTTTGTCTAGCTCTATGCTAAACAAGGCTTCCTTAATTTTGTCATCAGAAAAGGGAGCTAAAAGCTTAAGTTTTATATCCTCATTTATGCTAGGAATGGATTACAAGAGAATATCTTTGGCCTCCTCATTGCACTATGATTCCTATCCAATGATAGAATTGAAATAAGTTACTGCATTTCTGTTAAGTCCTGAGTAATAGAATTATCTACTTTTTAAAAATATATATATATCTTGTTATTGCTTTTGTTTCTAAGCGTGGTGACGTGAAAAAACTTGGAATTTGAATCTCCATTTTTCAACCAAAGAGCCCTTGATTTTTTCCTCCAAAATATTTCCTCACAAGCCAAGATTTTATGAAACTCTGCTAGTTTTGTCCATTCCTCTTTCCTAGTAGTTTCATCAGCATCACCATGTTGAATCCTCTTATCAATTATATTTAAAATTTCAACAACCTATTTTTTATTTTTAAAGAGGTTACCAAATACGTCTTTGTTCCAAGTTCAAATCTTTTCCTTAACAAACTTTAATTTGCTAGCAAGTTTAAAAGTTGCACTACCCTGGTGGGCTACTGCCACCACTGAATTAATTTATCTCTGAAACTAGAATATTTGATCTACATAGATTGAAATCTGAAATGTTTCTTGAAGGACAAAGAGTTAGGGACCTCCAAAAAAATGGGATTATTATTAGAATCAATTTCAGGAAGGGCTTGCATGGTAGAATCACCGAACAGAGTTGTATCCTCCTTTGATAGAAAAAACTTGTCAAGCATTTCTTGAATGAGATGACACCCTATCCATAAATTTCTCTAGGTATAACTCACTCCTCTAAGTTTTACATCCATCAACATGTTGGAGTTCACAAAATCATTGAACTCATCCATGGTCCTGATAGGTGGTCCATTTTCACCCATTTTATTTGAAGGGTAAAGAGGAGTGTTAAAATACCTAGCCAAAATCCAAGGGATATTATGGAAGATTTCACTCAAATTACCTAAGTACTCCCATATTAGAGCCCTCCCTTGAATTGAAGTCGAGGCATAAATATTTGAAAGGATCCACGATCGGTTGTTGTTTATTTCCTTAAATAAAATACTAAGAACCCTATTATATTTTTGAATAATGGTGCCTTCTATTATCCAAAAATCCCACAAAGTCATAAGGCCTCCAGATGCTCCTCTGGATGATTTGCGAACCATATCCCCTTGATTCCACATTTTTTTGCTAATTTTTTTGACTGAATCTCATCATTTTTTATTTCTTGCAACATGATAATAGTTGGATTCACTTGATTTCTTATTGCATTGAATTCCCTATGTTTGGGTAGGCCATTGAGGCCTCTCACATTCCATGAGAGGAACTTCATTTAGATTGTTTGGGATTTCTTCCTCTCCTCCTCCCTTGATGGGGTTTGTTGTCTTCAGAACCTAGAATAACCTGTTGAAACAAGGTTCTCTGTTTTCCATTGGAAATGTCATTATCAATATTAATTTTTTGATGCTCAACATTTGATATTCTCCCTCTTATTTTTTCACTACCAAAATCTATAGGAGACTTCACAGTGCTCCTGTTTGGTTTAGGACTAAATTAGGGGGAGACAATTTGTTGTAGAACTAGACTGCCATATTCCTCAGTCTGAAGAGTTTCATATATCTCCACCCCTACATCCAAATCTTCTCCTTTTTTCCTGTATTACCCTGGTTTGTGGGACAACCCCTCAGTAGGATTCACCTGGATCCTAGTGATGATGTTAGGGAGATGAGATTTTTATTTTCCAATGCCTCAATTTTCTTCCTAAGTTCTTCAACATTAGGGTTGGCTTTGGGATGCCCACTAGGCTTGAAGTATTTTTATCATTGGGGTTTAAGGATCCCAACTTGGATGGGGATTCTAGAGATCGGGAATTAGGGTTTGGCTTTGTGATGCCCACGGGGCTTATAGTAATTTTAGCATTAGGGTTTGAGGATCCTGACTTGGATGGGGATTATAAAGAGTCATAATGGTTAGCCTAAATGTTTTGGGATTCCATCTCTTTTGAAAATCCTCCTACTCCCATATTGGATAAAATTAAAAATTTATTTGAAACTAGAGGATTGAAACTTACCTGAGTATTCTTGTTGCCAACAACCTATTGTTTTCCTTTGTCTTGTTTGGACCCTGCATCCTCTCTTTTATTTTTTTGCTTGACTGAAATAACCTCTACTAGGGAAACTTCTCAAATTTCCTCTGCCTAGCATTCCCTGCTTCTGCTTTTCTCTATTCATTGCCAGCTTAGGGCATTGATTGTATAGATGTCATTTATTTTTACATTTTGCACAAAATTCATGTTTGTTCTCCTATTCTATCGGTTGTTTTCGATAGTATTATCCATACTCTATCTCCACAAACCTTGGCAATTCATTATCCAAATTAGCATTTATGGAGATTCATGCATGAGTCATCCCTGTCCTGGCCAACGTGGAGATTAGGTCCCCTATAGTTCTGGCTATGCCTTGGAGCCAATATTCATTGAAGAACTAGGTAGGTATACTCGGGAGATGAACCAAAATAGGGATAATGTTAATATTTTACTTTTTAGGGTCAAAATATTCACCCCATCATCTAAGAAAAGGATCCTTTTGCCCAAAAACCAAGGACCTATTAAAATGCGGTTAGCATCCTCTATATTATAAAAATGAATAATGAGAAACCCTCGAGTTATAGCTACAAACTCCAAGCTGCCTATCGATCACCATTTACACGACACCCAAGCCCTAATAGTCTCCATGTCTGACCTACCTCCAAAAAACTTGCCTACCAGGGAGAATTATTCCATTGAAATAAAAGGGCTCATGGAACTTGTCGGGGCCAAAATTTTATTATTTACTGGAACTAGGGGTGGAAGAGAGAGAACCTCCTTTCTTTTTCCTCTAAGAAAATCAATAAAATATAGCCACTTATTGGGCTCCACATTGTCCTTCGTATCTTTTTTGTCGGGGTCTTTCTGAGGAGGGTCAGACCCCCACGTGATGTCTGCCTCCAAATCTACCATAGCCTGACTGCCTTCCTCTTGATCCTCACTTAATCCATGCTCAAGGTTCCCACCTACTCCTTTTGTACCTGCTTTACACTTCTAGTATTCAATAGTTATATGGAATTCAAGGAAACTATTCATAATGGAATATAATTTCTACTTAAGTGGATATCTCATGAGATGTTTCAAATCTATGGTTATGATGAGTAAGTTTTATCATAAAAGGCTCCATTAGTTTATTTTCACCTCATAAAAACTCATTATGGTTTGAATTAAAACACAAAAATTTGAAGTGGAATAAAATCCACAAGAAGGCAAAAATTAGTCTTGAACTGAGAATAAAAATAATTCTTGTATTCTAAAAGATAAGATGTTGAGTGTGCATGAGGTGGTATACACCCTTATTGGACAAGTAATTTTCTTTTATAATAAACTCAATGTGTACAAAAAAAGGGTTGTCTAAACAAAGGATGAATAATTATGTTTCTAAGATATTTAAAGTTATATAATCATATTTAAGATGGCATTCCATGGATTCTTATCATGATAGTGATATTGTTGTCTTAGAAATATCTTCTATATGATGAGCATCATCTCTAAGTCCTATGAATAACCATTAATAAGGTTATTTCATCTATGACGGTTTTCAATCTGTGTGGTCTTCATCTTCAAGGCATTAGCCTACGTACTAATCTTGATGGATAGTATATTTATTAGAGATTTCCCTTTTATGTAATGAAACCTTACGTTTGGCCAACATTCTCATACCAATTGGGTATGAGGGTTTCGAAGAAGCTAATCACTTCTACCTTAAGAGACTCTGATCAAGTCTCAATAGCTCTTTATGCTATATGCCTTGATAAGCTTTGATACAAATGGAATGAGTCTATCTTAGGTCATGATTATGTCTCTTACCTCATAGAAAATACAAGTCTTGAAAAACATTTGAGTGGTTGAGTAGTGACAATTGGGGTTGTTACATAACTAAATAAAAAATAGTGGAAAAAATCCCAAAAACACTAAAATCTAGACTCGAAGTACCAAGACCCAAAGGAGAGAAATGCCCAAAGCAAACCTTTCCAATATTTTCAATCAATCAGTTGCCAAAAAGGAAATATTTGCATACATACACCATGGAAGCTCCACTTGAACTAAACTTGAAAGCCACACGAGCCCCAACAACAAAAACACCTAGCTAGACTAAGAAGAAAGGCCCATTAAATTGGAGCATGAGCAAATACAAAATTAAATACTCATGGTCTCATAAAGACTTCCAAATACCACTGAGAATATACCACAAAATCACTAGACCTCACGAAAAACCTGGGTCCAATAAACCACCACAAAAACCAAAACCTACAATTTTGTGGACTGAAACCCCACAAGCAATCAGTAGAAAGAAACCCTGACACCTATAGGTTCCAACCCCACACACAAGCAAAAGAATAAAGAACCCTCCAGAGGAAGAAAACAACCTCCATTGAAAAACCCAACTTTGCCCTCCAAAGAAGCAAGGGTACAAAGCAGACCACCACCCTTCCACTAATTCCCCAATGAATCTGGAATAAGGGACTCAACAAATCCTAATATACGGTAAGAACTAACAGGAGCACCACCACCCACAAACCACGAAGAAACAACACCGCTAGCTAACACATCAGGTACCACCTGAGAAAAGGAGACAAGGGCAGCTAAAAATCAGGAAATCCCATTCCCATGAATAGGAAAAACATCAGGCTCAGAATCCAAAACCAACTCTAGCTCCTCTACAGTACTCTCGACAGCAAGCCTCAAAACGTCATCGCTCCCCACAGGAAGAGAAAACCTTCGCAGTCACAATGACTGCAAAACCAAGATCAAGATCAAGAAACAACTCAAACTCCGCTCTCGCCTGTGTACCACATTGCTCCTTCAAAATAAACTATAAAGTTAGGTTATAAATCTTCTACTATATTTTTTTAGGAATCAAATTGTTCACGTTCAGTGTAATGGTTCGGGATTTAGCTCTTCTTTCAGGTTGGGTATAGGGTGAATGTGAGGTAAGTATATGTCAAATTTCCTATTGATAAATATAAAATCATTGATCATAAAAATTGATCTAATATTAATACTAAAAAATTATGGCTTTCAATATATAAATAACTATGAGAGTGGCATGAAAGTAAAAAGAATTATGTCATATCCAATTTGTCTGTCCGTTCTTTATGTAAAACAAATACGTGATATTAGTTAAATCTCCAGACACTGGTTAATAGATAAAAAAATTATCTATCTGCAGTATTAGTAAATCAACTCTCTAAGAACATCTTCAATTCCATTTACTAGTGAAGCAACTCTAGAACACGTTCAATTTCATTTACTAGTGAAACAACTCTCTAAGAACATCTTCAATTCTAGTCAATGGACCACTACCATGGCAGGCACCGGGTCCCTCATAAAACAGAGGCTATATACATTGCAAACTATCATTGTCATTCGTCATACAAGAGAGGCACACAACAACACACAAATTCCTTTGTCCATTTTATACCTTTGTTTTTATTGGACTGTGTGAATCGATAGTTATTCGTTGAAGTAATAGAAACTGCATCTATCTATATATGAAAAGCATAATAATAATAATAATTTCTGTGTCCTATATTGTGATGATCCACGTTATTTCTGTTTCACTGAATAGATTGTCTGCACAACAGTCAGCACCAGGAGAATTGTGGCGGCAAAAAGAGACACAACATGCCACGGCTTTGAGAACCGCTCTTTCCTGAACTCGCTGATCCATACACTGAGTTGACTGTTATAATATCTTCTGACATCTCCTCTCACCATTTTCAGGGCGTCATGGAAGTTATATGATCCGGAAGTAATTCCTCTGGAGAGATCTTTGAGCAGGGATGCTATTTGCTGATCGCTCCCGTTGAAGCTTTTGATTACTTTTTCTTTTTTAAGGAGAGCAACATCCTCACCCGACTCAATCAACTCATATATCAAACACATATAACAAGAAATTATTGGGGGCTCTCTGAATGATTTGCAACTCTCGAATTCTTCAAACACCATCAGGTTGCGCAACAGTATTTCCGCAATATCTGAGACGCAGATCTGAGGAAGGGAAAAAATACTCGATCCAAACCTGCTCTTTTCAAAGTGGATCCACTTTCCTTTGGCGGATGGTTTAAATCGGATTCCAGCTTCTCGCAACAATTTCGCTGGATACGTACCCTGATCTTCATCTATTGGTCGAGTACACGAAAAAAATGGCATTCTTAATGAATCAGACAACTTAATCCAACGTCGGCTATTAGGAAACTTCATCCAACGTTGGCGTCTGAGAAAACTGGTGATATTGAAAGTGGCATTGGAGACAACAGGTTCAACGTTGCTACAAGGAGATTGTATTAAGAAAGCGTTGATCACCTTTCTAAGAAGATCCAAGAGATGAAATGCAGTTCCAATATGCACTTCTACTTCTGACTTCACAGAGTACAATGAGAACGGCTCGATTTGGAATGGATGTTGCCAGAAAAGAATTCTAGCCAACTCAGATGCTGCTATTTCACGGCTTTTAAATTCCAGCTCTAAGATGCTTACCAAAATAAATAAAGGAATCTGGTTTTCTAATTTAAAAATGTCTTTCATGATCTCCTGTGATTTGGGGTCCTGATGATTGCCAAAAACGAGGCTGAAAGGCATATCATCGTTTTGACTTGGATAACTCCTCAAGAACTCCAAAATGAAACATGCGTCCATGGTAATTATCCAGGAAAGAGTCTCTGGACTGAATTCAATTGCTTTGTCTTCGTAATAATCTCTGATTTTTTCCTCTAAATTATGAACCACCTCCACTAAGTCATCGATTGTCATGGCGTGGAGCCTTGTCAAGGTCCTTGATACGGCTTCCAGCTTATGGTCGTCCATTGCCGAGAGCTTTTCATGGTTGCGATGATAGGGCCCAAAGGACACAACCTCTGGATCATAAGCTTGGGGTTTCGGTGACTTGATCACGTTAGGCACCCTATAAATGCACACATCTTGAGATGCGCGTCGATCTTTATAATTATGAGAATGGTATCTTTGCTTGACTTGGATAAACCATGAATCGGCTGCCACACTTCTGTCTTTCGTTTCAAAACTCCCACTTTTGCGTTTCGCTTCAAAACTCCCATCTCCATCTTGGTTTATGTCAGCTTGTCTCCCACTGCAATTGTCCATGTCAGATGCAGTTTCACATCCCATGACACTCCCATCTCCATCTTGATTTATGTCAGCTTGTTTCCCTTTGCAATCGCCAATCTCAGATGTACTTTCGCATCCCATGATATTCTTCGAAAGTCTCTGTTTACAAGATGTAAAACAAAACAGGGTGTTAATGTCTTGGAATATTGTAATATTTATTTTGTAGATAATGTTAAAAAATAATAAATGTAAAAATAAAAGTAAAAAACATTAATTATTTTTTAAAAACATAGTATGAGCAGTTTATTATTAATATTTGTAGAGTGTTATAAATATGTTCGATCTTTATTAATTTGAGTATCTTGTTTAATATATCTTGTTCAGAGGACTTTGTAAATCATAATGAATGCAAGTGGTATTATTCTTAGTTTTATTTATTTATTGGTGATTATATTGTGTTTTATGTTTTGGGAGTGTTTATTCTATAGATATAATATTAATTAATTGAGCATTCTTAGATATTATCACAAGGTTTATATTTCCTACATATTATGAGAGCTCATTATGCAACATGAAAGATAGTTATAATAAGGCAAAACTAATGATATTAGTGGTTGCATGGTTTAAATCTTCCAACTAGAAGATTATTTAATTTGAGCTCGAGAAGTTGACATAAGATTGTTAAGAAGATATTTTTGGTCAAGCTGTAAAGAAATGTAAAATATGTGCTTGTATTATTTTAAATATGGATGATAAAAGAATGAAACTTAATTTCATGTTTGTAATTTTTGGATTAATATTATTACATTTTAAATTCTAGAAGTCTTTGTGCTTTTCAATATGAATGATGTAGATGGTATTGAATTGGTTTATATTATACTAAATATAAACTTTGGTTTGAGTTGTGAAAATAAAAATTTAAGATCATTGAAACAAATTTTATTGAAGAGATTTGTGCTTTGAAAAATACTGTTACTCTCAATCTTAAGGAATCCGTAAAATTTAGTGATCAGGTCAACAAAAAGAAATACAAAATTCTTTATTGGTATAGAAGAATGATAAATTAAAATTTAATCAATTATATCAATTAGAAGTATACCAAATAAGTTTGTTATATGTTTATGAGAAATATAGAAAGGAAAAGGTATAGATAAAAGTGGTCAAGACCCAGGTTTTGTAGGTGAGTTGGAGACGAGAGGGCAATCCTCCAAGCGAGGTCTTAGGTTTGAATCTCCACCCTACCAAAAAGCTGAATTGGGTACCCAAAATCCAATTGATAATGTTGGTGCGGGCAGGGTTGGGTGCGACCCCCGAGTGACTTTGATGGTGTAGAACCCCCCTGTTCGTGGTCTCTTAGACCAAGGCGGCCCCACAAGGGGTTTTTCGCTGGAAAAAAAAGTGGTCAAGGAATTCAAAAGCTTGTGGAAATGTGTATAGGATAAAAGAATGAAGGTCTTTGAATATAGAAAATTGGGTGAAATAGTTAAATAAAAGCATAATGACACATTAAAAATAAATTTTTAAGTTGTGAGGAATGTGATATAAGTATAGATTCAATTACACAAAGTCTATTTAAGTAACAAGGATGTAGTTACAATTATTATCAAGGATTAGATCATGTAAAGGAAAAGTGTTGGGATTTTCACCCATTTAGTGTTTGTAATTTAAATAACATTAGAACATGTTGTCAAAGAGAATTTTTTTCATAATAGGATAAATATTAGTTTTGGGTGCATAGATGTTCTCTAAGGGTATAATATGAAAACATGTTAAGAGGATAATATAAGTATTTTTTCTCATATAAACGGATATTAAAAATTGATGCAAGAAGACATGGTGGAGTTGAAGTACTCCATTATCCTTCTAAAGGACCTTAGTTATCTAACTGAGTAATTTTTATAGGTGATAATTTTTGAAAAGAGATCTATCATGTGATGGTTATGGGTAATCCATGAAACCATTATATGCATTTCACAATCTATTTCAAGATTCTCTAATAGACCATAATTTGAGTCAACAAAGTGAAGAGGCATGTCAATGTGTCTATTTTTGTAGTGGTTTTAAATTTTATTTTAAAATTGTTCTCCTAAACTATCCATAAAATAAATCCAATATAATTAAAATGGGTAAAAAAAGAAGTCAAAATAAGAGTAAAATATTTTTCAATTATAACCACAATGAAGAAATCAAACAAATAATTCCATTAATATATGATATTTTATTGATACAATATATTTACCTACTTATTATCTCAAAATATATGATTAAGTTGATTCTCAAAATATATTTCTATATATTCTTAAGTATAATAGTAGTACTTATATAAGTCATCATAATGTATAATGCATTAAGTCCATTGTTATTCTTCTTTTTAAATCAAGTAAATTTATTATTGTTATTTTATCTCCCTTGTGATAATATTTAAAGACATACACTTTCATTTTTTAAGAAAAGGAAAAAATGGATAATAAAATAAATTTAGTTTAAATGAAAAACATTTATACATATTTAAGTTACACAAGAATTTAAGTATAATTTTTTTGAAATAAATAAGAAAACATCTAGCCTCTTAAAATTGATGACAAGGAAATAATATGCTCCCTTGGAGCAATAATGATTACCATACCTAGAATTTATTCTAACATATATGTTGTTATTGTGGTTCCTATGTTAATTGTGCTTATTACCTTTCCTTCAATATCAAAATCAAGAAGAGGTCAAGCAAGATATATGCAACCAATGCAAATAAGTGTAAACTATGATATATAACATGATTGCACATAAATATTCACGAGATTAAGTTGGGTGTGTGCATCCAAAATAATCAAATGGAATTTATGATTTATAAGGTGATTACACACTTTATTTGGTTCTTATATCACTATACTAAAAATAATCACTTCTACTAAATCTATTAATCCCTTCACTTATACCATGTCTTTTAATCCCTTTGTTAGATATTACTTGATTATAACATATTATATCAGATTCAGTACTCAAACACAATAAAAATATAAAATAACATATGATGGGCACATATATTAAAATATCACATTAGTTGAACCTTCAATTTTTAAAGTGATAATTTATCAAAATTGTTTTGAATTCAAATATTTCGAAGATGTATAAATTTCATAATGTTTAAATGATGTAGACATGAAAAATATCATATTAAAATACTGTTAACTATGTAATATCCCATGTTTGTGTATCTCATATGTATTAAAAAATTGTAAGACAAACACCATCCAAATTTTAATCATTTACAATCTCCCCATCCTACTTATAATAGAATTTATATTTTGACTCTAAATAGATGTCCTATTTTAATGAATTTTTTTAATGTATAATATAGCCAAATGTAAGAGTCATAATTAATTTATTTTTAAATGATATTTTTATGTTATTATAAGTGTAATCCATCCAATTATCCATTAATAAAAGTATAGCCTCTAATCGATATACATTATAGTTAGTCTTTGAAAAAGTTTGAGTTCACACTTACAATTATCATCAAGTATAACTATTTTATAGTATTTGGTATTGTGATAGAGATATTATAGGGTTTACATTCATTTCCATCATCAATCTATCTCACACTACATCTGTATTCAATGTTTTCTATAGGATATTGTTTTATTGCTACTTTAATTATCAGGCCCTTCGCATTTTCTTTGAATTGCATAAATAATATCCTTATATATGAGATCAAATTTTTTCAAACCTTGATGAATTTATTGCTATAGAGCACCATTGCTTCAATCAAGAATCTATGAAAACTCATTCTAAAAGTATACCACAATCTAATGTGTCCACCCGTAATATTTTCTTCCTATGAAAGAATTTGACAATGCATAAATATGGATTGAGCAACACATGCTTATTATACATTTCCAAGTGTCTACGAACAATGATAACCTCATTTTTTAGTGGATCTAGAATGCATGGCATCTCCATGGTACTAAAGTAGAGAATATACAAAAACTTGCTAAGGGGTTTTCCATTTTTTGTTTACTAATCCTTTGCATGCCATGGTTATTTTGAATAGATATCCATCATATATTAGGAATAACCTTTTAATTATTCAAACTTGGAACCATAATTTTATTCTCTCTATAAATGACTCTTTAAAAGTGTCAATGTGAGTAGAGTTCCCTAGTATCCTTCTTCTACTTTGATATTTTTTATAATAATTGGTCACCTTATTGGAAAATTTATTTTCATAGAAAAATTCTATATCTTCTACCCCCACAAGAATCTATGTGTTGAGGTTGACCTCTATAATGATCTTAATGAGGTTATGGCATCAAGTTGGAGACACCTATTTCCAAAAAATTGTGGTTCATATTAGCCTTCCAAATACATATTCTAGGTGTTAACAAATGACACATAAAATTAAATATTATCCTCTCATAGAAGATTATTTCAAGTCCCCTGTAATAGATAATTCGTACTTACACTAATCCTAATAGATGTCAGTGGATTAAAAGAGTGGATAATAATGGTTAAAATAATAATAATAATACTCATATATTGATCCCTATAGGACCCTCATGAAAACTATCACCTCCAAATACCTTAGTTGTACCTCCATATCATCTCCCCACCACCTCTATCACTCCTATCTTCATCTTTATCCTAGTATCATATTGAAAACCGTACTATATCCCCATGATATATGATCATCCACTATCTAACCTATACTGCCTTCTCATCCTCAATGTCTTCAAGTGACCTATCAATAGAGGCAACTCACTAATCTTATAATTTTATTATTTAGAACTCAGGAGTTCTATTGTAAAAGAGAAGGTAAGTCAAATTTATACATGAGAATGATCAATATTGTATCCCAAATATCTTTTCTCTCATGGAATTTGAGGATAGTAAGGAAGTAGAGGAGGTTCTACTCCTTGAGCATTACTTATGAAGTACCTTTCATGGAATATTCATAGTCTAATAGATCCTATTATAAAGTACTTGGTCCACAAAATTATTTTGGATATCTCTTCAAGATTTGGTGCTATCAACATTATCTACCTACTAGAAGTTACGGTAAAATAATTATTCTATGTAGTACTTGTTAGTTTATTTGAACTTGGGGACACTTTTACTCCACCTCGAATACTTATGGTAGAGGAAGAGTAGTTATATTTGTGCCAAATACCTACGACTATCATTTTATGACTTATGGAGTGAACCCACCCTCTCATATAGTATGAATTATTATAGAGGTTCAAGGCCAACCCCTTGGTATTCTTAAATTCTATGCTCCTAATGATGCTTTAGGTAGATATGATCTATAATTGTGAAATCTTGTCCCTTCTTCTTGGCATCTAGATTGCTAGTGATGAACTTAATATTATTAAATATGAATATGATAATATTGGGATCCTTTATATTTATTATAAAATAGAAGAATTTGAAGCTTGTTATTTTATGAAGAATAAATTTGGTGCTTCTAATCCTAATTCTTGTTTCTCCTACTTCACTATTCATCCTTGGTTCTCCTAGTCTAAGTAGTAGCAAAGAGAAAATCAAGTGTTGAACAACCTTGATAGAGATATAATTTTTGACCAAAGAGCCTTATCCTCTTCTCATTTATCTAGCTCAACTCTTTTTATGGAGTATATTTGTAATATCATCCTCCCTAATCATTCACCCATTATTTCTCTATTAAATTATACACCTTCCCTCCTTGCCAATTCACCTTCCAATTCTTTCTAAATACCATTTTTTCTTACCATCCCACATTTATTTTATATATTAGAAGGATATTAGGCTTGGATTCTCATCTTTATAGTACCACTATCCTGTTTGAATGATGGTCATATACCATCCATAGGACAACCTCATTTCTTAGATCTCTTGGTAAACATGTTCCCAATTTCAAGCATCGATATAACATTGCTCTTAAACACAAATTGGTTTAGGCTTTATAACAAGTTGAGTATTATTTTTTTAATCATGATCTTCAATAGCATGTTGTGTGATTTAATCACCAACTAATACTTCCTCAATATTATGATACCAGGGTATCTCAAATTAAGGCTAAAATATATTGTTTCAAAATTGGAGATGGTCTCTAAGTATTTTTTCCATCATCTTATGCTTTATTATCATAGTTCTTACATCAAGGTCATTCAAGAGGTTAATATTTGAATTACGGATTTTCCAAAGGTTACTCAATCCATTGTCTATCACTACAAGCAATTCTTTACCTCATAGGAACATTAAGAATAGAGGGATCAAGTCCTCCAAGATTATTTTTTTACAGCCTCCAAAAACCTCTCTAATGCTCAAAGAGTTGCATATGGTTGACCACTCTCACTTGAAAATATGCATGATAAACTCTCTCAATTTACCAATGATAAGGATACTAGGCTACCTAGCTTATCGTACAATATTATTATCAAATCCTTAGTTTTATGTCCATTCCAATGGCTTCTAACCATCATTAGAATAGAGAAAACAAGTTTTATTAGGATTATATATATATATATATATATATATATATATATATATATAATAGATAATATCTTGTCTATCTAGGAGGTAATATAATGGGCCAAAAAATCTAACCAACAAACCACTTTTTTTATAATTTACTTCAAGAAATCCCTTTATCGTATTAAGTGGCATTTCACTCTTGCCATGTTCAAAGCCTTAGGATTTGGTAATGGTTTCAAATCTACAATAAATATGTTCTTTGTAGATGCCTCCATTATCCTCACTATTAATAGAACTTAATCACACATGGTTGCCCTCTTGTCAACTCTCTCTAGATCAATCCAATTTTAACCTCATTAATAGTGTTTCCCTTCCTAGAAAATAATTCTAAATGATAAATGCACACTTTGTAGATGACTTTCCTCACATTATATATGGACAAACAATCCTTTATTCAAGCCATTCACTATTTGAATACATTTTTTCTTCCATCTAACTCTAACATTTAGAGGTGGAAGACTCTCTATTTTTAATTGTCTACATCTCCTCTCATATATTTATTCACTTAGTTTTAGTAAATATGTATATAGGATGGGGAAATATTCTTTCTTTTTTTGTGTGGAAAACATCCTAGAAGGGATGCCACTTTTGGGTAAGACCCAAGGAGGCAGGGGTATATATTCCACCAAAATCACCAAGAGCTCGCATCTGGTCTACCACCTTTGACATACTAAAGGAGCAAACAAACACACTAAGATTTAAAAAATAAAAAATAAATAAATAAATAAATAAATAAAAATAATAAAATAAGATAAAAAATGCTCCTTGAGTGTGTTGAAAAAATAAAGCACAACAAAAGACACACACAATAATATTAAAAAAAACACAACATGAACCACATAGAAAAAACACAAGAACAACATAATAAAATACAAACAAGACAAAAACAACATAACACTACAAAGACATAACCAAAAAAAACATGAAAAATAAAAACAACCAAATCCTAAAAATTTAAAAAATTAAAATAAAAAAACAACCAAAAACAAAAAAATATATATAGAGAACACTCACACACAAAAATATGAATTAACACAAGCATATATAAACACAAGAATAAAAACAACAAAAACACAAGGACAATAACAAAAAATATAAAAAAAATAACAATTTTTTTTAGGGAAATATTCTAGTTCATAGGTGTCTCTTTACATTCTATAGTTCTTCTTTAGAGCCTTTGGAGAATATCATTTAGAAAACTGAAGCTATTCTTACTAGACCATTAAAATACTTTCACTTGTTTGCAATTCTTGAATCTACTTCAATATTCTAGCTTCAACCCATGTATATTAGTCCTCATATTGGGTCCCATATAAATATTATTATTAGAAGTTGGATAAGGTGTGTAGATATTTTCTCAAGACATGTTCTACATCTCACTCTAGTTTCCATAGTCTAGCTTAAGAATTGTGTTGTTTACCAACAAATAACATGGGAATGGGTCTTCTTGGCTATAAACATCAATGCATGACCTCATATAACAAATGGATAATTAGAGCTATGAAAGATAAGAAAGATTTGAAAGTTCTAGTTTGATACTAAATTACCTTAGGTTATCCCTATGGGCATATAGGATGGAGAGATGTGAATTTTTCCATCCTTCTTGTTATCCCATTTTACATCAACATTTCATTCTCTTTTATAATTTGTAGCATTTGGAAGGCATGGTAAACATCAAAACATAGATCCAATGGGATGATAATTTGGTATGGATTTTCTTTAAATTCTATGAACCTCTAGCAGTTCCCTCTCTTGACTATTTAAGGACCCAAATTCCCAAATGTATGCACACAAATTCTAGAAAATGGGTATCTCGATAGTAGTTAACTTGTTTACTTGGTCAACTAGGTATTGATAACCTTGGGATTAATCAAACTCAGGTTTATACTCACCTCTATTGATAAGGAAAACTTTGAGGTAACTAAAGAAAATATACCTATCTCTATGGTCCACATGATCATAGTGTACTCTCAATGTTATTGATAGAAGAACTTGTGGTGGTATCTAGAGAAAACCCTCCTTAATTTTAAGGTTGGATTGGATTATCAATGGATATCATAATATTTACCTATGGATGACAAAATAAATTCTTTTTGGAACCTCTCTTCACCTAGGTATATTTAATCCTATCATTTTGGCACAATCTTATTTACATATCTTGAACACAAGTAAGTTATCTTCACCTCAAGCTTAAATAACTAAGGACTCTCTCTTGGTAAATGAATTAACTACATTGGGGTTCCAAATTCCCAAGAAATTGAAGATCTTATTCATATCTTTTGGATATGTCCTAAGGCTTAGGACATCGAAGTATTTTTTCTTTATTCCAATATTTTCTCCAATAGTGGTTTACATGGTAATAGATTCTCTTTAGAGACCCTCCTCTCCTCTCTTTTGTGTTTCTAGAGTTTTGGTACCTCTTTACAATTTCATTTTATTTTATTTATAGAAAGTCAAAATTGATTTCTTGTTCTCTTAGGCCATTTTTATTTTATTCTACACTATTGTTGACAGGATCAATATTGTTTCTTTTGTGATACTATAGACTTCAATGTAGACCAACAAAGTAGTAGTGAAATTGGTCAATTTGTAGGAATTTATTGAACAATAGGATAATGATATTTGTAATATTTTCTAACATTGAACATTTTGTTAGTTATATGCATAGAGATTTGAGACTTTACATGGTATGTCTGACCATTGAGGTGACTCATCCTCTACACCAAGTTTAAACACACATAGAAGGTGGTAAGTGATAGGGAGAGTAATCTACCAAAGACAAGAATCCATAGTCTTGGTAGATATGATTTAAATAGTTACTAGTCTATGGTACATTTAACCTTCCTTTTTCATGAATAATTAATGACTATTTAGGGGTATGCTTATCCACCCATTTTTTATTTCTTATAAAATTATTAAATATTAGTTAATATAATCGTTCCTTCGTTTCCCAAATAACAATAAAAAAAGTATTTAATTCAAACAACTCTACACATTTAATAGATATTCTTTTGTTGAGTATAAAGACTCGTGAGTGCTAGGTAGATTTTAGATTTATAGTATAGATAACTAACTTTAGATACATTGCAAGACAAGCAACATAAATATTTAAATCATCTTCAAGAGCATCCCAACTATGGTTACTTCATCCAACTTTTAATAGCATTTAATATGACTCTATATCTTTACTGATGTTATAGAGTTCATTTTTTTTTAGAAGTTTCTTAGTGAAAGGAAGACGATATATTTTCCTATCATGAACATTCAACATTGATTGTGGATAATTTAGCCTATTACACATATTTTTTTGAAGTTCCCCTTGAACACAATATGTGTAGAAATGAATTGAGTCTGTCTTTCATCCATTCTAAAATATTTTTAATGAGCCTCTACTTGGAAAATAATTTTTTACCTAAATAAAATCATGTTAAAGTTACATGTAACTTTTTTTTACTTGATATTGTATTTCAAATCTAAAAAATAGAAAAATATATACCATTACTCTTATGATATGATTGGTTTAATTCTCTATCACAATATAAAATTAATTTTCCCTCCATTATTATGTCATTTTATCCAAAATCAATTAAATAATATTGTCCTAGAGGTATAGAGTTTGCAATATTTAATTTTATGGTAGGTAATGCTCCATACATATTTAGTTAAATCCCTCTTGAAGAACCTTGTCAGCCTCCTAGAGGAGATCCTTGGTTACACATTCATAGGTTCACCCTAAATATATATTATAGTTGAGGTTTGTTTACTAGATAATCCCTTTCGTGCTCAGATTGGGCACTTGCATCTTATATTTTTATTTAGAGGGACCTTTTAGATTTCCCAATATTTTTATCATTAGATTTCTATATTTATCTAAATTATGAATAATCTTCCCCTAAGGAATAAAAGGTGTATGCAAAAAAGGAAGGATATTTAGGTCAATTTTTAAATAATATTTCAACACAGTAAATTTCATTAGGATGATAAGTGAATGGTGAGGCCTACTTTATATATTGGATATACTTGAGTGAGATTGGGGTGATTTTTTATACCTTTAGGTTTAATATTTCTTATCCTTAATATTTATGACTATTCAACTTCTTGTATTTATTAGGCATATAGTACAATAGTTGTATATTATTTATGTTTTCTTATTCATCCCTATATTAATATGATATTGATTTACCTCTATAACAATCATATTTTTTATAATTAAAAGTATATTTGTATTCATGTTTAAATTTTAAATAAATATTCATAGTTTCCAAAGAAAGAAGTACTATAGATAGATAGACAGACATAAAAATAGATATATAGATATAGATATAAAGGACAAACATAGATGAAATTTTTATATATATTATATCCTTCACACAACTGATTCAAAATATATATGTTTTATATCAAGAATATTATCTATTTTTTAATATAAACAAGTTAAATAGAAGTAATAAATATACACACATATATTTATCTATCTATATAATTTTTAAAATGTAATTTTAGACACCAAACCCTAACCCTTAATAAAATATATCAATCTCACAAATCTACATAATAAAATAATATGCCTAAGGTTTAACTTAGGCATATTTCCTATACATTAATCTATTTTTTAGATTTTATAAAATTTTGAAAATATCCCCTAGGATATCGTATCTCTTCCCTTGACATGTGTACTAACCATAACTACCCCTCCTCTTGCCATACTTCAAACACCTCACTCCACTTCCACCTACCCACATGCCCCCACTTCACCTAAGTGAGACACTATAAGTGACTCACTCTAACTGCATGAGATATGTGGCTAACCAATTCCTACCACTTAGTAGCCCTGGATTGCCACCTATCCTCAACCTCCCTCATCTCCCAAAAGCCTATAAATGCTCCACCATTTGACCAAGCAAAGGAGAACTGAAAACATATTGTCACACTACAAAAATGACACCAGTAGGACACCTAAATTCCTAGACGTTGAGTCATTAAAGCTGAGGAATTCCATTCCAAGCCTCCTATTATTCAATCCCAAAGACAACTCTACATTTGCACATTTGCAAATGCAGCCCCACAGTTGCACAAATGTAGCCCTACATTTGACTAGCTAACTACAAATACAACACTATGTTTGACCATCCCCAAAAATCAAAATTGTATTTGCACAGGCCCAAATAAGATAACTAAAGGCCTGAATTATAATAGGTAAAGCACAACAAGGTATCTTTTTCATTGGTTTTATCTCCTACTCATCGATTTATATTTTGTAAACATGTTATTCAAGGTTTTGTAGCTTCTTTCATGCATATCATATAGGTTCTGCTAACCCCTTTCTGTTTACAAGTATATGTGTGTAGGTGATATGTTTCCAATACATGTTAGAGCAAGGATGGGCCGTGAGGATACCCAAGACCATCCAATACATGGATTATAGCATAAAAGACCATCAACATCCACTATTTATGTGATTCACAAAAAGGGGATTTTATCCCCAATTTTGCCCTCATTGTACTATAAGAAAAAAAAAAAGAAATCTTATTGTAATCATACCCCTATGCACTTGGGATAAAGCATTTTTTAAATGGTGACCAAGCCTCTAGAAAAATTTTCAATATAAAAATCAATTATTCTTGTAATCACTTGTTTTATCATTTTGTTGCTTGGGTGTTATCTTATTTTCTTAAAATTATATATTTGTGAAAAATACAATAAAAAACTATAAAATGAATTAATATTCATCATCATATGATAAAATTTACAACCAAAACCACTTTTTGTCTTGTTTACCAACAATATATTTTTTAAGACAAACTTTTTAAATATGATTTTTGAGATTATTTTGCTTCTAATATTTTTTGAGTTGGTAAAATAAATAAAATTTTAGATTAAGAGGTTCATTCCTTATAATTCTATGCATACAAAATACTAATGTATTAAAACTATTTTTATATTAGAAATTTTATACTTATAAGGTTTAAAATTTTGAAATCAAAATTCTCCACATTATTGTGATTCAAGAGTCATATAGTGACCTAAACTAAGGAGGCCACAAAAAAATTGAGTCCAAAGATGCTCTTGTTGGCCTTGTGGTAGATCACATGTTTTTTCCAAGTGGAGAGGTAGATCCTTTAGCGATTTTTGATTCCCTATAAGGTGGTGCTATGAATGGGGTCACTTTGGGTGCTTCAATCCAAAAGCCCTTCAATCCTGGTGATAGATCTTTGTTTGTAGTGATAGTTTCATATAATTTAGTTTTGTGTTTTTTAAACACTATTTTTGACATTTCTTTAGTTGAAAACACCCTCTATGTTCCTGAGGGCATGATTAAGCTCACAATGGAGGATGGGTCTTCAATTTGGTGGGAATAGTTTTGGGTGCTTGATCGAATCTAGTTGATGTTAGGAGGTGGGCTTTATCCAAATGGTGGCCTCAGGGTCACCTGGATATTGTTGCTCTTCCCAAATATTTTTTCATGTTTAATTTCAATTATGAAGAGGATTCTATGCAGGTCCTCTATAAAGGTCCATGGTTATTTGGGAAGTGCAACCTCTTTCTATGTTGATGAAGCCTAGATTTTTTCCTTGATACACAATAATAAATACAACCCCTCTTATTATTAGAATCTTTGGATTCATTTTCAGTATTAGAATATTGGTATTTTGCATGGTATGGCAAAGGTAGTGGGTAATCTAATTTCTATTGATACCTCAACTAACAAAAAATCAAGAATAATTTATGCAAGAATATGCATAAAAGTGGATCTAGAAGCTAATGTTTCATCCTCTATTAATCTCACTTCATGCTTAGATTCTTGGAACCAATCCATTATGTAAGACAATCACCCTAATATGATCAT
Organism: Wollemia nobilis; assembly: GCA_028583015.1. Classification (NCBI taxonomy): domain Eukaryota; kingdom Viridiplantae; phylum Streptophyta; class Pinopsida; order Araucariales; family Araucariaceae; genus Wollemia; species Wollemia nobilis. The sequence goes on from JAQPPZ010015929.1 coordinate 5,340,600, forward strand.
ATTTTGGGCTAGTTTTCCGTGAAGAAATCCATTTTTAGTTACCAAAAAAAGATAAGCTCAAAGTATAAATTTACCCAAGAAGAACCCTTAAGGAGGATAAATTCATAGGGTAAATCTATCCAAGATAATCCCTTGAAGAATGTGCCCAAGATATAACCAAGAATCAAATCCCATAGAGTTCTATTAAGTTGAAAAAGTTAGCATTCTAGGTTTTGAGTTTGTTCAGAGTGAGAATCCAACCCTAGTTGAAGGTCATGTTGCACCTCCTATTTAGGGTGAGATACCTCCTATCATTAAAAAATGCGATGTGCCTCTATATATTTTCAAATATGAGATCCAAAAATACTTTGAATAGGTAAGTGCCCCATCTCCATTGGCCTTGTTGTCTTTACAAAACTCTGTCAATTACCTCAATATCCTTAGATTGGATGTTTCATCATATTTGGTTAACCCTCCCCCATACACTCTTGTCAAAAGGGTGCTAAAATTAGAGAAAGGATGCTCAAGCCCTAAAACCAGAAGTCATAAATATCCCCTAAAATCCTTTTTGGAGAAGGTATTTCTTGGCCCTAATCCAAGAAGTCTTGAAAAGGGATTTGTAAATATTGGGGTAGAGTGTAATATTAGGATACCATCAATTAAAGCTCTAATAAAAAAGGATATAGAGTCACATATTATAAATGGCTCTCAGTCTCTATTGAATATGGATGTTGTAAATTATCAACCTTTCCAACCCTTTACTAGAGAAAAGAGATGCAATACCAATTTATATTAATGTAGTTTACTTCCTATATATTTAAACAATAGTTGAAGTTTTTTTACAAGTTTGAGGTGCTAAATTTATATACAACCTAGAGCTAGAATAGGGTAGGTCCTTATTATTTTCAAAATAACTGTTAGTTTTTAGTTTAAGTTTGTGCTTGTTTCTTGACTCCCCTGAGTGGGTTTGCTCCTTTTTGGTTTCTCTTGGTTCTTCCTTGGAAGATTTTACATCTTTTTTGTAAAAGGTTCATGGATCCTTTCAAAATCCCTTCTTCCACTAAAAAAAAAAACATGGTCATATTTGTTATCTGCATAAGCTACTTATATTAATATATTAAAGGAAAAATGCAATGCACACGTTCACATAAACTATCCATGAACATAAAACATAAAAGTAAATAAACCTCCCTGAAAATACCTCTATTTTAATTTTAACTTAACATGGTTCCTACCATTTTATGCTTGCCCTATATTATTTTTATCTTTCTATTTCTAAAGCTCTAAAAATCATCTTGGGATAGATGCCATAATCATATCTTCAAACATAATCTAAAATCCTTCATGAAATTCATTATGCTTAGCTTTAATTTCAACAACAAATTCTTATATGGATTAATGGAGCAGTATAAGTCAATATTGGTTGCAAAGGGATATCCTTGGGTTGAAGACATTGATTACACTAAGATATTCTCATCGGTAGCTAAGATAGCTTTAATTTAATTATTTTTGGTGATGGCAATAACAAATTAATAAGAGATTGAGTTTATATATGTGAAGACAATATTTCTTTATGGAGAATTAAAGGAAAAATATACATGCAATAGCCTAAGGGGTTTTAAATTATGGAAGAAATCTACTTTGTAGATTGAAGAAATCATTGTACAACCTAAATAAATCATCTAGATAATGGTATAAATGATTTGATCATTATGTGATTAAATATAGATTTATAAGGAGTATTGCAGATCACTATATTTACTACTTGAAGGATTCAATTAGGTTTGTTATACTTTCATTGTATGTTTATGACATATTGCTACTAAGTAATTCACAACATGCAGTTTAGAAAGTAAATTTAAAGTTTTCAAAGATATTTGACATGAAATATTTGAGAGCCCTTTATTATTTTTTGGGAATCAAGGTTAGGAGGAACCACTCAATGAAGAAGTTGTGGATCAGCCAAAGGAAGTATGTCAACAATATATTGAAACAATTTGGGATTGAGGCATGCAAACTATTAAGCACTATATTCTTGATGGGTGCTACACTGTCCAATGAGCAAAATTCAAATATTGAAGAAAAAAAAGAAGGAAATGGAAAAGGTGTCATATGCAAGTGTAGTTAAAAAGGTGATGTATAAAATTATGTATACAAGATTTGACGTAGATCATGTAGTGGGATTTTTGAGTATACTTATATCAAATCTAGGCAAGTAACACTAGATAGCTAAGAAAATATTCTAATATCTATATCATACAAAAGATGTTGTGACTTATTATCAAGCTATAGAAGATAGCCAGTTGAAGGTATATGTAGATGTTGATTTTATAGGTGATGTGGATGGAGGAAAATCCACAAGTACATATGTATTTGATTATCTGGGGGAGCCATTAGCTAGAGAAGCAAGAAGAAGGATATTGTTGCACATTCAATAATAGAGGCAAAATATATTGTAGCAGTAGAGTCTTACAAGAAAGTGGTGTTGATAAAATTTCTATGTGTAGATATTCATGTGTAACATGGTCCAATTCTATTGTAGTGTGACAACAAGAGTGCTATAGATATTGTTGTCAATCTAAAATTCCACAGTAGTACCAAGTGCATTAGGGTAAGGTTTCACTTCATTAGAGAAATGATTGAAGAAGATGAAATGGGATAAGAACTTGGCCAAAGTAGTCACCAAATGGAAGATTGTTGATATTGGCAACTACTACAACACTGTGATTGCAATTTAATCAATTGTAGCTGATTTTATGGGTAGATTTTTGTTTCTATAACTGAAGCACTCCATAGAATAGTAATAAGAATGCCAGATGATCAATATTTTAAAAAATCAAATTAGAAACTAAGGGAGTCTTAGTTGTATTTATGAATGTACCATTTTGCATGTACAAATACAAGAGAAGTGTGTGCGATTAAGCAGGGCATGCAAAAGGTGCATGTGATTAAGTAGGTCATGTAAGAGAGGGGTTTTATGCATGTAGTTATTGTATTAAGGAATGATACAATTTAGTTTTAAGGCTTGCAATATTAGTGTAAATTCATTTGTTCATGCATGTTCATGATCTTTGTTGTATTTTGTTAATTTCTCTTCACTGCATATATTAGTTTTGTACTCAGTTGTTCATTTCATTTTCTTCTACACTTATTTTTTCATCTAATATAAAAGGATAAAATTTTATCTATCTAAGAAAATGTATTAAAGTGATTAAGGCGTTGGCCTTTTTTTCAAGAATTTAAAATTCAAACCATACTATATCTAGTAACTATGTTTTTTTTTTATTGATAAATTATGGATCTATTAGTTATTTTTTGATTTTAAGGTAAGATTAACGTTTAGAATTGATCTCATGAGAGGGTTATACCTTTATTACATGAATTAGGTAGTTTCATTCAAAGGTTTAGGGCGATTTTAATTAAAAATTAAAATAAATAACTTCACTTCAACTTTTTTTTATTGTTAATATAAAAAGAACGGTGGAATTGCAAATAAATAGCTATTCCTAAGCGTAGTAAATAACCACCGTTTCCTAATGCTAGAACTTACAAGTCATACTATGCAAATTGTATCAATATAGATTTAAACACCAGAACTCATGACTGAGAGTCAATGGCGTCCTCCACTTACATAGCTAAATTAAAGTGTTGAGATTAAACCCGGTGAGAAAGAAAGACTCGAATATTCTCCACATCGATAAACAAGAAGCTATTCACAAGACCGTGGGTTGAACATATTTCATGTCGATTCATGTCGATTCTTGCGAAAGTGGACATATTTCGTTTCCGTGTCTATCGCTCCCGTCGCTTTGCCTTCGTCGTGAGCCGGACCGAACTCCACTTGTCATGCATACACACTGCACCCAAGGAGGGTGTATGTTTCTTGACTAAATTATTGAATATAAATGCCACTTTTTTATGTTCCTTCATGCTCGATTCAATCTGTCTCAAAGGAAAAGAAAAACCTCTAAATTATACCATGTAAATGAGTCTTCATCATATTGTCCAACTGTTGAATAGAATTATCCTTTAGTCTTTTAAGTTGTTATGTGAGTCTTCATCATATTTTCCAACTTGTCACGATATCGTGACATTTTTTCTTTCCAAAGGCGGTCTTTTTTTCTATCGTGATATTGCGACGCTTGTTCTTCTTAGTAGCAGGCTTCCACTTTAGTAGCGAATTTGGGGCTCTTTTTCTTTCTCGGCTGCGGTCTTCATTCTTGTCGCGATTTCGCAACACCTTTTCTCTTCGGCAGCGTTCTCACTTCTTGTAGTGATTTCGCGACTCTTTTTCTCGATCGGCTTCAACTCTGCAACTTGTCGCGATATCGCGACACTTTGCAACATGTCGTGATATCGCGACTTCTTCCCTTCTTCGGCTCCGGTGGCATTTCTTGTCACGATTTCGTGACTTCTTTTCTTTCTTTGGCTTCTACGGCGCTTCCTGTCGCGATTTCGCGACATCACCATTTTGGTCGCGATTTCGCGACACCCTCCCTAGTGTGGAGGTTGACCAACTTTCTTTTCCTTTCTTCTTGGACCACCTCGGTCGATTTGGTTTTATTGTAATCTCTCTTGTACAAGGTTCAGGGACCTTTCAAAACCCTTTCCACCAATAAAAAAAAAAAGTTGTTATGTACTATTTCCACTTTGCCTTCCTCCGTTACTAACAATAAGATTAAGATTTTCATAATTAACTCTTGTCATTGCTATGATCAGAAACCCCAAATAGGAAATACAATTTTTATTTGACTCCAATAAACATGAATGCATTGCTTCCTCCCACCTCCATCTTGTATTTTAGGGAGCACTTAAATTTTAAAACTTTGATTATCATTTTTCTTTTTGGGCCCTAGATGAAGCTCGAGGGACAGAGTTGTTTAGAGCAAAGAAGGGTGACCAACATAGTGAAATTTTGAAGATGCATCGTACGCCCCACACAGGAAACCACAAATAAAAACATGCACTTTGGTTTGAAACAAGAAGTGGAAGAGAGATTTGAGTGGCTTGACAAGTATAAAGATAGAATAAAAACGTGAAAGTTCGATGAAATTGACCTTGTTTTGCTTGTGCCGAAAAAGGATAACTACCATAATTGGTTGACTAATATTTACAATGAAATCATTTAGATCCATGAAATACGCTTGATTCTCTTATTCATTTCATTATATTATTTAAGTAATCTAAACACATCTAAATTCATACACTAACATCAAATCTACTTCTATCCTATTTCAGAAGCATAAAGACGTTAAAACCTGCGTATAATTCGTTTCAAAAAAACCAGTATAAAATATTCAACTTGTAGAAGCGAAAAGTTATAGAGATTGTGAAACATTTGCTTGATAAGAGGTCTTTGTTTTTTGATTGGTTGAAAGGGTGTTGAAAGGTCCCTGAACCTTGTACAAGAGGTTATTACATGTTTTCCAAGCCGACCGAGGAGGCCCAAGATCTAAAGATCAAAGAGGAAGCAAAACACCACAAGAGGGAAGGTGTCGCGATATCGCGACCAGTTACGTTTTCGCGGCCCACAGCATAGGGAGAAAGCAAGGAGGAAAAGATGTCGCGATATCGCGCCATGTTGCACCGATGCAGCCAAAGGAGGAAAAGATGTCACGAAATCGCGACAATAAGCAGCATCGCAGCCGAAGGAGAGAAAGTGTCGCGATATCGCGACATGTTGCAAGGTTGCTGCCAGAAGAGAAGAAGTGTCGCGATATCGCGACAAATTGCAAGGTTGGTGCCAGAAGAAAAGAAGTGTCACGAAATCGTGACATGATGCATCATCGAGGCCAAAGAGGAAAAGTGTCGCGATATCGCGACATGTTGCAAAATCTCGGTCGAAGGGAAAAAGTGTCGCGATATCGTGACATGTTGCAAAATCACGGTCGAAGAGAGAAAGTGTCGCGATATCGCGACATGTTGCAAAATCTCGCCGAAGGGAAAAAGTGTCACGATATCGTGACATGTTGCAAAATCGTTGTCAGAGAGAAAGTGTCGTGATATCGCGACATGTTGCAAAAATGCGACCGAAGAGAAAAAGTGTCGCGATATCATGACATGATGCAGAATCACGATCGAAGAGAAAAAGTGTCACGATATCGCGACATGTTGCAACATCGCGGCCGAGGAGAAAAAGTGTCGCGATATCACGACAAGTTGCAACATTGAGCCAGAGAGAAAAGTGTCGCGATATTGCAACAAATTGCATCATCGAGGCTGAAGAGGAAAAGTGTCGCGATATCGCGACATGTTGCAAAATCTTGGCCGAAGGGAAAAAGTGTCACGATATCGCGACATGTTGCAAATCCGCGACCGTAGAGAAAAGGTGTCGCGATATCGCGACAAGTTGCAAAAATGCCCCCAAAGAGAAAAGGTGTCACGATATCGTGACATGTTGCAAAATCATGACCGGAGAGAAAAAGTGTCGCGATATCGTGACATGTTGCAAAATCACGATCGGAGAGAAAAAGTGTCGCGAAATCGTGACATGCTGCATCATCGCGGCTGAAGAGGAAAAGTGTCGCGATATCGTGACAAGTTGCAGAAACAGGCCGAAGAGAAGAAGTGTCGCGATATCGTGACATGTTGCAAAATCGTGACCGGAGAGAAGAAGTGTCGCGATATCGTGACATGTTGCAAAATCGTGGCCGGAGAGAAGAAGTGTCGCGATATCGTGACATGTTGCAAAATCGTGGCCAAAGAGAAAAAGTGTCATGATATCGCGACATGTTGCAAAATCACGGTCGAAGAGAAAAAGTGTCGCGATATCGTGACATGTTGCAAAATCACGGCCGAAGAGAAAAAGTGTCGCGATATCGTGACATGTTGCAAAAACACGGCCGAAGAGAAAAGGTGTCGCGATATCGTGACATGTTGCAAAATCGCGGCCGAAGAGAAAAGGTGTCGCGATATCGCGACCAGTTTCATGAGCATACCAAACCAATCCCCTGCCAACATCTCACATTGTGCAGACATTGCCACTTATAGAATCGTTCCTTAGGCCAATGGGGAAGGAGTCTCTCCATACTTGAATGTCAGATTCGCCGACTCCCTTGTTAGCAAGCCAGTCCACAACTTTGTTTCCTTCCCGGTATTGATGCTTAATGACTAATTCTGGGTAATTGCCAATTAGAGCCTTGCATTCTTGGAAAATTGAAGCAAGGGCCCAGGGAGGCATAGCAGTCCCTTTGAGCCAGTTGATGCATTGCAGCGAGTCTCCTTCGATGATAAGTTTGTTGATGGTCAAACCTTCCAAGAGAATCAAACTTTGGAGCAGAGCCCGTGCCTCTGCCATATTGTTGGATTGAATTCCCAGGTTCTGGGCAAAGGCCAAAATTATTTCTCCTCTGTGGTTTCTGAGAATTCCTCCTCCGCCAGCCGCTCCTGGGTTGCCTTTGGCTGCACCATCGAAATTTAGCTTGTGCCACCCAGTAGGTGGTGAGACCCACTTGATGACAGACCTGTCAACAAAAGTACGGGGCGTGGCAGAGAAGTTAGAAAGATTGAAGAGTTTGGTTAGGTCTGATTCAAGGCCAGGAGGGGGGGTTTGGAAGATGAAACAAGAGAGGCATTCTCTACAGCAAGGGCCAAGATTTTGGCAACGATAATCTTCTTATCAGTGGCTTGATTTTTGAAAATTTTGGCATTTCTCTCTAGCCAAATCTGCCATAGGAACAGGTGAAGGCAAGCTTGCCACATGAATTTAAGTTGGTTGCTCTTGAAAGGCCGGGGCCATTGCTAAAAAAGGAGGGGAATGGAATGAGGGAGGGCTGTGGAGATGTCGAAGGTGTTAAGAACCTAGTTGAGAACTGCTAGAGAGAAGGGACATTCCAAAAAAACATGCGAAGTTGACTCACAGGCATTTTTGCACAGGATGCACCAATTGGGAATGAGTAACCCTCTGATTATCAGGTTGTCAGTGGTGAGGATTCTATTTTGGATGGCCAACCAGCAAAAGAATTTGACCTTGGGAATGATCTTGGGAACCCAGACCTGATTTGATAAGTCTCGACCATCAGTGGGAGTTTCTTGACTGTAGTAAGCTGATTTAACAATGAAATTTCTAGAATCTTCAAGGTTCCAGACCATGGAATCATCTTTCTGTGAGCTGGGGATGATGCAAGTCCTCAACAAGTTTTGTAACCACCTGAGCGCCTCGGTGAAATGCCTTGGCCCATTAAGAGCCAGGTGTTTCCATTCAGGTCTTGTGGTACCTGGGTTAATGAAGTGACACACCTTATCTCCAAAGGTGGCTTCGGTAGCCATCTTGAGCACTGCAAGATGCGGATCTTGGCTGAGAGGTTTATCACGGATCCACGGGTCATCCCAGAAATGAATGGTCATTCCAGTTCCTAGACACCACCTTAAGCCTTCCATGATGATCTTCCTTGTTTTGGTAACGCCATTCCAGAAATGGGATCCGATAGGAAGGTTGTGCTCTCCAAGAAAGGAAACCTGATGGAGGTACTTAGCTTTGATGATGTCAATCCAGGTGACTTTTTCATTGATGGTAAGTCTCCAGGACTGCTTGGCAATGAGGGCCATGTTCATCCGCTTGATGTCTCTGAATCCAAGTCCTCCATCCTTTTTCTTGGAACAGACCCTATCCCAGGCAACAAGTGAGAATTTATTCTTGTTTTCGTTTCCCGCCCAAAGGAATCTGCGTTGAATTTGTTCAATTCTTTGGCAGATGGTAGCTGGAGCTTTGAAGATAGATAAGAAAAAAATAGGAATACTTTGCAGGCAAGCTTGGACCAGAGTGGCTTTGGCTGCCTGATTGAGCATTGAGCTTTTCCAACCTGCAAGTTTCTTGTTGAGGCGATCTAAAATAGGGTTCCACATAGCCGAGACAGATCTGCCGTGGAAAAGCGGTAATCCAAGATAAGTAGTTGGAAGGCTCCCAATGTTGCACCCAAGGATCTCAGCAATCCTATTTTGCCTGTGAGTGGGAGTATTGAGAAAGTATAGCTTGCTTTTGCGGTAGTTGACTTTTTGGCCAGCCGCCTCTTCATAAGAATCAAGAATGTTCTTAATAATTTTTGCTTCGGGAACGGAAGCATGAGAGGATAGAATAGTATCATCCACAAACTATTGATGGGATATGGCATTGGTTGTTGAGGCTGGTTTGATCTCGGAGACAAGACCACTATTGTAGGCAGCTATAAGGGTTCTTCCAAGGGCTTCGGCCAAAATGATGAAGAGAAAGGGGGACAGAGGGTCCCCTTGACGGATGCCTTTGAAACTTTGGAAGAAACCTGCGGGTGAGCCATTGATAAGAACAGAGAACCAAGCAGTCGAGATACATTCACGAACCATCTTGATCCATTCTTTATGAAACCCAAACTTCTCTAGGACCTCGAACAAGAATTTCTAGGAAACCCGATCGAAAGCCTTGTTCATGTCAAGCTTAAGGAACATGCTTGGTTTTTTATTTTTTGATGCCGAGTGGGCCAATTCGTGGATGGTTATCACTCCATCAGAAATGAATCTGCCTTTGACCGAGCTCCCTTGGCATTGATCGATGATGGAGGGAAGGATGTCTTTCAACCTATTTGCCATAACTTTGGTGATAAGTTTGTAGATGACACTGTAGAGACTAATCGGTCTGAAATCAGAGAGAGAAGCACGATCGTTGGACTTGGGTATTAAAACAATGAAAGTGGAATTGGCCTCTCTCGACATATTTTTGGCTCTCTGGAAGAACTTAACCGCAGCAACAACATCTTGGCCCACAATATCCCAAAAGTGTTGAAAGAACCGGGGTGGGAAGCCATCAGGTCCAGGGGCCTTATCAGGTTCCATTGCGAACAGAGCTTCTTTGACCTCCTCTTCAGTGAAGCATTGAAGCAATTTCCCATTATCATTGTTAGACACCAACTTTGGGATGTTCTGAAGCAGAGAACTTGCGGTGCGGGGATGGCAGTCAAAGCTTGGTCCTAAGATTTCTTGGAAGTGGCACACAACTTCCTGTCTGATTGCTTGGATGTCAGAGACAATGGATCCATCAGCCTTGGTCAACTTAGAGATTTTATTTGAGCCTCTGTGACGCATGGTGGAAGCATGGAAAAACTTCGTGTTGGTGTCTCCTTCTTTGAGCCAGAGGTTTCTGGATTTTTGCCTCCAGTAGGTCTCTTCCTTAGCCAAGGCATTGTGGAAATTTGAGAGGAGGCTTTTTTCTTCAAGGAAAGTTTTGACCCTCAGATCTCCTCCCTGAATCAGATTTTCCACCCTTTTCAGCTCATCCATCAGAAGCTTTTTCTCGGTAAAGAGGTTGCCGAAAACATCCCTGTTCCAGCATTTCAGCTTGAGTTTGACCGTTTTCAGTTTGAGGAACAGATTCGTGAGAGGGTTAGGACAAAGGTCTTGCTGCCACCATTGTCGAATACACCGACCTAAATCTGGATGAGTGAGCCACATATTTTCAAACCTGAAAGGGGTTTTGAAGATTTGCTAGGGGCGGGAACAATCCAGAATTAAGGGATTGTGATCGGAGCCAATTTTTGGGTGGCTATGAAGCCTGGCATCGCCAAAAATAGGAATGAGCTCTTTGGATAAGAGAAATATGTCAAGCCAGATTTGGATGTGATGGATACCCACTCGTCTGTTGCTCCATGTGTAGTTGGACCCTTGGAGCGGCATGTCCATTAGCTCGTTGTGGTTGAAAAAATCGTTGAAGTCTTCTATGCAGCTACTGGTGATCGGATTGCCTCCTTGCTTATCAGACAGGTGAAGGGGGGCATTGAAATCACCACAAAGCATCCAAGGAAAGTCAACAAAGTTGTTGCGCATTGCGGAAATGTTATCCCATAGCAGTCTTCTATTGACAGGACTGTTAGGTCCATAAACATTGGTGGCGATCCATTGGAAGTTAGTGACTTTATTGGTAAACAGAATGTTGATGGTTCTATCTGAGACTGAAAGAACCCTCCCTTCAATGGTTGTCGGGTCCCATAAACATAGGAGACCCCCAGATGCTCCTGTGGAGGGACAAAAGGCAAAATTGTTGTTTTCCCAGATTAGCTTGCAAACTTGAGTGCTGCTATTCTCGTCAAGTTTGGATTCTTGGAGGAACATGATATTTGGTTTTAGATTTTTTCTTACTGATTTAACAGTTCTCTATTTTGCAGTTCCATTGAGGCCTCTGACATTCCAGGAGACGAACTTCATCGAGATGATTTGGAGTTTGCTTTGCGGCCTCTGCCTCTCCCTTGAGACGGAGTAAGTTTGGGTCTAACTTCATCCTCATCTTGGTGGGTTGTGATGGGGTGTTCGGAAATGGGGCCCAAGGTGGTAGGTACTGAGCCATCAGCCATTTCGATCTCAGCTGCTTTGGCAAGCTTGTCTGCATTGGTCGGTCGTCCCCTTCTCTGGTCTTTGTTGACGTCTGCTTTGGGTGCGGGAATGGGAGATTTCAGCGGGCTGGAGGTTTGGAGGATGTCGATGGAGTCAGTCCCAAGGGGCAGGCCGATGGGGGGATGAAGAGCGGGGAGACTGGCATAGGGCAACAGACTCAGGGGAAAGGGAAATGGGATGGCTCTGAGTCGGGGGGAGGGGTGGGAAGGGAAGAGGAAGGTGTGAGGGACCAGAATCGGTGGGTGAGTTTGGAAAGGTCATTGCAGACTTTCCTTTGGACAAGGGAGACTGAATCAAAGTGGGTGTGGACGAGACGGTTAGATCTATGGGTAGGTCATCTGAGATGTCCTCTCCAATATGAAGATTATTTAAGGGAGAAAAATGATTAGATCGAGAAGGCAGAGCACTTACATTTTTGGGTTTGGCATGATTTGAAGCAGAGGTTTTAGGAGGGCCTACAGATCGGCCATGACTCCTCCTTTTTGTGTCGGATCTGGGTATCCATATTTCGACCCGAATCACTGGGGATTTCTTTTTTCTGGGACGAGCATTGAGAAGCCAGATGGCCCTGAGTATTGCACTCCAAACAAAAGGCGGGCTTGTTTTCGTACTCAACTCCTTGACGTCTTCTGTAGCTCCCGTAGTTGATGCCGATGCAGGTAGGCAAAGCCGAATCCAGATTTGCCATTACACAAACACGAGCATAGGTCATTCTGGTTCTGGCTCGGGTAGCAAGGTCAATGGCGACCAAATCTCCAATCGGTTGAGTGATGCCTTTGAGTGCATCGTTGTAGAAGAACTGTGGGGGAAGCCCATGAAGTTTGATCCAAATCGGAGCGATGTTGATAGACTGAGTCTCAGGGTCAAAGTCTTCCCCCCATCTCCGCAGAAATAGGCTACGACGGCCGAAGAACCATGGCCCTCCGGTAAGAATGCGGTGGGTGTCAAGGGCATTGTTTAGCCTTATCATGAAAAACCCCCTAGGAAAGGCCACTAACTCCAAGCTGCCCGAAAGCCACCATTTGGATAGAGCCCACTCGCGGATAGTTTCCATATCAGGCCGGGCACCAACAAATTTCCCGATAAGAGAGAGAGACTCTTGAAAGATCAGTGGCTCCATAACCTCACTCGGGAAAGAGACTTCAGTGCCCGTTACAGAGAAGGGCAAAGGAGTTTGGAAAGAAAACGCTCCTGACGAAGACCTAACTTTGTCCGTAAAGGATAAAGACCAAGGAGGTGCTTTGGAAGGGGAGGAGGGTGAAACCCTAACGTTTTCAGATCGCCTCCGGTCGCTAACCGTTTGGGTCTTCACCGAGAATCCCGCTGAGTGGGCCTGCACTAGGCCCACCAACAGCTGCAGGACCCGAGGACAATCCTGCAACACCAGCTCCCTCCAGCATCGCCATCGACCCTCCACCGTCGCCATCGCCATCGCCATCGTCCATCGTCGCTCCCGCCATTTTCGAGAAGCTTATCTTATCATTCGCTCCTAAGTATCTTTACTCCAATAATGGATTGAAATATTTTTATTAAAAACTTTGGGACATGCAGTTTTGCCCTTTCTTATCCTATGTCCCAGTAGGTTTCTGGGAAGAGGATCCGAATACAATAACGTCTCATTGATTAAGAATATCATAATAGAAAATAGAGTTCTTCAAGATTAGTACATTATCGACCATATAAATGACTAAACATCTTCATGGTCCAATTTTAAAAGTTTTCAGACTGATTCATAAAATCTTTTTTCATATCGGACATGACTTTAGCGGGCCAAACTGATTTTCCAAGGATGCAACAAAAAAATTAACTTCTAGATCCGAAAGAAAGAAAGGAAAAAGAAAAAGAAAAATAAAAAATGACTCTAAACTATTTTGATTTGTATTTTCAAAACTCGCATAACAGTATAAATTTGATACATACACAAAAATATATGCCTGCATAGCGGTAAGATTTTTCTACGGTGCATAAAATACTTCTATGGAGTAGTGATATAAGAGACATGCTAAGATCAAGTCTCGAGCTTTCTAGAATCATGCAAAAAACCGTTTAAACAAGGTCACATAAATTGTAAATTGTAAGAGAAAGTCCCTTCCATAAAATGTGTCAGTATCAGACAAGCTCAGGAGTGAAAGAGCCCACAATGGTAAACTCAACCCTATGTCACATGATTACAGATAATAAATATCTAAGATAAAATTTTCAAGTCATATACTTTTCCTTCAATCAAGTCATTCTATATAGAACTTAGGAATCACGAGACTAACACATAATCACATCACAGTTCTGCACCGCTTATTTAAAAAGCAACCAAAGTTAATTAAAAGAGAGGATTTGTGATTTACCCGGTAGATAATGGACTGAGATTGAGCCGTGAACAACTGCCCTCTTCTTTTAAACCAATTTGAACATTGAAAACCGAGACTTTAAAGCTCTTACGTACATCCAACTTGTCTCGTGAAAACCGCAAAGAGTCATTTCCTTGGAGCTTCATATTCTCGGTTTTGCCCCGAGTTCTTTGTCCGTAGCCTAAATCCCAATTCAAGACATATATTTCCTTCGTACAATTTAAAAATTAGCACATTAACCCCAAAGAAAACAACTGTGAGAAAAATAAAACCAATAAAAAATAGAGATTTAGTGTTTTAAGATTCCCTCAAATACGATGATCATGATATTTTAATATATGTATTTATAAAGGGGTCATATATTGATTAAAATATTTGTATCATATCGTTCAGATTATTCTGTCAAATATAATTAATTGAATTAAATAATATATTATAATTAGATATTTGCATTGATGCTGTAAGGTTGATGTTATCTAAGAAGTTTCTTATTGAAATAAGAGATTATTCGGTCAAATATACTTAATATGCTTGGATTAAATAATATAATATAATTAAATATTTAATATTGTAAAGTTGTTGAGGATGGTTTGTTGTCTTATTATAAACATTTAAAATTGCTAGGTTTAAACAGAATATCATATTGTTTTTATGAATAGTTTCATGTTGCTCAATATAAGTTTTTTATTTGTTTATTATTATAGATTAATTAAGTATTTAAAAATATAATTTTTTATTAGTTGAAAATAGGTGTTTTGAAAGGATTTTCAAACTTTATTATAAAAAGAATAGTTAACATCCTACAAAGAATAAGGATGTTAGCAAGCCAAACAGAGACCAACATCTAGAATCCATCAAAAGAAAACCAATACAACCATCACCATAGTAGACAATAAACACACAAGCAAAAGGAAGATCAAACAACCTACCACCAGCCCCTAAAACCCATATATATCAATCCACACAGGGACGCCCAAGCACTAATAACAACTAAAAAAAAGAGGAAAACTAAGAAAGATCCATTAAAAAATAATCCCTCGGTTATTACTATTCACTAATATATTGGTTGTCCTTATTGGGACCCTTTAAACTACTTATCCATAGCTCAACATAGTTGTTAGGAGAAGAATCTTCTCATTGCACTAGCAGTCATAAAACCTAGTGAATCTCACTAGCGCCCAAAACAACTTAAACCACCCATGAGATAGGGATCCCAAAAAAATAATGGTAGCACAAGTGAATAAATTCAAAAGGTTTGAAAGATTGAACTTGAGGAAAATGAGCAGGCTATCAATAACATCCCTAATATCAACACAAGAACATGTCAAGCAAAACCTCCCCAACCTAAGAGAATTATAAAGGGGTCTAAAGAAAAAAACCTCTAGTCTCTGAATCATTAATAACCAATGGAAAATCCTCTCTCTAAATCATTAGCCCATCATGGTCTAACCCTGAATTTACCAAGAAATTAATTGATGTGTTACCTTCCCTGTACATATGCATAAAGGCTTATTTTTGCCTCAATAATCATATTAAAAATAGGGCTAGGAGTTTGAGAGCCTTTCACTAGGTTGATGATATTAAGAGAATCACCCTCAATGATGACCTAACTGTGATCAAATTCATTCAATAGAGCAATCCCTTGGAAGAGAGCATGATTTTTAGAAAAATGACTTGGTTAAGGCTCTAGCTTCTTAGTAAAGGTGAGTTGTTCACCACTACTATTCTAAATTAAACCTCCCACACTTGCCTCTCCTTGGTTACCCTTGGAAGCCCCATTTAAATTGAGTTTAATCTAACCTATAGGGGTGGTTCCTAGAAAATCTATCTTCTCCCACCCAAATCCAAATGGGTATTTGACCTCAAAAAAATTTTAAAACCTATAGTATGCTCTAGATCTAATTCTATAATAGAGAAACTTGATTTTAAAGAGATGGCAGAGACATTATCCACTATTATTGCAATGCTCTTGGCACATATACAGAGTAGTTTTATTTTTAAAAGTTATCAAATTCCTTTCCTTCCAGACACATCACATGATGTGATTTAAGCTAAATATCTAGAATAGATAAAAATGTAGAGAAAATAAGAGAGGATCCCACGGGTATAAAATATGAGATATTTGAAAGGGGTATACCTAGAAAACACCAACCAAATTGAAAAATAAGGAGAAAACATCCTTAGAGAATGGACATAAAATAAATACTTGTACCAAATCAACATCCAAGCCACAAAGGTAACATTGGTTTAGAATAATCATACCTCAAGATTATAGATTATCTATGGTCAATATTTTATTCTATATAGCAAGCCATAGAAAAATATTAACCTTAGGGGTTAATCTCTTTTACAAAATTAGGTTGGTCAAAAACCAAGGGGGGCTAGGGTCCTCCAAAATAAAGTATGTTGATTTAATAGAAAATAATCTTGAACTTTCTATCTTCCAAAAATATTATCAACTTCATTAGTAGATCTAATGACTTGGAACTTCACAAGGTATAATATCTTTAAGGGTTATTTTATTGGCTATATATAAGTTAATATAGAATAAAACTCTCCATATCTTTCTATGGTTTATAGTTTTAATATTATATTCAACCCTAGAACCAAAGGTATGTCAACAAAAGTATTTAGCCACTACAGATCTTAGGAGAGACACCAATACTTGGTCCATCAACCAATGATTTAACAAAAAATAAATTGGATGGCCATTACCCATATTTCATATTTCTCTGTTTCTAATATTGCTACTACAATTACACAAACTAAGCCAAAATGTTGACCGAGTGTTTGGGACATCAACTTATAGAAAGTCCAATTCATTATATATATATTTTACTTTTATAATATTATCCTAATAAATTTGTTTACTCTAGGTTAGGTACCAACCTTGTTTGGAAACTAGGGTCTTATTCATTTGATACATCCTTCTTAAGCCCAAGCCTCTAAACTCCCTTTTACTGTATATTTGGTCCCATGGTACTAAGTATAATCTCTTCTTATCCTTTGACCCAGACCAGTGGAAGGACTTTTGATCTTGCTTTATCTTCTACACTATTTTACCTAGCCTCTTGAACAAGGATAGAGTAAATCAATATACTCTAAAGTGTAGATTTCATGAAAAAACAACTTTACCTACCTATTTTAATAGATATCATTTCTAGCTGGCAAGTTTACATTGCACCCTTTCCACCACTAGATCCCATTAATATTCATTGCACCTCCTTTTAAAAAGAGAAAGCCCAAGTTAAGTAGATGGAAACTCCACTATCTCATAGTCTAGCTTTGTTGCTATTCTTATTTGCATGAGAATAAACTAATTCAAAAAGAAGATTTTACTCTTCAAAAATTAACCTTCTACTCCACTGCCTCTTCATACCAAATAATTATTTTTTTGACTACGTGGGCCTAAGGTATTAATGTGAGGAATGAGATAACAGTATAATGTATGAATGGATGATTGGATATTGATTCCATGCTCAAGGTAATTCTGATACTAGCCATAGTGGAGGACATCTTAAGGTAGCTACCTAAGGTTTCTACCATGAGGGTGAATATATAAATGGAGAGCAGGTATCCCTGGTGAATACCACAACAACTATAAAAGTACCAAGTAAGGGAGCCATTTACAAGCACTATAAATTTGGCTAACAAAATACATGTTTTAATAATAAACATTCATCTTCTATCTAAGACAAACTTCTTAAGGACCTTAAGAAGAAAGTTTTGTAAGACCATGTCATAGGCCTTGTTCATATCCAATTTTATAAAATCTCCTACTTGACCACTTTTATCCATTGAATTTATGAGTTCATGAACCAAAATAACTCCATACAACATCTGAAAACCCAAAATAAAACTAGTTTATGTAGAATCAATCAGATGATACAAGAGAGGTTTAACCCTATTAGCTATATCTTTAGTGATTTTGAAGATAGTATTCTAGATGCTAATTGGGAGAAATTATTTGAACTCAATAGCACCTATTTATTTTGAAATTACAACCGAGAAAGTGGTATTTAAAGCCCAGTGGAAGACTGTAGTGGTTTGAAATTCACACAGACCTTTATTGATCTCCCTACCAAAGATATGCTATAACATTTAAATAAGATTGGGGAGAAGCCATTTGGACCAGCGACCTTCAGTCCTTACACAGAAAAGAGTACTTTCTTAATTTCATCATCATTAAGCAAACTGTTGAGATTATAATTCATGTCTTCTATCACTAAGTAAGGAATATTTTGAAGGATTTTTTCTTTTGCAAAAATACTTCTCGCGCTCATATTGTAGATGAGATATTGGAAGAAGGAGATAACCTCCATATTCTCGCAAGTATATATTATTTTAAAATTTTCCTAGAATATAAAATGTATAAAAATGATTTGAATTTTTCTTTTGTCCCTCCTAAAATATTTTTGTCGTAAGTTTTTACTTGAAAATTATTTTTCTACTCATAAAACCTTATTTTAAATTTGCATGTAAGTATTTATAGAATTTATATTGTATTTCAAATCTAGAGGATATGGCTTTGATAATTTATATTTTCTACTGGAAGAAAAAATGAATATTATCTCATTTTTTTAAAATCTAGTAGAGAATATGGTCATAAAGTTGTCAAATTTGTAACATTTGATTGTTTTCTAAGTAATTCTACATGCATAGATAATTCACTCTCAAATAACTTTGTTACTCTCATAGATGAGATTTTTTTTTTACACGTACATACATTCACCTTAAATATATACTATGATTTAACTTTGCTTGTTGGAGATATTTTAGGGCCAACACGAATATTCAAGGATAAGAAAAAAAAATAATCTTTTGATGGAATTTTCATAGTATTATATAATAGAGGATACATATAATAGGGCTCACATTTCTTATGTTGATCCATTTTTCTCTTTTCCTTGGGTAAAATATTTACACATAGACATTTATAAAGAAGATTGTATGAACATGAATAGATTCCAAAATACCCATATGCATGGTTCCCTAGGAATCATAAAACTAATTTATCCATCATATCAACACTTTTTTTGTTGAAATCTATCAACTATAGATTTTATTTTACTAATTAATTATTTAACATCTAGTTTTCGAATTTGTATAATTTTATGACTCTTGACTATATATAGGTTATTTATTAGAAATTAATTAAGAAAAAAGCTTCATTGATGATACAATTAGTCCCTTCCATTCATAATTTATAAAAGAAACATGCCTTTCTAGATATATTCAGCTAATGATAATTAAATTATATTTATCCCTTTAAGGGAAGGCTCATCTTGTTCATCGTTATAGGTGATAAAATGCAATGAATAATATATTAAATAGTTATCCTTTGTGATAGAAATAAATTATATTACTTTAGGGGAAAGTTGTCTAGTTACTTTATGCAATGTAATAAATGCACAAGTGCCAATGTGTAACTTGTATATGTGCAAGGCGTCCTTTGTATAGCTAGGTAGATTATTGGCCAAGGAACCTATCTTCCTATATAAAAAGGGCTTCATTGTAACAAGTAGGATATAGAAGCTCAGAGTATATTTGTAGGTATGTTGGTCACGAATTTTCTTAGTCATATAAATTGCACCCTAGACCCGACCAACATTGAAAGGCCAAGAGAAAGAGAAGTCTCCCAGGCCAATCTCCAGAGATGGATGGCTTCCAAACTAATCTAAATTAATTTCAAGGTTTAGGGTTAGAAATAATAGAAATAGATGGTTGAAGCTGATAGTTGATAGGGAGAACAACCTCAGATAGCAAATAACCTTAAACGAAATCCCAAAGATAAGCAGCAACTGATTCTTAGAATGCACATATAGAAATTGGATCAAACATTGACCATAAGTTTACCTTCAATTATACTTCAAATTTTCAAATGAAAACATAGCCAAATTTAGAATAGCAGAATTCAACTTAGATTATAGCACTTGACTAAGCAGAAGTGAATTACATAGAAAGCATCACATGAACATTAGTTTGGATCACCAACTCAAAATACTCTAAGAACAGAGCAAAATGCTTTTAGGATTTCCGCTTCAATTTTTGCAAAAGGTCCTCCTCTATTTTCTTGAGATGTACATTAGTATTTATAGAGGTCTTCCCTCTCCCTTTCGAATCACATCATTTAGAACATAAAAAAAAAAAAATGAAGAGGAGATCCACAAAATATGCACTTGAAAAGAGAAACAATCCCCATAAATCTGCCTTGAAGAAATCACATTCCCTACTTTTATGGATCAAGTTTGAAAATTGAACGGAAATAAGGGACCACATTTCTTCATTAAATGATTGTTCTCGGGGCATGCTTGAAGTGTTAGGAGATCATGAACAAGATATTTTAATACCGAAGGCATCTTTAATTTTGGTGGCTTTGAAAACTGCATGATTTAACACGTTCTCCCATCTTGTGCACATAGGTAAATAGCGAAACATTTAATTTTAGAGCCTCTTTGACCTCGATATCAAAACCAATTTGAGAGATTTTAAAATATTACTTCATTCGATCCTCATTTTATCCTTACGTTCTCCTATGCAATATGAAGAAAAATGCGGATAGAACTTTATTGGGCCTTTGTTGTCACTTCTGTTGTGAAAATGTGACGTGTCATAAAATCATGACATTTTTCCCTTGCTGCTTTCTCCTATTGCTACCAGTCATGAAAACACAATGTGTCATGAAATCATGATATCCTCCTCTTGCTTGGCCTTTGTCTTCATGCACTTTCATGAAAATGTGACAAGTCATGAAATCGTGACAATCTGCCTTCATTTTGTTCCTTCGTTGCTCCTTGTCATGAAAATGTGACAAGTCACAATTTTGCATCATTCCGTACTTGGCACTGTCCTTTTCGCTTTCTCACCGTGAAAACAAGACTCCCAGCGAAAACATGCCATGTCACGATTTCACGACAATTTTCTCCGCCTTGTACTTTTCTGCTTTCTCCCCGCGAAAATGCATTATGTCATGATTTCGCGATATTTTTCTGTCTTCTCCTTCGTTTCTGCATCTGTTGCAAAAATTCGACATGTCATGAAATTGTGACATTCCATATCATATTGCTCCTTCCTCGCTTTCCTATCGTGAAAACGTGATAGGTTGCGATATCGCATCAGTCCATCCTTGGCGCTCCCCTTTGCTGCTGTATTGCACGAAAATGTGACATGCCACCTATCACTTTGCTTTCTTGCCACTGTCTACCATGAAAATGCGATAGATCACAAAAATGCGACATGTCATGATGTCGCGACAACTTTGCCTTTACTGCTCCCTTTTGCTACTTTCTAGCATGAAACCGCAATAGGTCACGAAAATGCGACATGTCACGATTTCGCGACATTTTTCTGTGCTTAGATTTTTTCTGCATCAGATGCTATGAAATCGCAATAGGTCGCAAAAATGTAGCATGTCATGATTTCGTGACATTTTTAACTTACTTTGCTTTGGCACAAAACTTGTAGATATTTTTGCTTTTTTACTAATTATCCCTTTTGAAGTGCTTGGAGGAAAAAAGAGAGGAGTGAGTATCTCTACAATTTGTGCATTATTTTGCATGAACAACAACAACAAAAAAAATGTGGCAAAAATGCCAACATTCTTGGTGGCTCTCGGGTTATATAGTTCTGCTGTATGAATGAACCCCAAGCCTTTATTCATTGGGCAATAAAGTTAAGAAGTTGGAGGAGTAGAAGAAGTGAGTGCTGGTTGATGTTGGAAATTTCTACGGGCTACTACAAAAATCTCTTGATGGTGCTCGACACTTAAAATAGGGCTTTCAACAAAAATTTGAGGAATAGCAGAACTTCCCTTCTTCCTTTAACTACTACATTATGCCTAGCTCGGTTGAGCTGGGAAATCCCCAAGTGCTATGAAAGGGTTTCCATGGCAGTGGTGAGAAGCACTTGGGTTGCAAAAATGGGAATGAATGGGGTGATGATCAGCAGATGTACAGGTCATGGAATGGGAATGGTGAATGATGGAATGGTGGAATATGGAGGAGTAGAAGCGGTAGATACAACAACTGAATAGGGCGCTACTATGCTACCAGCTGCTAGGATTCCATGAAAATAGATAATGAAATGGAAGTAGATGGGATGGAGAAAGTGGTGGGAACTATGGAGAAGGGCTCAAAAGATAAAGGATTGGAATAAAGAGGAAGTGAAGAAACAAGAACATCAGAGAGGGGAGTAGAAAGAACAGTAGTGGCTTGATTATGTACAGTGGAAGGACTGGGAGAGGAAGGGAATGAAAATAAGGAAGTGGAAGAAAGAAGTAGATGGAAGCCACTACCTACTAGGAAGGAAAAGAAAAAGAGAGAGAAATAGACATACCTACAGGCTCGTGTGCAAAAGGAGCCGAAGTTGACAAATTCTGTACAAAGGGGGACTCCTACAAGTGGTGCCTTTTTTTTTTTAAAGCAAAAAAAAACAAAACAAAATGTACAAGGTAACACTGTGTTTTCACATCATGAAATGTAGGCTTTCAAATGAAAGTTGTTCACTAATATAGGAAGTGAATTACCTTCCAATTCCTCAAGATAAAATGAATTTGCTGCATTTGTACTGGCAATCCGGGATGGACCCTCCCACAGAGCGTCAAATTTCTTGTGCATCCCTAGCTTGGCCTTCTTTTCATTCCACTTTAAGACTAAATCACCCACTTTGAATGTGTGGTCAGTAGAACCTTTGTAAAACCATTTTGAAACCGCCTATGAATGCTTAGAAAACTCATCATAGGCCAAATAACGTTACTTTTCCAACTGCAACAATTGAGCCAATCGTATGTTCATAGGATCCATATTTTCTTCATCATCTAGGAATTCCTTCAATTACTGCAAGGTAGGAAGTTCTAAATGAATAGGCAATCTTGCCTCTTTCCCGTATACCAGGGCGTATGGTGAAGTCTTGATAGACTTCTTGATCAAAATTCTATCTACCCATAAGACCTAATTTAGAAAAAGGTGCCAAGATCTATTATTATACCCCAAGGATCTCTTTAAAATCTGTAGCAAGTTCTTGTTTGTAGATTCTTCCAAACCATTCCCGTGAGGGTAATAATTAGAGGATGTCTTCAAAAAAATACCGTACTTGTTTGCAAATTCTCCTATCTTGGATTCAATGAATGGAGTTCCATTGTCTATTATAATAGCATTAGGAATGCCAAAACACATGATCAGTTCTTCAATGAAAGTGATTACCACATCTTGATTTGCAACCTTGGTTGGAATGTCCTCAGACCATCTTGTAAAATAATCAGTAGCCATCAAGATGTACTTGTGTTCGACTGAAGAGTTTGGATCAATGATCCCAATAAATTCTAGCCCCCACTACTAAAAAGTTGCTTCTACTTGAATTGGATGTAGGGGCAATGGTGCATTTATGATCTGTCCCATATACCTTTGGCATTTGTCGCAAGCTTGAGAAATATTGAAAGTATCTGTGAACAAAGTTGGCCAATAGTAACCAGCCCAAATAATATTTAAGGCCATAGGCCTACTAGCGTAATGTCCTCCCGACATGCCAGAATGAAACTCCTCCAGGAATCTAGCTTTCTCGGGTTCCTTAATGCACCTTAGGATAACTCCATCAATGTTTTTGAATAACAATCCCTCGGGAAACAATACATACCTAAGAGCTTGTAGGCAAAACCTTCTCCGTTGTGAAGCATTTAATTATGGGGGACATCTACCCATTAAAAAATACTTAACAAGGTTGTTTGCCCAATCTTGGCCTTGTGCAAAGATTTACAATAGATTCCTTTCTTCAGCTAGGTTGTTCACTTGATGATCAACTATCTCAAAGGCCGCAATTTTTGCTAATTTCTCACATAAGGCCTTACCCCACACCAACTTGGTTGGATGGATATCAACATTGAACTCTTGAATTTTGGTGACCCAACCGGCATGCTTATCGCCCATCTTGCCCTGAATGATGAACTTCCTTACATTGGGGTGAATGACGTAAATGATCATCTTGCTCTGAGATATGAAGTGCCTAAAATTTTTGAGATACTTCATGATATCATAGACCTGCTTCTCAATGAAATTGTATCTCTCCTCATGGGGTAAGATAACCTGGCTAAGGAAAGCAATGGGTCTTTCATCCCCATCGTCTCCTTTATGTGTAGGCACTACAGCATAGCTTTTGCCCTCTCCAAATATGTATAGAATGAAGTCCCGTCATGAATCTACCTAATCATATAAAATGTGTCGTAGACCCGGCCAACATTGAAAGGCCAAGAGAAAGAGAAGTCTCCCGGGCCAATCTCTAGAGAGGGCTGGCTCCCAAACTAATCTAAATTGATTTCAAGGTTTAGTGTTAGAAATAACAG
Source organism: Wollemia nobilis (assembly GCA_028583015.1). Taxonomy (NCBI): domain Eukaryota; kingdom Viridiplantae; phylum Streptophyta; class Pinopsida; order Araucariales; family Araucariaceae; genus Wollemia; species Wollemia nobilis. The sequence goes on from JAQPPZ010015929.1 coordinate 5,364,612, forward strand.
AAAGAGATGGAAATATGGCTGAAGCCGACAGTTGATAGGGAGAACAAACTTAGATAGAAAATAACCTCACACTAAATCCTGAAGATAAGCAACAACTAATTCTTAGAATGCACATACAGAAATTGGATCAAACATTGACCATAAGTTTGCCTTCAATTATACTTCAAATGTTCAAATGAAAACATAGCCAAATTCAGAATAGCAAAATTCAACTTATATTTTAGCACTTGACTAAGCAGAAGTGAATTACATAGAAAGCATCATATGAACATCAGTTTGGATCACTAACTCAAAAGACTCTAAAAACAGAGCAAAATGCATTTAGGATTTCTACTTCAATTTTTGCAAAAGGTCCTCCTCTCTTTTCTTGAGATGTACATTAGTATTTATAGAGGTCTTCCCTCTCCCTTTAGAATCACAGCATGTAAAACATAAAATATATTTTGAAGAGGAGATCCACAAAATATGCACTTGAAAAGAGAAACAATCCCCCTAAATCTACCTCAGACAAATCACATTCCTTGATTTTATGGATCAAGTTTGAAAATCGAATGAAAACAAGGGATCACATTTCTTCATTAAATGACTATTCTCGGGGCATGCTTGAAGTGTTAGGAGACCATGAACAATATCTTTTAATACCGGAGGCATATTTAATTTTGGTGGCTTCAAAAACTGCATGATTTAACACGTTCTCCCATCTTGCGCACATAGGTAAACAACGAAACATTTAATTTTGGAGCCTCTTTGACCTCGATCTCAAAACCAATTGGAGAGCTTTTAAAACATTACTTCATTCAATCCTCATTTTCTCCTTACGTTCTCCTATGCAATATGAAGAAAAATGTGGACAAAACTTTATTGGGCCTTTGTTGTCACTTCTGTCATGAAAATGCGACGTGTCGTGAAATCGTGACATTTTTCTCTCATTGCTTTCTCTAGTTGCTACCAGTCGTGAAAATGTGACGTGTCATGAAATTGCGACATCCTCCTCTCACTTGGCTTTTGTCTTCATGCACTTCTGCAAAAACATGACAAGTCACAAAATCGTGACAATCTGCTTTTGTTTTGTTCCTTCGTTGCTCCTTCTCGCGAAAATGTGACAAGTCACGATTTCACATCATTTCGTACTTGGCGTTGTCCTTTCCGCTTTCTCACCGTGAAAACAAGACTCCCAATGAAAATGCACCATGTCATGATTTTGCGACAATTTTCTCCCACCTTGTACTTTTTTGCTTTCTCCCCACGAAAACACATTACATCATGATTTCGCGACATTTTTCTGTCTTCTCCTTTGTTTTCACCTCCATTGCAAAAATTTGATGTGTCATGAACATTCCGTATCATCTTGCTCCTTCCTCTCTTTCCTGCCGTGAAAACGTGACAGGTCGCGATATCACGTCAGTCCATCCTTGGCACTCCCCTTTGCTGCTGTATTGCGTGAAAATGTGACATGTCGCCTATCACTTTGCTTTCTTGCCACTGTCTGCCACGAAAATGTGACAGATCATGAAAATGCGACATGTTGCGATGTCACGAAAACTTTGCCTTTACTGCTCCCTTTTGTTGCTTTCTAGCGTGAAACCGCAATAGGTCATGAAAATGCGACATGTCGTGATTTCACGATATTTTTTTGTGCTTAGATTTTTTCTACATCGGACACCGCAAAACCACAACAGGTCACAAAAATGCGACATGTCATGATTTCACGACATTTTTAACTTACTTTGCTTTGGCACAAAACTTGTAGAGATTTTTGTTTTTTTACTAATTATCCCTTTTGAGGTGCTTGGAGGGACAAACAGAGGAGTGAGTATCTCTACAATTTGTGCATTATTTTGCATAAACAACAACAAAAAATAAAAAATGTGGCAAAAATGCCAACAAGGTAGTAACATAGTGTTATGTATATCACCATATATTGGTGATGGGTACAATGTAGTCCAGTAGATTTTTTCATGGAGTTTATATTTCCTCCATAGCTACATTGTACTCATTTTTATCATTTCTATTTATATCATATTTTAGTAATCTCACATATTTAGTTTCTTTCATATTATTTTGCATCTTGTGATTGCTATCTCCCATTGCATACTGCATAAAATTCTATTAGTGGTATCAAAGCTATGATAGATCTACTGATAGTAGATAAATAGGAAAACCACCATTATCATTGAGTGTGAGTTTTTAGTCAACCTGATGCACTACTGGACTAGCCATTGTCAAAAACTCTTAGAAGAGTCTATGTGGTAGAATTAGGGAGAGCCATAAGTGAGGACTAAAAGAAATATCAGTTCCAAAAATACTAATATTATATTTGGCTAGTCTTTTCACAGAGTTACAAGAAAAACTTGTGAAGACTAGGACTCATCATTCAATCCACTAGATTGACAAATCATCTAGTGAAGATCATTCAGGATATGTGGAATATGTTAACTATTACCCAAAGTTTCTTTCGTTGCAAAAAATTAATTCTCAAATTATTGGGACACCTCCTACAATAGAAAGCTAGGATACTTCAACTTTGTTACCCAAAGGTTGGCATGCCTTCACAGTGTATAAATTATTTTCTTGTACAAGAAAATAATACTATAGAAGAAGACTTCTGGAGAAGAATCATGGTAAAGTTAGGATACTGGAGATATCCATTTCTATATTGATAACTTCACAAAATAATAAAAGGCCAAACAATACTTGTTCTAGAATAAAAGGCTATAGAAGCCTTGATCCAAAATAAAAGACTACATAATCCTTGGTATTGAAGAAAAGGCCACAAAAGTCGTGTCCTATAAGAAAAGTACACAAAAGCCTTGATACTGAAGAAAAGGCCATAGAGGCCTTGATATTAAAAAAATGCCACAAAAGCCTTGATATTGAAGAAGACTCTATAAGAGAATATCTTATTCAAAAGTATATTAACATTTTAGTACTTATAATTTGTTGGACCAAAAGGAGATTTAGTGAGTTGGAAAACTTCCTTCAGGGAAGTTAAAAAGAGTATATTCTTTAAAATAAATTGAGAACCTAAAGCAAAATTGAAGGTAAAGATATCAAGAGAATATCTCATTGAAGAACTTACAATATTGGAATAAGAAAGACTAGAAGAGTCTTGCTCAAATTCAAAAGTAGCAGAATCAAAGATCTAGAATAATATCTCATGACCAACACTTATAGGAGTAGAATGTTGAATAAAATATCCCAAGGAAGACTAGAAGAAGCTGCAATATCAAAGACCTTGGTGATGTCTCAATGAGCATCTAGTAAAAGGGTTGGAGAGCCTTACTGAATAAATCATCAAAGGAGAACTCATTAGAGAAATTCACTATAGAATATAGTGAAATATTTGGAACAATTGTCACCATACAAAAACAATACCAAAAGAAGAAAAATAATTTGGAAAGGAATATCAAATCTCAAAAGACCTCACGACATTTAGAATCTTGAGAAGAATATCTTGCTTGAAGTCAAAATTTGGTAAGAATATTTGAATACAAAAGAATCATATTAAATCTAAGATATTTGAAGATTACCTCTCATAGCAATAAATCACCATTTCAAAGACTACTTGTCCAAATCTACAACAAAAGGAAAATATTTCTTAAAGGATCAAATCATCAAAACCTAGGCTCATAAAAGAAATTTCAAGATCATTTTTTTATGAAGATTAAACTAAGCAGTAAGATCCTACTCAAAGTAGAAACCCGGTGATCTCAAACACCAAGATCTACATCCTTTATAAAAGATACAAAATATCTACAAAATATTTTAAAAAGGTAATAAAATATTCATGCAAGTAGATTCATTAATTGGATTACTTATTAGATTTTTTAAAACACCTTAATTTGGATTAGAGTTGTAAAAGAAGAAAATTGAATTACAGTCTTCAAAAGTGCAAAAGGAAAATGTTCCTTTTAAGTTTCATTTGTGCATTAGCTTTGGATTTTATTATATTACAAAATTACAACTATCTATCAACTACCAAATATCTACTTTGGAAAGAAAAAGAATACTAGTTCCTACAACTTTGTTTGTAGTGAAATTGTAGAATAACTCTTGAAGATTCATTTTAAATTATTACTGATTAGTTGTATTAAATTGATTAAGTGCATTATTTTTAGAGTTTATTTGAGTGATAAGGTGAAATTGTTAGTGCATTAAAAGTGAAATATTATTATATTTATTTGCACTATTCTATTGCTATCAAAAAGATTATTGTTTATTTTCTTGAAAAGGACACAAAATCAAAATTTGATAAAGTTTCTAAATATACTATTAGTGTATAAAACTATGCAACACACAGTGGCAAAGTGAAGCCATGAAAATAGGTTAGAATCCTCCAAAACATGGATAATAAGACAACTAACCAAAACTAGAAATAGAATCTTCAAATATTGAGACTTGGTGAGTCTCAAATCCAAAGCATTACAGGGTTAGTTGCATGGATAAAAGTGCAGAAAATTACGTCAAATAAGGAGCTTCTATATACTTCTATCTAATATTGGATTTGTCATAAAAGTATCCAATAAAAAAGAGGAAGGTTTCTAATTAAAGATACAACATCAAAAACCCTACATTACATTTAAAATTTCTGTAAAAAAACCAAAAGTTCAGACCCAAAAAAAAGAGTGCAAAAGAGGGTGCAATAAAATTATTTTATACATAAATTTATTACATTATATTGCACTATCCTAATTTGGTTTATATAGGAGAGAGGAAATATTTTAAGGTGCCTCAAATGCACATTATCCATAGGGTAAAATAGCCAACAGTAGTTGAATACTTGTACACTCTAAGAAAGGAAAAATAGCACCATAGAAGGGTTATGTTCTCTACTTCATGGATAGTTGAACCTACAAGCAATCAACGCATAAAATAAAATAAGGGAGAATAATTATATTCAGGTCTAAAAAAGGAGCATAACAGGTTGAAGGAAAGTAATACATACACATGAGTGCTCTATACCATTATTTGAGCTCCACCAAGGCTCCACCAAAGCTCCACCATAGCATTGCTTCTCACTCAAGGCACCATCAAAAGCATATACATCAAAGAAAACAAAAATATCAAGATTTTCTAATTAGGATAGCAAAGGGTTACATTGAAGGAACAAATATCCATGCACAAGGAGGAAGTAACACTTGTCACTTGGAAGAAAAACCTAATATTCCATCCATGAGTGCTCATATTTGTCAAAGAAACATTACTAATAGTAGGTTGGTCCATCGAGAAAGTATGAGACACTTGTCTACAAAGAGAACAAGCGCTTACCTTAAGAATGTAACTCCTAGGCATTACCTATTGGATGCTACAAGTTTCATCTAACATATTTCATTACTCAAGTTCTCAAGAAACAATGGATGTATCACTTGACACTTAAATCAATATTCCATTCCATTTAAAGGGTGCCAAACACCAAGGACTTCCAAGAATTATATTGGAAGGAATGGCCAAAGCAGAGACATTAATATTACAATCATTGCACACCCAAAATTAATGTTGATTATTATGGTCTTTGTATAGTGTAAGGTAATATTTATTCCAATTTTAAATGTGTTTTCTTTTTTGGGAGTTATAAGGTTGATAAATCAAGGTTAAACTTAGAAGAATTTAACCATATTGTAATCCATACCTCAAAGGGAATAATTTATCAAATTAATATAATATTTGTAATATTAAACTTAGGAGTAATAAGGGTTTCTACTAGAAATTAATTTTAAAATGTTCTAATTTTATATATTTGGAAGCTATAAGGATTACAACACCAAATTAGGTTATTGATAAATTAGAAACATTAAAATAAAATACTAAGGGATATTAAAAGAGGTTATTTAGTTTTTTTCTAAGTTTAGAAATTTATAATATCTTTGTCTCAATATTTATCAAAATGGACAAAAGATATCCAACATTAAACCTCTTAAAATTTGGTAAAAATGCTTAGCTCAATAAGATCAAGAAGGGATAATATAAGTTAACTTTAGAATTTACAAAAACTTTACAAAATCAACCAAAAATTGAACTACATTTTACAAAAAGGACTATATCATATTCCAAAATCACTAGGGAGTCATAAGGTATTTTATAAAAATTTATAATAATAGCATCTACAAAATATTATCATCTTCTAAATCCTTTTGGAAGATATAATATTTCTACAAAATCTAAAGTTCCATTAGGTGTATATACTCTCATTACTAGGTAGACATAAGGAAGCCTACTAAACTAACGATTAATAAAGGTTTTATCAAATCAAGCTTATATACTTCAATTAGGGATCATATATCCTAATATAGAGAGTCATAAGGTAGACTACAAAGAAAATTCTATCTCATTTATTAAATTCTACTTATTCAAATGGGAAAAGGAATTTCATACAATGAATGTAAAATTTTCTCCAATAGGAAGCATTCTACAAAACATGAAAACATGGGGTACATTGACTCAAGAGCTAGTCATCATATGATAGGAAATATACAATGGTTTTATTGCTTTGAAGTTGTTCAAGACTACATACTAATAATTTTAAATAGCCAAACTTATCCTTAACATGGATATGGATGTGTAACACCTAACAAATCGTTTCCAAATATTCTACTACAAAAAGTATTGTATGTTCCTAGATTAACATTCAATCTCATCTCAGTAACCAATTTAGTTGAAAATAACTATATGATCAAGTTTGGATATATGGATGAAATCAATGCATGTATCATCATGAATCAAGGTGAAATAAAAGTAACAAGATCAATCCATGGAAATACATATATCCTAGACTCAATGGAAATCTCACAAGATATTGTGGTGTTTCAAAATGATAATATATTTTCAAAGAAACAGATTGGAGAAAATGAAAAATCAGCACACCACAAAGGTAAGCATAGAAGAATAAAAATCAAGAAGATAGAGGACAATTGCACCATACTCTACTCAGTCATCAAAAATCAGAACCAAATAAAGATACTTGTAAAGAGAACAATAAAGGTGGTTGGATAGAATATAAGGATGATGAACTTGAACAAGCCAAAGATCATTCAATGGAAGAATATCCACATTGAAAATAAAAGTCTTCAATATCTAAATAATGTAATACATGGATGCGTTATAAATATATTATATTACATTATTTGTATCATGTAAATGTTCCTTCCTGGGTATATACTTAGGACATTAGATTACTTTAGGGGGAAGTTATCTAGTTACTTCATGCAATGTAATAAATGCACAAGTGTTAATGTGAACTTTGTATATGTGCAAGGTGTCCCTTGCATAGCTAGGTAGAGTGTTGGCCAAGGAACCTATCTTCCTATATAAAAAATACCCCATTGTAACAATCAAGATATAGAATCTCAGACCATATTTGTAGGTAGTAACATAGTGTTGTGTATACCACCATATATTGGGGATGGGTGTAATGTAGTCCATTAGATTTTTTCATGGAGTGTCCATTTCCTCCATATCTACATTGTACTCATTTTCATCTTACTGTTTATAGCATATTTTAGTCATCTCACAGATTTACTTTCTTTCATATTATTTTTCATCTTGTGATTGATATCTCCCATTGCATACTGCGTCAAAATCTAACACTTTGTATCTATGTTTGTATGTCCCATGTAATAATTTGAGGGAATATAAAATAATTGATTAACCATACTACAATTCACTATCCTTGCTATATTATTATCAAATTATGGAGAAGATATAAATTTTCTATGAAGGAGAGATTTTGTATATGCTAATCAACTCCTCAACTATGGAAATCCAGACTTGGATGTTGTACTAATAATCATGGAAAAAAATCATCATTAATATAATAATATTTTGCACAAATCAAATGGTATTAGACTAATCTATTAATTTTCTTAACTTTCAATAAGGATATATAGGTTCAAATATTGCTAAGAAATAATACATAATTGCCAAGCTATTGTAACACCAATATGTGGGTTTGATGTAATACAAGTGGGGCTTGTGTCATTGATATATAATCATGTAGAATATAATGTTTCTTACCAAAATATCAATGCCAAGATTTCAAATCCACTTGGCACTCAGTAATTACTTTCGTACTCTAACATTGCATGTGCATGCTTGACATCACAAAAGTATCAACGACATCTTGTTTCGATTCATTCTATACATATTCTATGATAGAGGAGAAATAAATATCAAAATTATTATAATATAAAATGTAGGCCAAAATCTAAAAATTTATATTATGTGTCCTAATAATTAGCTTGATATTCAATTTTATTCTCCCTTTTTATTATTATTATGGTAAATGAAAGGGTTTTGAAATGGCCGCAGAAATTTTACATTTTCCAAATAGAAAAATCACTTCCAACACCTACATATTGGAAAATTTAGACTAAAAAAGAGCATACTACATACTTATATACAATAATTTTGATTTAAATCTATCCCATGTATATTTATAATTTATTAAATTCAATCTATTTAGTTTATTTAAAATATTCAATATATTTAATCAATTCTCTATTAGAATATGATCAGATCTCAAATTCTACCTTTCTTGAGAAATTTGGAAGCTTCCACCTAGTCTTTATTTAATATCTAGTTTTTTTTAATTATCTCATGATTCTCAATTTACTTTAGTTTCCTTTAAAACTAACCCCATGCTAATATAAATTTTATAGTGATTAATTCCCCTTATGGATTTAGCATAAGAAGTATTTTTCTCTTTTATAGTTATAATCACTAAAGTCTTTGGAAAAATATCATTCCATACTTGGATCCATCTATCTAAACTCCCATGTTTGTCATAACATCAGACATAGCATCACCTTCCTTGTATATGTTTTGAATCACAAATAATTCCATGTCTTATAGTATATTCATTGCATCCTGAATGATACTTTCAATACTCTAGCTAGTAGTTTGTTTGGTATTCAAATTATTAATGATATTCATAGAATCCCCTTCCACTATAAGCATCTTAGAATTCATATTTTTGTAGGAATTACTTCTGTAATCATGGACCTCACCTCTACTACATGGTTTTATATATGGACAAAATTCATTGCATAATAATATATCACTACCCCTAAGATAGATCTCAAAACCCCTCCCCCTCGATCATTCATTATGTTACCTTTAGATGATCCATAAAAAATTAGTTTTACCATCTCTAGGGGTGAGGATCCCGTATCACCTTTCTCTTTGGATAGATAATTTGATTTTCTATAGCTATTAGTAGTACATAGTATGGTGTTATTTCCTTCTCAAAATTACTTTCATTGATTTGGTTGTGCATATTAACAATCATTTTTTTAGCAATGGGAGCTTTGATGCTTTTGATAATGATCTCTACACTACTAGCCTTATTCTATAAAACTCATTTAGTCCTCACCCTATACATCTTCCAACTAAAATGGATGAATATAAATATCAAAATTTTCTTTAATTAGGGGTTATGATAAGGGTTAACCCAACTTTCCCATAAGACCTCCAAAGACTTTGCTATCACCCATTTAGTTTTAAGTGACTAAAGAAGCATATGCAAAACCTCCAAAGAAATGGGGAAATGGTCAAAAATATGATCAAATGTCCCCTCATCCCTACAACATATATAATACCTATTATGAATGATCATCCCTCTTCTTCTAATATTAACCACCATGAATATACAAATAATTAAAAATACCTTTGGCAAGAGATATTTAATCCAAACTTTGTGTGAGGGAAAATTTTTATTCTTTGTATCCCTTTCAAAGAAAAAATATGAGCTAACAGTAAATATTACTTTAGGGTTAGGACCCCAAAAGAAACTATCATCTTCTATATTGAGTTGTAGATAGTAATGTTGTAAGTTGATATTGAGAGAATTAAGCCTACCTTGCTTAAGCATCAGCTCCTTCCAACTATAACTTGTGCCACACTCTATATTTATATTCCTCCTTATTGTACTCCTAAACTATATTTCTATAATTTTTCTTTAAAGGCTGAATGATACACTTCTAGTGATTATTAAAAATTAAAGGTCTCTCTCTGACCCATGCATCCTTGCAAATTTATATCTTATCACCTCTTCCCACCTATCATCTTAAAACTTTCCATAAGGTAGTTCTTATTTTAAGTTCTCATTCCACAAATATGATCCTAAATATGGATTTGAGCTATATGAAAAAGGGGATTTTTTTCTAAATATATTTTGCAGAGAGGATTTAATCCTAACAATAATCATATTCAAGCATTTATCACCATATCACTTTGGCCATTAAAAACCTATTCATATGCTTCACTTTTTTTATGCCCAGATTGTCTTATTACCTAGGCTTTTAAACTTTATCCCATGCAACCAAACTAATCCTCTATTGCTATTTTGCACTAGTCTAAATAAATTTCCTTTACACTCACTCCAATTTCTCAGCCATCGATTTTGATATTTTAAATAAAGACATCATGAAAATGGGTAGGTTTTGGAGGGTTACCCTCAATATTTGTAATTTACTTTCATGAGTAAGTGAAGAAGGTTTCTATTAACTATCTCAAGCACTAAATTCCAGTCTTCTCCTTTCATTATACCTACAAAAAGGGGTATTCCAAAATATACAATGGGTAATTTATCCATTTTACAAGCAAAATTTATTGTAATTTCATTCTATCTAAGTTAGGAAGTTTTAACAAATAATAATATACATTTCAAGAAATTAATTTTTTGATCTAAAGTTATTTCATAGGTTTTAAAAATTTGCCTCATATTATCAACTTCGACAATTTATGACTCTAATAAATTATGGTATCATCAACAAACTATTGATGAGTAATTATATCTAAAGATGATACTGGTAAAATTCCTTTAATCAAGGTTGCATATCTTTATTGTAGTTAAGCGTCCTCTTGGATACTTAGACACTATTATGAATAGATAAGGTGATATACAATCACCTTGTCTCTACCCTCTTTTACATAGAAATAAACCTATTGGTTCTCTATTTACTATCATTAAATATCAAATAATGGAGGTGCAAACCATGATCCAAAGCCTCCAATTTGTCCCAAAACCAAAATACTACAACACTTTATCCAAAAAATTCTAAGGCACTTTGTCGTAGGCTTTATTCATATCCAAATTCAACAACATGTCTTCTAATCCTCTCATTGTCAAAGTGTAGAGTCTCATGAATAGGTATTATCCCATCCAATATCTACCTTTGTTTAACAAAACCACTCTATTGGGGGGAGACAATCTTAGGTAAAATAATCTTTAGTCTATTGGCTAAAATATTTGTTAAAATTTTATAAGTGGAATTGCATAGGCTAATTTGGTGAATGTTTTTAGCATGTTCGTTTCTTGATTTTTTAGAACCAAAACCAACAATGTAGAATTACATTCGTTGAGAATTATTTTTTCTCAAATGCTAGCAAAGCCTCTAACATACCATTCTTAGTAATCTCCCCATAAGTCTAAAAGAAACCATTTAGAAAACCATTTGAACCCAAGGATTTATCCTTATACATGCTAAAAACTACCCTATTCACCTCATCCTTAGATAAATAACTATCCAAAAAATATTTATTTCACTACTCACCAAATGGAGAATATTTTTCAACAATTTGTTAACTAATTTAACATTTTTTACATATTCCATGTTGTAGAGATTTTGAAAAAATAAACCACTTGATTTTAATATCCTCTTCCTATTTTATTTGCATGCCCTCTTCTATCATAAAAATTCTTATTCTATTATATGCCATATGTCTAATAGTTGTGAGATAAAAAACTAGGTGTTCGGGTCTCCTTATTTGATCCACGAAGCCCTAGATTTTTATCTCCAATCGACTTCTTCCTGGGCTAATAAAGTGTGGAGATAAGATAGAAGCACATTTTTTCTATCTAATTATTGTATGCACCCCAAATTTTAAATTTACTCTTCCACCTCTTCCAATCTAGAATTTAGATTACTTTATCTCCCTTTTAGATGACCAAAAATCTCCTTGTTCCAAACCTTTACATTTTTTAGCTTCTAAGAGACATGGAATATTTTTGACCCCCTACTATCAATGTTCCACCATTCTAAAATATTTTTATCTAAATAAGGATGTGACATCCACATTAACTCAAATTTATAATGTCTACCTTTAACACTTCACACCTCCAACACTTTAGAACTTTGTGGTAAGGGCCTTAGAAATAAAGAAATAATTTCATTCCAAATTCATTTTATACATAAATTTGTTAGTCTTTATTCCAAATTCATTTTATATAGAGAGAAATTTTCATTCAATATATAAAGAAGATTAGGGGTACTTGAGGCACTTAAGTTCTTTAAAACCTTTCATATATATCTCATTGTCATTTGAAGATCAACATAAATATTTAATCAAGAGATTTCAAATCTAATAACTCATCACCAAATAAGAAAATTATCAATTTTAAGTTTTCTTAACTCTTAAAAATTAAAGTTCAAAGGATAACCCATGCCATCACTCAAACTAATGTGATTGATACTATAATTTTCAATATGAAGGAAAAAGTTGCTAGACTGTTGGATACTACTACCGCCATGAGTATCAAATTTAGTTGAGACAAGGGACTCTAATGTAAATATGATGAAAAATGGGCCATGTGACACAAGTACAAAATCCAACATCTCGATTGCTTGGCTATGAGTAATCCTTTATATTCTTCTATAATTCCAAGACTATGGATTTAGTGTAGAAGCATCTAGGTTTAGTGGATGTAGAACCTCCAATTGATAGTTAGGAACAAGAAATGCCTATAGTTTCTCTAAATTCCATTGTTAAAATAATTATCCCATAGTGTATGATAGTCCAAAGATTTATCAAGGGGTATAAGGTTTTTATCCTATTTGAATTTTGTAGCACTAATAATTTCACTAATCCAATTATGGAAAAATGGGTAGATTGTTTCATTTATAGTCATGAGCAATTCCAAGTACAACTTTCTAATGGGGGCATCATGACTTGTACTAGGAAGTGTTAAAATATACATTTTCCATTAGGGACTATCACTGTCAGACTAATATCTATGTAGTTCCATTCAATGGAGTTGATATGATATTGGGCTATCCTTGGTTATGGACATTCAAAAAAATATTTAATTATTTTTAAAAACGTTGGTTGTAATTCACTATCAACAATATAACCCATACCATTCAAGGTGTGAAAACTGGGAATCCCAATCTTGTAACATCCCACTAGATGTAGTGACTAATTAGGAAGGTCCATCAACTAGTTATGGGAATATATTGTTAGATGCAATTGTATGTTATTCAAGAAGGGTAGGTATCCTTAGAATTTTTAGTGGTCCTACTTAAGAATTAATAAGTCTTCCTTGAAACCAAGCATCTACTCTAGACATGGAAAATTGACCCACTTTTAGTGGGTAATCTTCCTTAGTACCCCTAAGAGACACTCAACCGATGCCAACAGAAAGGAAAGACCTCTTTGCCTCCCTTTTTTATTTTTTTTATATTTTAGAAAAATTGTTCCCCATCTTTATGACGTGTGACTTCATGCTAGCGATATCGCGCCCCGTGAATTTGTTGTTTTAAACCTAATTTTTAATTTAATTTTATTCTTATTCTTCTGATCCTGCTTAGACCGAGGTTTAAACCCTCCAGTGTGTTTTAGCTTTGGCTAAGAGTTTATTTTTGCCCACCTTTTTCCCCCAATTTCATATATAAAAGTAAGGATATTCTTGCTAAATCAATAATATGCGAGATACAAATTTTCATGTGTGATCTTAGTGAAAATTCCTTATTTTTGATTAAGATCGAAATCTTTATGATAGTTCATTCTTATTCCTTTGTTTTCTATGCTACAAGCTAACCCCAAAGTGCAAATTTTAGATTGATCTTCTATTGCATGGATTGGATTGATTTACTATGTGACTTGGTGGATACATGGTGTAGTTCGAAGAGATAGAGTGCCCACTCGGATGCTTCAATATTCTCTTCTTGCTTCTATGATGTCCATTAAGGTTTTATTACTTTTTTTCTGGTATTTATTTCATCTTCTACACTTGCTTTTTATTTTTTATTAGTCTATAGTGATATCATGCTCGATCTTAGTGAGGTGCAACTTCGCTTGCCCTAATTAGGTAAAATTAGTTTGCAAAAGTAAAATCGTGTCCCATCCAAGTAGGGCATGACTTTGATATTGTGTTATCATGCTCACTCTAGGTAAGACATGATTTTTCCCTAGGGCACACCAGGGGTAATTTCTAGATTTTGTTTTCACTATTGCATTCCATTTTGCTTATAGATCATATTGTTTCTCTATTACTGTATTTCTATTTTATGATTAATTCTCCAAAGGTCAATTTTCAATTTTGACATTAAATATCATCTAAAAGGACCTAGGGGGCTTGATTGTTGTGCTTGCAAGATCTATTACACAATGTTCTAAGAAGACCCCCTAATGTTAATTCTAATTTTCCAGAATTTAATGAGTGATATTGCAAAAACAAGTATCCTTGATATCATTGGACAAGAGGTGGAAAATACTAAATCAACCATTAGTCTAGATAAATGATCTAATAATCCTATTGGTTGAAAATCTAATTTAATTATTGATTCTTAGGCATCTGAAAGTGAAAGGCATTTAGTTTGCATCTAGGGATAATTTGTGTGCATTTATTTTGTGTGTTATCTGCTTTAAAGGTTTTCTAAACTAAAATTCTATGTTAGTGATAATCCAAAATAAATAATCGTTGCTAGGATAACTCTTGTATGCTTACACTTTGTTTTCAACTATTTTATTTTCTGTATTATCCTTTATCTTTTCTACCTTAGATCTGGAAATACCAAACTTATGTGTTTATCTTGAAATTGAATACATCAAGCTATCCTGAATATCCTAAGTAATTGGAATGAGTCCTTAAACTATTATTGGTGAACCCTTCCTCCTAGAATCGAGTTTAGAGTACAACATACCCCTATGGTTCACCCCATAAAAGGTTCCCTCCTTACGGATCTAGCATTTTCTTTAGGAATTGTATGCAGTAAGGTAGTTTTTCCCCCTCTACGTCTTTGGTGAACCCGATGTGAACACCTCATTTTCCTCTAAACACTAAGAAAGATCATTAATTGTTTTTGGAAAAATATATAAGTAATTAAAATGTGCTTGTTAGTGTTTTATCCTTCTTTTTTTCACTACTTCTAATGGATCATTTCCTTAGAAGTCAAAGGAAAAAATTAGAGTTTGATTATGTTCCTTTCAAAGATGATCATATTGATAGGGAAAACCCTAATGTATATCCAAAAGAGAAATAATAGGTAGATATGAAAACTAAAACTAATCTTGATCCTTTTTTTGGACCTAATGGGAGTTATGTATTTTTATCACTTGATCAAATTTGGGAATTCATGAAATCTCAAAAGGAAAAACTATTGGAATATGTGGAGCAAAAATCTCATCTTAAAAAATAGGATGCTACTCCTTCCCCTCCCAATAGGTCTCCTTTGATTCATCATGTTATTACTACATCTCAACCCTTGCATCAAAAAAAAATTTAAGAACCAAGTGACTTGTGCCATTACTAATATCACCAATATTGGAGGGAATCTACAAGTCCCTCTAACTAGTAGTGGCCCAAAAATTTATTCTCAATTTCCTCTTTTATCCTCTAATATCAACATTATTGCTTCTATTCCACCAAATGTTAGTTATCCTCAAAGTGCCACATACAACCAAAGTATCCAGATATTGAATCCAACATCAGGGTTTCAACATACATATATTTCTCATTTGGAAAGTTTGGGAAACATACATAGTAATCCAAAAATGCAGAATTTGACAAGTATTGTGAATCAATTGGTTTTAAGAATAGATATGATTTGACCTTCAAGTTTTACATACAACTATGAATAAATATGTAGCCAAACATTGGATCCTACTATTGTTGCTAGACCTTATCCTAAGCATTTTTCTATTCCATATTGCCAATCTATAAAGGGTTTGAAGATCCAATAGGGAATTTGAGAGGATTTAGGATAGCTTATCATGATCTTATTTATAATGATATGATTTTATTAAAAACATTTCCAAAGAGTCTTGTTGGAATGGCATTAGAGTGGTATTATCAGTTGCCCAACTTTTCTTTGAATATTTTTTAGAAGACTATCAAGATGTTTGTTCATCAGTTTAGTGCTTATATTGAAAATGAAGTAACAATGAGATATTTATATGATTTAAAGAAAAGTAAAAAATAAAGTTTTTTAGAATTCCTAGCTTGTTGGAGAAGTTTAGTTGGCCGATGAAGACAACCTATGTCTTATAAATATATGCTTGATATATTCATTGGTAATTTACAAGAACATTTATTGTATGCTATATAAAATACTATTTTCACATCCTTAGATAAAAAAATTGAGTTGGCCATAAAAGTGGAACAACCTCTCATTAGAAGAGGTCAACTCAAGATTAAATAAGATAAGCCAACTAAGTATCAACCTAAGAAGAAGCATATACAATGTAATAGTTATAGTAGGTCTGTTAACAATGCCACTAACAACCTACAAAATATTGTGCTTCAGAAACCACCTCAAAGGAATTTCACAAGACTTAATATTCCTATGGAAGCATTTTTAAAGCAACTATTTGATGCTAAAGCAATAGAATTACCTCTAATAAGATAGCCATATACCACAACTCATTGGTATAAGGCAGGTCAATATTACACTTACCATAGAGTAGAATGAAATTGGATGAACACTTGTAATATGTTGAAGCATGTGGTTCAACATTTGATTGATGTGGGACACATTGATTTAGAAAATATTCAATAAATGAGTAATCAAAATCCTACACAACAAGTTCCAACAACAAATAAAGATATGGGGATATTTAAGGATACTCTACCTAATAATTATCAATAAGAAACCAATCAAGTGGCTCATCAAGATTATTCCATACGCCATAGCAATGTGGTTGGTATGGTTGGGGTAACTACATGGAAAAAATATTAGAATCAGCAACATCAGTAATGATAGTATTCAGTACTACAACCTAGCACCATTTTAAATGAGAATCAAAGAAGATATTCAGCTATGAGGATTCTACCTATAATATTGAGGCCACAGTCACATGTTTCATTTTATCTTTACAAGTAGTTAGCTAGTACATCATTATAATAGTGTTATAACTTGTGTAGACTTATCCCGATCAAAGAGATGCTTACAACAATAATCTATTTCCCTAGATATCCCTTCTGATGTCATAGTTGACACTGTAGGTTCTTTTGGGATACATCATGTCTCATTATTAGATGATGATAAACCTTCCTCAAACTTACATGGAGATTCATCACTTTACATCACCACACTTATTGGGGATACCCTTATCAAGCAAGTTTTGATTGATAATGGGTCATCCCTCAATTTTTGTACATATCAATTCTTTCAAAAATTTGGATTAAAATAAGAAGATTTAAAAAAAATGATATCATTATTAAATATTTCAACAATGAGTCCCAAGAGGCCTATGGTGTCATGTATCTCCCCTTAAAAGTGGGACCAAGGATATTGGATACTTTGTTTTATGTGGTATATTGTCCTGCATCTTTTAATCTTCTTGAGTGACCTTGGATCCATGCTATGAAGGTCATCCATTCTACTTTTCATCAGTGTATCAATTTTTAATTCAAGAATCAAGTTATCACCATTCCAGGTGACCCTCGACCATTTGAATTTTTTAAATATAGATTTAGTTCAAATTGATTCTTATTTGTGTCCTTCTATTTCTTCAAAAATTTCCCCATGTTCCTCATCACACATTTTTGAGCATTTTCAAAGTTTAAAAGTTAGTGAGGAACATAATATCCATTCTTTCTCCTTGAATCATGATAATCAGTTTCTTTAATAGCCTCTTCTAAATATAGCAAAGCTACCATATTTATCTTGAACTATGGGCTTAACTCATAATAAGGGTGATGTTGTACACATTGGCATGTGTACTTTTATCTTTAGAGGTAAGGCTTATGAAGAAAATCTTCATGGTAGTAACCCATATCTCAATGAGTGCTCTTTTTCTCAATGCTACCTCACTAATGACTATCCCCTTCCTAAGAAGATCATGTTCGGAATGGGATATGCAGGTAAAGTATTGCGACCACAACACAAGGGTATTCAAGAGCTCTTGGATGTTGATATATGTCTTGCAATATGTGGTATAGGTTTTATACCTAATAATAATGAACCTTTGCCTTTTAAGGATGATGAACATCTTATGACTTATGTAGAATACATGGAATATCAAAATTTATCAATAGATGATAATAAGAGTGCTAGTTTTTCTTTTCCTTCAAATATAATGTCTTGTAATATGATTGGCTCTGTCTGTTATAAAGGTAACTTTACTTCTGTGTTAGAGAATGTGGATTATTTTAATGATAGGTTTTATGTTAAAATGAATGGTTCTATTAGAAAATGTTGGGATTATCATACCATGAATGTTGAATGAAGATCCTTAAAAGAGCTTCTTCATGATTTTGAGGATGTCTTCGATCCAACACCTCATGGCACACCCATCTATTTTGGTAAAATGTATGGTGCATTTAGGCTTTGCATTGATTTTCATTGTCCATGACTGAATATATCTATATATATATATATATAACCAAAAAACTTTTATATAGTTGCATTTCTATTTGCATTCACTTACCTACTCATATTGCATTATTTCTTGTCATCCTTGCATGTTTTCCTATCATAAATGCATGATTGATTGTTCATGACTACTTGCTCATATAGATTTTGGGGATCCTGCAACAATGGTATGTGATGATACCTAGTTAGATCATAGCTCACATGCATTGCAATTTTCACTAGGAATCTGATGCCTAGCAAGATCCCCCCTAGGGATTCCTTCCTTCATTTATTCTTATGATTGCTTATTTTCCTTTTCTCAATTTCTTCATGATGTTGTATAAAATATTTCTAGTAGTCCCACTCTGGGATAGTAATTGCACAATATTTTTACACATATTACACCCTATATGGTATACTTATACATCCTAGTGGTTATTGCACTACTCACAATATTCTATCGGGTCATACTCTCTTTTAACTCAGCAGGATAAACACCCCATTACAGGATAAGCTCCTTGGTCATTTTCAGTAGACCTCGGCATACATCCTAGTGGGTAATCACCTCACAACAGTTAATAAGGGAGAAACCACACATAGTGTGTCAAACCTCCACACACTTTTTGTATTGGTGTAAGTGCTATACCCATAGAGGATCTAGCTACCTCATATATCCTATCCACAATGTCTAGCTACATTGGTTCACTGGAACCTACACTAACCTTATCTTTGAATCTTTCATTTTTCTCCTTTTTCTATGGTTGACCTTTGGACCTCCATGTTTTCTCTTCTTCTCTTCCTTCTCTTCTTCTTATATTACTTATATTCTTCTTTCTTCTCTCCCTTTTATCTTTTTTTTCTTTCCTATTCCTTTTCTCCTTGTTTTTCTTCTTATTTCTCTTATTTTTCTCTTGATTAATCTCATTTCTTCTTCCTTCTTATCCTTGTTCTTATTCTATTTGTATTCATTTCATCCTTAATATAGTTTACATTAGGATAGTTTGCATACATAAAAACACTTAAAATAAACAAACAAAAAATATAAAACATGCATTAAATCATTACACATAGAACACATAAAATCATAATAAATCTGCAACTATGTATTACTCATAGGGAAAAGAGTACATCATGTGAGGTTGGTGTACCAAAATACAAAATTGGTACACTCAACCTAGGGATGCACACCACAATCAAAAACTAGTGCGTCATCCTAATCCCTAGCCTATCCTATCCTAGATTTGAGAGGTAGCTCCATCTAGCCCTCCCTAGGGTAGAGGTAATCTCAGTTGTGCCATCGACTACTGAGATGTTGAAGGTGCCCATGATCAGTATCATGACCTGCTCATTGACTAAAGGGATGGAGGAGGATTCATACTTCGGTATACACATTGTAATGTGCTCCCAGCACCACACGTAGAGAAATGTCATATACACCGATCATGTACATCTCTTATACACAAGGTTGTATAACATCCTATATATGAACCAACACATAAGAGCCCCATGTGAATCATACTCTCTACTATCACATATCTACCACTACTCCTACTAGTGCCCATGGCAAGTACTAGTGTGGTAGGTCAAGAGACTAACCACCACCCCTGAGAGTACTACGGTCAGAGGGTCCACTCCATAGCGGTCGACCAGGTCATAAACTGCTATGGAGCCCTCTCACACTTGGTGGATGATGTTAGAGTATATCATATCCTAAGTTGTTACTAGGATAATTTGTGTGGCTGAGATCAACTCAGTTTGTTATGATCTGATGGATCAGATTGTACACCTTTGCTATTTAAGCAAAGTTCCTTCAATAGAATAAATATGAAGTATTTTATTTTCCAACATGGTATCAAAGTGGGCTTTCCCTACCCTATGAACCATAAGGGTATTTCCCTCATTGAGGGATTTTCATAATGGAAATACCCCGCTTTATTTTCTTCCCCATTTTTTCTTTCAGACCAGGGAGTATGCTCTCCATCATTGATGGATTAGAAACCATAAGTTTTGAAAAATCCATGACTACCAAATTGTTTTTAGAGTGATTGGGATGATAAATATATTTTGTATAAGCTCTTCATATGGGTAATGTTTTCTCTAAATAATATTTTTTTTACAATGGTGAGCTGCATTGGGGTTTGAATCTATCGTCATAGAAATATGATTATTCATTAGATTTGTTCCTAGAAGCTATGTTTTTTTCCAAGGATGAAAAAAATTTTGTCGATAAATTATAGATTTCTTCCCATTGTGGCACACTGCATCCTATAACTCATTCACTTTGATCGTTGTTGCCATGGGTCTCACACGCTCATCACAAATCCTGAACTGCACAATCTCATCACATAGGCTTGTGAAGAAAGGCTGACATTGGCATTTTTATTATGTGTACCTTCTTTTTCTAGTATAGTTGTTATGGTTTTGTGGGTAATCCAATGCCCTTATTCATCCTCTATGAGATATGGTAACTACTACACTATGTGTGCATCCCTCTCTGGTCATCAAAGATAATAAATTTTGGATCAAATGTTTTGTGGTGTTCGGGGTATTGCAGTGTATCCATCACTCCGGCCTACTCACTATCTCTACCCTCACACTAGATTCATTCCTATCTCTATCGCTATGACTATCATTTTGGTGACCATGTGATGGGTCTTTATCAACAATAGCCCACACTTACTCCAGTGTGTTCTTGTGCTTAGCTGGTACCACCTGCAATATCTCTAGTAGTTGCTCACTTATGAATGGCCCCATATTTTTCCATGCATCCATCCACAATGCCTTCGAGTGATGTAGTGAGATAGTTACATTTTTTGTGCTATTTATAATGTCACTTTTCCCGATGATTGTTGCAATTTTGTTTTAAATACTGTGTTAATTTATTTATAGGAAAGGTTGTGAATGACGTGTTCTGAGTGTTTATAAGGATTATGGAAAATATAACGAAGAAAGTGAACAAGTTTTTTATCACTATAGAAGCGGACATAGAATTACATATTCACAGGCCATTCCTGGCAGATCAGGCGCTACAATTTTTTTTAAAGCTTTTGGCAACCTTAGATTTTTTGTGTTTACTGGATATAAGTTTCAACTGTTTGCACATTTTTGGCATCTCCCTTGCAGTGCAAATAGTGAACCCAAGACTTATGAAGACTACTTGATTTTTCAGGTGAAAATGGTGTCACTGAGGTTGCAAAAATGATTGGTGATGGATGTGCCAAGCCAGCTATTTCATACATGAATAAGGAGCAATGATCATGTGGTTACTATCAATCACGATAAGGAAATATACTTAATTGACATTAATTAATGGTCGTGTACATATTCAGTTTTTGGATTGTAATTTCTCAGTTGTAGTTGGAATTGATGTTGATTTGTGGATGTGGTAAAATAAATAAGTACAATATTAGGTGCTAATTTCTCTATGTGGATATTCCTATTGACTGTGCATTAGGTGTGGCCTATTTTATTTTTTTCAACTTTAGTTTTGACTATAGTGCACCTGTTCACACTGCATAAAATTAGCAAATGATATTATTAAAGATCTTGTGGGAGATCACCATTAAAAACTAGCATTATTTTCATGTCATTCCATTGAGGCCAAATGTTTTTACGATGCCATTGAGACCGAAGTTGCACCATTATTTGTTGTCATAGTAGTCTTCTTCATCATCCTAGCAGGTCCAAATATAATGAGTTGATCTTAAGAATATGATTTGTATTTCATCAAAAAACATGGTGGATGGCTCTAGAATTTGCAAGGATGGCACCTGAATGTACCTCTAATTTGTATTGTATAGAGTATCTATGGACTGCAATGTTGGATGGAAAATGAATCCTTCACGTATCTTCAATTTATTTAATTTTTTTTCTTCAACTTGTCTAGGATTTGATCTTTGTGTCTATTGTATGTTGTTCTTCAACTGGTATTTGGGATCATGATTAGTTTGTGGTTCATCAAGAAGGATTTTTTGGCATTCCTACCAACAAAATTTGCAAGGGAGACATTTACAACACAGGTGTGTGCTCATCGAGATCTGAGTTAAGAAGAAACCAGAATTGGAGGTGGGGATCTATTAATGGGAGGAGGATTATGGATATGTTATGAGGGATTCTAACTCTATTTTTTTGAATATATCTGATTCAACAAATAATTCATCATGAATATTTTCATCAATATATTATAAGAGTTTTGTATCTTACGACAGTGATGTTACCAATGGTGGATGACCCAAAATATGTATTCAAAATGATAAAATTTGCAGTATTATCGATTGCAAAGGTATTTGTGATGTGTGCCTTTGTTTTTGTGATGGATACAAAGCATATTGGTATTCTTATACCAATAATTTGTAAGCTTCTTAATGGGATTGTTTTATCCCTATTTCTATCTTGTCTGATATTCACACAGTTGGGAAGAGCTTTGACACTATAAAATATGATTGAATGGTGATTTATTTCATTGAAAGTTATGTTGGATTCAATATTTGGTTCAGTAATAGGCTTCATTATTGCATCAATCATTCATATGCCACACAATTACTTCAAGTTTACAATTGTACAGATTGGAATTGGGAATATTGGAAATGTCCCTCTTGTATTAATTAGTACAATTTTTTGGGATAAAGCAAATCCTTTTGGAGATTTCTATATATGCAATGAAGTTTTCAGCACATACATATATTTCAGTCAATGGTTTGGTGTTATCATCCTTTATACTTATGTATTCTCTATGTTGTCTCCTCCTCAAGATTCAGTACAGAAAGAAATTGAAACTGCATTACCTGAATCAAACACTAGCTCTATGAATTCAGACATCCTAAAACTTCCATTATTTTCATTAGAATGTGGGAATGTGGGTTGGTAGACATAGAGAAAGAAAATAGCTACTAGTATATCTTACATTGTGGAGTTATGTGTGGATGCCAGAATAAATTAGTTAAGCATATCCAACATTGTGAATTTTTACCATGCAATAGAGCATCACGGGCCCTGTGGACAAACATGTGTAATATACACCATGTGGTGCTTCATTCTCAAGATTGTAATCATAGTAGTTTGTAAAAATATTCTCTGTCAGAGGGATTCAATTCATGCAAGCATAGCCACCATTCGTAGGAGTTTCAATACTGCATAGAATTTTGGCAATGATGGACTTTAATGGCGACCGAGCCTTTAACCATGAGATCTATAATGGTTATTATGGTGGTCATAGTGGTTTCTATGAATATTCTTGGTTTTGGAATATTTTATGAATCACAAATCCTAGTGCCTCCACCAAAATATAACCAACCTACAGTTCAAATTTTGAAATTCTGCCAAAATCTCAATCCTATGGAGTATATTCTACCGTTGATTCCAATGCATCATTTTATTGGCGATCCACTTGCTTATTCCCGCTTCACTTGGATAGCACAATAAATGCTCTGCATCCCTCATTGGACTCTTCACATTGACGACACACATCCTGGTCAAGTTTTTTTCTGAAGGAAGAAGAAGACTTTTTTTTTCTACAGATGAAGGTAAAATTGGCACCCAATCATAGGAGTGTTTATAGTCGACGAAAAGATTTTTTTGATATGGACACAATGGTGGTGTCCATTTTTATTTTTGAAACTACTTTCCATACTTTTTGTGGCTTGAGTATATTTTTATCATGGTGTGCACTCTCGGTTAAACCCAAAACTCCCATAATATTTGTATGTGATCCTAGTAGCTAGTCACCTTTTGTATAGCACTTGATGAATGTAGTGGCTGGTTACCCATGCATTTGGGTAGGATGAAGAGGCCTTTATCAGGACACATTCAATAGTTATTAGTGTCATTTCATTCCCTTGTTTTAAGCTATTTATCCACACAATTTTGACCTTGTTATCAACCCATTGTGTTCGTATAGGTGGACACCACAAAATGTGCTTGTGGGGTCAATTTTGGACTACCCTTGCCATTGTGGTGCTTTTTTTTCCACACTATATTCACACTCTCCTTTTGTGAGACACTTTGGTTTCAAGGGGTTTTATTTAGTGACTTTTTTTCATGGTTCATAGCCTTGATCATTGTCACAAGCACCAGTCTAGGAGTGAGATTTCTTTCAGTTCGGAAATGAGGCTTCTCTACTTTTTTGAGATATCACATGGATCCTTTGCAAGCTTCTTGATGGAAGTTGTCCTAGGGGGGTTGAAGAGGACATATTCATCTTCATAGTCCCTCATATTCCTTCTTATTCTTCTTCTTCTTTTTTGGTATAGTTTCTTCTAGATATATTGTACATGAGTATATAATTAGGTCTTGTTAACGGGACTCATATATATGGATATGCCACTTACATAGTTTTGATGGAATTTATCCTAGAGAAGGTTGAAGAGGACATCTTCCTCTCCATCCTCCTTCCACATCTTCATTATTTTTATTCTTTTCTGGAAGTTGGTTTTTTCATTATCATTAAACAGATTTTTCTTATGGATATATTGTACATGAGTACCTTAAAATGCCTTGTTGCCATGACTCATAACTATGGATATGCAACTTATATAGTTTTATTTTTTTCACTACCTCCTAGACAACTTAAGAGGGGGTGTTAGAAATATCCTAGTACCACTTAAGGGGGGTGTTAGAGTATATCATATCCTAAGTTGTTACTAGGATAATTTGTGTGGTTGAGATCAACTTAGTTTGTTATGATCCGATGGATCAAATTGTACACCTTTGCTATTTAAGAAAATTTCCTTCAATAGAATAAATATGAAGTATTTTATTTTCCAACAGATTAAACATGTTTAAAATAATTATAGAGTAGCTACCTTTCCAGAGGCCCTATAAACCTCATTCCCATTGATAGGGATCCTTAAGATCCACCACACATCCTCCAGTGTGACGGTCATCTCCCCTATTGGTATCCAGAATGTAGAAGTCTTCAGATACCACTACTCTGCCAGGGTGGTTAGCATAGCCCTGTAAATCTCAATCTATTCCATCCTCGCCATGTGGTCCATCCCAACCATCTCTAGTCTAGCCATCTTTACCAACCCTAGAGCATCTAGCTCTACCAAAGTCCCTGCTTACCACTCTTAACTCTTGATAATACCTAGCTACACTAAAAAACAACATAAAATTTCATCAATTCCATCATAAAGTCAAATTAATTAAAAAATTTAATTGAGCATAAGGAAATTACAATTCATAATTTACACTTTGGGTTTTACATTTTTTCTTTCTTTTTCTTCCTTTTCATATTTTTCTTTTGCTTTTCTTTTTCTTTTCCTTGTTTTTTGCAAAATTGCATCCCCATTTTAGGGCACGCAACTTCGCTTTCACGAAATTACGCCCACTATTTTTTGGGTGACTTCATGAATTCATGCCTAGTTTCTACCAAGCATAATTTCACCACGTTTTTTCAAGGCAAAATCATGCCTGGGTCGCAAAGTCACGTCCAGGTCATGGTGCAAAATTCACCAGCTTTTACAATGATTTTCCCTAAAAAATCCTAAAACCCTAATCAAATTGTGCAAAACAAGAAGAAAATAAATTGAAATGAGGGTTACAAGCAATCCTTACTCATTCTCAAGCCCTAGCCTCACATCTCATAGTCACCGCTCCGTGAACTGGAAGCATCATTGCGTTTTCTACCATACCTCTATTTTTTCTCCTCATGGTAGTAAAAATGAATTAGATTTTTACCCCTATTTACCTTTTTAACTCTTTTTTTTTCTCTCTCCCTCTTTTTTTTATTTGCTCGGTTATTGCCCTTTCTCTTGCTTTTCTTCTATGTTAGTTTTTTCGAGTTTTTATGAAACATCATTTTTTCATAACAACTCGAGGGGACACCCTAGCCTATAGAGGCATTAATGTCCATAATACCTCAATTTGCATGCAAATTAAAAAGTGTTTGAAATGACACTATTTTTACACCACTCATTTCTTCTAACCTGGACACCCTATTTTTGCTTGTTGTTTTTTCTAGAGTTTGCCTACATCCTTTATTTGACGCATTTAATAGGCCATAAATGCATCAAAGATGTGGAAAAATGTAGACACAGAAAATTGACCCACTTTGAGTTGGATATATTCCTTAGTGCCCCTAAGAGGCCCTCAACCACCCCTACCAAGAGCAAGGGAAGACCTCTTTGTCTCTCCTTTTTAATTTGTTTATCTTTTAGCGAAATCGCACACCATATTTATGAGGTGTGACTTCGTGCTAATGATATTCAATATGGGGTACAACTTTGATATTTTAAACCTAATTTTTAATTTAATTTAATTTTTTATTATTTTTATCCTGCTTAGACCCAGGTTTAAACCATCCAACATGTTTTAGCATCGGTTGTGAGTTTATTTTGTGTGCATTTTTCCCTCCAATTTCATATATAAAATAAAGTGTATTCTTGCTAAATCAATAACATGCGAGATACAAGTTTTGATGTATGATCTTTCTGCAATTTTCTAATTTTTGATTAAGATCAAAATATTTATGATATTTTGTTCTCCTTCCTTTTTTTTTCTCTATTGCAAGCTAACCCTGAAGTGCAAATTTTGTATTGATATTCTATTGCATGGATTGGATTGATTTTTTGGGTGACTTTGTGGATCTGTGGTGTAGCTCATAGAGATAGAGTGTCCATTAGGGTTTATGATATCCATTAGGGTTTGCTTACTTTATTTATGGCATTTATTTCATCTTCTACACTCACTTTTTATTTTTTATTAGTCTGCAGCAATATCATGCCTAGTATTAATGAGGCACGACTTCACTTGCCCTAATTAGGGAAAACTACAAAAAAGAAATTGCACCCATCTAGGTAGGGCATGAATTTCTACTATGTTATCATGCCTACTCTAGACAAGGCATGATTTTTCCCTAGGGCATAGCAGGGATAATTTTTAGATTTTGTTTTCACTATTGCATTCCATTCTGCTTCTAGATCATATGTTGCACTCTATTTTATGTTATCTATTACTGTATTTCTATTTTAAAATTAATTCTCCAAAGGTCAATTTTTTTGTATTAAAAGTTCATCTAAAAGGACCTAGGGGGCTTGACATCTGTTCTTCCAAGATTTGTTACATAGCGGCCTAAGTAGGCCCCCTAATTCTAATTCTATTTTTCCAATATTTCATGAGTGATCTTGCAAAAACAAGTATCCTTGATATCATTGGACAAGAGGCAAAAAAGGCTAGATAAACCACCGATCTAGATAAGTGCTCTACTCATCATATTGGTTGAAAATATGATTTAATTATTGATTATTAGGTATCTAAAAGTGAAAGGTATTTAGTTTACATCTAAGAATAATTTAGGTGCATTTATTTTGTGTGTTCTCTACTTTAAAGGTTTTCTAAAATAAAACTCCAGGTTAGTGAGCATCCAAAATAAATAATCATTTCTAGGATAGCTCTTCTATGCCTACACACTATTTTCAATTGTATTATTTTAATTTTTGTATTGTCCTTTATCATTTCTATCTTAGATCTAGAAAGGCCAAGCTTAGGTTTTTGTATTGAAATTGAATACATCAAGCTATCTGGAATATCCTAATGACTTGGAACGAGTCCTTAAACTATTCTTGGTGGACCCTTCCCCCTAGCACTAAGTGCAAAGTAAAACATGGTCCCATGGTTCACCCCATGAAAGGTTCCCTCCTTATGGATCCAATATTTTTTTTTGGTAATTGTAAAAAGTAGGGCAATTTCCCCTATCTACAACTACCACCCGGTTGGTAGAAATATAATAGAATCAATTATTATTGGGACTCATCCTCCAGAAAATTGACCATATAGGTACACCTATGATAAAAGTAATAATATTTAGAAATTGATAAAATGCAAGATTCATCCATCCAAACACAAGCCCATTTTCAGCTTTAGTTTTATTTGTTAGCAGAAAGAACAAGTCTTGGAAAATGTATGTTATGTATAGTTTGTTGTATGTATTGCATGGTGTTCAATATTTCACCAAGTTGGACCTCAAATCAAGCTATCACCAAATTTGGATTCATAAGGATGACATTTCCAAAATATCTTTCAGAACCCATGAGGGACATTATGAGTTCTTAGCCATGCCTTTTGGCCTCACCAATGCATCATCAACTTTTCAAATCTTGATTAATCATGTTCTGAAAACATACCTCCAAAAATTTGCATTGGTCTTTTTTGATGACATACTAATCGACAATAAAACATGGTAAGATCACCTACAACATGTCAATTAGACCATGAAGATTTTGTAATAGAATTAATTGTATATCAAGCAATATAAACAAACCCTTGGGGTAGAAAAAGTAGAATATTTGAGACTTGTCATATCCAAAAATTATTTACAAGTATATCCAAGTAAAATTGAGTCAATGGAGTGGCCAAAGCCCAAAACATTGAAGAGCCTCCAAGGATTTCTTGGTCTTACTAGATATTACTAGAAGTTTATCAATGACTATGAGAATATAGTAGTTCCTTTAATAGCTATGATCTAGAAGGATGCACTCACATAGAACAATGTTGTTGAGAAATATTTTTTAACTTTAAATGATACCATGTTTCGTAAACTAGTCCTACCTATAACTGATTTTCCAAGAATATTTGTCATTAAAAGTGATGCTTGGAGAGTCATGTTGGGGTAGTACTTATGCAAGAATATGGTCCACTTTATTTCATAATCAAGGCCCTTTAAAGGAATAATATGAGAAGAATATGATGGTCATTATCTTTGTTGTCCTCCATTGATGATGATACTTATTGGGTCCACACTTCATCATCAAGACCAATCATCATAGTCGTAAGTATCACTTGGAGAAAATTATTTATTCCATAGAGAAACAAAAATGTGTCACTAATATCTTAGGATATGAATATGAGACATTATATCACAAATAGAATGCAAATATCATCACTAATGCTCTTTATAAGTTGCTTGAAATATGGAATAATATTTATGTAATGTCCATCATTAAGGATGATTTGTTAGATACACTTAAGTTTGAATGGTAGGTAGACCCCATGCTTTCAAATATTATTCAAAATTTATAAATAATAGCAAGGGACCATCCCAATTATTTCTAGATATAGAGTTATCTATGCTATAAGCATCATATTATTGTTCCACCTTCCTCCCAACTTAAAAATCAAATTCTCCAAGAGTTCCATTCTTCTTTTATATGGATACACATAGGTTTCTTATGAACCTATGAGTGGGTTAATTGTAGTTTATACTAGCTAGGGTTAAAATTAGATATCAATCAATTTTTGGATAGTTCTAACAGTTGTCAAGATGAAAAATAGAAAAACATTAGTACACCAAGATTACTTCAACCTTTATCCATTTTTGGAGTCCTTGTGGATAGATATATCCATGGACTTTATTTAAGATCTTCTTCTATCATTAGGTAAATAATAAATAATGGTAATAATAGATAAATTGACCCAATATGCTCATTTTTTATCCCTTATTCATCCTTATGCTTCCAAGATAATAGAACATTTTTTTATGGATTAGATCTTTCACCTCCATGGGAGCCCATATTCCATCATCAATGACCATGATAATATATTCACTAGTAAATTTTGGTAGGAGATACATCACATTCAAGGGACTTGATTGAAAAGAAGCACATCATATAACCCCAAAAAAATGGTCATATTGAGGTGGAAAATAAATGTCTTGAGACTTATATTTGTTGTTTTCTGTTAGATAATCAATCCAATTAGAATCAATTGATTCACTTAGTTGAATGTTGGTATAATACCATTTTTTATACTAACACAGGAATAACACCATATGAAACTATGTATGGTAAACCACCCTAAAAAATCACCTCTTACTTTGTAGGAAGTTTAAATGTAGACACATTCGATACAATAGTTAATCATGGCTAGGAAGTCTTAGCAAATCTTAAGTAGAATTTTACAACTACCTAGAATTGCATGAAACATCTAGTAGAAAACACAAAACTAAGAGGGATTTCATATAAAGTGACATGCTTTTAATTCATCTTCAACCTAATAAAAAATTATAATTAAAAAAAAAAGATAAAAATAAGCTAGCATATAAGTTTTATGGGCCCTACATGATACTACATTAGAGAGGGGAAATTGCTTACAAGTTGAAACTGCCAACTACATCCATTATTCACCTAATTTTTCATGTATCTTGCTTGAAAAAGGTTTTAGGCACACATATTTTAGTACAAGTTGTCCTTCCTAAATAGGATGAATAAGGATCCATTATTTTGTAGCCTACAACTATACTAGATTATCAAACATGACTTCCCTATTCATGAGATATAACTAAAGGTGTTGCTATAATGGAAAAGGTTATCACTACAAGATATCACATGACAACCATTGTAGGAATTTCAATAGTAATTTACCACTTTTTAGCTTTGAAGATAAATTTTATTTAAGAGGGTGGCATTTTACATACCCGACACTTGTAATACATTTGTGTATATGGTATTATAATAAGGTGGACCATGTATTTAGTTATAAATAGGCTACATGTTAAGTTGAGAGAGTGTGTTTTCACAGAATATTGTATATAACTACTTTTTCATAGAATTATGAATGTAACCATTTGTATTATATATGTAACTATCAATTATAAAAGTAACTATTGGTATTATGAATGTAATTTTCATAGAAAGTGTAGAGAACAAAACATGACCTAGCCAAATGGGTCAATTTTTTCTTGGATGCCTAGGAAGCCTTGCAAAGTTTTTATGTGAAATTTTTGAGCTCCATTCCCCTTAGTTCAACCCCTTATCCTAGCCTTACTAAATTCACGGTCATCCAAGATTTATCACTAATTGGTTAGATTGCTTTGGTACCAATATAACATTTAATGATCAGATTTTGGAGATTTATTGTTGGCCTAAATTGACTATGAATTTTGTAATTTTAGGGTTTTTTCCTCAAAATCCTAACCCTCAAGATAATATTTATCTTTTGCAATCCCTTACCCTAGTTTTTATACATAAAAATTTTCTTCCTTGACCATAAATAGAGGGTATTGAGTTCCATTTTGAATCCATCTATGAACAACTAGAATTTTATCATCTAGTTAGAGGACATATATGATCTATGAACTATATTTTTGGTAATTATAGATTATGGTGAATCAATAACAATCTAGAGAATATTATTGCTTTCACTTTGCTTTAATAAATTTGCAATAACAAAGCATTCACTAACAATACTATGCACTTCTTATTTATCCTTAGTATTGCTACTTAGTCTTTGTAGATAATTAATATATAAACAGTACTATATTGAGATAGTGATATGATTCAATAGTTATCATATTTTGTGATCAATTATTTCTTGATTGATTTCAAGTGGATCTTTGCTCCGTTGTCTCTAAAAGCTTGAAGTACAGAGAGTAGGCTTACCCTAGGGGACCATTCCCTTATTGGTTATTTTCTTTTCCTCTTTCTTTATTTTTTCTTTGCTTCATTCTAGTTATCTCTTTCATAGATATGGTTTATTTTAGCTTTTATATTTATTTCTACTTTTTAGTCTTAGTTATATATTTTCATTTACTATTATTTATTTAAGTAAAACTTAGTTGAATTTGTTTTTATTGTTTGCAAAAATATGTTTACTATTGTTAGACTACATTTAGATCCTTATACTTCTTATCTTTTATTTTAATTGTGAACTCATGGTTTATCCTCATAGAGAATGAATTTGGTGAAACCCTTGTTTCATCCTGATGCAAGAGCATCTGTGGCAGCAGCGCAATCTTGCATCAACAAAAAAAAATTCTAAGTTTTTGCAACTCAAGAAGGGGAGAGACAAAGTGCAGAGCAAAAACTGTCATGATTTCGTGACATCGTGAAATCGTGACAGTTAGCAGGAGAAAGAAATGCCATTGGAAAGAGTCATGATTTCATGACTGTCATGAAATTGCGACTGTCGTGAAATCACGACAAGGAGCAGGGCAGCCGAGGAAGACTTGGGAATGTTGCAATTTTGTGACATGTCACGAAATTGTGACTGTCACGAAATCATGACAAGGAGCAGGGCAGCCGAGGGAAGACTTGGGATGTCGCAATTTCATGACATGTCATGAAATCGCAATTGTCACAAAATCATGACAAGGAGTAGGGCAGTCGAGGAAGGCTTGGGAATGTTGCAATTTCATGACTATCACAAAATCGTGACAAGGAGCAGGGCAACCGAGGGAATACTTGGGATGTCATTATTTTGTGACATGTCGCGAAATCACAACTATCACAAAATCATGACAAGGAGTAGGTAGCCAGGAGGAAGACTTGGGAATGTCACGATATCATGACATCTCACAAAATCATGACTATCGCAAAATCACGACAAGGAGTAGACAGTCGGGCGGAAGACTTGGGAATGTCGCGATTTTGTGACATGTCACAAAATCATGACTGTCACAAAATCGTGACAAGGAGAAAGAAAGCGGGGGCATCAAAAGGCAAATGTCGTGATATCGCGACATGTCATGATATTGCGACTTGAAGATAAGAAATGCAGCGTTGGAGGAAGATGTCGCAATATCGCGAAATGTCACAAAATCATGACCTAAAGGCGAGGAAGGTAGAGATGAAGAGAATACGTCACAATATCATGACATGTCATGATATCACAACCAAAAGAGGGAAGGAGCACAAGGAAGTTAAAATGTTGTGATATCGCGACATGTCGCGATATCACGACAAATAGCTGGTTTGTGGCTCAAAAAGGTGTGTGCTTTGAGGTGATGTTTTTGAGGCGGTCAAGGGTCTCATTAATGCATTTTTTTGTATCTGGTAAGTTTTCTTAACATGACGGCCTCTCAAATGCTACGTCCAGAGGTCAAAAATGTTAGATGGTTCTTTAATGCATGCTTTCATGGCGGATCGAGGCAGTTGCCCATTTATGGAAAGAAAATTGAAAACTCGGTCGAGGAAGCCGACTTTGAGGTTTTGTTTAATGTATTCTTCCAGGTGGGTCATTAATGGCCTAGAGGGTCGAGACCTCGATAAAAACTCAGAGATTGTAAGAGAAACAGGTGGTGGATTGGAAGATTGCACGTAGAGGACAGAGTAGAGAAAACCAAGCCGAGTGCTGGTTATTGTAAAGCCTACGGGCTATTGTTGTTTCTATAAATGAGATTTGCAGATTAATAGAAGAAAATTTGGAATTTTGTGAGTGTGATTTTCCCATCTCCCATTAGTGGTATCAGAGCTGAAAGTTCTTGAGTGTGTAACAGATCGTCGAACGTGAGGCAGTTACACCAGGATCTGTGAAAGGGCTTGTGAGAGAGTGAATAGAATGCCTCTAAGAAGAAACCCTATTGGTGGGAGAGGCATGGGGGTAGTGGAAGATGTCCAAGTTTTTGTAGAGGTAAGTGCAAGCCCTACAAGAAGAGATGCATAGAAGATTGGAACTGAGAAGAGATGAAGGAAGTGAAGACAAAGTTGAAGAAGAAGAAGACCAGTTTGAGGAAGAAGAAGAGGCTGTAGATCTTGCATAGGCTAGGTTGTACAGAGCCATCTCCTAGATTGGAAAGAAATTAAAAATGGAGGTTTCTACATATTCTAGAAACCTGAATCCATAAGAGCTGATTGACTAGATAAATGATTTAGAGGAGTATTTTGAATATGAGGAGGTTGAAGACCCTAACCGGGTCAGATTTGCTAAGACCAAGCTGAAAGGTCATGCCAAAATCTGGTGGAAGGGAATATAGCTAGAAAGTAATAGAAGAGGGAAGGAAAGAATAAAAATATGGGATAGAATGGTAGAAAAGTTGAAAAGATAGTTTATTCCTATAGATTATGAGTTGGATCTACTAAGGAAGATGCAGAGTTTGAGACAGATGACCAAAATTGTCCAAGAATACACAGAGGAGTTTTATAATATCTCTATAATAACTAGACATTTAGAGGCAAACAAGGAGAAGTTGGCCCATTATATCAATGGGTTGAGACCCAGTATCTAGGAGGAGTTGAGCCTAGTTCGGGTGAGCACCATTGAGGATGCTTACCAGTTTGCTCTGAAGGGTGAATAGAAACTGAATAGAATATTTGAGAGCAAGCAAAGAGGAAGAGGTCATGGAGGAAGGACTGGTGGAAGAAAATATGAAGGAAAAAAGGAGAAGAAAGAAGAATCTAACAGCAGTCAAGAGCAGAAAGTAGGTGAAGATTATAGACCCCAAGTTTAGAACAATGGTTACCCAAGAGGAAGAGGTAGATCTGGACGTGGGTATGGAAGAGGAGTATTTCATGGAACCTATTTCCACTGTGGCAAAGAAGGACATCGAGCATTCGAGTGTCCACAACATTGAGAAAGGACGAACAAGAGACCTAAGGGTCCTGCTAGAGATGTTGTAGCAGATGAAAGAACCGAATTAGAACATTCTGAGGAGGCAGAGAGAGGAGAAGTCATGGTCACAAGGAGAGCCATGCTGATTGAGGAAGACAAACCAGAGCAAAGGAGAAGCCTGTTTCACACAAGGTGCAAAAGCGTAGGTAAATTCTGTAACATGATTATAGACAATGGTAGCACTGATAACTTAGTCTCCGAGGAAATGGTCACTAAGTTGTAGCTGGAGAGGAGGAGGCACCCGCATCCATACCGGATTGCATGGTTGCAGAAGGACCACAGAGCATGGGTCTATGAATAGTGCTTAGTCATGTTCAAAGTTGGGAGATATTAGGATGAAGTCCTGTGTGATGTTTTTCCTATGGATACTTGCCATTTGCTGTTAGGAAGGCCATGGCAGTTTGATCGGAGTGCAGTGTATGATGGTCGTGCAAACACGTACTCCTTGAAAAAATATGGAGTGTGCCACAAGTTAAATACATTATAGGAAGTGGACGAGAAGGTGTGCAGCAGTGCCAGAATTTGTCTAGTAGAAGGCAAAAAAAAAATTTGCCAGGAAACGAGGTTTAAGTGGGCTACAGAGGCAGGCACACGTTTGAAGATGTTGTAGAAAATAGTGACCAAACAGCATAGAAGTGAAGGTCACTTCTCCATCGACCTCGGGTGTCTGATTCAGGAGCATCCGGTGGTAGCAGCGCAATATTGCATCAACAAAAGTTTTTCTAAGTTTTCACAACTCAAGAAGGGGAGAGAGAAAGTGTAGAGCAAAAACTATTGCAATTTTGTGACATTGCAAAATTGTGACAGTCAGCAGGAGAAATAAATGCCATTAGAAAGGGTCACAATTTCGTGACGTGTCACGAAACTGCGACTATCATGAAATCATGACAAGGAGTAGGGCAGCCGAGGAAGACTTGGGAATGTCATAATTTTATGACATGTCACAAAATCGTGACTGTCGTGAAATCACGACTATCACAAAATCACAACAAGGAGCAGGGCAGCCGAGGGAAGACTTGGGATGTCATGATTTTGTGACATGTCATGAAATCGTGACTGTCACGAAATCACGACAAGGAGCAGGGCAGCCGAGGAAGACTTGGGAATGTCACAATTTCATGACTATCATGAAATTGCGACAAGGAGCAGGGCAGCCGAGGGAAGACTTGGGATGTCACAATTTCATGACATGTCATGAAATCGTGACTGTCACAAAATCATGACAAGGAGTAGGTAGCCAGGGGGAATACATGGGAATGTCATGATTTTTTGACATGTCACGAAATCATGACTGTCGTGAAATCGTGACAAGGAGCAAACATCCAGGGGGAAGACTTGGGAATGTCACGAAATCATGACTGTCACAAAATTATGACAAGGAGCAGGAAATCGGGGTCATCAGAAGGCAAATGCCATGATATCGCAACATGTCACGATATCACGACTTGAATATAAGAAATGCAGCGTTGGAGGAAGATGTCGCGATATCACGACATGTCGTGATATAGCGACCCGAAGGCGAGGAAGGTAGAGATGAAGAGAATACGTCGTGATATCATGACCAAAAGAGGGAAGGAGCGCAAGGAAGTTAAAATGTCAC
Organism: Wollemia nobilis; assembly: GCA_028583015.1. Taxonomy (NCBI): domain Eukaryota; kingdom Viridiplantae; phylum Streptophyta; class Pinopsida; order Araucariales; family Araucariaceae; genus Wollemia; species Wollemia nobilis. The sequence goes on from JAQPPZ010015929.1 coordinate 5,401,101, forward strand.
GATATCATGACATGTCATGATATTGCAACAAACAACTGGTTCATGGCTCGAAAAGGCACATGTTCTGAGGTGGTGTTTCCTAGGCATTCAAGGATCTCATTAATGCATGTTTTCATATTCGATAAGTTTTATGAACATGGTGGCCTCTCGAATTCTATGTGTAGAGGTCAAAAATGTCAGATGGTTCTTTAATGCATGCTTTCATGGCAGATCGGGGCAGTTGCCCATTTATGGAAAGAAAATTGAAAACTCGGTCGAGGAAGCCGACTTTGAGGTTTTGTTTAATGTATTCTTCCAGGTGGGTCATTAATGGCCTAGAGGGTCAAGACCTCGATAAAAACTAAGATATTGTAAGAGAAACAAGTGGTGTATTGGAAGATTGCACGTAGAGGACAGAGTAGAGAAAACCAAGCTGAGCGCTGGTTATTGTAAAGCCTGCGGGCTGTTGCTGTTTCTGTAAACAAGATTTGCAGATTAATAGAATAAAATTTGGAATTGTGTGAGTGCAATTTTCCCACACCCCATCACATCCTCTTCTATGCCTCTACCTCTATCTTAAATTCATGATCACCTCTTACAAGGGAAAACTTTGGGAGAAACACTTTTTGGGTGTTTTTTGTGCTTCCATTTGATCTTCTAGTAGCCATCATAATTTTATGTCCTCTAGATAAGGACAAAAAAAATCATGAAGGTGAACTGGGAATGAGAATAATTTCCTTATACTTTATTCTTATTACTTTTTGCACATGTATTCTATATTCTACTTTCTACAAAATCCTTTATCGTCTACTTTGTGTTTCTTTAGATTTTTAAAGGTCCATTTATTTCATGTGCATTTTATAGTCAGCTAAAAGGAACAAGTGAGGTTGAATTCCTTGCTTGTGAGCCTAGTTCTCATAGAAACATAAGTAGGCCCCCAAACACTAAGAACAATTTTTCCAAAATTTCTATCTATTTTATAGGTATCACTCAAATTCATGATCATAGTTTTTTGGCCATATAATTGGATTCATAGTAATGGTTTTTGGGGAGTTATTCTAGTGTAGGGACAAACAATACAACAATTAAGTACCCTATTAGTGTTTTAGGAAATTTTTATTTTTTTGTGTGTTAATATGTGTATTCATGTACTTTTCTATTTTTTGTCAGTAGTAAAAGTAATTGTAATTTCACTCTAAAATTAGTATTAGCTTTTAAAATGAACCAAAAGTTATTTGATATTCATTTGTGTAGGTATTGAAATAAACTCTAATTGCTTCTATCCTTAGGTATGCAAAGTAAAATTACACATAGTCTATGCATTTATTCTAACTTGTCTGTGCAATATCCTTGCACCCGTGCTTAAAGAAGAAAATATTATTTTATGTATCTTATGAGTAGTTACACATGCAAAATAAGAATCATTTATAGGGTAGTTCATATTTATTTACATCTCTGTCTTATTACAACTTTTTATAGTATTTTTAGTAATTGTACTTTTATCTTTATATAAAGCCAAACCTAGGTTATTTCAAATTAACACATCAAAATCCCTACCTTTTAATATTTGGAGTGAGTCTTTAAAACACTCCCAGTGAACCCTATATAATCAAGCCCAAGTGTGAGTACCATAGCCTCACATTTACCTTTGTTCCCAATGGATCCATTGAGAATCATCTATGCTAGTTTACCTCCTCTAGAGTTTTGGTGAACCTAATGTGAATACCTCCTTAGTGGCCATTAGAAAACACTTTTTAATTTCAATTTTACTTTTATAACTTAAACAATACCACATAAAATTGTTTATGTAGATTAGACCATAAAATTTAAATATTTGAAAAAATTACATCCTTTGAATATCAAGTAGTTTTGTTTTCAATCATCTTTCACTTAATTATGGACCATATTCTTAGGATCAAGATCAATATTTTGAATTCTTCTAAAAAAACCCTTTGTAAAATGGTGAGGATCAACTTGACAGGGAGAATCCAAACATAGAAGAGGATGATGATGTATCAACCAATGATAACTATGACCCAATACAAGGACCTCATGACCAAATCACTTTCAAATGACATGATCAACCCATCAACTTATAGAGGTAAAACAAGAAAATCATGAATTAAATAGAAAAATACATCCACTTCAATGAAGTTGGATTGTACCATTACCAAACTATCTCTCATGAAAATATTCATGCTAATCCTTTATTTTAATCTTATCAAAATCATAACATTAATCCATTTCATAAACCAACTTATGCAACTACCATAATTATCACTATTTGGATATTCTCTCAAATACCCCCAACTAGTAGCATTCCTCATGATCAATTTACTCCAAATCATTCTAACGTCAATTTTTATTCTAGTCCAAATATATCTTTCCTTCTTTATGTTAATAATTGTTCTTCTATTCCTCTAAATGCTAACTTCATTCCTCTAAAATATACTACACAAAACCCATCTCATCATAACCTATACCATAATAGTGTGAATGCCTCAAGAAACAATACTAACATTCAAAACATGACATCTACAGTGAAACAACTTGCATTAAGTATGGACACACTACAAGCACCATGTTTTACTTATTCATATAGAGATATGTAAAAACAACCTCTAGACTCATTAGTAGTAGGAATACTATATCCTTAGAATTTTCCCACACCAATATTGTAAATTTAGAGGGGAATAAAGGAATCAATTGAATATTTAAGGATGTTCAAAATAGACTATCATAATATTATCTATGATGATATGTTACTAATAATATTTCCTAAGAGTTTTTGAGGAATAGTGTTAGAGTGGTATTATCAAATACCCTTCCACTCTTGAAGGAATTTTGAGGAAACAAATGAAATATTTGTCCAACCATTTAGAGAATATGTGGAAAATAAAGAGGTCCTCCAAGATATTCACCTTCTTAAACAAGCTAAGGATGAGAGGTTTTTTAAATTTTTATCCCAATGGAGAGGATTGGTTGGATAGTTACAATATACCTCATTTCATAGGGATATGTTAGATATCTTCATAAAAATTTATAGTTAAAACTATCCTATGACTTAGAGACATCAACTATCACATATTTTGACCTAACAATAGACTTATCTAGAATAGAAGAGAAGGCCCTTATTAGAAGGGGAAAATAAAACGTAGAAAATAAGAACAAACATGTGGTAGATGATGGATCATTGAAAATAGAAAAACCAAACATGTCAACACAAAAAGTACCCTACAAATGTTGGTTCTTAATAAACCTTAGAGGCCTCTACCAAGTAATTTCACAACCCTTTACCGACCCTTATTGTCTATCCTTAACTAACTTCTAGAAGCTAGGTTGATCGAGCTTCCTACTATAAGATAAGCAGACATAATAATAACATGGTATAAAACTAAGCAACATTGTGACTATCATAGAGTGTATGGATATATTATTGATCAATGTAATATTCTTAAGGATTTTGTCAAAGATTTGATAAAAAAGGATCACCTTGTTATAGGTGATTCCAAAACAACCCCATCCACCAATCAAGATATGGGTATATTGCAAATATCCCTACCCAAACATGAACAACAAGAAAAAAATCAATTTTCATATGATGTTGTGCCACTTCCATATGATCACATGGTACACATGATAGTAGTAACAACAAGACAACAATTTCAATCACAACAATCCTAGACACAAATATCTCCAAGTTCTAGTCAACCCTCTAGACTACCTTTAGTTTTGAGGAATGTGTAGAATAAGAGCACAAGTACAAATAAACCAACATTAGTCTTAAAACCTCAACCTAATACTTCCTTCAAGTTAAAACAACAATTAGCTAGTACACCAACTAAGATTTCTCTTTTATAGCTTCAATAATCTTCTCCTATGCATAATGAATCTTTAGTAGGAATTCTAATCTAACAATTTATCCCAAAGGATATCCCACCTAGTAACCTAGCTAATGTTATTTGTACTCTGTTGGAGCCAAATTTGACTCAAACTTTGAAATCCCAAAATTTAAATTTTTGGTTTCATCAATATAAGCAAGCATTGTTGGTCTCTTTGCATCTTTTTTTAAAGAAGTTGGTTTTTATATTGCTATCATGTGCACCTTTGAATATTGTTGTCTTAAAAGAGTTTCAAAGTCATACTTCATGATAAAATCTGACCATAGAAATACAAGGTTTAGTATTATAAATAAATGAAGTCTCCCTTAGAATTAAATCAAATAATAAATCTTTAAGTCCTAAGGTTTTCAAAAGTAATAGAATAATTTGATCATGCCTTGGTCTAAAGCCCAAAAAAGCATAACTAATGTCAAAAAATTCAGTTAATATTTAAGGGTATGCGCCCCATTATGTTAAAAGTTGAGCACCTTAAAATCAATCTAAGGGTAGCGCTTCATAAAGAATAATCCAGTGGATGTGCTTTCACAAAGAATCTCGAAGGTTAAGCCAAAGTTCGATGGTTAAAAAAAATTATAACCTAAGGTCAAAAGTAATTAAAATAATTAAACCCATGCTACTTTCCCAATATGAATGGATGCGCCTGAGTTAAGCCTGATCCAAAGGGTACGTATTCCCCAAAAGGTCAAATCATTAACAAGTAGAAAAAGGTCAGAATTTTAAATTAGAAACCTAAAATATAGACCCCTTCCAATTAAACATCAATAAGTTCGATAAATATGAGGGAAATTCTCTAATGAACTCAAAAATCAATGGTTGCGCATGATCTGATTAAAATATGCTTGTTTTAATACTCCTTAAAATACTATGGTAAAAAACTTTAAGGGTATGCACCCCTTTTGAAGCATTGAGCTAATTGGGCTAATTAGATGATAACGCTTGATCTAGATCTAATCCGATGGTGGCACTCCCATAAACGGAGTATCAAAAAGGTAAAAGTCGCATAAGATTAATTAAACTTGTTAAATAAAATTAGTGAGGGTATAATACATTGGATAATCATTCCCCATTCAACTTAATAAAATATTTAATCATGCACCCCTTAGTAACTAACCCCGTAGGTTGATTGAGATCAATGGTTATGCTATATAAAATAGACACTCCAAAAACATAAATTGTGAAGCAATTGATTATTTATGATGTTATAGTTTAAATACATTCATGATGGTGGTTCGGTTGGTTGAACCACCAAGTTGGTTGGTGAACCAACTTAATTATAAAGCGCTAAAGTGCTTCTTTTATCCACCCACCAACTAATGAAATAAATATGCACTACATAATATAATATGCTAACATACCCCCTTATTATATTATTGGTAAATACCAAGAGTATTGTCGAACAGTTTAAATTTGGCACGTGCAAGTGCCTTGGTGAAGATATTTGCAACTTGCACCTCAGTGCGAATATATTGGAGTTGTATTTTGTGCTTTGGAACTTCATCATGAATAAAATGTCAGCAAGTGTCAATGTGTTTGGTGCGATCATGAAAAATTGGATTCTTGACAAGATTCAAAACACCTTGATTATCGTAAAATAAATGCAGTGGAATGTTCATTGGAAGACCCATGTTTGTAATAATGTGATGTAACCATATTATCTCATAGACTGCTCCACTAGCTACATGATATTCTGTCTCTATTGAATATATAGCAACCACCTTCTACTTCTTGCTATACCAAAAGATAGGACTAGACCCAAGATGAAATGTGTATCTAGAAGTTGGTTTTCGATAATCAATGGATCCAAAATAGTTGGAGTCCGTGTATCATTGTAGAAAGAGCTTGTTATTATTTTTGTATTCTAAGCCAAAATTTATTGTACCACTAATATAATGTAGAACTCTTTTTGCTGCTTTCCAATGACTTACCTTGGTTTCCTATATGAACCATGAAATATAACCCACAACAAAACTTAGATCAGGCCTGGTGTTGGTTAGATATAGGAGACTCCCAATCAGCTGGCGATAGAGAGTACCATATACCTAAGGTGATTCATCATATCATGATAACTTAAGTCCTTGTTCCATTGGAGTTGTTTTAGACTTACAATTAGTCATCCGATATTTTTCGACTAATGTCTTGGCATACTTATTTTGTATAACTCTAATATGGTACTTTTTCTGATCACTTCCAAACCAAGACAATAGTGAAGAAGTCCTAGATCTGTTATTTCAAAAGATTGTTTCAAATCATCTTTTACTGTATCAATCATTTTCTCTAAACTTCCTGTTATGATCATATCATCTACATATAACACCAGAATCACTATATTAGAACCATTGTTCTTAATATAGAGATCCACATCTGAAGGAATTATTTTGAATCTATGCTACACTAGGTGACTATCTATATTGATATACCAAGCTTGAGGAGCTTTTTTGAGCCCATACAAGGATTTGATCAATTTACAAACTTTCTGTTCTTGCCCTTCAACCAGAAATCCTTCTGGTTGGGTCATGTATACTTCTTCTTGTAAGTCACCATTCAAGAAGGCACTTTTCACATCCATCTGATGTAACTTACACCTAAACTGAGCTTCCATGGCATAAAGTACTTGAATGTTAGTCATATTTGCAATAGGGTCAAAATTATCTTCATAGTCTATGCCTTCTTTTTTAGCACAGCCCTTTGCAACAAGATGGTGCTTATGCTTACCAATAGTACCATATGCTTTATACTTTACTTTGAACACCCATTTGCAGCCAATGGGGTTCTTTCCTATAGGTAGATTGACTATCTTCCATGTATTATTATTCATGACAGATGTGTGTTCTACTTCAATAGAAACCTTCCACTAAGTCTCACTAAGTGCATCTTGAATTGTTACAGACTCATTTTCATCCAATGTTGTCATGTAATATTCCACCCCAAATCTGGATAATAATTTTTTTTTGTGTTTTGATTTGTCTTGCAACACTATGACTTAATTTACTACATGCATTAATACCCAAATGATTTAAGCACTGAATAATCAATTTTATGCAATATCCATAAACATACAATAGGTTTAATAGCATAAAAATTGAATATTTAGATTTATTGAGGAAACCCTCAATCAAGAATCTTATAATTTCAAATCTGTAAGTTTACAACAATTATTTAGAATACCCAGATGGGTAAATATCTTAAAAATATCAAATTAAACATATCCATTTGTTGATGTTCCAAATATATCAATACCCACATTCAAAATGGTGTTTTTCAGCCCCAAAACTTTCACATTAACTACTAAAACTGTATGGACAGGTACCAAAAATGTACAACATCAAAGATGATACTCAAAATTGCTTGAAAATCCTTGAAACCAACTTCAAAATCCATGATAGGTAAATTTAATCAATGGGGAACTGCATATGTCTCTAAAATGCAAAAAATAATAATTGATGAAAAACATGTCCAAAATTTGCTACAGCTTGAAATTCCTATGTGCGTGATATTAGAAATCTGGACTTGCAGGCGAACTTCAAAATGCCATAACCCTTTTGTTTCTTAATGAAACCATGTCGTGTAACCTATAAAAATGAATGGCATGAATTCTCTATCTAATTCTGAAGTTGAATCAATAATATGTAACCTATGAAAAATGGAATTCCTTTAAACAAATGCTAAAAAACCCTGAATGCTGATTTGGATATCAATTTTTGATATAAAGCCCTCAATGGTTGAAATTTTGAAACTCTACCCACAAAATTTGATCAATACAAGCTCATATGCAAACCCTAGATGAGTTTACCCCTTTGAGACAAAATGGTTTTCATCCTCTACCTCTAAACCAAGAGGGTTTCCATCCTCAATACATTACTCTTGTAGGTTTTCATCCATAAGAGTTCACTTTTGTAGGGTTTCATCCACAAAATAATTGCAAATGACTTTGCAACCAAATACAAGGAAATAAATTAATTACAATAATAATGGATGTGTAGAATGAATCCCAAACCTCCTTTTATTAGCCAAAACCCTAATTCTCCATTGAGAATTATATTTTACTTAAAATTTAAAAAAAATAGCTAAATTAACCTTATAACTCCCTAATGTGGTGTTAACCCTTATAACCCTTTTCTTTTCTTTTCTTTTTTATTTTTTTATTATACGAGCCACATAAACATTAACACCACATTTTATGTATAATTCTAATAATTAAAAATTAGGGACATTACAATACATCCCCCCATGAGATTGCTTGTCCTCAAGTAATCGAACACAAACTCCATCAAATCAATTCAGATTTATAACCAATAATGATTCCAGGATCCCAAATTAACTTCAAGAAAACCTTACCATACTACCACAGTGTTGATCCAAGGGTTAATGCAAAGGACAACATCAAAATTATTTTTCCAAACTATCCCAAACTTAGTTTCTTACCAAATAAGAATGCAAAACATGTACGCTGCCCAAATAATACTTCACCAAGGCTATTTATAAATTGTCTAAAATGTACACATACATCCAAGCCAAGTGAAAACCCAACTAATTATTTGGTACCCAACCAATCCTAAACATGTAACAACTCTGAATTTCTAATTACGATAGCAAAAAATGTTTGTTCATATTTCCAAAATGCATCCAAACTAAGTGTTCTACCATTCCTTACAGTTGTAAAATGTATGAGTATTAATAAACCAACAATGATGATGGATGAGTGACTAAAAAGTGAGTTCAACAGGTTTGATTTCTTCAATACAACAGTGAGAAAGACATCTAAAATTTTTCCCTCATCATATCTATTAGTCATATCATGCATAAATGTGGCCAAAACAATAATAGTAGTGAGTGCATCCATGAAACATGGACTGATAAATGGAAGTATAGCAATCATACTATCATTATTTTTATGGCCATAAGTTAAATCTATTAACCCATGTGTTTCTACCAAGTCAAGAAGGATACCAAGAGTTTCACCAATCCATCTGCATACTTTCTTGATCACTTGGTGATGATACTCCAATAATTCTTTACCAGGCCTGTATAGGAACTTTTCCAAATGTGCACATTTATCCAAGTCAAGTGAGAAACCAACTATTTCTTTGTTGCCCAGTTCAAATTGTATGTGGAGTATGCCCGATTCTTTAAGACCAGCCTTGTAAAAATCTTACCCAAGTGAGACTTTCTTAGGATATGTGTGAAGACTATCTCAAGTTTGCACAAAGATCCAAACCAAGTAAGAAGCCAATCAATCCTTTGCTTCTCACGAACATAATATTGCCAAAGTTGCCTAAAATCCTTTTCCAAACTAATTTTTTCTCATGCAGGGATATCTCTAAACTATCTCCATGATGCCCTATGCCTCCACGTTCATCTAAACTGAACAAGAATAAGTATGATATAGCTCTTACCAAATCTGATTGGTATGAGCAGTAATAAAACGAATCTTCCCAATTTTTTCCAATTCTCCTAGGATCACTCTCACATCATTCTCAACAAGAATATCATGTAAAAGAGTGATGGAATTGCTAAAAATATGACTAAAAATTGAGCATAGCAAGTCTAATTTCGTCATGAGTTATATCAATAAAAGAACTTCATGAATAGCAATGAGTGAAAATTACTCAGTTCTTCCAATATCGACCAAAATCAGTCCACCATCATTGTTTGAAACTGAACTACATAGGAAATGATCATCAAATGTAGACATAATGAAAGAGAAATATAATTTTGAGTCAGCAAACTTTGTTTCCTTTTGATAATATTCATTCTTTATTTTCCCAACATCAAGATCTACACACTCTTCTTTCTGAAGTATCTTCTTTGCCTTTATGTTGTCCAAGCATCCATACTCCCTAAATTTCATTAAAATAATCTTGGATCTGAAATGATCTGCAGTTCTATTTATGGTAGGGCAATGCACTAATTCTTCAAATGTTCTTTCAATCCTCTAAGGCCAATTTGCATGAACTTATATGATGTTGTTTCATGACTGTACCGAATACATATGAGGACTAAATTCTACTTAAGTACTTAAAACATATAATGTCCACATGTCTCATGGTTGTAGGTGGAATGCTAGACATCAAAAATGAAAATGCATTTTCCATATTTACAATACTAGGCTAAATGTGAATTAAATCTTTCAAGAGATAAATACTCATGATATAGAAAATTTCTTCAATATTAGTCCATTCATTATTATTGAAAAGAAAGTATGGTTGTTCATGCTGCTGCGCTGCTTGCTTAAATACCTCACTAAATATGATATATTGTTTAGAAGGTTGTATACTAGTGACATCTTCATAAATATGATGTTTATGACCATTGGAGATTCTATTTTCATGTTCAAAATGAAAATCTGACCATTCTGGCTCCTGAAGTGCTTGTTGAGATGCTTCATTAGAGATGATATTTTGTTTAGAGATTTGCTAACCATTGGCATCTTCACAAATATCATATTTAGGAATTTTATTGGAGATGTTATTCTCAAAATAAATATCTGACTTCTCTTGTTCCTCTACTCCAATTCCTTGTCTATAATTCAAGGTACTAGGAATTTGCATGATAGCTTGACTACAATCTATTTTTTATTTTGAGACAAGCTAAACAACATTGTCATCAAGCTTATATTTTGATTGAGTCAGACTTGTACAGATGATGCTTTCATGGGCTGACAATTGCTGCCCAACTAGATCAGCATTTTCTTGATAAGCACCCTCTACTTGATCTTTAGCATTCAAATGAGTAGAAGCATTATTACTAGCATTCTCATCAACATTTTTTGAAAAACCAAGTGTTAGATCTACTTTGGTTGATGTACTTAGATCAGCTTGGCAAGAAACTTGAGAACCTTTTTCAATATTTTGTCCCTTCAAAGCTTGTACATGTGACCCTTGATGATATTTTTCATTCTGATATAGTAGGCTTGGCTACATTAAGTCCTTAGGTTTGTTATTTCTACATATGTGACCAAGATTCCAAGCTTCTTGACATATGAAGCAACGATTCTCTTTCCTTAGCTAATTTTTACTTTTGTATTGTTGTTCTAAAACCTATAAATCTTTAATAGCTCTTTATTGTGTTTTCCCCTTATATTTTCTTTGAATATTATACTTTTATTTCACCACCTCATTTTTATTTGCACATGTTGAAGCTCCTATTTCTCTGTGCTCGTCAATGACCAAGAAGGGCTGCAATTTCTTTTCACACTCTTGAACTACACTGTTAACCAAGTCATGTGTTGTAGGTGAAGCAACCAAATAATGTCTCCAAACATCCATTAACATAGATATGAGTGGCTGGAAAAACTTATCACTTTCCTCACATTGGTTTATGATTGAAATCATGATGTCTCTCATGGCTGCAATAACACTTCCAACATGCTCTTTTCTGGCTGTAGCAATAAAATGGTGAAACATTTTGTAAATCAACCTATCCATGTTCAAGTCTAACATGATGTTTTCCATTCTAACTTTTGCAAATAATTCAAGTATGGTAACTCTCCTAGCAAAATGGGAACTTGAGATTTTTCCCAATCCTTTGAAACTGTGAACCAATAGTTGCATTATCTTTCTCAATGCATCATCGCTATAAGGTGCCTTAGGTGCTGAAATACTCAAAATTTCACTCAAACAAGAAGTGACCATAAGTCTTACCTCCTTTTCTGTGTGTTTCACCCATTCAGGCTTGTCCAAAGACATCACCAAAGGAAAATTAGCTGCTTGTAACAACTGAGAATGTGACTGACCCATCATGTGCAAGCAATCTTCTACTTCTCCCAAAGTGTAGATAAGAGCATCTTTTGACTTTGATGGTTGTCCAAGTTTATCTTCTGCATTAATAAGCCATTCAACCAACTCCTTTTTACTCAATGGTGCCATGATTGACTACCCAAACAGGCTGGCAGAAATAGCCTGTGCTCTGATACCACTATAATATTCCACCCCAAATCTGGATAATAATTTTTTTTTTGTGTTTCGATTTGTCTTGCAACACTATGACTTAATTTTCTAATGCATTAATACACAAATTATTTAAGCACTAAATAATCAATTTTATGCAATACCCATAAAAATGTAATATGTTTAATATCATAAACATTGAATATTTAGATTTCTTGAGGAAACCCTCAATTAAGAATCATATAATTTCAAATCTACAAGTTTACAACAATTATTTAGAATACTTAGATGGGTAAAAATATTCAAAATATTAAATTAAACATATCCATTTGTTTTTTTTCCAACTCTGTCAAAACCCACATGCAAAATGGTATTTTTTCAACCCCAAAAATTTCACATTAACTGCTAAAACTATACGGACAAGTACCGAAAAAGTACATCAAATATGATACTCAAATCTGCTTGAAAATCCTTTAAACCAACTTCAAAATCCATGCTAGGTAAATTTTGATCAATGGGTAACTACATGTCTCTGAAATGCGAAAAATAATAACTGATGAAAAATAGGTCCAAAATTTGCTGCAACTTCAAATTCCTACATGCACGATATTAGAAATTTGGACTGGAAGGAGAACTTAAAAATGCCATAACCCTTTTGTTTCTTAATGAAACCATGTCATGTAACCTGTCAAAATGAATGGCATGAATTCTCTATCCAATTCTAAAGTTGAATCAATAATATCTAGCCTATGGAAAATGGAATTCCTTTAAACAAATGCTAAAAAACCCTGAATGTTGATTTGGATATCAATTTTTGATATAAAGCCCTCAATGGTTGAAATGCTAAAACTCTACCCACAAATGTTGATCAATACAAGCTCATATGAAAATCTTGGATTAGTTTACCCCTTTGAGACAAAAGGGTTTTCATCCTCTGCCTCTAAAATAAGAGGGTTGTCATCCTTAAGGCTTTACTATTACAGGTTTTCATCCACAAGAGTTCACTTTTGTAGGGTTTCATCCACAAAAGAATTGCAAATGACTTTGGAGCTAAATACAAGAGAAAGAGATCAATTAAAATAACAATGGATGTGTAGAATAAATTGAAGAACATGGACTTATACTGAGAGGGGGGATGAACAGTATAAGACTTAACCAATTAATAATTTTAACTTTAGATAGCAAGTGGCATCAACACAACATTAATCAAGACAGAAAGCATCACACATTGAAGACCCATTTTTAACGTGGTTCACCCAAAATGGCTGGGCTACGTCCACAAAACTTTTCTCTAAAAATTTCCTCAAAGTTCTTTGGGAATCCTTCCCAATTACAATGTTTATGAGCCTCGGCCCAAAGGAGATACCTTCCCCCAATCAAAATTTATGAGCCTCTGCTCAAAGGAGATACCTTCCCCTCTGCTCTGGAAATGATCCCTCAGAAGATCAACTGCCTCTACCTCTTGCCAGCACGTGGAACTCCTTTCCACCGAAGACCTCCTGTCCTCAATGCTTAGCCTAAGAGACCTCTGCCTTCTATGATCACGTCCACAGCAGCTCAACAACCAAATCTGTCCTCAGGTTCTTCTCAAAGAACCAGTGCTCCTCTATCCTCAAGTTCTCTGATAGAACTATCAAACTCAGCTCACAAGTCCTCTACTAGGACCTGTCCAAATCTGCTCACAAGTCCCCATCGAACTTCCAACGCTCACAAGTCCCCACGAACCTATCCAACCTCACAAGTCCCCATCGAACTGTCCAAAAACTCAGCAAGCTCACCAAAAAAAACTTTCTTAGTAGGAAATCACAAGGTGAATTGTTAGAGACCCAATGTGATTTGTCAAACTCATAGAAGCATAAAGAGAATTGTTAGAGACTCAATATGTTCTATACTCAACTCCCAATCTCAAAACTCAACTCAAATCAACTCAACTCAAACTCAATCTCAAATCTGAAAACTCAACTCAATATCTGAAATGGATAGGATAGAATGCTTTCTTTCAAGAACATGAAACCCCAACAATTGCCAACTATGCAAAGAATCACATAACAATGATACTCATGTTCTTTTCACCATCAATTAGGGCTTCAACAACAATGCTCATCAAACAAGGTTCAATCAACACCATTCAACTCAAAACACAACCTTGAAGCATTTCACAATCAACATCAGAAAAGGAAACAAGTAGAACTCCTTTTCTCTCCAATATTGTTTGAACAAAAAGCATCCACCAACTCAACTCACAATAGCACAAAACAACTTTTCAAATCATCAACAAAGGAGTAAGCCCAACACTTTAACCAAGTAAAGAATAGCTTGATTATAACCAATTTAATGAAAGCAAATGTCAATCTCAAAGCTGCCCACTTAAGGTTTCACAACTTCACACAAGAAGCAATTTTAACCTTAAAACATCATGCTTTCATTTCCATAATCAACCAAAAGCACTCTCAACATTACAAGAAATATTTATCCATTATACACCTTATTTCTCCCTTATAGTCTTATCAAAAATAAAATTTATCTCTCATAAGAATGCAATAAGATATTTCAACAACACCTTCAAACTAATATTTTATCAAAATAACAACAAGCTTTAAAACTCCTTATAACTCCTAAGCTATTTTTCCTCTCTAACAAACTTCCTCCATCCGCAAAATACACTTAGCAAAAATTTATTTCGAAAATACCTTAGCCAACATCAAAAAATCGCTATGGAGAAATTTGCGCCCGAAATCTAACACCACCCGCCGCGTCCACGACGAAAAACCCTTTCACGTTATTCGAACGTGGAACCTCCCATTCGGGTAGCGCGCCAACAACCTAGCCAGCTACCGATGCGCCAAAGGCACCCGGTGAGGTTTAAACCTCATGTTGTTATGCTTGTCCCTTCTATGCCAGGAAAATAAAACACAGTCCTCCCTTCCTTCTGACGTGAATTCGTAGACAACAAGCTCTACGGCGGATTCGATAAATGGCGAGACAAACGAACGAACAACGGATACAAAAATGGCGAAGACAAACACACGATGAACGAATTACGAAAACCGGCGAAGACACAGTTGAATTTACAACGAGCAACTCCTTTTGAAAATCGGATGGGATGAATCTTTGTTTTCATCGAGGGAGATTTATATGAATCCTTGCCATAAGCTCTTTGACGTCGACGAGGAGTTTAACACGTCGGCAGAGGTCTTGGCTAGCGCCCACAAGTTAAGACATTTGCGCCATGGGTTAGGAGAACCCATTGCAAATAATAATTTAATATTTATTTTAAAAATAATTAAAGGGAACCTTAACAAGGTTTTTAATTATTTAAATAAATACTTCCTCCTGGACCCAAATGCATTAAACTAATGCATCCACCTGTAATCTTTAAACCTGCCAACTTGGGGTTTACAAAAGACCTTTGAAGCTGTCATGCCGTAACCTTCATCAAAACAAATTATTTGACATCAAATCAAATTCCTTCAAGAGCTTCTTGACATCAATGACAACTTATACACTTGAGCAAAGGCAATGTACCCAAAGTACCCAAAATTGCCAACAATCTCCCCCTTTGTCATTGATGGCAAACCTTTATCGAAAACACTTCTCAAGAGCCAAAACTGAAACCAACTATGCTAACAACTGAGAATCTTCCTTTGAAGTTTTGCTCCCCCTGACTTGAAGCTCTCCTCTTCACTTTGAAGCTCTCCCCCTTACTCATATCTCTCCCCCTTTGTCATCAATGGCAAAGGGTCACCTTTGGGGCTCGGGACTAAGAATGAGCCTCTTAGCTTAGTCCCTCCCCCACCTCCCGATGAGGTGATTAATTTTGGGGTGGGAGTACAACTCCCAATTTCTCCCTTAGATACTCAAACGTATCTCTTGGAAGAGGTTTGGTGAAGATATCTCGCAATCTGCTCTTTAGTAGACACATACTCTACCTTGACCTCCTTGTCTTGCACTTTCTCCCTTAGAAAGTGATACTTGATGGAAATATGCTTTGTCCTTGAGTGCATTACCGGATTTTTGGAAATACTTATGGCACTTGTATTATCACAAAGTATGGAGATGGGTTGTTCATGCTTGACTTTGAAATCCTCCAAGGTGGTTTTCATCCATAAAACCTGTGTACACCCAACCACTGTTGCTATGTATTCAGCCTCGTTGTAGATAAGGAAACCGAAGGTTGTTTCTTACTTAGCCAAGAAACCAAACTCTTTCCCGGAAAGAATGCTCCACCACTAGTGCTTTTCCTGTCATCAATACTGCTTGCCCAATCTGCATCTGTATAAGCTGTGAGAATGAAATCATCACCTTTGGGATACCAAAGCCCAAAGTCCATAGTGCCCTTCAGATATCTGAATATCCTCTTAACTGCTATAACATGAGAATCTTTAGGAGCTGCCTGAAATCTTGCTACTAACCCAACTGCTTGCATGATATCTGGTCTGGTAGTTGTAACATATAATAAACTGCCAATCATTGATCTATACAACCTTTGATCTGCTGTTGGAGATTCATCATCTTTACTCATCTTGCACCCTGTAATCATTGGAGTACATACTGGTTTGTTGTCCATCATCCCAAATTTCTTCAACATTTCTTTGATATACTTTCCTTGAGAGAGAAATACACCATCTTTTGATTGAGCAATCTGAAGACCTAAAAAGAATGACAGCTCTCCAATCATAGACATCTCAAATTCCTTTTGCATGGTGTTAGCAAAATCTTTGCACATCTGAGTATTATTTCCCCCAAAAATAATATCATCAACATAGACAACCATAATCAACATATCATCACCTTCATCCTTAATATACAAATTGCTATCTGCCACACCTTTCCTGAAGCCTTGCTCATGAAGATACCTGTCAAGTCTTGAGTACCAAGCCCTAGGTGCTTGCTTTAACCCATACAAGGCCTTTTTTAGTTTACACACATAGTCTGACTGTTTTGAGAGAGACACTCCTTCTGGCTGTTCTATGTAGACTTCTTCTACCAACACCCCATTTAGAAAAGCTGACTTTACATCCATTTGATATACCTTGAATGATTTGAAGCTTGAAAGGGCCAAAAACATTCTGATAGCTTCAAGACGAGCAACAGGAGCAAACGTCTCTTCGAAATCAACACCTTCTACTTGAGCATAACCTTTGCAGACTAACCTAGCTTTGTTTCCGACAATTTTTCCATCCTCATTGAGTTTATTTCTGAATATCCATTTTGTGCCAATGACATTCTTGTCCTTAGGTCTTGGAACCAATTCCCAAGTTTCACTTTTCTCTATTTGATTTAGCTCTTCATCCATTGCTTTTACCCAAAACTTATCTGCACATGCTTCACTTGAAATCTTTTGGCTCAATTTGAGATAATAATGAAACATTTGTAGAATCATGTGAGGGAATGACTCTTCTTCTTGTTTGCCTCCTATTTGGATCACCAATGATCAAATATTTGGGATGATGTTTCTGAACATATCGTGAAGGAGTTTTGGGAAGCAGTTGTCTTTCCTCTTCTTCATCTGAAACCTCTCTGAATTCTTCTTGACAAATTTCATCACTGAGTTCCTGGACTGGTTCTCTTATCCCTGTCTTTTCATCAACTGTTACATTTATGCTCTCTACAACTGTATGAGTTCTTTTGTTGAAGCATCTCGTAGGCCTTGCTTTTGCTGGAATACCCAAGAAAGATTCCCTCATCACATCTAGGATCAAACTTACCCAAATTCTGATCTTCCCTTCTGATGAAGCACTTACTCCCAAACACTTTGAAGTATTTTACTGTAGCTGGTCTTCCTTTCCACAACTCATAAGGAGTTTTATGATGATTGACTCTAAGTTGGGCCCTGGTGATAATGTAGACTGTTGTATTGATTGCCTCTTTCCAAAAGCCATCCAAAATTTTTGACTCATTTAACATAGCTCTAGTCATATTTTCAATAGTTCTATTTTTCCTTTCAACTACTCCATTTTGTTGAGGAGTTCTTGTGCTGAATATTCTCTTTTGATTCCTTGTTGCTCACAGTATTCCACAAATTCATTTGAAGTGAACTCTCCTCCTCTATCTGATCTTAAACATTTGATTCTCTTTTGAGTCTCATTTTCAATCATTTCTTTGAAAGCTTTAAATTTTTCAAAAGCTTCAGATTTTTCTTTGAGAAAAGTAACCCAAGTCATTCTAGAATAATCATCTATAAACAGCATGAAGTAGCTTTCTCCCTGAATGCTCTGAGTTCTGGTAGGGCCACATAAATCAGTATGAATAAGATCCAATGGTTTTGAAGAAGTATACCCTTTTGATTTGAAACTGGTTCTGGTCTATTTTCCATGTTGACAAGGACCGCAAACGATGTTATGGGGCCTTTTTATTTTGGGCAAGTCTCTAACCGCTTCCTTGTTACTAATATTGACAAGATTATCAAAGCTCAAATGCCCCAATATTTTATGCCATAACCAACTCTCATCTTCTTGAGTTAGAAAACACTTTTCCTTTTTTATCTCACTTAGCATGTAAAGATTGTTTGGAGTCCTTGTAGCACTAGCAATGAGTTTTCCATTTTTTTCTTTACTTATCTCACATCTATCCGAAAAGAAAGATACTATGTGCCCTTGATCACAAAGTTGACTCACACTTAGAAGATTATGTCTTAGGCCTTCTACATAAAGCACATTTTCTGTTTTGGATTTCCCATCCAAACTAAGAGTCCCTTTACCACGGATTTTAGCTGACCTGTTATCTCCAAAACTGACTCGTTCCTCTCGTTTGTTTCTTTTAAGACCAAAAACTTTTCCTTTTCACCAGTCATATGTTTTGAACAACCACTATCAAGATACCATTTCTCTACTTTGTCTTGAGCATGAAAAGCAGTTTGAACTATCATTGACTTAGATTTGATCTCATTTCTCTTTTTAGTGAACTCAAGGCTAGATCTATCCAAACTGCACATCCTTGCTATATGCCCAAAATTATTGCACTTGTAACACATGACATCTTTATTCATAAGAGGTGCAAAAGAGTTAACATTTTCCTTACTATGGCTATTCACAGACTTATTGCAATGCATAGCTTTGTGACCAAATTTCTTGCAGGAAAAACAATAGCCATGGAAAGTATTATGTAACCTATTTTGATGCCTTGGATGATTGTTCTTCTTGTGACCAACTGGAATCCATCGCTCTTCAGGATGAAGATTGATCTTGCTCGAAGCCCCTGTTTCTTGAATGGTGATACCATCCTTCTTTTGCTTTTCACACGGAGTATTCTGTCTGAGAGCCAACTGTTCCAACTTCACTCTAAGAGACATAACCTCTTCTTCTAGTTTCTCGCAATCAGCTTCCTTTCCTTTGAGAACCTCTGTCGAACCTCGTTCAACCTTCTTCCCTTCTTCAGCTAGAATTTTGAAGTCTATAATACTTTGAGACAATTCTGATCTTGCTATCTCTTCTTCCTGACATTGATGCTTGAGAACAGAATTCTCTTCCCTAAATTTCTCAAGCTTTCTTAAAGCCAAGAAGAATTCACCTTTGAGATCGAACTCAACCTCTTCATCTCTTTCTGAATCAGTATGTTCCTCCGATAGATCCTTCTCCAAGCTGTTAGGCTCGTTCTGGAGAGACCTCGCTCTGATACCAATTGAAGAACATGGACTTATACCGAGAGGGGGGGTGAACAAGATAAGACTTAACCAATTAATAATTTTAACTTTAGATAGAAGTGGCATCAACACAACATTAATCAAGACAGAAAGCATCACACATTGAAGACCCATTTTTAACGTGGTTCACCCAAAATGGTTGGGCTACGTCCACAAAACTTTTCTCTAAAAATTTCCTCAAAGTTCTTTGGGAATCCTTCCCAATTACAATATTTATGAGCCTCGGCCCAAAGGAGATACCTTCCCCCAATCAAAATTTATGAGCCTCTGCTCAAAGGAGATACCTTCCCCTCTACTCTAGAAATGATCCCTCGAAGATCAACTGCCTCTACCTCTTGCCAGCACGTGGAACTCCTTTCCATCGAAGACCTCCTGTCCTCAATGCTTAGCCTAAGAGACCTCTGCCTTCTATGATCACGTCCACAGCAGCTCAACAACCTAAATTTTCCCCAAAAACCCACCTCACCAAATCTATCCTCGGTTCTTCTCAAAGAACCAGTGCTCCTCTGTCCTCAAGTTCTCTGATAGAACTATCAAACTCAACTCACAAGTCCTCTGCTAGGACCTGTCCAAATATGTTCACAATTCCCCACCAAAACCTGTCCAAAACTGCTCACAAGTCCCCATCGAAACCTGTCCAAAAACTCAGCAAGCTCACCAAGAAAAACTTTCTTAGTAGGAAATCACAAGGTGAATTGTTAGAGACCCAATGTGATTTGTCAAACTCATAGAAGCATAAAGAGAATTGTTAGAGACTCAATATGTTCTATACTCAACTCCCAATCTCAAAACTCAACTCAAATCAACTCAGCTCAAACTCAATCTCAAATCTGAAAACTCAACTCAATATCTGAAATGGATAGGATAGAATGCTTTCTTTCAAGAACATGAAACCCCAACAATTGCCAACTATGCAAAGAATCACATAACAATGATACTCATGTTCTTTTCACCATCAATTAGGGCTTCAACAACAATGCTCATCAAACAAGGTTCAATCAACACCATTCAACTCAAAACACAACCTTGAAGCATTTCACAATCAACATTAGAAAAGGAAACAAGTAGAACTCCTTTTCTCTCCAATATTGTTTGAACAAAAAGCATCCACCAACTCAAATCACAATAGCACAAAACAACTTTTCAAATCATCAACAAAGGAGTAAGCCCAACACTTTAACCAAGTAAAGAATAGCTTGATTATTACCAATTTAATGAAAGCAAATGTCAATCTCAAAGCTGCCCACTTAAGGTTTCACAACTTCACACAAGAAGCAATTTTAACCTTAAAACATCATGCTTTCATTTCCATAATCAACCAAAAGCACTCTCAACATTACAAGAAAGATTTATCCCTTATACACCTTATTTCTCCCTTATAGTCTTATCAAAAATAAAATTTATCTCTCATAAGAATGCAATAAGATATTTCAAACAACACCTTCAAAAGAATCTTTTATCAAAATAAAAACAAGCTTTAAACTCCTTATAACTCCTAAGCTGTTTTTCCCTCTAACAAACTTCCTCCATCCGCAAAATACACTTAGCAAAAATTAATTTCGAAAATACCTTAGCCAACATCAAAAAATTGCTATGGAGAAATTTGCACATGAAATCTAACACCACCCACTGCGTCCACTTCACGACGAAAAACCCTTTCGCATGATTCGAACGCGGAACCTCCCATTCGGGTAGCGCGCCAACAACCTAGCCGCTACCGGTGCGCCAAAGGCACCCGGTGAGGTTTAAACCTCATGCTGTTAGCCTTGTTCCTTCTATGCTAGGAAAATAAAACACAGTCCTCCCTTCCTTCTGACGTGAATTCACAGACGAAAAGCTCTACGATGGATTCGATAAATGACGAGACAAACAAACAAATAGCGAATACAAAAATAGTGAAGATAAACACAAGATCAACGGATAACGAAAATCGGCGAAGACACAGTCAAATTTACAGTGAGCAACTCCTTTTGAAAATCAGATGGGATAAATCTTTGATTTTCATCGAGGGAGATTTATATGCATTTTTACCATAAGCTCTTGACGTCGACGAGGAGTTTAACACGTCGATGGAGGTCTTGGCTAGCGCCCACAATGTTAAAACATTTGCGCCATGGGTTAGGAGAACCCATTGCAAACAATAATTTAATATTTATTTAAAAATAATTAAAGGGAACCTTAACAAGGTTTTTAATTATTTAAATAAATACTTCCTCCTGGACCCAAATGCATTAAACTAATGCATCCACCTGTAATCTTTAAACCTGCCAACTTGGGGTTTACAAAAGACCTTTGAAGCCGTCATGTCGTAACCTTCATCAAAACAAATTATTTGACATCAAATCAAATTCCTTCAAGAGCTTCTTGACATCAATGACAACTTATACACTTGAGCAAAGGCAATGTACCCAAAGTACCCAAAATTGCCAACAATCTCCCCCTTTGTCATTGATGGCAAACCTTTACCGAAAACACTTCTCAAGAGCCAAAACTGAAACCAACCGTGCTAACAACTACGAGAATCTTCCTTTGAAGTTTTGCTCCCCCTGACTTGAAGCTCTCCTCTTCACTTTGAAGCTCTCCCCCTTACTCATATCTCTCCCCCTTTGTCATCAATGGCAAAGGGTCACCTTTGGGGCTCGGGACTAAGAATGAGCCTCTTAGCTTAGTCCCTCCCCCACCTCCTGATGAGGTGATTAATTCTGGGGTGGGAGTACAACTCCCAATTTCTCCCTTAGATACTCAAACGTATCTCTTGGAAGAGGTTTGGTGAAGATATCTAGCAATCTGCTCTTTAGTAGACACATACTCTACCTTGACCTCCTTGTCTTGCACTTTCTCCCTTAGAAAGTGATACTTGATGGAAATATGCTTTGTCCTTGAGTGCATTACCGGATTTTTGGAAATACTTATGGCACTTGTATTATCACAAAGTATGGAGATGGGTTGTTCATGCTTGACTTTGAAATCCTCCAAGGTGGTTTTCATCCATAAAACCTGTGTACACCCAACCACTGCTGCTATGTATTCAACCTCTGCTGTAGATAAGGAAACCGAAGGTTGTTTCTTACTTAGCCAAGAAACCAAACTCTTTCCCAGAAAGAATGCTCCACCACTAGTGCTTTTCCTGTCATCAATACTGCCTGCCCAATCTGCATCTGTATAAGCTGTGAGAGTGAAATCATCACCTTTGGGATACCAAAGCCCAAAGTCCATAGTGCCCTTCAGATATCTGAATATCCTCTTAATTGCTATAACATGAGAATCTTTAGGAGCTGCCTGAAATCTTGCTACTAACCCAACTGCCTGCATGATATCTGGTCTGGTAGCTGTAACATATAATAAACTGCCAATCATTGATCTGTACAACCTCTGATCTGCCGTTGGAGATTCATCATCTTTACTCATCTTGCACCCTCGTAATCATTGAAGTACACATCGGTTTGTTGTCCATCATCCCAAATTTCTTCAACATTTCTTTGATATACTTTCCTTGAGAGAGAAATATACCATCTTTTGATTGAGCAATCTGAAGACCTAAAAAGAATGACAGCTCTCCAATCATAGACATCTCAAATTCCTTCTGCATGGTGTTAGCAAAATCTTTGCACATCCGAGTCTTATTTCCCCCAAAAATAATATCATCAACATAGACAACCATAATCAACATATCATCACCTTCATTCTTAATATACAAATTGCTATCTGCCACACCTTTCCTGAAGCCTTGCTCATGAAGATACCTGTCAAGTCTTGAGTACCAAGCCCTAGGTGCTTGCTTTAACCCATACAAGGCCTTTTTTAGTTTACACACATAGTCTGACTATTCTGAGAGAGACACTCCTTCTGGTTGTTCTATGTAGACTTCTTCTACCAACACCCCATTTAGAAAAGCTGACTTTACATCCATTTGATATACCTTGAATGATTTGAAGCTTGAAAGGGCCAAAAACATTCTGATAGCTTCAAGACGAGCAACAGGAGCAAACGTCTCTTCGAAATCAACACCTTCTACTTGAGCATAACCTTTGCAGACTAACCTAGCTTTGTTTTTGACAATATTTCCATCCTCATTGAGTTTATTTCTGAATATCCATTTTGTGCCAATGACATTCTTGTCCTTAGGTCTTGGAACCAATTCCCAAGTTTCACTTTTCTCTATTTGATTTAGCTCTTCATCCATTGCTTTTACCCAAAACTTATCTGCACATGCTTCACTGAAATCTTTTGGCTCAATCTGAGATAATAATGAAACATTTGTAGAATCATGTGAGGGAATGACTCTTCTTCTTGTTTGCCTCCTATTTGGATCACCAATGATCAAATATTTGGGATGATGTTTCTGAACATATCGTGAAGGAGTTTTGGGAAGCAGTTGTTGTCTTTCCTCTTCTTCATCTGAAACCTCTCTGAATTCTTCTTGACAAATTTCATCACTGAGTTCCTGGACTGGTTCTCTTATCCCTCGTCTTTTCATCAATTGTTACATTTATGCTCTCTACAATTGTATGAGTTCTTTTGTTGAAGCATTCGTAGGCCTTGCTTCTGCTGGAATACCCAAGAAAGATTCCCTCATCACATCTAGGATCAAACTTACCCAAATTCTGATCTTCCCTTCTGATGAAGCACTTACTCCCAAACACTTTGAAGTATTTTACTATAGTTGGTCTTCCTTTCCACAACTCATAAGGAGTTTTATGATGATTGACTCTAAGTTGGGCCCTGGTGATAATGTAGACTACTGTACTGATTGCCTCTTTCCAAAAGCCATCTGAAAGTTTTGACTCATTTAACATAGCTCTAGCCATATTTTCAATAGTTCTATTTTTCCTTTCAACTACTCCATTTTGTTGAGGAGTTCTTGTTGCTGAATATTCTCTTTTGATTCCTTGTTGCTCATAATATTCCACAAATTCATTTGAAGTGAACTCTCCTCCTCTATCTCGATCTTAAGCATTTGATTCTCTTGTCAGTCTCATTTTCAATCATTTCTTTGAAAGCTTTAAATTTTTCAAAAGCTTCAGATTTTTCTTTGAGAAAAGTAACCCAAGTCATTCTAGAATAATCATCTATAAACAACATGAAGTAGCTTTCTCCCTGAATGCTTTGAGTTCTGGTAGGGCCACATAAATCAGTATGAATAAGATCCAATGGTTTTGAAGAAGTATACCCTTTTGATTTGAAACTGGTTCTAGGTCCTGTTTTCCATGTTGACAAGGACCGCAAACGATGTTATGGGGCCTTTTTATTTTGGGCAAGTCTCTAACTCCTTCCTTGTTACTAATATTGACAAGATTATCAAAGCTCAAATGCCCCAATATTTTATGCCATAACCAACTCTCATCTTCTTGAGTTAGAAAACACTTTTCCTTTTTTATCTCACTTAGCATGTAAAGATTGTTTGGAGTCCTTGTAGCACTAGCAATGAGTTTTCCATTTTTTTCTTTACTTATCTCACATCTATCTGAAAAGA
Source organism: Wollemia nobilis (assembly GCA_028583015.1). Taxonomy (NCBI): domain Eukaryota; kingdom Viridiplantae; phylum Streptophyta; class Pinopsida; order Araucariales; family Araucariaceae; genus Wollemia; species Wollemia nobilis. The sequence continues at coordinate 5,425,983 of JAQPPZ010015929.1, forward strand.
AAGATACTATGTGCCCTTGATCACAAAGTTGACTCACACTTAGAAGATTATGTCTTAGGCCTTCTACATAAAGCACATTTTCTGTTTTGGATTTCCCATCCAAACTAAGAGTCCCTTTACCACAGATTTTAGCTGACCTGTTATCTCCAAAACTCGATTGTTCCTCTCGTTTGTTTCTTTTAAGACCAAAAACTTTTCCTTTTCACCAGTCATATGTTTTGAACAACCACTATCAAGATACCATTTCTCTACTTTGTCTTGAGCATGAAAAGCAGCTTGAACTATCATTGACTTAGATTTGATCTCATTTCTCTTTTTAGTGAACTCAAGGCTAGATCTATCCAAACTGCACATCCTTGCTATATGCCCAAAATTATTGCACTTGTAACACATGACATCTTTATTCATAAGAGGTGCAAAAGAGTTAACATTTTCCTTACTATGGCTATTCAAAGACTTATTGCAATGCATAGCTTTGTGACCAAATTTCTTGCAGGAAAAACAATAGCCATGGAAAGTATTATGTAACCTATTTTGATGCCTTGGATGATTGTTCTTCTTGTGACCAACTGGAATCCACCGCTCTTCAGGATGAAGATTGATCTTGCTCGAAGCCCCTATTTCTTGAATGGTGATACCATCCTTCTTTTGCTTTTCACACGGAGTATTCTGTCCGAGAGCCAACTGTTCCAACTTCACTCTAAGAGACATAACCTCTTCTTCTAGTTTCTCGCAATCAGCCTTCCTTTCCTTTGAGAACCTCTCGTCGAACCTCGTTCAACCTTCTTCCCTTCTTCAGCTAGAATTTTAAAGTCTATAACACTTTGAGACAATTCTGATCTTGCTATCTCTTCTTCCCGACATTGATGCTTGAGAACAGAATTCTCTTCCCTAAATTTCTCAAGCTTTCTTAAAGCCAAGAAGAATTCACCTTTGAGATCGAACTCAACCTCTTCATCTCTTTCTGAATCTGTATGTTCCTCTGATAGATCCTTCTCCAAGCTGTTAGGCTCTTTCTGGAGAGACCTGCTCTGATACCAATTGAAGAACATGGACTTATACTGAGAGGGGGGTGAACAGTATAAGACTTAACCAATTAATAATTTTAACTTTAGATAGCAAGTGGCATCAACACAACATTAATCAAGACAGAAAGCATCACACATTGAAGACCCATTTTTAACGTGGTTCACCCAAAATGGTTGGGCTACGTCCACAAAACTTTTCTCTAAAAATTTCCTCAAAGTTCTTTGGGAATCCTTCCCAATTACAATATTTATGAGCCTCGGCCCAAAGGAGATACCTTCCCCCAATCAGAATTTATGAGCCTCTGCTCAAAGGAGATACCTTCCCCTCTACTCTAGAAATGATCCCTCGAAGATCAACTACCTCTACCTCTTGCCAACACGTGGAACTCCTTTCCACCGAAGACCTCCTATCCTCAATGCTTAGCCTAAGAGACCTCTGCCTTCTATGATCACGTCCACAGCAGCTCAACAACCAAATCTATCCTCAGGTTCTTCTCAAAGAACCAGTGCACCTCTATCCTCAAGTTCTCTGATAGAACTATCAAACTCAGCTCACAAGTCCTCTGCTAGGACCTGTCCAAATCTGCTCACAAGTCCCCACCGAAACCTTCAAAACCCTCCAAGTCCCCTGAAACCTATCCAAAACTGCTCACAAGTCCCCATCGGAACCTGTCCAAAAACTCAGCAAGCTCACCAAGAAAAACTTTCTTAGTAGGAAATCACAAGGTGAATTGTTAGAGACCCAATGTGATTTGTCAAACTCATAGAAGCATAAAGAGAATTGTTAGAGACTCAATATGTTCTATACTCAACTCCCAATCTCAAAACTCAACTCAAATCAACTCAGCTCAAACTCAATCTCAAATCTAAAAACTCAACTCAATATCTGAAATGGATAGGATAGAATGCTTTCTTTCAAGAACATGAAACCCCAACAATTGCCAACTATGCAAAGAATCACATAACAATGATACTCATGTTCTTTTCACCATCAATTAGGGCTTCAACAACAATGCTCATCAAACAAGGTTCAATCAACACCATTCAACTCAAAACACAACCTTGAAGCATTTCACAATCAACATTCGAAAAGGAAACAAGTAGAACTCCTTTTCTCTCCAATATTGTTTGAACAAAAAGCATCCACCAACTCAACTCACAATAGCACAAAACAACTTTTCAAATCATCAACAAAGGAGTAAGCCCAACACTTTAACCAAGTAAAGAATAGCTTGATTATAACCAATTTAATGAAAGCAAATGTCAATCTCAAAGCTGCCCACTTAAGGTTTCACAACTTCACACAAGAAGCAATTTTAACCTTAAAACATCATGCTTTCATTTCCATAATCAACCAAAAGCACTCTCAACATTACAAGAAATATTTATCCCTTATACACCTTATTTCTCCCTTATAGTCTTATCAAAAATAAAATTTATCTCTCATAAGAATGCAATAAGATATTTCAAACAACACCTTCAAAAGAATATTTTATCAAAATAAAACAAGCTTTAAACTCCTTATAACTCCTAAGCTATTTTTCCCTCTAACAAACTTCCTCCATCCGCAAAATACACTTAGCAAAAATTAATTTCGAAAATACCTTGGCCAACATCAAAAAATCGCTATGGAGAAATTTGCACATGAATTCTAACACCACCCGCTGCGTCCACTTCACGATGAAAAACCCTTTCGCGTTATTCGAACGCGGAACCTCCCGTTCGGGTAGCGCGCCAACAACCTAGCCGCTACCGATGCGCCAAAGGCACCCGGTGAGGTTTAAACCTCACGCTGTTAGCCTTGTTCCTTCTGTGCCAGGAAAATAAAACATAGTCCTCCCTTCCTTCTGACGTGAATTCGTAGACGACAAGCTCTACGGCGGATTCGACAAACGACGAGTACAAACAAATGAACAACGGATACGAAAATGGCGAAGACAAACACACGATCAACGAATTACAAAAACCGCGAAGACACAGTCAAATTTACAGCGAGCAACTCCTTTCCAAAATTTGGATGGGATGATTCTTTGTTTTCATCGAGGGAGATTTATATGCATCTTTACCATAAGCTCTTTGACGTCGACGAGGAGTTTAACACGTCGACGGAGGTCTTGGCTAGCGCCCACCATGTTAAAACATTTGCGCCATGGGTTAGGAGAACCCATTGCAAAAAATAATTTAATATTTATTTAAAAATAATTAAAGGGAACCTTAACAAGGTTTTTAATTATTTAAATAAATACTTCCTCCTGGACCCAAATGCATTAAACTAATGCATCCACCTGTAATCTTTAAACCTGCCAACTTGGGGTTTACAAAAGACCTTTGAAGCTGTCATGTCGTAACCTTCATCAAAACAAATTATTTGACATCAAATCAAATTCCTTCAAGAGCTTCTTGACATCAATGACAACTTATACACTTGAGCAAAGGCAATGTACCCAAAGTACCCAAAATTGCCAACAATCTCCCCCTTTGTCATTGATGGCAAACCTTTACTCGAAAACACTTCTCAAGAGCCAAAACTGAAACCAACTGTGCTAACAATTGAGAATCTTCCTTTGAAGTTTTGCTCCCCCTGACTTGAAGCTCTCCTCTTCACTTTGAAGCTCTCCCCCTTACTCATATCTCTCCCCCTTTGTCATCAATGGCAAAGGGTCACCTTTGGGGCTCGGGACTAAGAATGAGCCTCTTAGCTTAGTCCCTCCCCCACCTCCTGATGAGGTGATTAATTTCGGGGTGGGAGTACAACTCCCAATTTCTCCCTTAGATACTCAAACGTATCTCTTGGAAGAGGTTTGGTGAAGATATCTGCAATCTGCTCTTTAGTAGACACATACTCTACCTTGACTTGCTTGTCTTGCACTTTCTCCCTTAGAAAGTGATACTTGATGGAAATATGCTTTGTCCTTGAGTGCATTACCGGATTTTTGGAAATACTTATGGCACTTGTATTATCACAAAGTATGGAGATGGGTTGTTCATGCTTGACTTTGAAATCCTCCAAGGTGGTTTTCATCCATAAAACCTGTGTACACCCAAACCATCGCTGCTATGTATTCAGCCTCTCCTGTAGATAAGGAAACTGAAGGTTGTTTCTTACTTAGCCAAGAAACCAAACTCTTTCCCAGAAAGAATGCTCCACCACTAGTGCTTTTCCTGTCATCAATACCGCTCGCCCAATCCGCATCTGTATAAGCTGTGAGAGTGAAATCATCACCTTTGGGATACCAAAGCCCAAAGTCCATAGTGCCCTTCAGATATCCGAATATCCTCTTAACTGCTATAACATGAGAATCTTTAGGAGCTGCCTGAAATCTTGCTACTAACCCAACTACCTCGCATGATATCCGGTCTGGTAGCTGTAACATATAATAAACTGCCAATCATTGATCTATACAACCTCTGATCTATCGCTGGAGATTCATCATCTTTACTCATCTTGCACCCTGTAATCATTGGAGTACACACTGGTTTGCTGTCCATCATCCCAAATTTCTTCAACATTTCTTTGATATACTTTCCTTGAGAGAGAAATATACCATCTTTTGATTGAGCAATCTGAAGACCTAAAAAGAATGACAGCTCTCCAATCATAGACATCTCAAATTCCTTCTGCATGGTGTTAGCAAAATCTTTGCACATCCGAGTCTTATTTCCCCCAAAAATAATATCATCAACATAGACAACCATAATCAACATATCATCACCTTCATTCTTAATATACAAATTGCTATCTGCCACACCTTTCCTGAAGCCTTGCTCATGAAGATACCTGTCAAGTCTTGAGTACCAAGCCCTAGGTGCTTGCTTTAACCCATACAAGGCCTTTTTCAGTTTACACACATAGTCTGACTGTTCTGAGAGAGACACTCCTTCTGGCTGTTCTATGTAGACTTCTTCTACCAACACCCCATTTAGAAAAGCTGACTTTACATCCATTTGATATACCTTGAATGATTTGAAGCTTGAAAGGGCCAAAAACATTTTGATAGCTTCAAGACGAGCAACAGGAGCAAACGTCTCTTCGAAATCAACACCTTCTACTTGAGCATAACCTTTGCAGACTAACCTAGCTTTGTTTCTGACAATCTTTCCATCCTCATTGAGTTTATTTCTGAATATCCATTTTGTGCCAATGACATTCTTGTCCTTAGGTCTTGGAACCAATTCCCAAGTTTCACTTTTCTCTATTTGATTTAGCTCTTCATCCATTGCTTTTACCCAAAACTTATCTCGCACATGCTTCACCGAAATCTTTTGGCTCAATTTGAGATAATAATGAAACATTTGTAGAATCATGTGAGGGAATGACTCTTCTTCTTGTTTGCCTCCTATTTGGATCACCAATGATCAAATCTTTGGGATGATGTTTCTGAACATATCGTGAAGGAGTTTTGGGAAGCAGCTGTTGTCTTTCCTCTTCTTCATCCGAAACCTCTCTAAATTCTTCTTGACAAATTTCATCACCGAGTTCCTGGACTGGTTCTCTTATCCCTGTCTTTTCATCAACTCGTTACATTTATGCTCTCTACAACTGTATGAGTTCTTTTGTTGAAGCATCTCTAGGCCTTGCTTCTGCTGGAATACCCAAGAAAGATTCCCTCATCACATCTAGGATCAAACTTACCCAAATTCTGATCTTCCCTTCTGATGAAGCACTTACTCCCAAACACTTTGAAGTATTTTACTGTAGCTGGTCTTCCTTTCCACAACTCATAAGGAGTTTTATGATGATTGACTCTAAGTTGGGCCCTGGTGATAATGTAGACTCGCTGTACTGATTGCCTCTTTCCAAAAGCCATCTGAAAGTTTTGACTCATTTAACATAGCTCTAGCCATATTTTCAATAGTTCTATTTTTCCTTTCAACTACTCCATTTTGTTGAGGAGTTCTTGTTGCTGAATATTCTCTTTTGATTCCTTGTTGCTCACAATATTCCACAAATTCATTTGAAGTGAACTCTCCTCCTCTATCTGATCTTAAACATTTGATTCTCTTTTGAGTCTCATTTTCAATCATTTCTTTGAAAGCTTTAAATTTTTCAAAAGCTTCAGATTTTTCTTTGAGAAAAGTAACCCAAGTCATTCTAGAATAATCATCTATAAACAACATGAAGTAGCTTTCTCCCTGAATGCTCCGAGTTCCGGTAGGGCCACATAAATCAGTATGAATAAGATCCAATGGTTTTGAAGAAGTATACCCTTTTGATTTGAAACTGGTTTTGGTCTGTTTTCCATGTTGACAAGGACCGCAAACGATGTTATGGGGCCTTTTTATTTTGGGCAAGTCTCTAACCGCTTCCTTGTTACTAATATTGACAAGATTATCAAAGCTCAAATGCCCCAATATTTTATGCCATAACCAACTCTCATCTTCTTGAGTTAGAAAACACTTTTCCTTTTTTATCTCACTTAGCATGTAAAGATTGTTTGGAGTCCTTGTAGCACTAGCAATGAGTTTTCCATTTTTTTCTTTACTTATCTCACATCTATCTTAAAAGAAAGATACTATGTGCCCTTGATCACAAAGTTGACTCACACTTAGAAGATTATGTCTTAGGCCTTCTACATAAAGCACATTTTCTATTTTGGATTTCCCATCCAAACTAAGAGTCCCTTTACCACAGATTTTAGCTGACTTGTTATCTCCAAAACTGACTGTTCCTCTGTTTGTTTCTTTTAAGACCAAAAACTTTTCCTTTTCACCAGTCATATGTTTTGAACAACCACTATCAAGATACCATTTCTCTACTTTGTCTTGAGCATGAAAAGCAGTTTGAACTATCATTGACTTAGATTTGATCTCATTTCTCTTTTTAGTGAACTCAAGGCTAGATCTATCCAAACTGCACATCCTTGCTATATGCCCAAAATTATTGCACTTGTAACACATGACATCTTTATTCATAAGAGGTGCAAAAGAGTTAACATTTTCCTTACTATGGCTATTCACAGACTTATTGCAATGCATAGCTTTGTGACCAAATTTCTTGCAGGAAAAACAATAGCCATGGAAAGTATTATGTAACCTATTTTGATGCCTTGGATGATTGTTCTTCTTGTGACCAACTGGAATCCACCGCTCTTCAGGATGAAGATTGATCTTGCTCGAAGCCCCTATTTCTTGAATGGTGATACCATCCTTCTTTTGCTTTTCACACGGAGTATTCTGTCTGAGAGCCAACTGTTCCAACTTCACTCTAAGAGACATAACCTCTTCTTCTAGTTTCTCGCAATCAGCTTCCTTTCCTTTGAGAACCTCTGTCAGAACCTGTTCAACCTTCTTCCCTTCTTCAGCTAGAATTTTGAAGTCTATAACACTTTGAGACAATTCTGATCTTGCTATCTCTTCTTCCTGACATTGATGCTTGAGAACAGAATTCTCTTCCCTGAATTTCTCAAGCTTTCTTAAAGCCAAGAAGAATTCACCTTTGAGATCGAACTCAACCTCTTCATCTCTTTCCGAATCCGTATGTTCCTTTGATAGATCCTTCTCAAAGCTGTTAGGCTCTTTCTTGAGAGACCTGCTCTGATACCAATTGAAGAACATGGACTTATACCGAGAGGGGGGTGAACAGTGATAAGACTTAACCAATTAATAATTTTAACTTTAGATAGCAGTGGCATCAACACAACATTAATCAAGACAGAAAGCATCACACATTGAAGACCCATTTTTAACATGGTTCACCCAAAATGGTTGGGCTACGTCCACAAAACTTTTCTCTAAAAATTTCCTCAAAGTTCTTTGGGAATCCTTCCCAATTACAATATTTATGAGCCTCAACCCAAAGGAGATACCTTCCCCCAATCAAAATTTATGAGCCTCTGCTCAAAGGAGATACCTTCCCCTCTACTCTAGAAATGATCCCTCAGAAGATCAATTGCCTCTACCTCTTGCCAGCACGTGGAACTCCTTTCCACCGAAGACCTCCTGTCCTCAATGCTTAGCCTAAGAGACCTCTACCTTCTATGATCACGTCCACAGCAGCTCAACAACCAAATCTGTCCTCAGGTTCTTCTCAAAGAACCAGTGCTCCTCTATCCTCAAGTTCTCTGATAGAACTATCAAACTCAGCTCACAAGTCCTCTGCTAGGACCTGTCCAAATCTGCTCACAAGTCCCCATCCTAACCTATTCAAAAATTACTCACAAGTCCCCACCGAAACCTATCCAAAACCTAGCAAGCTCACCAAGAAAAACTTTCTTAGTAGGAAATCACAAGGTGAATTGTTAGAGACCCAATGTGATTTGTCAAACTCATAGAAGCATAAAGAGAATTGTTAGAGACTCAATATGTTCTATACTCAACTCCCAATCTCAAAACTCAACTCAAATCAACTCAGCTCAAACTCAATCTCAAATCTGAAAACTCAACTCAATATCTGAAATGGATAGGATAGAATGCTTTCTTTCAAGAACATGAAACCCCAACAATTGCCAACTATGCAAAGAATCACATAACAATGATACTCATGTTCTTTTCACCATCAATTAGGGCTTCAACAACAATGCTCATCAAACAAGGTTCAATCAACACCATTCAACTCAAAACACAACCTTGAAGCATTTCACAATCAACATTAGAAAAGGAAACAAGTAGAACTCCTTTTCTCTCCAATATTGTTTGAACAAAAAGCATCCACCAACTCAACTCACAATAGCACAAAACAACTTTTCAAATCATCAACAAAGGAGTAAGCCCAACACTTTAACCAAGTAAAGAATAGCTTGATTATAACCAATTTAATGAAAGCAAATGTCAATCTCAAAGCTGCCCACTTAAGGTTTCACAACTTCACACAAGAAGCAATTTTAACCTTAAAACATCATGCTTTCATTTCCATAATCAACCAAAAGCACTCTCAACATTACAAGAAATATTTATCCCTTATACACCTTATTTCTCCCTTATAGTCTTATCAAAAATAAAATTTATCTCTCATAAGAATGCAATAAGATATTTCAAACAACACCTTCAAAAGAATATTTTATCAAAATAAAACAAGCTTTAAAACTCCTTATAACTCCTAAGCTGTTTTTCCGTCTAACAAACTTCCTCCATTCGCAAAATACACTTAGCAAAAATTAATTTCGAAAATACCTTGGCCAACATCAAAAAATCGCTATGGAGAAATTTGTGCACGAATTCTAACACCACCCACTGCGTCCACTTCACGATGAAAAACCCTTTCACGTTATTCGAACGCGGAACCTCCCGTTCGGGTAGCGCGCCAACAGCCTAGCCGCTACCGGTGCGCCAAAGGCACCCGGTGAGGTTTAAACCTCACACTGTTATCCTTGTCCCTTCTGCACCAGGAAAATAAAAGACAGTCCTCCCTTCATTTTGATGCGAATTCATAGACAACAAGCTCTATGACGGATTCGATAAATGACGAGACAAAAAAATGAACAACGGATACGAAAACGGTGAAGACAAACACACGATCAGCGAATTACGAAAATCGACGAAGACACAGTCGAATTTACAGCGAGCAACTCCTTTCAAAAATTGGATGGGATAAATCTTTTTTTTCATCGAGGGGTATTTATATGAATCCTTACCATAAGCTCTTTGACGTCGGCGAGGAGTTTAACACGTCGGCGGAGGTCTTGGCTAGCGCCCACATAGTTAAGACATTTGCGCCATGGGTTAGGAGAACCCATTGCAAAATATAATTTAATATTTATTTAAAAATAATTAAAGGGAACCTTAACAAGGTTTTTAATTATTTAAATAAATACTTCCTCCTGGACCCAAATGCATTAAACTAATGCATCCACCTGTAATATTTAAACCTGCCAACTTGGGGTTTACAAAAGACCTTTGAAACCGTCATGCCGTAACCTTCATCAAAACAAATTATTTGACATCAAATCAAATTCCTTCAAGAGCTTCTTGACATCAATGACAACTTATACACTTGAGCAAAGGCAATGTACCCAAAGTACCCAAAATTGCCAACATAAATCCCAAGCCTCCTTTTATTAGACACAACCCTAATTCTCCATTGAGAATTATATTTATTTTATTTTAATAAAATAGCTAAATTAACCTTATAACTTCCTAATGTGGCGTTAACCCTTATAACCCCTTTTCTTTCATTTTATTTATTATTATTTTTATTGGAGGCACATAAACATTAACATGCCATATTTTTTTATAATCCTAATAATTAAAAATTAGGGATATTACATGTCATATAAACCTGTTCATTATCCATATATGTGTTTGTCTTCCTCTACATCTACAAATAGATCATCAACCTGTTGGCAAAGCTCATCAACCTTTGAATATGATACCACTGCTCTCTGAGTGCATGGTCGATCTTGAGTTATATCTGGAAGTGTATTCAATTTAGAATCTCTGTGTACTGGTATACCATTTTGGAACCTTCTTATTTGGAGATGAGATGTATTTCTTAGGTTCTTCTTATTCAAGGTATACATTTGTAGATGTGATATCTGACGTGGAAGCTTCATCAAATACTACATTTCTACTTATATGTGTTTTCTTGGTGATAGGATCTATCAAGCGATATCCCTTCGAAAACTCATCATAACTAAGAAAAATACATTGTAGGGTATTCTAATATAACTTCTTCATTTTCTATTTTGGGATGTGCATGAATGCCTTACACCCAAAAACCCTTAGATGAGAAATGGAGGGTTTTATACCACTCCATGCTTCTTGTGGGATTTTTCCTTGTAGAGCTCTGGTGGGTGCTCTATTTAGGAGGTATGATGTTATGTTCACTGCTTCTGCCTAATACTAATCCTCAAGATGTGCTCCCTTTATCATACATCGAACCATTTCCACAATGGAATGATTTTTCCTCTTTGCAATTCCATTATTCTGAGATGTATAGGTTGTAGTCGGTTTTCCCTTAATCCCATATTCTTTCATAAATGATGAAAATTCTCCAGATGTGTATTCCCTTCTCAACAAGTTTCTTGAATTATTGAAAGTACAAAAAAGCCTCTAGTTTCAACTGAAGGAAGAAAACCCACATCTTCCATGAGTAATCATCAACAAACAATTAAAAATACTTCTTTCCACCATAGCTGGTTGGCATAGGACCACACAAATCGATGTGTACCAATTATAAAGGTTTCTTAGCTCTAGAAGAGCTAGATTCAAAAGGTATTCGGTGTTGCTTCCATAATAAGCAATTCGAGAAAAATGGTAATACATAGGAGAGGTGAGGAAGTCCTCTCACCATCTCATATTTGTGCAATTCAAGAAAATATCTTGAACTTAGATGTCCATAATGTATATTCCAGAGAGAAGTGGCTTCCTTTGTAGTTGTAGCCAGAGCAACATGAGGCATTGAAATATCATCTAGAATGAACAAGCCATGCTTGTAGGACCTGGTTGCAACATGTTTACCTTTTTGGGTTATAAAACATCTCTTCTTTCATTTCACAACTTGAAACACAACATCCATATTTCTATCCAACATTTTTTGAATAGATAATATATTATTGGCTAATCCAAGGACATAGAGGACCCTCTCTATCTGAAATTTACCATCTGGAAGAGAGACATAGAAATCCTTTTCACCCTTCACCTGGTAGACTTGATTGTTAGAAATTGTGACTAGCTTACCTTCTTTCTCCTCAAATGTTTCAAACCATGAAATTTTCCCAGTCAGGTGCGTACTAGCTCCTAAATCAATATATCATACAATATCTATATGGGAAGATGAAGTATAGGTCATGAGCACATTGTGTGCTCTTTTAGAGTTGAAATCTAAATTGGACCTAGGGGAATCTGAGTATGAGTTGGAGTCAGCATAAGCAAGATGGTCCTTAGGTTGCTTATGTTTCTTTTTATATTTATGTTTCTCTTTGCCTTTCTTCTTAGGATTTTGGTCATTTTGTTTCTTTTTTTGAACCAACACCTATTGGTGTTATGGTTATTCATATCACAAATATTGTAATATTGTTTATCCTTCTACTGATTTTGCTTCCCTTTTTACTTGGAATAAGAACCCCATTTTTGAAACTGACCTTGTTTCTTACCCCTTTGTTGGGTGGAAAGGGCATTATCTGGCACCTCATATTTTTGAACCTTATTTGCCTCCTCAATATAAAGTAAATTTACCACCTCCATAAATGATACTTGTCTACCAAAAATGTTGAGGGAAGTGATCAACATCTTGTAAGAATCAGGTAATGCTCTCAAGATGATTGAGTTCAAGATATCATCATCCACTGGTTTTTCCATAGCATTCAATTTGGCTTTCAAGTCAGCCACTCTGCAAAGGAATAGATCAACTGTCTCCCTATAATTCATACTAAGGGTATGTAGTAGATTTTTAAGGTGTAGAATATTGGACTGATTCTTTCCTTCATACATAGTAATCAAAGCATCCCAAGCTTCCTTACTGGTTTTGGCATTACATATATGAGGTTGGACCTCATCATTAGTAGCAAGTAGGACAAATATAAGACCTTTTTTGTCCTTCTTATCCCAATATTCTTGATTTGTTCCTATTGTTTGAGTGTGTTTTGTAGTTCCAGTCACTACATCCCATAAATATTCCACCTAAAGAATGGCTCTCATATTTGTCTTCCATGGAATAAAGTTAGGACCTTTCAAAAACTATGAATATGAAAAATACTTGTGAATAGTGGCCATTGTGAAGGTTCCTTATATCACCAATTTGTCTCCCTTTCTTTATACCTACCAGATATATATAACGTAATTGCTCAATATATACCTGCCCTTATCTGAGGGATACTGTAGGTATATATGAATAACACACCACTCAATATGTACCCTCCATTACGTGAGGGAGACTATAAGTACATATGAGAAGCACGATATATTTAACTTAGGCTATACTAAAATGGCATCGTGTTGTTAATGAAAAATACCATAGAAATTTTATTCCTCATGCATGGGGTGTAACTTCCCCCAAACACTTTGGAAAAACCTTTGTCAGGATTTACGCCTAACAACAATCATGATGTGGGTATGAAATGAAGTGAACAATAGAATTGGTTTGCCTTATTTATCCTTGACGATTGATAGAGAAAAATCTTAGACATTGTTGTTGCAACTATATTAGGCGGGAGATACAGTATCCCAAAGCATGACAACATTACTTGTAAGTGTGTGCTAGAGGTATCACAAATACCAAACGCTATCATGTAATAAATTGTACATATAAAACATTTGGGGTCTTTGTTTTGCTTGTAATTGATTAATGCAAGAAAATAAAATATTTACCCATAAATTAAGTTACTCTAGGTGTTTATAATACCAGTTTTATCATGCAAGAATTCACTTCCATCAAAATTTTTGATTTCCCCTCTCTTGCCTTATAATTTTGCAAAAATAATACTGGATTACCCCATTCTAGTTGCAAAATAAACAAGGAAGAATAAAAAAGTGTACTTTAACCATTGAAAATTGCACTTGGACCCTTGAGAAAGTGAAAATAATCCTTTTCAAGCATCAAAATAGGATTTTTAGATGTCAAAACAGGCTTCTCAAGGCATAAACTGGCCTCTCTAGGTGTCAACATGCCTCTCTAGGTGTCAATGGACCTCTCTAGGCATCAACTGGCCTCTCATAGTGTCAAAAAAACATGCACATGCATAAACTGGCTATGTCAGGTATTAAAACACAGTGGTGGGCATCAATGATGTAAAAATTGTGTCACTGTGTCGAGCGGAGTGTCAAAAAATGCATAAACCATAAAAATAATAGCATCGAGGAGGATCAAAATTATGACCTCCTTATCACAAAGCACAATGTAGACCATGTGAGCCACAACGATTGACAAGTCTAGGAAGAAATGACCAACTATTTGTAGTTGGCATTGAGGCCGAGCAACAAAAAAAAAATATAAATCCCACATTCATCCTATGGGAATGCAGATAGGGTTTAAGTGGTATGAAAGCCACCTCTACTTTTGGTTGCCTTCGGGTGACCACTCCCCATATTAGCCTCCTTTTGATATTACCTTCTCTGAGCTACTTCATTGTGCATGCTATCGCATCTCCTTCGAATTACCTTGTTGTGTGTGCTATCGTGTCTCCTCTAAACTACCTCTTTTTGCATGCTATCTTCTCCAAACTACCTTATTGTGTGTGATATCATGTCTTTCTACCCATCATGTTGTCTGTGACTGCATATTGGTCTGTGTTGTGCCCTCGCTCTATATCTTCGCGTGCTATCTTGGCCTCCTGTCCTATGTGCTTTCTGTGAGTGCATCTTGATCTCCTGCCCCCACTGTGTGTCAAGACTGTGGAATAGTTAGCAACCACCTTACTCGCTTCCTCGATCACACTAAACTTGGCTTTGGTACCATATATAAAATAGACACTCCAAATACATAAACTATGAAGCAATTGATTATTGATGATGTTGCAGGTTAAATACATTCATGATGGTGGTTCGGTTGGTTGAACCACCAAGTTGGTTTGTGAACCAACTTACTTAATTAGAGAGTGCTAAAGCACTTCTTTTATCCACCCTCCAACTAATAAAAAAAATATGCACTATATAATATAATATGCTAACACCTGCTAACACTGCTAAAAAATTTGATGGTTATGCCAAAATCATAAATGGTAAAGTATCGTCAAAAATGAAGGTAAAGCAAAAAATTAATTACATATTAGTAAGGGTATAATATATCGTTAATAATCCCATTTTGGATTAAACCTAGATTAATAAAATGTAATAATGCTCCCCTTTCAGCTAACATGTACGCAGCTTGCAGGAGATCTAATAGCAGTACTAGACCCAGCTCGAATATCTAACAATAGTGCTATACCTAGCTTGAAGACCTAACAAAAACACACATCTCCGCTCAGATCCAATGGTAGCGCATCTTAAAAAATGATCAGAGGTTAACTCATAAGGTTTCAGTAGTATGATCTATTAAATACATAAGCTTGGTACATAAATAATTTAACCCTTTTTACATTATGCTAAAACTTGTGCATAATGGGAATCCAATGATCACTCCCCTATCATAATATGATCTAAAAGTGGATGCATAGGGAGATGATATGATTATACAAATGCCTATGTTTAGATAAATGTTATTAAGGTTAAAATCACTAGTCTAACCAAGGTAAATGTATTACATTATTTAAATACTTTATATAAACTTTGGACCTGAGAATCATTAATCAGGGGTTTTCTTAGCCTTATAAATTTTATTAATCTGATTAACTTTATGTGTTTTTATATAAAGTAAAGGACTAAAAATCATGTAGGTTTTTAGACATCAATGGTTGCACTAATCCTCCTCAGGATTCGATAGTAGTACACAAATAAAATATTTAATTAATGAGCCGACCACGAGAATATGATGGTAGCGCTTTGTTGAGATTAAGGAAATCATATGATAGAGAACAAGTCAAATTCAAATACAAGTAGGGCTAAAATTATATGCATCTTAAGACGAATCCAATGGATGTGCTCCATCTCAAAGTGATCCAACAGTGGCATGCACTTCAAAGGTAAATCAAATGGTAAGCTTAAATCAACATTTGATTAATTAAATTATAAACACATTTAACAAGGATTTTAAAACACGTTATTAATCACCACCCTTATTGGTCAATATTAAAAGGTTCGAAGCATATTTTGTTTTGATTAACTCATAGGTTCTAAAAATATCCAAGGTCGCGATAGATGGATCTAATAGCTACACTAAATCCCTGTTGTTTAAGGAAACATAGGATATCCAAGATAATGTTAGGCACTCACATCAAGAACCGAATCTTATGGGGATCCCTAGGATGATTGCTACCTAATTAAAATGTAATCAATCCCAAATTTTTAGTTATCGTTCAAGGCCAAAGTGGCACGAAGATCAAAATGGAGGTTGTCTCCATCACAAGTCATAGCTCCATGTCAAAAAAAAAGAAGCTTTAGGAGCCAATAGTGAAATTTTCAATAATTGATGGTACATAAATCAAAGAACTCGAAAGCATGTAGGACGATGACCTTTACCCACCATCGAAGCCCAACCTTAGAAAGGGATGTGCTAGCAATCTTTATTTGGCCAATTTAAAACAAAAAGTAGTTTATGGAAAAATATTAATATCAAATGTATGAATATACTAAAACCATTCCACCACCTTGTATTTGAACTCACAAAATCAATCAAGTCTACCATCCTGGAAATATAAGAGCAGAGATTGGTATGCATGAAATACAGAGAAGAGGAGAGTGTTGGGTTTTTCCTATCTGAGAAGAACTATACTCATTACCTTGAGCAAGATGGCATCATGGGGAGACGTTTTTGCACCAGAAGACACCAGAGAAGCAGTGAAATTCATCATAGAATAATTTCCATACTCTAAAATTTTTGGACCATTTGTACCCGATAGTACGATGTATGAGTTCACTCAAAAATGTTGAGCTAATAAAATATCCAATCTAGCATAACAGTACGAGATTGACAATGCATGTATCAAGAGTTTTACTCATGTAATGGAATATGATAGCAAGACATCATGGATAATGGCTGATCTTAATCACAAAGCCCAAAAATTGCAATACAAGGGTTTCCCTATGCACAATATATGGAACAGTAACCTTGGGAAGTTGATATGCCCAAAGGTTTACTTCTCCTTAGATTTAATGGCATGGTTGGCAATGGCGTATGATAAAATAACTAGGACATTTTGGGACAATAAGAACTAACTAGTGTTCAGCATAAAAATCGACCATATCCAGAAAGTCTTCAATTTAACGAAGTATACCACCCTCTTGGTGCCAAAGTTAATCGAACACCAATCTCGAATGTTCATAGGGTTAGAAGTTTTTAAATATTTATTTGATATAAATGAGAGAATAGATGACAAATTTCCAATCAAGAATATTGTTTTTAGGCCATGGGTCCAAGATTTTTGTGACATGATAAACATAGTGTTAGGAGTATAGGATCTCAGTCTAGTGAATAAAAGGATTTTATACTTAGTGGCATAGTGCAATTGGTCACATAACACCCCAATTTATGCCTAGGAACTAGAAATAAGTAACCTACTGTATGAGAAAATGGTAGAATTAAAAAAAGCTATTTTTGAACAAAGGCAAGAGACGCCCTATTTCTCTCAATACTCTTTTTTTATCCACCTGATAGTGGGACAATTGGGATAGGAGGCCCGAAAAAGAGTAGAAGACATAAAAAATCCCTATGTTCAGACTAGTTTTTGGAGAATACATGAAGGACGAACTCATATGGGTTGGTTATGTGACCATTTTATGGTAGAAATCCATTGTGTTTTGACAGGGGTGATCCCTAAGAGATTAGGGCCAAAAGTAAGGGATTTTATCAAAGAAAAAGAGATTGGGGATTTCTTTTTCTCATAAGGTTTCACCTACATCAGGCTCTATGGGGCCAAAATTTATCCTAAACTATTACCTAAGTATTTTCCATTATCCCTAATAACTCTAGAATTATGTAGACAAGTATCCGAAGAAGCCAATATGAGACTAGTGAAGAAACATGGTAAAGTACCCTATCTCAATGTTCCATGTCGCTTTGGGATTACATATTTTTTGGCTACCCCACGCTACTCAAAGGAATGTTTGATTTGGATATTGTGGATTTCAATGAAATAACTTGGAGATTTTATGACCCAAAAGGAATATATAGTAAAATTATGGAAAAAAGAGACTACACTCAAATAAAACATCGAAAGGATGATTTTGAAGAAAGGTTATTGGAAGCCATGGAAAAAGGGATAGATTTACAAATTGTATGGGATGATTTTCCTTCTGATAAAATGGCTAGCATGTAGGTTATGATGCCTATGATTACCCTACAAAATTAAGAAGGCTTCAGGAAATTTTAGTGGAATTTGTAGTGCCCTTTTTTCTAGGAGCAGTCCAATAAATCAAAGAAGACCCCTTATTAGAATTAATAGAAGAACAAGGTATTGATAAAATGTAGGTCATTGTAAATACTATAGATATAATAGAACAATAGGTCAAACCTCCCAAAGAGTATCCTATCAAAATAGAGGCAACACCAAGCACCACCCGAGAAATCTCCCAAAGCCCAAGTACAGCCAAAGGAAAAGAAATTGTAAGTTCATCTGCTCAAAAGTCCTCTCTCCCAAAATAGGCCATAGTTCCTATTTTTGATAGAGTCTTGGCCATAACAAGTGTAAAGAAATTGGCACCCATGGTTGTCCCTACCACTTTAAAAATAAAAGATCAAGAGATTAAAATTCCATTAGTAGTTCAGATGAATATGAGAAGAACAAGTAATTTTGGGAGTCTATTCAGAAGCCACCAAGTGAAGAATCAAATAGAGATAACCACTGCAAAGAGTAAGAGGTCTAAATTATCTTTACCTTCTACAAAGGTTTTTTTGGAGAGGACATATGAGAAAGATACTTTTACTGTTGTAGGTGAAAAATAATTATAGATAGTGGTAAAGATGGGAGATGTAAGAGAACAACTCACAGATGAGCCCCAATCAGAGATAATTGTGTCAGATATAGTAGATATACATATTCCTCCCCTATAAGACCCACTAGCCTTCAAAGTCAATGAGGAAACTAGGGGCTCATCAGTACTAGGGAAAGAAGGTGAAATGGCCAAAGTTGTCAAGATAATGCAAAATCAAGCCATAGACCAATTCATTGGAAAAATTGTAGAGCTAAGGAAATAATTGAAAAAATAGGAGAGGGAAAAAGTAGAAATGAAAGCATTAATAAATAAACAACAAGAAGAGTTGGCAAGAAAATATGTTCCCAATACTCAGACTCCTTCAATAGTAAAGGTTCAAGATCATGCCTATTATCTGGATACAATGAAGAAACAATTATCAATAAAAATACAAGCTCATGCCAAAGGATTCACTGAAATGTTTAGACAAATAAGAGTGATCCAAGTAACTACTCAAGAAATTTTGACATTGATACAGGAGAGAGAAGAAGACTTTGAAGTCATCCATCCCACCCTGGATTTTATAGGAGACAATTTTGAAGAGTTGCAGGGACAAGAGATAATAACAAATGATGGCAGCAAAATACAACTCAATTTTGAGTTTTTGAAAGCATCCCTATTTGGGGTAAATCAGGAAAGGTGGATCAATGTGGTAACTAAAATAGACAATCTGATAGAAGATGCAACAAGAAAAATGGTAGACATTGGTCTATCCTTAGATCAATGCTTAGAGGCCTCTAATGTAGAAGAACTATTTAGGCAAACTGTAGAAATATTTGAGTGTGAATCGGATGATGAGGAAGAAATGACTATACAAACTACTCTTCTAGTTAATGCCATGGAGATGTTGCTCTTCCAATATGAAAGAAATGGGTCCATCCTTGCCATACAAAAAAATAGGATTTTATAGGAGATGAACATGATAAGGTTTGTTGCCACATTTGACACAGAAATATGGATATTAATAAGTGAACTAATAAGAAAGTTGCAACAAGATCAAAAAGGAAAAAAAGTTGAAGCTTGCGGTCAACAACTAGGAGTTAGTTCAGCACAAGGAAGACCTTTGTAAGTGGAAAAAATCCCTATAATAGTAAAAGAACCAAACACTCAAAAGGAGGCAGATCAAGAGGGAATAGTAGAAACAATTGTTGAAGAAATAATGGAAGAGCAAACAAACTCTCCAAAAACCACCATCACCAATTAAATAAGAAACTGTTTGAAAAGGTCAAAATGAAGAATTCAGCCCAAACAAAAAAATATAGTGGAAGCTAGATGTTCTAATTTTAGAGATCAACTTAGTAGGGGACAAGTGTAAGGCCAGAAATAAAATAAAAATAACATAATCAAGAACTAGCAGCTATAATAAGGAGAAGATATACTTGAGTTTCCTTTAGATTTGTGTTATTGTATCTCCCTTTTGTGTCTATTTTTGTTATTCATTCTTCTTTATTCCCTCTACTGTGTAGGATTTTAATAGGAAAGTGCTCAAGAAGCTGAGATTATTTTCTATCCTATTAAGCCTAAGATTCAGAGACTTTGTTGTCACCATATTGTAAAAAGGAGAGTAGGAGAGACCTGTTACATTATTTGAACAGGATATTTTCATTGTATTTATATATTTCTTTGAGAGAAACAAAGTTAAAAGGCATTATGCCCACTCTGCATGTAAAATATTATGAAAACAATACAATTTTGAGTTTTATTTTTATTATATCTTTATCTTAGTATTGTGTGTCATGGTATAATGGATTACATTATTTGAATGCATTATATACGTTTCTTTCGTTGGTTAAATTTTGGTTTTATTATGATATTCGAATAAATCTATGAGCACCAATTTCCTTTCTCCATTCTCTATGTTCATGATTAAAATTATTGTTAAATTTCTATAATAGCCTAATGAATCTAGACACTGGTCTACATAAGGCATAAAAATTGGTTATTTTCTTTCTTGGTCATTTTAATACATTTAGTGTTACATAAATCTGGAGCGTATAATCAAAATTTTATCAAACAATTACCGTTGCGATTTCCTTACCCATTATGTAGCTTTCTTTTAGCAATAGTTGTATTTATCAGAATAAAGAGGCAGGTTGACCAGAGCTTGTAATAGCTTGTTGGTTTCAAATGATTTTTTACAATGTGACAATCGAATCCTATGGATGCAAGAATCGATTCCAATAGTTTTTTGGCACCATTGCCGGGGAGAATTTTTACATTCTAAGCCTAGATTTTACAACATTATTTTTAATCAATGGGTGGCCAGTTAGAATAAATAACATTTGTTTTAATTTTTACTTTTTCTATGTTCTTTATTTTACCCATGGTTTTAAAATTTTATTTTCTTTACATTTCTTGATCTTCTTGAAAAATTTTGTTTCTTTATTTTCTTGAATCATACCAATAACAGACTCCTATGAGGATGAGTGATAATATCAAGAATTCTTGATAAAATATATGTTGTTATTTCTGCACCTCGGTGCTGGCGACTCTACTAGACAAACCTAGAAGGAAAAAACAAAAAGAGGAGAGAAAAAAATGTGCTAGCGAATACCAGGAGAAGCAGTAAGGAGCTATTCCCAGAACTCGAGAATCTAGAGGTATTTATACACAATCATAAAACTCCATTTTTCAAAAGTATTGATTACAATATTAGATTAAATTCTAGCGATAAAAATTATGTAAAGAAAAATAAAAATACTATTATAGTTGGTATCACTATAGATGAACATTTGAATTATGATATTGAAGATATATGTGATTATTTTTATTGCCCAATAAATAGTAATACTGAGGTAAATAATCCATTAGATCATATTTAGATTACTCAACCTCACATTCCTATAAGTGTTACTGTTGTGAACTCGAATCTTACAGTAACAATGGCCCAATATAATGTTCATTTATAGAGGACTAATAGATATAGGCCTTTTGTGTTACCCATAAATTTAAATACCTTACCCAGTAAATATTAAAAATACCTCCCTAAATTTTTAGGAAATAGTGCAGTGATTGAAGAAGTTATATCAAAATTTTCTTGTATGCGATGGATAGTCTGGAAGTTGAACATGAAGATGTAGTATTGAGATTGTTTTTATAGAATTTATAAAAAATAAGCTAGAGAGTGGTTTAATTCCCTTCCTAACAATGATATCCTAAAATTAAAAAAAATGGAAGTTGTATTTCTAAAGAAATATGGTGAAAGGAAAAATGAAAATTCACTGTTAACTAAGCCAGCCACTATGAAAAAAAAAAGAGAATTAGGCTGTTAGTGACTTCAACATAATATTTTCAAATAATAGGAACAAAATCCCTGCCAACCTTAGACCCAATGATATTCAGTCTATTTTTTTTTATAAGAATACCTTTCAAGGAGAGTTTAACTATGATTTAAGGCAAGAACAAGCTACTACCATTGATGGTTGTATGGAAAAATCAATGGATATATAAATAAATATGGTTGATAGTGGTAAGATGAATCCCTATTCTCTAAAACTCAACCTACCTGAGAGAAAACCCAAAAGGGTGGTATTTGATATACAAATAAGAACCAAAATTGATCCAATGGAGAAATTGACCAGTCAAATGACTAATATGTTCAATAATGTGAACAACAGGTTAGCAAGAATTAAAATAAATGGAAATAACAGTGAATTTTCATAGACAGAGTGACCTCATGTTTACAACCATCCTCCCTTCAAGAAAAAATTCAATACGAATTGGTAAAAAACAATGGTTTTGAAGAAGGAAATAGGAGTAGGAATAATGGGAATAATAACTAGAAAAATTTAGACTTTGATAGAGATCAGAACAATTTTCCTAACCCTATACTATCTGCTAATGTAGTAGAGGGATTTCCTTATTTTTGCCCTACCTTTTATTCACCCCATAACCCTGATGCATGTGGAATTCACCTAAGTGATCAGTGTAATGTAGATATGCATGCTAAATTAGAAGAGGATATAAGAATAAATGCTTTTTGGTCTGTTGAAGATGAATCTATAGAAAGGTTGTTTGAAGATGATATGGACAAGTATGCTTCAAATCATCATCCTCAAATTTTAGTAACTGAAGCAACTAAAATCTTGTAGAAATCACATGAGTCAAGATATGATAATATGAAGCAAGGGAAATTAATCCCCACTGCTCAAGAGGTTGAATAATTAGAGGTAAACCATACCTTGAATTTAATAAATAGGGTTGTCCCATATAATGCAGAGAAAGCCTCTACAAGTGAAACAAGAAAATAAAATTTCACCATTAAGAACATCACTAAAGAGAAAATTGATAGAATCCTCAAAAATATTGCTCTTGAAGTAATACAATCAGAGGAAGAGATTCCCAAAGAAGAAAGTAATAAACCATTGGATATGTAGCACCCTAAATTTTGTGCAATTAAACCCTTAGTAAAAAGATAAAAATTTGAATTTTAACCTCGAAACCGCCTATTAACCACTCACCCCATTTTTTGTGCCATTTTTAGGAGTTGTTTTGACCGTTGGACGATATTGTCATCAATCAGACGAAATCATCCCAGATCGGATGAATTCATCTGGACCATAATGTCCAGATGATTTCATCCCAAAACAAAATTTTCATAATTAGCTTTTGTTTTAATAGCCTCTCCAACTTGGGCAAAAGCATGTCTGCATAGTTGGAGATTCCTCCACTGAGGATCTCCCAGATTGGGATGATCCCCAACCTCCTAACCTCCCCCTAATCCTATATAAACTAGGATTTTCTTAGTTTATCCTGTTGGTTGGTTGATCCCATGATTACGTTATTGATTTTCCCTACCATTTAGTTTTTTTGTGTCAAGACATCCTATCCACCATTGTTTGTACTTGTAGTTTTAAGTGTTCATTGCAGGTTTACACTGTGCTTCAGTTGCAAAATTCTCGGATCATCATAGGCAATTCTAGATGATTTTGGATGATCCTGTTGCAAATTAGTGATGATCTCGTATGATTGGAGGCGATCTCAATTATAGTTCATATTGGGGGCAACCAGAGCCCTAAGTTTGCATTTCTCATTTGTCTTATTTATTTTACTATGCATTAGTTTGATTTATTTTCATTCTACATCCTGGAGTTCACCTCATTCAGCATAAATGCATGATAAAGTTAAAATAAGTTATTAAAACAATGCATTTCCTTTAATTTGCTATCTAGATTTATCAATTAGGCATTTATACTATCATTTCTATCATTTTGCATTATTCTAGCAATAGCATTTTCATTTTTTTGGTGTCTATTTATGTGATTGTAGGTTTCTAACGAATTCGTCTGACGAATTCATCAGATCGACGATGATCTTGTCTGATATTAGATGATCGTCTATGATCTAAGATGATTCTATATAATTTTAGATGATCCTATCATATTTGGGACGATCTGGACTCCTACAAGCTTCATAATCTTCATCAGACATCCGAAATCAGGTGCATTCTTTCTCATTTCATATAATATTTACATTTAGGATTCATTCCTACTTTTTATATTCATATAAATTAACATTTTCATATAGAATATCTTAGATTCATTTTGGCCAACCTAGGATTATGAATGATCGAGTATAAAATGAACACACCAAAACCATTCTCAACCTAGGCATGGAAACTGCCACTCAAAGTTTCTTGGTGAAACCACTATCCATAAAAAATTCACCCTTATACCCCTCCCCCGAGAGGCGTGACATTCAAAGGGCCTCTTAGTTCGAGGTATTGTCCCATCCTTCTCGCATCCCCCTTCCGAGGGTAGATCCTATAGCCTGAAGGTAAGGATGCAAAAAATTTGGAGCGATACATTTTGGTGAACCCGACGTGAAACTAAAAACCTTTTGAAAACAATCAAAAAAAAAATTATTATTAAGTAACATCTAGAATCATCAGACAAACAATTAAAGTTGCATATCATATTTAGATGGTAGATTATAATAAAATATGAGCTATCACCATTAATGTTGAAAATAAATTAACAACCATAGATATTACGTCTATGCTTAGAGTACCTCAAACGAATAGAGTCCAACCTTTATGGGAAGAACTTGATAGGAGATTGGATATTATTTCATCTAGATCAACCGAACTTAGGAAAATCAAGAGGTTTGTCCTAGATAGAATCCTGGATCCTGATCAAGTAACATTATATCATGAACTTCAAAGAGCTTGCCATAGGTGGTTAGCAGATAAAAGAGCACTTATGTCTTCAAAATTGTACACCTTTGAAGAATACCTTGAGAATGTAGTTGTAGTACATAAGTTTCTATCTCGTATAGAGGATCAAGAAGTCATTCTTACGGATAGAAAAATATGGAATAGAGTTCCTAGAGCTATGTTATATCGAGAGTATTGCCATGAAATTTATCTCTACAAGTTTGAGTATGAAGCAGATCATATTACTATAGCACACTTTGTCAAATTTTTGAAAAACCATTTCCAATTTGAAGAGGAGCATTTCATGACTCCTGATGAACTTGATCCTATCAATGATATCCATAAATTATTTATAGAAAACTAAGTTATTCTTTTATTATTGTTATTCCTTTTGTAACTAGAATGCTATTTGTTATCTTTATAATAATATTATAAAACACAAAAACACAAAAACACAAAAATAATATAAAAACAAAAAAATCAAAACATTTCCTTTTTATAGTAGGTATATAATTAAAATATATATACCTTTCAAACATATCACATATATATATATATATATATATATATATATATATATATATATATATATATATATATTCTAAAACCTAAGTTTAAGCACAATGCCTAGACTTAGGAATGGAAAAAAAACTGAAGAAGAAGAAGATTGGTTAGGAAAACCATTAAATAACTCAGATGTCCTTCCTGAAGATCAAGTTCAAGAAGAAGAAATCCTAGATCAGCAAGAAGAAGAGCTTGTTGTAAGAAATGAACAAGAAGAAAATAGAGAGGAATGATCCTCATCCCCTAAAATGTCTCCGAAAGGAGCTGTTACTTTTGAAAATATGGAACAATTCTAGAAGTTCCTTAATAATAATATTGGTATGCTTAATAGAGCAGTCTATATGGACAAGGATTGAATTAGTGACACTCAAGCAACTCTAGAAGATGTATTTCACACATGCACTAATCCCTTGTCCTTTATTGAACAAGAGAGTGATCAAGCTGGACCATCCAATTTGGATATGGTAGTTATAATCCAGAACATGCAACGACAATAGGTTACCCAACCATCTAAAGTGCATGTTAGCAAGCCTAAGGTCATTCCTGCACAAAAGAAACCATCATTTATTGCTCTATTTTGCGAAGATATTGAACAATATACCTCAAATCAACAAAAACCCAAAACAAAACCAAACACCAATTACCAACAATCTGGAATACAACATAATACTACTACAAACCCTCTTCATAATACTCTTCCTACCAACGCTTTGCATAATAGCAATATAGCATCTAATCATTATGTCACACCGTCATACACTCATAAATCCCATACTTATGTCCCACCAAACCAATATGGTGGACAAACTAGTAATCTTGAAACCATGGTGAAACAGTTAGTTTCCTACATGGATCAGATAGATCCCTATCGTCCCTCATACAATTATCGAGAGATGTGTAGTCAACCTCTAGATCCTATAGTTGTAGCACAACCATATCCTAAACATTTTCCTATGCCTATCTTGCCCATATATAAAGGAACCGAAGATCCCATAGAGCATCTTTGTATGTTTAGGATAGCATGTCATGATATATCGCATGATGATTGCTAAAAATATTCTTGAAAAGTTTAGGAGGAATGGCATTAGAGTGGTATTATCAATTACCCACTAATTCTTTGAGGAACTTTGAAGAGACTTTTGAGTCTTTTGTGCATCAATTTAGTGCCTACATCAAAATTCATGTGACCATTAAAGACTTGTACAACTTAAAACAAGACAAAGATGAATGTTTTGCCAATTTCCTAGCTAGGTGGAGATAGTTGATAGGAAAATTGCACTTTGTGTTACCTTATAGGGAGATGTTGGACATCTTTATTAATAATTTACAAGACCAACTATCTTATGAATTATCAACTACTACCTTGACCACCTTTGATTAGGCTATAGACTTAGCCAGATGAGTGGAAGATGCTCTCATTCGGAGAGGACGACTTAAAAATAAAGACAATGAGAAAACATCCAGAAATCAATATAAAAATAAACAATTTGTGGGTGATGGAGTCACTGATAGTAGAAATATTGCTACTATTAATGTTGCAAAGACAACGGAGAATTTTATACTAAAACCTCTTGATAAACCTCCTCGAGAATTTACTAGGTTAAATCAACCTTTATTAACCATTCTCCCACAATTATTAGAATGAGGTTTGATTCAATTACCAACTATCCAAGAACCTGATCCAACTATACCCGGATACAAATATGATTTACACTGTGACTTCCATAGAGGACCTGGAAACACTACCAACTCTTGTAAAAGATTAAAATATAAAATATAGGACCTGATTGATAACAATGATATGGAGGTGCAATCCTTTCAACCTAAGCAAAATCCTCCTAATAATACTCAAAAGAACATTAATCAAAACCAAAATCAGAATGCCAATCATTCATTGGACATA
This sequence comes from Wollemia nobilis, assembly GCA_028583015.1. Classification (NCBI taxonomy): domain Eukaryota; kingdom Viridiplantae; phylum Streptophyta; class Pinopsida; order Araucariales; family Araucariaceae; genus Wollemia; species Wollemia nobilis. The sequence goes on from JAQPPZ010015929.1 coordinate 5,453,071, forward strand.
TTTCAACATCCTTTACCAAAGCATGGCAAGGAAGTGACTAATCAAATTGAACATCATAATGTTCCCCCTCCTACCCGATATGTTGGAACTATTAGTGGGCATTTACCTATTCATGATTTGGAAATATTTGACACAACTTTATCCGTAGTTACAACCAGGCCTCTACATAATATTCATACACATGATCTTAGTGATACAAAATATGATACTAAGAGTGATATGGAAATCACCTCAAATCAGTTGAATAGCTCTAAATATGAATCATATCCTATTCTCCCTATCACAAGTCATATGGTCCCAGAAGAACCATTTCCAAGAAGAGTCACTACTCGACCATCATCTCACCAATTAATTTCTAATGAGCAAGCCATAAATGCTATACCAAGACCCATTCATCATCCATAGAACAATATTATGGGTACCATCGGAGCTGTTACTAGACAACAAGCTCAAAACTCTCAACATGATCAAATGCAAAACGATGGATCAACTCCATTTGTTTTGAAAGTTCCTAATAAATGGAATCAGGCACCTAATGTGCAACCTAAACCTCCTTATAATATTAATGAGCAACTATCAAACATTACAGCTAGAATTTCCATTTTGGACCTTTTAAGATCCTCTCCTACACATAGATATGAATTAATGCTCACATTAATCCAGATGATGGTACCACAAGACATTCAACCTGAAGCCATGGATAATACTATAATAACTCATGAAGTTGATTGTATTGACTTCCGGGATAGAGACATACCTCAACATAGTTTACATAAGGATAACCCCTTATATATTACTGCCTTAATTGGAGATGTAGTAGTTAAACGAGTCTTGATTGATAATGGTTCATCTTTAAACATATGCACTTTTGAATTCTACCAAATATTTGGGTTTAGAAGTGATGAAATGAAAAGAAATAATATGATCATAAAAGCCTTCAATGATGAAACACAAGAAACGTGTGGAGTTATTACCATTCCATTACAGGTTGGTCCGAGAACCTTGGATATGACCATGTTTATTGTACATTGCCCTGCATCATACAATATACTCTTGGGTCACCCTTGGATCAATGCAATGTGAGCCGTTCCCTCAACTTTACATCAATGTGTTAAATTCAAATTTAAGAATCATTTGATTACCATCCATGGTGATCCTAGACCCTTTGATATGTGTGCTTTGGCAGAACCTGTTGGAGTTCAATTTTTCCCTACTTTATCATCCACACATCCTAATTGTCATTATCCATCTAAACATGTGAAACACACACCCACAATGCCATCTAATCCTTCTACATCAGTTCCACCCCTTCATACAGCTCAAACATCCTCTAAACAAACTACATTAGGACCTCAAAAAGATCCTAACCCCACAATCGATGCCTTTCGCCCTACTCCTATCACTTCTATACCTATAAAAGACTCATCCACCATCTCCTCATACCTTGGGTCTCCCACAACCTATGGGAAGTATTTACCAAGTCAGGATTTGCACTTTTATTTATAAGGGATATGACCGGGGTAGAATACCTAGAAACAACAAGACTCATTACGATGGATACGCTGGATGTTATTTTACTAATGAGTATATTAAATCCAAATATATAATGCTTAAATTGGGATATAAAGGGAAAGGTTTGGGACCTTTCCAAAATGGCATGAAAGAACCCTTTGAGGTAGAACCATGGCCTGCTCGATGTGGTGTGGGCCTATTTCCTAGTAAAGGCCAGCCCTTCCCATTTGAGGATGATGACCATCTCATATGTTACCAAGATTATTTAGATAAACGTGATGCTTTATGTTTAATGAATAAGCCACTTAAATGTAATATGTTATCTATAGCCTACCCTGAGATGATCGCCGAATTCGACGATGAGTTGGAGGGAGATATCTTCCATGATGTCTCCATTAAAGAATTATTATATCATGAATTCTATTTTGATGGCTCTATACCTAGTATAGCCTAGATTGAGGCCACGACTCCTCAAGAAGAATTATCCAAGCTAACCTTGGAAGAATTACAAGAATTGGGCATTTCACCCACCCCATCTAATTTTGAGAAAAATATACACATGGAAATAGAAAATGTCATAAAAATTAACATTGGAACTGAGGATAATCCTCACATAATCAACATTGGATCAGAATTGATTCAAGAAAAATAGGATAAATATATTGCATTTCTTAAAGAATATGAAGATGTATTTGCTTGGACATATGAAGATATGCCAGGATTAGACCCTTCTGTAGTTATGCATCACCTAGTAGTCCATTCGGATGCTAAACTTGTTAAACAAAAACTTAGAAAAATGCATCCTAAAGTGGCCTTACTGGTCAAAGGGGAGTTAGAAAAACTCTTAAATGTTATTTGTATGCAAGCCATTGATTATGCTGAATGGATCTCGAAAGTAGTCCCAGTAACTAAGAAAGAAGCTACTAAGGTTAGGGTTTGCATAGACTTTAGAGATATTAATGTTGCATGCCCTAAAGATGATTTTCATCTTCCCAATATGGATCAGATCATTGATTTTAATACTGGGAGTGGAATGATATCCTTAATGGATGGATTTTTTGGTTATAATAAGATCAGGATAGCTCCTGAAGATTAGGCTAAAACAACCTTTATTACCCCTTGGGGAACCTTTTTTTGGAAAGTGATGCCATTCGGTTTAAAGAATGCAGGTGCAACCTATCAACGGGCCATGACTTATATATTTCATGATATGATGCATGATATACTACATGATTATGTAGATGACATTATAGCTCGTTCTACTGAAGAATATGACCATTTAGATAATTTGAGAAAAGTATTTAATCGATTAAGGGAATATCTTCTTCGATTGAATCCAGCTAAATGTATATTCAGAGTTAAGTTCGGTAAATTATTGGGGGTTATAATTTATTTACGTGGCATCAAAATTAATCCTCTCAAGATTGCGGCTATCACTGATATGCCCGCACCCATAAATATATCTTAATTACGAAGTTTACAAGGTAAGCTTCAAGCTATCCGTCGCTTCATCGATAAGTTGGTGGATAAAACCGGACCCTTTCTTAAGCTTCTTAAGAAGGATGTCTTTTTCCATTGGGACTACAAATGTCAGCAAGCATTTGAACTCCTCAAACAATATCTTCTTAACCCACCTGTGCTTTCGCCACCTAGACCTAATTGCCCATTTATCTTGTATATTTTTGCTTTAGATCTTGCCTTAGGAGCTATGTTAGCTCAACTTGATGATGAGAAGAAAGAACGTGCTAATTATTATATCAGTAGAACATTAATTAGTTATGAAACCTGCTACACAACATTAGAAAAATTATGTCTAGCAGTCATATTTTCTACATAAAAATTATGCCATTATATGCTTAGTCAAAAAACCTATGTTATTGCTAAATCCGATCCTTTGCGGTATCTCATGAGTCGACCGTACTTATTTGGTCGCACAGCAAAGTGGGTTCTTACCCTAAGTGAGTTTGAAATCATGTTTATAGGAAAAAAATCTATTAAGGATCAAATCATAGCAGATCAATTAGCTGACACACCCTTAGAGTCTACCCATCCCCTCATCATTGAGTTTCCTGATGAATGCCTTAAACTAGAGGTAGATCATTCAAAGCAATGGTCCTTATACTTTGATGGAGCTCGATGCATGAAAGGGGCTGGTGTAGGTATTATTTTAATATCTCCACAGAAACATCTTATCCCTATGTCCTTTAAATTAACATTTGCTTGTACTAATAACACTGCTAAATATGAGGCTCTAATCCTTGGCTTACAAGTTGCCTTGGCACTAAAAATTAAAAATCTATTAGTTTTCGGTGATTCTCAACTTGTCATAGATCAAATTAATGATGTTTATCAGACCAAAGATGATAAATTACGTCCATATAAAGGATATATATTACAATTATTATATTTATTTGATCAAGTTACCTTGGAAGCTATTCCTCGAACTAGAAATCATGCGACTGATGCTATGGTCACAGCTGCATCTCTTTTACCCTTGTAATTAGATGACAAATATGCTACCATCATTATTCGTTGACTCCAGGAACCCGCTTCAAATAAATCATGCTTAGAACATTTGGATGTGTTTCTAATCAACAAAACTACTCCTAAACTTTGGTACACTGATATATTCAATTTTCTTCAAAATGGGACCTTCCCTGAAGGTTTTAACAGAAACCAGTGTCGGTTATTACATAGACGAGCAAGTCGCTTCGTAATAATTGGCAATACGTTATATAGGAGATCTTTCGAAGGTATCCTACTGAGATGTTTAAATCTAGATGAATCTAGATCAGCTTTGAGTGAAGCCCACGATGGATCTTGTGGGGGACATTTTAGTGGTAGCACCATTGCTAAGAAACTCCTTAGGATAGGATATTTTTGGCCTACCATGGAGAATGATGCACATGATTATGTGTGCCATTGCGACAAGTGCTAGAAACATGCTGACCTTGTCCATGCACCTGCACAAGAGCTACAAGCTATTTCATCTCCTTTGTCCTTTTCAAAATGTGGATTAGACATCATTGGAAAAATCAACCTTGTGTCATATGATGGGCACAAATTCATCATAACCGCCATCGAGTATTTCACGAAGTGGGTTGAAGCTATGCCCTTAGCTTCTTGCACTGGAACCCAAGTTTCCAAATTTATTTTTAATCAAATTATTTGTAGGTTTGAAATTCTTGCAAATCTCATCTCAGATAATGGAACTTGTTTCAAAAATAAAGATGTCAAAAATATAAAATTCAACATCGTTGGTCCACTCCCTATTATCCTCAAGGTAATGGCCAAGCAAAAGCATCTAATAAAACATTAATTAAAATCCTCAAAATACTGGTCAATAAATCTGGTTGAGATTGGCACATTCAACTATATCCTGCTTTGTGGGCTTATCGAACTAGCATTCATACCCCCACAGACACTTCACCTTTTGTTTTGGTTTATGGCACTGAAGCAGTTTTTCCCTTTGAATTAGAAGTTCCTTCTTTGGATTTGCTACTTTAATATATTGAAGTAGGAGATGAATATCGTGCTGGAAAATTTAGTCAGTTGTAACTCTTATATGAGAAGCACATCAATGCTTTGTAACATCTTCGAGCCTATCAGAACAAGCTCAAGCGAGCATACCTCAAGAAAGTTCATCATCGATCCTTTGATATCGAAGACCTTGTCTTGAAAGAAAATAAAAAAATACTAATGCAACTAAAGATCTTAAAGGTAAATTTGAACCTAACTGGCTTGGTCCATATATCATCACTACTAAATTTGGCTCGGGAGCATACATATTAGCTACCTTAGATGGTAAATATATTAAATAACCTATGAACATTATGCATCTTAAATGCTATTATGCATAAAATTTGGTCATTTCATCATTATATATATTGTTATTTTGCATATTATTTCATTTTAGTCATTCATATAAAAATTTCAAAAACAGTCACATTGTTTATCTTTTCAATTCATAAATTAAAATAAAAAACATAACAAAATCGAAATCATCAAAATCCTCAAAAACATATTTTATTTTTGTACCTGTCCATTCTTGAAATATTGCAGTTATATTTTTAGTTATTTTTGATAAATTAGCATTTATTTGGAATCCCACACTTTCACACTCACATGCATAAATATCTTGAGTTTATTTGGTATGATTATTAATCTCTCTTATATCAAAGTCAACAACTAATTAAATAAAGTTTTGAGCATAGAGAATTGTTCTTGTTATTTACTTGAACCAAATATATCTCTTTACATTAAAATGATTTCATTGCAAATTCAATATGATGCTACATAGTATAAGTGGTTTCTTGAGCAAAATTTTTCCCCTGCTATCCTATCATGCACATGGTCTAGAATATTTGAGAATTGACAAAAGGACAAGCTCACACCTGACCAGAATAAAAATCCCTTGCTCTACAGCCAATTTGAGCAAGTATCCCTAGTATAGGAAGAATAAGAAAAGTCAAAGAAAATGAGAAAAAGAAAAATATTATTTTGTACCATCGCAGCAATATTTTAGCATTATCTCAGTTCCAAGCAAAAATACAAAAAAAAAAAAAAAAAAGAGAAAAGAGAAAAGAAAAAGCAAAAAGCAATAAAATCCCTTTCCCTACCCCTTGAAAAAGAAAAGAAGGGTGAATGAGCTTGAATCCCTGGAATTTTCAATTATTCAAAAACTGTGAGGTAAGCCCCATAACAGGTGGTTTGTACCCAACCCACTTGGCCTTGGGTAATCCCTAGCATGGTGATATGTCTGTCACATTAGCGACCTTATTTTGTATAGACCTATGTCTGCTTATGGATCAGCTAGCTCTTGATGACCCGACTTACATAGTAGTCTGGTACGGTTACATGCATATAAATCATGGTCAACGAACATTCATTTGGTTAATTCAAATTACTTGTATCAAATTATCTTGCTCAAAATTGGTCAATGAACAAAATAATTGCACACACATTTGCATTTGAGAGATTTTGTATCATTATGATAAATCAAGATCGTCAATGAACTCACTTATGCACATGAGAGTTCCTTATAAATCTACATTTTGTCTTTGAGATAATTTAAAATATTTCTGCAACTCTTTTTGGAATAATTTCATCTTCTTATTTAAGAACATTTGTTTCGTATACAAAAAACTACATACATTTTTTTCAAAAATCCAAAAATTCTTTCAAACAACATATTCAAAAATCTAGCAATAAAGTCACGTTTATATATATTTTTTGTTTATCTCAAAATTAAAAATCAACTATGCAATTAAACTATTATATCAATTTTATTTTTGGATTTCATGATGATGGTATAAGTCTATACCTATAATTCTATGCCTAGCACAAACCATTGTTCTAATTTTGTTTTCCCATTCATTTTAAATCATAAAAACATATGGCTTACATCATTATGTTACACAATTGTACTTTAGAAGGAACACAATTTTTTCTATTTTCATTTCATTATGTCACTATTCCATTTTGCAACCATGGTATAATTCCTAAGGAATTGTTCAAAACTTTATCACACTTAGAAATTTTATGCCTAGCAAAAATCATATTTTTAATATTTCATGCATAATATTTTTATGAAAATCTGAAAACAAATCATCACCATCATCATTTTCATCATCACAACACAAAGTCTTAAGACAGTATCTTAAGCACTCTTTTACTTTTAACAATATTTCTATACTGGGATTAGCTTGACGACCTAGCGAGTAGTGACTCCATGAAATGGTCTATAACAATGACAATGTCCTTTGAAATTATTGTTAGAATTCCCTTTATTTTCATCAAATCACACCACAAAACAACCAATTTGTTTACATCAGATTATTTCATTTAAATTTTACAGAATGACATAAAATTATACTATTTCCAAATGACATAATTACATGAATAATCAATCAACAAATCCAAAATTGAAGCATCATAAAACATGTGGACAAGTCATATCACAAAAATATCATATATATATATCAAAATATATGTACATCATATCAAAACTGGATTGGTATGCCACAATCTATACCCTGGCATACTCAATCCTCTCAAAAATATACAATCCAGTCTATGCCACTAGTCTCGAGAAGCCCTCGAGCTCTCAACCTCATCTCCTCTCCCGCCCTAAAGGTGGAGGAGGTGTCCCTATCAAAGTTCGTCCTATGTCACAGGTCCTTGATGTCGATCATGAGGATGTCCTCAATGACCCCATCCTGATTAGATCCGTAATACCGACTGGCAGCTGTAACTTTTGGCCCTCTGGAACTAGTTAGAAGTATGCTCCTTGATAGAACATGGCCTGAGCAACCAACCGTGCCAACTCTAGAATGCTTGCCCCTCTGCTTCGAGCCTTAAGCCATGTAGCCTCATCCTATAGAGTCTACACCTAAGCTCATAAGCAAGCATTCTCAGCCCGAAGAGCCACCATATCGTTGCTCTCCCACACATTGATACCCTTGCCCTTATTGGGTGATGCTGGCCTATCCCTCTACTAAGAAGGGAGTCCCTCCTATCTCCTCTCTGCCCGCTACAGTCTCTTCAAAGCCTGTGGTACTCTTTGACATCTCTCTTGAGGATATCATCACTGCTCCTTCCCCCCATGACCCCTCATTGTATCGATAGTAGCCTAGCATCACCTCCCTATTTTTTTCACCATGATGTGCATCGAACCCTATGCCCTCGTCATCTGAGGAGGGCAGATGCTTGCATACCAGGCATCATACCCGTCTGTGACCCCAGCATCATCCCCATCCACTAGCTGAATGAGGGCATCGTCTGCATCCTGACTTCATAATCATTGCATATCTGGAGCCCCACTTAGTGTAGTACTATCTTGAATAGTCCGAGAGTACTCGTAATCCCTAAGAGAAGGGATCCCCTGCTATAGACCAAACTACCACAAAACTCGGTCATAGCGGTGGAGATCTACCTCTCTCTACTCCATCCTCAGCTAGAAGACTCGCCTGATGTGAGCCAAATCCTATCCATCCTCTCCCCACCATGGATGCTCTCTCCATGACCTCTAGGTGATCTGGTCTAGGATGAGGTCATCTAGCAACCTTCGAGACATTGGCAGATCTATCCGCCACTATGACCCTCTCTAGAGCCACCAATAGAAAACCCGGGGTCTCTGCAAATCAACCCATGTTAGTGGAAGCCCTATCAACCTCTGCACCATAATGTGCTCCTAGCACCAAACCTATAGCAGTGATGTCGAAACTAGACATCGACCTTCGTTGTATACGACCCCGTATAGGATCTTATACAAGTGACATAACACAAATCTACCCTAAACAAATCTATAGCCGTAGTATCTGAGAGTATCCAAGGTAACCTGCATCTACTCTGGTGGCATAGTAGCAAGCCACCTTCTACCCCTACCAAAACCTGAGTCAATCGAGATGCCCCAAGCATCTGTCGCAATGTCTCGATGTTCACCCTACCCTTCTCTAGGGTGAATCTAGGATCTTTGCATAGTCGCATCATAGCATGGCCCTGATTGGCCACAGGAGTCATAAACCACCCTTGTATGGGGATCCTCAAGATCCTCCATATGTCCTATAGAGTGGGAGCAATCTCTCCTACCGATAATCAGAAATAGGATAACCCCGGATACCACCTCTCTACTAGGGTTGTCAGTAGCCCCATGTCTGTCGGTATTTGTGGCATCTCTACCACATGCTGTAGTTTGACCTCTGCCAATCGGTCTCGCTCTGCCTGGTCGAGCACGGCTACGTCATCTCTAAGTCCCTTGTATTTCCACTCTTGAATTTTTAGTAATACCCTCTGCAAAATAAACAATCAAACAATAAAAATCATCAATAGATAATCATTAAAATTAGTTAAATCAATTTAATCTTCTAAAAACAATGATGATATCATCCACCATTGGATGATATCATCCTAAATTAGGTCAAATAATCCTTGTTAGGATGAAACCATCTCTGATTTTGCAACTTGGGGATCGCCCCTTGTCTGACAGGATCACCGCTATTTTGTCGATTTTGCCCCTAGACAAAATCGGTGATCTAGGGATGATTGCGATGAAATTGGGACCATTTCATCCCAACATCGTCGACGGCCTAAAAATGTCCGCGATGCCCCAAAATAGTCAAAATTTAAATAAAAAATTACACAAATCCAATTAAAAACATAATTCATTAGGTTTATATCCTTACCCGCAACCTACGTCGGACCTCTGTCGATATGTGCGTTGTTTCTACCATTTTTCCTATAAAGCTCTAAAAATAGTGAAAGTGAACAGTAACAATGAATTAGGGTTTTACCATATTTTTCTTAATTTTATTTAAAAACAACATTTTTTAAAATTTTGCTTCTCCGCGCTTTTACGTCAAATGTTCGATTTGGATAAAAACACGGAGGGGGCACCATAGTAAGCAGTTGTACGATTCGACCTAGAATCATCGTCTAAAAAAAATTGATTAAATTTTTCCTTTCTCATAAAATGGGAAGAACTCGTATTTAATGCATTTTCTTCGAAAAATTTGCTAAAGAGGGGGCAAAATGTAGCACCCTAAAATTGGCGTAGTTAAACCCTTAGTAAAAAGATAAAAAATTGAATTTTAACCCCGAAATCGCCCGTTAACCGCTCACACCTTTTTTTGTGCCATTTTTAGGAGTTGTTTTGACCGTTGGATGATATCATCACCAATCAGACGAAATCATCCTAGATCGGATGAATTTGTCTAGAACAGAACGTCCAAACAATTTCATCCCAAAATCAAATTTTCATAATTAGCTTATGTTTTAACAGCATTTCCAACTTGGGCAGAAGCATGTCTGCATAGTTGGAGATTCCTCCGCTGAGGATCTCCCAGATTGGGATGATCCCCAACCTCCTAACCTCCCCCTAATCCTCTATAAACTGGTATTTTCTAAGTTTATCCCACTGGTTTGCTGATCCCATGATACCCTAATTGATATTCCATGCCATTTAGTTTTGTTGTGTCAAGACGTCCTATCCACCATTGTTTGTACTCGTAGTTTTAAGTTTTCATTGCAAGTTTTCACTATGCTTTAGTTGGAGAAAGCTCGGATCATCGTAGACGATTCCAGATGATTTCAAATGATCCTATCATAGATCGACGATGATATCGTACAAGAGGAGGTGATCTCGATTACAGTTCAGATTGGGGGCAACCAGAGCCCTGAGTTTGCATTCCTCATTTGTCTTCTTTATTTCACTATGCATTAGTTTAATTTATTTTCATTTTGCATCCTGGAGTTCACCTCATTCAGCATAAATGCATGATAAAGTTAAAATAAGTTATTAAAACAATGCATTTCCTTTAATTTTCTATCTAGATTTATTAGTTAGGCATTTATACTATCATTTCTATCATTTTGCATTATTCTAGTAGTAGCATTTTCATTTTTTTATGTCTATTTCTGTGATTGCAGGTTTTTGATGAATTCGTCTGACGAATTCATCAGATTGATGATGATCTTGTCTGATCTCAGATGATCGCCTATGATCTAAGATGATTCTGTATAATTGCAAATGATCCTGTCATATTCGGGACGATCTGGACTCCTACAAGCTTCAGAATCTTCATCAAACATCTAAAATCAGGTGCATTCTTTCTCATTTTGTATAATATTTACATTTAGGATTCATTCCTACTTTCTATATTCATATAAATCAATATTTTCATATAGAATATCTTAGATTCATTCTGTCCAACCTAGTATTATGAATGATCAAGTATAAAATGAACACACCAAAACCATTCTCAACCTAAGTGTGGAAACTGCCACTCAAAATTTCTTGGTGAACCCCACCATCCATCGAAAATTCACCCTTATACCCCTCCCTCGAGAGGTGTGACCTTCAAATGGCCTCTCAGTCCGAGGTATTGTCCCATCCTTCTCGCATCCCCCTTCTAGGCACGGATCCTATAGCCTGAAGGTAAGGATGCGAAAAATTTGGAGTAGTACAGGATATAAAGAAGATAGAATTTTATGATGGGTCATAACTTAGTAAGCAAAAGGTTAATATCACATTTGGAGAAATTATGAAAGTTCAAAAGTATAGAGAACAAGTCTGCAGAGCATTTGGATTAGTGGAAGAAAAAGAAGACCCAACTTGCCATGTTGCTAGACAAAATCAACATGATACAAGATCACCATCCTCTATCAGACCCTTTTACGTATCATTAAGGTACAAATCACATGAAGGGGAAATATATGTCATCCATAATTACATGTTAGACAGTGGAGCTTCCACAATATCATGCCCAAATTAATAGTTGATCAAATGAGATTAATCTATACTAGATATTTTGTCCTTGTTTATGTAATGAACAGTAAAAAAATTTCTTGTGTAGGGGTGATAACTGGATTATTAGTTTTCTTAGATCAACATCCCAAAAAGGGCATTGTCATGGATTTTGTAGTAGTTTATGTTGACCCATTATTCTCACTATTATTTAGTATACATTGGGTAGAACAACTAGAGGGTTCAATTCAAATGGAATAGTCATATGTTGTAATCCCAATATCAGATAAGGATAATATAATTTTGAGAAGGGAACCATTCAAAAAACACTCCGTAGAGTTAATTCAAACTCATAAAACCATGATTAACTTAGTTAAATCTATGGAAGAAAAAGGGATGATAGTATACTCCATATGGCACAACCTATTCCTGGTAGAAATACCAGAAGCAAAGAAAATTGATCTAGAAGTTATGAAAATAGTAGATGCTAAATAAAATATAGTTTTGACTCAAGAAATGTGAACCATGTATTTTTATGGAGCTAAATCATAGTCTAGAGTAGGTGCATGTGTAAATTTAACTAATATTAAAGGAAATTACCTTAGTATAATTTACAGACTGCAATTCTCTTGCACAAACAATTTAGCTGAGTACAAAGCTTTACTACTAGGGTTAAAGAAAACAAAAGAACTAGGCATTAACTACTTGACTATAATAAGATATGTAGAGCTTATTATACTATATATCAAAGGTAAATATCATACTAAGAACCCTAGGCTTAAGCAATATAAAAATGAAGTGTTGGAAGAAATTAATAAATTTTTAGCTTTCAATAACTCATATATTCCTAGAGAACAAAATCATGTTGCATATATTTTAGCTATAAATGCCTCCGACCTATATCAGATAAATATAACTATAGAATATATGGACAAATTTCCAACTATTTAAGTCTATAAACCTTATGTGCCAGATAACATAGTCTATCTATAGGTATTTCAAGATGATATAGATATTAAATATTTTATGACTCTACAAAATCAATATGCAGATGTGATATGTGATGAAAAGGATGAAGAAAAACTAAGACACCAAATAGAAGAGCCAGTAGAAATAATCTAGTTGAAAATAAATAAAATACCCAAAGGATTAGTTTCTCTAGAAAGTCTCTTTGATGATTTTGAAAAATCTTATAAGCCTTTACGCATAGAAGTAATATCTAAAGATATTAACATTGATTAAATGAAAGAATCCATAATAGTGAAAGTAGATATGGCTTTACCTACTAAAGAAAAGGCTGGGTATATTAGTTTCTTGAAAAAGAACAAAGAACATTTTTCTTGGACTTCTAAAGATCTGAAAACATTCAAAACAGATGTAATGACACACATAATACCCCTAAAAGAAGATTCTAAACCATTTAGATAGAAACAAAGGAAGTACAACCCAAATTCATACCCAATAATGCAAAAAGAGGTATAGAAATTATTGGATTTCAAAATAATTAGAAAGGTAATATTTTCTTCATAGATATCCAATCTAGTACCAGTCAGAAAAAAGAATGAGGATATTAGACTCTATGTAGATTTTAGGAATTTAAACAAGAGTTCATTAAAATACAATTACCCCTTACCCAACATGGAATAATTATTACAGGCAGTAGTTAGATAAACTAGATTGTCTCTATTAGATGGATTTTTAGGGTACAATCAAATTCAGATAAATCCAGAAGACAGATATAAGGCAACATTTACTACGCCTTGGGGCACATTTGAATATTTAAGAATATATTTTGGATTGATGAATGCAGGTGCTACATTCCAGAGAGAAATAGATTTTACCTTCAAAAAGGATTAATGTTCAAAATAGTAGTTGTCTACCTAGATGATATCATAGTATTTTCTAAAAATCCATAGGATCATCTAGAACACTTAACTGCAATTTTTTCTCGATGCAAGGAATTTGGAATTTATTTGAATCCCAAGAAATGCATATTTGGGACTACACAAGGAAATTTATTAGGACACATAGTTTTATAAAAAGGAATAAGCATTGATCCAAATAGAATTGAAGGTATCTCAAAAATTCCCCCTCCCAAAAATTTAAAAGGAGTTAGATCATTCTTTGAAAAAATAAAATTTACTAGCAGATTCATCCCAAAATTTGCAGAGATGACCAAACCTATAAATGACATGGTTAAGAAAACTAGAGAAATAAAATGGACAATGGAAAATATGGAAGCATTTAACAAAATCAAAAAAGTCATATCAACCACTCCAGCCTTAAGTTGTCCTAATTATGTAAAATAATTTAATATCTATTCTTATGCATCTGAACACTCCATTGCTGAACTTATTTCATATAAAGATAATGAAAATAATGAAAGTCCAATAGCCTTCATGAGTTCATGTTTGAAAGGAGCACATCTTAAATACACCTTGCTAGAAAAACATGCTTATGCAGTCATCCAATCTTTAAAACATTTCAAAGGTATATTTGGATCAAACAAAGTTTACTGCTATATCGATTTTATAGCAATAAAGGATATTTTTTTCTAAATCAAAGCCATTAGGAAGACCAACAAGATGGATGAGAAAGCTTCTACAATATGATGCTGAATTCAAAATAGTTAAAACTATCAAAGGGCAGGGTTTAGCTAAACTGTTGGCCAAAAAAGAAGAAGGATTTGAAAATATTCTCACAATAGATGAGGCATATGATTTTAGAAGAATCAATAATATCGAATGCAAATGGTATGAGGAAATTTTATCATACTTAAAAAATTTGTCATTCCCTAAAGATATGTCAACAAAAAGAATGTAGTTAGTCAAGCTTCAGGCCCAAAAATATTATATGCAATATTGTGTGCTATACTAGAAATACCTTGATGGAGTATTATTAGTCTATCTATATGAAAGTGAAGTCCCAAAAATAATCAATGAATTTCATGATGGTTTCTATGGAGACCATTTTTCTCCAAGAGCTACAACTAATAAAATTATGAGAGTAGGATATTATTGGCCTTCTATTTTTAAGGATGTCTATAAGTATGTTAGGAACTATCATAATTGCTAGGTTTTTGTAGGAAAGAAGTAGTTGGATGCCATGCCCCTCAAGCCAGTAATCATTGAGGCACCATTCACACAATGGGGTATTGACCTAATTGGAGAGATCAAGCCTAATTCATCTAGCCAGCACAAGTGGATCATAACTGCAATAGATTACTTTACAAAGTGGGTAGAAGTTGCACCCATGAGAACATCCACTACTACCACTATCATCAAATTCTTGGAAGAAAAAATTCTAACCAAGTTTGGGGTTCCTCAAAAACTGGTTATAGATAATGCATAGTATTTTGTTTCATATGAAATGGTAGAATTTTGTGCTAAATATGGAATTGAATTATCCCATTCTGCTAATTATTACCCCCAAGGAAATGGTCTTGCTGAGTCATCAAATAAAAATTTAATAACCAGAATAAAAATATCATTGGGTAAGAACAAGAGAGGGTGGGACAGTGAACTTAAATTTTCTTTGTGGGCTGATAGGTTGTCTGTTAAAAGAAACACAGGAAGAACCCCCTATGAGATGGTTTATGGAGAGAAAGCCTTATTACCTTAAAATATAGAGAAATTGACACTTTCCCTCTTATTGCAAGACCATGAAGACCCCAATCCCATACAGAGAAGGCTTGACCAAATTGTCCTATTAGAAGAGCAAAAAAGAGAGACCCTTAATAGAATGATGAAACAAACCCATAAAACTATGAAATTGTTTAATAAGAAATCCAAGGGTACTCCTTTTTATCAAGGATATATATTCATGTATAGGGATCCTAAAAATGATAATAATGGTGAAAAAGGTAAATTTGAACCTAAATGGATTGGCCCATACCAAATAGCCCATGTTATCAACTAGAATACATACAAGTTGCAGACCTTGCAGGGTGAAATGATGGTTATCCCTATTAATGGCCAACACCTCAAAATGTACAATCCCTGTTGAAGGTGAATAAAATAAAAGAAAATAAAAAATAAATAAAAAGTGGAAAAAGCAAAAAACCCAAAAACATAGTGTTTTACTTTTTAGCTTTTCTTTTCTTGTTTAGTTTAATTTTGAGTTTACTGTACACATGATATTCTTAGCTTGATGAGTATATATATTACTATTGATTCCACCAAAAACAATAAGAAAAAGGAGATTTATTTTATATTCTGATGAGGTTTACAATTTTCAAAATATGAGTGTTTATGCAATAGTTGTTTGATATGAGATAAACCAGAAGGAAAACAAAGTTAACTGAAACATCCTATCAAAGCCTCACATTACAAATATTACTTAAGGTGACTTCACAGGTCAAAAGAACTGAGTTATCTTTGAGAAGGTCCAAGAATCACTACACTCATATTTTATAGCTTAAAATGAATCCTCAACTCAGACATACTCATTGCACAAGTTGCTTATATCAAAAACTTCTCCACCCACGAAAAAAAAAAAAAAAAAAAAAAAAATTACACCCCCAAAAAAAACCCCCCCCCCCCCCACCAAAAAAAAAAGAAACCCACCCCCCCACAACACCGCCACAAAAAAAAAAAAAAAAAAAAAAAAAAAAATAAAATTTATTATTTATTAAAAAAAAAAAAAAAAAAAAAAAAAAAAAAAACACACACATGGGCATAAACATGATGAAGTAAATAGCTTTGACAAATATTTGTGTAATCATATCTTATGACTTAGCCAAAACAAGCATTACAATATATCAAAATAAAACTCATTAGTTTCTAAAAATCTGATCCTAGTTTCCAAATTGAATAAAAGGAATTACAATTTTCAAATACTCTATTGCTTTGATATCAGGTTGTTCATACAATTTTTCAGTATATATATAAAAAAAAATTATAAGCTTTACTTAGCAGTCAAGTTTTTGATTTTTGTTCATTTTTTGCAAATAAAACTAGGAGATTCAGTGGTTCTCAAGTGCCTCATTTTTTCAACACATTGTCCTAGTCAGAGCCTATGTTGGAGCCAAATTTGACTCAAAATTTGAAACCCCCAAATTTAAATTTTTGGTTTCATCAATATAAACAAGCATTGTTGGTCTCTTTGCATATTTTTTTAAAGAAGTTGGCTTTTATATTGCTATCATGTGCACCTTTGAATATTGTTATGTCTTAAAAGAGTTGCCACAGTCATCCCTCATGATAAAATTTGACCATGGAAATACAAGGTTTAGTCTTCCAAATAAATGAAGTCTCCCTTAGACTTAAATCAAATGATAAATCTTTAAATCCTAAAGTGTTCAAAAGTAAGAGGAATAATTTGATCATGCCTTGGTCTAAAGCCCAAAAAAGCATAACTAAGGTCAAAAAATTCAATTAATATTTAAGGGCATGTGCCCCATTATGTTAAAAATTGAGCACCTTAAAATCAATCTAAGGGTAGCACTTCATAAAAATGAATCTAGCGGATGCGCTTTCACAAAGAAGCCCGAAGGTTAAGCCGAAGGTCGATGGTTCAAAAACATTATAACCTAAGGTAAAAAGTAATTAAAATGATTAAACCCATGCTACTTTCCCAATCTAGATGGATGCGCTTGAGTTAACCTTGATCCAACGGGTGCACATTCCCCAAAAGGTCAAATCATTAATGAGTCAAAAAAGGTTAAAATTTTAAATTAGAAACCTTAATTATATTCCCCTTCCAATTAAACATCAAGCAAGTCCGACAAATTTGAGGGCAGCACTCTAATGAACTCAAATATCAATGGTTGCACATGATCCAATTAAAATACACTTGATTTAATTAAAATACTCATTAAAATACTATGGTCAAAAACATTAAGGGTATGTGCCCCTTTTGAAATAAACATTGAGCTAATTGGACTAATCGGACGATAGCGCTCGATCTAGATCTAATCCGATGGTGGCGCTCCCATAAAAGGTGCATCAAAAAGGTAAAATCCCCATAAGATTAATTAAACCTATTAAATAAAATTAGTGAGGGTATAATACATTGGATAATCATTCCCCATTCAGCTTAATCAAATATTAAATCATGCATCCCTTGGTAACTAACCCCGCAGGTTGATTGAGATGAACGACCGTGCTAATACTACTCAAAAATCCAACGGCTGCACCAAAATCATAAATGGTAAAGTATCAGTAAAAATGAAGGTAAAGCCAAATTAATTACATATTAGTAAGGGTATAATACATCGCTAATTACCCCTTTTCATCTTAAACCAGGATTAATCAAATGTAATAATGCTTCCCTTTTGGCTAACAAGTATGCATCTTGTAGGAGATCTGATGGTAGTGCTAGACCCAGCTCGAAGATCAATGGTGAAGGAGTCAAAGTTAAACAGAAGGATGCCACAACACGAAGATCTTATGGTAGCACTCATCTCCGCTCAGATCCAATGACAGTGCATCATAAAAAATGATCGAAGGTTAACTCACAAGGTTTCAGTAGTATGATCAATTAAATACATAAGGTTGGTACATGAATAATTTACCCCTTTTTCCATTATGCTAAAACTTGTGCATATAAGGGGAATCCAATGATCACGCCCCTATCATGATATGATCTAATGGTGGACGCATAGGGAGATGATCCGATTATACGAATGCCTATGTTTAGAGCAATGTTATTAAGGTTTAAATCACTAGACTAACCAAGGTAAATGGATTACATTATTTTAATACTTTATATAAACTTTGGACCTAAGCATCATTAATCGAGGGTTTTCTCAACCTTATAAACATTATTAATCTAATTAATTTCATGCAGGTTTATATAAAGTAAAGGACTAACAATCATGCAGGTTTTTAAACATCGACGGTTGTGCTAATCCTCCGTAGGATATAATTACAGTGCACAAATCAAATATTTAATTAATGAGTCGACCACGAGAATCTGACGGTAGTGCTTTGTTGAGATTAAGGGAATCCAACAAGAGCAAACAAGTGAAAGTCAAATACAAGCAGGGCTAAAATGATAGGCATCTTCTGATGAATCCAATGGATGCACTCCATCTCAAAGTGATCCAACGGTGGTGCACACTTCAAAGGTAAATCAAATAGTAAGCTTAAATCGATGCTTGATTAATTAAATCTTAAACACATTTAACAAGGGCTTTAAACATGTTATTAATCACCACCCTTATTGGTCAATATTAAAAGGTTTGAAGCATATTTTCTTTTGGTTAACTAACCCATAGGTTCTAAAAATATCCAAGGTCACGATAGAACAAAGGTGGATCTAATGGCTGTGCTCAATCCCGGTTGTTCAAGGAAACTTAGGATATCCAAGATAATGTCAGGAACTCACATCAAGAACCGAATCTTATGGGGATCCCTAGGATGATTATTGCCTAATTAAAATGTAATCGATCCCAAATATTTAGTTATCGTTCGAGGCCAAGGTGGCACGAATATAAAAATAGATGTCGTCCCCTCCATAAGTCATAGTTCCACATCATAAAATAAGAAGCATTAGGAGCCAATAGCAAAATTTTCAATAATTTATGGTACACGAATCAAAGAACTCGAAAGCACATAGGATGACGAGCTTTACCCGCCATCGAAGCCCAACCTTGGAAAGAGATGTGCTGGCAATATTTCTTTGGCCAATTTTAAAAAAAGTAGTTGATGGCACAATATTAATGTCGAATGTGTGAATATACCGAACCCATTCCACCACCTTGTATTTGAACTCATAAAATCAATCAAGTTTACCACCCTGGCAATCTAAGAGCAGAGACTGGTACGCAAGAAATACAGAGAAGAGGAGAGTGTTGGGTTTTTCCTATTTGAGAAGAACTATACTCATTACCTTGAGCAAAATGGCATCATGGGGAGACGTTTTTGCACCAGAAGACACCAGAGAAGCAGTGAAATTCATCACAGACCGATCTCCATACTCTAAAATTTTTGGACCACCTGTACCTAGCAACACGATGTACGAGTTCACTCAAAAATGTGGAGCTAATAAAAAACCCACTCCAGCACAACAATACGAGATTGACAATGCATGTATCAAGAGTTTTTCTCATGTAATGGAAAATGATAGCAAGACCCCATGGATAATGGCTGACCTTCATCACAGAGCCTAAAAATTGCAATACAAGGGTTTCCCCAGGCACAACAGATGGAACAGTAACCTTGGGAAGTTGATATTCCCAAAGGTTTACTTCTCCTCATATTTAATGGCATGGTTGGCAGTGATGTACGATGAAAGAACTAGGACATTTTGAGACAATAAGAACCGACTAGTGTTCAACATCAAAATCGACCACATCCAAAAAGTCTTCAATTTGACAAAGTATACCACCCTCTTGGTGCCAAAGGTAATCGAACACCAATCTTGAATGTTCACAGGGTTAGAAGTTTTTAAATCTTTGTTTGATATAAATGATAAAATAGATGACAAATTTCCAATCAAGAAGACTATTTTTAGGCCATGGGTCCAAGATTTTTGTGACATGATAAACATAGTCTTAGGAGTACAGGATCTCAGTATAGTGAATAAAATGGTTTTGTACTTAGAAACATAGTGCAATCGGGTGCATAACACCCCAATTTACGCCTGGGAACTAGAAATAAGTAACCTACTACTTGAGAAAATAGTAGAATTGAAAATATATATTTTTGAACAAAGGCAAGAGATGCCCTATTTCTCTCAATAATATTTTTTTATCCACATAAAAGTGGGTCAATTTGGAGAGAAGTCCTGAAAAAGAATAGAAGTCATAAACAACCCTATGTTCAAACTAGTTTTTGGAGAATACATGAAGAACGAACTCATATGGGCTGGTTTTGTGACCATTTTATGGTAGAAATCCATTTTCTTTTAACAGGGGTGCTCCCCGAGAGATTAGGGCCAGGAGTAAGGAATTTTATCAAAGAAAAGGAGATTGGGGATTTCTTTTTCTCATAAGGTTTCACCTACATCAGGCTCTATGGGGCCAAAATTCCTCCTAAACTATTACCTAAGTATTTCCCATTATCCCTAGTAGCTCTAGAATTATGTAGATAGGTAGCCGAAGAATCCAAGATGAGACTAGTGAAGAAACATGGTAAAGTCCCCTAGCTCAATGTTCCATGTCGCTTTGGGGATTACATATTTGTTGGCTACCCTGCACTACTCAAAGGAATGTTCGATTTGGATACTATGGATTTCGATGAAATAACTTGGATATTTTATGACCCAAAAGGAATATACAATAAAATGATGGAAAAAAGAGACTATGCTCGAATAAAGCATCGAAAGGATGATTTTGAATAAAGGTTATTGGAAGCCATGGAAAAAGGGACAGATTTATAGATTGTATGGGATGATTTCCCTCCTGAGAAAAGGGCCAAGACATTTAGGTTCATGATGCCTATGATTACCCTATAGAATTAAGAAGGCTTCAAGAAATTTTAGTAGAATCTGTAGCACCCATTTTGCCAGGAGCAGTCCAAGAAATCAAAGAAGACCCCTTATTGGAATTAATAGAAGAACAAGGTATTGATCAAATGGAGGTCACTATAAATACTATAGATATAATAGAACAATAGGTCAGGCCTCCCATAGAGGATCCTCTCAGAATAGAGGCAACACCAAGCACCACCCAAGAAATCTCCCAGAGCTCAAGTACAACCAAAGGAAAAGAAATTGTAAGTTCCTCTGCTCAAAAGTCCTCTCTCCCAGAATAGGCCATAATTCCTATTTCTAATAGAGTCTTGGTCATAACAAGTGTAAAGAAATTGGCACCCATGGCTGTCCCTACCACTCTAAAAATAAAATATCAAGAGATTAAAATTCCATCAGTGGTGCAAATGAATATGAGAAGAACAAGTAAGATTGGGAGTCTGTTCAGAAGCCACCAAGTGAAGAATCAAACAAAGATAACCACTACAGAGAGTAAGAGGTCTAAATTATATTTACCTTCTACAAAGGTTTTTTTGGAGAGGATATATGAGCAAGATACTTTTACTACTGCAGGTGAAAAATAATTACAAATAGTGGAAAATATGGGAGATGTAAGAGAACAACTCATAGATGAGCCCCAATCAGAGACAACTGTGTCAGATATAGCAGAGATACATCTTCCTCCCCTACAAGACCCACTGGTATTTAGATTCAATGAGGAAACTAGGGGCTCATCAGTACTAGGGAAAGAAGGTGAAATGGCCAAAGTTGTCAAGACAATGCAAAATCAATCCATAGACCAATTCATTGGAAAAATTGCAGAGCTAAGGAAAAATTTGGAAAAAGGAGAAGGAAAAAGCAGAAATGAAAGCATTAATAAATAAACAATAGGAATAATTGGCATGAAAATATGCTCCCAATACGTAGCCTCCTTCAATAGTAAAGGTTCAAGATCATGCCTATTATCTAGATACAATGAAGAAACAACTGTCAATAAAAATACAAGCTCATGCCAAAGGATTCACTAAAATGTTTAGACAGATAAGAGTGATCCAAGTAACTGCTCGAGAAATTTTGACATTGATACAAGAGAGAGAAGAAGAATTTGAAGTCATCCATCCCACCTTGGATTTTATAGGAGATCATTTTTAAGAGCTGTAGGGACAAGAGATAATAACAAATGATGGCAACAAAATACAACTCAATTTTGAGTTTTTGAAAGCATCCCTATTTGGGGCAAATCAGGAAAGGTGGATCAATGTGGTAACTGAAATAGACAATCTGATAGAATATGCAATAGGAAAAATGGTAGACATTGGTTTATCCTTAGATCAATGCTTAGAGGCCTCTGATGTAGAAGAGCTATTCAAGCATACCATAGAAATATTTGAGTGTGAACCGGATGATGAGGCAGAAATGACTAGACAAACTACTCTTTTGGTGAATACTATGGAGATGTTGCTCTTCCAATATGAAAGAAATAGGTCCATCCTTGCCATACAGAAAAATAGGATTTTTTAGGAGATGAACATGCTAAGGTTTGCTGCCACCTTTGACATAGAAATATGGAGATTAATAAGTGAGCAAATAAAAAAGCTGCAACAAGGTCAAAAAGGAAAAAAAGTTGAAGCTCATGATCAACAACTGGGAGTGAGTTCAACACAAAGAAGACCTTTGCCAGTGGAAAAAACCCCTGAAGCATTCAAAGAACCAAATGCTCAAAAGGAGACAGTTCAAGAGGGAATAGTAGAAATAGTTGTTGAAGAAATAATGGAAGAGCAAACAGACTCTCCTAAAACCACCATCACCGGTTAAATAAGAAACTATTTGAAAAGGTCAAAATGAAGGATTCAACCCAAACAAAAAAATATAGTGGAAGCTAGTTGTTTCAGTTTTGGAGATCAACTTAGGAGAGGACAAGTGTAAGGCCAGAAATAAAACAAAAATAATATAATCAAGAACCAACAACTATAAGAAGAAGCAGACAAGTTCAGATTCTGCATCAAGAAATTAGAGAATAGCATTTTTTCTAAGAGGTATACTTGACTTTCCTTTAGAGTTGTGCTATTGTATCTCCCTTTTGTGTCTATTTTCTTATTCGTTCTTCTTTATTACCTCTACTATGTAGGATTTTAATAGGAAAGTGCTCAAGAAGCTGAGATTATTTCCTGTCCTATTGAGCCTGAGATTCAGAGACTTTATTGTTACCATATTGGAACAAGGAGAGTAGGAGAGACCTATTACATTATTTGAAAAAGGATATTTTCATTGTATTGATATATTTCTTTGAGAAAAATAGAGTTAAAAGGCATTCTGCCCACTCTGCATGTAAAATTTTATGAAATCAATACAATTCTGAGTCTCATTTTTATTATATCTTTGTCTTAGTACTGTGTGTCACTATATAATGGATTACATTATTTGAATGCATTATATACGTTTCTTTCATTGGTTAAATTTTAGTTTTATTACGATATTCAAATAAATCTATGAGCACCAATTTCCTTTTCCCCATTCTCTTTGTTCATGATTAAAATTGTTGTTAAATTTCTATAACAACCCAATGAATCTAGGCATCGGTCTACATAAGGCATAACAATTGGTTATTTTTTTGCTTGGTCATTTTAATACATGTAGTGTTACATAAATCTAGAGCATGTAATCAACATTTTATCAAATAATTACCATTGGGGTTTCCTTACCCATTTTGTAGTTTTATTTTAGCAATATTCATGTTTATCAGAACAAAGAGGCAGGTTGACCACAACCTATAATAGCTCATTGGTTTCAAAAAAATTGTAGCGTGATAATCGAATCCTATGGATGCAATAATCGGTTCTAACATACTCTTAAGGTTAATTGTATATCATTCTATGATGATGGTTTTCCTCCAAAAATATTACAAGGGGATTATACCCTTTATATCACAAGCTATATTGAAGAAACATTTATCAAGAGGATCTTGGTAGACAATGAATCATCCCTTAATATATGCAGTTATAAATTATTTTAAAAACAATTGATTAAGGGATGAAGATATAACTAAATCTAATGTAATTATCAAAGCATTCAACAATGAATCCCAATATACCTATGGCATTATCTCCCTTTCCCTTAAGGTAGGACCCAAAATCCTTGACATTTTAATTTATATAGTATCTTGTCAAACATATTTTAATATTCTTCTTGGACACCCTTGGACTTATGCTATGAGGGTTTCCCCTTAAACCCTTCATCAATGTCTTAAGTATGAATTGAAGAATCAACTTATAATCATTCCAAGTGATCCTCATTCATTTCAATATTGTTCAATGGTTGAGAAAGCCTAGGCCAAAGTCAAATTCTATCCAATAATATATTTTAATAATTTTTTTCTCTTTTTCTTCCATATCTTCTTCTTCATCTAAAAATGCTAAAATATTTAAGAATATAGGAATTAGTGAGAAACCTCCAACTATCAACTCATCAAAGGATCAAGTTAATCAATTGATTCAAATTCCTCTCATTGGCATAGCCAATCTACCACTTTCACCTTGAACTATGGCTTTACCGCATAATAAGGGTGAAGTAGTACACATAAGAATGTGTACCTTTACTTATTTACGAACCTCCCATGAAGAAATAATTTATGTTAATAACCCCTCATCTATAGAGAGAATATTTACCACTTGTTATCTATCCAATGATTACCCATTATCTAGGTTATCCTAACTAGTATGGGATATAAAAGTAAGGGATTGGGAATTTAATACCAAGGTATTAAGGAGCCTTTGGAAATTAAACTTTGGACTACGATATGTCACTTACCCATAAATTATGATCAAGTTGTAACTTTCATGGATTTCATTGATCATTGTGGCTTGTAATGGAGTTATCAAGATGAGGGACCTCCTTCATCATCCACCATGTTGTTTTACAATATTATAATATTAGTTCATCCTAAGTTAATCATGACCCTAGGGGAGTATGCTATAGGAGATAATCTTTGTTATATGGCTCATGAAGATATATTCTATAATAGCTTTTTGATGGGTTAGTCCCTTGTGCTATCCATGTAGATTCTTCTAGTTCTCAAAAGGATCAAATTTCAATGTCTCTCGAAGACCTTGAGAAACTACGAGTTATCCCAACCCCTCTTCATTATGAGGTTGAGTCTCACATCCTCATTGAAGATACTATAGATATTAACTTAGAAATTATAGAAAATCCTAATCTCCTTAAGTTAGGGAAAGCCCTCTCTATGGATGAACAAGAATAATTAACCAATTTGCTAAAAGAATTTCAAGATATTTTTGCTTATTCATATGCTAACATGTCTAGGATTTATCCATATATAGTTATGCACCACCTAGTGGATTGACCCAATGTTAAACCTATTAATAATAAAATTACGAAAATGTACACCAATATTTCTCTATTAGTAAAAGAGGAGCTTCAAAAGCTTCTCAATATCAATTTTATTAAGTCCATCAACTATTCTGATTGGATCTCCAATGTTTCCTTCATTGATAATAAGTAAGACACCCTTAGAATATGTAGCGAATTTAGGGAAATTAACCTAACCTCTCCTAAGGATTACTTTACCTTACCCAACATAGATATTATAGTAGATTTCACTATTGGATGTGGAATTCTTTATTTAATGGATGGTTTATCAATGTATAATCAGATTAAAATTTCTTCCAAAAACCAAGAAAAGAAAACTTTAATTACTCCATGGTGCATATTTTGCTATCAATTTCTTCCTTCTAGCCTAAATAATGCAAGTTCCACATACCAAAGGGCCATGACTTATATCTTCCATGACTCAATGCTAGAAATTGTAGAAGACTATGTGGATGATATTCTTGGTCACTCCACACATTGAGAAACTCATGAACAATATTTAAGATATATTTTTTAAAGACTAATAGAATAGAAATATTGTTTTAAACCCTCTAAATGTGTATTTTGATTCACATCTACTAATATTTTAGGTTTTATTGTATCTAGGTGAGGCTTTGAAGTAGATCTAGCTGAGATTATGGCTATCACTAGCATACCTTCTCCTTGTAACCTTATCAAGTTGCATAGGTTGCAATGGAAACATCAAGCTATGATATTTTTATGTCATAATTATAGGATAGATGTCGAGCTTTCCTTAAGCTACTCAAAATATATGTAGAGTTTAAGTAGGATGTTGAGTGTCAAAGGAATTTTGATAAACTTAAAAAATATCACTTCCCCACCTATACTTATCCCACCTAATACATCCAAGAATTTATTGCTTTACATAGAAATTATAGCCCAAACCTTATGATCCATGCTAGCTCAATATGATGATAAAAATAAAGATCATTAAGTCTATTCAATTAATGAAAACCCCATTTGTTACAAAATCTAGTACACCCCTTTGGAAAAGATTTCCCTATCGTGGTTTTCACTACAACCATAATATATTGGTAGTTACAAGGTTTTATCCCTTTCACTACCTAATATCTAATCCTCGCCTTTCAATTCAAGCTACCAAGTGGGTCCTAGCCCTTACTGAGTTTGAATTATCCTTTATAGATCAAAAGACTATAAAAGGTCAAGTGATTGTCGACCAATTAGACACTACCCCATTAAAATCCACCTATCCTTTAGTAATATAGTTTTTTGATGAGTGTTTAAACCTAGATTTAGAAGAGTCTTAGTCATGAATATTGTTTTTTGAAGGAGTTGATTGCTTAAAGGGTACTAGGTTGGGATAATTATAGTCACCCCAAAAAAACAATTAATCCCTCTTTTCTTCAAGTTGTGCTTCTCCTCCACCACCAATACTATAGAGTATGAAGCCTTCATCCTAGGTCTTAGGGTAGCCTTGGCTTTAAAATTTCAAAAATAATTCTTTGTGACTCTCATGTTGTAGTTAACTAGGTTAATGATGTTTATCAAACAAAATATGACAAGTGAAAGCCCTATAAGAAAATTGTTACCAATATTATGTCAACCTTTGAAAATATAAACATAGAATCCATACCTAAACTCTATAACCACCATGTGAATTCCATTTTTAGAGTTGCATATCTTTCCCCTTGGAGTTAGAATATGATCAAGCCACCATTATCATCTGATAACTCCAAGAACCTACAATCCTTAGCTCTAGTCAAATTACCCTATATATCTTGAATACTTGAGACTCATGAGCCTTGGTACATGAACATATTTAATTTATTTAAACATGGAACCATACCTAATGGTTTAGATCACAATAAAAAAATGTGTTTACATAAAAGAGCATACCAATTCAAGATAATTGGTGATACTTTAAATCAACATTATTTTGAGGGCATCCTCTTATGATGCCTTAAATCCTATGAAGTAAATCAAGCCCTTCATGAATCTCGTGAAGGATACTATGGAGGCCATTTTAGATACAATGTAATTGTCAAGAATATCCTTAGGATAATATATTATTAGCCTTCCATGGAGAAGGATGCATGTGACTATGGTCAACATTGTGACAAGTGTCAATGTCATGACACTCTTATTCATGCACCTTCCCAAAACCTTCAATTCATTTATTATCCTTGGTCATTCTACATGTGGGCATTGGATATTATTGGGAATATTAACCCTATGTCATATGGTGGTCACAAGTTTATCATCATAGCAATTATGTACTTCACTAATTCGGTAAAATCCATATCATTAGAAACAATTACTAGAGTCCAAGTGTCTAAGTTCATCTTCAACAAAATTATTTGTAGGTAAGATACCCATTTAGTTATAATATTTGATAATAAAAATCCTTTCAAGAACAAGTATTTCCATAATATTTGGGCTAAATACAAGATTCAACACAAATGGTAAACCCCATATTACCCTTAAGGTAATGATCAGCCTGAATCATATAATAAGTCATTAGTCAAAGTCCTTAAGAAGTTTGTAAGTAATACCGGTTGAGATTGACATATCTAGGTTTACATTACTTTATGGGATTATCATACTAGTGTATGAAATTCTATAGATGTAACCTATTATGTCTTCATCTATGACATTGAAGTTATATTTCCCTTTGATTTATAAGTACCATCCTTGCACATCTTATTGCAAGATGCCTCAATCAGGGATCAATATTGCCTAGCACATTTAAACTAATTGGATCTATTAGATGAAAATTACATCCATGACTTAGAGCATCTTTGAGCCTATTAGAATAGCCTCAAGAAAATTTAGACCAAAAAATTTCACATTCATTCCTTTGAAGTTGGTGATCTTATCCTCAAGGAAAACCAAAACAACACTAATGCTTTAATATATCTAAAAGGTATGTTTTATCCCAATTGTTTTGGATCCTTTGTCATAATAGCCAACTTTGGCTCATGATCCTATCACTTAGCACCCTTATATGGTAAATATCTTAAAGAAACAATGAGCATTGTCCACTTAAAAATATATTTTACATGAGTTCACATCTATCATATCTTTTTTTCATACCTCTTTATCTCCATTGACCATTTCTCTATTATTTTATCTTCTTATTATTCATTATATCATCTCATTTCATGTACTTCTTTCATGCCAACTTGCATTGGTATGCTTGCTCATAGTACATGATTGCTTGTCATATATTGCATGAATTTCTTGAGATACATCTTATTTTGCACTTATTATTGGCATATAGTTACCTTGTTTCTTGAACATACTTACATATAATTTCTTGATCATATATATTCTTGGAGACTTCACAATGAGGTAATGATGCCATCTAGTTATGATTAGATCATATACATTGCACTTGCACTAGGTCATTGACACTTAGTGAATCCCTAACCTAGGGCATATCTTTTGCTTTTTCAACTAGGATATTAATGATTACCTCTCTTGTTCATATACATGGGTAATTATGTGCTAGTGGGTTTCTTGTTTTTATATATACTTGCATCAATTGGCACACCTTTTACTTCTATTTCATATCATATATTCCTTAACCTGGTGAGTATAATAATTTATCTAAATTTACCCAAGTTAAGAAATATATTATTCATGTCTCTTTTATGTTCTTTGTTATTTGAAAGTTTTCAATAATCACTCATTTCTCCAAGATAAAGGATATACACCAATTTCTCTTGTAGATATTTTACATATATTCTTTTGATCATGCTTGACATATAGTTATCTTGTTTCCTGAATATACTTACATTTTGCTACATGATCATATATATTCTCAAGGTATTCACAATGAGGGAATCATGACATATATTTAGGATTAGCTCATATGCATTGCACTTGCACTAGGTCACTAACACTTAGTGAATTCCCAAACTAGGACATATCTTTTTTTTCCACAAAGATGTTAATGGCTACCTTTGTTGTTCACATACATGGGTAATTTTGTGCTAGTCAAATTATTGTTTTACATATACTTACATTTGTTAGCACACCTCTTACTTCTGTTTCATATCATATATTCATTGGCCTTGTGAGTATAATAATTCATCTAAATTTATCTAATTTAAGAAATATACTCTTCATATCCCTTGCATATCCTTTGTCCTTTGAAAGTTTCCAATAATCAATCATTTATACAAGATAAAGGATATACACCAATTTATTTTACACATATTTTACATATCTTCTTTTGATCATGCTTGACATATAGTTACCATGCTTCTTGAACATACTTACATCTGACTGCTTGATCATATATATTCTTGGGGACTTTGCAATGAGGTAATGATGAAATCTAGTTAGGATTAGCTCATATGCATTGCACTTGCACTAGGTCACTAACACTTAGTGAATTCCCAACCTAGGGCATATATTTTTCTTTTATCACAAATATGCTAATGGCTACCTCTCTTACTCATATACATGGGCAATCTTGCACTAGTGGATTTCTTATTTTACACACACTGGCATCTGTTAGCACACATTTTACTTCTCTTTCATATCATATATTTGTTGACCTTGTGAGTATAATAATTCATCTAAATTTCCCCAAGTCAAGGAATATACTCTTCATCTCTCTTGTATATCATTTTTCCTTTGAAATTTTCCAATAATCAATCATTTATCCAATACAAAGGATATACACAAATTTATATTGTACATCCTTTATATATCTTCTTTTGATCGTGCTTGACATATAGTTATCTTGTTTATTGAACATACTTATGTCAAACTACTTTATGATATATATCCTTAGGGATTTTACACTGAGGCAATAATAAAATCTAGTTAGGATTAGCTCATATGCATTACACTTGCACTAGGTCACTGATACTTAGTGAATTCCCAACCTAGGGTATATCATTTTATTTTCCCATTGATATTCTAATGGCTATATCTCTTATTCATATACATGGATAATTATGTTCTAGTGGGAATCTTGTTTTACATATCTTATTTTGATCTATTTCATATATTCATCTGTTAGCACACATCTTACTTTCTTCTATTTCATATATTCATTGACTTTGTGAGTATAATTATTCATCTAAATTTCCTCAAGTCAAAGAATATACTCTTCATATATCTTGTATATTTTTTGTCCTTTGAAAGTTTCCAATAATAAATCATTTATCCAAGATAAAGGATATACACTAATTTATCTTGCACATATTTTACATATATTATTTTGATCATGCTTATATTATTGATTTTTTGGTTGTCAAGGGATACTCGTAGATAGGATAGATACCACATGGATACCATTTATGGAATTCATATGACCACTAGTTATTTTGTGAATCTGTCTTGGCAATAAAAATATCAATATGAATAATTTATTATTATGATTTCTATGTCTTTCATATATTTTATATATCTTGCTTGTATCTATCACATGCACACACACACTCTTGATTTTATCAAATCACTTATATTATTATGAGCTCTACACCCCTATTGACTAACACTTATTTTTACCATCCATGAGAACTACACCCTTACAAGATAGATTCATGGCTATTAATGAGTACCACAATAATAGAAGGTATCACTCCATTATTAATCATTTATGAGCACACATACTTATTGGGTATCACTCCATATTTGGTCACTAGTAAGCAGACACCCATAGTGGGTATCACTCCATCCTTTGGTCACTAGAAAGCACACGCTCATTTAAGGTATCACTCCACCATATTATTACCATCAATGATCTCACACCCTTGCATTATAGCTTTGTGGCTATTCGTAAGCAACACGCCTATAACACGTATCACTTCATAATCAATAATTTACGAGCATACATCCTTACTAGATTTTTCTCAATCCTTGTTCCTTGGTCATTCATATTTTTCTTGGACTTATTTCTATTTGGTTGCATTTATTTCTCTTGTCCTATTGTGATTCAAATAGCCTAATCTAATATTTATTTATTTGAACTTTTTGTAAGCTTTTTCATTCTTCTTCTATATTCTTCTCCTCACCTATATTTTATTTTATTCTATCACTTTTTATTTAATCAAATTTTCTTATCTAAATATAATGATCTTATCATCATACATAATTTAATATTAATTCCTTCATACATGCATAGTATATTAACAATTACAAATAATAAACACATAATAATAACAAAGCAGCTATATATTATTATCCAAAAGTAGATAGTACATGTAAGTAACTAGCTTGGTGTACCACTATCAATACACTCAACCATCCCATAGCCCAGGGAAGCATACCAAATTAAAAATTGGCATGACATCTTGATCCATCTATGACATAGACTCTCTTGCATTGCTTGATAATGATGACCCCAAAGGAGGCATGTTCATGGATCATGATATGGTCCATGTTTGGTACTAATATATACTATGAAACCATAGTTAGGATTATGGAGGCATCCTCTAATCTATTGGAATGGACTAAAATTATACCATCTAGTAGAAGGTTTCCCTCTATACCAATGCCTATAATACCTCCCTCACCCTCTACAACTCCTCTAGTAGTAGTAGTCAAACTACTTGATCCTATTCACCACTAGTAATGATATCCATCCACTCTATGTGGTATTGTTGCCTATAATGATCCAATCAATCCATATCTCCTCAAAGACACTTTACCTCAAATCAAGCATGTTGTCATTCTTGTTCTACCCTAGCTAGCTCTTTCATGAGGTGTTATTCCTATGCTATCATTGTATCACTATTTGTAATGGATTTGTCTCACTTTGTGAGGATGTCATCCTTCATACCCAATATTTCCTCTAGCCTCTTGGCATTATCCTCTTAGAGTAGGTCCATATCCCTCTACATATGGATCATATTAGGCTAAAATACCTTTACCTCCCTCATCAAGTCATCTTGACCTATTGTGCCAATTGGCCTTACTTCTATGGTAGTGGGGAAACTCTTACTATCTAGCTTGGCCTAGCCTCTATAGCAATGTGGGTAACTCTTGTTGTCCCCTCTTTGCTTATTCCTAGGATCATGATGACTATCCTACTAATCATCACCATCTCCACCCTAAACTCCACCTACCTCTACCTAGGCTTACTATATCCTTTCTATTGTCACTTGAATATCTATAGGGTGGCATCGCATATGGTTACATACATACCTTGATTCATAATTTTTTACTTTGAATATGAATCAATGGTGAGATCCTCAAGGGTATGATACTCATGTAACATCATACATCCAAAATTAGGTCAACATAGAGAATTATCAATATCGTCCTCTACAAACCTGGCTATATCAAGGTCCTTGTTAGGATATCAGTATTAAAAATAAGCATAGTCACACAAAATATGGAAAAATAACATAAATATATAAAATAATTCAATAACACTATGCATAAATTAAATGCAGAAATGGAACAATCTCACAATAACACAAAATCATGGGCCTCTTCGAGGGGGCAACCTCCTTCAATATTTCATTAGCTTCCAAAAAGATGAATTCATACATGGCTTCATATATTTTAAATAAAACCTTCATGCAACCCTACCTAAAGGCTCAAGAGTTGGATTATATGCAAAATGGCACTCGAGCTATAATCTCCTACCTACCATCGGTTACAATCTTGATAAAAAATGGTTACATGAGATGGTGCGACTTGGCTAGGAATCCCACTTGCCACATACATTAAAAAGTGTTACAAAATAATATCATAATGGGATCCCCCACATTGGAAGTGGGTCATTACATAAGTAAATGATAATTACAAAATAGCGTTAGGATAGGATCCTAACATGTCCTTCCCCTTCGAAAAGCTTTATCCTCAAATCTGAAAATGAGGGGACTGGTGCTGGAGCTAATGTAGAGACTCCCATGTAGCATCTTCTGGTTGGAGCCCATGCCACTAAACAAGAACTTCTATGATGGTACAATTGTAGAAAGTATAGGTTCGACAATTCAAAAATTATTCAGGTTCGAGTAATATGGACCCTTATTCATACAATTCTAGTAATACTGACTGAAGTTGTACCTATGTGCCCATAACTTTTTTGAGATAGGAAACATGGGAAACATGATGGATCTTGGATATGGGTGGAAGGGCCAATTTGTAAGCAATGGAACCAATCCATTGAATAACTTGGTAGGGTCCATAGTATTTTGGAGAAAGTTTTTAGAACTGGTAGAGTTTTAGGGATGATTATTTGTACGATTGCAATTGAAGGAAGACCATATCACGCACATCAAAA
Organism: Wollemia nobilis; assembly: GCA_028583015.1. NCBI lineage: Eukaryota > Viridiplantae > Streptophyta > Pinopsida > Araucariales > Araucariaceae > Wollemia > Wollemia nobilis. The sequence continues at coordinate 5,486,859 of JAQPPZ010015929.1, forward strand.
ATACACTCAAAATGATGCTAGTTAGCCTGTTGTCACGTTTGCTTCTAGGCCATGTCCAGATTTAAATTTAGTTGGTGAAGAACGTCGATATGTTGGTTGAGAGTAGTATCAAATGCCTGGACCTTGGAACTTCCTGGGATGCATGAAGAAGGCGTGAGTGGAGGGCACCCATAAAAAACATCAAAATGGGTGATTTTTGTGGCTATATTATTGAAGTGTTGTACCACTACTCAACCAAAGGAAGCCACCTCACCCATTGAGTAGGATGATTTGATGCAAAGAAATGAAGATAGGTCCCCAGATATTTGTTGACAATCTCATTTTAACCATCCGTTTATGGATGATAGGCTGAACTCATTTTGAGATGAGTTTCCTATAACTTAAATAATTCTTGCCAGAAATGACTAGTGAAGGTTGGGTCTCGATCCAACACAATGGAGGTGGGCATACCATGAAGGCAAAAAATATAATCAAGAAATATTTGGGCAATGGTGGAGGCTGTGTAAGGGTGGCCAAGGGAACACAAATAAGCTAATTCGAAAGGTGATCCACTACCACGAGAATAACAGAATTACCACCATATTTAGGTAACCCTTCTATACAATCCATGGAAATGTTAGTACAAACTTGATCTGGAATGGGTAAGGTTGAAGAGTACCTAGAGAACGTACTGTTTCAAATTTCATCCGTTGGCAGGTATCACAAGCTATGACAAAATCATGGATGTCCTGTTTCATACTTTTACAGAAGAATGTGTGCTTGAGGCATTCATATATTTTAAGAAATGCAAAATGGCTTGCAGAGGGAGAAGTATGTAGTTCATTCATGAAAATCTCACAGAGTGGGGATGTGCAAGGAATAACAAGGCATTGGTGATAATGCAAGTCATGACCATCCTAATTGTAGCCTACGAATGAAGTAGGATCATCATAGAGCAAATCCACCAAAGCTTTCAAACTTGTATCTTGAAGTACCTCCTATCGTAAGGAATCTATCTATTGAGGGATAGGTGAGGAAATGACACATAACATACTAAGGACCTAAAATTGGTGAGAGAGAGCATTAGCCACAAGATTCTATTTGCCTTTTTTATAGGTGATATCGTAATCATATCCCCTAAGTTTAGAAACCAATATTTGTTGTTATGGGGTAGCAAACCATTATTCCAAGAAGTATTTGAGACTCTTATGGTCTATTTTAATGGAGAAATGGTGCCCAATGAGATATGGTCACCAATGGGTTATGACATGTAAGATGGTCAACATCTCCTTGGCATATGTAGATTTTTCCAAGTTACGATCAAAGAGTGCCTTACTAGTGAAAGTCAAGGGTCTACCTTCCTGCATCAACACTACCCTAATGCCATGACCGAAAGAATCACTTTCAATGAAAAAAGGCTTGGAAAAATTTGTCATGGCTAAAAATAGTGTTGTGGTCATAGCATACTTCAATTCAAGGAAGGCTTGGTCAGTAGGCCCCATCCAAGTAAAATAGTCCTTTAACATGGATGTGAGGAGGCTACTATTTTACCATAATTATAAATAAATTTGGGGTGGTAACCTGTAAGACCTAATAATCCCCAAATTCCCTTGAGAGTGCGAGGTTTTGGCCAGTCCTGAACTGCCTGAATCTTCTTGGGGTTGACCTTGATGCCCTATTTGGAGACAATCTGTCCTATATACTCCACTTTATTTAGACAAAAGGAAAACTTGGACTGCATAGAAAAAAATTGATGTTGTGCCAACAATTGTAATGTTTGATCCACATGGATAAGGTGTTCTTCCCACGAATGGCTATAAACCAATATATCATCAAAGAAAACCAGGATGAACTTTCATAAGAGAGGGCAAAAGATGTTGTTCATAAAACTCTAAAATGTGGAAGGATAATTTTTTAGACCAAATGGCATTACCAATAACTCATAGTGACCTTCAAGAGTATGAAATGCAGTTTTTGCGATATCCTCATCCTTGAGCCTAATTTTATGGTAGCCATAATGAAGGTATAACTTGGAGAAGTACATAGCTCCATGTAATTCATTAAACATTTCGTCCAGTACCGAAATGGGGAATTTATACTTTATGGTATTTTTTTTGAGCTCACGATAGTCTATACATAATTGCCATGTGCCATCCTTCTTGTGAACTAGTAATACTAGAGAAGAGTAAGGGCTGGTACTCAGTCGAATGACACCATCTTTGAGAAATTCTTGTATCATATGCTCAATTTCAAACCTGAGAGCATGAGGATACCAATATGGTCTGATATTAGGTGGTGCATTATCTAGTAGTAGTTGAATAACATGGTCATGTGAGCAATGAGGTGGTAGGGTAGTTGGTTCTAAAAAAATGACATCGTACGTGATAAAAAAAAATTGCAAATCTACTAGAATTTGATCCACTATGGAAGTGCTTGGTTGAATTGAAAATATTTATCCAATGACCCCACGAGATGATTTTTTCAACAATTTCTCCATACGATTGGAACTGACAATTTGGGAAGGGCCTATTTTGGCACCATGAAGGATGTGTGTTTGTCCATGTTGTGAAAACTATATCCATAGTTCTGCAAAGTTCTAGTTGATAGTACCTAAGGTGCTCAACCATTGGGATCCCAACACAATGTCACATCCTCTCAATTGGAGGGCAAACAAGTCTTGCTTGAGTTCATAATCCCCCATATTTATTTTAAACATTATGATATTTAACTTTACAAGGTAAAGTGCCTTCATTTGCCACCATGACTTCAAAGGAATTGCATGTGTATATAGTAATTGGCCTACTTAGCAACTCGAGTATCAATGAAGTTGTGTGTATTGCCTGAATCAATAAGAATAGTAAGGCATTGACCTTTGAAAAACCTGCAACTCTCATGGTTTGTGGAGTGGTAACCCCGACAAGAGCATGTACGTAAATGTTTGCTTGAGGGTCTTGGGTTTCCTCTTCCTGTTGATTTTGTGCTTTAGCTATGTCACTCTCCTCATAACTATGGTTACTGCTATCGGGTTCCTCTACATCTATTAAGAACAATCTCTTATTTGCACATTTATGCCCCTTTACAAATTTTTTGTCATAATTATAACATAGCCCTTGGGCGCGATGCACATCCATTTGAGTTGTAGTTAGTTAATTAGGATAAGGAGGTTTATTATTAATATTATTTTAGAATTAAGGAGGAAATGGAGGTCGAGCTTGAGAAAATTGCGATGTCTACTGTTGAGCTGAGAGTTTAGATTCGGCCAATCAGACCAAACTAATAGCCTCCATCATGGTTTGTGGTTTAAACATCTTGAATTTAGCTTGGATATCATCTTTCAACCCACTCACAAAATAAATTATAAAAAATCCCTCATTCAATCCCCTTTTTTTATTGGCCAATTTCTCAAAATGTGTCTGGTAATCACGAACTATGGTAGTTTGTTTTAGCTTTGTCAATGCTCCTATAAAATATTTATAGTCATTAGGGCCAAATCGGGTGAGTATTTAGGACTCAAAGTCCTCCCAAGATAGATCAGGGGTAGTGGCTCATAGCCATTGGAACCAATGTAAGGCTTCATATTCTAAGTTGAAAGAAGCCATCTGAACCCGATGATATATAAGGACATTATGGAGTCTAAAGAACTAATCAACCCGACATAACCACTCATCGACATCCATTCCATTGAACTTAGGAAAATTTAATTTAGGTATTTTTAAGATTGAATAATGATCATAGTGAGTGTCTTAGGTCCCCCTTCTTTGACCTCATTTAGAGTTTTCAGCTTGGTTTTTAGATGTGAGAGTATCTTGCGATTGTGTCTCCACCGTTGTAAGTTGATTTTCTAAGAAAATTCTAGTGGTATCTTGATCTGTTCGAAGCTCTTGAATCTCTTCTCATATGGTGTGGTTTGTAGTGGTCAAGTAGTCAATGGATTTTAGCATCTCAGCCAACATTGTGGCAATTTTGAACTCCTTTTGTCCACGAGTACTGCTCACCATTGTGAGCCCTCTTTTACTCAGTTACTAAAAATAAATGTGGGATTTAGGAGTTACTATTTTTAGTAAGGAACCAAAATTTAATTTGTGAAATAATTTACAACATTGATATTAGGATAGGGTCCACTTCGATGGTTGTTTTATCTGAGCACTCACTGAGGAGATATACTAAATTTCTTGACTTTTTGTGATCTCCTGTTGGCTACAAATCAATGTCAAGGTAATTTCTTCCCCTTAGAATTAAAATTTCACTAGTGAGTCCTAGAGGGTCTTTGGTGCAGAATAACTAGTAGCTTCTATTCCCAAAAATTTGGATCAATTTAATTGATCATTGAAAAGTTATGGCCTTAGCAAGAAAAATAAAAAATTGCTATTTTTGGAAATTCGGTGCAAAATTTTACCAGGGACTGCCAAGGACAATTTTATCTTGAACAAAGTGTAGAATTATATGTTAAATTTTGGAGTCAATATAAGCTCTATGTGAAGAGACATCCCTATGTTTTTTTTTTTATAGTGTTGTCGATTTCTTATTTAGAGTTATAGTTCAAAATTTGGGACCTAGGATCAACTATCTCTGACATGTAGACTCCACCCTGAGCACCCTGTCACTATCCTATTCCTTTCTCAGTCACTTGTATTGCGATTACTAACACAGTTCATGTCATTGAACTTGTGGATTATCTGATATTCATAGGATTGTTTCTGACACTAGCCTATAATTTTGGACTGTTATAGAGGGCTATTACTGTCGACCTGTCTATCTCTGTTACTGATCATACTATTTTTATCACTATTCTGACTATTCTATTTTTGACCACAGGCTATTACAGACACTTGCAAGATCTATCCTGACTGTTGGTGCATGCATGTTTGTTTTCTGTGATAAGGAATGCCTTCTTCGTATGCTCACTTTTATCGTTGTGAATATAGGTTAACAAAACATGGATGACTATGATTTTTAGGTGGAAGTTATTATTTGTAGAACTATGGTATGCTAAACAAGGGAGTATGTAATATCCACAAGACCTTTGTTATACCGCAGTAATAAACAATAGTTCTTGAACCAATATTTTAGGCCACTACCCAAGGAGGATTCCACACATACCCTTTTGCACACTATCTGTCTCTTTGACAGTACGAGAGGGTTATCGTCTGAGATGCTATGTCCCACGGGCTATGGATAATACAAGATCAAAAATATTCCTAATGGATAAAATTTTTCTTAAACCTATATTGTCTCTCGATACACTCGAAGATGCATGGGATCTCAAGTTCATGCGCGAGTGTTGTTTAAAGCCTGAGTATTGGAGCCTGATCTCCCCTCACTTCACTAGACACTTTATGGGCTATCTAGCTTAGCCAATAATGACAACTCCTTAATGATATTTTAAAATCCCCAACACAAGGTTTCTAACCTACACAACTATTAAAACAGAAACTATATTGTTTTTGTGTTTTTTGGAAATTTGGTAAAAAAAAGACTATTTTTTTGGATTTTTTAATAAGAAAAAACAAAAACAAAATAACACACAGAACTTTATACCTAATAGGTGGAATGGCTAGAAAAAATCATCTCATTTACTATAGAACTTGGCCTTGGAAAGTGCTCTAATACCACTTGTTAGGATTTCACTGTTAAAAATAAGCACACTCACAAAATATGGAAAAATAACACAAATACATCAAATAATTCAATAAAACTATGAAGAAATTAAATGCAAAAATGGAAAAATCTCACAATAACACAAAATCGTGGGCCTCTTCGAGGGGGCAACCTCCTTCAATATTTCATTAGCTTGCAAAAATATGAATTCGTACATGTCTTCATATATTTTAAAGAAAAACTTCATGCAACCCTACCTAAAGACTCAAGAGTTCGCTTACATGCAAAATGCCACTCGAGCTAGAATCTCATGCCTACCATCAATTACAATCTTGATAAAAAATGGTTACGGTTCAAGTGAAATGACAACAAATTAAATAATGATCACGGAGTGTTTACTATATTTCATATGAAATATGTAGAATGTAAAGTTTAATAAACATTCTATAACTACCATTAGTGATGTTAAATTATTAATTAAATACTTTAAAAACAACATATGAGTAGTATCATGAAATTTTTAAGTTATAAATTGTAGGCTAGTGAAATAATTATAGTCAAAATCATTTAAAGTGAGAATTCATAGTCTAAGTCATCACGTATCAAAGATGTAATCCTAAATTTGCTAATTATTCCTTCTTGAAGTTTTATTGATATTAGGGTGCATGAGTGAGGCTATATTCTAGAGATTTTAAGACATATAAAAGTGATTCCAACATAATTTTTAATGTCCCAATATCTTTATATACTACCTCACTTTGGCAGAGTTTTCTTTCTATAACTATCTATGTGATTTATTGTTTGAGTGTCTAGCGTAATTTAAATTGCGGATATATCAAATATTTACAACTATGATCATGTTATATAGATATGGTTTTATATTTTAACACAAGTCTTATAAATTGCTCATAATTGATTAAATCAAACTTTTTATTATCATTGCATACATGTTTCAATTTAATTTTTAAAAAGAATCATCATTTGGTTTGTGTTACTTATTATATAAGATATAATTATATTACAGCAAATCAACTTGAAAATATAATTAATCAATGAAAAGAATTTACTATTTGATTTCTACTATATCTCTTCAATTATATCTATTGTATCTGTCACTTACTACCACCAAAAAAATTGTACATTAAATTTTAAATACATACAAAAATCCTTATGATTGAAAGGAATGATGTTACGAATAAATATAAATATAAATATAAAATATATATATATATATATATATATATATATATATATATATATATATATATATATATATATATATATATATATACTTTTTCCACGTGTTGAACGTTCATCATGAAGAAACCTGTAAATTTACAAGGATGGGAAAAGAAACAAATAAAAAAAGGGAATGATGCATGCGAGGTGAGTGGTGGCAAGAGTGGAGGTATGGTACACCCTGCCAGTGAGAGGACAACTAGGGCTAGGTGAGGATAAGAAAAGTGAGGAAGAACTAGGGTTCGACAGAAATAAGAAGAGTGAATGTCGGTTGGACTGAAATAAGAGGAGTGAATGTTGATTGGATAGAGGAAAGAGGAATGAATGCAAGAGGGAAGGATGTAGGAGGGACTAGAGCAGAAGGAGGAATTAGACAAACAGGTTAATACCTATCTTTCTCCTTCATTTTTTGAAATGGTGTTTGAAAACTTTCTTACTATTGTATTTTTTTTGTTTAACTAAAGCCTACGTATTTTAGACACCCTGAACCTGCGGTGCTTATTTTAATTCTTACCACTATAGTTTCTTCATCTAAAAAATGTTATGATTAGTGTTGTGGCTTCTCTATTCAAAATTGGTGATATTATTGTTAATATAGTTGTTTTTGAATATATATCACTGTATATTTAGTCAACTAGATATGTTAAAATCCATGTTGTAATTTCTTTGTTCAAAAATGGTGATAAGTATTATGGTGGGTTCCCTTTTGTAAAGGTTGATATAAATGTATACCATTATAACTTCATTTATTTGGAGTGATAACGTTATTGTCGTAGTCCCTTTATTTTGGAAATATCAATGTTATTGTGGTGGCTTTACTTGAATGTGTTGATCCTTGTGCTATAGTTTTTTATAAATAAAATAGGAGACATCAACCTTAATATTATGTTATTATAACCCTCTTTGGAGGATTTTCTATTACACTTCTAGATTGCCTTATTTCATTGTCTGGACGTAACAGTTCTATATCATTTATTTAAGGAGTTTTTCTTTAGCCCCCGTCACCGTAGCACATTTAGTAGGGTGAGGAGTCTTGTTTTTGATCATTGTTGTAACATATTTTGTGTAGGCAAAAGGATAAAATAAATGAGTTTACTGTTATCCTTTCACATCTAGAGTAGCGTCTGAGGTAACCCTCCTTACTTCCCTCCAAAATTTCATAGTTTCTTGTTTAACCGCAATCTAAAAATTTATCGGTTGTTGTCGTGGTTTGTCACCCCACACTTGATTTTAGTAAAATAATTTTTTTTTCTAGCTAAGGTTTCTTTATTTTAATTACTGAGCGAGGGGTCCCATTGTGGAGCAGCTACAATGATGCCACTATGGAGCATCCACGAGATCATTGGAGCACGGGCCTTGATTATGGCCCACCCTAACCTACCATATATTTTCCCCACTGCCTTCATACAATTTGGCATAACATCACCGTGCTCAAAGGAGAGCCTTAGTGGTCATGGAGGTATGACACTAGGGGTAAGCTTCAAATACCCTAGTACCTGTATTATGTTTCAACCATACGCGTTGGGCACGCTTGGCAAGATGATTCACTCTAGAAACTCCATAATGACACCTTGGCCCACTCTCCTGGTTGACTTAGCGTAGTTGGATTGGTTGATATGTTTTTATTGGTTTGACCCTGGAGGGTCTGTCCATTGATTAAGCATCCTTTTAACGGTAACTTGGTACTCCTTATTAATTTACAATAGTTATATATTGGAAATGGTTTCCCATTATTAATTTACAATGGTTATATATCGGAAATGGTTTCAAATGATTTAGAATTGATGTTAATAAAATATGATTTAGAGTAGTTCAATTTGATTTATGTGGGTTTTTTTATTTATGTGTTGTTGGTGTTGTTGATTTTTGATTTGGAGTTAGAGTTCAAAATATGGGACCTGGGATCAACTGTATCTAACTTGTAGACTACACCTTGACCACCCTGTTAATATCCTATTCCTTCCTGTCTCACCTATATTGCAGTTACTAACACGGTCCCTATCATTAACTTTGGGGATTCTCTGACTTTGACAAGACTACTTCTGACACTAGAAGTCTATAATTCTAGACTGTTATAGAGGGTTGTTACTGTCGACCTATCTATATATGTTACTGAATAGACTATTTCTATCATAGTCTTGCCTATTTTCTTTTTGACCACAAGTTGTTGTAGACACTTGCAAGATCTGTCTTGACTGTTGGTGAATGTAAGTTTGTTTTCTATGATAAGGAACACCTTCTCTGTATTCTCACTTTTGGGGTTATGAATGCAGGTTAACATAATAGGGATGGTGTGGATTTGCAAGTGGAAGTTATTGCTTTTAGAACTAGGGTATGCTAAGAAAGGGACCATGTAATACCCATATGCCCTCTTTTATACCGCAGTAATAAAAAATATTGCTCAAACAAATAATTTAGGCCACTGCCCAAGGAGGATTCCACACGTACCCTTGAGCACACTATCTTCCTCTCTGATAGTATGAGAGGGTGATCATCAGGCATGTTGTGTCCCATGGAATATGGATAATACAAGGCCAAAAATTTTCCTAATGGATAAAATTTTGTTTAAACCTAGATTGTATCTTGATACACTCGAAGATGCATGGGAGCTCAAGTCCGTGTGCGAGTGTTGTTTAAATCCTGGGCATTGGATCCTAATCTCCCCTCACTTCAATAAATGCTTTATGGGCTATCTAGCTTAGCCAATAATGATATCTCCTTAATGATATTTTAAAACCCTCGACACAAGATTTCTAACCTACATAACTATTAAAACATAAACTATAATTTTTTTGTGTTTTTTGGATTTTTGGTAAAAAAAAAAGACTGTATTTTTTTGGATTTTTTAATAAGAAAAAATAGAAAAAAAAAACACAAAAAATTATCCCTAGGCAGAATGGCTAGAAAAATTCATCTTAGGTGTAGCAGAACTCAGACCTGGAAAGTGCTCTGATACCACTTGTTAGGATCTCACTGTTAAAAATAAGCACACTCATACAAAATATGGAAAAGAAACACAAATACATAAAATAATTCAATAACACTATGCATAAATTAAATGCAAAAATGGAACAATCTCACAATAACATAGAATCGTAGGCCTCTTCGAGGGGGCAACCTCCTTAAATATTTCATTAGGTTGCAAAAAGATGAATTCCGACATAGCTTCATATCTTTTAAAGAAAAAATTCATGCAACCCTATCTAAAGGCTCAAGAGTTGGCTTGCATGCAAAATGCCACTCAGCTAGAATCTCCTACTTACCATTGGTTACAATACTAATAAAAAAATAGTTACATTTCAAATGAAATGATAAAAAATTAAATAATGAGTGTCTAGCATAATGAGTGCTATAAATATATATGTGATTTAATGTTTGAGTGTCTAGCATAATTTACATTGTGGATATATCAAATATTTGCAACTATGATCATGTTATATAGATATGGTTTTATATTTTAACACAAGTCTTACAGATTGCTCATAATTGATAAAATAAAACTTTTTATTATCATTACATACATGTTTCAATTTAATTTTTAAGAAGAATCACCATTTGGTTTGTGTTACTTATTATATAAGATATAATTATATTATAGCAAATCAACCTGAAAAGCTAATTAATCAATGAAAATAATTTACTATTTGATTTCTACTATATCTCTTTGCTTCTATCCATAGTATCTGCCACTTACTACCACCAAAAATATTTGTACTTTAAATTTTAAATATGTACAAAAATCCTTATGATTGAAAGGAATGATGTTGCTAATAAATAAATAAATAAATAAATATATATATATATATATATATATATATATATATATATATATATATATATATATATATATATATATATATATATATATAATTTTTCCACGTGTTGACCATTCATCATGAAGAAACTTGCAAATTTACAAGAATGGGAAAAGAAACAAATAAAAAAGGTAATGATGCATGCAAGGTGGGTGGCGACAATAGTGGAGGTATGGTACACCCTACCAATGAGAGGATAATAAGGGCTAGCTGAGGATAAGAAATGGGAGGAAGAACTAGGGTTCGACAAAAATAAGTTGGACTGAAATAAGAGGAGTGAATGCTGATTGGATAAAGGAAAGAGGAATGAATGTAGGAGGGAAGGACGTAGGATGGACCATAGCAGAAGGAGGAATCAGACAGACAAGTTAATACCTATATTTCTCCTTCATTTTTTGAAATGGTGTTTGAAAACTTGCTTACTACTGTATTCTTTTTGTTGGACTGAAGCCTACATATTTTAGACACCCTGAACCTGCGGTGCTTAATTCAATTATTACCACTATGCTTTCTTCATCTAAAAAACATTATCATTAGTGTTGTAGCTTCTCTGTTCAAAATTGGTGATATTATTGTTATTGTAGTTCTTTCTGAATATATATGTGTGTGTGTGTGTGTGTGTGTGTGTGTGTGTGTGTGTGTGTTAGGACTAAAAAATAAGGCACACTTTATTTACAAGTTATCTTACAATATATAAGCATCGAGCTTAGGAGGGAGATATGACAAGTGTCATAAGCTCCACTCCAAGTGTCTTTCAGAAGACACCACTCCAACTCAATTGAAGACAGGGACAAGTGGCAAAAGATAAATGTCAACCTATCAATTATAGGCATAGTGCACATTATAACAATAATAATATTCTAACATTCCCCCTTAATGTGCACTATCCTAAAAAGATAAATCAACATTAGATAACATTCCCCCTTAATGTTGACTTCTTTTACATAGATATAGCAAATTGCTAAACTGAGAAAACTTGTCTTTCCCAAGTGACTTGGTGAAGATGTCTGCCACTTGATATTGAGTTGGTACATACTCCATGTGTATAATGTCTTATTGGACCTTTTATCTAATGAAGTGATGATGGATCTCAATGTGCTTTGTTCTAGCATGGAAAACTAGATTCTTGGTCATCTTGATGGTACTTTGATTGTCACAATATATATATGTTGGACCAAGCATGAATAGACCAATATCCTGAATTAATTGCCTCAAACATATTGCCTCCTTAGTTGCCTCAACTGATGCTCTATATTCTAATTCTACTAAAGATAGTGAAACTGTGTTTTGCTTCTTTGTGCTCCATGAAATAGAGCCTTGGCCTAAATGAAAGCAATATCTTGATGTAGATCTTCTATATTTAGGACAACTGGCCCAATATGAATCTGTGTATCCAATCAAAGAAAATTTATCACATGATTTATAGTTAAGGCCATGATGAGGTGTGGCCTTTAGGAATCTCACAATCCTCTTAGCTGCTATCCAATGTCTCTTCTTAGGATCCTACATGAATATGGAAATAAGGCCAACTAAATAGCAAATATCTGGTCTAGTTGAAGTTAAGTAGATCAAACTTCCAACTAGTTGCCTATAAAGTGTACCATCAACCCTTTCTTCTTCATCATTATTTACCAATTTCAATCTAGTTTCCATGGGAGTTAGAGAGGGCTTACACTCCTCCATGTGAAACCTCTCCAAAATATACTGAATGTACTTAGCCTATGAGATAAAAATCTTACTAGGCTATTGCCATACCTCTATTCCTAAGCAATAGTGGAGGAGGCCTAAATATTTCATCTCAAAGTTCTTGCATAAGTCCTCCTTGAGCAACCTTATTCCTTCTATGTCATCACCTGTAATTAGAAGATCATCCACATACAATGTAACCAAAGTGATGTGGTTCCTCCAATGTTTCACATAGAGAGTAGATTCTGCTATAGATCTGGTGAAACCAAGGTTGAGAAAATAGGAGTCAATATTTGCATACCAAGCTCGGGGTGCTTGCTTCAAACCATATAGAGATTTCTTTAATTTGACGACTTTGTTGTTTTGGTCTTCAACTGTGTACCCTGGTGATTGTTTCACACATACTTCCTCCTTCAAATGACCATTGAGAAATGCACTTTTGACATCCATTTGATATATTGGCTAATGTTTTTGAGCTGCCATAGAAATAATTGTCCTGATTGTAGTCATCTTAACCACAGGAGCAAAGGTCTCCTCATAATCAATTCCTTCTTGTTTCTTATAGCCTTGAGCTACTAGGCGAGCCTTGTAGCGATCTAGTGAGCCATCTGCTTTATATTTTGATTTGTATACCCATTTTGTGCCAATGGTATATTTTCCTTTGGGTAAATCAACTAACTCCCAAGTGCGATTTTTTTCAATGGAATCTAATTCTTGATCCATGGCATGAACCCATTTAGGATCACCAAGTGCTTCTTTGACATTAAAAGGTTAAGGTTGGCTAAGGAATTTGGCCATTAGGGCATAATTTACTTGGTGTCTTAAGGTTGAAGGCCTTTTACCTATATAGGTGGGAAAATGATTTTGGGCTTCATCTATTGTGGCTTTAACCCACTTGGGTAAAGGATTGGATGATGTTACTTGATCATTAGGAGGAGGATATGGAGGACATGGATCATTTGTAGGAAGTTCTTCTTGTGGATGAATTTCTTGATTTATGAGTGAAGGAGAAGGAGTAGATGATATTGTATGCATGAATGGAGCAACTATTTCATTAGTTATTTCTAAAGTGGGGGCCTTAGGAGGATTAGATGGGGGATACTCATGAAAGGTAAAATCCCTAGATAAAATGATTTTCTTGTAAATAGGTTCATATAATTTATATGCATTGGCACTATCACTATAGCCAACAAAGATGCATTTTTGGCTCTTATCATCAAACTTCTTCCTTTTATTATGAGAAATATGAGCATAGGCATCACATCCAAAGATTCTCAAATGGCCCACATAGGGCATCCTTCCACTCCATGCTTCTTCAGGTGTTCTTTCATGTAAGGCCTTTGTGTATGACCTATTAGTCAAGTATGCAATAGTAAGAACAACTTCTTCCCAAAATGAGTTAGGTAATATAGCAGCATGTAACATTTATTTTGCCCTATTTGTGATTGTTTGATTCATCCTCTCAGCAAATCCATTTTTTTGTAGGATATAAGGGATTGTGAATTGCCTCCTTATCCCATGATACTTACAAAAATTAAAGAATTCATTGGAGACATATTCTCCACCATTATCTGATCTTAAGGTGGAGATTTGATAGCCACTTTCTCTTTCAACAAGTGCGATGAATTCTTTGAACTTATCAAGGGATTGCCACTTATATTGAATTAGGTAGATCCATACCTTTCTACTGTAATCATCAATGAAAGTGATGTAGTATTTAGCCCCAAGTATAAGATTGAACAGGACATTGGCCCACAAATGTCTGAATGAATCAATTGCAAAGGTCTATTGGCTCTCCATGCATTTCCTATTTCAAATGGTTGCCTATGGTGTTTGGCTATTACACATGGCTCACAAAAACATTTTGACTCCTTAAGATGTGGAAGTCCTTTAACTAATCCTTTTGTAGCCATCATTTGAAGATTATTAAAATTTAAATGTCCCAATATTTCATGCCACATGTACTCCATAGAGAAAGTTGTTGTATGCAAAGATGTTTGTGTTACAGATTTTGTAAGGAGGTAGTAAACACCATACTTTTTCACTCCCATGGCCTTGACATTGCCATTGGGTTCCTTTATGTAGCATTTTTATTTTTAAAAATAGACACTATAGCCCTTATCTATAAGTTGTCCAATAGAAAGTAGACTCCTTTTAAGACTAGGCACATACAAAACATCTATTGCAGGAATATTATTACCATCATGCAAAGTAAGTGGTGCCTCCCCAACACCTTAAATGGGTAGAGCACTTTCATCACCAAAAGTAATGAATTGATTTGATGTAGGTTGAACCTTGGTCAACCAATCTTGCCTTCCTATCATGTGCTTTGTTGCTCCAGAATCAATATACCAACATTCTTTATCCTCAAAATTAACTTGGTTGGCTGCATAAAATGTGTTCAGATTATTATTTTGTGGTTCTCCCTATTCTCTTTACCTTTTATAGCAATTAGCAACATTATGATTCCATTTTCCATAATATTCACACCCTTGTTGATTGTTTTTTTGACCCCCTTGAGGTCTTTTTTGCCATCTTGGTTGATGCTGGTACTATTGTTGATGTGGCTATTGATGGTACTACTGATTTGGTTGTTGCTGATACTATTGCTGATGTGGTTGCTATTGGTACTATTGATTTGGTTGCTGCTGGTACTGTGTGTATCTCTGATGTTGTCTACCTCTTTGATTTTGATTATGCTGATTTTGACCCTTGTTTTGTTTAGGTTTAAAAGTTGCCTTGGTGGCAAAAGCTGTTGTTGTGGCTTCAATTTCTTCATATTTGATGAGGTCTTGCTCATGTTTCTTAAGTAGGATCTCAATATCCTCAAGTGTGGAATTCATTGTTTTACCACTCAAGTCTAACATGGTAGCATAGGAGTGAAACTTTGAAGGAAGACCATGCAACATTATTGGAGTTAACTCATTATCATCTAGGGTTTTACGTGCAGCTAAGAAATCATTCTTAATAGACTTGACTTCCATAAGATAATCGATAAGTGAGCCTTTCATACATAGATTGTGCAATTTTTGTTTGAGATACAAAATATTATCTTGACTTGGCCTATCAAACAATCTATTGAGAGCATCCCATGCTTGTTTAGGTGTTTTTGTAGCCCTTACAGCTTTCTCTGCATTGAATTCCTGTAGCTAGCTTGATTAGAATTAAAGCTATATTGGAATTCTTCTCAAATTGTGATTTTTATTTAGGGTTTGTAGGTGCAGTGAGTGGATCTTCATTAGCCTATCTATCTTTCACAAAGTCTCACATGTCATTCATCATTAATATTGATTCAATCTCATACTTCTAATTTGCAAAAGTTTGTGCTCCTTCAAGTTTCTTTGTAAGTCCACTTAATAGATTTGTAGTAGCCATGATTTATAAAAGGATCAAAAGAAAAGGGAGCTCAACAAAGGATGAAGTAAGAACGACAAATGCCAAATTAGAGCCCTAAAAAAAAATCTAGGGTACACCGCTAAAGATCTAAAGGAGGGTTCGCCTAGTTTTTCCACTATGAATCTTCAAGTGATTCCAACAGTGGGAGGGTTAAGTTGAACATAAGTGCCTTTTTCTATCCAAAGAGAGTAAGAATTAGAATTTTTCCATACCTTTATACCAAAATTCTCAATATACCCACCCTTACGTGAGGGAGACTATAAGCATTTGAGCAATTGATACGTGGAACATAGGCGATTCTAAAAGGGAATAACCTGCCAGACTTTTATACCAAACTACTCAATATACCCACCCTTATGTGAGGGATGCTATAAGTATTTGAGCAGTTGATACGTGGAACATAGACAGTTATAAAAAATGATGCTTTGTTTTTGTAGAATTGTTACAATAGATGTGCCAATGTATTATTGCTTTATAAGAATTTTCCTGTATGTGTTTGCTTGCTTGTATATGGCTTAGTGTCAAGTGTGTATGAACTACACTTGATTACAATTATAAAACCCAAAGTCATGCAAGGGTAATAACAAGCATAAAATGTAGAAAAAGCCCAAAATAGAAGATGCAAGCAACAAACACCTAGTGGCCAAGAGAGTGCCACAAAATAACTCCACTAGAAAGGGACAAGGGGCCCTAAAGCACCCCTTTAGTTGATGATTTTTATTGGAAACTTGGCTAAAAATTAGCCCCAAATGTGCCTAAAAAATGATACAAGATCAATGCCTTCAAGGATAAAATTACCCTCAATATTGCCCAATTGAATGAATAACTTGGCCTAAATTCCCCCTAAAGACTTAGAATTGTGTCTCTTACAAGTTTGCCAAACTTTTTGTTCAAGAGTGTCGGATGCAACCGAAAATGCACTCTGATTTACAATATCAAATTTGAGTCAAACTTCAGCTAAGTAAATGATCTCAAAACTGAAAACTAATTTCACCAATGGATCCACCTCAAAATTCTCTTTCCAACAACTATATATAAGCCTATAGTCGAATACAATTTGATGTTCAATAATTGGCAATAAAAAACAATGGCTCTCTAAATGTGTGCAACTCCGGGACTTCCCAAATGGTCACCCCTCCGAGTTGTGCTCTGAAGATTTGATGCTTGACTTGGGAGTTTTACAAAATTTGTTACCAAAAAAACATCCTCCTTAAAATTAAATATAATAACAAGTGCAGGTTTCTTTAATCAAGCAAAACATATGGGCATGAAAAAATTCAATGTCTCCAAATGTGCATCATTCACTAATTTTCCATCGTGTTAAATTACCTTAAGATAAAAGGAAAAAGACCAGTTCAAACTGTTAAAAAAAATGTTGAAGTAGACACCTTGTGATTGTGTAGCCACCATCCGTCACTTCCGCTCAAGTAAAAAAATATCCATTGCCACCATGTGTCACAAATTTTGCTGGTTCAACCGCGTTGGTTTGTGGCACTGACAGTTTATTTTAGGGTATTTACTAGAATTAACTCACATCACCAGGGTTTGGAACAAGCAGTCATTTATGTGGCAGAGTAGTCGGATCAACTGGTGTTTCAAACCATGTAGATAGGAATGTGTCGTGAACTCTGGTTACATAGGGTTCGATCCACAGCTTCCAAATACGAGTTGTAAATATCATAGAGCCCAATGTGGCCATCGCTTGGAGGCCCCAAAATATTGATATTACAGGTAAAAAAACTTAAATTTCAACTATAATAAGAGTCACACAAATTTTAAGATTTACAGCACTGCTATGGATCAGAGTGACTATCTATAGAAAATATATTTGAAGATGTTAGTATAGCACTGCTATTAGAAAATCTACAAAAAGAGCCAGGCGATGGGGGCATACTCGTCCATCTGGATGTAGATGACGGGTCCCTGCAGGGCAGACTGGTGAATACCAATTAGACATTCTTCCGTATGATGCTCCTTTTTGTTGATGATGATACATCAAAAACCCTGGCAAAATATTCTATTTTTTCATCGTTCGAGATCATCAGAGCTTCTTTCGACATAGCAGATTCATCTGCAACTACTCCCCCTACAAAAAAATGGTTCAATTTGGCCCATTGGAAGCCTTTTTCCAAAGACTACAAGAACTCAATTTTGATCATTTCCAAACTAACAGCTTCACTTGTCTATAGAAAATCTCAGTAGTCTTCTCATTCATCGATCGTATCTTTTATTTCCACAATGGCAACTATGGAAAATAACTTCAGTGTTAGCATCCTAGATGAAATTAGCAAAAATCACAAATCAAGACTCCAAACGTAAAATAATCTGAGCATTCACATCCTCTTCTTCTTCTGCTTCTGCATGCCAATCCCTGGAACAACCACACACCCTTCATCACCATGTATAAGAATTTTAGCCTTGATGCATGCAAGTATTAGGGCTCACAGTCGATGGTGGAATGTTCGTGGTGGGATCAGCCTATAGGGGCTTCATAAAGCTTCCCAGCACAAATCTCACCAAATGGCTGAAAATCCCCTTGCCTTTGACCCTCAGGCCGCTATCCTCCCTAAAAATCATGTAGTCTACCTTCACCACAATGTTCTCCACCTAGGGCACTAGGCTATTGAACCTCTTTGAAAAGACGCAACACCTACCCAGGGCCTTGATGTCATCCAATTTGTTAAATATTAGTAGCAATAGTGAATCTGGGATCCGATCCAAGTAATATTCATCGCCATTAGAAACCCCCACAACCGAGACCAAAACCAAGCACATGCAATAGATCTAGATTCAAACTTAGCAAAAAAAAAATTTAAGAAAAATTTCCTTCGTTTCTCATTCACAGGATCACTTAGCAAGTGAAGAGGATACTTTGGAGAAAAAAAATCAATCCTAAAAAAAATCTCAAACCCAGTTCCTAAGGCGGATCTCACCACTCTGATACCAGATGTTAGGAATAAAAAATAAGGCACACTTTATTTAAAAGTTATCTTACAATATATAAGCATCAAACTTAGGAGGGAGATATGACAAGTGTCATAAGCTCCACTCCAAGTGTCTTTCAGAAGACATCACTCCAACTCAAACTGAAGACAAGGACAAGTGGTAGAAGGCATAGTGCACATTATAACAATAATAATATTCTAACTATATATATATATATATATATATTACTATAGATTTAGTCGACTAGAGAAGTTAAAATCCATGCTGTAATTTCCTTGTTAAAAAATGGTGATTAGTATTATGGTGGCTTCCCTTTTATAAATGTTGATATAAATGTATGTCGTTGTAACTTCATTTACTTGGAGTGATAACGTTATTGTCATAGTCCCTTTATTGTGAAAATATTGATGTTATTACAATGGATTTACTTGAAAGTGTTGATCCTTATGCTATAGCTTTTTATAAATAAAAGGGGAGATATCAACCTTAATATTATGTTTTTTTTTTTTGGTAAGTAAGAGAATATTATAATTAACACCGGGTTTTAATTGGTTGACCCAAAACCATTTTACAAAATAGGGTCCACTAACCAACTGGACAAAGGCCAAGCCCTAAAAGTTTAAACTGACAACAAAAAGGGCCAAGACCTACTCTTCCATCAGAATACAACCAAACTAAACTATGGAAGCCTAATATTATGGCCATCAGAAAAGAAAGACGCAAAATAGAACTAACAAAGACAAAAACTAATCATGTAAGCACCAAGCAGGGTAGCTTGTGCCCATATAAAAATAATAGAATATAGTAAAAAAAAACATCCCGTAGAATGGACAGCCAAGAGGCCAAGCAGTATTCCTTGTAGTCCTCATCTAACTTCTTATCATCCTCCTTGCCATCATCTTTAGATTTTTCCTTCAACTCCTTGTGCCCCTGGAACTGCTGGCTATAAAACAGAAGATTTAGAGAATCACACAAATCAATAGCTGCACTAATGAGGCCAGACAGACTCTTCAACTGGTTGATACTGTTGGAGGCTGATGAAAATGTCATCTTCTCCAAGACTATTATGGTGGGGTCTGGTACCTCATTGTCAGGGATCTCCAACACTTTGTTATTTCTTGCTAAGGCCTTTTTGCGACATCGAATCCAAGCACACCTTGGGAAATACTTGAGGCCAAAGCAGATGTTTCCCATGCATGAATTTGTAGATAAAAAAACTATATCAGTGCCCCACCAGCTGCAAAAAACACTAGTCACATGAACAAAAAAAACAAATATGACAAAAGCCATTATAAGGTTCAAAAAAATATTTTTAACAAAGCCCCCATTTTCTGTCATTGATCCACTTTGAGCCTTCCAATCTAAAATTTTTCATTATTTGTCACCATTGAGACTGCATGAGGAATATTTTTAGTCCACGTGATCAAATTTGCTGCTACAATGCCTTCATTTGCCGCACCTATCAGCTGCCATGTTTGCTTCCCGGAAGGTATGCAAAATTATGGCCTCAGGTCGATCATGAATTAGAGCCCTTGCTTCGTGGATGTAGTCATAAAATATCCAAGGAGCTCTCTTATTGTTCTTTAGAAGATTTATAATAATAAGAGAATCACCTTCCACCAACAGTTTCCCTGGATAATTCTTTGCCACCTTGAGGCTCCTCCAAACTGCCCTCGCTTCAGCCACATTGTTAGTTTGAGCTACAAGATGTTCAGCAAAAGCTACAAGCACCTCATCCTTGTGGTCTCTAAGTAAGCCACCAGCCCCAGCTTCACCTGGGTTGCCCCTAGAAGCCCCATCAAATTTTAACTTAATCCACCCTAGGGGGGGTTGGGTCCATGTGATCATGGTTCTAGGACAGACTTGAGGATGATTGAGGCCATCAGTGAGAGGTAAGTTTAATGACTGGCCTAATGAAGCTTCAAAAGGATTTGGAGGTCTAGATGCTGCAGGCACTAAACAAGCATTCTCATTAGCATATACTAAAATTTTTGATAGGACAGAGGATGACTGAGAAACCTTATCCAAGAAGGCCCGACGATTCCTTTCCAACCATATCTACCACAAGTAGTGATGAAGGCAGATCTTCCACATATACCTAAGATGCCTATTCAAAAATGGATAAGGCCACTGGACAAACAAGTCAAAAATGGACTGAGGATGGACCCAATAAATATGAAACACTTGTAACAGACCTAACAAGATTGAGACAGAAAAATTACAATACAGAAACAAATGATCAATAGACTCCCACTCAGACATACAAAGATAACACCTATTAACAACAATCACACCTCTTTTTATTAAGTTATCCATGGTGAGGATCTTATTTTGGATGGCCAGCCAAGCAAAAAACACAACCTTCGAAACAATGCTTTTGGGCCAAACTTCCAAGTGAGGGAAAGCAGGTTCATCATTATCAATAAGCATCAGATAGGCAGTCTTGACGAGAAAATTCCCCCATTGTCTGAAGCTTCCCAGATAAGCTGGTCCTCAAGAATGCCAGAAGGGAGTAAATACTGTCTTAATTCATTCTCCAATATTATTAATGCCCCCGGTAGATCATTGTTCATTATTGGCTTCCATACCCTTCTATTGTTTGACACAGTAATAAAATCCGCAACTTTGGTACCAAAAACTTCAATTGTCCAAGCTCTAAGGGTTGAAATGACGGGGTCTGCAGAGAGGGGATAGTCCTTTAACCATTTGTGGTCCCAAAAATCAATGTTTCTTCCATTTCCTAGTTTCCAATGTAGCCCTTTGCTTAGCAAGATTTTAGTTTGAAGGATTGATTTCCAAAAAATTGATCCCCTGGGAGGAAAGGAATAACTTAAGAATTTTTTTTCTTACAGATACTTTCTTCTGATTATAGTAATCCATTCTGCATTTGCATTTGTCAAAAGATGCCATGCTTGTTTGGCCAGGAGGGCCATGTTTAAATTATGGATTCTCCTCAGCCCAATACCTCCAAACTCCCTTGGTTTGCAAACCCTATCCCAGGACACCAAGTGAAAGCACTTCTTAGATTCAGAACCAGTCCATAGGAACCTCTTCTGGATCTGTTCAATTTTAGTGTAGACACTTGTAGGAGCTTTAAAAATAGAGAGAAAGTAGAAAGGGATGCTTTGAATGGAAAACATGGTGAGAACTGCCTTGCCATCTTGAGATAACAAATTCCCTTTCCATCCAGCCAGCTTCCTCTGAATTCTTTCAATTACATTAGTCCACATGGAATCAGTAGCTCTTCCTGTAAATAAAGGAAGGCCTAAGTATGTGGATGGAAGAGTAGACACTGAGCATCCAAGAATCCTAGCAATCTTAATCTACCTCTGAATGGGAGTGTTAAAGAA
Source organism: Wollemia nobilis (assembly GCA_028583015.1). NCBI lineage: Eukaryota > Viridiplantae > Streptophyta > Pinopsida > Araucariales > Araucariaceae > Wollemia > Wollemia nobilis. The sequence goes on from JAQPPZ010015929.1 coordinate 5,508,868, forward strand.
ATAAATTTTACTCTTTGAAAAATTTACCTTTTGCCCCACAGCATCCTCATATAGCTCTAGAATATGTTTTATGACCTTAGCCTCAAAAAATGATGCAAGAGATAACAACAAAGTATCATCCACAAACTGTTCATGTGTGACTGCCTGTGTTTGTGATGATGCTTTAATTCCTGAAATAAGACCAATATTATAGGCAGCTTTGATTGTCCTCCCAAGGGCTTCAGCCACAATGATAAACAACATGGGAGAGATAGGGTCACCTTGCCTTAGGCCCCTTTTACTTTGAAAGTATCTAGTAGGAGAACCATTAACAAGGACTGAAAACCAAGGTTTCATAAAACATCCTTCCAAAAGCTTGATCCATTCATGATGAAAACCAAATTTCTGAAGAATGGCAAAGACAAAACTCCAGTTTATGCGGTCATAAGCCTTGTTCATATCCAGCCTTGAGAGCAAAAGCAGTGTTTTTAGTCCGGACTACCGAATGGAGGGCTTCATGAACAGTTATGACACCATCAAGGATGGACCTTCCAGGTACTGAACTGCCTTGACAAACATCAATAAACATAGGAAGGATCTTCCTCATTCTATTTGCAATCGCCTTGGTCAAAATTTTATGAACAACATTGCAAAGGCTAATAGGTCTGAAATCCATCATAGATCTAGGAGTAGGAATATTTGGGATTAAAGCAATAAAAGTGGAGTTAAAACTTCTCGGAATATGCTTTGTGGACTAAAATTCCTTGATAGTAGCACATACATCAAAACCTACAATATCCCAAAAAGCCTGAAAAAAATGAGGTGAAAACCCGTCTGGACCTGGAGCTTTATCAGGGTTCATTGAGAAGAGGGCCTTTTTGATTTCTTCATCCGTGAAAGGCTTAATTAACTCCCCATTCAAGTCATCAAAAATTAAATGAGGAATATTGTAAAGCATTGATTCTGAAGCTAAGGAAGAACTGAAATGTTCTTCTCCTAAAAGATTCTGAAAATAGGAAACCGCTTCATTTCTGATCTCATAAGGGCTAGAAAGGAAGGATCCATCATCTCTAACAAGTTATTTAATTCTATTGTGGCTTCTGTTCCTTAAGGTAGATGCATGAAAGAATCTTGTGTTAGCATCACCTTCTTTCAGCCAGGTAGCTCTAGACTTTTGCCGCCAAAAAGTCTCCTCGTAGGCTAAAACATTATGGTACTCAGCAAGGGCTTTCTTTTCATCTGCTTGTAGGGAAGGGTCTGGAAATCCCTCTTCAAGTTTTTTCTCAATGGTTGATAACCTTTCAGAGATGACTTTTTTGTTTTCAAAAATATTTCCAAAAATTTCTTTATTCCAGATCCTTAGATTTTCTTTCACCACTTTAAGTTTCTGTGCTAATCTAAATGAAGGCCTACCCTGACAAGAATTCTGCCACCACTGAGAAATTCTATCTCTGAGATTAGGGTGGTGCATCCACATAGATTCAAACCTAAAAGGCCTTTTGAATTTTTGAGTCTCTTCAATTTCAAGTAAAATCGGGTTGTGGTCAGACCCAATGCGAGGCAAGGACAACAGATTTGCATCCCCAAAAGATTGAATTGCTTCCTGTGACAAAAAAAACCTATCAAGCTTTTCCATTATAAGTTGATTTCCAGACCTCCTATTTCTCCAAGTAAATTTAGCATTTTTTAATTTGACATCCAATAAATTGTTGTTGTTGATGAAATCTTGAAAGTCCTCCATACTTCTTGCTGGAATTCCTACTCCCCATTTTTTATCAGAGGGGTAAAGAGGGGTATTAAAGTCCCCCGCCACTATCCATGGGATATCTTGAAAAGCTTCCTTGAAATGACTGAGTAAATTCCATAGATCAACTCTCCCAGATATAGAATTAGGGGCATACACATTTGTTAATATCCAAGAAAGGTCACTAACCTTATCCTTAAAAATAATGATCATTACCCTTTCCCCTAATTGAATAACCTTGCCTTCCACCTTCCCTGGATTCCAGATACAAAGAAGACCACCTGAGGTTCCATTGGATTTGCAAAAAATTGCTTCTCCCTTTTTCCAGATTTTGAGGGCAATTTTTCTAGACAAAACTTCATCGACTTTAGTTTCTTGTAAAATAAGAATAGTGGGACCAAAATCTCTTCTTAAATATTTGACTAACCGTTGTTTAGGAAGGCCATTGAGCCCCCTTACATTCCAGGATATGATCTTCATTTGGAACTTTTAAAGTTTTTTCCTCTTCCCCTGCCTTGGACTTGAGGGGTCTTAAGAATTTTGTTTTCTTCAAGGGGAAGATATCCTGATGATGGAAACAGAGTAGTATGAATTCCATTAGCTATCTCATCTTGGACCTCTTCTTTCCATTGCTGGGCATTTGACTTTTTTCCCTTTTTTTTCTCTCCTCCACAGTCAATCATGGGGGACTTCATTGAGCTTCTAGTCTGTTTCGGGCTAAATTTGGTTTGGGTAACCTGTTGGATAACAATACTGGAAACCCCTTCTCTGGATTGGGACAAAGACAAAGGTGAAAAATGTTTCTTGGAAGGGCTGATTAACTCGGAAAGCACTTTTTCTCTTTCTGGGACGTAAAAAGACTCAACATTAGGGCATTATTTATGGCCAACAGGAGGAGGATTGGAAGGTCCAGATTTGGTTGGGGAGTCAAGGTAAGCAGGGAGACCAAGATTTATATCCTCAAAATTAAACCCTTCATTCTGATTTTCCTCTATAATTATTTGGTTTCCAACCAAAATGTTAAATTTATTTAGATTTTCGAAAGGAGAGCATACCTTTTGTTGGTCAGTTTGTGATGTAGCAATTTGCTTGTCCTTACCATTGTCCATGTGAAGCTCAGCCTCATTCTCCATTTGCCCCACACCAGAGGCCTTTGCCTTTTCAACATTTGGATCTTTAACCCTGTACATCCCTGTGTATTTTCCATTATTTCTGAAAGACTGCCGCTTGGAATCATTATTCCTAGGAAGGGTTTGCTGGCTTCTCAAAAAAGAGCATTGTCCTTTGAGATGGTCTTGAATATTATAGTCAGAGCAAAATTCCGGTCTATTTTCATATTCGATGACCTATAATCTTGTTTTATTTCCATATTCTAACTCCACATGAGTAGGAATCTCAGATTCTAGGTTTGCATTTACACAAATCCTAGCATGCGTCATTCTGGTGCATGCAAGGGTTGGATTGTCAATGGCCACCAATTCCCCTATGGTCTTGGCAATACCCTGAAGAAAATACTCATGTCGCCAATGAAACAGGATATTTGGGAGGCGGACCCAAATGGGGGAAAAGTTTATGCTCTGCTTTTTTGGGTCAAAATCCTCAGCCCATCTCCTAAGAAAAAGACTTCTTCGGCCCAAGAACCAAGGTCCTCCTATTAGAATACGACTAGAATATTCACTATTGTTAAGGCGTACCACAAAAAACCCCCTTGATAATGCAATAATCTCCATGTTTCCAGAAGTCTTCCACTTCAAAGATGACAATCGTCGAATCATTTCAATATTCGGCCTGCCCCCTATGAATTTTCCTACCAGAGAAAAATTTTCCATCGATATAAAGTCTGCCATTATGATTTCAGGCACGGATACCTTCTGCCCAATGGGAGTGAGAGGTGGTAAGGAATGTGAGGAAACCCTTTTGCCACCTTTAAGGGCCTGTGCAAAAGACTTATTGCCCTCAGAATTCTTGATGTGGGCCTCCTTATCAAAAATAATATTAGGGGATTCGTGTCCCTCTAATTTTTTAAAGCCCTCAGTGTCCTTGACACTGTCCACGAAACCTTAATATTATGTTATTATAACCTCCTTTGGAGGCTTTTATATTACACTTCTAAATCACCTTATTTCACTATTTGGACATGAAATTTCTATATCATTTAGTTAAGGAGTTTTTATTTAACCCTCATCACCGTAGCGCCTTTAGTAGGGTGAGGACTCTTGTTTTCTATGGTTGCTATAACTTATTTTGGGTAGGCAAAAGGATAAAAAAAATGGGTTTATTGTTATCCTTTCGCATCTAGAGTAGCATTTGAGGTAACCCTCCTTACTTCCCTCCAACATTTTGTAGTTGCTTATTTAACTGCCACCTGAAAATCTATCGGTTGTTGTCATGTTTTGTCACCCCGTAGTTGTTTGCAGTCAAATATTTTTTTTTGCTGGCTAAGGTTTCTTTATTTTAATTACTGAGCGAGGGGTCCCATTATGGCACTACTACAATGATGCCATTGTGGAGTGTCCCCAAGATCATTGGAGTGTGGGCCTTGATTATGGCCCATCCCAACCTACCAAATAATCTCCCCATCGCCTTCATGCAATTTGGCATGGCAGCACCATGCTCGAAGGAGGGTCTTAGTGGTCATGGACGTATGACATCGGGGGTAAGCTTAAAATACACTGGCACCCGTATAGTGTTTCAACCATGCATGTTGAGAATGCTTGGTAAGAGGATTCACTCTAGAAACTCTATAATGACACCTTGGTCCACTCTCCTAGTTGACTTAGCGTAGTTGGATTGGTTGATCTGTTCTGATTGGTTTTACCCTGGAGGGTCTGTCCATTGATTAAGCATCCTTTTAATGGTAACTTGAGACTCCTTATTAATTTACAATGGTTATATATCAATAATGGTTTTAAATTATTTAGAATTGACGTTAATATAATATGATTTAGAATAGTTCAATTTGATTTATGTGGGTTGTTTTTTTTTTTGTGTGTGTTGCTGGTGTTGTCAGTTTATGATTTGGAGTTACAGTTCAAAATTTGGGATCTAGGATCAACTATCTTTGACATGTATATTGCACCCTGACCACCGTATCAATATCCTATTCCTTCCTCTATCACCTGTATTGCGGTTACTGAAATGGTTCCTATCACTGACCTTGGGGATTCTCTAACATTGACAATATTATTTTTGACACTAAAAGTCTATAATTTTGGACTGTTATAGAGGGTTGTTACTGTCGACCTATCTATCTCTGTTACTGACTAGACTATTTTTGTCATAGTATTGAATATTATGTTTTTGACCATGGGCTGTTGTAGACACTTGCAAGATCTATCCTGATTTTTGGCGCATGCAAGTTTGTTTTCTATTATAAGGAACACCTTCTTTGTATGCTCACTTTTGGGGTTGTGAATGCAGGTTAACATAATAGGGATGGTATTGATTTACAGGTGGAAGATATGGTTTGTAGAACTAGGGTATGCTAAGCAAGGGAGTATGTAATACCCATATACCCTCTTTTATACTTCAGTGATGAACAATAGTGCTCAAACCAATATTTCAAGCCACTACCCAAGGAGGATTCCACACATACCCTTGAGCACACTATCTACCTCTCTGACAGTACGGGAGGGTGATCATCAGGGATGTTATGTCCCATGGACTATGGATAATACAAGGTTGAAAAGCTTCCTAATGGATAAATTTTTTTTTAAACCTGGATTGTCTCCTAATAAACCCAAATATGCATGGGAAGTCAAGTCTGTGCATGATTGATGTTTAAAGCCTGGGTATTAGAGCATGATCGCATCTCACTTCACTAGACGTTTTATGAGCTATATATCTTAGCCAATCATAACAAATCCTTCATGATATTTTAAAACCTTTGGCACAAGGTTTCTAACCTACACAACTACTAAAATAGAAACTATATTTTTTGGATTTTTGGTCAAAAAAAGGACTGTATTTTTTTTGGATTTTTTTAATAAGAAAAAATAGAAATGAAAAAACATATAGAAATTTATATCTAACAAGCGGAATGACTAGCAAAAATCATCTCAATTACATTATAACTCAGCCCTAGAAAGCACTCTGATACCACTTGTTAAGATCTCATTATTAAAAATAAGCACACACACAAAATATAGAAAAATAACATAAATACATCAAATAATTCAATAACACTATGCAGAAAATAAATGTCGAAATGGAACAATCTTACAATAAAATAGAATTGCAGGCCTCTTTGAGGGGACAATCTCATTAAATATTTCATTAGCTTGCAAAAATATGAATTCATACATGGCTTCATATCTTCTAAATAAAAACTTCATATAACCCTACCTAAAGGCTCAAGAGTTGGCTTACATGCAAAATGCCACTCGAGCTAGAATCTCCTACCTACCATCAGTTACAATCTTGATAAAAAATGTTTACGGTTCAAATGAAATGACAAAAAATTAAATAATTATCACAGAATATTTACTATATTTCATATGAAAGATGCAAAATTTAAATTTTAATAAACATTCTATAACTACCATTAGTGATGTTAAATTGTTAATTAAATGCTTTAAAAGCAACATATGAGTAGTATCATGGAATTTCTAAGTTATAAATTGTAGCCCACTAAAATAATTATAGTAAAAATCATTTTAAGTAAGAGTTCATAGTCTAAGTCATCGCGTATCAAAGACGTAATCCTAAATTTGCTAATTCTTCCTTCCTGAAGTTTCATTGTTATTAGGGTGCATGAGTGAGGCTATCTTCTAGGGATTTTAAGACATGTAAAAGTGATTCCAACATACTTTTTGATGTCCCAATATCTTTATATAATACCTCACTTTGGCAGAGTTTTCTTTCTATAACTATCTATGTGATTTATTGTTTGAGTGTCTAACATAATTTACATTGTTGATATATCAAATGTTTGCAACTATGATCATGTTATATAAATATGGTTTTATAATTTAACACGAGTCTTACAGATTGCTCATAATTGATTAAATAAAAAATTTATTATCATTGTATACATGTTTCAATTTAATTTTTAAGAAGAATCATCATTTGGTTTGTGTTACTTATAATATAATTATATTACAACAAATCAACCTAAAAAGCTAATTAATCAATGAAAAGAATTTACTATTTGATTTCTACTATATCTCTTTGCTTTTATCCATTGTATTTGCCACTTACTACCGCAAAAAAAAATTATACTTTAAATTTTAAATACGTACATAAATCCTTATGATTGAAAGGAATGATGTTACAAATAAATATAAATATAAATATAAATATAAATAAATAAATAAATAAATAAATATATATAATATATATATATATATATATATATATATATATATATATATACTTTTTCCACGTGTTGACCGTTCATCTTGAACAAACCTGCAAATTCACAAGGATAGGAAAAGAAACAAATAAAAAAAATGAATGATGCACGTGAGGTGAGTGGAAGCAGGAGTGGAGGTATGGTACACCCTACCAGTGAGAGGATAGTCGGGGTTGGCTGACGATAAGAAAAGGAAGGAAGAACTAGGGTTATACAAAAATAAGAGGAGTGAATACCGGTTGAACTAAAATAAGAGGAGTGAATGTCGATTTGACAGATGGAAGAGAAATGAATGCAGGAGGGAAGGATGTAGGAGGAACCATAGTGGAAGGAGAAATTAGATAGACAGGTTAATTCCTATCTTTGTCCTTCATTTTTTGAAATGGTGTTTGAAAACTTGCTTACTACTGTATTCTTTGTTTTTTTAGTGAACCCTACATTTTTTTAGACACCCAAAACCTATGGTGCTTAGTTTAATTCTTACCACTATAGTTTCTTCATCTAGAAAATGTTATCATTAGTGTTGTAGCTTTTCTGTTCAAAAATAGTGATATTATTGTTCTTGTAGTTATTTTTGAATATATATATCATTGTAGATTTAGTCGACTCGAGATGTTAAAATCCATGCTATAATTTTCTTGTTCAAAAATGGTGATAAGTATTACGGTGGTTTCCATTTTGTAAATATTGATATAAATGTATGTCATTATAACATCATTTACATGGAGTGATAACGTTAGTCATAGTCACTTTATTTTGGAAATATCAATGTTATTACGGTGGCTTTACATGAAAGTGTTGATCCTTGTGCTATAGCTTTTTATAAATAAAAGTGGAGATATCAACCTAAAAATTATGTTATTATAACCCCCTTTGGAGGCTTTGCTATTACACTGCTGGATTTCCTTATTTCATTGTACAAACATGACTATCCATTATGTTCTCGTCGACTATTATCACGTTTCATTGCCCCACACTTGTTTGCAGCTGAATAATTTTTTTTACTGGTTAAGGTTTCTTTATTTTAATTATTAAGTAGGGGGTACCGTTGTGGCACTGCTACAACGATGCCACTGTGGGATGCCCCTGATCTCATTGGAGCATCGGCCTTGATTATGGCCCACCCCAACCTACCAGATAATTTCCCTATTGCCTTCACATAATTTGGCATGATGAAACCATGCTTGGAGGAGGACCATAGTGGTCATGGATTTACAGTGTTGGGGGTAAGCTTCAAATACCCAAACGCCCGTATATTGTTTCAACCATGCTCGTTGGGTACGCTTGGCAAGAGGATCCACTCTGGAAACTTTGTAATGACACCTTGGCCCACTCTCCTAGTTGACTTACCGAAGTCAGATTGGTTGATCTGTTTTGATTAGTTTGACCTTGGAGGGTCTGTCCGATGATTAAGCATCCTTTTAATTGAACTTGGGATTCCTTATTAATTTATAATGGTTATATATCAGTAATGGTTTCCCCTTATTAATTTACAATGGTTATATATCGGTAATGGTTTAAAATGATTTAGAATCAACGTTAATATAATATGATTTAGAAGAGTTCGATTTTATTTATGTGGGTTGGGTTTTTTTTTTTTGTTGTTGGTGTTGTCAGTTTCTGATTTGGAGTTATAGTTCAAAATTTCGGACCTAGGATCAACTATCTCTAATCTATAGATTGTACCCTGACCACCCTATCACTATCCTATTCCTTCCTCTATCACTTGTATTGCAGTTAATGACATAGTTCCTATCACTGACATTTGGGATTCTTTGACATTGATAGGACTATTTTTGACACTGGAAGTCTATAATGCTGGACTATTATAGAGGGTTGTTACTGTCAACCTATCTATCTCTCTTACTAACCAGACTATTTTTGTCACTGTCTTGACTATTCTTTTTTTTACCATGGGTTGTTATTGACACTTGCAAGATCTATCCTAACTATTGGTGCATGCAAGTTTATTTTCTATGATAAGGAATGCCTTCTTCAGATGCTCAATTTTGGGGTTGTGAATGTGGGTTAACATAACATTGATGGTATTGATTTAAAAGTAGAATTTATTGTTTGTAGAACCAGGGTATGCTAAGCAAGGGAGTATGTAATACCCATAGGCCCTCTATTATACAATAGTGATGAACAATAGTGCTCGAATCAATATTTTAGGTCACTACCCAAGGAGGATTCCATACATACCCTTGAGAACACTATATGTCTCTCTAAAAGTATGGGAGGGTTATTGTCCAGGATGTTGTGTCCCATTGACTATGGATAATACAAGGTTGAAAAGCTTCCTAATAGATAAAATTTTGTTTAAACCTAGATTATCTCCTGATACACCCGAAGATGCATGGGTATTTGAGCCTAATTGTATCTCACTTCACTAGACTCTTTACGTGCTATCTACCTTAGCCAATAATGATAGATACTTCATGATATTTTAAAACCCCCAATATAGGGTTTCTAACCTACATAACTGCTAAAACATAAACTATTTTTTTTGTGTTTTTTTAATTTTTGGTAAAAAAAACTATATTTTTTTTGTATTTTTTCAATAAGTAAAAATAGAAGCTAAAAAAACACACATAAATTTATACCTAACTATAGGGTTATTGTCTTGAAGTTTCATTGATATTAGGGTGCATGAGTAAAGCTATCATGCTAGAGATTTTAAGACATGTAAAAGTGATTCCAACATACTTTTTAATGTCCCAATATCTTTATATACTACATGGCTTTAGCAGAGTTTTCTTTCTATAACTATCTATGTGATTTACTGTTTGAGTGTCTAGCATAATTTAGATTGTGGATATATCAAATATTTGAAACTATGATTATGTTATCTAGATATGGTTTTATATTTTAACATGAGTCTTGCAGGTTACTCATAATTGATTAAATCAAACTTTTTATTATCGTTGCATACATGTTTCAATTTAATTTTTAAGAAAAATTATCCCTTGGTTTATGTTAATTATTATATAAAATACAATTATATTGCATCAAATCAACCTGAAAAGCCAATTAATCAATAAAAATATTTTACTATTTGATTTCTACTATATCTCTTTTCTTCTATCCATTGTATCTACCACTTACTACCACAAAAAAAAATTGTAATTTAAATTTTAAATACGTATATAAATACTTATGATTGAAAGGAATGATGTTACAAATAAATATAAATCTAAATATATATATACTTTTTCCATGAGTTGACCGTTCATCATGAAGAAACCTGTAAATTCAAAAGGACGATAAAAGAAACAAATAAAAAAAATGGAATGATGCATACAAGGTGAGTGGCGGTAGCAGTGGAGGCATGGTACACCCTACTAGCGAGAGGACAGTCGGGTCTGTCTGAGGATAAGAAAAGGGAGGAACAACTAGTGTTTGATAGAAATAAGAGGAGTGAATTTCGGTTGGACTGAAATAAGAGGATTGAATACCGGATGGATAGAGGGAAGAAGAATGAATGCAGGAGGGAAGGATTTAGGAGGGACTAGAGTGGAAGGAGGAATCAGATAGGTTAATGCCAATATTTCTTCTTCATTTTTTGAAATGGTGTTTGAAAACTTGCTTACTACTATATTATTTTTGTTTTCCTAAAGCCTACATATTTTAGACACCGAGAACATGCGGTGCTTAGTTTAATTCTTACGACTCTAGTTTTTTCATATGGAAAATGTTATCATCAGTGTTGTAGCTTCTCTGTTCAAAAATGGTGATATCAATGTTGTTGTAGTTCTTTTTGAATATATATATCATTGTAGATTTAGTTGAATGGAGATGTTAAAATCCATGTTTTAATTTCCTTGTTAAAAAATGGTGATAAGTATTATGGTGGCTTCCCTTTTGTAAAGGTTGATATAAATGTATGTCGTTGTAACATCACTTACCTAGAGTGATAACATTATTGTCGTTGTCCCTTTATTTTAGAAATATGGATGTTGTTATGGTGGCTTTACTTGAAAGTGTTGATCCTTGTACTATAGATTTTTATAAATAAAAGGGAAGAGATAAATCTTAATATTATGTTATTATAATCCCCTTTGGAGGGTTTGCTATTAAACTGTTGGATCACCTTATTTCACTGTCTGGATGTGACAGTGTTATATCATTTAGTTGAGGCTTTGTTATTTTATTATAAAAAAAAAAACTGTATTTTTTTTGGATTTTTTAAATAAGGAAAAATAGAAGCTAAAAAAACACGGAAATTTATACCTAATAGGCAGAATGGCTGGCAAAAATGGTCTCAGTTGCAGCAAAACTCGGCCCTAGAAAGTGCTCTGAAACCACTTGTTAGGATCTCACTATTAAAAATAAGCATACTCACCCAAAATATGGAAAAATAACACAAATATATCAAATAATTCAATAACACTATGCAGAAATTAAATGGAAAAGTGGAACAATATCACAATAACATAGAATCGCGGGCCTCTTTGAGGAGGCAACCTCCTTCAATATTTCATTAACTTTTAAAATGATGAATTCATACATGGCTTCATATCTTTAAAACAAAAAATTCATGCAACCCTACCTAAAGGCTCAAAATTTGATGTACATGCAAAATGCCACTTGAGCTAGAATCTCCTACCTACCATCGGTTACAATCTTGATAAAAAATGATTACGGTTCAAATGAAAAGATAATAAATTAAATAATGATCATAGGGTGTTTACTATATTTCATATGAGAGATGTAGAATGTAAAGTTTAATAAACATTCTATAACTATCATTAGTGATAAATTATTAATTAAATTCTTTAAAAACAACATATGAGTAGTATCATGGAATTTTTAAGTTATAAATTGTAGGCGAGTGAAATAATTATAGTAAAAATCATTTTAAGTAAGAATTCATAGTCTGAGTCATCACTTATCAAATATGTAATCCTAAATTTGCTAATTCTTCCTTCCTGAAGTTTCATTGATATTAGGGTGCATGAGTGAGGCTATCATGCTACATTTTAAGACATATAAAAGTGATTCCAACATACTTTTTAATGTCCCAATATATTTATATAGTACCTCGCTTTGGCAGAGATTTCTTTGTATAACTATCTATGTGATTTACTGTTTGAGTGTCTAGCATAATTTACATTGTGGATATATCAAATATTTGCAACTATGATCATGTTATATAGATATGGTTTTATATTTTAACACGAGTCTTACAGATTGATCATAATTGATTAAATCAAACTTTTTATTATCATTGCATACATGTTTCAGTTTAATTTTTAAGAAGAATTATCCCTTGATTTATGTTAATTATTATATAAGATACAATTATATTGCATCAAATCAACCTGAAAAGCTAATTAATCAATGAAAATATTTTACTATTTGATTTCTACTATATCTCTTTGCTTCTATCTATTGTATCTGCCACTTACTACCACCAAAAAAAATTATACTTTAAATTTTAAATACGTACATAAATACTTATGATTGAAAGAAATGATTTTACAAATAAAAATAAATATAAATATATATATATATATATACTTTTTCCACGAGTTGACCATTCATCATGAAGAAACTTGTAAATTCATAAGGACGGGAAAAGAAACAAATAAAAAAAGGGGGATGATGCATGCGAGGTGAGTGGCAGTAGAAGTGGAGGTATGGTACACCCTTCGAGAGAGAGGACAACCGGGACCAACTGATGATAAGAAAAGGGAGGAAAAATTAGGGTTCGACAGAAATAAGAGAAGCGAATGTCAGTTGGACTAAAATAAGAGGAGTGAATGCTAGTTGGACAGAGGGAAGAGAAATGAATGTAGGAGGGAAGGACTTAGGAGGGACCAGAGTGGAAGGAGGAATCATATAGATAGGTTAATGTCTATATTTCTCCTTAATTTTCCAAAATGGTGTTTGAAAACTTACTACTATATTATTTTTGTTTGACTGAAGCCTATGTATTTTAGACACCCAGAACCTGCGATGCTTAGTTTAATTCTTACCATTGTAGTTTATTCATATGGAAAATGTTATGATCAGTGTTGTAGCTTCTCTGTTAAAAAATGGTGATATTATTGTTGTTGTAGTTCTTTTTGAATATATATATCATTGTATATTTAGTCGACCGAAGATGTTAAAATCCATGCTGTAATTTTCTTGTTCAAAAATGGTGATAAGTATTATGGTGGCTTCTGTTTTGTAAAGCTTGATATAAATGTATGTCGTTATAACATAATTTACATGTAGTAATAACGTTATTGTCATAGTCACTTTATTTTGAAAATATCGATGTTATTGTGGTGGATTTACTTGAAAGTGTTGATCCTTGTGCTATAGATTTTTATAAATAAAAGGGGAGATATCAACCTTAATATTATGTTATTATAACCCCATTTGGAGGCTTTGCTATAACGTTGCCAGATTTCATTATTTCACTTTCCAAGCATGACTATCCATTAAGCTCTCATCCGCTATTATCGTGTTTTGCTGCCCCGCACTTGTTTGCAGTCGAGTAATTTTTTCTACTGGCTAAGGTTTCTTTATTTTAATTATTGAGTTTGGGGCACCACTGTGGCACTACTGCAGCGATGCTGCTGTGGGATGCCCCTGAGACCATTGGAGAACAGACCTTGATTATGGCCCACCCCAACCTACCAGATAATATTCCTGTTGCCTTCGCACAATATGGCACGATGACACCGTGCTTGGAGAAGGGCCACAGTGGTCATGGATGTATGGTATTGGGGGTAAGCTTCAAATACCCAAACTCTCGTATAGTGTTTCAACCATGCTCGTTGGGCACGCTTGGCAAGAGGATTCACTCTAGAAACTCTATAATGACACCTTTGTCCACTCTCCTAGTTGACTTAGTGAAGTCGGATTGGTTGATCTATTTCGATTGGTTTGACCTTGGAGGGTCTATCCTATGATTAAGAATCCTTTTAATGGTAACTTGGGACTAATTATTAATTTACAATGGTTATATATCGACAATGGTTTCCCCTTATTAATTTACAATTATTATATATCGATAATGGTTTCAAATGATTTAGAATCAACGTTAATATAATATGATTTAGAATATTTCAATTTGATTTATGTGGGTTGTTTTTTTTGTTGCTGGTGTTGTCAGTTTTTGATTTGGAGTTATAGTTCAAAATTTGGGACCTGGGATCAACTGTCTCTAACCTATAGACTACACCTTGACCACCCTATCACTATCCTATTCCTTCCTCTATCACTTGTATTGTGGTTACTAACACATTTCCTATCATTGACCTTGGGGATTCTTTGACATTGATAAGACTATTTATGACACTGGAAGTCTGTAATTCTGGACTGTTATAAAGGTTTGTTACTATCAACCTATCTATCTCTCTTATTAACCAGACTATTTTTTTCACTTTATTGACTATTCTATTTTTTACCACAGGTTGTTATAGACACTTGCAAGATATATCCTGACTATTAGTGCATGCAAGTTTCTTTTTTGTGATAAGGAATGCCTTCTCCATATGCTCACTTTTGGGGTTGTGAATGTAGGCTAATAGAATAGGGATGGTGTTGATTTACAAGTGGAAGTTATGGTATGTAGAACCAGGGTAAGCTAAGCAAGGAAGTATGTAATACCCATAGGCCTTCTATTATACCGCAGTGATGAACAATAGTGCTTGAACCAATATTTTAGGCCACTACCCAAGGAGGATTCCACACATAGCCTTGAGAAAACTATCTGCATCTCTAATAGTACAGGAGGGTGATCATCCAGGATGTTGTGTCCCATGGACTATGGATAATACAAGTTTGAAAAGCTTTCTAATGGATAATTTTTTTTTCAACCTAGATTATCTCCCGATACACCCGAAGATGCATGGGTATTGGAGCTTGATCGCCTCTCACTTCACTAGATGCTTTATGGGCTATTTAGCTTAGCCAATAATGACAAGTTCTTCATGATATTTTAAAACCCTCGATATAGGGTTTCTTGTATAGGGTTTCTAACCTACACAACTATTAAACAAAAACTATATTTTTTTTGTGTTTTTGTGGATTTTTGGTCAAAAAAAAAAGAACTATATTATTTTTGGATTTTTGTTAATAAGGAAAAATAGAAACTACAAAAACACAAAGAAATTTATACCGGAAAAAATTATCTCAGTTGCAGTAGAACTCGGCCCTAGAAAGTGCTCTAAAACCACTTGTTAGGATCTCACTATTAAAAATAAGCACACTCACACAAAATATGGAAAAATAACACAAATATATAAAATAATTCAATAAAACTATGCAAAAATAAAATGACAAAATGGAACAATCTCACAATAACACAGAATCGTGAGCCTATTTGAGGGGGCAACCTCCTTCAATATTTCATTAGCTTGAAAAATGATGAATTCATACATGGCTTCATATCTTTAAAACAAAAACTACATGCAACCCTACCTAAAGGCTCAAGAGTTGGCTTACATGCAAAATGGCACTTGAGCTAGAATCTCTTACCTACCATTGGTTATAATCTTGATAAAAAATGATTATGGTTCAAATGAAATGACAATAAATTAAATAATGATCATAGGGTCTTTACTATATTTCATATGAAAGATGCAGAATGTAAATTTTAATAAACATTCTATAACTACCATTAGTGATGTTAAATTGTTAATTAAATTATTTAACAATAACATATGAGTAGTATCATGGAATTTTTAAGTTATAATTTGTAGGCCAGTGAAATAATTATAGTAAAAATCATTTTAAGTAAGAATCCATAGTCTAAATAATCACATATCAAATATGTAATCCTAAATTTGCTAATTCTTCCTTCTTGAAGTTTCATTGATATTAGGGTGCATGAGTGAGGCTATCATGCTAGATATTTTAAGACATGTAAAAGTGATTCCAACATACTTTTTAATGTCCCAATATCTTTATATACTACCTTGTTTTAGCAAATTTTGCTTTCTATAACTATCTATGTGATTTACTGTTTGAGTGTCTAGCATAATTTAGATTGTGGATATATCAAATATTTTCAACTATGATCATGTTATATAGTCATGGTTTTATATTTTAACGTGAGTCTTACAGATTACTCATAATTTATTAAATCAAACTTTTTATTATCATTGTATACATGTTTCAATTTAATTTTTAAGAAGAATTATCCCTTGGTTTATGTCAATTATTATATAAGATACAATTATGTTGCATCAAATCAACTTGAAAAGCTAATTAATCAATGAAAATATTTTACTATTTGATTTCTACTATATATCTTTGCTTCTATCCATTATATCTGCCACTTACTACCACAAAAAAAAATTGTGCTTTAAATTTTAAATACGTACATAAATCCTTATGATTGAAAGGAATGATGTTACAAATAAATATAAATATAAATATAAATATAAATATAAATATAAATATACTTTTTCCATGAGTTGACCGTTCATCATGAATAAAATTGTAATTTCACAAGGACTGTAAAAGAAACAAATAAAAAAAAGGGAATGATGCATGCGAGGTGAGTGGTGACAGGAGTGGAGGTATGGTACACACTGCCAGTGATAGGATGGCTGGAACAGGTAGAGGATAAGAAAATGGAGGAAGAACTAGGGTTTGATAGAAATAAGAGAAGCGAATACCGGTTGGAATAAAATAAGAGGAGTGAACGCCGGTTGGACAGAGGGAAGAGGAATGAATGCAGGAGGGAAGGACTTAGGAGGGACCAAAGTAGAAGGAGGAATCAGAAAGATATGTTAATGCCTATATTTCTCCTTCATTTTCTGAAATGGTGTTTGAAAACTTGCTTACTACTGTATTATTTTTGTTTTACTGAAGCCTACGTATTTTAGACACCCAGAACCTGTGATGCTTAGTTTAATTATTACCACTGTAGTTTCTTCATATGGAAAATGTTATGATCAGTGTTGTAGCTTCTCTGTTCAAAAATAGTGATATTATTGTTGTTGCAGTTCTTTTTGAATATATATATCAGTGTAGATTTAGTCGAATGGAGATGTTAAAATCTATGTTTTAATTTACTTGTTAAAAAATGGTTATAAGTATTACGGTGGCTTCCATTTTATAAAGGTTTGATATAAATGTATGTCGTTGTAACGTCATTTACCTAGAGTGATAACGTTATTGTCGTTGTCGCTTTATTTTGGAAATATGGATGTTGTTACGGTGGCTTTACTTGAAAGTGTTGATCCTTGTGCTATAGCTTTTTATAAATAAAAGTGGAGAGATAGAGATAAACCTTAATATTATGTTATTATAACCCCTTTGGATGCTTTGCTATTACGCTGTCGGATTACCTTATTTCATTGTCTAGATGTGACAGTTTTGTATCATTTAGTTGAGGAGTTTTTCTTTAACCCCTGTCACCGTAGCACCTTTATTAGGGTGAAGAGTCTTGTTTTTAATCATCACTGTAACTTATTTCAGGTAGGCAGTAGGATAAAACAAAGGGGTTTAATGTTATCCTTTTGCACCTGGAGTAACATCTAAGGTAATCGTCCTTACGTCCCTGTGTCGTTTCATAGTTGCTTGTTTAACCACCACTTGAAAATCTGTTGGCTGTTGTTGCATTTCGTCGCCCAGCACTTGTTTGCAGTCGAGTATTTTTTTTGCAAGTTAAGGTTTCTTTATTTTAATTATTGAGCGGGGGATACCGCTATGGCGCTGCTATAGCGATACTGCTGTAGGTTGCCCTCGAGCTCGTTGGAGTGTGGGCCTTGATTATGGCCCACCCAAATCTACCAGAAAATCTCCCCGTCTCCTTCACATAATTTGGCATGGATGAGATCTGCAGTGGTCATGGATGTACGACACCAGGGGTAAGCTTAAAATACCCCAACGCCCATATAGTGTTTCAACCATGAGCACTGGGCATGCTTGGCAAGAGGATTCACTCTGGAAACTTTGTAATGACACCTTGACCCACTCTCTTGGTTGACTTAGTGAAGTCAGATTGGTTAGTCTATTCTGATTGGTTTGACCTTGGAGGGTCTATCCACTGATTAAGCATATTTTTTTTTTTAAGCAAACACCCCTTGCGGAGCTGCCTTGGTATGAGAGACCACGAAAAGGGGGTTCTACACCGTCAAAGTCACCCAGGGGTTGCACCCCACCCTGCCCGCACCAACATTATCAATTGGATTTTAGATACCCAATTCAGCTTTTTGGTAGGGTGGATATTTGAACATGGGACCTCCCTTGGAGGATTACTCTCTTCTCTCCAACTCACCTACAACACCTGGGTTGATTAAGCATTCTTTTAATGGTAACTTAGGACTACTTATTAATTTAAAATGGTTATATATCGGTAATGGTTTTCCCTCATTAATTTATAATGGATATATATCATCAATGGTTTCAAATTATTTAGATTCGACATTAATACAATATGATTTAGAATAGTTCAATTTGATTTATGTGGGTTGTTTTTTTTTTTATGTTGCTGGTGTTGATGGTTTCTGATTTGGAGTTACAGTTAAAAATTTGGGACCTGGGATCAATTGCCTTTGACCTATAGACTACACCCTGAACACCCTGTCACTATCCTATTACTTTCTCTATCACCTATATTGCAGTTACTGACACGGTTCCTATCACTGATATTGGGTATTCTTTAACGTTTGATGGAATTGTCTCTTACACTGGAAGTCTGTAATTATGTACTATTATAGAGGGTTGTTACTATTGACTTGTCTATCTCTGTTACTAACTAGAATATTTCTTTCACTATCCTGTCATTGTTAAAAATAAGCACACACACAAAATATGGAAAAATAACACAAATACATCAAATAATTCAATAATACTATGCAGAGATTAAACGCAGAAATGGAAAAATCTCACAATAACATAGAATCGTGGGCCTCTTCGAGGAGGCAACCTCATTCAGTATTTCATTAGCTTGCAAAAATATGAATTCATACATGGCTTCATATATTTTAAAGAAAAACATCATACAACCCTTCCTAAAGGCTCAAGATTTGGCTTAAAAAAATGGTTACAATCTTGATAAAAAATGGTTACGGTTCAAATGATATGACAACAAATTAAATAATGATCATAGGGTATTTACTATATTTCATATGAGATATGCATAATGTAAAGTTTAATAAACATTCTATGGCTACCATTAGTGATGTTAAATTGTTAATTAAATGATTTAAAAACAACATATGAGTAGTATCATGGAATTTTTAAGTTATAAATTGTAGGCCAATGAAATCATTATAGTAAAAATAATTTTAATTAATAATTCATAGTCCAAGTCATCACGTATCAAATATGTAATCCTAAATTTGTTAATTCTTCCTTCTTGAAGTATCATTGATATTAGGGTGCATGAGTGAGGCTATCTTCTAGAGATTTTAAGACATGTAAAAGTGATTCCAACATACTTTTTTATGTCCCAATATATTTATATACTACCTTGCTTTGGTAGAGTTTTCTTTTTATAACTATCTATGTGATTTACTCTTTGAGTGTCTAGCATAATTACATTGTGGATATATCAAGTATTTGCAACTATGATCATGTTATATAGATATGGGTTTATATTTTAACACGAGTCTTACAGATTGCTCATAATTGATTAAATCAAACTTTTTAATATCATTGCATATGTGTTTCAATTTAATTTTTAAGAAGAATCATCCCTTGGTTTGTATTACTTATTATATAAGATATAATTATATTGTAGCAAATCAACCTAAAAATCTAATTAATCAAGGAAAATAATTTAATATTGGATTTCTACTATATCTCTTTGCTTCTATCCATTGTATCTGCCACTTACTACCACCAAAAAACAATTGTACTTTAAATTTTAATTACGTACATAAATCCTTATGATCGAAAGGAATGATGTTACAAATAATATATATATATATATATATATATATATATATATATATATATATATATATATATATATATATAGATACTTTTTGCACGTGTTGACCGTTCATCATGAAGAAACCTACAAATTCACAAGGACGAAAAAAGAAATAGAAAAAAAATGAATGATTCATGTGAGGTGAGTGGTGACAGAAGTGGAGGTATGGTACACCCTACCACTGAGAGGACATTCAGGACGAGCTGAGGGTAAGAAAAGGGTGGAAGAAGTAGGGTTTTACAAAAATAAGAGGAGTGAATATCAGTTGGACTGAAATAAGAGGTGTGAATGCTAGTAGGACAGAGGGAAGAGGAATGAATGCAGGTGGGAAGGATGTAGGAGGAACTATAGTGGAAGGAGGAATTAGATAGATAGGTTAATGCCTATCTTTCTCCATTTTTTGAAATGGTGTTTGAAAACTTGCTTACTACTATATTATTTTTGTTTGACTAAAGCCTATGTATTTTAGACACCCAGAACCTGTGGTTCTTAGTTTATTTCTTATCACTATCGTTTCCTCATCTTGAAAATATTACCATTAGTGTTGTAGCTTCTCTGTTCAAAAAAAGTGATATTATTGTTGCTGTAGTTCTTTTTAAATATATATCATTGTAGATTTAGTGAACTAGAGATGTTAAAATCCATGTTGTAATTTTCTTTTCTTCAAATGGTGATAAGTATTACAGTGGCTTCCATTTTGTAAAGGTTGATATAAATTTGTGCCACTATAACTTTATTTACCTAGAGTGATAACATTATTGTCATAGTCCCTTTATTTTGGAAATATTGATGTTATTGTGGTGGATTTAATTGAAAGTGTTAATCCTTGTGCTATAGATTTTTATAAATAAAATGGGAGAGATCAACCTTAATATTATGTTATTATAACCCCATTTGGAGGCTTTTCTATTATGATGTCGGATCACGTTAATTCACTATTCGGATGTGACAGTGTTGTATAATTTATTTGAGGATTTTTTCTTTAACACTCATCACTGTAGTGCCTTTATTAAGGTGAGGAGTCTTGTTTTTAATTGTCACTATAACTTATTTTCGGTAGGTAGTAGGATGAAACAAATGGGTTTATTGTTATCCTTTTGCACCTGGAGTAACATCTCAGATAATCCTCCTTAACTCTCCCCATCATTTCATAATTGATTTTTTAACCACCACCTGAAAATCCATTGACTATTGTCATGTTTCATCATCCCACACTTTTTATGTAATATCCATAGGCCCTCTGTTATACTGCAGTGACGAACAATAGTACTCAAACCAATATTTCAGGCCACTACCCAAGGAGAATTCCACACATACCCTTGAGCACAATATCTACCTCTATAACAGTACAAAAGGGTAATCGTACAAGATATTGTGTCCCATGGACTATGGATAATACTAGGCCAAAAAGCTTCCTAATGGATAAAATTTTGTTTAAACTTAGATCGTCTCCCAATACACCTAAAGATACGTCAGAGCTCAAGTCTATCCACAAATGTTGTTTAAGGTTTGGGTATTGAAGCCTGATCACCCTTAACTTCACTAGATGCTTTATGGGCTATCTAGCTTAGCCAATAATTATAACTCCTTCATGATATTTTATAACCCCCGACATAGGGTTTCTAATATACACAACTACTAAAATAGAAATTGTATTTTTTTGTGTTTTTTGAATTTTTGGATGAAAAAAAGGACTGTATTTTTTAAGGATTTTTTAATAAGGAAAAATAGAAACAAAAAAAAACACAAAATTATACTTAACAGGTAGAATGGCTAGCAAAAATCATCTCAGTTATAGTAGAAGTCAGCCTTGGAAAGCATTTTGATACCACTTGTTAGGATCTCACTATTAAAAATAAGCACACTCAAAAAAAATATGTAAACATAACACAAATACATAAAATAATTCAATAACACTATGCAAAAATTAAATGCAAAAATGAAACAATCTCACAATAACATAGAATCGCAGGCCTCTTCGAGGGGTCAACCTCCTTCAATATTTCATTAGCTTGCAAAAAGATGAATTTGTACATGGCTTCATATATTTTAAAGAAAAAAATCATGCAACCTTACTTAAAGGCTCAAGAGTTGGCTTACATGCAAAATACCACTCGAGCTAGAATCTCCTACCTACCATCAGTTACAATCTTGATAAAAAATGGTTATGGTTCAAATGAAATGACAACAAATTTAATAGTGATCATAGGGTATTTACTATATTTCATATGAAATATGCAGAATTTAAAGTTTTATAAACATTATATAACTACCATTAGTGATGTTAAATTATTAATTAAATTCTTTAAAAACAACATATGAGTAGTATCATGAAATTTTTAAGTTATAAATTGTAGGCCTGTAAAATAATTATAGAAAAAATCATTTTAAGTAATAATTCATAGTCTAAGTCATCACGTATCAAATATGTAATACTAAATTTGGTAATTCATCCTTCCTAAAGTTTCATTGATATTAGGGGTGCATGAGTGAGGCTATCTGCTAGAGATTTTAAGACATGTAAAAGTGATTCCAACATACTTTTGATGTCCCAATATCTTTATATACTACCTCGCTTTGGCAGATTTTTATTTCTATAACTATCTATGTGATTTACTGTTTGAGTGTCTAGCATAATTTACATTGTGGATATATCAAATATTTGCAACTATGATCATGTTATATAGATATGGTTTTATATTTTAACACGAGTCTTACAGATTGATCATAATTGATTAAATCAAACTTTTTATTATCATTGCATACATGTTTCAATTTAATTTTTAAGAAGAATCATCCCTTGGTTTGTGTTATTTTTATATAAGATATAATTTTATTACAACAAATCAACCTGAAAAGCTAATTAATCAATGAAAAGAATTTACTATTTGATTTCTACTATATCTCTTTGCTTCTATCCATTGTATCTGCCACTTACTACCACAAAAAAAATTGTACTTTAAATTTTAAATGCGCACATAAATCCTTATGATTGAAAGGAATGATGTTAGGAATAAATAAATAAATATATATATATATATACATACTTTTTTCACGTGTTGACCGTTCATCATGAAAAAACCCGCAAATTCACAAGGACAGGAAAATAAATAAATAAATAAAAGGAATGATGCATGCAAGGTGTGTGGCGGCAAGAATGGAGGTATGGTACACCCTGCCAACGAGAGGATAGCTAGGGTCGGTTGAGGATAAGAAAAGGAAGAAAGAAATAAGATTCAACATAAATAAGAGGAGTGAATGCCAGTTGGACAGAGGTAAGGAGGTAAGAGGAATGAATGCAGGAGGGAAGGATGTAGGAGGGACCAAAGCGGAAGGAGGAATCAGATGGACAGGTTAATGCCTATATTTATGCTTCATTTTTTGAAATGGTGTTTGAAAACTTTCTTACTACTATATTATTTTTGTTTGACTGAAGCCCACGTATTTTAGACACCTAGAACATGTGGTGCTTAGTTCAATTATTACCACTATAGTTTCTTAATTTGGAAAATATTATCATCAGTGTTGTAGCTTCTCTATTAAAAAATGGTGATATTATTGTTGCTGTAGTT
Source organism: Wollemia nobilis (assembly GCA_028583015.1). NCBI lineage: Eukaryota > Viridiplantae > Streptophyta > Pinopsida > Araucariales > Araucariaceae > Wollemia > Wollemia nobilis. Next base: position 5,532,405 of record JAQPPZ010015929.1, read on the forward strand.
CTTTTTGAATATATATATCACTGTAGATTTAGTCGACTGGAGATGTTAAAATCTATGCTGTAATTTCCTTGTTCAAAAATGGTGACAAGTATTATGGTGGTTTCCCTTTTGTAAAGGTTGATATAAATGTATACTGCTATAACTTCATTTACATAATGTTATTTTTGTAGTCCCTTTATTTTAGAAATATTGATGTTATTATGATGGCTTTACTTGAAAGTATTGATCCTTATGCTATAGATTTTTATAAATAAAAGGAGAGAGATAAACCTTAATATTATGTTACTATTACCCCTTTGGAGGATTTCCTATTACGCTACTGGATCACCTTATTTCACTATCCGGACGTGACAGTGTTGTATCATTTAGTTGAGAATTTTGTTTAACCCTCGTCACCATAGCACCTTTATTAGGGTGAGGAGTCTTGTTTTTAATCATCGCTGTAATTTATTTCGGGTAGGTAGTAGGATAAAAAAAAGCATTTACTGTTATCCTTTCACAATTGAATTAGCATCTAAGGTAACCCTCCTTACTTCCCTTTGTCGTTTCATAGTTGCTTGTTTAATTTCCATGTAGAAATCCATCAGTTGTTGTCATGTTTTGCCACCCCACATTTGTTTGTAGCTAAGTAATTTTTTTTTCTATTTTAATTATTGAGTGGGGGGCACCACTGTGGCACTACTGTAGTGATGCCACTGTGGGGCACCCCTGATCTCGTTGGAGCGTGGGCCTTAATTATGGCCCACCCCATCCTACCAAATAATCTTCCTACCACCTTTACAAAATTTGGTGCAGTGCACTGTGCTCGGAGGTGGCCATACTGGTCATGGATGTACGACACCGAGGGTAAGCTTCAAATACACTGTCACCCATATAGTGTTTAAAACATGCACATTGGGCATGCTTGGGAAGAGGATTCACTCTGGCAACTCTGTAATGATACCTTGGCCCACTCTCCTAGTTGACTTAACAAAGTTGGATTGGTTGATCTATTCTAATTGGTTTGACCCTGGAGGGTCTGTCCACTGATTAAGCATCCTTTTAATGGTAACTTGGGACTCCTTATTAATTTACAATGGTTATATATCGGTAATGGTTTCCCATTATTAATTTATAATGGTTATATATAGGCAATGGTTTCAAATGATTTAGAATCAATGTTAATATAATATGATTTAGAATAGTTTGATTTGATTTATGTGGGTTGTTTTTTTTTATGTTACTGGTGTTGTCAATTTTTTATTTGGTGTTACAGTTCAAAATTTGGGACCTAGGATAAATTTTCTATGACTAGTAGACTACACCCTAACCACCCTGTCACTATCTTATTCCTTCCTCTATCACCCGTATTGTAGTTCTAATATGGTTCCTGTCACTGAACTTAGGGATTCTCTAACATTGAAAGGACTGTTTCTGACACTGGAAGTCTGTACTTCTAGAATATTATAGAGGGTTGTTATTATCGATCTGTCTATCTCTGTTACTAACTAGACTATTTATATCACTATTTTTACTATTCTATTTTTGACCATGGGCTATTGCAGACACTTTCAAGATCTGCCCTGACTGTTGGTGCATGCAAGTTTGTTTTCTGTGATAAGGAATGACTTCTCTTTATGCTCACTTTTGGGGTTGTGAATACAGGTTAACAGAACAGGGATGGTTTTCATTTACAGGTGGAAGTTATGATTTGTAGAACCATGGTACGCTAAGAAAGGGAGTACGTAATTTCCATAGACACCATGTTATACCACAATGATGAAAAATAGTGCTCAAACCAATTTTCCAAGCCACTATCCAAGGAGGATTCAACACATACCATTGATCACTATATCTACCTCTCTGACAGTATAAGAGAGTGATAATTTAGGATGTTGTGTCCCATGGACTATGGATAATACAAGGCCAAAAAGCTTCCTAACGGATAAAATTTTGTTTAAACCTAGATTGTCTCCTAATACACCCGAAGATGTGTGAGAGGTCAAGTCCATACGCGAGTGTTGTTTAAGGCCTGGGTACTAGAGCCTAATCACCCCTCACTTCACTATACACTTTATGGGCTATCTAGCTTAACCAATAACAATAGCTCCTTTACGATTTTTTAAAACCCTTGTCATAGGGTTTCTAACCTACACAACTACTAAAACAAAAACTGTATTTTTTTGTGTTTTATGGATTTTTGGTAAAAAAAAGGAGTGTATTTTTTTTGGATTTTTTTAATAAATAAAAACATAAACAAAAAAAACACAAAAACTTATACCTAATAGGTGGAATGGCTAGAAAAAATCATCTCAGTTGCAATAGAAATTGGCCTTGGAAAGCACTCTGATACCACTTGTTGGGATCTCACTATTAAAAATAAGCACACACACAAAATATGGAAAAATAACACAAATACATAAAATGATTCAATAACATTATGTAGAAATGGAACAATCTCACAATAACACAAAATCATAGCCTCTTTGAGGGGACAACCTCCTTCAATATTTCATTAGCTTGGAAAAATATGAATTCATACATGGATTCATATATTTTTAAGAAAAACTTCATGCAACCCTATGTAAAGGCTCAAGAGTTGGATTACATGCAAAATTCCACTCAAGATAGAATATCCTACATACCATCAGTTACAATCTTGATAAAAAATGGTTACATGAGATGGTGCCACTTGGCTAGGAATCCCACTTGCCACATACATTACAAAGTGTCACAAAATAATATCATAATGGGATACCCCACATTGGGAGTGGGTCATTACATAAGTAAATGAGAATTATAAAATAGCATTAGGATAGGATCCTAATAGTCCTTGTCTACTCTTTATGGATCCCTTTGTACCTACTTGAATAAGTAGTCACCCAAGTTCGACACCTATTGTAAGATGGAAAATTTGTCTTTATACTCTATAAAACATGATGAAGGCATCAAATAGCCTAAGTATTAGCTTATGTATATTTAATTATTATGTATTTCTAAAATATGTGAGCCTACATTTCTCACGTAAGATTCTAGTTGGCTTATTGTTGAGGTTGTTTAATTCAACTTCCTAAATTTTTAGCTTCATAGAATTTCTATATATTTAGATAACTAGGTGTTACCTGTGTTAGCATATTGTTAGGTAAGATAGCTTCTAGTTGAAACATATCTTGTATTCTTCCTAACATATCCATATTTTTAAGAACCACCTTAGTCATAATGTGCTTATTTAAACAACATTTGTTGAATGCATTCTTATATTTTTGGTCTTGTAGTTTCAATATTTGTCTTCCGCATTTGTGTGTGGTACTTTGATGCCACATCACTATTGTGAAAGCCCAAGTATTGATAACTTGGGTTAGGTTGACTTAGGTCCTTTGCTTATGCATGGTTTGGGTATTTTTAATCATTATTTTGTGCATTTGTATTAAAAATATTTAGTGAGTGTATTGTATACTTTAGTCTGCATGTAGGCATTGCTTCAAAAAGCAAGTACCTATCTTAGTAAATGTTATTATTACCAATTGGTTATCAAATATTTTGATAGTGGACATACTCAATTTAGCCAATAGAAAATATTTAATTATCTAAAGCTATCAAAGACTATTGATGACTAGTTACCGGACAAAGGTCCTCTTGAGTTTCATGGGACAATGACACTCAACACACCATTCTCCCATCACCATGGAGATTATTTAGATGAATAAAACTATTGGTTGTGGGAATATTTTCTTGTCCATCTAACTCATAGTGATGTATTCCTGCAAAAGTATTTGGACTAACAGACATCCATTTTTGTGTTGTACATATTAAGCATATTGAGTTGTCATTGATGTCAAAAGGTTGATGTCAAAGAACTTGGTAAGGCAGAAATATTCTTCTATGGTTGGATATTTATTCATGGAAAAATGTTGGACATTTATTCATGGCAAAATACATCTCAAAGGAAAATAAATTGTGGTAAGAAAAGGATTATAATATTTATTTTTAAATATTATAAAAAGGACAAAGACCTAGAAGAGAAGAAGGATTCTAATATTTATTTTTAAATATTATAAAAATGAAAAATATCTAGAAGAGAAGAATGATTATAATATTTATTTTTTAAATATTATAATAAGAATAAAGGGTTTAAGAGTTGAGACAAAAGTAAGAAAATATTTTGGGCCAAAGGTTAAAAGTTTAAATTATAATATTTAGATATTTTAAGATTTAAATTATTATAATAAAATAAAATATTTAAAAGTTTGGGTGGCAATGTTTCAAAATGATAAATTATTATTTCACATTTCTAAGTGCCAACGCCAAAATTTTGAAGGGAAAGAAATTTGTATGTAAGGAGTATAAATTATTTGCAAAGTCTATGGTTGTGTGCAAGTGCCATTCAAAGTATTATGACCGTATTTCATTTGTGGAGGCAGAGAGGAAAGAAAGGACAAAGGTGCACATTTTTAAAGATGAATTTGCAAGTCAAAATGGAGTGCATGTGGTGGAAGTTTTGATTTGGTTAGCTAGCCCAGATGGTAGGGAGACCCTATTCTAAGTCACTAGCAGAGAAAATATTTCGGGTTAAAGGCATGCCAAGGTCATTTTGGTGAATATTTTTGCTAAGATGGATATAGCATCGCAGAGGTATATTGAAAAAACTATTCATGTGCTTTGGTTGTTGTGTGGGTAGCTAGCCCACGTGGTAGCCTAGAATTGTGTAGGGCACAGGCCAACAAGAGGTGGCAGGTTAAATTCATGGTGGCTGCAACATTGAGGGTAAAATTTTTGAATTAAACTTATCCTAAGGTCTAAGGTATGTGCTGCATTTTATTACATTAGGGATTCATAAGGTTAAATTTTTGTTTTATCTTTTGAGGTCAGAATGACAACATGAGATTTAAATTTAGTTCTCTAGCTATGACATGTGTATGAGATAGAGTTGATATTATGATTTACACCTTGAAAGTTTGAGTGCACTAAAATCATTTTATTTCAATTAAGAGGTATAATGTGTATGTGGTAATTTCAATATTGTAATTTGTGCCTTGTAATGGTAACAGTATTGAAAAATTATTTTATGAATGTAGGAGGCATGAGGTGTATGTGGTTGATTTAAATAATTGTAAATTGTACCTTGGGTTGTTAAATATGATAATAAATATTGCGGTGTGTTGAGAATTATTTCTTGTGAAAGGAGTTATAAGGTGTTATTATGGTTTAATATTTTATTGTAATTTTTGTGTGGGGGGAAAGAAATTTGAGAGTTTTTTTATGCTTTATATTTTGAGAACAAAAGAATAGTCATAGAGCATTATTTTCAGATTTTGTGCACAATTTTTAAGGAGAAATTTAATGTGGATGATTTGAAAGAGAGATCTACTAACTAGTTTTGAAGTGGCACTTTGAAAGGGAAATTATTTTGAGATAGTTTTTTGAGGGCTCATATTCATCAAAGAAAGTTAAGAGGTATGGTGATATTATTTCTTCTTTAAGGTGTTTGGTTGAGCAAATATTTTTGAATAATAAGGTGGAGAAATAAGGATTATATATGTGCATTATTGGAAATATTTGTGTTAGGGTTTGAGAACAAATTGTGCAAAATTATTTGAATGAATTTGTGAAGCATTTGGGCATTGGTTTGAGTGACATTGAATGTGAATGAGAAAGTGTTAGAAACTAGTTTTGTAAAGAAAATTTGTGCATTATTGTGCTTGATATTTGAGAGAAAATTTGCAAGGAACGAAGGGCAATTTTGTGAAGTAAATTTATGCACTAGCTTTGATTGATATTGAGATAAATTTGTAAAGGTTATAGGGTAGTTTTGTGAAGCAATTTGTGCATTATCCTTGAGTGATATTTGGAAAGAACATATTGCGAAATTGTATTGTATATAATTTTCTATGTGTTCTTGAACAAGAATTTTGGGTAGATTATGTTTGAGGTACTTTGATAAAAGCATGGGTTATGAGAAAGATCTAAGTATGTGTTATGAGTAGATTTGAGTGTGTTATGAGATTTTTTGAGTATGTGTTAGAACATATTTGAGAAAATATAAGTGAACATATTTGAGCAAGTCTTGTGAGAAGACTTGAAGTAGGTTTGAGGTAGAATTTAGCAAGTCTTGTGAGAAGACTTGAAGAAGGTTTGAGGTAGAATTGAACAATTATTGTGAGAAGACTTGATGTAGGTTTGAGGTAGAATTGAGAAAGTATTGTGAGAAGACTTAAATTAGGTTTAAGGTAGAATTGAGAAATTCTTATGAGAAGACTTGAAGTAGGTTTGAGGTAAAATTGAGTAAGCCTTATGAGTAGGTTTGGTGTAGATTTGGATAGATTTATGAGTAGGTTTTGTTTTTTATTTGATAAAGACTTGTGATTAGGCTTGGTTTAGATTGAAGTAGTGAGTTGATCATATTTTGTTGTAGATATGAGCAAGCCTTGTGTGAAGGCTTGGAGCAGTTTTTGAGAAAAGTATTGAGGTAAATTTGGAGTAGACTAGAGTAGAGAAGAGAGGTGTCTCTTGTGGATAGATATCCATGAACCATAAAATAGATATCCACAAACCAAAGTTGATGGGATAGAATTCTCCTGTGGATAGAAGTCCATGAACCAGAGTTTAGGGGATAGAGTTCTCCTATGGATAGAAATCCATGAACTAGAGTTTTTGGGATAAATTCTCCTGTGGATAAAACTCCATAAACTAGATTTAAGGGGATAGAATTTTCTTGTGGATAGATATTTGAAGAACATAAACTTATACTGAGAGGAGGGGTGAACAGGTATATTACCACATTTAACTTTTCTTTCTAAATAAATATTATGCAATGTATAGATAACAATATCAATAGCAGTAATAAAAGCAATGCATAAATCACCATACATAATAGAGACACCACAATTTACGTGGTTAACCCAATGTGGGATGCTCCACTGAGAAAATATTTCACTAAAATTTTCTCAATCAATCTCTTGGTAATCCTTCCCTATTACAATATTTATGGACCTCTATCCAAAGGATACACCAATCCCCTAAATCAAGTTCTTCACACATCCACTTGACTAGGCTCAATCAACTCTACTCAACCAATCACTCAATGAAACACTCATTTCTCACAAACCCTATTCTAAGCATATAATGACCAATTAAAAATATTTCCAAAAACACCCAACATCAATTCTCACATAACAATGATACTCATGTTATTTTCAAAATATATATAAAGTTCTTCACACAACCACTGGCTTCAACAACAATGATCATAAAATAATATTCACATAAAAATGATACTTATGTTCTTTTCAAATCCTAGTTCAAGTGCTCCACACAACAAATGGCTTCAACAACAATGCTTATAAATAATATTCAGATAACAATGATACTCATGATATTTTGCACAACCCTAACTCAGGTTCTTCACACTACCAATGGCTTCAACAACAATGCTTATAAAACAAGGTTTTAATAACAACTCTTTATTCCAAAAAACCTTGAAGCATTAACTCAAACACTCTCAAAAAGGAAACCCTAATCAAGTCCTTTTCAATCCAAACATATTTTCCAAAAAACCAATCAATAAAATAAACTATGTAAAAATGTGCTCATACCTTTTTCTTGATGATGAATGGATCTCATAAATCTGCCACAATCACAACAACTTCTATGCCAATCTCAAAGAGGTTAGAAGACAATTCTTTCTCACAATACAATATAAATACTCAAATACACCTTATAAATCCACCTTTCTAAAACAACCATCCAAATACATAAAATATTTATCCAATAATACCTTATAAAATCCCAAATAATAATAAATTCAACATCCACCAAAATAAATTAAAACCTCTTTAATCAATTTTAATGGCAAGAAGAACTTTAGAAAAAAATCAAATCCTTTTTCCTTAACAACCTTAATAACATAAATTCCTTCACAACAAAACAATCTTTCAAAAACCCCTTTAACTCCAAATAGCATAAATCAATTTCTAATAAAAATAGTCCTTCACAAATCCTTATAACTCCAAATGCAATTTAATTAAAAATAAATCTTCACAAACCCTTATAAATCCAAATGACCCTTTAATAAAACCTTAGGAAATATAAATTTTAATCAAAAAATTACCTTTGCCACTAGTGGGATTCGACCCCACAATCTTTGCCTCTACGAATGCTCTAGCCGTGGGCTTGACCACTGTGTGCACTACATGCACATTTGAAACCAATGAGCACTTTATGCTCTTTCTTCTATACTTGGTGCTCGAATCAAATGCAAATAAAAAGTCTTCCTTTGGCACATCCATGAGAATCGAACGTGGGCTCTTCCTTTCCCAACGCCTTCACAAAGCGTGTTCTACCAATGGACCATCATGTCCTATGTGGCTCAAACTATATGTTTTCCTCTTTTGTATTCTTCCTTGGAACTAATAAGAGAAAGCTCTTTTGTCTTCTTCCACAACGTTCACGATGCACAAAATACCTTCAAATTTTTTGCATGGGAATTAATTTATCAAGGGGTATGTTTTGAATGCCCCTTTGGGCATTAATTTATATAGAAAAGCACCATTCAAATTTAGACGTAGGTGCTCCTTAATTTTATGACATCAGTGCTAGCTAAACCTTTATATAATTTATAAATTATTTAAATTCCAATAGAATTTAAATTTTATAAAATATATTTTGAAACCTTTGACTTTAATAAAATTAAAGTCTTCCATGGGGTAAATTTAAACCTGCAACTTGTACTCCACTGATTTTATTTAAAATATTCTGCCACCATGGGTTTAATTAAAACTTAACTGCCATCATAGTGTGTAAGGATTCTTTTATATCCTTATAATAATTTTAATAAACAATAATTTAATTTTCCACCATGGGTTTATGGTAAACTCTCATAAAATATTATTTTACCAATTTATTCTTCAACTCTTCGCTTTGTTCCTGGTGTTAATAATGGTGTGCTCTAGGGTATTGATGATGGCTCCATTTGTTCAATTTGGTATCAATGACGACTTTTCCACCTTGACATCAATGACAACTAACTAAGCTCAAAATGTCCAACAATCTCCCCCTTTGTCATTGATGGCAACCCAAATTATTTTAACTGAAAACTTGACCTTTCCTTTGTTTCGCTCCCCCTAAGACATTGCTCCCCTGGATCAATGCTCTCTCAAATAATAAATATCTCTTCCTTACTAAAATATCTCCCCCTTTGATATCAATGGCAAAGGTTCACCTTTAGGGATCGAGGATAAGAATGAGCCTTTTAGCTTAGCCCCTCCACCACATTTTGTTGAGGTGATTAATTCTAGGGTGGGAGTATTTCTACTCCTAGAAAGTACTATTCTTTACCTTTATCCTCTTTTATTATTATCTAAATTTTATGATTCCTCTAAATATTTCTATCCATATCCATGTTCATGTCCATGTCAACATTGCTATTCCTATTATTGTTCTTGTTCGTATCCATGTTCCTGTTCCTATTCATGTCCATGTTCCTATTCTTATTCTTATTCCTATTCAAATTCATATTTTTGTTCCTGTTCCTGTTTATACCTATTTTTGGAATGTCTTCTCTACACCACTTTGTTGTGTGGCCATAATTGTTACACTTATAACACTTAATGTTATTTTTCCTTGGATGTGCAAATGTCTTAGGATTTCTTCTAGTGAAGCCAAATCCTCTTTTGTCATGAATCTTGCAATTCATTGCCTTGTGACCAAACTGATTACATGAGTAGCAATACCCATGGAAAGGCTGACTATTCCCATATTCATGTCTTATAGGTGTCCTGCATTGTGAAGCCATGTGCCCAAACCTATGACATGAAAAGCATATTCCATTGAAGTATCCTTCTCTTGACCTCATTGGTCTCCTATTCTGATTATTGTTCCATTTGTGTCTTCTTTGTGCATTGTTACTATTTTTGTTGAACTCTCTAGTGTCAAACTCATCCTTAGATGTCTCACTTTCTTTTACACTATCTTCTTCTGAAGTATCTTCATATAAAGTTTCTTCTCCTCCAAAACTTTAAGTTGATTCTCCTTCCCATTTCTTTCGAACATGTTCAAATCCTAGACCTGTCTTGCTTGATGTAGTCTTTTGTATCTTGATAAAGTTATCCAAGTTCTTTGAGCTATTTTTAAATCCTTTCATATTGATCGTGGAGTCATCCAAATTTTCTCTTAGTAGTACCACTTCTTGTGCTAAATTCTCACATTCTAAGATATTTTCTTCTAACTTATCCTTGAACCTCTTTACCTTAGCCTTTAATTTTTCTAAATATTCTATGAGAAATGTTCTTTCTTCATCACATTCTTGAAACTGAAAGTCAAGTTTAGAGTTTTGCTTTCTTACCTTCTTTACTATTTCAAGAGCATATATAAGTTCTCCCTTGATATCATATCCATACTTCTTTGAATATTCCTTTATCTGTTTACCTTTTTCCTCTTATTATTTTTCTTTTGACTTGTATTCTATGGGATCACCTTTTTCATCCTCTAATGCCATTAGAATATTTTCATCTGGTCCTTCAAGTGTATCTTCATATTCATCATCACTTAAACTATAACCATCCATTTTATAATAATATTCAAGATGTCTAGAGTTAGCACATATAAAACACTTGAGAATAACTAGAGTCTTTTTCTTAACTTGCTCTTTTTATTCAATCATAAATAGGACTTCATATCTATCATTGTTTGAAAAAATAACATCACTATCACTTGAATACTTACTTGCCTTATCCGCATAGTAGCTTCTCTTTTGCCTTTGAAATAAATTCTTTATTTTTTTGCTTTTTCCATCCTTGATTTTCTTATGGTGCTTATATCGTCTATATCTTTCTAATTCCCTGTACTTATGATCCTATTTTTATTCACTGTTGTTGTTCTTTGGTTCTTGACAATCTATTATAAAATATCCAAACTTTCCACAATTGAAACACTTAACAGATCTTAGATCTCTGGATCTTCTGGAATATTTATCTATTTTACCATAATTAGCTTCCTCATCACTGGATGACTCACTACTTGACTCTGACTTCTTCCCATTTGTTTTCTTGATTTATTTGAATGCTACTTCCTTCTGGAGAATATGATATTTTATTCTTATCTCAAAAGATTTAAGCATATCAAAAAACTTATCTCTTATCAAAGAATCACCATCCATTGACACTTCTATAGTAGAAACTTGTTCACTGAATCTTTTTAGAAGAGTTCTCAAGACTTTATCACAAACATCTGATTCATAAATCTTCATTCCAATTCCTTGCATATCATTAAAAAACTCATCAATTCAAATTGGATAAGCACTGATATTTTCCTCATCATTCATTCTTAATGTTTCAAATTTTCCTTTGAGATTTTGTATCTTTGCTTTCTTGACACTTTTATCTCCTTCATATATATTTTAAAATTTATCCTACATTTCTTTTGCAGTTTTACAATCCATAACCTTTAGATATTTTGTTCTACATAAACCTCTCACAAGTGCATTAATTTTTTTAAAATTATAGTGTTATAGAAGCTTACCTTCCTTATCTATAGGAGGATTGACTAAGGGATCATATCCAAATTCCACTAATTCCCAAACTTCATTGCCAAGTGCCATTACGTAGATCTTTATCATCATACTCCAATACATATAGTCACTTCAATAAAATACTGGTGTTGAAATATTTGAGAAAACTTCCTTAGGATCCATTGTGTTATTGATAGCTTTTACTTCAAGCTATTAAACTCTTCTGAAGTAATCCACTCTGATACCAATTGAAAAACACAAGCTTATACTAAGAGGGGGGTGAAAAGTATAAGACCACTTTTTACTTTTCTTTCCAAATCAATATTATGCAATGTATAGATAACAATATCAATAGTAGTAATAAAATAAATGTACAAATCACCATACACAATAGAGACACCACAATTTATGTGGTTCACTCAATGTGGGCTACTCCATAGAGAAAATATTTCACTAAAATTTTCTCAATCAATCTCTTGGGAATCCTTCCCTATTACAATGTTTATGGACATTTGTTCAAAGGAGACACTAGTACCCTAAATCAAGTTCATGGATCTCTATCCATAGGATAACTTCTTCTCCTCTACTCTAGTTGGTGATCTTATAGAAGACTACTACCTCCACTACACTATCTTTTGGATATCTCTCCACTAAATACTCTTATCCCTACTCAGAAGATATGTCCTGACTACCCTGGATAATGGATATATATCCACTAGAGACTACTATCCTATCTTCTCTATCACCTCCAAATCTCTATCTCAAATTTGCACTAAACACAGTCCTTTAGTCTAGTACAAATCTGCTCAATCTCTATATCTAGTCTGGCACAAAATTATCCTCAAATCTACACCAAAATATGCTCCATAAGTCCATATAGAACATGCTTAAATCTACTCAAAAAGTCCACTAAGAACTTTTTAAATATGCTCAACAAGTCCACTCAAAACTTGATCAAATTTGCTCAACAAGTCCACTCAGAACTTGCTCAAATTTGCTCAATAAGTCCACTCAGAAATTTCTCAAATTTACTCAACAAGTTCACACAAATTTTGCTTAAGTCTGCTCAACAATTCCACACATAACTTGCTTAAATCTGATCAATAAATCCACATAGAACTTGCTCAAATCTTCTAAAAATTTCCACATAGAACTTGCTCAAACTGCTCAACAAGCTCACTTAGAACTTGCTCAAACTACTCAACAAGATCACTTAGAACTTGTTCAAACTTGCTCGATAAGCTCACTCAAAACTTATCCAAATCTTCTCAACAAGATCACTTAGAAATTGTCCAAATATGCTTAATAAGATCACATAGAACTTGTCCAAATATGCTCAATAAGCTCACACAAAACTTAACCATTCTCATAGAAACATAAAGAGAATTGTTAGAGACCCAATATGTTTCAACTAAATGTTCAAACACTTTATCAATTCAAATCATAAGATATTATAGTTTTTTTTATTGAACTTGAACAATCACTTCACACATCCACTTGACTAGGCTCAATCAACTCTACTCAATCAATCACTTAATGAGACACTCCTTTCTCACAAACCCTAATTCAAGCATATAATAACCAACTAAAAATATTTCCATCAATTCCCAACATCAATTCTCACATAACAATGATACTCATGTTCTTTTCAAACCCTAGCTGAAGTTATTCATACAACCACTGGCTTCAACAACAACGCTCGTAAAACAATCTTCACATAACAATGATACTTGTGTTCTTTTCAAATCCCAGTTCAAGTTCTTTGCACAACCAATGGCTTCAACAATAATAAAACAATGTTCACATAACAATGATACTCATGATATTTTGTACAACCCTAACTCAGGTTCTTCACACTACTAATGGCTTCAACAACAATGCTTATAAAAAAATATTTTAATAACAACTCTTTATTCTAGAAAACCTTGAAGCATTAACTCAAACACTCTAAAAAAGGAAAACCTAATCAAGTCCTTTTCAATCCAAACTTATTTTCCAACAAACCAATAAATTAACTAAACTATGGAAAAATGTGCTCATACCTTTTTCTTGATGATGAAGGAATCTCATAAATCTGCCACAATCACAACAACTTCTATGCCAATATCAAAGAGGTTAGAAGACAATTCTTTCTCACAATACAATGTAAATACTCAAATACACCTTATAACTCCACCTCTCAAAAACAACCATCCAAATACATAAAATATTTATCCAATAATACCTTACAAAATCCCAACTAATAATAAATTCAACATCCACAAAAATAAATCAAAAGCTCTTTAATCAATTTTAATGGCAAGAAGAACTTTAGCAAAAAAACAAATCCTTTTTATTTAACAACCTTAATAACATAAGTCCCTTCTTAAGAAAACAATATTTCAAAAACCCTTTTAACTCCAAATAGCACAAATCAATTTCCAATAAAAATAATTCTTCACAAACCCTTATAACTCCAAATGCAATTTAATTAAAAATAAATCTTCACAAACCCTTATAACTCCAAATGACCCTTTAAGAAAACCTTAGGCAACATAAATTTTAATAAAAAAAATACCTTTTCCACTAGTTATATTCGACCCCATGATATCTACCTCTACGAGCGCTCTAGGTGCAAGCTTGACCATCATGTGCACTAGAAACACATTTGAAACCAATGAGCACTTCATGTTCTTTCTTCTATACCTGGAATTTGAATTGAATGCAAACAAAAAGTCTTCCTTTCGCACATCCATTAGATTCGAACGTGGGCTCTTCCTTTCCCAATGCATTTGCAAAACGTGTGCTACCAATGGACCAATGTGTCCTATGTGGCTCAAAACATACACTATCCTCTTTTATCTTATTCCTTAACGTTCACAATGCATAAAATACCTTCAAATTTTTTGCATGGGAATTAATTCATGAATGGGTAAATTTTGAATGCCCCTTTGGGCATTAATTTATACACAAAACCACCAATCGAATTTAGATTTTGGTGCTCCTAAATTTGATGACATCGACGCTAGCTAAACCTTTATATAATTTATAAATTATTTAAATTCCAATAGAATTTAAATTTTATAAATTATATTTTAAAACCTTTGACTTTAATAAAATTAAAGTCTTCTTTTGATGCGTTTGGGATTTTTTCTATGGGTTCTTTTTAATCAAATCACACACACCTAATTTTTGCCAATATGCAAACTAAACTAAGCTATATGCATTTTAATTTAAAATGTAGACAAAGAATATAGAAAACATAATTTTTAACTCAATTCAATGCCTATGAAAGAGATTTCCAACCTTACCTAAATCTGGATGTCTAATGTAGATTCTAAAATTTGTAAGCAATCTCGTTTCATATAGTGTAGGGCAATATCATATTATGATCTCACAAGATCATATGATGATTAGCGATATCGTACTTCGATCATAGACACAAATATATGATTTTGACAGAAGAAAATATATGCCTGGATAGAGGATAAAGAATAGGAATTTGTGATTCTATTTATCTTTGCAACTATAAATTTGACCTATTGAATACTACTGAGCAATAACACTAACAGGAAATGATTAAAAAATGCACCTAATTACCTAAAATATGCAACTACATGAGATTTTAGGTGAACTCCAAGAATGCATATGATTTAATCTAAGTTTTCTTATGATAAAATGTTAAACTAGATGTAAATCAAGCAAGGAAATATTAGAATATGTATACTAGAATTCGTTGTTATCCCCAAATCAATTGCAGGTGATATCGTATAGCTTTGGAGAGATCGTATCCCAAAATTGCAAGTTTGTACTATGATCGTAGTATCATAACCTCAGATATTACTGAAATCCTTTCGATCTTGATAAAATTATCCAATCTTACAAAAAAATAATGAAATAACAGGCGATAGTATGTGAAATTAAACTATATTTTCCTAAATGTAGAGAGCCAGGAGTATTACAGGGGGAAGGGTCTAATTAAATAGGTAGGGAGGAGAGTCTAGAATAGGTAGGAGAGCAAATTTGTTAAAATTTACTTCTAAGTTGGGTGAGGCTGAATGGATCCGATCCCATACTTCCCACCCAGTTACAGAGGTAGAGGCAAAAAATTGTTCAACTAACTGTGTCATTTTATTATTTTTTAAATTTTCTGTTTTAGAGCAAGATCGTATTATGATTGGCGATATCGTACGCCGATCGTAGAGACCATGTTTTTTGAAATCGTACCATGATTTCAGAGGTCATACTATGATCTCATAAAAAGGGATGAATTTTAAGGTAATAAATGCAAAATATTATTTTTACAATTTTTGTGTTTTTCATGCAAATGTGTCAAATGGGTGAATTAATGAGTCAATTTTAAGGTGTTAAAGATATTATTCGCTTGGATACCATTTTTTTCAAGTGGTGAAACAACCATAAAAACAAACCTTCCTAGACAACCAAATATAGGAATCATTGCTTCCATCGATGTCATAGATGAATAGAGACATAAATATTCTAATTTTTGCAAGTAGAGGGTGTTGCAAAACTTTATTATCATTAAGAAAAATCATTAACCAATATATAAAAATATTAAATCATTCATCCACAATACATTATCCACATTAACAATCCACAAATGAGAGATAGATATATAATACCCTTAAGGTAGGTAAAAACCAATAATACTCCTTAAGGAAGGAATCACTTCACAAGATCTCCCAATATGAGAGAGCCTCTTAAGGATAGCAAAGTCCCATAAGCTACTTCATGGCCAAATATGATAACATAATATTCTTCTCCAATAATGACTACAATGACAAATATGTCTTCTTTATATATCCCTCTTCTTATTCTACTTTTAGGGAGCCTACTACTAATAAAATATTATATTTTAATATAATATAATATTATAATATAGTAAACCTTGGTTTATGTGTGGCGCATGCCAACCATTATACAATATAATAATAAATCCCCAAATATCTATTCCTAGATACCCTACCATGACACCCTCATTACAAATTTTTCATCCTCAAAACATATGAAGAAACATGATAATATGATTTGCTAAGCAATGTTAGCAACTGGTACCAATATTGATCATCCATCCATCCAAGTGAAACACGTTGATGTTGGTATACCATTTTTTTACTTGAGTATCCAAATTTGCTTTGTTGGCTCCACACTTCTACTGTTGTATTTTGATAACTTGAATGATGGGTCCAATTATTCCTTGATTATGATGAACCAATTTGAAAACCATGATCACTATGCTTTCTCTGCCAAACATTACCATAGTTGGTGCCCTTCTCATTCCATGTAGAACCATGATATTATTTCCTTGAACATGCCCCAAGATTTTTGTTGCTCATGGTGGTGTGGATGGTGATATGGTGTAACCTTAAATTGATGTTCTACCTTCTTTGATTTCTCAAAATTTGGCTCCATTGTTTTAAATTATTCTACACATGGTTCTTTCATGTTATCTTTGTTTAGTGTGTCTTTGTGCTCTTCTATCAAAGCTTCCTTGGATTTTTTTAGTGTTATTTCTATTGAATCAGTTGCTACTACTTATTCTATGGACCATTGTAATGCTACTGCCTTCTTGGATCCTATTTTAGGTTCTTCAATTTATTTCTTTACAACCACTTCTTGATTTTCCTTGGATCCTTGATCCTTAAGCTAAGAAATATCCTGCAATGTTATCTTATTTTTCCTGAACCACAACTTCATAAAATTGTTTTCCACATTAATGTTAATAGTACCCAAAGAATCTAACCAAGGATAAACAAGAACAATATCCTCATCATCCATCTGAATAGCATGAAAATTTGAATGTAAAACATATTTATCCATGGTGATCTTCAAATATTCAAAAATTTGAACATTCTCACCCTCAAGATGTATGTTCTTAATTTTTGTTGCTTGAACTTACAACCTCTTAGCCAAGGCAATATTAATAAAATTATATCTTCTACTAGGGTCAATGGAAATAATAACCTGTTCATTTTGAATGATTCCATGAGCCTGTAAAATAGAATTTTTAGACTCAAACAAATCCCTTTGTCCATTTTTTAGTTTATCTTCTACCAAAGGTATGGTTTCATCTATTTGCATATTGACATATTTTTATCTTCTACCACTTATTTGAAATTTTCTAGCTCTCTTTTTATTTCCTTTTGTTCTTTTTAAAGCATATTTATTTTTTCTTCATAACCCTTTATGGTGACCTTAAAACTAGATATCTTTTTATATGGATCCCATTTACTCAAGAATGCATCCTCTATTTCATCCCAAGTGTATTCATTATTCCTTTCTTTACAAATATTTTTCAACTAAGATAAAGCTTCCCCTTTAAGACTCAATTGAAGGTTAACTTTCCAGAAATAATTGTTACAATGTAGAGATCTAAACTTTTTGTACAATTTTCTAGCATCAATATCATTTTATCCATTAAACCTTTCCCATGCCATAGTTGATGCCCTAATGCAACTAGGGTTTTTTTATAATATATTTCATGCCCTAATGCAAACTAGGGTTTTATGTAAATAAATATCTTTCCATTGATTTGCAGCTAAAAATCCACATAGGCAACTGGATCTGTAATATTTTTTCCAAAAACAATAAAGTGCACCTGATTTGCTTACCCGAACTAAACAAATTTTGTCTTTCGAAAAATTTGCAACTTGAAAATTCATCACTATCCTTGTTTCAGATGGATTATTTAAGAAGGTTGTATCTTCGTCAATATTACTTGGATTTATTTATATGACCATATATTTTAAATCTCTTAAAATTTTGCACAAACCGATCTAAGAATCACCTGAATCGGATAAACTTTTGTAGAGATATGGCTTCTGAAATATGAGATATTTTTACAAAAAAAATCTGCAAAATTCATCACTATCTTTGTTTTGGATAACTAAATTTAAAAGGTTGTATCTCCCTCAATACTACTTAGATTCCTTTATATGACCACTCATTTAAAGCTCTTCAAATTTTGTAGGAATTTATCCAAGAATCACCTGAATCAGATAAAATTTTGTAGAGATATGGCTCCTAAAAGATGGGATATTTTCCAAAAAATATTTGCCCTAATTCTTCAATTTCAAACAAAAATCCCCACTTTGCCAAAATAGTTGCTCTGATACCACTTGTTGCAAAAATTTATTATTATTAACATAAATCATTCACCAATATGCAAAATTATCAAATCATTCATCCATAAATAATTATCCACAATAACAATCCACAAATGAGAGAGAGATAGATAATACCCTTAAGGTAAAGAAACACCAATAATAATCCTTAAGGAAGGAATAACTCCACAATATCTCTCAATATGAGAGAGCCACTCAAGAAGGGCAAAGTCCCATAAGCCACTTTATGGGAAAAGATGATTAGATATGATTATTCTCCAATGATGGTTACAATGATAAATATCTCTTCTTTATATATCCATCTTCTTATACTTTTGGGGAGCCTACTACTAATATAATATTATATTATAATATAATATAATATTATAATACAATAAACCTTGGGTTTTGTGTAGCCCATGCCAACACTTATACAATATAATAATATATCCCCAATTATCTATTCCTAGGTACCCTACCAAAGGATGTTTCAACCAATAAAAACATGCAAAAACAAAGGCTCAAGCCATTTTCTTGTGTTGTCTTGATACATGAAAATAATGGAGTGGAGGTTTAGGTGCGATTGGATTTGATTGGGGTATTTATAATTTTTTTTTTCATATCCTTTGGTATTACATTGATCAAGTACAAGCCAATTGTGGCTTAAGAGCAACAATGCCTACCTACTTCAATGAACACTAATTGATGGACAAGCAACCCTACTCCTACAACTTCACATGCCAAAAGGTAAAACATACTAGTTGAAGGCATATTTTTTGTTAGACAAGTGGTGATCTCCGATGTAAAGTTGACTAGCCATTGGTATTAGGTTACTAGCATCATTAACTACCCATTGAAATTTAAGTTTGTTTGGAATGAAATTATTCACAAGGAATCACTTTGTTTTGGTCAAGTTATCCTAATTATTCCACATTTATTGTGAGATGGACTGACTAGGATTTTGAACATGCTTTAACATGCTAAAGGAGGTAACCACCTTAAGGTGTTTATTCTTACCATGCCCACATGTGGTCAGGAGGTGATACTACACCTCTCTTGGCATTGACACTTGGTGGATGTTGCCAAGCAATAATTGACCTAGTTGACTTTTAGCATAGTTGACCATCGGTAAAAATTAAAACTTCTTTTCTTTCAAAGATAAATTTTAATTCAAATCTGGTGCCATTTTTTGGATATGGTGAAATTTTATTATACCCCTTTTATTTTTGCCTCCAAAGCTTAATTTTTGTAAATTTGGTGCTAGTTTTTAGAGGGTGAAAATATTATTTTACACCTTTTATTTTTACCTTCAAAGATTAATTTTTTTTAAATAAGGATTAAAATTTTCAATTTTAGTGCTATTTTATTTTACCACCTGAAATTGAAGGGTAATATTCAAAGCTCAATTTTTGCAAATTAAGTGTTAATTTGTTTTATTTTAGTACTATTTTATTTTACAACTTCATATTGAAGGGTAAAAATTGTAAAATTGCATAATTGATGTAATTTTGAAAGCACTAAAATTTAGCCCATTTTTGTAATTGGAAGGCAAAATTTTGTACTCTAGGCCAATTGTTGCATTGCAAAACCCTCAAATTTGTTACTAGTTGTTACGTAGATATTATTACAATCACCTAGTACCCTCTTACACTAGATTATACAATATTTCAAATGGCTAGTGATCTTGCAACACAAGTGGTAAATATTTCCAATGTAGTAGGAGAATTGATGAGTAGAGTACAAAATATTACAATGCAATTGACTCTTGTTGATGTCAACA
Source organism: Wollemia nobilis (assembly GCA_028583015.1). Lineage (NCBI taxonomy): Eukaryota > Viridiplantae > Streptophyta > Pinopsida > Araucariales > Araucariaceae > Wollemia > Wollemia nobilis. Next base: position 5,552,770 of record JAQPPZ010015929.1, read on the forward strand.
TATATAACAATAAATTATTTAATAAGGCAATGTGTAATATCAAGCATTATTATGGATTGTGGAATTTGGATGTCTCGTCTGGTTGGATTCTAGATATGGAGACTTGGTTATCGTATGTTTAAATCTCTATAGATGAATAAGTTACCTGACTAGTGCTTTCAAAGTATTTTAACACACTAAAGGAGATGACCACCTTAATGTGGTCATGCTATTCATGTTTGCACATGGATAAGAGGTGATATTATACCTCTTATGGCACTAAAACTTGGTAGGCATTGTCATGCAAAAATTTACCCAGTTGACTTCTAGTTTAGTTGACCATGGAGTTTGCTAGTTGACCCTTGGAAATTTTTTAAATTTATTTGCTTCCAAAGAAAAAATTGAATTCAAATTTATTTTTGGTGCTAGCCTTCAAGAAGGTGAAATTTGATTTTACCCCTCTTATTTTTACCTCCAAAGCTCAAAATTTTCAAATTAAGGGTTATAATTTTATTTATTTATTTATTATTTTTATATGGTGGAATCGGTATTTGCCACGATGATCTAGGAAATATATCTAGATTTTATGGTTGGCACAGTATTCTATGTTGTCTACATCAGAAGCTACCACACCATGTAATGCATCCTTATAACCACCATTCCATAATCATTTTAAACCTTTTATACCATTGCAAGCACCAAGAAAGGGACAAGAATTCAATCTAGTGAGGCCCAAGATTTGAACCTTGGACCTTAGCCCCCCTTATAGAATTTTGCAAAACCAATTTATCTACACCTTGGACCTAAGGGTTTTTTGGAATTATGTTGAATATTTTCCATGCTATTCAGGAGGGGTTAAATCTGAAAGGATTTTACACTCTATTAATTTTTTTGAGAGGTTTAATCTATTTTTAGATCCATATGGGTGTTTTTGGGTTAATATAATTTCATCCTATGGTTTTGTTCCTAGGGTATTTTAAAAACCCTTATTGTGTTGTTGGTATATAAAAGAACACTTGCATGAGGGTTTGATAATGAATTTGCAAAAAATGTAATCACAAGAAAATAGGTAGTGAAATGATATTATTATATTGAATATGGTAAAGCTCATAAAATACAAAAATATTCTTGCTGGGGATTTTCCCAAAAGGGTTTCCTAGGATAAATTCTTGTGTAATGTATTCTTCTTCTATATTTTGCCTTTGATTCCGCATTTACTATTTTTCTAAAATTTGTTTATCGGGGTATTATTTCTCTTCATTTGGTATTAGAGCTAGGTTTTAGCTTTGTTTGAGGAATAAGGATTTCAACCCTAGGATAAATTGATTCTTGAGTGGGAGAAGTGCATGAAAGAATATAGGTGAAGAAAAATGATAGGAAGCACACGAGTAGAGATCAAAAAATTCAATGGATAGAATTTTGAGTTATGGAAACTCAAGATGGAGGATCTATTGGTGGATAAAGATCAGTGGGTCATGGTCTCGGGAGTAAAACCAACAGGAACAACATATAAGGAATGGCTAAATATCGATAGGAAGGAAAGGATCTCTATCATATTATGCTTATATAATTCAATATTGTTGAATGTTTTGATAGAGACCATAATAAAGTTGTTATTGGAAACATTGGGAGCATTATATCAGATAAAGTCACTAGTAAGTAAACTATTTCTCAGAAATAAGTTGTATTATCTTAGGATGAATGATGGTGGCTCTATGACTAAACATATGAATTATTTTAACAATGTGGTAAGTAAATTAAACTTTGTAGATATAAAAATGGATAAAAATGAAAAGTGTTTTACTTTACTTTGTTCACTAATTGACTCATGGGATAACCTAGTTATGGCTATCTCCAATACTACTTCTACATTGAAAGTAGAGGATATAGTAGGAACATTGCTATATGAGTAAATGAGAAAAAAATATTTTGACGATTATCATAAAAAGGATGTATTAGTTTTGAGAGGTCATTCTCAAGAAAGAGGTAAAAAAAATCAGGAGAAAGGAGATCAAAATATAGAGGAAAATTTGTTGTTCCTAACAAAAGAAAATATTGGAAGTGTGGTAAAACAAACATTATAAAAGATGTTGGAGATCTAAAAATGTTGATGAAGGAACATCTATAGAAATGAAGACCACAAATGAAGATTCAGGGGACATATCCGTAGCTTCAACATGCTCAAGTGAACACCATGACTCATGGTTGATTGACCCAAGTACTTATTTTCATATGACTCCTCATAGGGATAGGTTCTATGAATATGAAAAAGTAATTGGAGGTGAAGTATTTTGGGGAGATAACTCGACATAGAAAATAATAGGTCAAGGAAGAGTCAAATTGAAATTAAAATATAGAGGAGTTAAAATACTTCCTAGTGTACTGCATATTCTAGGTTTGGCAAGAAATATTATATCCATTAGTAAGATGAATGATGCAGGTGTGATTGTGGAATTTAATAAGCATAGCTGCAATATGGTTCATGGATGCTTAGTGTTGGCAAGAGGAGTTCATACAAGAAATTTGTTCAAAATTGAGGCTAGCACTATAAGTATTGATTACAATAACTCTTTAGTTGTGGAGGAAATTAATATGATAGAATAATATCCAAGTATTCCTATAGCAAAGACAATGTTGTGGCATCAATATATGAGGCACATTGGTGAGAAAGGCCTTCGAACATTGAAAATGAAAGGTATGGTTGATGCAATTTTTTATTTCCCATTAAATTTTTTATTTTTGTGAGCACTATGTTTTTGGAAAACAAACCTGAGTTAATTTTCCAAGTAGTGCTACAAGATTTGAAGGAATTTTGCATCTAGTTCACATTGATGTGTTTGGACCTGTAAAAGTATTATCATTAGGTGGATCCATCTATTTTATTATATATATGACTTCTCAAGAAATACATGGGTATACTTTTTACGATATAAATATGATGTTTTCAATCAATTTAAATAGTTCAAGGCTCTTGTAGAAAATAATATTGAGAAAAAGATAAAGGTTTTTAGAAGTGATAATGATGGTGAGTATTGCTCCAATTATTTTTTACTAGTTTTGCAAAGACTATGGAATAGAAAGGCACAAAACAACTTTGTATACTCCACAATAGAATGCAGTTGTATAATGGATGAATAGAACATTGATGGGCAAGTCTAGAATTATGCTAAGCGATGCAGGTTTAGAAAATAGATTCTAGGTAGAAGTTGTGTTAACTACTTTCTACTTCATCAATAGATCTCTTACCTCATCTTGGTGGAAAAAATTCCATAGGAAGTGTGGATTGGTAAGAAACCTTCTCTCAATCATATAAGAGTTTTTTTTTGTGAAGCTTATATGCATACCAAAAGAGAAAAGGACTAAGCTAGACTATAAATCTAAGAAATACATATTTTTGGATTATATTGCTTGTGTGAAAGGATATAAGTTGTCAAATCCAAAAACATAGAATATTACTTCCAGTCATATTGTTATCTTTAGAGAAATAAAAAGGATTTCAAATAGGAAATTCAACCAAGTAAAGAACTAGAAATAGTTCAAGTAAAAATGGAATAGGAGGAAGAACCTATGGTAGAACCTAAATTACAGAAAGAGTCTAAAGAGTAATACTCATAGGAGGAAGGTGAGGAGGATGCTAAATATGGAGAACCTAGAACTCCAATTTTGAGGAGATCAGATCGGATGAGAAGACTCCTAGAAAGGTATAGCCCTTAAAATTTGTGTTTTGCATTTAATTTATAAATTACTAATGATAGACCCAAGATTGTAAAGGAGGCACTTCATTCAAGTGAGAATAAGTCTTGGAAAAGGACTATGGAAGAATAAATGGACTCCATGTATAAAAATAAGACACAAGACTTGGTAAGTTACCCCTTGGTAGAAAACCTATTGGTCGTAAGTGGTTGTTCAAGAAGAAGTACAATGTAGAAGGAAAGTTGGAGAAGGACAAAGCTCACCTGATAGCAAAAGGATTTTCTAAAGTTGAGGGAATTGAATTTGGTGAGATTTTTTCTCCTGTAGCTAAACTAACATCAATTAGAGTTCTATTGGATATTTATGTTGTGTTTGATTTTGAAATAGAATAGATGAATGTAAAGACATATTTTATACATGGTGAACTTGATGAAGACATATATATGTCACAACCAAAATTCTTTAGGATAAAATGTAAGGAGGACATGGTATGCAAGCTTAAGAAGTTTATTTACAGGTTGAACCAATCTCCAAGGATGTGGAACCAAAATTTTGATAGGTTTTTTTTGACACTTGGGTTTAGAAAAAGTAAAGTAGATCCATGTGTATATTTAAAATAGGAAGGTGAAATTTTTTACCATTGTATTGTATACAGATGACATGTTGTTAATTAGTAACAATAAGGAGATGATAAAGTTACTGAAATATCAATTATATTTTGAATTTAACATGAAGGATTTGTGTGCTATAAAATTTATTTTGGATATGGAAATAATAAGGGATCATGCAAAAAGAAATTTGCAGTTAAATAAAATAAAATATGTTGATTTGATACTATAGAGGTTTAGGATGCATGATTGTAAACCAATATGTACTCCATATCTGGTTGGTCAAAAGTTATCTATTGAACAGTATCCTAAAACAGATGAAGAAATTGAAGAAATTCATCATGTTCCTTATGCTAGTGTTGATGGTAGTCTAATGTATGCAATGGTATGTACTAGACTAGATATTGCACATGTAGTGGGAGTAGTTAGTATATATATGTCCAATCTAGGAAAGGAACATTGGACTATTTTGAAGAGGATATTAAGATACTTGCATGGAACTACAAATTATGCTATCTATTATGAAGGAAAATTTAGAGGTAATGATATTGTAAATCTATAAGGGTTTATGGATGCTGATTAGACCAAATATATTGATAAGAGAAGATCCACAAGTTCTTATGTGTTCAGGCTATTTGCAAGGGTAGTAATTTGGATAAGTAAAAAAAAATTAGTTGTTGCTTTATCCACTATAGAAGTAGAGTACATTGCAACAACTCATTCCTATAAAGAAGTAGTGTGGCTACAAAGGCTATGTTCAATATTTAGAATTAAGTAGAAGGCTATGAAAATTGATAGTGATAGTCAGAGGAAAATATTTTTGGCAAACAATATTGGTTTTCATGATCGATCAAAACATATTGATATCAAGTACCATTTTGTAAAAGAGACAATTGAAGAGAACCGGGTGATATTGGAGAAAGTTGATACAAAGAATAATGTTTTTTATTCATTAACAAATGTTGTACCTACTCAAAAAATTTCTTGGTGTGGAAGATCTTTGGGCATGGTTTCCCTTGACAGTTGACAATGGCAGACATTAACCCCTATGGAAAGTATTCAACAAGGGAGAATTTTGGAATTTTTTTGAATATTTTCGATGTTATTCAGGAGGGGTTAACTTTGAAAGGACTATACACTCTATAATTTTTTTTGGGGGGTTTAATCTATTTTTAGACCCATATGGGTTTTTTTAGGTTAATGTAATATTGGCATATGGTTTTTTTCTCATGGTATTGTAAAACCCCTTCTCATATTGTTGGTATATAAAACAACATTGGCATGAGTGTTTGGTAATGAATTTGAAAGAAATGTAATTGTAATAAAATAGCAAGCAAAAGGATATTATTGTATTGATGATGGTCAAGTTTATACAATAAGAAAATATTCTTGTTGGGGATTTTCCTGAAAGGGTTTCCTAAGATAAATTCTTGTGTAATGTGTTCTTCTTCTCTATTTTTCCTTTGATTCTGCAATTCTGTTTTTCTAGAATTTGGTTATTGGGGTGTTATTTCTCTTCAGGGTTAAAATTTTCAATTTTAGTGCTATTTTATTTTACTAACTCAAATTGAAGGGCAAAATTTATATAATTACATAATTGATGTAATTTTGAAAGTACTAAAAAAAAATGGTGCTAACCTTTAGAGAAGGTGAAATTTGATTTTACCCCTTTTATTTTTACCTCCAAAGCTCAATTTTTGCAAATTAAGGGTTAACATTTTTAATTTTAATGCTATTTTATTTTACCAACTCAAATTGAAGGGTAAAATTTGTATAATTGCATAATTGATGTAATTTTGAAAGCACTAAAATTTAGCCCCTTTTGTAATTAGAAGGTAAAATTTTATACTCTAGGCCAATTGTTGCATTAGGATACTCTCAAATTTATCCCTAGTTATTGCCTAGACAATATTGCAACCACATAGTGCCCTCATAGACTAGCTTATACAAGAATTAAAATGGCCAGTGATATCACAACACAAGTGGTAAATATTGTCAATGTAGTAGGATAATTGATGAGTAGAGTACAAGACATTACAATACAATTGACTCCTAATAATTTCAATATGTATAGTAATAAATTTATCAATAAGGTAAAGTGTGAGATCAAACTTTATGATGGATTGAGGAATCCAAAAATATTATCCAATTGGATTCTAGATATGAAGACTTGGTTCTCTTATGCAAAAATCCCTATATATGAACATTTTGCCTTTACTAAAGTAATACTCACAAGATTAAAAAAAATCTTGATCATTAAAAGACAACACAGTCAAAACTCGATCACAAAATGAAATGAACTTGTCCAAATCTTGAAGAACATATTTCACACACCTAATGACCAAAGTGATCTAAAGACCAAATGGTATAGGTTGAGGCAAGAATATAATATTTTAATCTTAGACTATATTTCTCAATTTAACAAACTAAGGGTTCTTATTGGCATCAAAAATTTAGAGGATGATCTAATTGAAAAATGTATTAGTGGGTTGTCAGATCAGATATTTAGGTATTTGAAGTTCACTCCCTTTGCTACTTTGGATGCGGTATTCAAGCATGCACTTCTAGTAGAAGAGAAGTTGATTTCTTAGTATGTATGTCCTTCCAAGGCATCAAGTCTAAAGTAGTTACACCAGATGAAGATATTTTCATCTCCTTATTTATCTCCTCCCTATTCCTTATACCCTTATTCTTCTTCCTCTTCTTCTCCTTATTCTTTCAATGGAATTTTTTCTATAATAATTGTAAAATAAGAGGTCACATAGAAAAATATTGTTTTAGGAAGAAGAAAAATTGCTTGTACAAACAAATGAAGAACCACAAGATGGTCCCATATGTACTACTAGAGAGGTAAACTCAATAATGTAAAATTTTTATCACATACTTTGTATGAGGGCACTAATGATAATTTATTCATAACAAGGGCCTACTTGATACAATATTATTTTATGCATTGTATCCTGACAATAGATTGTAAAAGAATTTAATTATGAAGTTTGTTGTGGACAAGTTGAAACTGTTGGTGGATCCCCATCCTCATCCTTACTCACTAGGATGGAAGGATAAAGGTTCCTCTTTATACATTAACAAAAGGTACATAGTTTACTTTGAATTTGATCCAAATTATGTGGATAAGGTCATATATGACATAACTCCCATGGATTGTTGTGGTTTGATTTTAGCAAGCCCTATCAATTTGACAAGATGGCTATATATAAATATTTTGAAAATACATATACATTACACCATGCTAACAAGACTTTTATTGTTTAAAGCATTAAGTATGAAATTTTTTTAATGAATCCCATTTAACCACAATCAATAAAGATTGCGTTAATATTTTATAGAGCACGAGATACATCAACACTAGTTGAACCATATCCTCCTTCTCTTCTTAAGGAGTCAACTTCTTCTTCACCATATTCTACTCCTATTGATCCTCCTACTCTTTGAGTTCTATATAAGACTCAATAGCCTCAATAATAGGGTATTGGTCATTGTTAGCTTCCTCCTACTTCTAAGGGTAGAAACATAGTACTAACCAAATGTGGCATTCCAGCATAGGTAGTTATGGGCTTCATCAACCTTGTCCAAGCCAATTATGACATGGCACCTTAACCTTCTCTCCATCCAACCAATAGAATTTATTTTTTTGTGTTTGGTGTCTCACACTACCAATTATACTGTAAAAAAATTGAAATCCAATGATTCTATTGTGGGGAGGTATGATGAGGGTATCAAATAGACTAAGTATTACCTTAGGCGTATTTTATTATCATGTCTTGCTAATAATATGTGAACATTTATTGCTAATGTATGATTCTAGTTGGCTTATTGTTGGGGTTGTTTAAGTTAACTTCCTAAGTTGTTAGTTTGTTGGTCCTTATTTGCCTCTAGGCAATTAGGTGTTATCCTTTTTAGCATATTTTTAAGTAAGTTAGCTCTAGTTGTAACTTACCTTGTATTATTTCTAATATATCCATATTTGGAAGAACCATATTTGTTGTAATGCGCTTATTTAAGCACCATTTATTTATTGAATTCTTATTTTGTTTGTCTTGCAGTTTCAATCATTGTCTTCAGCATTTGTGTGTGACACTTTTATGCCACATCAAAAATTATGCAACTTTAGAACATCATATTGTATAGTAACCAATAAGATTCTTCACACCCTAGCTAACTTATATCCATCATTTGCCCACCTTATTTGATCATAGTAACCATATTAGACTCAAGGTCCTTGTGAAGCTAATAATAAAACATCACATTTCTTATGAAGGGTAATTAGAAACTACCCTATTTATAACACCATATAAACTATAGTGAAATAATTCCACACATTTCCCACTTATTATATCATAGTTTGAAATTTCTTTAGAGGAAATTTTGGAATGCTTCAAACTTGATTTCTCCTTGTGGATTTATGAAGATTTCTACTTATTCCTAATTACTTAAAAAAATGGTTCTTGGCTATGATTCTTCATTTTGGTTGTGTCTCTAGCTCTTGGATTTTGAGTGGAGGAAAATTCTCCCCTTATTTAACATGATCTAAATATTTTTATAGATCAAGAATACTTAAGGAATAGTGTGATTGGCCTCATTTTTCTTATCTAAATATAGTTATGATTTCTTCTACCCATGGTTATAAAATATAACTGGACAGATACTATTGTGTCTTACACTTATGACTGGAATATACATCTAATTATAGATTATAAATTTTATTAGTTCTTACTAATCTTAATCTTCTAATGAAATGGTGACAAATGTATTCACCTTAAGTAAGGCATATTCCTTCTGTTAATCCATATTTTTATGAACTTTTAACTTTTGGATTTCTTTGCTTCTTCAACTATGAGTGTCATTATGAAAATTTTCTTATCCTACCAAATTACATGGATAACTAGTCACTACAACCACCAAGTACAACAAATTAGATCACTAATTATGATGTTGAATTTATTGATTCTACATCAAGCCTTGATTTTCCTCATGTGTTTACATAATCTTTGGTCACTTGGTGCTTGTTGCATCTAAGCTACAAAATATTATTATCAAGTATAGTATTGAAAATTAGAAAGAATTTGGCATTGTTAGTCTTTGTACATGCCGCTTCTGAGAACGGTTTGGTTGTTAAGGAGATCCTGAAGCCAATTATTGATCAATCAGTTCCTGAGCCATATTTTCAAAATGAATATTATAAGGGTTTGAGCAAAAAAAGTGAGGACCTGTATTCATTTTCCATGGGTTCTAAGGCTGAAATAATCTCTAGGAAGATTAAGATCTCAACAAAAGGTGTGAAAGATAAAGTGTACGTAGCAATGCTTTAAGTAATTATTTTCTAAAGAGCTCATCCATTGAGCTCAAGCTTATGTCTAATATGGTAGGGCTCTGTCTATGAGCAAGGAAAAGTATAGTGGTACAAGGAAATTCAAGTGCCTAATTGGTAAGAAGAAATATGAGTTGGGCTCTTTTTCTATCTCTCTTCCATTTGATTCAGAGCTCTTGCCTATATATTTCCATAAAGACAAGTTGGTGAAATAATTTTATGCCTTGGAAGAGGTTACTGAGTGAAAGAATTTAGTGATCCATAATATGAAATGATGGAGATCAAACAACATGCAATTTGGAGCTTGTTAAATATAGTTATTGACTACCCAAAGTAAGTGTCTAGGTTAGTGGGTAATGTAGTCCTAGAAGTTAATTCATTGGTATAGAGCTTCCTCGGTTCCCTTCATGATCCTTCTAGTTCTTAATTTCTCTATGTTGGTTTGCTTTTCTATGTTTGATGGTGTCTTTGGACCCTGTCTATTGTTGGGGTTGGTTTCTAGTTGGTTTAGGTTTGCTTTGGGTGTTGGTCCAACTTTCTTAGAGGTTTTTTAAAAGGTTGTGGGGTCCCTTTCAAAACCCTCTTTTCTTATTATTATAAAAAAATAAGAAAGAGTTAATATTTTCTCCCCCTCTCAATATGAGTTCCACACTTGCAAAATATTAGAGTTTTGGGTATCATCAATCATGCTCTTCTAGTACATAAGAAACTATTCATATTTACCTTTGAAAATAGTGACAACTATTGTTCATAAGGAATCAATTCTTGAATTTATTCAAGAAATATCTACCTCATTTAATGGGGAATCTTTATCAAGTAATTTGCATATATCCATAGTTGACGAGCCCTTATGTAAAAAGTACATCATGTAACGAAAATTGTAATGACTTGGTGCCATTTCTTATATTGACTTTGGAGACTTTTAATAGTAAGTGAATTTTATTTGGTTCTTCTCCTACTTCTTTCTCACTTTTAATTTTGATTTTTTATTGTTTAGATAAGACATTTTATCTTATTTTAAATTAAGATTCTTTATTTTTTAAGGATAATATATTACATCCTATCATCCAAAATATTTAAGAAATACAAGATATCTCTACATAAATCTTCTATTGTGACATAAGTGCTTGTACTTGGAAGGTAGGGTGTCAATAACATTCCATTATTTCTAAATTAGTTACCTTCTATGTATTTGTAACCCAGGACAATGATTAAAGGTGAGGAAACCTATTGAGTAGATCGTACATTCTATTAGATTCTTGTAGTTTTAAGGATACAAGTTTTTTTCTAAACTATTTACCTTATATTTTGAGGCTTTATCAAACATATTCTACAATTTTAGATATTATTTTTATAATTATTCTTATACTCATTAAAAAAGTATTAGTAATAAAATTAATATTGGGATCCATTACACATACTATCATCTTCCTATATTTTTAGATGGGCTTTAACTGGGACTCTCATCTATATATTGATCAACATGTATCTCATTTGTGTGAACTCCTATGCCTCTCTAATCTTAAAATTGTGTTTCCCATATCTAAATAAAGAGTGACAATACATGGAATTAAAAATACTTTTGAATACAAATATAAAAACTAGAATGATAAAATATATCATAAACCAGCTATATTTATTTTCTTTTCCAACATTTTTTATTTCAAAAGTAGTTGATTTAAAAAATTAAGACTTTTAAAAATTCTATCAAAATCTATTTTTTTATAAAAATTTCAATGATTTGAAAAATCCTTCCAACATTTTTTGGCCTTAAACATTACAAATAAATTAAAAATTACTACCAAACATTACTTGATATCAAAAAATTAAAAGAAATCAAAATCCTTGAGAGTTTCAAAAAAGTCTAAAATTTTATCCTAAAATTGGTTTATCCTGAGAAAAACTTATTTTTTTAAAACATCAAAAATTTTAAAAAAATTTAAAATTTTCATCTAAAATTGGTTGGTTATTAAAAATCCAAATAATTTTAAAAACCTTAGAATTTTTTAATAAATAAACTTTTTTACCACCCAACTTGGTTTATCTTGGTGTTCCATTCCCTAGTGCAACATAATGAATATGAACACCCCTTATCAATGCAGAATCTTCCAGATGCCCCTTTTCAAATGGTAGATGCTAAGGCCCTAGGTTTTGATGGCTTCCCATACGAATTTTACAAAAGTTGATGGGAGTTTGTTGGTTATGACTTACATCAAGTGTATTTGGAAGCCATGCAAATTGGCTCCTTAGGTGCTATTATCAATAAGGTAAATATCAAGTTATCCCAAAGTCAGAGGATCCAGAAATCATCACAAATTGGAGGCCAATAACTTTACTTAATTTCAGCTACAATATCATTGCCAAAGCACTTGCTTTGCAGATTAGACTCTTGCTTCCCTCTATTGTGAGGACTAAGCAAACTGGCTTTATTCAGAATCATTATATTTTGGATAATTTTCTCATTATTTAGAAAGGGATGGAGTGGGCTCATAGGTCCAGTCAACATGCCCTCTTCCTCAATCCTGACTTTGAAAAGGCTTATGATCAAATTGAGTGGGCTTTCATTATTTCCATGATGGAAGCTCTTGGCTTTGGTCCTTAGTTTATTTCCTATTTTAAAATGATTTTTTAGTATGCATCAGTTGTGCTTTCTCTCAAAAAAATTTAAACTGATGCTATTGGTTTCCATAGGCCAATAAGGCAAGGATGTCCTTTGGAACCCTCACTATTTATTTTAGCAGTAGAAGCCTTTGGTTATATTTTGGCCAACTATGCCTCTCTTGGGTTGCTTCAGGATATTTCCATTTCTAGAAATGCTAGTTAACTCATTAATAACCACTTTTTTGATGATTCCTTCCTCACTATGAATGAGGATGAGAAATCCCTTTTTGAAGATTTGTCTTGTCTTGATATTTTTTGCAAAGCCTCTGGGTCTAATATTCAATGGAGCAAACTCTTCTATTATAGACATTCCCTACAAACTCTTCCCCAATGGATTCAATATGTGTAGTGGATTTGGATTTTTTTTTTTTGAATTTTCATGGTGGAATCGATAGCCATCACAAATTTGGGTAGGTTGTCCAACTTTTTATGGCCACCACAATATTTTGTGTTGTCTACCTTGGAAGCTACCATATAGATATTCACAAAGTCCACCGCTATAACCACCATACCACAATCATTTTAAACCTTTTACGTCGCTAAAAGCACCAGGAAAGGGACAAGCATTCAGTCTGGCGAAGTGGATTTGGATTTAGACTAGAGAAATCTTCAAATTCCTATGCATTCATTTTATCTTTCAAGGCTCTCTGTCCTAATTCTTATCATATGTCATCAACAAAGTGGAAAGCAAGCTAGAATATTGGAATGCTAAGAATTAGTGTCTTGCTAGAAAATTTCAAATTTTCTTGAAAGTGTTGTCTTCCATGCATGTTTATTATTCATCTTACTGGGTCCCTTATCAAGCTTGTTACAAAAAACTTGAAAATTTTCTATAGAATTTTGCTACGTATGATGCTATTCTTGACTATACACCCTTCTTATGGAATAAATTAGGTGTTAGATCCTAGAAACCCTGGTAGAAATATTGGGCCTGGTATAAGAGTACTTCCTTGCTTAACTACAAGTCTAGGTAGGGTTATGAGTGTCTTACACCAATTTCCCCCATGGTGCCCAAGCTCAATGTCAAATGGGACCTTATATCAACACCCTCTAGGTGGAAAACTAGATTTCAGTTAGCTTAGGCATATTATCTAGAGCAAAAGAAAGTATTTTTACTTGGATCTTACTGTATCAAGGTTTACCCCTTGGAAGCAAACTTTCTTATATGGGGATGCCTGAGCATTGATGCCCATTTTGTCAAGAACCAGAGTCTTGTATGCATATTTTTTGGGCCTATAGATGTGTTAGTCTTACTTGGATTTGGGTGGGTTTTCTATTTGCTCCATTTATGCTCCTACAACTTTCATGGCATCATGTCCTTCTAGGTGACCCCATTCAGTTTTCTATCCTACTAAGGGAGGTGTGGCAAATATTCAGAGTCAACCTTCTATTTCATATTTGGAAATATAGAAATAAAATTATTTTCAATTAGGTTGATCCATCTAAGGATTTTTCATTTACTGACAAGCTCAAAGTTTTTCATGATGTGTGGTTTTAGATTTGTGGCCAAGGTAAAAATTTGGCTATGGAGCTAGACCATTTGTAAGATTTTCTAAAATATTAGAGTGACGTCCCGTATGCCAATAGTAGGGAGGCCCTTGATCATTTGCCTTCTCATCCAAATTGATCTCATTTGCATCGATGCCTAGATCATACATGATATCAACCTCCTCAAAGCATATCCTATGATTGTTGGGGCACACTACAACAACTGTATCCATATATCTCTTACCATCTTGCACCTATATTCACACAAAAATTTGTGCTTGTGCATAATGATGGATGAGGGGCCTTAGGAAGCCACATGTATCTTTCTGGTTGGTCTCATCCTTCTTCTCACATTACTCATGCTTCAAGCAGGGGTGAGGAGTGATTTGGTGGATGGGGGAAACCACCCACTTCAATGGATAAGGATCTATCTACCAAAGGCTCCCTTCCTTAAGGTATTTCTGGCTGTAGACTGTTTCTAGTTTGGTGTTGATGGTCATGGTTCCTATTTTGTGCAGTTTACTTTTCTTTATCCGCTACTAGGATAATTTAGTTATTTTTCTCCACCCACACTTTTTTTCTTGGCTGCAAAGGAATTTTATTTTTATAATTAAAATTTCCTTTCATAAAAAAAAAAAACTAAATGAATCATTTGAATCTAAAGCATATATTCAAACCCCACAACACACTCACTAATATAAAATATGTGTGTCATATGAATACATGATTTTATTCTCCAAAATAATCAATTTTTTTAATGCTACTATTGTGACTTTTATACTAGAAAGAAGATAAGTGTAGATTCTCCTACTAATGAACACATCTACAAGCACTACATGAAATCAAAAAATTATAATAAAAAAATCATAGGCATAAATATGATATGCCTTACTACAATTAAACTATGATATAACAAAGGTATATAATAATATTTTTTAAATATTACGTTAATACTATATTTATAAAATCAACACGTGGATGTATCCAAATAAATATTAGTAATCAATAATTGTTATATTATTTTTTCACTTTGATATCAATACTCACAATAAATATTTGACAATATCTTATTGCATTGGTTATTCATAAAAGATAACCATTTTTCATAATTTCAACACCCTTACATAGTAATCTCCCCAATTATCATTGTCTTTTATTCACATATTTTTAAATTATTCCTTCAGTTTCTATAAATTCACTAAATTCTCATGATCAAACCCTTAAATAATTTTATATAAGTATTTATTTAGAGTTATATAAATAATATATGTAAACCTCAAAATATTTATCTATATAATAATATTATCCAAGAAATTCATATATTTTTTGGTAAGCTAATAATTACAGGGGCATTTGAAACCCACCTCAACGTCTTGTACAACTAGAAGAAACAAGAAACTGAAATAACAAAGAAGTGACCAAGAAAGGAAAGAAAATAGGATGCTTAAAAGGAACAAAATTCATCCTTAGAGAGGAAGGAAGACAAGAAAAGATTAAATAGCAAGACCAAAAGGAACCTTGTAGCAAAAAGTGCCAGAAAATAGTCATGATATAGGATGTGCTTCAGTGGAATAAATAATGATTTCTGGTTCATCGTTCTTGACATTAGTCTTAACTTCATCCTTAGGAGCATCCTTAAAAACCTCCTTAGTGATTTCTATGACTTCATCCTCTTTGGCTTCCTCATTAATATTAGAAATTCTAGTCACAACAGAGATAGTAGGA
Organism: Wollemia nobilis; assembly: GCA_028583015.1. Classification (NCBI taxonomy): domain Eukaryota; kingdom Viridiplantae; phylum Streptophyta; class Pinopsida; order Araucariales; family Araucariaceae; genus Wollemia; species Wollemia nobilis. The sequence continues at coordinate 5,568,253 of JAQPPZ010015929.1, forward strand.
CCATCCTTATCAAAAGTATCACATAAAAACAACAAATTTAAGGCATTTCGTTGATCCTTCAGTTGAGCAATGCCCTTCCCAAGAGCAACATGAGTTGTCTCCAGGTGATCAATGGTAGCGAAAGAAGACTAAATGACAAGTTTGTGCAGGTATTTTTCAACCACATCAGGTGAATCAAACCTAGACTTACTATCCTTTCTATCCTTCTCAGGAGTAGGGGTATATTTGGATTTGAGCCTTTGGGAACAACGAGTGGGAGTGTTTTCAACCTTAAATTTTTTCTTAGCATTGGTTATTGGGTGGGATTTTCTAGGTTTTCCTTTTATTTTAACACTTTTGGATTTGGGGTTAGGAGTGTGGGAGGAATCTTCCTCAGTACTATCATGGATAGTAATGTTTCCTTCGAAGAATTTTTTAAGCAAATAGCCATAAAATTTTTTAAATAGTCCTTGATGGGTAGGCTATTCTACATTTTTCTTAGCATGAGTGGACATAATGGAATATTACATGGACCAGTATAAAAAATTAGGAATATTAAGCATTTTAGCATCACTAAAATGATTAAAAAATAACAAATGAAAGCTACACAATTGAGACTCAAGATTGTAAACAGTCAGATATTGCATGATGGGTTTCAAAAATTCCTTCCAAGGAGTAGATAGGTTTTTATGATACAAACTTTTTTTATGAAGATTTTGTAGTGGTGAGGACGTTTCAAAGTAGGTAAGCTCTGCTTCCCAATTGTGTTTGTTCCTTCTCACCACATGCTCACCAAAATATTGCCTATTAAGCTCAACAAGGATTTCCATAGTGATTTGGAAATCAACTTTGTGAATGATGATGATACAAGCCTCACAAGTCAAATCGAAAACTGTAATGGCATCGCAATCGATACCGATTTTTTTTTTGAAAAATAGGATCAAACCACTTTTATCTTTGAGGACTGCTTCAGCAATAGTATCAATGGAAAAAGTGCCAGGTTTGACATAGGTGATTTTGGCATCCTTCATGGTTAAAAATAGGGGCAAACAACAAGGATACAAAGAGGCAGATACAAAGCTAACAGTAGGAGGTAAAGAGTGCAAATTGGGTTTAAAAAACCTCTTTGCAACATGATATGGTGAAGAAGGACAAAATAATGATTAGATAGAAATAAAAAAACTCGGGAAAGGATAATGACTAGACAAAAAGATCCAATTGGCTATGAATTTTATCGAGGAGGATTATTCGACAACTACAATCAGAAAGGAAAATGGGTAAGTGAGTTGTTATCGGAGGAGCTGGACTTAAAATAACACTTGGTAATCATGGAAAGGAAAAAATAGGTAAAGAAGCAAAAACCCAAGGTAATAAAATGCATGAAAAAATATTCCTCGAAACAAGGCAAGGAAAAAACTTAAAAGGGAAGATTATCGAAAAGGCAAAAAAAGACATAACAAATAGCATGAGCCAAAAAATATGATGAGTGATGGGATAAAGGGCTTTAGAATCCCAATCAAAGGTGTTGAGTGGAAAGGAGGAGAACGGGACCTGAAAATTTGACAAAGAAAATATGGGATAAAGGTAAAGAATAAAAATAACCAAAAACAAGGCAACTCCCAAGTATTGGGTAGGCATCAAAAAAATTAACACAATGAACAAGAATTTGATCAATAAGCCAAACTTTAGACCCTCCCCGTAAGAAGAGAGGGGCCCAATAAGAGGTTTTACCCATTGCAAAACAAGTTGATGTTGGAAAAGTTGTAAGTCACATGTCCCTAATTGATGGATCATCATTGTTATTGAATTTTTGATCTAGCCTAGCAACCATGCTGACATCATGGGGAAAATAATCAGTCCACGTCAGCAATCCTAGAACAAAGATCCCAATATTAGCCAACTTGTTAGCAACAACATTGGCTTATTTGAAAGCATGTTGGACAATGACTTCTTGTTGGCCATGGAGGATTTCTTTCACGTTCTCGATTATACTTCTTATTTTCCATCCAGGAGATTTGGAATTTTTTAGGTAATTGATGATATTCAAGGAGTCACCTTCAATAATGATCTTCCAAGGAATGTGTTAAATGAATTGAAGACCTCTCCAAAGAGCTTTGGCTTCAGTAGAATAATTTGAAAGTTCCCCCAAAGGCTCTGCAAAGGTAAAGATGGAATTTCCTTTATGATCTCTTAGGATGCCTCCAACACCAACCCGTCCATAATTTCCTTTAGAAGCACCATAAAATTTGAATTTGACCCATCCATATGGTGGAGGGTTCCATTTAGTATTAGATCTAGTAGTAGGGAAAATAGTAGGACAACCATCGTTCAAATAAATATGACAACATTAGAGTAAGGAGGTTTCAAAAGAAGAAATAGGGAAAGAGTCAAAGGGAGCATTTGGGGCATTCTCTTTTGAAAAAAGGATGATTTTATTAGAGATGAACTCAACATCCTTGGCATCCTTATCAAGACACATATGTTGCACTCGATCCATATCTACCATAAAAAATGATGGAGACAAAATCCCCATAAGCCTTTAAGAATAGGATTTTTAAAAGGATTGGGCCATTGAAGGAAAAGGTCAACAATGGAAGGAGGGAAAGCCCAGAAGATGTGAAATTTGAGGAGAAGATTACATAGCACATATATGGATTAAGGACAAAATAGAAAAATATGGGAAGTATATTCCCAAGAAAATCATATATTTTTATAATAAAGTAATAATTTATATAATTAAATTACAATTTAAAATTTATTAATATTATAATAAACAATATATTATAGTATATTTTTACTTTAAATAAATTAAACATATTTTTTTATGTTTCAAAATAGTTAACATTAATAATATAATTTAATATATTTTTTTCATAAAATATATCTTTATATATAATATTTGATGTTATATAAAATGTAAGGTTTTCTTTTAAATAATTAATCTTAAAACTACCAACACAAAAATACCATTAATATTTTATTTTCAAATTAATTAATCCAAATACATTATAATTATATGATTAAATTTAATTACTCTAACTATGTATATAACCATACAAGATATATTCAACCAAACCCATGATTATAATATGAAAATAAATCTAGGGTATAGATGGGTAACATTGTATACACACCTTAATACAAAGTAAATTAGCCACTTAAGTTTTTTAATTATATAATGGAATGATAGTAAATCATATAGGGTAATATTGACATGTGGTTACACTTTAAGTTACCAAATAGGTTTTTATTAGATACTTTAAGTCATGGGTAGTATATTAATATTTGATCACAATTAACTATTAATAAAATTAAAGAGTGTGTTTGTAAAACTATTTATCAAGATGTTTGTTAGTCAATACTTAATAAAAGCTTATGTACCTCAATTTCATACCATAGAAAAAATTTGTTCATAGATATACCTATTAATGTTATTGAGAAGATGCTTTCATTTAAAATACCTAATTTTGAGAGAGATATAAATGGTGTTTGAAATATGTTTCTAAATACTAACTAATATGAATGTGTACAATTGTTGGAAGTATTACATTATTTGGGACCCTTTATAAACATTAGTTTGGTATTTGATTAAAATTTTATGTAATGTATGGTTCATTATGAGATAAAGTGCATGGTGTCAAGAGATAATGAAGAGTCAAATTGATCTATGGTAAGATGATATTTTTGTCTCAATATGAGGAATATGAAAGGATGCACCTCCAATATTTTAGAGTAGAGCAATAGATAGAGTACTAAAAATTTATGTAATATTATATATTGGAGATAAAGCTACATGCAATGTAATTAATCTGAATCATTCTTGTAATATTATGATATAGTATTTGAGTTGTACTTGTGAGATATTATTTTTATTTTAATACTATGTTAGTGGCATTTATTTGATTCTGAGAAAAAAAAAAATTATGAGCTAATCTACATGGTATTAGAGTCATGGAGTGCTATAAAAATATCACTTTCCAACAACAAGAGTGGAGATCAGAGTGGAAGCACAATTCAAAAACCACAAACAATTTGATGTTACATATATTTTAGAAGGTATTATAAAGTTAAATGCTTAATTAAATATTTTATTAAGATCATGGAGTTATAAGGTATAATAGAATAGTTAAAATATTGATTAATTTATGTAGTGATAATTATTTATTTTTTTTAGTTTTAGTGTTAGAGATATAGAGTAATAATGATGTTTACTTAATTTTTTGTTATTTGAAAAACTAAGAGTTAGAATATTTATTTTCTGAAGTTTTGAGTTATGTGAACTTGTTAAATGTTTTAAAATTTTTAAGTTTTTAATATTTGGAGAGATAAATTCTATGAGATAAATTTAAGGCAGCCAAGAATCCATTGTGTTGAATCTTCCTTTGCTATGGGTATATCATAAATTACCATATAACTATGGTAAATTTCTTGATAATAATTGCTATAAGAGTGATACCTAATAATTAGATAATGATAGATGTTATTCAAATCTAATATTGAAGGGATATGAGTTGTGGGACTCTTCAACCATACCACGATCATTGAGATTGCTAGGTATCTCTTTCAATGCTCTTTATGTGTCCATATCATTCATTATTTTTTGTATTTCTAAAGTATTAATAGTTAAATTTTAAATTTAAATCTACAACATATGATGTGAATATCTCATTTAAGGGTTGGTATTATTAAAATATTCTACAAATGAATTGGATTGAAGGATAAATCAAGAATATCAATTTAAGAGACAACTAAAAAAATTAAAAAATAAGTAAGAGAAACAAAATATATATAAGTACTATTGTTATTATATATCCATGTATAATACCAAATCTACTATCATACTTTTATGAGTCCCAAAGTGTTTATATAAATTACACTATATCCAAGTCTTAGCCAGTCGTAGAAACTACATTATTATCGACTTTAGAAGTCCAAAAGTGGTCATGGAAACTACACTATACCTAAGTCATATTCGATTTACAATAATTTCAACTTCAAAATATGTTAAAGGATCATTAATTTGTTAGTTTAAATAGAAGTGAATGTCATGCATGTATATAAATATTAGTTTTCTACCTTCATAAGAGGGAGAACAAAAATGAGTCTGATGTCACAAGCATGATACACTCTATGCTCAACAATAATTGGAAAGAGTAAAGTTTTATTAGAAATAAAATAAGTTATTCATGTGTAAATTTAAATTATTTATTGCGCAACAAATCTAAGTTCTAAATATTGCAATAAGAACATCATTCAACTATTAGAGGATCTAAATACGTTCAAAAATAGAAAATAATGATCTATATAGTACCATTCAACTCTTAGAGTAACTAAATAGGTATAGAAGTAGAGAAGCACCATTATACCAAGGTATGGCAAAGAAGATAGCATCAATAAAGCAGTAAAACAAAAGATATTGGTATTTAATTCAAGGAAAGCAAGCCATTTGGAATAGCATCAGTAACAATGAAGAACAAACAAGAAATAATTAATCAAAATAAAGAAAATAATCCTATAATAGAGAATACATGTAATAATTAATTCTGGTGGATATGGACATAATATAGAGAAATGTTGGAATCTCCATTGTTGTGAAATTTGTGGAGGACATAATCATTCACAATTTTTTTTTTCTAAAAATAGATTGTATATGGATAAACATAAACGAATGGGATAAGATAAAAAAATGTTGTTTGGTTTCTATAGAAGGAAACCAAGTATGATAAAATTATGTTAATATAATTGTTAGTCTTATCATAAAGAAATAAATTATTATGACATAAACATAGTTTGGAAGATGGCCTATAGTGAAAGCACCTATATTGATGATCCTACAGATATGATAGTCTTATTAATGTTCTAGTGGATGACTTAGAGAGAATGATAATCTAGAGGTGACCTAGAGGAAGTGACCCATAAACAATGACCTAAAGGTAGTGATCTAGAGGTAAACCCAATGGTAGTGAATCAGAGGTAAACACAAAAAGGTGACTCATATATTGATTTAGAGATAAACATTGATAGTTTATAAAGGAATACCTAATGAAGGTTGTATATATTCAACCATGCCAAAGTTAGAGCTAAAGAATTAAGAGAAAGAAAAATGAATAGAAAGAAGAATTAGAGAATGAAGGAAAAAATATTTCCTACCAAATAATGTAACACAAAGGGGTGTTGGAAGTAATACTTCAACACAAAAATCTAAAGTTTGGGGAGCAAGCATGTGGTACCATGGAGCGTCTTCTACGTCTAGTGAGCTTGGTGAGGTTGGGAAAGTGGAAGCTAATAAAATCAATCTAGAAGATTTATTTTGGTCAGGTGAGTTAGGTGATTTAGTTTCTTTTTATTCCTAGGATATTTGGAAGATTAGGGCTGGGATGTGAAGAAGTGAAAAAAATGTCATGCCTTAATTGAATGATTTAATTAAAAATGCTATCTATTCCTTTTAAACAAGCATACGAAAGAAAAGGGGTGCAAAAGATGTAAACTACTGAAATGAAGAATAATTGCAATAAAATTGGGGGATATTTATCCTTGTATATATTAGTTCATCAATTAAAAATGTTACAATAAATCCCCATTTGAGGGCTTCTCATTGTGATACATTTCATATTACAAAATACAAGGGATCTAATCCCTTCAAGGATGAAATGGCATGTTTCAATGTTCTTCTCATAATCCAAACTTGAGAGATAATATTGGGCTTCTCCTAGTCTACCTCTTAGCTCCTCCCTCATACCTATAATATCTACACCTACACACAAGATATTGAAAATAGTTAATAGCATAAGAATTTAGTGATTAAAAACTAGGAAAAAATAAAAAGTATGCATCTAGAAAGAATAAAACTTATTTGCAATAAACGATAACAACTCAAAACAACTTGCAAATATAGTATGATGATATTAAGATAATTTTAGGAAGGTTTGAGCAGAAATTAAGAGGAAATTATGACTAGAAAGTGTGGTCATTCTTGATAGGGACAACTAAACCTACAATCACAAAAACTCAAATTGACCTATCAAAACTACTCAAAACTTGACCAAAATTGAATGCAAGGCTATTATAATGATTTATGAATGATAAATGGTGGAATTTCATCAATATTGCAAGCCATTTCATGGTTATCCCTCCCAAGTACAACTAAGCCTATTGTCTGTCCCCAGATGGGACAATCACAAAATTGTGTTGTTTTTACCACTAATTTCAAGGGGATCTGGTTTAGAAACCTCCTAAATGTATTATCAAAAAATTTGGTCAAATTTATCTCCAATTTTATAGGTTTTAGAATGTATTTGGTGTATTCTTTTATACCCTTGAAAGCACCTTCGAATGAAGAGGGTTTCAAGGAAAATACTTGGAGAAACGTGAGGACAAATGTGAGCAACACTTCGTGGTTGATGCTTCAATTCATATTCCTAAAATTGGGTGATAGCACCTCAATATAGAGCCCAAATAGGGAAAAAGGGGCAAGTTCTGGCATCCAAGCCAAGTGCTGTCACTTGTCCATTCTCTTGCCATGCATAAGAGGAAAGAGCATGCCCATTTGGGGCCTCCAATTTGGATGTCCTGATGTCTATGACACAATCAAATTCAGTTTTGAGTTATTGGTTGGGGAATTAGTAATAATTGATTGCCAATTATTCTACCCTTTGAATTTTTGGAGGTTCTAATTCATGGTTGTCCCACCTATGGATGATTGCTTATGACCATCCCTGGATGGGACGGTCATGGGTACACAAACCAAAGCCTACCAAAACTAAGGTAAACCTTCCTAAGAGTGTATGGGAGACCTATTTGACCCTAGGATGTTTCCCAAAGGGGCCATATAATATTGATAAGAATGACGTATAACAATATTATCCGATTTACACGATTTTAGTGTCTTCATATACCCATTTTTGAGATGTGTTATGTGCAATAGAGCACTGAGAAAAAATATATGACTATTGTTAAGTAATTGAGGTTATTCATTAAACTAACCAACTTTAGATGCCTCAATTGTGGAAAGAGCATACATTCTTAGAATCCTTGCTTTTGACATAGTCAAAGTGTTCATTTTTGGGTATACCTTTTAGCCACACTGTAGCAACCATTTTAGGGGCTTGAGGTATACTAAGTCTTGGTTGCTTTTTTATTGTGAGCCTATACATGGGTTGATTCCCAAGGATTAAAGGAATTCAATCCCTTGTGTTTTTCTATGCTGATTTTTGGTCCCAGCATGGGCTTGAAAATTTGTCTTTTGCAATGATTCTTTTGAATGTATGAAAATTGCACTTTTGAGTGTTTAAGTGTTGATTTTATTATGAAATATTTTTTATAACTACCCTCTCAAGCAATGATTAAATGAAGGCATGACCAATGGTAAAGCTATGAGTCACTTGAAATATATGACTTAATTCAGGGAACAATTCATTTTTCCCTTTATACGATATACCTGTTGTGCTATGATTTTGATCGTTTGAGTGATGATTCATGGAAGGAGAGCCTAAAAAATTCATTCCTATGGAGCAGTCCAGCCATAATGACCTTCTTGAGGAGTGAAATAAATACTTTTATAAGTTTCCATAAATATCCTATATTCAATCTTGATCCCTTGTGAATTTGACCAGTTTGGACCTATTTTTGGTGGGTTTTTGGCCCTATTTTTGAATTTTTTTATTTTTGATGAGATTTCATAGAAGAAACGAAATGAATACCTCATTACCGTGGAGCATTCCAGCCATAATTTCCTTATTGGGATTGAAGTGAAGATATTTTATTTTGACTAAGAATAATTTGGTTCAAGTAGCCTTATGGTAATTTACTCATCTTGCCAGATTGCATGGATCGCAAGTCACTGCAACCTCCAAGTGTATAGGGTAAATAATTGGGTATGAGGTGCACTTGATATTTTTCTTTAAATGATTTTTTTATTGATTTTATGATTTTTAGGAGTGGAAGATCTAAATACCCCCTTTATTGCATCTCATGGGCAGTTTATGGATTATGATGTATCTTTTGGTCTCATACATATACATATATGAGTTTCTTTGTTGTCATCATGTGTTTCTTTACTACTTTATAAAATGTATGCAATGCTTATATTTGCTTTATGATGTTATGATGGATGTATAACATGGATGCATGTATTTGTAATATGATGTGATAATGCAATGATATGAGATGCAATGCAAATGCACAATGAAATGGATGATTTGTTTAATTTGTATGATGTATTATGATTACTAGTTGACACATTATATGCTAGCACCATAGATTGTATAAAATGTATCTTTATTATTTTCATGTTTATTATGACACTATTTAATGACTTGTAAAAATGTATACTAATAAACATGTGACAACATGCTATGAAATGGAATGAATAGTATAATGTTTTATGATTTGTTTGGGATTTTTAGGAAACTCAAACACTCTAGTTGCCTAATCAAAATTTGTATAATTACCATGAAAGACTTTTTAACAAAGTATAAATCTACTAAGATAACCAAGATAGTAAATATCCTTGTGTGTGCATGTGAATTCATTATTATGACAACACATAAATTTACCCTAGTTCTAAATAGGATTGATTCATCCCATCTATACTAGAGATTACCCTGCAAATCTCATTATATTGAGTTTTGTACTTAGTTGAATTAGACCACTAGGTAGTATAGGCTACAAAAAGTAACTCATCCACATGCAAATATTGGTCTGAATACAAGAAAATTTATTATGTGATAGAAATATCATCATGCATAAGGATACCACCATTGCCAAGCGGGCTTGATGCCACCCAACCTGTAATGAAGATCACCTTATGGTTCTCTAATTCTGAGAATTCTAGGGATTCAAGTTCAAAACTCCCTTATTTTGTTTTAAATTTGATTTTTCAAGGGATATTCTCATTTGTTTGTGGTGAGTAAGGGATTTTGGTAGTGGTGATAACAAAAAAAATTAAGAGATTGAAAATAGTTAATAGCATATGCATTTAGTGATAAAAGCTAGGAAAACCATAGAAAGAATATATTTATGAATATAAAACTAATTTGTAATAAATTAAAACAACTCCAAATGACTTGAAAATTTAGTATGGTACTATTAAGATGATTTTGGGAAGGTCTAAGAAGAAATTAAGAGGAAATTATGACCAGAAAGTGTGGTCATTTTTGATAGGGACAACTAAACCTGCAATCACAAAAACTCAAATTGACCTATCAAAACTACTCAAAACTTGACCAAAATTGAATGTAAGGCTATTTTAATGATTTAGGAATTATACATGGTGGAATTGCATCAAAATTGAAAGCCATTTCATGGCCATACCTATTAGGTACAACTAATATTATTACCCATCCCCGGATGGGACGGTCACAAAACTAGGTGGTTTTTGCTACCAATTTCAAGGGGATATAGTTTAGAAACCTCATAAATGTCTTGTAAGTAAATTTGGTCTCCAATTTAATAGGTTTTAGAATGAATTTGATATATTATTTAATGCCCCTAAAATCACCATAAAATGAAGAGGGTTTCAAGGAAAATACTTAGGGAATTGTGAGGACAAATGTGAGCAGCACTTAATGGTCAATGCTTCAATTCATCTCCTTTGAAATTGGGTGAGAGGACATCAATTTATATTCCAAATAGGGCTAAATGGGAAAATGGGTAAGTTCTAGAATGTAAGGCAAGTGCTGCCACTTTTCCATTCTCTTGCCATGCATAGGGGGAAGAGGATGCCCATTTGGAACCTCTAATTTATAGGCCCTGATGTCTATGACACCCTCAAAATTAGTTTTGAGTTATTGGATGGGGAATTGGAAGGAATTGACTACCAATTATCCCACCATTTGAATTTTTTGAGGTTTTGGTTCATGGCCATTCCACCCAGAGATGGTTGCTTATGGTCATCCTTGGGTGGGATGGTCACAAACTGTGATCATCCTTGGGTGGGACAGTCATGGGTACATAGCTCAAAACCTTCAAAAAATAAGATAAACTTTCCCAAGAGTGTATGAGAGCCCTAATTTATGCTAGGAGGTTTTCCAATGGAGCCATATGATGTCAATAATAATGACACATAGCAGTATTATCTAATTTGCGTGATTTTAGTGTCTATAGATGCCCCTTTTTGAGATGCGTTATGTGCAATAAAGTGTTGAGAAAAAATAGATGACTAAATAGTTAAATGATTGAGTTTATTCATTAACATAACCAAATTTAGATGCCTCCATCATGAAAATAGAATACATTCTTTCAATTCTTGCTTTTGACATAGTTGAAGGATTAATTTTTGGGTATACCTTTCAGCTGCACTATAGTGATAGTTTTAGGGGCTTGAGGTATACTACATCTTGGTGCCTTGTTTTATTGTAATCCTATACATGGGTTAATTCTTGAGGCTTCAAGGAGGTCAATCCCTTGTTTTGTTTCTATGCTTATTATTTTCCCCAGCATGGGCTTGAAAATTTATCTTTGGCAATGATTCTTTTGAATGGATGAAAATTGCATTTTTGAGTGTTAAAGTGTTGATTTGATTATGAAATATTTGTTATGATTACCACCTAAAGTGATGATTCTATGAGTTCATGACCAATGGTAAATTTATGAGTCACTTTACATATATGACTTAATTGGGGGAACCGTCTATTTTTTCCTCTATATGATATACCTATTTTGCTAGGATTTTGATTGTTTGAGTGATGATTCATGGAAGGAGAGCCTAAAAATTATTTCCCATGGAGTGGTCCAGACATAATGGCCTTATTAGAGAGTGAAATAAATAATTTTTAGAGTGTCCATAAATATCCCAGATTCAATATTGATCCCTTGTGAATTTGGTCATTTTGGACCTATTTTTGGTGGGGTTTTAACCCTATTTTTTATGTTTTAAGCTATTTTTGTGGGTTTTTTTTGTCGCCATACCTGGGTGGGATGGATGCACTATTAATGGATTTCCCTAGATGGGACTATTTTCCAAATAGCTGACCATACCACCTAGGTACAACCATGGTCTTTGTGCATCTATATAAGGCCAAAATGGGGCAAATAAGCTCATTTGTGCATGTTTGGCTTAGGAATTTGAGAGGTGAGGATCAAGAGTGTAATTTTTTGAAGTGAAGTACTGGAGAAACATTTAAAAATGACTATCATCCAGCCATGGGAGTCACCGAGTGACAAATCCAGTGCGATGTGGGTATGGACTGCTTTTTCTACTTCTCTTTATTTAATATGAAATCATAATTTTTGATACTTTTATCATGAAATACAATAAAAAATGGTTAATAAACTATAATAATAGTTCAATGTAGGAATATTAGTTATTATTTTTAGCTTATATGCTTTTATTTTTTGTTTTTATGCTATTTTTTGTACTTTTAAGGCTGATTTAGGGGTCAAATTGACCCAAATTTAGCCATTTTGTGGGTCGTACTTTACAGGGACGATCACTAGTGGCCATCCTTTGGTGGGATGACTAATAAATTGGGGGTTTTCCTTGGGTGGTATGGCCAAAAATTGGAGCAAAAATGGTCCCCTTTTTGTCATTTTTTTGACACTTTTGGACTATTTTGAATGCATTTTTAGGGCATTTTTTGGGCATTTTTTATACCTAGTTAGTTCTGTCAGGCTATGAAGAGTTGGTATTGAGTTTCAAATCTATTTTAGGTAACCAATGATATACTTACAATGGATGAATATAAATGGCTTAATGCCATTTGCCTTGAGAATGTGACACATTTAGAGCCTATGGTGGGCGATCGCGCCTACTTGAATGCATTGATAGACCTTTACGATCCTTTCACCAAAAATTTCCATTTACCTATAGGCAAGATGATGGTGAACTTAGAGGATTTGTATCAGATATTTCATATTCTGATAGAGGGGTTCCCCATAATATCCACTCATCAATATTGATGAGATGTAGTGATACATAAGTACTTTGGACGACATTGAGAGGAGGTAGTGAGTGACTTAGTTAGTGAAGGGTTACTAGTAGAGTCTTGGTTTAGGAATGATGTACAAGGTATTATGCATTCCTTATTGATGACCTTGATATCCAACATGATACTTCTAGACTCATCAGGTTCTAGGTTCCCTTGGAACCTAATAGAGTTGTTTTTTACACTTGTGGAGTGCATTGAGGAGGAGCCTATAGTGATGACTTGGGGTCCTGAATTATTGGCACAAATATATGATGAGTTATATGAGATCTGCTCACATGGGCAAAAATATTGGGTTGCATTTTTCTACTGCAATTTTGGGGATGGTAGCATATTATAGTGGATTGACTACGAGGATTACCATGGATGACCATAGTATAGTTGACTGACAAGGATATAGGCTATGGGATATTATGGTAAAGGGTACAAGATACTGGTTGGAACCATCAATTTATGGATGATATTGAGAACTATTCAGAGTCCTTTGCACGACTCAAGGTAGAGGATATTATCTGGATACCTTATGGAGATTGTCTAGTATAGGCTAAGGCTATGACATAGTTATGTCATGTGAGATGAGCTAGATGGCTAGTTGGGTTACACAGGAATGAGCGAGAGTATTTCCCTTATGCTTGAGTCCTACAACATTTTAGGCTATACCAGGGGTTGTCTAATGAGCTGATGATCTACCATCATCATGGGGTTGAGAGGACACCTCATAGTTGGTCTACAATGGAGTCCTTGAGAGAGGATTTTGATCCTATAGTAGATATCTCTAAGGTATATTATGCTGGGATGACAGAGGAATATGACTCATTGTGGGTGATACAACAAAGTCAAGGAGAGCGATCACTAGGATGGGATGCAGTTGAGGCAATAGAGGAGGCACCAAGGATGTTCTAGAGTAGGAGAGTCAGGATGAGTTTGTAGATGATGAGGAGGTGGAGGGAGGTGAGCAGATTATGCATCGTCGCATAGCGAATGAGTGGACAAATATCCTAGACTAAGGGGATCTATAGGATGACTTAGGTGAGGCTTAATTTGAGGATTAGGGGATGCAAGAGTAGCTGGTAGCATGGGATGCTATGATTGTTGAGTTATCGGGTGATCTTAGTAGAGTTTTATGGGAGAAAGCAGAGGAGATAACTCTTCTAAAGGTACAGGTGCAAACCACAGAGGCTGAGATGGAGAGGTTGACCACCTTGAAAACTACCCTTCATGTATAGGTTGGGGCATGAAGCCCTAGCCATGAGGCATCTAGTAATGGTGAGGTTGCCAAATTATGAGAGAAGATGGTAGAGCTTCAATCTCTAGTTGTGACCTACCAGAATCATTGTTGATAAGATTGGTCTTATACTAACCATTTAGAGGATGAGATAGTGTGCCTTAAGGGGTGCATACCAGACCACTCATTTACCAGTGGATCACACCAAAGTTAGAGGAGTGGTACAGGATAGCCATATACATGGATGGGGTCTCCTATATCTACATAGATGGCGGACATGGCAGGTGGTAGCAGATATGGTAGTTTATAGTGAATACGACTAAGAGTAAGGGTGAGAGTCATAGCACCGGTCCTGTGTGACCATGGTTTATGAGACTCTATGGTTCTCCTTTTGATATTTTTAAGACTTGTGAGGTTTGAGGATGCAGTTTTATTGTAGCCTATGGGTAGTATATGGATGATGATGTAGCTTTCAATTTCATACATATATATATATATATATATATATATATATATATATATATATATATATATATGATTTATTATATTATCATCATGTGATGTTTTATTGCTTTATTAGATATATGTAATGCTTATATTTGCTTGATGATGTCATAATGGATGTCTAACATGGATGCATGTATTTATCTATGATGTTGTTTGGTGATATGTATATGTGTATATGCATGATGCCATGGATGATGTTTTTAATTTGTATGATGTATTATGATTATGAGTTGACACATTAGATTCTAGAACAATAGATTGTACAAAATTTATCTTTATTATTTTCATGTTTATTATAACACTATGTAATGATTTATGAAAATGCATACCAACAAACATGTGACAACATGATATAAAATGGGATTAATAGTATAATGTTTTATGATATGTTTAGAATTTTTAGGAGACTCAAGCACTCCAGTTACCTAATTAAAAGTTGTATAATAACCATGCAAGAATTTTTAACAAAGTATAAGTTGCTAAGATAACTAAGGTAGTCAATATCTCTGTGTGTGCATGTGAGTTCATTACTATGATAATGCATTATGTTACCCTAGGGCCAAAAAGGATTGATTCAGCCCATCTATACTATAGATCACCCTGCGAGTCTCATTATATTGAGTTTTATACTTAGTCAGATTAGACCACTAAGTAGTATAGGATACAAAAATCTAGCTCATCCGCATGCAAAAATTGGTCTATACAAAATCAAGTTGCTTATGTGGAATCCATATCATCATGCATAAGGATACTACCATTGTCAAGAAGGCTTGATGCCACCCAAGTTTTAATGAGGATCACTTCATGGTTCTCTAATGCTGATAATTCCATGGATTCAAGTTCAAAACTCCATTTTTTTTCTTTTAAATTTGTATTTTTCAAGGGATTTGCTCATTTTTTTATTGTAAGGGATTTTGGTAGTGGTGAGAACCACTATTTATTTTACATTTTCTAATGGTAAAAACCATTGTTTCTTTTTGCATATTTTGAAGTGATGATAATCACTATTTATTTTTCATTTTGGATACTTGCCCCAATTTGGGGTGAGGCAAGGGATTTTGATTTTATGGGTAAGGAGGAACTTGTCCTTTTGTCAATTCTCAGTATATTTGAACCATTCACATAGGGGGATGAGTGAGATAAAATTTTTTGCTTAAAGCAACCTAGACCACTTTGTAGTTTCATATTTCCTTGTGCTAAACTTGGATTTATTAATATGAAAATGTGTTGGGATTTTTAGGTATACAAGGTATAATATAAGCAGGATTATACCTTCTAAAAATCATGATATCTTTATACAAAATCTGAATAGAAAACTAGATATGGTTGAGTGATCAAAAAACCTATTTTTTATAACAATGGCTAAGTGATGGAAAACAGACACATATTATGGAGTGTAAATGTAAAATATACATGTAATATAAATAGGTGGTAACATTGACACATGATAATAGTGACTTTGACAAATACCTATTATACAGACCTAGTGCTAGACATGTATGATCAACTTTTAACAATGCATAGTGCAATGATGAGTATACCTAATGCAAATGATGTGAAGTGCGATGAAGCAATATTTTTATATTTTTAATATTTTAATAATGTTTTTGTATTTTTGATATATATTGTATATATAGGTTTACCAATGAGCTTAATGAATGTCATTGGAGCTTTTTGGGTGATCTAGATGGTCATAGACCACCTAGGAGCATTTTAGGGTGACCAAAGGGCTTGTAGACACCTTTCAAGTGTTTTGGGATGACCTAGATAGTCGTAGACCACCTAAGAGCATTTAGGGTGACCAAAGGGTTTATTGATGCCTTTAGGGAATTTTGAAATGACCTAGATAGTCGTAGACCATCTAGGAGCATTTTAGGGTGACCAAAGGGCTTATAGACATCTTTGGGACATTTTGGGGTGACCTAGATGGTCGTAAATTTTCTATGAGATTTTTAGGGTGAACAAATACCTTATAGATGCCTTTGGGGCATTTTAGGGTGACCTAGATGGTCATAGATTGCCTAGGGATATTTTAGGGTGACCAAAGGGCTTATAGATACCTTTGGGGCTTTTTTGGGGTGACCTACATGATCGTAGACCACCTATGGGTATTTTAGGTTGACTTAGATGATCGTAGACCTCCTAGGGCCATTTTAAGTTAATCTAGATGATCATAGACCACCTAGGGGTATTTTAGGTTGACCTAGATAGTCGTAGACTACCTAAGGATATTTTAGGTTGACCTAGATGGTTGTAGACCACCTAAAGGTATTTTAGATTGACCTAGATGGTCGTACACCACCTATGGGTGTTTTAGGTTGAACTAGACAATTATGGACCATGTAGAGGCATTTTAGGTTGACCTAGATGGTCATGGACCACCTAGGAATATTTTAGGTTGACCTAGATGGTCGTGGACCACCTAGGGGTGTTTTATATTGACCTATATGATCGTGGACCATGTAGGGGCATTTTATATTGACCTAGATGGTCATGTACCACATAGGGCCATTTTAGGTTGACCTAGATGGTCGTGGACCACCTAGGGGTATTTTAGGGTGACCAAAGGGATTATGGACACTTTTGGAGCTTATTGTACCTTTTATTACTTTATGATTCTAGGATGAAGGTGCAATACCTTATGCACCCCCAACATTTGTGGTGATCAAAGGAAGTGAGGAAGGTGCAATAACTTTAGGATCCTCAATTTGCTTTATTTCTTGTGATGTAAATAGTGGGGAATGTGTGACACCTTGGATACCCCCAGTATGTACTATATTTGATGCAATGTTATTGTCTTGGCTAGGAGGAGTGATAGATACTGACTCTCCCTATTGTGGTAGGGAATTCTAGGTAATACCACTATCTTGGTGGGGTAAAATGAGTGACCCGCTTATGGATACAACTTCTCTATTAATAATATCTTGGACCACATGTCTTAAATTATGACAATTTCTAATGTCATGCCCTCTTATTCGATGATAGAAGTAAGAATGACCCTCTCTATATTGTCTATATCTAGACTTATTAGGTTGACCAAGGGTATATATGGTAAGATGATTGTCTTTGTTTCATGTAGGTTGTGAAGGATGGTTGACATGGGCTCATCTAATGGGATCCAGGTACAACATTGAGGTTTTAAATGAGGTGAATTTAGTCATCTCATTTATGAGATGACATGATTGTATGCATCTTAGTCACCTATTTATGTTACTCTTCTTGACTTCCATCTATAGGTAATAGGTCCTAAAATATGCCAATATGTTGATCATTGATTTGAAGATCATTCTTGTCAAGCATATTCTGTATGTTGCTCTTGAATCTAATACATGACTTAATGTTATGACCATTTATTTTATGATAAGAATAGTGTTGGCTCTCTCGATACCACATTGGTTTGTGCCTATTGGGACCCAAAGGATGAATATTTGGCAATGTGATAGCTTTGACCTCGCATAATCGATTAAAGAGTGACACCAAAGATCCAGGAAATAGTGTATATATGTGAGGTTGATGGTGTTTTTGCCTTTGCCCCTACTTTTGTTGAGAATTAACATTATATTACATAGGAGGAGGTTGGTATTGATAATTAGGGGGTTGATATTTTGGATGACTCAACCGTAACTCAATGCTTGTGAGTTGATTTAATATTTTTTGTAAATCATTGTGTTGGTGACTCACTTGTAACTCAACATTGGCTAGCCTATCCAAAATCATCTGAGTAAATATAGATGATTCATGATAATTGTGGGTAGTTAGTATATGCACATGCTCTTGTTCTTGATTTAGCTCATGCTCTTGTTCCAAGTTAGAGTGTTCATTTGTGGCAGCTATATTATCCCCACTTTGGTGTAGTGGATACACCTATTCTTGATTTTGTGGAGATGTTTAATGATATGGAGGAGATGTGACCGAATCTATTGATGATATATATTATGGTATGAATGGAATGCTAGATGGAGTTAGAATTGGCCTAGATGGATTCAGAGGATTTTGGTTCTCTGTCATCACATTGATAATTCCCAAAAACTCATGAGAAGATGCATTGGCACTTGGATCAATCACGAATGCCTTATCAAATTTTCCAAGGTGATCTACTTCTCCTCCATGCTTAGGGGGTGTATCAAAAATACTATCAATGGGTGGTTACTTGGTAGGAGGATGACATAGATTCTTGATCAAATTGATGATATGCATGAATTTAATGTCAAGTACTATGCATTCATCTAATTTAGGATTGGTCAAATGAACTATTTCCTCAAGCATGGTGGATGAATATGATGTGATATGATCTGATTCATTTGTATCAACTGTGGATTCCTCCTTGTTGGTAGGAATGGGAAGGTATTCTATTAATGTATCGAAGATGGCTATGGGAGCCTTTATGGTTAGCCTTTTTTATGTGTCAAATATGGCTATGGGAGCCCTTATGAAAGAAATAGAGAATGGTACTAGATATGGTGGTACGTGCAATTTTTCTCTATTTTCAGCTTAAAAAATAGAGTAATCATAAAACCAACATAACTTTTTTTTATAGCTCTGATTTGCACGATTATTGATCAATTGGATGCATAATCAAAAAGTAGATCAAGGATTTTGGTTGATTAGAATTTGGTCCCAGATCAAGGGTCTTAGGGTTTTATCCCAGATCAAAGATCTTAGGTTGATTACCCGAAAAATAAAGAAACACCTAAAGTAGAAAATATAATTATCTCTTTTAAGTTTTATAGATTAAAATACAAAATAAATAGAAACACAAAAGAATACAAATGATTATATCTTTTAAATATTATGTGCTCCTAAACTATTTGATGTGTTTCAAATGTGTTGCTTTTGTAAAGAAAACTTTTCAAGTGTTTTAAATGTTGATGTAATTGTCAATTGTTTAAAATGTTTTTACCTATACACTCACAACTTGATAATCAATAATGAAATTATAATCACATGAATCAACCAAAGTATCAAGATAAAATACATACCTGATCAGGTAATGTAGGTCCTTCTGATCCTCACCCATCACCTTGTGTGCAATGATACACCCCTCTGAATAGGAATGCATGCTTTTTTTCATAGTTAAGATAGATCTTGGAGTCATTATTGGCCAATAGAACAAGGTTTGTGGGAGTTGAGCCAATGGGTGGAAATGATTGCCACTGTCGTTGAACTCTACTAGTGGTTGGATATAACTTCCAACTCACTAGCATTTAAATACTATGTGGTGTGTGTGATTCCTTTTAAAATGATTGAAATAAAATAATAAATCACTCAATGATGATTTACTAAATGCATGAAATTACATTGTACATTCAGAATCATAAGAATATATATAAAATAAAACTACTAAATTGACAACTATATGAAAAACCTAACCCTTAGGTAGGTCACATGTAGGCAAACCAATCAAATGCATCTTGGAAAGTTGTTTTTTTTCCTATTTTTCATCAATTTTGTTAATGAAAAACTTATAAGTATTAAATATAACCTTCACATGAACAAAAAATACAAGAAAATTGAAATTCAAGATTTTTGGAACAACCTACATGCAAATTGCAAGTTTAGAAGGTTACATTTTCTACTTTGAAAGTTGCTATATTTGGCATTTTTTGTTGAAACCCCCTTGTTTTGTGGCCATGCCTAGGTGAGAATGCTGCAAATTTGGGCTATCCCTAGCAAGGATGGTTATAGTGGTTGTCCCTGGTAGTTCCAACAAGGATTTTAGGGGTTGTTTCTACTCAAAACAATAAAAAAACACAACCTACAAAACACAAAAATGAGGTCAAAAAGTGATAAAATAAAAGGTAACAAGGGACACAGGGTCCAACCATGATCGCCATTGAATAAGTGCAAAAAATAGTACACCTTAATTGAACAATTTAATTGAAATGCTATATATTGGTTCTTAACAAGCATGTGAAAGAAAAGGGGTGAAAAAGATGTAAACTACTGAAACAAAGAATGATTGTAATAAAAGAGGGGGGGTTTCTCCTTGTATATATTAATTAATCAATTCAAAAGGTTACAATACATCCCATTTTTAGGGCTTTTCATTGTGATACATTTCATGTTACAAAATACAAGGGATCTAATCCCTTCAAGGATGAAATGGCGTGTTTTAATGTTCTTCTTGCAACCAACACTTGAGATATAATATTGGTATTCTTCCAGTATACCTTTTAGCTCCTACCTAATGCCTAGAATACTTGAACCTATAGATAAATTATTGAAAATAGTTAATAGCATATGCATTTAGTGATTAAAAACTAGGAAAACATAGAAAGTATGCATCTAGAAAGAATAAAACTTATTTGCGATAACAAAACAACTCCAAATGACTTGCAAATATAGTATGATTATATTAATATGGTTTGGGAAGGTCTAATCATAAATTAATAGGAAATTATGACCAAAAAGTGTGGTCGTTCCTAATAGGGACAATTAAACTTTGAATCATAAAAACTCAAATTAACCTATCAAAACTACTCAAAACTTGACCAAAATTGAATGCAAGCCTATTATAGTGATTTAGGAATGCTCCTGGAATTACATCAAAATTGCAAGCCATTTTATGTTTGCACCTCTCAGGTACAACTAAGATTGTTGCCCATCCCTAGATGGGATGATCACAAAACTAGGTGGTTTTTACCAGTAATTTGAAGGGGATCTAGTTTTAAAACCTCCCAAATGTATTGTCAAAAATTTTACTCAAATTTATCTCCAATTTTATAGGGTTTATAATAGATTTAGTGTATTATTAGATGCCCCTGAAAGCACCTTCAAATTAAGAGGGTTGTAAGGAGAATACTTGGGAAAACGTGAGGACAAATGTGAGGATAAATGTGAGCAACACTTTGTGATTAATGCTTTAATTCATATCCCTAAAATTGGGTGATAGCACCTCATTTTATAGCCCAAATATGGAAAAGGCGTAAAGGGGCAAGTTATGGTATGCAAGTTAAGTGTTGTCACTTGTTCATTCTCTTGCCATGCATAGGTATAAATAGGATGCCCATTTGAGGCCTCTAATTTGTAGGACCTAACGTCTATGACACCCTCCAAATAATTTTTGAGTGATCGAATAGGTAATTGGTAGGAATTGATTACCAATTCTCCCACCATTTGACTTTTTGTAGGGTCTGGTTCATGGTCATCCCACCTAGGTATGGTTGCTTGTGACTATCCCTAGGTGGGATGGTTATGGGTACATGGCCCAAAACCTCCCAAAACTAAGGGAAACCTTCCCATGAGTGTATGGGATCCCTAATTGATCCTAGGAGGTTTCCCAATGGGGCCATATTATATCAATAAGAATGGCGCATAGTAGTCTTATATGATTTACATGATTTTAGTGTCTACAAGGTGGTAGGTAGTGGAGTTTCCTCTGTTGTACTTTCCTTAACTGAGATGGCGTTTGGTATGGTATGTGGGGATTAGTTTTCTCCCTATGATATTTTGTTAGAATATTTTCAAATTTGTATTTCAGATAGTATGGTCAATTTATTTTTGGAGAAAAGTTCATGGACCTGGTTGGTAAGTTTTCTAGTAAAAGGCTATACCTTGAGGTCCTAAAGAAGTGCATACTATCTAGATGGAGACTGAGGGGCTATCTAGACCTTGCCACTCTCCCTCATATTTTTTTCCTAATCAATATTTATTGTGATTATAGAAGGATTTTTTATGGAGGCCCATGGTTCTTTGGAAAGTGGGGTCTTTTCCTTACAAAATGGGGATACTCTCTTGAATGCTCAATGATAGTTTGTGAGAATGTGTATTATGGTGGATATTCAAAAGGAACTATCGAGTTTAGTGGATCTTGTCTCTCATGTAGGAAGCTGGCCTCAGGTTGTGATTTATAAAAATAAGCCTCAGATCTATCAAATATGTAGGATGGATGGCCACCACCAAAATTTCTATCCATAGAAGAATTCGATGCAACCGTCTATCTCTTTGATGCCTCAGGGGATGATCCGTGTTGACTAGGGTGTTTGAAGGATCCCAAAGAAAAATAAAAAAATGGTACAAGGAGGCCTAGGGGGCTTCAAAATACAAGGTAGTGGCTTCGTCTCATCCTGAGACTATTCTTGAGAGGGCCCCTATTGAGTCTTAGTTTGGAAAATATATGATGGGTGTAGGGGCTCTTGGGTTAGTTTTCCAAAATAACTTGGATATTGTTCTATTCATCGATCCATTGGAGAAAGTTGTTGACCTTCCACTTAAGAACTTGTTTGAATCTCTTGGAGAGGAAGGGACTAAGGTTAACTAGGTGAATAATAATTTGGATATGAACGTGGATAATGTTTAACTGATGGTTGAATGTTCCTCCCATTTAGAGTGCAGGGTTGATCCTCCAAGTGTGGATAAAGGATCCTTAGGCCCTAAATCTAAGAGCATTTACAAGAACCAAAAGAAAAATGGTAAGTCCAAAGAAGAGTGTTTGCATTTCTAATGCAGTCTGTGGTGTTCTATCTAGTAGACTATGAACCAGGGATCTTAGTAAGTAACTAAGACTAGATGTGTTCAAATACTCTTCTCCCATGGGTGTTTGAGATATTTAGAGCTATGATATATGTTCTTGGTATCTCTATTATTACCTTTGTGTAGTGAGGGTCTTGTTTCATTCTTGGTTTTGGGTTAGTTGGGTGGTTTTAGATTTCAAACATGGTTTCAATTTTGAATCCTTTTTTGGGTGGGATCCTAATTGTTCTTCAAACCCACCTATGTGATTCAATTATGTTTTCTCTATTTGGTTCTAAATAGGTAGGTGAGATGTCCATACGATTTTTAGTTTTATTTTCAATCCTGGGGATTTTGCCTTTATTGGCTATCAGTGTTTGGGCCTCTTACGACTTGGTGGAGCAGGTGCATTTACTTAAGATAGCAAGCAGTTCTCAAGGAGTTTTTTTGGCTCACCTTGCTAATTTCAACTTTCATATTTTGTGGTCCTCGTATGCCTCTTGGAGGGATTTATTTAAGGTTAAAATGGTGGCTACTATTTATACTTCAGGGGAGGCCTCTACGAGGAAGAGTATAGTTTTACATAGCTTCAAGTTGATTGATATTAAACAACATGGAGTGTAGAGTTTTGGAAAATTGGTGTTAGATTATGCTAAGGAGGTTGCTAAAATGTCTGGTAAAATTGCTGAGAACGATTCAATTTTGCATAACTCTCTTGGTTTTCACATGGATTGTTCTCGTCTCTATTTTTTCTTGTTGTTTTTTGGTGTACCTCTTTGTTTCTTTAGTTGCTATTTGTGGTTTGCTCTTGTGGTTGCCTCAATGGCTGGCTAATATATAAAATGTTGTGGGGTCCATTTCAAAACCCTCTCTTTTCTTAGTATTACCCAAAAAAATACATTATTTGGACCCCTTTGTCAATATTAGTTTTGTAGTTAATTTATATTTTACATAATATATGTGTCAATATGAGATAAAGTCCAAGGTGTCAAGAGAGAATGAAGAGTCACATTGGTATGTGAGAAGATGATATTTTTATCTCAATATGAGGAATATGAAAGGATGCTCCTAGCTACTAGAGGAGAGAAATAGACAAAGTATTGAATAGTCATGTCAAATTATGTATTGGAGATAAAGCTCCATGCAATGTAATTATTCTAAATCGTTATAGTAATCTTATGATATTGTATTTGAGTTATATTTTTGATATATTATTGTTTTTCAATATTGTGTTAGTGGTATTTATTTGATTCTAGAGAAATCTTTCTATGAGCTAATATACATGGAAAGGTAAGAACAATGTTTACCAGATAAATTATTATCACTTATCTAATTTTCAAAGAAGTCTCTCATGATCAATCCAACAACTATGAACTTAATTTTAAAACTAAATAAATGAATCACATAAAAGACTTACCCATGTACACTTAATCAAATCTATTCAATACTTCTATTATATATGATCTATCATGTTCAATTTTGATGTATAAAGATAGAATCCTAGATAGTAAAGAAATTTTCAAGAATTTTAGAAGAAGCTTTTATAATTTTATTAGATAAACATTATCAAAATTTCAAAATGAAACATATCATTAAAATAAAATTAACTTCAAAGAATAATTATATTCAAATTAATGCATATTATTGATTAATAGAAAAAAACATTCAATGTACATAAGATTTTTAAACATGTGCTAGACATAGTATTGTTTCTATAATCTACCAAAAGACTATGAAATCAACCATTGCCAAATACATTTATAAAACAAACCATAACATAAATCTTGAAAACACAAATATTTTACTAGAACAAATAATTTATTAAAATATACTATCTAATAACCAATTAAAATTTAAAAATTTAATAATAATATCAATAGAAATAAAGGTGTAAAACATAAAAAATCTATTGTTTAGCATTATATATATATATATATATATATATATATATATATATATATATATATATATATATATATATATATAGCCCATTACAACTTTCATATATATCCTTTATAGTTTTCAGTTTATATTTATAATTTATCTCAAATCACAATATTTAAAACATCATTCAATTTATAATTTAATATTTTAAATAATTTTATTTTTCTTATAAAAGCAACCTTTACCTTTACGCATCACTCTAATACTCTTGGTATAAAACCAGACAAACTATCTTCCAATGGCTATTTGCATGCTAACTTACTCTAAAGATAGGTTAACTAGAAAATATTATTATACTGTCATATATCATTAGATTATTAAGAATCCAATATGAACACCTTATCATAAGTCTTAGCTATATTTTAATAAAATTAACTATAGCTATGAAAAATTATTTATATTTAATAAAAAAATTACTCTAATGTTATGTCATAAATCTACCATAACAAAATAATGATTTAATGTTTTAGAAGCTCTAATACTAATATTAAAATTTTATTATTTGATAGCATATAAATAGGGCATGAGAATAAAAGAAATATATGTCAGTCCGTCTTTTGTCAAAAAGAAATATGTAATATTAGTTATATCTCCACTAACTACCTGATTAACAGATAAAAATTTATCCATATGCAGTACTAGTAAAACAACAATCTATGATCATCTTCCATTCTAACTCGATGGGCCGCGACCCTGGCTGGCACTGGTCCCCTCGTGCATAGAGACCAGATACCTTGCAAACTGTCATTGTCGATTCATTGTATACTTCCTACTACATAGGCACACAAGCAAAACACAAATTCCTCTTTCCATTTTATACCTTTGTTTTCATTGGAATGTGGGAATCAATAGTCTCTTCGTTGAAGAAAAAGAAATAGGTACGAAATACCATATTGTGATGTATAATCAAGACTATTAACTTTTCACTGTATAGATTGTCTGTACAGCAGTCATCACCAGGAGAACTGTGGCGGCAAAAAGAGAGACAATATGCCAAGGCTTTGAGCACCGCTCTTTCCTGAACTCGCTGATCCATACACTGAGTTGGCTGTTATAATGTCTTATTACATCTTCTCTCACCAGTTTCAGGGCTTCATGGAAGTTATATGATCCGGAAGTAATTCCTCTGGAGAGATCTTTTAGAAGGGATGCTATTTGCTGATCACTCCCGTTGAAGCTTTTGATTACTTTTTCTTTTTTAAGGAGAGCAACATCGTCACTCGATTGAATCAAGTCATCTATCAAACCCATATGACAAGAAATTATTGCGGGCTCCCGCAATGATTTGCAGCTCTCGAACTCTTCAAACGCCATCAGGTTGCGGAACAGTATCTCCGCATTATCTGACACGCATATATGAGGAAGGCAAAAAAAACTCGACCCAAACCTTCTCTTTTCAAAGTGGATACACATTCCTTTCGCAGATTGTTTAAATCGGATTCCAACTTCTCGTAATAACTTCGCTGGATACTTACCCTGATCTTCATCTGTTGGTCGAGTACAATAACAAAATGGCATTCTTAATGAATCAGACAACTTAATCCAACATCGGTTTTCAGGAAACGTCATCCAACGTTGGCATCTGGTGATATTGAAAGTGGCAGTAGAAACAACAGGTTCAACGTTGCGAGAAGGAGATTGTATTAAGAAAGTGTTGATCACCTTTCTAAGCAGATCCAAGAGATGAAATGCAACCCCAACATGCACTTCGACTTCTGATTTCACAGAGTACAATGAGAAGGACTCCATTTGGAAGGGATGTTGCCAGAAAAGAATTCTAGCCAACTCAGATGCTGCTATTTCACGGTTTTCAAATTCCAACTCGAGGATGCTTACCAAAATAATTAAAGGAATCTGGTTTTCTAATTTAAAAATGTCTTCCATGATCTCCTGAGATTTGGGGTCTTCATGATTGCCGAAACCGAGGCTGAAATGCATATCATCGTTTTGACTTGGGCAACTCCTCAAGAACTCGAAAATCAAGAGTCCATGCGTCCATGGTGAACATCCAGGCAAGAGTCTCTGGCCCGAAGTCAATTGCTTTGTCTTCGTAATAATCTCTGATTTGTCCCTCTAAATCATGAACCACCTCCACTAAGTCATTGACGCTCATGGCGTGGAGCCTTGTCAAGGTCCTTGATACGGCTTCCAGCTTATGGTCATCCATTGCCGAGAGATTTTCGAGGTTGGTGCGATCATAGGGTCCAAAGAACAAAATCTCTGGATCATATGCTTGGGGTTTTGGTGACTTGATCACCTTAGGCACCCTATAAATGCACACATCATGAGATGCGCGTCGATCTTTATAATTATGAGAGTGATATCTGTGCTGGACTTGAATGAGCCATGATTCGGCTGCCACACTTTTGCCGTTAGCTCCAAAACTCCCATCTTCATATTGGTTTATGTCAGCTTGTCTCTCTTTGCCATGGCCGATCTCAGGTGTAGTTTCGAATGCCATGATACTCTTCAAACGTCCCTCTTTACAAGCAAAATGGAAGACAAAAAGAAGTTAATGTCTTAGTATTAATAGAATATTTTAATGTTAATTTTTGTGAATAATTTAAAAATTTAATAAATATAAAAATTATAGTAAAATAAAAACTAATTAAAAAAACAAAACAAATATGAGCCGTTACCATTAACAATTTTTAAGTGTTATAAATATGTTGGGCCTCTATCAATTAGACCACCCCTGTTTAGTATATCTAATCTTCATTTAGCATGTATTCTTATTCAATGTAACAACCTCATCCAATTAGTGTAAGGGGACATTAAGTATATTAAATATATTTAGTGTAAATAGTTTGTATATATCATAATAAAAACAAGAGACATGATTCGGAGGTGTTATTGTTAATTGATAATTATGTTATGTTTATGTTTTTATAGTGTTTATTATATGGGCACAACATAATATCATCAAGCAAGTTCAAATTTTGGATATGGTATTAGAGATTTAATATATAAAAGAAGGATAGTGATAATTAAAAAAAGACAATGTCAGTGGTTGAATGCTTTGGATGAAGTGCTTGTATATTTCAAATATACGTAATAAAATTTAAAAAATCTGATTTTATATTTATAATTTTTTAACATTATTAAATTTTAAATCATAGATTTCTTTATGGTTTTCAATACACATGATATTGATGGTTTCAAATCGGTTTGTATTGTACAAATATGAACATTGGTTTGAGTTGTAAAAATAAAAGGTTAAAGTCATTAAAAAAAAATTATTGAAGATACTAATGCTTTTAAAGAGTAATATATTTATTAAAGTGAATTAATATTCATCATCATA
This sequence comes from Wollemia nobilis, assembly GCA_028583015.1. NCBI lineage: Eukaryota > Viridiplantae > Streptophyta > Pinopsida > Araucariales > Araucariaceae > Wollemia > Wollemia nobilis. Next base: position 5,596,586 of record JAQPPZ010015929.1, read on the forward strand.
TGATAACATATACAACCAACAATACCTTTTATCTTGTATGGAGTTATCACAATTCATGAAGTTCTGTACTCTGCTCATAAGACTAACAGGTTTATTTTTGCCCTCAAGCTTGATATGAACAAAGCATTTGATAGGCTAAATTGGGACTTTCTGATTACTGTCCTCCTTAAGATTGGTTTTCACCATCAATGGGTTAATTTGATCAAAGAATGGATTTCTAAAGCATGGTTCTCAATTTTGGTTAATGGAACAACTGCTGGTTACTTTCAAAGTCACAGAGCAATTCGGCAAGGGGACCCTATCAGCCCCATGTTATTCATCATTGTGGTAGAAGCTTTAGGCAGAACCATCAAAAATACTTGTAGTTCAAGGCTAATATTAGGAATCAAGGCAACATCTCTCACTAGGGTTGTTTCTTACCAACAATTCATCTATGATACCCTTCTATTGACTAAGGCATCGGTGCTTGAGGTCAAAAGAATTAAATACATTCTGTAACTCTACGAGGATGCTACTGGTCAGAAAGTTAATTTCAGTAAAAGCAAGTTATATTTCTTGAACACCCCCATTTAGAGGTAAGGAACAATTGCAAAAATTTTAGGGTGTGATATAGAAAACCTCCCCACTTCGTATCTTGGTCTCCCTCTTTTCATTTGTTCTTCGAGAGAGTCAATGTGGGACAGGGTTATTGAAAGAATTCAAAATAATATTACTGGATGGAAAGGTCATCTTCTATCTCAAGCAGGAAAGCTGAAACTCACTAAAAACTCTCTTTAGAGCATTCCAGTCTATTTCCTCTCTGTTTTCAAAGCCCTTGTGAAGGTTTTCTATAAATTTGAGAAACTCCAAAAAAGATTTTTATGGACTGGATCAGAGGAGAAAAAAGGGATACACCTTGTAGGATGGACCAAAGTGTGCAAACCCAAGGAAAATGGGGGCTTAGATTTGACGAGAATTGCTCATATAAATTTAGCTTTACTAGCTAAGCAGGCATGGCACCTCATTTCTGGTGAAGAAAATGAATGGACAACTATCATAAAATGAAAGTATCTTCAAAATATGGAATTTCTAAGTGACTCAATTCCAATCAGAGGTTCTACTTTTTGGAAAGTAATTCTCAATTGTAAGGAAATCATCAAAAAAGGTTTAAGATGGGCTTTAGGAAATGGTGAGAGGATAAATTGTTGGAATGATAGGTGGACTAAGGACGAACCACTGATGCGATATCCTAAATTAGCTCAAATTAGAGATATCACGAAAGAACTCATTTGCAAAAAAGTCTCTGATTATATGGTTGAGGACAGAGGTAGAATGAAGTGGAAACAAATAAGGATTCATGGATTTTAAGCGAAATCAAATGATCTTTGTAATATTCTTGGGTAAAAATTTATCTCCATGAGACCCAAGGAAGATCGAGTGACCTAGGATCTTATGAAAAACAGGCAGTTCACTGTTAAATCAACTTACAAGCTTCTACTTGATGATGAGTATTTTGTCCTTCAAAAGGACTTAGTTTGGATACAAAATTTAATTCCAAAAATTATAGTTTTTTCATGATTGGTTATCCAAGGAAGAATTGTAACCATTTATAATATGGTGCGTAAATGTATTTGTATCACTAATAGCTTTTATCTATGCACGGCTAATTGGGAGACCATTTATCATATTTTCCTTGAGTACCCTATTTCCTTTACTATCCTAAGTGGGGTTTTTCAGGACTTCAATATTTCATTGGTTAAACCAGTGACCGTACTTGATTTATTTGTCTAGTGGCCTTGCCCCCTTTTAAACCAAAGACTTAGATATATGTAGAAAATTTGTCTCAATCACTCTCTTTGGCAGGTTTGGTTAGAAAGGAACCATAGAGTCTTTAATGAGTTTATCCATGATCATCAAACTATCATTTTTGGTATCCTATCCTTTTCCAATGAGAATGTGAACCTTATCCCTTTTGATAGTCGTAAACCTCATCTACAAGAGACCATGATTGCTCAATATTTAAGCTTAACCTTGTTAGATGAGTCTGTGCCTAGGGTAGTCAATCCCAGAGCCAATGTTAAGTGGTCCCCACCTCCTACGGGTTGGTTTAAGATTAATTTTTATGGAGTAGCTAAGGACAATCCTAGTAGAGTAGGCACTCGTGGCATTGTGTAAGATCATAATGGGAATATGATGCTTGTCTTTTCTGAATATTTGAGAATAAAGATGAACAACGAAGCTGAAGCTAGAGTATGTGGAGAGGCCTTTAAATGACTCAAGAATTAGAAGGCAATTTGATCGTAGAAGGAGACTCTATGCATGTTATAAATCTCCTCAATAATTGGAAAACACCTCCTTAGAGGATAAAAACAATTGTTGAATAGGCTAGGATCCTTTTCTTGGGAAGACAGGACAAAAAAGCCTAACATGTCTTTCGGGAAACTAACGAAATTGCTGATAAGTTGGCCAATTTGGACGTTGATGGTGACAGACTTTTCAAATAGGAACACAATGTCCTGAGTGAAGTAGAGGAGCTTATTCAACAAGAATACCAAGAATGATAGTTGAATTTACCAACAGGGAAGGTATTGTAAGTTTGAAGGCTAGGAGTATTCCCGTATCTTTTTTGAAATGGACTCATAATAAAAACTATCCAAGTTGTCAGTCTTCGTGGATCCTACTTGGAAATACCACAAAGACTAATGGGGATAAACATATGTCAGATAACATGGCTCCTAGTCATATTAGTAATTTGAGGTTGGTTGATAATCGTAGGGCAGGAAAGAAACGATAATATAAGACTTCGAACCAGAGCCACGTGGACCACCAGATAGCCACCACCATAAATCTAGCGAGCAGGTTCACTTCTCCAAGGCTGATTTTCCAAGAATGGATGTTATCCCAAAGCATGTCATATATGGAAGAAAGCAATTACCAAAGAATTATTAAGAGTAACTATCAATACAAAGTTTGTAGGAGTTTTTTTTAGTACTCTGCTATGTGTATCTGCAACCTTTTGTTTCTCCACTGTTTCAAGGAAAGGATCCATGTATATTTATTTTTTTGTAATTATGATGCAGGTGTGTTTTCTTGGGGTATACCTAGAATTTTGTATGGGAAATTTTCTTTTGATAATAGGCTATGTGTCTTACTGGATGTAATCGCTTTGGTGGCATGTAGATTTTACATATATAGGATCCTTAGTAATTACATGCTCATCAACAACCCTAGGATGATTTTTTTAAAAGGTTTTGGGTCAACTTGTAAAACCCGGTATTAATGCTATAGTATCTTATCTACAAAAAAAAAACACCTTTTATCTTGTTCACTATCAATATATTTTTGTAGACATAATTTATAAGGAGAACTTTGAAATTATTTAGTTCTAATATTTTTTTAATTTGTAAAAGAAATAAAATTTTATATCAATATATCCCTTCCTTGAACTTTTAGGCACACAAAATATTGGTTTATTAAAATCAAATTTTGGCTAGAAAAATTTTGCTTATATGGGTTAATGTTTTTTGAAAATAAAATTCTTCAAGTTCACTATAATGGGAGAGTAATACAATGACCTAAACATGGTCATCTTGGTTATTCCCATAAGCTACTTATATTTAAGAAATGAAAGGCAAAATTTATGGTGTAAGTCAACATAAATATCCATAAACCTACACCAAAAATAAAAATAAATGAACCTCCCTAAAAAAACCTTATTTTTAATTTTAGCATAGCATGGTTCCCACCATGTTGTGGATAACTCATATAATTTTTTTCTTTTTCTTTTTAGAGCTTAAAAAATTATCTTATGATGGATGCCAAAATCATCTCTTTGAATATGATGTGAATTCTTTCATGGAAGTCATTATGTTTAGCTCTAATTTCAATAACAAATTTCTCTAATATATGAATTATTTCTTCTAATTGATGGACCTTACATACAACATAATGGAATGGTTTGTATACCCTTTATCAATGCTCTATCTCCTTATATTCCCAAAGGTAGACCAATAATCATTTTCTCAAATGGTCATACGATTCTCTAATAGAGGATTCATACAAGGAGGCTCATTTTTGTATATTTACGTTTTTTTCTATTTTTCTTTGATATAATATGCACACATAGACAATCAAATAAAAGTTTGTATAACCAACAAGAATCTTCAAACTTCCCACATGTACGGATCTCTATAAATTATAAAACTAATCTATCCATTAAGAAAATGATCTTTTGTTGATATCCTCCAAATCTATGGGCTTTATTTCTAAATTAATGACATAATATCTATTTTTTTAACTTTGTATAATTCTATCATCCTTAATTATGTGTAGGTTACTTCCAAAAAATAAATCACAAGAAGACTTCATGATAAAGATACAATTACATCTTTTAATTTAAAATATATTTTTAGAAAATATGGATTGCTAGTGATATTCAAATACTAATTATTGAATTGTATTTATCCCTTCAATGAGAAACCGATCTCATTCAAAATCATAGGTGGTAAAACATAATAAAAATATATTGTAAAGACCTCCTTCATGTCTATGTTTTTATATGCCTATCATTATTTCTACGAGATAGAAAATAATTGATCAATTCAACTACAATTCAACATCCTTCTACATATTATCAATGTATAAAGAGAAAATAAAATATATTTTTGGTAAGAAGGAATTGTATTGATATCAATCAACTCCTCAATCATTAAGATCTGAACTTGTATGTTATACTATTAGAAAGGGAATAAAAGGTAAATTCCTCTTATAAAGATAACAATGTTGTAACTAATCAAATACCATTAGATCATTAAATTAAATTCATTAATCTTAAAGAATAAGAAAAGATTAAATCTTGTCAAGAGATGCATGCATAATAACTAGGTTATTATAATACCACCACATAGTATTTATGTAATATAAGTGGGATACATTTAAATTCCATATAATCAATTAAAAATAATGCTTCTTACTAAACTAACAATAGCAAGAGTTTAGCACTCTACAATCATCCTCATGATCTTGGGTATAATTTGCATGCATAATATCACAAAAATATATCAGCATCATCTTGCATGAGTTATTTCTATAAATATTCTATGGTATAGGAGAGATAAAGATCAAAATTTAATGGAGGATTGGAACTCAAGAATATACATAATTTTTTAAAAGATTCAACAATAAAAAATTTATGGAGATTGATAACCAAAAAAATATTATGGTAGAGGTAATTCAAGAGAGATATTTAGACACCTTGTTTTGTATAGAATGTATTAGACTACAAAATAATAGAATTTTAAAAGTCAAAAATATTTAGAAAGCACTATTATTTTGCTTAGAAAATAGGAAATGAAAAGAAAGTAAGGATAGGGAGAGATCCTTGGCTAGGAAGCAATGGAGACTATCAAAATTCATAAATTATAATAGATCATATCAATAAATAAGAAAAAACGCTATTGGTGTAGGTAGTATAAATAGAGAATACTAATTTATAGAAATAATTATGGGTCATAGGAGAAGAGCTAAAAAAGGAAATAAATGATGCACTTATTTGGCATGATCACACAAATGAATTGGAAAATCACTTTATTATTTTGCGTGAAGCATTTATTAGAAAATCACTTGGTAGAATTGAAAACGATGATCCTCTTGATGAGAATAACAATGAAATAAGGAATTAAAACTTTATAGAATTATGTAGATTCAAAATTGGTGGTAAATTGAGTTGTAGATAATGTTGAGATGAAAAACTTACTTTTTAGTCCTTTCTACTAGTAAGTAAAGTCATTACAATATTTTAGAATAAAAATTTCATACAAGCACATCTATAGAAAACTAAAAGTATAAGTAGATGGTATTTCAAAATATGATTTAAATATTACAATAGGAACTTAATAGAGGGAATAAATGGTTAGAGGAATTTGGGTTTCCTCACAATCCTCCTCTTACTAAGGATCATATCAGATATCTATTAATAGAAAAAAGGGGGCATTGAATAGGACCCTTACCTTACCTAGGTGTTATAGGTGAGTTGGAGAGGAGAGGGAAATCCTCCAAGGGAGGTCCCAGGTTCAAATCTCCACCCTACCAAAAATCTTAATTGGGTATCCAAAATCCAATTGATAAGGTTGGTGCGGGTAGGGTATGTTGTGACCCCTAGGTGACTTTGATGGTGTAGAACCCCCTGTTCATGGTATCTTAGACCAAGGTGGCTCGCAAGGGGTTTTTTGCTTAAAAAAAAAAATTAGGACCCTTACCTTTATTTTATAGAAATACAAGCTTCAAATGGTATTTATCTTAAGAATTGAATCTTGAGTCATGTTTTTATGCTTAGGTAAGAGCCATTTGAGAATAATCATTGATGAGGAATTTATTCTTACTTTTCCACCTATTAGTCTCATTAGGATTCTATTTCTATATTATAATATGATTATAACATATTATAGTAGGGAGGCAAATACTCCACTTAGATTAGTTTAGACCAACTCCTACATAGGTTGTAATTAAAATTTTTTAGGGTACCTCATACCTAAACCATTGTATTTTTTTCAATCTCAGATATAAAAATTATAGATTTTTTTAGAGGAAAAAATTAAATATCAAAAGTAATACAAGATAAAAATTGGTCCTAGATATATGATTTGTTATTACATGTCATAATGAATAACAAAGAGCTTTGGATCTGAGTATAGGGAACATGGTTGGGTCAAGCCCTATAAGGGAAACTATTTTGGAAAGTGGTACAGATTTAGTTATGCCCTCTCCTACTTAGGCACTGATGCAATCATCCTTGGACTGCAAAACTCCTATGGTGTTGGGATTGCAACAAAAAATAATTAAAAAATGTTTTTTGGATAAGAATATGAAGGTGGGTCGGAAGAAGGACCAGGATAAAATTAAGTTAATGGGGGAGACTTTTGTGGAGTCAGGCTTGGTGAGAACATTGGACTCCCATTTTTATAACCCCCAAAAATGATTATCCTCTCATGGAATGTAAGGGGGTTGAATAACATCCCCAGATAAAAAGTTATTCGTGATTTGGTTCATGTGCATTCTCCGGATGTGGTGTTTATTCAAGAGACTAAATTGGCTACTGATAGTATGTTAAATATTACTCCCAAGTTGTGGATAAGGGGTCAATGCTAGTGTATTGGTGCATGTGGATATGCTAGTGGCATCGCTTGTTTATGGTATCCGGTTAAGATATCCCCTCTTAATTGGATTTCCAACAGATGGTCTATTTCAATGGTCGGGCATGATAATGAATCTGGTGAAATCATCCTACTTACAAATGTGTATGCTTCTGTTGATTACAATGGTAAAGTGAATTTGTGGAAGCACATTTACTTTGTGAGAAGTTTGGTTCCCCTGTACCCATGGATTTTGGTTGGATACTTCAACTCTGTCACTTGTCTAGAGGAGAAATGTAGTGAGGTGGACCATCTCTAGCCTTTTTCTTCTATCTTCAGTGCTCATATCTAGGCCCTAAACTTGGTTGAAATCAATCCATATAATGTGATATTAATTGGCACAATAGAAGGTGTGGGGAATCTTCCATATCAGAAATACTAGATAGGTTTTTGATATCTAGTTATTGGATGGGTAATAACAGAGGTGCTAGTTCTATGATTCTAGAGGGTAGGGGATCTGATCATTGGCCTATCAAACTCTCTGCTTTGGAGTTAGGGCTAAAAATGAATCCCTGCTTTAAGTTTCAACTTATGTGGTTTCGTTATCCTAAGCTTCATAATTTCATGTGAGGCTGGTGGACCACTGGCAAACCTCCTCATGGCATCACTATGTATTCCTTTATGAAGCAACTACAATTTGTAAAATATAAATTAAAGATATGGAAAAGACTAAATTTTGGGAATATTTCCTTGGCTAAGCTGGCAGCTCTTACGAGGATGGAAGAAGCTTCAAGGAAGATTAGAGATCAAGGATTCATGAAGGAGCTTCTTGTTGAGGAATTTGAGGCTGCAAAAGACCTTGCTGAATGGGAACTGAGGGAAGAATTTTTTTGGAAACAAAAATCTCAAGTAGATTGGCTTCAGGAAGGGGATAGGAACACAACCTTCTTTTATAACTCATTTAAGGATCACCGTAATGGTAACCTGATTACCTCTCTTGTGAATTCTCAGGGTGCCCTCCTCTCATATTTCAGAAGAGACTAAGAGGTATTTTTCCACTCTCTTCAAGGAGGACTCCCTATCATATGATGAGAATGAAAACCTTATTCTAAAGTGTATTCCAATGATTGTTTCTAAATAGATGAATGAGCACTTGATGGATCAAATTTCCCTTGAGGAGTTGGAAAATATTGTATTCAAGATGAAAAAAGGAAAGCCCCAGGCCCAGATGGATTCTCGATTGAGTTTTATCAGGAGTTTTGGGATTTAATCAAATTTGATCTTTTGGAGGTAGTCCATGAGTCCCAAAATAACAAACAGATGCTAAATGCCCTAACTTCTACCTTTGTGGTGCTTATACCCAAAAAAGAGGGAGAGAGAGGGCTTACCTAGTACTTTATTGAAAAATAATTTTGTAAGTGATAAAACTCATAAACCACTCAAATATCACAACCATATCAATACACAATTATTAATTCATCCATATAGCATACTAAGCAAGGAGAATTATGTTTTGAAGTAGAACCAAATTTATTAAGAATATGCTACTAAAGATATATGATAAAACATTATAATGTTTGACTAAAAATTAAAAAAGAAAGGCTTCACTTCTTGATTTTTTAATTTTTTTAACTTGAAGATAATTATGTGGTGCAAGGTAATGTTTAAGCTAGTTTTATGATGTAGAAATAGGGAATATGATTATATCAATTCTCGAACATGCTTGCATCAAGTAAAAATATTTTAACCATCACAAAAATTCTCTCTAAGTAGAAAGCTCATGCCACAGTAAGGTTTAGACTACTAGAAAATAAGCCAACTTCAAAAATAAAAAATAGTTAAGGATGTCAAAATTATACACATATATTCAAAATAAGGAAACTCACTATATTCTCATTGATGATAAATTAACATAGTCTCATGTGCAAATGATGCACTACAATTTATGGTTACATATAAACTCACATGTTGATTTAGATATGAAATTTAGAAAGAAAATCTTGATATTTTGTCTTTAACTATCTACTCATCTCCTCAAAATCCTAAAATATTGGAAGATATAACTTCAGTATTGACTCTAGCTCTTGCTTTTTGGTTTTGGATATTTCTAAACCTTTATCTTTCATGTTTGCATATTTTTTGCAATAAATGTAATTGGTGCCTATCATTATACTATTTCTTGTTACACATTCATTATCACCTATAATAATATTCCCTATTATAAAACTAATAATAGTGTTCCCTATCACAAAATTGCTCTTACCAGCTTATCCCATAAATATGAAGTCTTTGTATTTTTTGACTTATTTCAATACAATAAGTCCTTACATTCCATACCCTATTTCTTTATATGTTTTTTTAGTACCAACTTCTTTTGTATATCTTGCAAATTCATATTTATCCTTTTTTTTATGCAATAGGTCATTACAAAAATATTTATCATAACTTAGGCCATTACTAATAATTTTTGAATAACTTATACAATCATTATTTTTGTCACTATTTCAAGACATAAAATCATTATCAATGCACTATCCATCAATATTGATAATTTGGCATACATTTTGACCAACATACTGTGCACAATAAAAGCAAATATTTTTTATACAAGCACTCTCATGAATACAATTTTTTTTAACACATCTAAAACAATCACTATCAAACTCAAAAAAGTTCAAATCATAATTCTCTAGAGATGCTCATCTAGTTATAACCTTGCTAATATCAATATTTAATTTTATTATGACCATCAAAAATATTGATTTCCTCACAAACATTTTTGTATGATAACAAAATTTTATTCATAACCATTTTCTTATCAAAAACATCAAGAGTATTGCTTAAACTATTAGTGGCTATCTTATATGGAGGATAATTATATGTATTATGATTTGCATTATTATTGTGACCAACAAAAACATTCCTTATACAATCAACACATACAATTTCTACACACTCTTTGTCTTCATGAATAATATTAAAATTCCTTATGTCACATGCTATTTATATTCTCTAAACAAATTCTCTTTTATTAAAACATATATTTATCATCATGAATCTAAAATCACAAGTATTACAACTCACATGAGTTTTAAATCACATGTATTATAGTTTAAATTTTTTTTTTCATGATGATTACTATTGCCACTTTGAAGTAGGTCACGTTTTCATGCTTTTCATTTCTAACAACATTGTATTTTCTAATTTCTTTATCATTTTTTATCGTTTTTGCCATTGTACTTTAGAACATAGATCCATTTCTTCAAGGTATCTATTACAATCTTGAATTATTTTATTAACCATGAGATCCATGAATTCAATAGTGTTTCCTTGACTTCTTCTTTGATATTGCATTAGTAATTGATATTTATCTCATATAAGTAGCTAATTAAATTGTTTATGAGAAAGTGATGTCATATCTTAGATTAAATATTCCATTTTTATAGTACGAATGGTTTCAATTTCTATGATTTGTATCAAAAAATTCAATAGTATTTCTCAAACTATTAATGTATATTTTATATGGAAGGTCATTATATGGATCATGATTTACATTATTTTTATAACCAACACAAACATTCATAATACAATCAACACATACCATTTTTGCACACTATTGTTTAATGAATAATATTCATACCACTTATATCACATGCTATTTATATTACTTGCACAAGGTATATTTTATTACAACATATATTTATTGTAGCTAATTTGATTGTTTATAAGAAAGTGATGTCATATCTTAGAGTAAATATTCCATTTTTTATAGTAAGAATGGCTTCAAGTTCCATTTTTTGTATAAAATATTTCAAGAGTATTTCTCAAACTATTAATGTATATTTTCTATGGAAGGTCATTATATGGATCATGATTTGCATTATTATTATGACCAACACAAACATTCATAAGACAATCAACACATGCCATTTTTGCACACTACTTTTTCATGAATAATATTCACATCACTTATATCACATGCTATATATATTCCTTGCACAAGGTATCTTTTATTACAACATAAATGATCTAAAATCATAAGTATTGTAACTCACATGAGCCCTCATAGATTCCAAATAATTTTTATGAAAAAAAGTATCTATCATCATGAGTTTTAAATCACATGTACTATAGTTTACATTTTTATTTTGATGATAATTACTAGTGTCACTTTGAAGTAGATTACATTTTTCATAGTTTTCATTTCTAATCAAGAGTATATTTTTCAAATTTCTTTATCTACTTTTTTTATTTTTGCCATTGCACTTTGGAACATAGATCCACTTCTTTGAGGTATTTATTACAATATTATTTTACACTATCACAGAATCTTGATTTATTTCCTTAAACATGAGATCCATGAATTTGATAATGTTTCCTTAACTTCTTATTTGATATTGCATTAGTAATTGATATTTCTATCATGGAAGCAGAAAACTCAATTGTTTATGAGAAAGTGATGCCATATTTTAGAAAAAATATTCTATTTTTAATAGAACCAATGGCTTCAAGTTCTCTTATTCGTAGATAGAATTTTAAGAGTGTTGCTCAAGCCATTAGTGTGTGTTTTTTATGGAATAACATTATATTCATCATAATTTGCATTATTACTATGACCAACACAAAAATTCCTTAAACAATCAACACATACAATTTTTGCACAGTTTGTCTTCATGAATAATATTCAAATTCCTTGTCACATACTACATATATTCCCTAAGAAAGGTCTTTTTTTATTAGAACATACATTTATTTTCATGGATATAAAATCATAAGTATTGCAACTCACATGAGCCTTCATAGATTCCAAATATTTTTTTATCTATTATCATGTGTTTTAAATCACATGTATTAGAGTATACATTTTTTTTAATGAAGATTACTAGTGGCACTTTGAAGTACGTCACATTTACCATGGTTTTCATTTCTAATCAAGAGTATAATTTCTAATTTCTTTACCATTTTTTGTTTTTTTTGCAGTGTGCTTTAGGACACAGATCCATTTATTTGAGGTATTTATTCTAATATTATTTTACATTATCACACAATCTTGATTTCTTTCCTTGACTATGAGATCCATGAATTCAATAATATTTCCTTGACCTCTTCTTTGATATTGCATTAGTAATTGATATTTATCTCAAGGAAGTAGGTAATTCAATTTTTTATGAGAAATGATGTTATATCTTAGAGTAAATATTCTAATTTTATTAACACCCAATGGCTTCAATTTCTATTTATTTTAAGGAAATATTTTGTAGTCCATTGGCATCCCTAAATTAATCTATTCTACCTTTTTCTAACAACTATAACATTGATATCAAGTTATTGTTTAATTTGGGTACACAAATTATGTTCTCTATTGTGTATGTAAGTAAGGTAGTACCTAATAGATTTTATTAGCTAGTTTTTTGATAAGTATGCTTTGTTTTGATTAGATAGAATCAAACCAATGTGATTACTTGCTCTCGAATAAATACACAAAAAATTATCCTTTGAATTTTCTATGCCATGCACTATTTGAATTATTTGTTCTATATTTTAATTCATTTTTTTCTATTGAAATAATGTGGTGGTTTGACCCAATTGAACATTTTTTTCTTTGTGTCAAAATTTTATTTATTTTTACAATCCTCTTCTAATAAAATTTGGCCCTATAAACAAATTAGACCTTGTGATGTATTTTTATGAATACATAATTAGAATTCCTTAAAAAAATCTTGTTATAGAAACACATTTCAGCTATTTTTTTAATTCTTCAAATAGAATCCTTGAATAAAATTATTGTCAAATTTCATTATTCTTTTTGTTCCAAATTTCAATTAACACTTTTAATTTCTTCTACAATTTGGTTGGATGATGGATAAGAACAAGTTAGAAATTTATTTTAATTTTCAAGTAGAAAACCTTTTGTCTCCCTAATCAATTCACTATTTGTTTTTAAAAAATAAAATTTCTATTCTCAAAATATTTTTGAACTTTCCTTTATTTAAATAGAAATTTATTTTTCAATTTATTATTTTCTTCTTTTTCTCCTTTTAAATATTTTCCTTTCAAAAAATATGAAATCCCATGAAAATTAAATATTTGTTTAATATTATATTTTCTTATGGCTATCAACTTTAGAGAAAATAAAGAGAAAAAATATCTCATACATTATGGAGAATGCTTTAGTAATATTTCCTTGACTTTGATCTTAAATTCAATGTATTTACTTTGAAAACATGCCTTCAACAATGGCCCTTTCAAAAATTCTTTTAAAAATATCCTTTACAAGTTGCACATTATAAAAAATTAAGTGTACTTCAAAATATGAAAAAACTCAATGAATGATTTTTCTTTTTCAAAATGCAAATAAATATTCCCTTTCTCAATGTGTCTTTTTCTTTCTTTTTGGGTTGAGTTTTTATTATAATCCTTTCTTATTATTAAATATTCTTCAATTTTATTTACTAAAGAAATAAATGAAAATCTTCTTTGCACATTTTTTACAATTATTCCTTTAAATTTTCTTTTATTTCTTCATTGTCTCTTTACAGTCCTTTTAATTCTTGTAATTATTCTTCACTCTTTACTTTATAACATACCCCTATCAATATTTTCCTTTATAAGAGATTAAATATCACTTAAGTATTTATTGCATGCTTTTAATAAAGAAAATTGGAGGAAAAAATACGTTTGTGTGTTCAAAAATTTAATTTTGCATTCCCTCCAAACTTTAAAAAGATGCCACAATTCTAAAATTTATGCTTCTTGCTAACACATCGCCTTTGGATTCTCTTCTAGCTCTAGTCTATCCAAGTTGGGATGGTACTCAATGTGTTTCTTCACCTATTATAATAACGATTTACATATAATTGGTATGGTAATTTAGTAGAAGTTTCATCTACTCTTTTCACAACAAACATTACTTATTTTTGTAGGTGTTTTCTCTTACACAAACATTTTATAGTATTTTTTTTTACTTATTAGGAGATGTCTTTTGTTTAGATAAATCAACCTTTTCTGAAGTGCATCACTTTTTTTAAGGGATGTTCTTCTCATATGGATATCTTAGAGTCATTCCTTTGAAATGAGAACAAGAAGTTAAGATTATTTTGGTAGGTTATCAACATAACTTTAGACAATAAAATTTATATTGATCCATGTCTAAGAGAATGAACTATAAAGTTAATAAATGGAATGTCAACCTAGTATAGGTTTTTTTTTTGGTATTTTCTTTCCTTGCTAGTCTTACTTTCTCATGTAGGTATGTTTTACTTCTTTAGATCCAATTCACTCCTCCTTGCACTCTTACTCTAGCTCTCAAACAGGAATAAAACTAGTTGGTCTTAAAAAATAAGGATTACACACAAGATGGACTTAGCTAAATATTTTCAGAGAATTGCCATGGTTCTTTCCTCCCTTTTGATCACTAATCATAGATTTTTCCCTTCGCTTTCTAACTATAACACTGTTCCATAGCTCTTCTTTCTTTGGCTCGTTAATCTATAGCTCTCACACGAGTGTTAGTAAATAAACTAGTTTCAATAATAAGCAATAGTTAAGAACATCACATAATATATACAAATAAGATGCACACATATTCATGCCATTCGTCAAAATAAGCAAACTCGATTGTTATGGATGACAAATTAATAATATATTATAGTGCAATTTCTAGTTACATACAAACTCATATGTTGTTGTACAAATAGCCTTTGCATTGAGGCTCTTGATATTTTATCTTAAACTATCCATTCATCTCTGTAAACTCTAAAGATATGATTCCATATTTTTTTTTTAAAATATATTTATTTATTACTCCCTAATAAACGCAAACATCCAACAATTGTTAAATGATAATTATTTACAAGATTTCTAGAATCCAAATATTTACAATATAATTGTAAGATACCAAATTATATAACAATCTTCAACATAGAAACTCACTAATGAAAGAGTTGATAAGGATAAACTACATCGTTACACATTAGTTATCTGTGACAAAATTTAAATAAGCCATACAATTTCCAAGTGCAAACCAGAAACTTTTCCTTTGGGTCAGCTCAGTCTATATAGAAATTAGGAATTACGAGACCAATACATGATCACATCACAGGTTTGCATGGCCAATTTGGAAAACAAGAGAGGACTTATGATTTACGCGGTAGCAAATGGGCTGAGATTGAACCGTCAACAATTACCCTCTTCTGCATTGATCAATGAGATCTTTAACCAGGTGCATACCTTCAACTTTGTCTCGTGAAAAGCTCCAAGCGTTTTCCCCTTGGATTTCCATATGCTTGGTTTTACCACGCGTTTTCTGTTCTAGCCTTCATATAATTACAATACATAAAATTCCTTCTTCCCATTTAAAAAATACCACGTTGACCCAATAGTAAAAGAAAAAACATTGAACCGAAAAAGTGAAAATGTGAACGCTATGACCTGATACCTACAGCTCTTCATAAATCTATTATAAAAACAATAAACATAAGATCACTCATCCGTAGTGCTTTAAGATTCCGTCAAATACATGTGGATTGGATAATATAATATAATATGATATGTAAGAACGGTATTAATATATTTGTATTATATTATTAATTTAACAGTATATATATTCTTTCTAATAAATTTTATATGAAATAATATTTTATATATTTTCAATTTATATAATATTATTGAAACAGTTTAACTATTACATGTATAAAATTTAAATTTAATTTTTTTTTAAATAATTTTTTTTTATTAAACTAGTACCATTTAAAGATATCATTGATATTATGCTTGTAAAAATAAACAATTTTTTTCCCAAAAACGTTTTACATATTAGTACATAGGTAAAAAAGTTCAACAACCAAATCAAACAAAAAACAACCACATTATAGGGCTCAAATAAAAATTCAAATCGGGGTTAACAACCTAGCAACAAAACAACATCAACCCACAAGAATAAAGCAACCAAGAAAACTTAGAGTATCATCTGAGAATTATCAGGAGCAATCATCCATGAGAAAACAAACTTCACCAAACTATCCAAAAGTCGATTCATATCCTTAGTGAAATTATCAACGATCTTAAGAGTGCCTAGGATGGACTTCTGCTTATCAAATTATTATGGTACTCTGCCCATGAGGAGCAAAGGATCCCTCACACAAAAACTAATATTCAAGTCCTCCTTGAGAACACCCTTCTTTGAAAATATCGTGGATCGTCTCTTCTGACTACCCCTTGCTCCTTTCAATGTCATTTGGAGACACCTAGACCTCTTGCTACCATCAAACCCTCTAAAGGATTTAGAGGGACTCCCAATATAAACGAAGTTCACGAAGATGGAGTATGGATTTATGGACTAGTGTAATTTCACGAAGATGGAGTATGGATTTATGGACCAGTGTAATTTACCACCCGTCACTCCCTTAGAGGATACAAAGAGTTCCCTAACAAAATGCTCAAGATGGATACCAAAAGAAACCAGACCTAGGTTAAACTCCAAATCATTGGAAACATCATGAGAAGAAAGGATCGCCTTCATCGCTCAAAATTCTAACCATTCCCTAAGACATATTCTAAACCAATCAAGAATTTTTAGCAATGAGCAAAAAATTCAATTCTTCGAGCAAATTAGACCTCCATTCAAACATACCATTGTGAGAAAAACCCCAATTGGCCAAGAAGTCCACCAATATGTTGCTTTCTCTCCAAATATGGGTGATTTGTACTTCTTCCATAATATAGAGGATTTCTTGCATTTCAACCACCATATTGTAAATATACCAGTTTGAAGGCTTGTCTGATTTAAGCATATTGATAAGGCTCAAAGAGTCACCTTTCACAACCACCTTCCTGAACCCTAAGACTTGCAACATATCCAATCCAATAAAATCCACTCTAGCTTCATCAAAGAAAAAAATTTGTATGGAGAAATGCTCAGTAAAAGCAACCACAATTCTACCATTCTCATCTTTGATCACCCTCCAAGCTAAGCTTGGGTTGCCCTTAGAAGCACTGTTGAAGTTAAGCTTTGCCCAACTATTTGGAGGGAGGCTCCATATCATAGAAGCCCTAAATTTGGAAAATATAAGAGATCACTCAAGAGCCACTTCCATTGCAAGATTTTTTTACTTGCCTTCATAGAGATCATGGAAATCCAACACCACATTCTCCATAGCTCCCCATAGGGATCTACACCTTACCTGAAGGAGGCTACACCTAGAATTTTTTAAGGCTTGCAAATTCCTCTCTTTCTAGATGCCACATATAAGATGAAGAAAAAGAAAATTCCATAGGTGTATAAGCCTTGGAGAAAAAATAAGGCTCTCATTGTGAAACAATATTAATAAGAAAATTGGAAAAATCCAACTAACTGCTAAAGACTCCAAAATCACCTCATAAGCTCCTCTGAAAAAGAACCATTTGCAGAAGTTATGTTCAGTTATTTCTAAATTCATTTCATAGAGGTGACATCTACTAGGGATTACTATTTCCCACTTCATAATGTTTTCAATAGTTAGAAATTTATCTTGAGTAACAAGCTAGAGAAAAATATTGATCTTAGAAATGAGATTCTTAGTCTAAATTTTATTGTTGGGACTCTAAAAGTGAAGATATACTTTATACAAATGTAGGTCGAGCACATTGAGAAATAACCATTAGACTCCCCTATCCAGATAGCTCTATATTCCATATCCAAATGGGGCAAGACTTGATGATTTAGAAGGTTAGCTATTTTATTCCACACTACTAGAGGAAATGAAATCCGCCACTTTGGATAAACCTAGGTCTTCTGTAAATAGTTCAAAAATAAAGAAGTTTGGGTCTAGAGAAAACATATGGTCACCAATCCAAGAATCCTACCACAAGTCAATGTATTTACCATCTCCTAAGATCCATCATCTTCCTTGAAGAAGAAGGGGGTGAGTCTTAAGCAAACTTTGTTAAAAAGGGGAACATCCCATAGGTAACAGGTCTAACAAGAACTACTAGAAATGATATTTAGCTTTCAAGATTCTAACCCATTCCACCTGCTTATCTAAAACCATCTTCTAGGCTTGTTTAGAAACCAATGACCTATTCATTATTGGAACATATTTTAATCCCATCCCCCAACACCTTTTTTTTGGCTATAGACCTATTTCAAGGAGACCAAGTGGAATTTATCTTTCATTTTAGGGCCTACGCATATAAATGCTTTAGTGATTATTTCTATTCTCTGGACAACACTACTAGGTATTCTAAATATCAACATAAAATATATGGGGATTCTTTGTAGGGAGTTTTCAATGAACACAACTTTTCCAGCCTGGCTTAGCAACACTCCTTTCTCGGAAACCAAATTCTTCTACAATATTTCAATGATTATAACCTAGAGTAAATTTAGTATATACCCATGGAATAGTAGGAGGTCCAGATACATCATTGGAAAAGAGGAAATACTACACCCTAAAATTTTATCTAATTTTATTTGACGATCCACAAGAATATTTGCAAAAAGAAGTAAGCTTTTACGAAAGTTAATGATATACTCTTAGGCATTTTCATAGTAGATCAACATCCTTTTGATTTCTCTGGCCTGTAACATTAAACTTCGATAGGATAATAGAGTGTCATCAACAAATTGTAGATGATAAACAAGATTTATCACAAAAGAGGATTTTAATTCTTTGATGGAGGTATTCCAAGGTATGGATCTCCCCAAAGCATCAACCATTAAGATAAATAAATATGGTGATATAGTGTGCCCTTGTCTAAGACCTTGGGTGCTCTAGAAAAATCTTGTTGGTGTACCATTGATCATGATATAAAATATAGTAGTAGACACATATATCATGATAAAATCTATCCAAATCTAACCCAAGATAAACTTCTTCAAGATTTTTAATATGAAGGTCCAAGAAACCCTATCATATGCCTTATTCATGTCCAGTTTCAAAAAGAGACTACCTCTACCACTCTTAAAAATGGAATGAATGAGCTCATACATAAAAATAGATCCATCTAAGACATGTCTTCCTAAAATAAATCCACTCTAAGCCATATCAATGAGCCGAGAGATAAGAGGTTTCATCCTATTAGCCATAACTTTGGTTAAAATTTTATAGACCGTGTTGCACATACTAATGGGTCTAAAGTCATTAAAAGAAGATGCCCCATGAGATTTAGGGATTAGAACCGGGAACATAGACTTAAAATATAGTGGTTATACATGGAAATTGCAATATATTTATTTGTTAATAATGTCTAGAATATGAAATATTTGTGTAACGTGAGATTTTACTCAACATTTAATGTGAATATAGTGGTTATACCATCACAATATTTTTCTCTTTTAGTGTTTTATTGCATTGTGATTTAGGATCTATGCTTTATTTTACCATGTATTTCCATACACCATTCATATAAAAATCTATATAACAAGGAATGAATATTTAGAAAATATTTCATTCCTTTAATTTTGTAATTAGCTTGTTGATGTTTAGAAAGTTATATAAAATATTAATATTTAGTTTATTTCCTTTGAGAAAAATAAGTTGTCATTTATATGCAAATAAATACTGCATGTTTAAAATTAAGTAAGACACATTATTAAGGGGCCATGGACAAATTTTTAGGCTTCTCAATAATATTCCTTAAGTATAGTATTTTCCACTCTTTCAAAGTCTGTAATTTTTACATTTCTATTTACATACTTTAAAGCCTTTAAGTTGTTTGTTGATTTGAGAGCATTTTCCAAATTTGAAGGTAATAGTATTTTGTCATTTAAGTTACAAATTATCAATGTTAAATTGGAGAAACTGAAATTAAATGAAGAAGCATCAAATAGTGTAACCCTTACTTGTAAAATTATTGATAGTAAGAAAAGGATATAGGTGTTAAAATCTAGATGGTTAAAATATAAGTGAAAATATATTAGCTATGTGTTTTTGTGGTATCTTTTTAGAACCTTTTGCATCAAATGAATATAGAATAAAGATCTTCATAGGAAGGCTATGGTATTTTTATCATTCTAGTTTGTTTATGATTAAGTATTCATATGAATTGTATTTGTAGCACACTTTAATTAAGATTTTCTATGATTTGCATTTGGATGAAATCCTTACACATTATGCCGTTGTTAGAATATGCATTCAGCTCAATATCAATAAGTAGGTTTTGAAAAAGGTGTATCTTAAGGGTTCTAGTAATAGAAATTCTAGATAATTTATACATTATAGAGTTATTAATATTACAAAAATGTGATATTTTGGTACAACCTTCATAGAAAATATAGTCACCCATCTAGAGCATTTGGTATTGAGGATCTTCAATTCCAATTCAAATTTTCCTGTCTAATGGGATAAATACAACATTAGAGAAACCTTAAAACCATGATATTTGATGGTGCATAAAATAAAATAGAGAATAATATAGTAGTATAAAGAAAAAGGAACCACAACGTTTTGATATTAGGAGTTCTATCAATAAATATATTGAAAAAAACTCATAGGAGAATGGAATTTGAGGGAAAAAATTATCCCATTGATGTATTCAAGATCTAATGAAGAAAACATTAAACATTAAATTAAGATGCAAGATGAATGATCTACAATAATAGATAGATAGTTAGGATAAAGAATAAATTTCTATGGAAAATGAAAGAGTAGAGGATAAGAAATAACATTCTTAAAGGGGTTAGAGAAGGGTGAAGAATAAGAAAAAATAGTTCTAATAAGTCTAAAACAAATGGAAGAAAGCTTCAATATGATCATCCCTAGAAATATAGGTATAATGAAAATGGGTTGAAAATTGTAAATATAAGGTTCTTAACAAAGGACGAAGAATGCCTCAAAAAAAGGTCATATAAACATAAATCAATGCGAGTAGTATTTTGTAGTATCATTGTAGAGAATGTACTCATAATTAATTTAGAATTAAAAAATGGATAAAAACCACAATAAGCCTAATGGATTATGATTTCTTTTGGACCATTCTACTTTTGTTTTTGTCTTTCATATTAACGTTTTCAATATGTTGCATCAATGTTGATATTATGTCAATTGAAAAAGAATTGATGTTAATAATTTTTTACTCTATTTTTGTATTGTATTAAAACTTTTAAGAAATTCATTCTTGAATCATGATTTATTGAAATATCATACAATTGTCTTGTGTGCTCATGTTTGTGTAAACATTTCTTCATAGTATTTTCAATATCTTCAAGGTATTGCATTGAAATTGATAGTGTGTGATAATGGAATTTTATTCATTACTTTTTTGTATGGTTACCAAATTTTAAACATCTCATTCCTCGAGCATGAAACAAATAAGCTAAAGTTATGTGTATTTTTATAAATTATTATTTTTATAAAATGGTATAAGTAAAAGTAATTTTACCATTAAAAATTTGTATTGAAATTTACGTTACCCTCTTTCACTAGTAAGTTATTGAGCCTTTTTTTGTATTAAAATTCTAAAGGTTAAATGCAATTTTAGAATGACTATAATAAAAACTTGGTAGTTGATTCATTTACAATAATTATAAAAAATATATATTTTTCATGCTTCAAACATCCTAACATTTATATAATTGAAACAACTAAAATTTTATGTTACTCAACTATTTGGTAGAATTTGTGTCTAGCTTAGTATATAAATCCTACAACATATCAAGCTTAGGATTCGTGATATTAATATTAAAGTAAATAAATGCCAAATTAATCTAGTACTTGTATCTAGCATACTCATTTTACTTCATTTTGTATTGTAGCTATATAGCAAATGCATTGACTTACAACAAACTCTTAATATCACAAAATTTTAATTAGAAGGAGAATTTTATCATCATGAAATAATTTTAGTATACGAGGAATAAAATTTGACTTAAAATCAACAACCAATATATATTAAAATCATCAAACCACCCACAAATATTCTCTCCATATAATATTATGATAAAAACTAAGAGATCAAAATTCATAAACTATAAAAAATACATGCTTAAAAACTATACAAGATAACATATAAATGATTAATTAGCTTAATATTTATACAATTTAGACAACTATGCCATAAAATACTAAATTTTAGTAACAACATTAAGAAAAAAATCTTTGTACGTAGGCCACTTTATGCAAGTAATTTAATGGATATGATTGAACCATATTCCCATAAGTGTACACTCTATTTATATTAAGACTCTTTCAAAAACCTAAATTTTTACTTATAACTAAAACTGGTATCAACAACCTTTAGTAGGATAAGTTCAATATATAATTACATAAGAAACGTATTGTAAATTATCCTCCTATTAGTCTACCTCTATTCTCTAAAAATATTATAAGACAAAGCAATGTAGTGTTTAACTTGAAGCTCTTCATTAGAAAATATTGAATATAAAAAATAAGGTTCTTTAGGCAAGGAGGAAAAATGATACTTAAGGTCATAGTAAGTCTTTCACCTATTTTCATTGATGATTCAAATTCAACAAAATAGTTTATACGTCTATTGAATAAAATGTTACCTTTTAGGGATGATCCTAAAGTAATAAGTGGATACAACATATTGAAGTAGTGGTAAAACTTATGCATTGTAGCTTAGTACCTTAAATAAGAGATAACATAATTAACAAAATCCTTTAATTAGTGAAATACCTTCAATAGATAAAAACTTATAATTTAAAGTTTTTTTACAAAAACATACTTCCTTCCAAGCCCCATTTGAAGAACACAAGCTTATACTGAGAGGGGGGCTGAATAGTATAAGAGAAATTTTTACTTTTCTTTTCAAATAAATATTATGTAGTGTATATATAGCATTATCAATAGCAGTAATTAAAATAATGCACAAAACACCATACACAATAGAGACATAGATTTTATGTGGTTCACTAAAATATGGCTACCTCCATGGAGAAAATATTTCTTCTAAATATTTATCAAATAATATCTTGGGAATCCTTCCCAATTACAATGTTTATGGACCTTTGTCCAAAGGATATGTTGATCCCCTAAATCTAGTTTGTGGATCTCTATCCAAAAGAGAACTCCTTATCCTCTACTTTGGCTAGTGATCCTCTACAAGCTACTGCCTCCACTATAATGGCTTGTGGATCTCTCTCCACTGAAGACTCTTATCCCCACTTAGAATACCTATCCTAACTACCCTGGCTAATGGGTATCTATCCATTGGAGACTACTATCCTCTTTGCTATGTCACCTCCAAAGCTCTATCTCAATTTTGTACTAAACACAGTACAATCAATATAGCATAGCTTTACTCAAGTCTTGCACTAAACATAGTCGAGTTGGTCTAGCATAATTCTGCTCAACAATCTTGCTCATATATGTACTAAATGCCATTCATTTGGTCTAGAAAAAATTTGCTCAACTCTTGCACTAAATACAATCCAATCGGTCTAGCACAAGCCCACTCAAATATGCACTAAACATAGTCGAGTAGGTCTAGCACAAATATTCTCAATAGGTCCACTCAGAACCTACTCAAATATTCTCAAAATATCCATTCAAAACCTGCTCAAATATGTTCAATAGGTCCACTCAAAACCTGCTCAAATCTGCTCAACAAGTCCACGTAGAACCTACTCAAATCTTCTCATCAAGCTCACATAGAACTTGTCAAAATCTGCTCAACAAGCTCAGAGAGAATTTGACCAAATCTGTATTGTAAGCTTCCACAAAAGCTCCAACAAAATCAGTCCACAAGTCTTCTCAAAGACTTACCTCAAATCTTCTTAACAATTCCACATAGAACTTGTCCAATCTCATAAAGACATAAAGAGAATTTTTAGAGACTCAATATGTTCTATACTCAATGCTCAATCACTTTCTCAACTCAAATCAATCTCATAGAAGAATAAAGAGAATTGTTAGAGACTCAATATGTTCCATACTCAAAACTCAATAAATTTCTCAACTCAATCTCATAGAAGCATAAAGAGAATTGTTAGAGACTCAATATGTTCTATTCTCAAAACTCAATCACTTTCTCAACTCAATATCATAGAAGCATAAAGAGAATTGTTAGAGACTCAATATGTTATATTCTCAAAACTCAATCACTTTCTCAACTCAATCTCATAGAAGCATAAAGAGAATTGTTAGAGACTCAATATGTTCTATTCACACAACTCAATCTCTTTCATAACTCAAATTATAATATAGAATAGTTTGTTTTATGGAACTTGAATAATCACTTCATTCATCCACTTGACTAGGCCCAATCAACTCTACTCAACCAATCACTCAAGAAACAACTCTTGCTCACAAACCCTAGTCCAAGCATGTATCGTCCAACTCAAAATATTTCCAACAATGCTCAACAAAAAATCTTACATAACAATGATTTTCATGATCTTTTCAAACCCTAGTTCAAGTTCTTTGCATAACAAATCACTTCAACAACCATGCTTATCAAACATGGTTTTAACCACAACTCTTAATTTCAAAAAATCTTGAAGCATTAACTCAAAATACTTCACTCAACCAATGGTCTCAAAAGCAATGCTTATCAAACAAGGTTTTAATTACAACTCTCAATTTCAGAAAACCTTGAAGCATTAACTCATACACTTTTGAAAAGGAAACCCTAATAAAATCCTTTTCACTCCAAACTTAATTTTAAGTAAAGCCAATCAACCAACACAACAAAATAAGAATTTGCTCATACCTTTTTGCTTGACAAGGAGTTGATATCACAAATCTGCCTCACTCACAAATTTCTCTTTTCCAATATCAATAAGGGTTAGAAGACTTTAATAATAACACAATGCAAAATTATGACCCAAAATACACCTTATTACTAAGACTCAAAAATAACATTCACCATAGTCTTCTTTTAATAGAATAATCCTTAAAGTCTTAATAAGAATTTAATCAAGACTTTACTAAAACTCCTTATTACTCCTAAAATAATAAATCTCAAATACCAATCCCTCTAAAATAATTCTCAATAATCATTCACCATAAACTTTATGCCTTAATGTATATTAAAAAATAATAATCAATTATTCACCCTTATTCCTCCAACATTACGCAACTAATAAAAATTAAAATCAAAAAATTATACCTCATATTCGGAGGGAATCGAACACTCACTCTACCCATGCACCAAGTGCCTTAATCGTAGCCTTAACCTTCGCATGAACTACCAATATCATTTTCTATCAACAAAGCACCAGGTTATTCTAATATGCACGTTATCCCTTTGCCTTGGCAAAAAACCACATGCACCTTGGACACTTTCAATCAACACTGCCTCGAACATAGTCACCACATTTTGAACGTAGGACCTGCAGCAAACTAAAGCCTTTGCACTTGCGCACTCACCACTAGGCCATGCTGCCTAGTTGGGCTTCAACTCTTAGCACTTGTTTTCTTAAAGGAATCGGTGTCCACAAAAATCAAATCTCATGAGATCTATTTCTTCTTCGCATGCCAAACATTAAAATCGAGAGCAAGGATAAATAAAACTTAGGACTTTGGGAGTATTTATATATTCCTCCATGGCATTAATGATGTCAGTGCTCACCATGCTTCCTTCAATGATGTCGATGGTAAAGGCTTCGAATGCCTTTAATTTAAACCCAACCTTTGGGTTTAATCAACATTAAACTTTACACTTTGAAATATTTTTCCTTTCAAAACCCAACATTAGGGTTTGTAAAAATAATTAATTGACCTTTGTAAAACCAATAATATTATAATTAAAATTATAATAATTTATTTGGGTTTTTCACCAACTTGGTTAAATATTATAATAAATATTATAATATTATTTTCTTCCATTGCTTCGGATACATCTGC
Organism: Wollemia nobilis; assembly: GCA_028583015.1. Taxonomy (NCBI): domain Eukaryota; kingdom Viridiplantae; phylum Streptophyta; class Pinopsida; order Araucariales; family Araucariaceae; genus Wollemia; species Wollemia nobilis. The sequence goes on from JAQPPZ010015929.1 coordinate 5,622,480, forward strand.
TTCCTAAGGAGGAATGATACCACTTTCTGACCCATTCTTTTGGGTGTAAAATAAAGATATTTTAACCCATTATAACTTCCATTAAACTTTCCACACGAACTGAAGAAGAGCTATCATTGACATCTTGACAACAATGATAAATTTGACTTAGAGACTCAAAATGTCCAATACCATTGGAGTATGCTAATTGGATTTTAAAGTTAACAATGGGTTTTCATGGATCTCATCCATTCATATTTTATGATATTGAGCTAGGGATTTCTTATTGTTCTACAACCATGATGGGGAACATGAAAATCGCTCAGACCAAATCCTCAAACTCTCATTCATTAGACTTAAAAAAAAAATTACAATACTAGCCCGCAGGCATAGTTTCTTGATCTGAGCAGCACTTCCTCCTCCCCTGGAAGAAAAACAGCCCAAACAGGTCCAGAGTGGCCCTCTTGCCTTCAGCTCTACAACTCTGTCTCGACAATTTTTTGACCCCTTGTGCATGCCTTTGCTTCCCCTTTTAAAATCTCTAGGTTTTCTTTTCAAGGTCACGACCCTCTAGGCCATTAATGACCCAACTGGAAGAATACATCCTCTGAATCTAAAAAGTCAGCTCTTGTCCTTGCATTCATGACTGAACCTTCACATATTTTACCCTAACTAGCAACTGCCATCGGGTCAACAGTGGAAACATGCATTTATGAGTCGTCTGAACGTCTCTGACCTCTAGGCATAGCATTCGAGTGGCCACCCTGCTCAACGAGCTTATCAGGAAAGAAATCATGCATTAACGAGGCCTTTGACCGCCTCGGGAAACATCGTCTGGGAACGCGTGCCTTTTCAAATCATGAACTAGAAGTATGTCACGATATCGCAAAATTTTTCTTCCTCGCTACCTTTCTCTTCTTCGGGTCACGATATCGTGACATGTCGTGATATCGCAACATATTTCCTTTTCGGCTCTTCTTTCTCCTTTTCGATCGTGAAATCATGACATGTCATGATATCATGACATCTTTCCTTTCTGCCTCCTTCTTGCCTCTTTGGGTCGCAAAATCGTGACATGTCACGATAGCGTGACATTCCTCCATTCTACTTCCTTCTCGCCTCTTTAGGTCATGAAATTGTGACATGTCGTGATATCGCGACATTCCTCCTTTCTGCTTCCTTCTCACATCTTTGGGTCATGAAATCTTCACATGTCGTGATATCACGATAGCTTTGCTCTCTGCTTTCTCTCTCTGTTTTGGGTGATTAAATTGTGACATGTCGCGATATCGCAACAACTTCCTTCCTTGCTCTCTTTTTGCTCCTTCAATCACGATTTCGTGACATGTCGCGAAATCGTGACATTTTCTTCTTTGGCATTTCCTGTCTTCTTTTGGTCACTATTTCATGACATGTCACGATTTTGGGACATTTTTCTTTGGACGCTCTCTCTCTCCTGTTTCAGTCATGATTTTGTGACATGTCACGAAATCGTAACATTTTCTTCAGGGACCTTCCCTCTCCTGCTTCGATCGCGATTTCACGACATGTCGCAAAATTGTGATATTTTTGTTCTGCACCTTCTCTCTCCTTGAGTCATGAAAATGTGACATGTCATGATATCATGACACTTTTCCTCTCATGCGCCTGTCTCACACTTTGGTTGCTAAATTTCGACATGTCCTGATATCGCGACACTTTTCTCTCTTGCACCTCCTCTCATCTTCTGGTCACGAAAATGTGACATGTCACGATATCGCGACACTTTTCTCTCTTGTGCCTTCTCTCATCTTCTGGTCATGAAAATGTGACATGTCACGATATCGCAACACTTTTCTCTCTTGCGCCTTCTCTTGTCTTTTGGTCGCAAAAATGTGACATGTCGTGATATCATGACACTTTTCTCTCTTGTGGTATTTTGCTTTCCCTTGGATGCTCTTGCATCAAACCATCATTAGATTCTTTTACTATTCATAAATATTTGCATTCTAAGTATTATAGAATTTATTTATTTGTGTTTTATAAAAACTTAAAGCACTTTGTATTTTTTGGGTCTCATTTATTTTGAACCTAGTGAATAAAATAGAACTTTGAGGGTGTTAACAATTTATCAGCTTCTCTACACTTTATATTACAAAGATATTTTATTATTTCTTTATTGCCCATTTGTATTTGATAGAGAGAGTAGTGGTTTCTACTATTGTTGTCATGTTTTAGGTAGATTTAATGATTTCATCCATGTAGTAGAGTCTCTCAAAATTTTACATGCATATTGTTAATGCTCTTGCATTTTGGCCTCCATTCCTCACATTCCTTACAAATATTTCATGCTATTTAATATTTTAATGCATATATCTAAGATTTTATTTTTTTTAAATAATTTAGGATAATATACCTTCTATAGAACATGTTTAAAAAATATTATATATTGAAAACTATGACATAAATATAGTGAGAAGAGAATCTAAGTACAATAGTCTCATATCCCAATTTTGATTTATTTAATATCTTTTGAATTTATTAAAATGTAGTCCCAAGCATAATGTTATATCACTAATAGTGCAATTAGGATGATAAATATTTTTGAGTACTTTCTAGTATGAAGTCATACCACAAAAATACCACATGCCTAGATTAGTTATCCCCTCGAAATATAATGTTCTCTATTGCATCATATTGGTTCAAAATCCACTTATATGGATGAGTTATACCCTCAAGACGTCGACCAATATTGAAAGACCTAAAAATAGATGGTTTGCTAAATCAGCCTTTGGAGTAGGTTGGTTCCTATGATCTTGGATAAACTAACTAAATAGGGGTTGTAGATTAGAGTAAGAAATGTGTAAGGTTAGAAACTAGGCTTAAAATATTATAAATTTACAACATCAAGAGACACAAAGTATGAGAGTCTCATAATCTAAGTTGAAGTAGATTGCCTAATAGACCAACTTACATTTATTATTACAAAACATTTAATCATTATAATTACTAAGTATTATTAAGCATTCCATGACCTAATGAACAATAAATCCAAGAAGAAATTCATAAAGTAGAATAATTGTAATATAATAAATAATTCACATAAGCAGTTGACATATATACATATTTTATGATAAATTGAAAAATAGGACAAACAAAAATCCAATATTTATTCAAATGATAAATAGCATAGTCATCGTAAAATTATGTAATTGAAAATGCTAAAGAGTCAACTCTCTAAAATAGTTACATTTAGGTATATAGTTTTACAATGCATTTAGTTAGCTTATCACAATTACCTATAGAATAGAATGCAAGTTTTTTAGAATAGGTGCAAGAAGTGGTTGTCACATTCAGGTTAGTTATCCTTAACTATTTTCATCATGATTTACTAACATGTAAAGTAGGGATTTCTTTGGTGAAGGTAGCTTGCTTGGTACATCATTGGATTCCAACAACAATAGCTTAATGACTTTCCTTAATTTAAAGATGCCTAAATTGCATTCATTTTTTGGATATTATTTTTTAAGATCCATAACATAGCTATTGCATTTCATTAAAGATACGTGAACTCATAATTTTATAAAAAAATCCATTCTAATCCCTCATAAGTAAAGTCCTCAAGATTTGTAAGTGTCTAGCTAAAATCACTTAAATTAAATTTATCAACGTAGGTTAAATAATTTAAATAATAGTAAACCTTATATAGATTATTCCATAATTATTAATCATTTGAATTGTTTTTATTTTATTAGTTTTTTTTTGCAGGAAATGAAAATTATAGAAAATGAAATTAAATAAAATAATGCTTAATTAGAAGGTAATTATGACTTAGACTAATTCTAAGTGTATATGTGTATGTTTGTTGTTGTGGATCCATGTATGATTTAACTAGTTGATATATTTTATTATTATAAATGATGCATTTTAATTTAACTTATAGTCTAAGATTAATTCTACTCACTAACTAATTATACTCTATTTCAGGACATAGAGAGCAAGGGATTGACTATTTGGAGTGGTTCCTACCTCCTAGATGATAGTGTAATTCTATTCTACTCTTCTAATTTAAATTCAGTAAATAATATTCATTAATATTAACTATTTGATATTAACTCATGGATGTAAGAAAATAAAGTAAATATTATAGAAACAAGTAAATCATAAAGAAAATACAAGATATAGTTACCAAATTCATGGAGAAAAATATTATTACTTTATTGACGAACTTTAAATATTCATGCATATTACCTAGGTGTTGTAGGTGAGTTGGAGAGGAGAGGGCAATCCTCCAAGGGAGGTCCCAGGTTAAAATCTCCATCCTACCAAAAAGCTGAATTGGGTATCCAAAATCCAATTGATAATGTTGGTGTGGGTAGGGTCGGGTGTGACTCCTAGCTGACTTTGTTGATGTAAAATCCCCTATTCGTGGTCTCTCAGACCAAGGCAGCCCACAAGGAATTTTCACTTAAAAAAAAATATCTTCATGCATATAATGTGAGTGATTAATAACAAAAATTATAATTTTTAATAAAAAATAAACATGGCAAAATAGTTATCTAAAAACATAAACTAGTTTTTGATTCACCAGATCATAGATGCACAAGCGAAGAGCATAATCCTAGTGCTATAGGATGTTTGATTCACCTGATCACATTACACAAGTGAAGAACATAATACCAGAAACAAATATATTTTAGAAAATAGAAAAAATATTAACATGAGTTAGGAAAGGAACAAAAGACATGAAATTGAATTTTATTCTAAAAATAAGAAACAATACAACATAAAAACTTCGAACACATTTCAACCTATGGGTCTCATCAACAGAGTGTGATTTTAGAAGAAGTACAACACTTCTTTATAAAATCCTAACTCTAGTGGGAGAGCCATAATGTATTACATCTGGGATACAACAAATTCTTTTTTAAATCCATAAAAATAATAAATACCATAGGTTTATAGACCAAACGGTAAACCCAGGATCATACCCCAAGAAAAAATACCCACCCAGATACAAAAAATTGCATTAATAATGCATTAAAGAATGCATAAAAAATACAAGATACATAGTGGATAAAACATGTTTTAAGAAATTTTGTTTTTACAAATATAAGCTCTCAAGGGCTTTTTGTTCCTCCAAAAAATGATGCCTTGAGTAATGTGTTTGAGATATCTATATTTTCTCCATTTTCAAACATATGAGAAATAATATCTATGCTGATTCAAAGATATCTGACAAAATTTTAGCTGTCAAGCTTCAAAATAAGAGGAATTATTTTTATTTTAGTTCCATGTCTGCATGCTGCTCACTCCAAAACTTTTGCCAAAAGTGAGTGTTAGAAAAATTAAATAACTTGATTGATTTATTTCATGGATCAACTTTATATCAATAGCAAATTTGATCATTAAGAGTCATTGGATTACAAAAACTCATAAAATATGAACTAGGATAAACTAAGAGTTCACTTGACTCATGGAAGAGTGGTAACTCAAGTAAGTCTATCCTAGTAGAACTTAAGAGAATAATTATTTATTCTAAAAACCCCTCTTAAGTGATACTAGGGGTGAATTTAAACAATGAGTCTCGACAACAGGGGCTGATGAGGTACTCATGTACAATGAATCTTTTTGAAGATATGGTAAAACCCCATGGGAAAAAAACATCTATCAAATAGAAAAAATAAGAGGTATGTCTTCGTATGGAGAAGATTATATTAAAAAGAATGATTTTTTGACAACTTGGCTTGATGAGGTACTCATGTGCTATGTTATTATATATATGAGATATGGTGAAAAAACCACATGGGAAAAACCATATTTTAAAAAGGAAGAGGCATGTATTTGGATGACAAATATTGTCCTCATTGAATAAAAAAGAAATGAGTCCTGATAAGGTACTCATGTACAATGTACTTATTGTAGACACCAAAACAGCACCAATCCGATTATGTGACTGCAAACACTGATCGCATTGACACACACAGCCCCTAGGGCAGCCCCAGAGGTTAAACAGTGGTCCTAACCACTCTCACAATAGTTTTGGAAGGTCAGAGGTCAATTTGGCACCTTCAGGCACTCTCCTCAAATTCGTATTCACCCCACCCAGGGACGATTAGCAGTATTCGCTCCAGGGTGGGGCGAATAGCAGGTTTGACGGGAAAAAGTCAAATCTTGACAAATGGCAGCTCAGATCCACCACTTAACTCTTCCTTCATTGCATGGGAGTGTGAGTGAGCATTTTTGAGCATTAGAGGCAGTTACAAGGGCAGTCATGGAGCCCCTAATCAGGGAGGAATCTTCTCCCCCTGGGAAGGCATGATTGCCAAGTGGCGCCTCTGCATGCTCAATCACAAGAGACCTCTAGGTCTATAAATTGGTGAGTTTTCTCACCACAAGATATAGAGAGAAGGAGCATTTTGAGCAATGAAGTGCTATCATTTTACATCCACACACCTTCTTTGATTTGTGCCTTTCACATCCTTGATCTCTTTTGGAGAGGAGGTCATTGGGTGATTATTGGAAGGGCAAATCCGGAACCAAAACCCGACATTTGGCCACAACATCCTACCAAATTTTTTGAAAACACCCCACAAGAGGTTTTGGACCCATCCCAAGTGGATTGGTGCCGAAATCGGGCCCCAAACGGTGGGCGTCCTGCCCCCGGGCGCCCCCCACACTGCTGCAGTTCTAATCGCCCCGCCCCGGAGTGATTAGAAATCTGTAGTAGATTTCCTTTCTATTATTTTTGCATCTGATTCTATGCTACTTAGATAGGTTGTCATTCAAATTTCACATCGTTTTGAGCATTTTTTATCATGTTTTTATCATTTCCCGCCTTTACTAACATGCAGGTAGCATCATCAAATTCCTGGTGATAGAGGCCAAATTGGGAAAATATGACCTTCTGGGTCTTCCCAAAATACCCCCTTTTAGCTAACCCCCAACTTTGTAGGTGATTTGGAGCTTCCCGGATGTGACATTTGGGACAGTGCTTTTTGACACTTTGTTGTAGGTCTAATCGTCCCGCCCGGAGCAAATACGAATCTGTGGTGAATTTTTTAACTATTCCATTTGTAGTGCCTTCTCGATGATGTTTTTATGCCCCTATCAAGTTTTTAGTTCATTTGGATCTATTTCAGTTATCATTTTATTTATATTTTGCATGTACTAATTGAAGGCGTGGGGATTGCATGTTTCATTTTATCTACAAGTGCTACTGACTATTTCCTATTTCCTTGAACATAGGGTCTCAACATTAGAGGAGCAGCAAGGAGTCAAGACTCATCAATGCAAGTGGCGGTGATGTTTGGTCCGCCCACTTTACATGTGGGCACGCGAAAGAAGGAATAGCATCCATTGATGTGACAAGAACACATTTAACGCTCCTAGCCCCTAAAAAGGGAGGAGGCGAATTGTAACCGAGTTCTGAAGCATATTAATAAAAAGGGTTGTCTTCCATATTGGCTTTCTATTTGGTTTTGATTCGTTTATGCTTCTCTCCTTTCATGCACTTTCAATTCATAGGATTTAGCGTTATCTTTTGTTTCGTTTGCATCGCATCTTGGCTTTTCCTTTTTGTTTCTGTATCCTCGTGCTTTCAGTGGTGATCATGGTGGGACCTTGTCCTCTATTTTTGAGATCAGAAATCTGATTAAAAATTGCTTGTTTTTGCTTGCAGGTACCAAGTTTTCAAACGTTGGACTATTGTTCGTTCCAGTCTATGATGAATACAGAGCTAGAATTCATCTTACCCAGGGACGAATGGGCATTCACCCCACCCTATGATGAATACAGTTCTATTATTCATCCCACCCAGGGATGAATAGCTCTCTATGCAATTTCAGGATAGAAACTCAGAACCAGCCGATTTGGGCAGAGAAGAGGTAGGGGTCCTAAACACCTTCTGTCATTTTTTGCTTTTAGTTTTCTATTTTCTGGTTACTTGCTTGCTTAGGGAAAGTTTTACTGCATGTTTACTTTCTTTTATGCAAAATAAAAAGAATCCCACACATCACGTGGCAATTTAAAACACCAAGGAGCTGGTCGTAAAACCCCAGCCCTTGATCAAGACCAACGGTGGATTTCATCACCACCTTGGCTTGAATTTTTGCATCCATAACCCCGATCGCTACTATTGCTAGACGTAAATCCTGATGAAAGCTGACCAAGTGTAGTTGGGGTGATTCCCAATGCATGAGGATAAGTCTTCTATGGTAGGTGTCAAAAATAGGGTGATTCCCCTTTCGTACCGCCTACGTTCCACGTACCATCTGCTCTCACGTACCAATAGTTTCCCTCACATAAGGGTGGGTATATAGAGAGGTTGGTATATCGGCCTAGCAATGGTATATCGAAGGGGCGACCATTTTTGGGAGTCATAAGAGCCATCATATTGCATTTAAACATTCTTTACAAAAGCTTTCAAAACAAAAATCAAAACACACTAAACCAGGTTTAGGGCACACCTTTAATCTTTAAACGAGATAATCATTGCTTTGTGTGTGTGTGATATTTTCTATTTAGTGTAGCATAAAAATCATAAAAAGAAATAAAAATCTATGCATCTTGTAGGAAAACACCACCATGGTGTACACCCGTAGCCAAGCCCAATCACGGGCAGGAGCTGCGGAGAGTGTACAAGGGGGCACAAGTCACCTCCGCTATAGCCCCAAGGACTTGGTCATACCACCTTGGTGGCCCGACCCACAAGAGAGTCCACATCATGCCATTTCAGAATGGGACTATAGAGGCACCCCTTCGAGGGACACTCCCATCCAACATAGACCCTTTCAAGAGGAGTCCTTACATGTGGCACTCAATATAAATGGGAAGGCTCCCTTAGAAGCTCGGTATGAGTGGCCACCATGCGATGAAGTGCTAGAACAGCATAGGGTCCATGAGGAGAGGCCACATGATTATGTCATCCCTCCTTTACCCCCCATCACTGTTAGAAACAATAGGCAAAATCCAGAGCACAAGGCTCTTCAAACAGGGCGAGCCAACTCTGCCCGCCCCTTTCACATATATGAAAGGGAGCATGAGGAAGACCATTACATTCCTCAAGAGCAATACACAGTGTGGGAGCAATGCGCCTCCACACCTGCTATCTACCAGAATCACCTACTGAGGCCAGAGCCTCGAGTGAATGCCGCCAACCTCGATAGAGGGAAGTGACCTATAGAGATCTCGGATCATCATGACCGAGATAAATGCATAGGAGAGGCATCTAGGCCTCCTAGACTCAATATGGTGGAACAAATTGACCTGGAAGTCGCCAGACATGCCGCCCACCAAGCGTAGATCACGCAGCTTGAGCAAGACCAACAACAGCTAGAGCATCTATATCACCTTAGCAAAGAGCGCATTCAATGCCAAACAGATGAGCTGCTCCATAACACGATGCCTGAGAGGGTTCCAACCCCTCGCACCCAAAGAGCAGAACCATATGAGAGGTGCAACCCCTTGGTGCGAGACAGGTCCCCATGACCTTACCAAGTGCTACCTCCGAGACCTCCTAGACCTGAGCGGGAGGCCACTCCCAGGAACAATGATGGGCACCCTCCACGGGGACCCACCCATGGTTATAGGTCTCATCCAGAAACTCCTCAAGAAGCCTATGAGGAGTATGAGCAAGAAGAAGAGTGGGCCAAAATGCCCTACCAAGGCGGAGGGGCTGCTATCCGGCCACCCCTCCATAGGCCTCAAGTTTCCCACAACCCACAATGGGAGCAAACTAAGGAGGAAGAAATTAAATCTTTTGATGCATATAAAGCGTTGCTAGAGTGCTTGGAGTCTATGGAGACCAAGACTTTTGGGCCCCAAAAGCCCACTTTATGCCAACTCCGTAGTCATCCTATGCATCCGTCAGTGTCAGCACCCCCTTACCCTGAACACTTTAAACTACCTCAGTTGGCAATATTTAGAGGTGAGGAAGATGCCCAAGAGCATGTGACTAGATTCCTGAGCCAATGCTTTGGCATTCAGGACAATGATGCTTTGTTGCTAAGAACATTTATCACCACGTTCGTAGGCCCTGCCTCGGATTGGTTCACTCAATTGCCAAAGCACAACATTAGTAACTTAGATCAGCTAGTGGATGCGTTCCTCGAATGCTTCACCTTCAACACCAAGAAGAAGGCATCACTAAGTGACCTAGCCAGCCTCAGGAAGTATGAGGAAGAAACCATGGCGGCCTATGGGAACCGGTGGAGGACTTTGCTTTCAAAGCTGCCCTACCTCCCTCCTATGTCCGACCTCACCCAAATGTTCTCAAAGAGCTGTTTGAGATCAATCTCTATGCTATTGCAGCTACAGCAATATGCCACTTTAGAGGAAGCTCTGGCGCAAGCCAGAATCATTGAGGAGATCAAGATTCAGGATGGCGAGATAGCCAAGCCAAAGAAGAAAGAATGGTCTAAGAACACTAAAATAGGGACCATGCAACAGAAACCCATTGCGGTCAATCAGGTTGCTATAAACGTCCCTAAGCCTGCACAAGCAACACAGCCCCAAAAGGCTAACTATCAGGCAGTGCCTCTTAACAGTTATGACCGAGAAAATTAGAGGCAAGAACAAAATCAGCAGCGTCACCCTAGGCGACAATTCACACCTTACATAGAGTCCAGAGACTCCCTGTTTGACCGCTTGTCAATGGCAAACTTGATCAACCTACCCGAGATTCAACCCATAGACCCCAATGCACCAAAACCTAAGGGCTACAGGGAAGACTTGTACTGTAGGTTCCACAGATGGAAGGGACATGACCTTAATGCATGTTGGAAGTTTAAAGGCTTGGTGCAAGACTTAATAGATAACAAGACATTAGCGGTGGATAATCCCATGGCACCAAGCAATCAACAAATGGAGGTCTTTAAAGACCCCTTGCCTACCCATGATGCATAGGCAAAGACCCTACAAGTCAATGAGGTCACACAAAACTGCCCCATGCAGGGGTATGTAGGGATGATCAGTATAGTGACTCGGAACAAGAGGTACCCGAGCACAGCTGCCCCCATGGTAGCTACAGGAGAGGTGCCAACAATGTCACAACCACAACAACACCTTGCACAACCTCCTCCACCTAGACCAGTGGCCACGATTCGAACCAAACTCACCCAGAGTTTGAGGACCACATCGGCTAGGCTCTCCATCTACGAGCTCATACAACAATCAATGCCCCATCGGGAGGCTCTAATGGAGATACTAAAAGCCATCGAGTTGTAGCCCCATGAAGCAAACTCCTTCAACAACTTCATGGGACATGTCAAATGATGCACTGAGCCAGTCATCACCTTTCGAGAGGATGAATTGAAATCAGTGGCTGGTGACATGGCGGATCCACCCCTGCACGTCATCGCGTGGGTCAACGGGATTCCATACAAGAGGGTATTGGTGGACACTGGCTCATCCAGTAATATCATTACAACAATGGCCTTGAAGCACCTAAAGTTGCTCGCATCTCACATAGTGGCCTCCACCTATACACTGCGAGCATTCAATGATGCAATATGCTCGATAGTTGGCACAATTGTCCTACCCATCCAAGTGGGACAAAAGACTATACCTACATTGTGCCACATCTTGGAGGGTGAGATGGCCTATAACATCTTGTTGGGTCGGCCATGGATCAGGGACATGAAGTGTGTCCCTTCGATAGCTCATCAGTGCTTAAAGTATACATTCGAAGGGTAGGTGCATGTAGTCCCGATGGACTTGGAACCCTTCAAGTATTGCAATGCGGTGTAGCTGATGCCGCAATCGACCCTTCCATCAATGCATTTGGATTTTTAGTTGAATCCATCTAAACAAGGTCTGATTCCATAGGCATCCCCATTAACAAGTCCATCAAAACCCCAGTCGGGTCCATCTTCATCATCTGGTCCTTCACCAACGATGCCACCTATGGTGGCCACACAGAAGGACAAAGGGAAGAAACCCCTGGAAGAGGCACCGCCATCAGTCTCAACCATATCTACTGAGGAGATGCCTAGCAGAATGGAAGTCGAGGCTCCTAGTTCACCCGACATGGAGTGGACTCAGGAAGAACTTTCGTTCCCTCCCCCTCAATCACCAACAATCACCGTTGAAATGGCCAATACGGGCCTGGGGGAGTATCTGGTGTGGAATATTGTAGCAACACCCACACTGGAGTCCATGCAAGACATGGGGAGACCTCGCCTCCCCATCGGTACCATTGTTCCTCTAGGCTACCCACCGAATCAGACAAACTTTGTGTATGGGGGCCTTGATCATGGTATTGAACCATACATGCAAGAGGACGAAGATGAAGAGCCTTTTACTAAAGATGTCAACTATTTGTCCAACCTAGAATTCGCTTTGAGATACCTTGGCCAATGCAATTGGCATGGATATGGGTTAGGGAGATATGAGCAAGGAGTGCGTGTTCTTTGCCAACCAAGATACCAAATGCCATACGACAAGTCAGGAGTAGGGTTCAACCACCCCCTACCCTTGGACATCTTGGTAGAGAACATGCAAGGCCTAGGGATAGGCAACAAGGGGGGATTGGCATTAGATCCATATGCCAACCCTAACATGACATATACACTGGGGGATTATCTCCCATTGTTGACAACCAACCTTGTTGACCTCAACAACCCTTTCCCTTCGCTCGAGAGAGGAGAAAGTTCGAGAGCTCACCTACAAGAGAGGTATAGACAAGGTCAAGAAGGATCTTTAGAAGATGAGTCAGAATATGAGGTAGCACCATGGGACCCCTTCGAATCAGATAGCAATCACTCACAAGTGACCCCCATGGATGACTACCAAGAAAGCCTCTTGGCAATGTTCCCTTTGGATGCTCCAATCGAACAAGTGCCACATCAAGAAAATCAGGCCCCCCCGTAGAGAGCGGAACAACCCCAATGGGGCCAGATCAATTTGCTCGAGCAAGACGAGCCTCTAATGTCGCAAATAGTTGTTGGAACCAACGAAGGCCTTTGGATCTTCGACAGTGATTATGAAGATGAAACTGAGATGGCATATCTCAATCACATGCGGTAGATGCAGCAACAATACCCCTTGGAGATTGATGACATATTTGAACAACTAAACATAAGGCCAGGGCATGAGTGGCACCTAAACCCAGCGCAGTGGGACCAAGTGTTGAATCCGCCACTTTGGGCATACGGAGAACACCTTCCGCCTAGAGACCCTATAGCGATATCAGTGCCGAGGGCAGACCCTATCTTCCTATCCGCACATAGGGCCGATCCATTCATGCCAATACCTCCAGAGCCAGATCCGGAGCACAAAGAACATCCAGAATGTCCGAGTCACCACACCCATGGTAATGGAGACCAAAATCATTTCATCAACATGATCTCCATTGACTTAACCACCCCCATCCACAATCCGGCTGATCCAACATAGTCATTATATCTAGACATAGATGCCATAGACTGGGATCACGTCAATTCACCACCATCCCCATCAGAGTACTGGCCTTTTGATGAAATGCTTCATTTCACCCTAGGGCCAACTCAGGATATCTTCCATGCTGAAGAGGAACCCGAGGTTCCTAACGATGATCTTAACTCAGCAAATGATATCCACTTGATCCCAACTCCACACCAGTTGGAGGATGGATCCCACATGTCGGTCGAGGAGATGACTGACGTAGACATCGGCTCGGATCCAATGAATCCATAGATTATCAAGTTGGGGGTAAGTCTATCCCTCGAAGAGCAAGCCGACTACATTGCCCTTCTCAAAGAGAAGAAGGAGGTTTTTGCATGGTCCTACAAAGACATGTCGGGGCTAGATCCGTAGCTAGTCATGCATAATCTAACGCTTGATCCGACAGTCAAGCCAGTTAAGAAAAACTATGTAAGATGCACCCAACAATGGCCTTAATGGTCAAAGATGAATTACAAAAGTTGTTGGATGCACAGTTTGTCATCTACGTGGATTACCCACCATGGTTGTCCAACATGGTGCCCATCAAAAATCCTGATGGGAGGATTCGCATATGCACTAATTTTTGAGATCTAAACAAAGTGAGTCCTAAGGATGATTTCCCCTTGTCGAGCATCGATGCATTGGTAGACGCTACAATGGGCCATGAAATGCTTTCCCTCATGGATGGTTTCTCGGGATACAATCAGATTCGTATCAATCCCGAGGACCAACTAAAAATGGCGTTCACAATGCCTTGGGGGACATTTTGCTATAAGGTCATGCCCTTTGGCCTTAAAAATGTTGGCGCCACCTACCAACGTGCCATGACGTACATCTTCCATGATCACATGCATAAAACTTTGGAAGATTACATGGATGATTTGTTGGCCAAATCTCTTTTGCGCCCAGATCATCTCGATGACTTAAGCAAGATCCTCGATCGCCTCATGGAACATAAAGTCAGACTGAATCCCAAGAAGTGCGTATTTGGCATCACATCTAGAAAACTCTTGGGTTTCATAGTCTCAAAATGAGGCATCGAGGTGGACCCAAACAAAGTCAAGGCAATCCTTGAAATGCTTCCCCCAACTACCATCAAGCAGCTCAGAAGCCTGCAGGGAAAGGTCGCATCAATCAAGCGCTTCATAGCGCAGCTATCCGACAAGTGCCGACCCATGAATAAATTATTGCACAAGGGGGTCGCATTTCAGATGAGGTGCAGCCCTTGATGACATCAAACAATACTTGGCTTCACCACCAGTATTGGCACCACCTAGACCAGGAGTGTCATTCTACTTATACATCTCAGCTACTGAGGTGGCACTGGGCGCCATGCTAGCCCAGAAAAATGAACTACACAAAGAATAGGCTACTTACTATCTTAGCCGCACCCTGGTCAGTTATGAACTTAACTATGCATACGTCGAGAAGCTCTGCTTGGCAGTGGTGTTTGCTACCAAAAAGCTATGCCATTACATGCTGAGCAACAAGACGTATGTTGTGTCTAAGGAGAATCCATTGCGGTACATGATGAGTCATACTTATCATAGTAGCCGCACGATGAAATGGATCATGTTGTTGATGGAGTTTGACATAGAGTTTATTGGACAAAAATCCATCAAAGGTCAAGTCATAGCCGATCAACTAGCAGAGGCTCCTCTCGAAGATGATCAGCCTCTGATCATAGAACTACCAGATGATGGGGTCTTCCATGTCTCAGAATCGCCAGATTCTGATGAGCCTGAGTCACAAGCCGACATAACCCTATTTTTTGATGGTTCTAAATGTGAGCAAGGGGGTGGCATGAGAATTGTATTCTTCACACCACAAGGGGCTCCAATGCCTCTATCATTTAAATTAGATTTCCCATGCACCAACAACAATGCAGAATACGAAGCCTTGCTCATAGGTCTTCAGACAACAATCACCATGAACATCAAATGATTAAACATCTTTGGTGATTCGTTATTAATTGTCAACCAAGTCAAAGGGGTATTCCAATGTAAATGCCCAGTTCTATAGGCCTACAAAGCCCTTGTGGACAAATTCTTAGAAAATCTTGAATGGTACGACATCGAGGCACTCCCTCGGTCATCGAATCATTTTGTGGACACTATGGCCTCCTTGGGGTCACTAATCCCGCAAGACATTTCTGGTGATATGACAACCATTCAAGTCAAAACACTATCGCAATCAGCGATGGAGCGTGCAAGCTCTGACTTAACGCCAGGAATCCACTTGATCCAGATTGAACCATCCTCGGACAAGTTCTCTCGAATCCATGATTGTCTGAATCATGCTAACTAGGGGTCCTTGTTCTCCCCTACTCCCTTTAATAGCAACACAACGCTATTCTTACAAGTTCTTTCCCACTCAACTTTTTCTAGGGATGAACTTCAAGAGGGATTGGCTATTCAGACTATCGAGGTTTTCGATCAGCAAGATTGGTATACACCCATAAGGGACTACCTCAAGTTAGGTAACCTCCCACTTGGATTGATGCATGCCACAAAATGATCATTCAAATAGAAAGTGGCAAAGCATGTCTTGTTAGGAGACATTTTGTACCATCGTAGCTATGAAGGAATCCTCCTTCATTGCTTGGACCAGTAGGAGTCCACTTGGGTGATCACCCAAGTGCACGATGGTACATGCGGTGGCCACTTCAGTGGTATGGCCATCGCAAAGCGCATTCTCTGCATGGGCTATTATTGGCCATATTTAGAGTGAGATTGTTGTGCATATGTAAGGAAGTGCATGAAGTGTCAACACCATGCCAATTTGACACACGTACCTTCTCAGGCCTTGCAGCCGATCCAATCGGCTTGGCCATTTTTGTAGTGGGGCTTAGATCTAATCGGAAAGATCTCCCCTACGTCATCAGGCCATCACACGTTTATCATAACGGCCACAGAGTACTTCACCAAATGGGTGGAAGCAATTCCGCTTACCTCTATGACTGGAACCCGCATTTTGGAGTTCATTTTACATAATATCATATGTCATTTTGGTATTCCATCCAAGATAATCTCGGATAATGGGACGTCATTCAAGAACAAAGACGTGCGTGCTTTGACCACAAAGTACAAAATTCAGCATAGTTTTTTGACACCCTATTATCCGTAGGCAAATGGGCAAGCAGAGGCGTCAAACAAAATGCTAGTTGCCATCCTCAAAAAGATAATCACAGATAGTCATAAGGATTGGCACATTCAGATCCCACTTGCCCTATGGGCTTATCGCACTAGCATTCGGATGCCCACTAGGGCAACTCCATTTTTGCTCGTGTATGGCTCCGAGGCTGTCATGCCTCTCGAGTTGGAAATTCCTTCCCTATGCATATCAATGCAAGAGTTCATCGATGATGACACTCATATGGTAGGCCCGGTTAGACCAGCTTACGTTGCTCGATGAACGACGCGTTAATGCTCTCGAGCATTTACGTATCTATCAAGAGCGACTTAAGAAAGCATACAACATGAAGGTTCACCTGAGGGACTTTCAGGTTGGTGACTTGGTCTTAAAAGAGAACCAACAAAATTCTAACTTGCCACCCCATCTAAGGGACAAGTTCACGGAAAACTGGTTAGGTCCTTATGTCATCCATAGTAAAATAGGACCTGGAACATACCGGCTCGCCTCTCTTGATGGAATCAAGGAACTAGAACCCTTGAACATCAGTCATTTGAGGCCATTCCATATTTAAAAGAGCCATAGCCCAAACCAAAAGCTCCAAGGATTCTCATAATCGCTTGGTCAAACCAAAAGCTCCAAGGATTCTCATAATCGCTTGGTCAACCCGAAAAGCTCCAAGGATTTTTGAAATCACTTGGTCAACCCCTAAACGCCCCAAAGGTACCCATAATCCCTTTGGTCAAACCAAAAGCTCCAAGGATTCTCATAATCGCTTGGTCAATCCCCAAACGCCCCAAAGGTACCCATCATCCCTTTGGTCAAACAAAAAGCTCCAAGGGTTCCCACAATCGCTTGGTCAAAAATAAGAAAATTCAAAAAACAATAAAATCATCAAAAATAACAAAAATTTGCATCTCATTTCCATGCATGCTCAAAATCATCACAACAATAAAGAGCTCTTTTTGCATCTCATCTTCATACTCACAAAAATCAATCCATCAAAAACACAAAAATATATAGCTGCATTAGGCATCACATCCATACATTGCATATTTGTGGTAATACAGGTCAAGGCACCATAGACTGTAATTACTTGGCAAAACCATCATTTTCCACATTTCTCCATTCTATAAACAGTCCATCAAAAATAAACGCCATTCACATATTTTTTGCCATATCATAGTCGGTTGTCTTCTAATGTATCAAGAGTTTTCGTCATTCAACTGTCATTAGCTTTCTAGCCACATACTGTACAAAGTCAGATAGATTTCACAAAGGTAGAGTTCTACTTGGATCACACCTTGTTACGAAGCATCCCACCACAAGTTAAAACAAATAAAAAAATTCCCAAGTTGTGTGAACGAAAGATGAAACCTGCAAAGCAATCCAGGTCACCATAAGCGAAATGGTTATCTTGCTCATCCCCCTATGTGAATGACCCCAAGAATGCTGAGAGTTGGCAAAAGGACAAGCATCTTCCCTACCCAATTCCCCAAGAATCCCAAGTTCTAAAAAAGGTGCAAAACATCAAAATTTTGCAAAAGTCAAAACTCCAAAAATTTGACATCACCACCAAAGTGCATACATCAAAAGGCACATACAATAGTGATTCTCATCACTCAATATTCAAATCCCTTGCTCAAAAGAGAAAACAAAAATAAATAGTGATTTTTATCACTACAAAAGAGCAAGTATCCCAATACAATTGAAGAAAAGAAGGGAGTCGAACTTGAATCCCTGGAACTCTCAGCATTCAGAAGGTCATGAGGTGAACCTCAATATCGGTTTGGTGGATAACCTATCGGTCACTGGTGGCAAACCTCCCGCATGATGATATATCTGTCACATTAACTTGTGTGCAGATCAATGTTTGCATGTGGATGAGCTAGCTTATGGTATCCTAGATAGCACCGCAGATTAATCTGACTAAATACAACAAAGGAGTTAGTGGAGCTAATTAGGTGATCCTCAGTACAAGTTTGGTTGACAGCCTATCTAACACTGGCGGTATCCTGACGAATACCACATAAACGAACTCAATTGCACACACAGGGATGTGAAATAACTTGGTCAAAGACAAGTCCGATTCATACCTTGTTCAAAAGTCTTGTAAGATAAAAGTACAGTCATGGCTAGTTAGTTAAAACATCTGAGTCTCAGAAAACCTTAACTACATTCTAAACCAACTGTGATATCTTTCATCCTTGCATCGCCATCAGAAAATACAAAAAATAACATGTATACATAAAAAGTCATTTACCACAACAATCGCCTAGGACAAAAAGCCATAAGTTCTAAACAGTCTATGGTGCCACCACCAAAAATCACAAATTCAATTCATCCATTCCATTTGCATATCATAAAAATTAGAAACATTTGCATTCATCATAACATATGCATCCATCAACATAAATTAACATGCATACATACACATTCAACAATCATTGTGCATAACATCAAATCATGACACGTGTATAAATAAAATAAAGTCATCTATATATATATCATCAAAAATGCCCATAGGCTACAATAACCAGTCCTCTGACCCCACAAAAAAGCAAAAACTCAAAAACCCCCAAGCCTAGGGCATCGGCCACCATGATCATGCAAGATCGGTGCGATGGGAACTACCCCCATGGTGTGGGTCCTATGGGACCCCTCAAGGAGGCTGCTGCTAGCCCCGCATCATGCCTACTAGTGCCCCCCTCATCCAATCGCCTACATCGAGAGGATGCTGACTACTCAGTATCACTCCCTCTCGAGCGGCATGACGATCCACCTCTAATAGGGATCCACCCATCGAGGTGGATAATCTCTACCTCCAACTCCAACCGATGCCAAGTCCATCTCCCACTCATCTCATACACAGCCAATGCCTTCTCCCTCTCCCATCCTAGGAGATCCCTCTCCCAAGCATCCGTATCCCCATCCCCCTGGTACACAACAAATGCGTTCTCCCGCTCACCACCACGTTCATAGGAGATCCCTCTCCTGCAACTCCCCGAGCTCCTCATCCCACCTCTAGAGTAGCCCCTCCAATCATGCAATCTCAGAACCTACCTCCACACCCTTGAGACTTCCGAGGCATAGGCAAATCTGAGAATGTGTTGCTTCGGCTCCCACTACTCGAGACGTCCTGCATCTCCGACTGATCCGAAACCCCAAAATCCTCACCCACATCATCCACCTCCACCATGTCCGCATCCTCCAACGGAGCTCCCCAATCATCTCCTGGTGCCTCTCCACCCTCCCCCTCTTTGTTGCCTCTGTGCCTCCCAGTGGTCCCTCTCCCCACCATCACCGTAGTGTCCACCACTGCTCATACTCAACCATCACCCCGACGTCATCCACTTAGGGACATCAATAACTATATCTGCCTCCTCCCCTAGCAACTCGATGATCGACCAGGCCAAGGTCCTCTCGTCCCCCGATGCGATAGATCAAGGGCTCACCAGGTAACCCCTAGTGCACCCCAAACTATCATGTCACCCAAACATACGGGAAGTACTCCTACTCAGTCCCATGCCACCCAATCAGCCATCTCCCCCTATGCACCCATCGGAGCCACTCTCTAGCCTTAGGCTAGGCTAGACAGTCTCGATATGGGTGCTAGAACACCTCCCCTGGAGTAAGCCGAGCGAAGGCATCGGCATAGTGCCCTACGACACCTACCCACCATCGACTCTGCCCCTGCTCCTCAGATCGCCGCCACAGATCCGCATATCCTATATCTCTGTCCACCATCTCTGATCGAGTAGTCCATGACAACCCCACTGACCTCTCCACCGCTATGTGCTACCAAGCCCAGCTTTGCAATAGATAGCTACAACCAATCCCCTTCTCCTCCGATAATGGACCTCATACAACTCATCATAGAGTTATGCCAGTAGTGTCTGCCCCCACCTCATAATCAAGGGCTCATGCATCGGACAATCCACCAACCGAAAGACCACCTCCAATAGGTTCCATGGGAACCTCGCACCCGAAGAGTCGGGTAGCAGCATGTTGGAAATGAGGCCCATCAGTACTGCATGCCTCGCTCCCAACATGCCCCTCTCTAGCCACCACCATACAAGAATGCCACCAATATGGCAGTCACCCTCTACCCTCTCCACTGGGCTATCCACACCCATCTCCTCCCCATGCCCAAAGCAACGTGTCAGCACTATTGTCCGCTGATCCCGTGGTGTCATCCTGATCGGTAATCCATCTATCAAAATCCATAGAATCCGATAGACGTCCTCCAAGGTCACTATCATCTCCCCTATTGGGAGATGGAAAGTGTTGGTCCGGGGATCCCACAAGTTGATCAGGGCCGTCAGATAGGCCCGATCCCCGACCATAGGCTCCAGTCGAGTCACATGCTTGAGCCCAAGGGCATCAAGCCATTCCTAGTCAGCCAAAGTCAGTGCCTCCTGCTTTTGAGAAAATCGTAGGCACACGGTACCGACTCTTCACAACCTGCAAAGAAAACAAGACAAAAACATTAAAAAACATGATAAACTGTACAACAATAACATGAATATACAACAATACATAAAACAATGTACAACTAAAAATAGACAAATAACAAACAACAAAATTCAAAACAATTCAAAAAATAGTTGTCAGTACCTAGGGTTTTTAATTCTACGTTTAAACTGATAACTAAAACAACAACAAATTCAAAAAAATCAAAAACAGTTTGTCAGTACCTAGGGTTTCTAACTCTACATTTAAACTGATAAACACAATTCAAAAAATCAAAAACATTTTTCAGTACCTAGGGTTTTAACTCTACGTTTAAACTGATAAAAGAAAACATAAAAAAATCAAAAACAAATTTTCATTAACCTAGGGTTTACCCTTAGTCTACACTGACAAATAACAAAAAAAAACAAAATAAAAAACATTTTTATTAACCTAGGGTTTTAAGCTAAGTTTTAAACTAAATTATTTAAGCTAGATTTTGATCTTTGTTATCCTAGGTTTTCTTTTTTACAACATCAAAAAATAAACATTTTTTCCTAGGGTTTCACCTTAGTTTTAAAAAAAACAAATTAATTAACATACAAAATAAATTCAAACTTTTTTTAGGGTTTCATTTTTAAAATCTGAAACAAACTACAAAAAAAAACAAATTACGATTTTAAATTGTAAAATCAAACAATTTCCAAATAATTGAGATATAATTAAATGAGGAGGCGCACTCACTGGTCTCGCATCAGCTCTGCCACTTGATGACCCGGTTCATGCACTCATGATGTCTGGAAAAATTTTGGCAACGCTTCGCTTCACAGAATCGACCTCCTCCTCAGAGCTCCAAATCGCCAAAAATAGAATGCAAATGAGCCCAAACCCTAGTTTTGGCCCTTAAATAGGATTTTAGGCCTATAATCGTTCCACCCTAGGATGAGCACTCTAGTTAGCACTCGTCCCACCCTAGGATGATTACCAACCTAGTATTCGCCCCACCCAAGGACGATTACAGAGCAAAAATTTCAAAAATAGCAAAAACACACCAAAATGCACAAAAATAGCAATAAAATTGTCCAATAAGAGTGCTTTTGCACTTGAAATTTCGGGCATGCAAAACCAACGTCGGGGTCACAAATCCTCACTATCCTACTCCCTAAGAAGGCTACCATAGCTGGACCGCTCCACGGGAGGACGGATTGCAGAGAATTTCATCCCAAAGCGGCGTCCCAAAAAGGGTCAAAATCCACCCAAAAATAGCAATAAAATTGCCGAACAAAGGCGCCTTTGTGCCCATCATTCACTGGCATACAAAATCGACGTTGGGGTCACAAATTGTCACTATCCTACTCCCCAAGAAGGCTACCATAGCCGGACCGCTCCACGGGAGGACGGATTTTTGACAATTTCAACCCCAAGGGGCATCGCAAAAAGGGTTAACACCCACCAAAAATAGGTCTAAATGTCGGAAAACTGCACACACATTCAAAGATAAACATCTGAAGGCACCCTTACACAAGTCATCTTGGGTCAAGTGACTCATCGCTTTTCTCATGTAGGTCATTCCCTCATCGATTCGTCGCTTGAGGGGGTAGTCACACTTAGTCACCAATCAACAAATACACACCCAATCATGGAAATGGCATGCATTCAAAGAATCATTGACAAAGACAATCACGCCCCTGCTTGGGTAGCAAACAAGCAATAATCACAAGCTGATCAAACACTTGGCATTCATGAATCATGAACTCAAGGTTCCCATAGACAAAAGGTTGCGCCCTTTGCCTATTCATGACTGATCAATGGCCAAGATCAAGTAACACCTCACCGAAAAAGGTTAACACTTGAATTGAGTTCCTTCGCTCGTCAGAAGCAAGGATTCAAGAATGCATGCCCTTTCCATACTTGGGGCATCAAAAGTTGGTTAGGTTACTGAGAAACCCTAATCATTAGTGCTTTGGTTATCTATTTTTGCTCAGCACTATGCCACGCACAACGCATCCCAAAAAGGGGCATCTGTAGACACCAAAATAGCACCAATCCGATTATGTGACTGCAAACACTGATCGCATTGACACACACAACCCCAGGGCAGCCCCCAGAGGTTAAACAGTGGTCCTAACCACTCTCACAGTAGTTTTGGAAGGTCAGAGGTCAATTTGGCACCTTCAGGCACTCTGCTCCATACTCGTTCCACCCAGGGACGATTACAAACTGGTATTCGCCCCACCCAGGGACGATTAGCAGTATTCGCTCCAGGGTGGGGCGAATAGCAGGTTTGATGGGAAAAAAGTCAAATCTTGACAAATGGCAGCTCAGATCCACCACTTAACTCTTCCTTCATTGCATGGGAGTGTGAGTGAGCATTTTTGAGCGTTAGAGGCGATTCAGAGGGCAGTCATGGAGCCCCTAATCAGGGAGGAATCTTCTCCCCCTTGGGAAGGCATGATTGCCAAGTGGCGCCTCTGCATGCTCAATCACAAGAGACCTCCAGGTCTATAAATTGGTGAGTTTTCTCACCACAAGAGATATAGAGAAGGAGCATTTTGAGCAATGAAGTGCTGTCATTTTACATCCACACATCTTCTTTGATTTGTGCCTTTCACATCCTTGATCTCTTTTGGAGAGGAGGTCATTGGGTGATTATTGGAAGGGCAAATCCGGAACCAAAACCTGACATTTGGCCACAACATCCTACCAAATTTTTGACAACACCCCACAAGAGGTTTTGGACCCATCCCAAGTGGATTGGTGCCGAAATCGGGCCCTAAACGGTGGGCGTCCTGCCCTCGGGCGCCCCTCACACTGCTATAGTTCTAATCGCCCTGCCCCGGAGTGATTAGAAATCTATAGTAGATTTCCTTTCTATTATTCTTGCATCTGATTCTATGCTGCTTAGATAGGTTGTCATTCAAATTTCACATCGTTTTGAGCATTTTTTATCATGTTTTTATCATTTCCCGCCTTTACTAACATGCAGGTAGCATCATCAAATTCCCGGTGATAGAGGCCAAATTGGGAAAATCTGACCTTCTGGGTCTTCCCAAAATACCCCCTTTTAGCTAACCCCCAACTTTGCAGGTGATTTGGAGCTTCCCGGATGTGACATTTGGGACTATGCTTTTTGACACTTTGTTGTAGGTCTAATCGTCCCGCCCCGGAGCGAATACGAATCTGTGGTGAATTTTTTGACTGTTCCATTTGCAGTGCCTTCCTGGTGATGTTTTTATGCCCCTGTCAAGTTTTTAGTTCATTTGGATCTATTTCAGTTATCGTTTTATTTATATTTTGCATGTACTAATTGAAGGCGTGGGGATTGCATGTTTCATTTTATCTACAGGTGCTACTAACTATTTCCTATTTCCTTGAACGTAGGGTCTCAACATTAGAGGAGCAGCAAGGAGTCAAGACTCATCAACGCAAGCGGCGGTGATGTTTGGTCCGCCCACTTTACATGTGGGCACGCGAAAGAAGGAATAGCATCCATTGATGTGACAAGAACACATTTAACGCTCCTAGCCCCCTAAAAAGGGAGGAGGTGAATTGTAACCGAGTTCTGAAGCATATTAATAAAAAGGGTTGTCTTCCATATTGGCTTTCTATTTGGTTTCGATTCGTTTATGCTTCTCTCCTTTCATGCACTTTCAATTCATAGGATTTAGCGTTATCTTTTGTTTCGTTTGCATCGCATCTTGGCTTTTCCTTTTTGTTTTCCGTATCCTCGTGCTTTCACTTATATATAGGATAGATGGTGAAAAAACCACATGGCGAAAACCATCTTCCAAGAAGAAAAAGAACAATAAGAAGAAGAGAGAGGTGAAAACCTCTATGCACCAAGATAATTTAACACCCCCCTTAAGTGATAGTAGGGGTAAGTGAAAAAGGAATAAAAAATATGTGGCATACCCATAGAAGATGAGTCCTAGTAGAAAGTCCTAATAAGGTACTCATGTACAATATGTGATAAAAAATAATAAATATCACTAAATAAAAGTCCCCTAAAACCAAAGTTTCTCACAAAAATAAGTGTGAAGATATGATGGAGTATTATCATCGCAGAGTATGCTCAGGCACCATTAGCTGCCCACTATCAACCTTATACACCTATGAGGATGACATTTACCTACCACGACTAGATTCTCCAGAAAGAAATCATCCCAATGTAGATGCAGGTGGATTGCTAATTGTTGAAGGCAGTGTGTTGAACCTTGGATGCACAACTATGCTCCCCGCAAGGGCGAGGGCACTACTCACCACAACTACCTCATTTTCATCATGCAAAACTTCATTATTTATTGCAAAAAAAAAAAAAAAATACTTCTCCCAACTCCTCAACTATAACTTATCATCCACTAACAAAAAATAGAGTGTGTCTCCATCTGATTCAACTTGTGTGCTTTACAACTTTCCTCAATGCATTGCTACGGTCACGGAGGGCTTAATGCAAAGGAATTAGGTGAAGACATGTCTTCAAATATAAGTGTAGGTTTGTGCTTAATATTGAACATGAACAAATGCAAGGCATTTTCAGTGGACATCACTTCGATGATATGTAATCATGAAATTCTTACTCCATATCTACGATAGCAAGTTTGTGGTTGCATGCTACCTGGGTGTATTGGAGTATGCTCAACTCCTATGATAGAAAATCCACAAACACCTATTGAGGTACTCTCTATAGGTCCGTTGAAGAAGGTAGTAACAAACCACTGGCATTGCTAGCATCATTGCTCGCTGTGAGCATCTTCTTGTAAAAGCTTGCATAAAGGAAGTGCTCACCTATGAGTTTCAACCCCGTGAACTACCATGAAAAAACTCAAGAATAAAAAATACCAGCCATTCTTCATCATGTAGAAAATAATTAACAACAACATAGAACATTTTCAAACCATTGCAACCAAGCTTGCAAAAATAGAAATGTTGATTTTCAACTTAGCATATTTTTCCTGATGTAAAAATGGATATTTTATCTATTGCAGTAGACGAGGAGCGCTGACATCAGTACAACATATCGAATCTAAAAAAACATTTTGGCACATCTCGGCAACAACATGCTAACATCAAGCAAAACCAAATTAGCACCTCCTCCACGATTGAATGCTAAATATGAATGTACCATATGGTAGCAAAGTGTAGAGGGTTAAAAATTATACCACTACAAAGTGCCACCAGGGCTCTATCAAGTAATAGCAGCATGGCCTTGATCAAGATTTTTATGCTCCAATGCATGTCACTCCATGAAATAGCCAGTGATCTCCATTTTGTAAACCCTAAAAAAATTAAAAAATAACCTTTCAATTTTTTTTTAAACCATCTAGTTTCTGATCCATCAAAATGTGGAGAGCATACTCCCTCGAAAAAAAATGGAGGAAAAAAATGAAAAAAATGGGGGATCTCCATGAGGGAAATCTCCTCATGAGGAAAATCTCCTCAAGGCTCACATGGGAGGGAAATCCCGCTCTGATACCATGTTTGGAAAATGAAATAACTTGATTGATTTATTTCATGGATCAACTTTGTATAAATAGTAAATTTGATTATTGAGAGTAGTTGGATTACAACAACTCATCAAATATAAACTAGCATAAAATGAGATTTCACCTGACTCATGGAAGAGTGGTAACTCAAGTAATTATATCCTAGTAGAACTTAAGAAAATAATTATTTATTCTAACAGTGAAGGTCTACCATCAAATTTAACTTTCTTAAACAAATGCAAGAGAAAATTAATTTGATATCCCCTAGCTCTAAGTATGTTAAAAAATCTATTTTTAACAAAAATAAATCCATACCTAAACCAAAAATATATTGAGTTCACTCATGATAAAGTCCTTTTTCTAATGAATTGGATGATGGGAGGAAGCAACGATGTATTGATAGGCATTCATCAACTTCTAATATAATTTGGTGTAAAGAATTCCAATCTAAGGAAAATAAGGTTCCTTAAAAAATGTAGTATCCATAAGTGTTACTTCAAAATCATAAATAAAGAAAGTAATTTTAATATTTTCATAGAAGGAATTATAGGCATCAAGAAAACCAATAAGATCCTCCTTAAGGCCATAGCAAACTCCAATTGCATCATCAATGTATCTTTTGTAAAATAAAATATTTTCTACAACATTATTAAATACCTATTCCTCTAGATGAGAAAGTAACAAAAAAGTATAAACCATAAAAAATTGCTTCCCATGGTTGTTCCTCTTATCTACCTATATGTTTTTCCTTTGAATTCCAAGTAGTTTTGTGTTAAAACTATCTCGACAAGCCTTACCACAAAGTTTGTCTTGGCTGAATCAAATTCATTCCTCAAAAAATGATGGATGGCTACCAATCCTTGAGAGGTGGGGATTCTAGGATAGAGGCTTTAAACATAAAAAGAGAAAATAATGATATCCTAAGGAAAGGTATGACCATGCAAATATTTAATTAGAGATATACAATCTAAGAGGTGCTTTTTTTGCTTCAACAAAATTGGCAAGAGTAGATGATGAAGCCATTTGGAGGTAGGTTCGAGCATGAAACTACAGTAGGAACAAATGGGTAGATCAGAAAGCCTGGTCTTGTGCATTTTAGGGAGCAGGTAAAAGACACACACTTTGGCTGAGGATGGTGTTACCTAGAGCATAAATTTCTTGTGGTTTTCAAAAAGCATATTCCTCCTAAAAATCTAATCAAGCAAGTCTTAGATCTGATAAAAAATATTCTACCAGGGGACTTTGTTCTCTTTAGAGTAAACATTTTGATCTGAAATCTAGAAAAGACCTTCTAAAATGTACCAGTCCATGGATAAAATACAAACACCCAAGTTTTTATTTGTAGGTCTAATGACAATGGATTTGTCATTGGCAAGGGAACAAATGGTAGACCAGATGTTGGATAGAAAATCATGTTGGTGGGTGGTATTAGAAGTAGATAATTTGTTATTGAGGAATCTTTCACCCATGCCAATAATTTATTCCAAAGGCTTATAACATTGTGAGGGATTAAAAATTGGGTTGGAAACACAAAAAGGATCAATGGTCTTAAGCAGTTTTGGAGGGCCACCTCTCGGTCCAAAGAACAATTCAAGATGAAGACCTCTATAAAATGTTGAAAACTCTTGTTTTAGAACCTCTTTGGCCATGGGAGGAGGAACAGGGATGAAATTTAAACCAAATTTGAGGGCCTCAATTTCACTATGGGTAAGTTCTTTGGAGGAAAAATTATTGACACCACGATTTGTAATTTTGCCATCCATAGCCGAGATAGGACTCTAGTAAAAATACCAATGACCAGAATTTTGTGGGCTAAATATTGCAAAACAAGAGGATATTTTTAGTTTTTATCACCATTTTTGCAATGGAATAACCCCTAACCTTGCTACTTCTAAATAGATGGGGCAATAACCTTTCTTGTATTCTCAAAACTAAAGTTGTGGAAATTTCTTCCATTGTCCTGTTGCAATTGTTGCTGCACATAGGAAGTGTAGTTTTGAAAATTTCTTCCCTTCTTTCACCTTCTTGTAGAAGGACCTTGAATGTTTAAATTATGCCCCTATTGTTGTTGTTGTTTTAGTTGTTTATTTCTTTGTTGTGGTTGTCGTTGTTGTTTGTTTCCATGTTGTGGATGTTATCATGATTGTATTTTCTATGTAGTAGAGGCTCTTTGGTTTGGCCCTCTATTGTGACTTATATTCTTGTTGTCTTGTGCTATAAATTTCTTTCATGCACCTATGATTAGTTTTTCCAAATGAAAAATTTTATGCTTGATTTCTCTTTTAACCAAGTCAGCTATGCTTTCTATAGCTTTTGACATATTAACTTCTGGGATTTCTAAAGCAACATTCTCTCGAACAACTTTGGCTTTCTCTTCTATATCTTTTTAGATTTGCATTTCAACTCTCCATGCCTAAAGCTTCTCCTCAAAAAGCTCTTTAATCTAGAATTACCATTCCAAAGCAATTTCCTAAGAAATTGTCTTATACTTATTTACGAAATTAGTAAGAATTTCCTAAATATCCAGTAATAAAAGATTGGGAATATAATCATTGGCCTGAGTAGCTAATTTATCTGTATATTTTTTTAAATTACAAAATTACAATTTAACCATTTCCAAGCAAAATGTTTCTATGAGGGCCTCTGACTCATCAAAAAATTATTTATTAATATCTTCATCTAGAAGTTGAAGACATGGTTTTTCCATTCGTAGGCTATGGGGAACAATACCTTTTCCCAAATTCTCTTCAAACTGGGCTAGCCTAAAATGGCATTTTTTTGCCTTTCTTCTCAAAATATTGAATTCTTCAAACCTTATTTCCAATAGTTTGTCCAAAGACTTTGTATGTGGAGGAATACCACACATTGCACTGAATCCATCTATGAAGGTCCTTATATCCTGTGTACAAGGAACTCTTTCATTTTGAACAAAAACTTATGTTTGTGTTAGACCTCTTCAAAACTCCTCCATTTTATCTATGCCAAAAACCCATTATTCAAGCTCCCAAATTTACTATTGTGAACCCTATTGCCATAGACACGTACGAGAAAGACAAACAAGAGAAATTTAGGGACTATATGAAACTATGGGAAAGGATTCAATATTTTAAAGGTCAATAACTAGTAGATAAGTGTGCACCATTAATGGGTAAACACATTAATAAAAAAAGAAACATTGTGAATTATTACTCTAAAACTCCTTTAGGGGGTGGACTCCACCTACCATCTCTCCTAACCTTCTTACTGAGCTGAGGAACTGTACTAGGGCTAAAAGATTTCACACCATCCCTAAAGATACCAAGGGCTTGTTGTACCTTCTCCCTATAATCCAAAAGAGGGTCCACATCACATTTGCTATGGATGGTTTCCTAAACCATATACATGATCCTTTGCCAGATCTGTTGAACAATCAAATAATTGCCCTAAAATATGCATCAGTTTTGTTCGAGCCAAATTTTCCAAATGATGTAAGAAGGGCCCAAATTCCAAGCCACCCTACGAAAGGGGGCCTTGGCCGAAGGTCTGCGTAGACTACTCCAAAACTCCACCAGGGACAACACATGAAAATATGGATGATTCCAAGTGCTCCACCAATGGTGCCAAATGTCTCTAGAAAAGGAGCATTGGAAAAATAAATGAGAAGAGTCATCCTCATTCTTACTACAAAGGACACAAAAAGAGGGACCTTGAAATCCCCTCTTCCTCACATTATCCCAAGTGAGGCATTTATTACGAGCTACCAACCAGAGAAAGAAGTTACATTTTGGCTAGGAAAATTTTTTCCATGCATTTTTCCACCAAGTGACAGGAAGACTCCCATACTTTTGCTTATCAAGAACCTGATAACCATAGGCTACCGAGTAGGTTCCCTTAGTATCAAGGTTCCAAGCCAGAATATCTCTACCCCTAAATGAATAACAAGGCCTCCCCATAAGAATAAGAGCAAGAACCTCTCTGTCCTTGGCCAGTCCCCCCTAGGGCTATTCTTGTGGATATTTCCAGCTGTACATCTCCATATTTCCAAAAGAATGGATTTTTTTAAAGTCCTTCACACGAGACCAACCTACTTCCAAGAAAAAAATGCTTAGGGAATCTAACCTAGGATATCGATTCAATATATAAGGGTGACCATTGCAATAATCCTCCCAAAAAAGAGCATTTGATCCCTGATTGCAAATCCAGAACAAACCATGCTTGATTAAATTAGCTCCTATTTTTAGAGTGTCCCAGATAACTGAACCTTTCGCAACCAAGCTGACTCTAGGGATCTCATCCTCAGAAATACCTCTCAAGTATTTACAAGATAATATTTTAGCCCAAATATAATCTTGAGAGGTACACCATCTCCAATAAATTTTTATAGCCAAATATTGCCCAAAAAGAGTTGTTTGTCGCAACCCAAGGCCTCCCTATTGCATCGGCCTACATATAGAATCCCACCTAACCAAAATCCATTTAGATTGATCAAGTTTTCTAGACCATAAAAACTATCTTGACAAAGCATCCATGTCCTTGATGAAGTGAGAGGGAGCTATTTGTATAAAACATCTATAAATGGGTAAAGCTTGAACAATAGATTTTAAAAGCAACACTCTACCTACAGTGGATAGCCATATGAAAGTCCAGTGATTCACCTTCCTTCTAAACTTATCAAGCATAGAATGCCAAGAATATCTAGGTAGAGGATGATATGAAATTGGAATACCAAGATAAATGAAGGGGGAAGTCCCAACCTAGAATCTTAGAATGCAAGCAATCTTGGTGTGAATAAGAGGAGGGGTATTGAAAACTAAAATAGAAGACTTGTCCTCATTAATAAACTGTCTAGAAGCACCAAGATATATTTTAAGAGACTGTCTAATATTTTTAGCTTCCCTGATAGTGGCAACTCCCAACAAATTAGTATCATCAACAAATTGACGATGAGAAAGAGGTAAAAAACTACTATCCTATTTCCATCCCTGAATGAGACCCTACATGACATGAGACTTGGGCAATATTACCAACCCTTCTGCCATAATTATAAACAAATAAGGATATAAATGATCTCCTTGCCTCAATTTCCTTGAGGCCTCAGATAGCTCTGATGGATCATTATTAACAAGAACATAGAATGAGAAAGAAGAAACATAGTTCATCACCCATCTAATCCATTCCTCCTCAAATCCAAAAGCAACAAGAAATTTATGAAGAAAATACCACCTGGCCCGATCATAGGCTTTGGCCATGTCCAACATAATGAACATAGTTTTCTCCTTAGAAGTTTCCATCAAGTGAGTAGCTTTTTTAGGAATAACAACCCTGTACAAGTTTTGTCAGCCAAAAAAAAACCCTCCTTGCTCCTCAAAGATGATTTTGCTCAACCATATCTTCAACCTCTCAACAATAATTTTTGTGATGATCTTATACACAACATTGTAGAGAGCAATAGGCCTGAACATATCCAAGAAATTTGCTCCATATTTTTTATGTATAAACACTACAAAGGTAGAGTTTAGGGCCCTTAGCATCTGTTTGTTCTTTTGGGACTCATGGACCACCTCCAAAAGATCAAATTTGATTAAATTCTAAAACTCCTGATAAAACTCAATAGGGAATCCATTTAGGCCTGGGGATTTTCCTTTTTTCATATTGAATACAACATTTTCCAACTCCTCAAGGGAAATTGGACCCATCAAGTGCTCATTCATTTCTCTAGAATCAATTGTTGGAATATAGTTTAGAATAAGCTTTTCATTTTCATCATATGATAGGGAGTCCTCCTTGAAGAGAGAGGAAAAATACCTCTTAGTCTCTTCTAAAATATCCTTGAAAGAAGAAAGCAAGGCACCCTAAGAATTCACAAGAGAGGTAATCATGTTACCATTACGGTGAGCCTTAACTAAGTTATAAAATAAGGTTGTGTTCCTATCCCCTTCCTGAAGCCAATCTACCTTTTTGTTTCCAAAAAATTTCTTCCCTAAGTTCCCATTCAGCAAGGTCTTTCGCAACCTCATATTCCTCAACAAGATGCTCCTTTGTGAATCCTTGATCTCTAATATTCCTTGAAGCTTTTTCCAGTCTCCTAAGAGCTTCTAGCTTAGCCAAGGAAAGGTTCCTAAAATTCAGTCTATTCCATCTCTTCAATTTATGTTTTACAAATTGTAGTCGCTTCATAAAGGAATACATAACGGTGCCATGATGAGGTTTGCCAATGGTCCATCGACCTCACATGAAATAATGAAGCTTAGGATCATGAAGCCACATAAGTTGAAACTTAAAGAAGGGATTATTTTTTAGCCCTAAATCCAAAGTAGAGAGTTTGATAGGCCAATGATCAGATCCCCTACCCTCCAAAATTCATAGAACTAGCACTTCTATTATTACCCATCCAATAACTGGATATCAAAAACCTATCTAGTCTCTTTGAGATGGAATATTCCCCACACCTTCTGTTGTGCCAAGTAAAGATCCCATTATCTAGATTGATTTCAACCAAGTTTAGGTCCTATATATGAGCACTGAAGACAAAATAGAAAGGCTCGAGATGGTCCACCCCACCATGTTTCTCCTCCAGATAAGAGATAGAGTTGAAGTCTCCAACCAAAATCTAAGGGTACAGGGAAACAAAACTTCTCACAAAGCAAATGTGCTCCAAAAAATTCATTTTACCATTGTAATCAATAGGAGCATACACATTTGTAAGTAGGATGGTTTCACCAGATTCATTATCATGCCCAACCATTGAAATAGACCATCTACTGGAAATCCAAGTAAGAGGGGATATCTTAACTGGATCCCATAAACAAGCAATGCCACCAACATATCCACATGCACCAATACACTAGCATTACCCCCTTCTCCACAACTTGGGAGTAATATTTAACATACTATCAATATCCAATTTAGTCTCCTGAATAAAAACCACATCCGAAGAATGCACATGAACCAAATCACGAATAGCTTTTTTTCTGGGGATGTTGTTCACCTCCCTTACATTCCATGAGAGGATAATCATTTTTGGGGGTTATAAAAATGGGAGTCCAATGTTCTCACCAAGCCTGAATCCACCAAAGTCTTCCCCATTAACTTAATTTTATCCTGCTCCTTCTTACGACCCACCTTCATATTATTATCCAAAAAACTTTTTTTTATTATTTTTTGCTACAATCCCAACACCATAGGAGTTTTGCAATCCAAGGATGATTGCATTAGTTTCGGAGTAGGAGAGGGCATAACTAAATTTGTACCACTTTCCAAAATAGTTTCCCTTATAGAGCTAGACCCAACCATGTCCCCTGTACTCAGATCCAAAGCTCTTTGTTATTCATTTAAACCCCCTAGATCTTATTCCTTAAGTTCCCTCTGAAGAAGAGACATTTGATTCGACCTTATTATATTTGCATCAGGTAGTGACATTTTAGGTATCTCCATGCACTGATAAAGATCATGTAATATTTCAAAATGGTTGTGTAGAGCATTTGGCTGGCTATCCTTAAGGTATTTGTTTGCCCTTCGTCCTTTTTTTTGGGCTTTTATGAGAACACAACCTTCCAAATACATGCCAGGGTTTAAGAAAGAGTCCCACTTGATTATAGAAATAAGGATCCCCTTCAAATTCTTTGTTACGATCTACAATACAATAGAAAACCACCATAAAATAGTTGTTTGCACTCAACATCACCTCCACATCACCTTCAGGATTCTAATGAAGAACACAAGCTTATACTGAGAGGGGGGGTGAATACTATAAGACCTCTTTTTAATTTTTCCTTTATACTTCAAAACAGTAAAGCAATATACCCAAAACAATATCAAAACAATGCACAATATCATCCACAAAGTGACACCAATTTTAATGTGGTTCACCTAGAAAGCTTGGGCTACGTCCACAAAACTTTTCTATAAAATTTATCTCAAAGTTCTTTGGAAAACCTTCCCAATTACAATTTTTATGAGTCTCATCCCAAATGAGATACCTTCCCCCAATCTGAATTTATGAGCCTCTACTCAAATGAGATACCTTCCCCCAATCTGAATTTATGAGCCTCTGCTCAAAGGAGATACCTTCCCCTCTACTCTACAAATGATCCCTCAGAAGATCAACTGCCTCTACCTCTTGTCAGCACGTGGAACTCCTTTCCATCGAAGACCTCCTATTCTCAATGCTTAGCCTAAGAGACCTCTGCCTTCTATGATCACATCCACAGTAGCTCAGATACTTGTACCAAACATAGTTAGTCGGTCTAGTACAAGTCTTTCTTTGTCTGTCAGATCTGTCCAACTCTTGAACAAATCAATCCTCTACACACAAGCCTTCTCAAAGACTTGCCAAATCTGCCGTCAGGTTCTTCTCAAAGAACCAATGGACCTCTATCCTCAAGTTCTCTGATAGAACTCTCAAACTCAGCTCACAAGTCCTCTACTAGGACCTGTCCAAATTTGCTCACAAGTCCCCACCGAAACCTATCCAAAACCTTAGCAAGCTCACCAAGAAAAACTTGCTTAGCATGAACCCACAAAGAGAATTGTTAGGGACCCAATGTGATTCATAAACCTCATAGAAGCATAAAGATAATTGTTAGAGACTCAATATGTTCTATACTTAACTCGCAATCTCAATCTCAAGTATCATAGAAACATAAAGAGAATTGTTAGAGACCCAATATGTTCTATACTTAACTCCCAATATCAATCTCAACTCAATCTCAATATCAAAAGAATAAGATAGACGTAGTATGTTTTTCTCAATAATATGAAACACAACCCAACAATTTCCAACCATGCAATATCTCATATAACAATGATATTCATATTCATTTTACCAATAATTAGGGTTTCAAAAACAATGCTCATCAAACAAGGTTTATTCAACCACCACCATTGAACTCAACATCAACCTTGAAGCATTCAACCACTCATCACAAGAAAAGGAAACAAGTAGAAACCCTTTTCCATCCAAGGATATTTGAACAAAATAGCCACCAACACAATATCAACAAATGCAAAGAATAACTTGCTCAAATCAACTCAATGGAGTAAGCCCAATATCATGTATCAAGTAAAGCACTAACATGATCAAAACAACCTCTATGGAATCAATTCAACCATCAATATCAAAACAGCCAACTAAGGGTTTCATCATCTCAATGCAAGTAGCAAGACTTACTAACATAAACCCTAGTGAAAAAAATGCTTCCTCTTCCTCAACCAGAATTATGCATTCACCCAAAAACTCATCAATGATTTTAATGCATAAACAATCTTCAATATCCATAAAATAGGATTTACACCAAAAATACCTAGTAGACAACCTTTTCACTCCAAAATCAATTTCAAAAAATATACCATCAACAATATACATGGAAGAAGTTGCCCATACCTTTACTTTGATGAAGAAGGAGAACTCAAAATCTATCACAACACTAACTCTCAATTTGCCACCAATTAGAGTTAGCAACTATACAACAATATACAATAATAAAGATCCAAATTAACACCTTATTTCTCCAACTTAATAAAAACCACCAGAAGTATAATATACATACAAAGTAAAACCTATTTACACCTTATTACTCCACATAAACATTAAGCATCAATAAAAAAATGTCAAAGCAAATATGATACCTTAACCTTATACGTCCAGCGCATTCACAGCCACTATCCTTTGCACACTGCGACCAAAAGAAAATTACCAATGAATAGAATCGAAATTGGCACCTCTGCCTTCTAGCGCCTTCGCTTAAACACTACCGTCATTGGGTCACAAGTGCCCAAAGAAGAAATGCAGTGTTGCCCTATATTTTATCTTCCTTTGAGGCCAAGAATCTAGAAAACGTAAATGTCTTCCTCAAGCCACATGCAAACTGGTGAGCACTGTCCAAAATGTAACTTACTGTGCAACAGAAATAATCATCCACATAGTGCTAACAAAAATTGTTATCCTTCGTGCAATCAAATCAATCGTAGGTGAAAGCAAATTGTCGGATGTCAAAGCGTAAACTAAAAATGCAAGAAATTACTTGGGCAACTCAATATCGATAATCAACTCTCAATGAAATACAATGCTTTCTCGAAGATCATAGAGCTATGATTTTCATTACTCGAAGTTACAATCACTTTAGAAAATCATCCCCACTTATATAGCCATTTCTCCCTAACTTTTTGACGTCGGCACTCCTCCAACGATGACAACACATCGGTGAAAGAATTCTTTTTTTTTCGTCGCTTAAGGGTTGAAAGACCCTTTAATAATAATTAAAATAATAATAATTATTATTTTATTAATAATAAATTAAACTTAGACCCTTGTCAAAGGTTTGAGTTAATTTAATTATTAATAATAAACATGGACCTTCAAGGTTTTTCAAGAAGTAAAAACCTTTGCATTAAGTTAAGCTTGGTTTTAATAAAAACCCTTAATGAGTCCAAATAGTTTTAAGAAAAACCTTTAACCTTTTCACCATGGTTTTAATAAAAACCCTTTAACATTATGAAGCTTCTCAAGATATTTTTGACATCACACTCTTTTTTATATCAACAAAAATGCCTTTTGACATCAATGACAACTTATACAATTGAGCAAAGGCAATGTACCCAAAGTACCCAAAATTGCCAACAATCTCCCCCTTTGTCATTGATGGCAAAAATTTACTGAAAACACTTCTCAAGAGCCAAAACTAAAACCAACTATGCTAACAACTGACCAACTATGCCCACAACTGAGAATCTTCCTTTGAAGTTTTTCTCCCCCTGACTTGAAGCTTTCCTCTTCACTTTGAAGCTCTCCCCCTTACTCATATCTCTCCCCATTTGTCATCAATGGCAAAGGGCTACCTTTGGGGCTCGAGACTAAGAAGGAGCCTCTTAGCTTAGTACCTCCCCCACCTCCTAATGAGGTGATTAATTCTGGGGTGGGAGTAAAACTCCCATTAGGCACTGATCATCATCAGTGTCTATAACTTCCTTACTTGGCCTT
This sequence comes from Wollemia nobilis, assembly GCA_028583015.1. Classification (NCBI taxonomy): domain Eukaryota; kingdom Viridiplantae; phylum Streptophyta; class Pinopsida; order Araucariales; family Araucariaceae; genus Wollemia; species Wollemia nobilis. Next base: position 5,659,884 of record JAQPPZ010015929.1, read on the forward strand.
CTCTTGAACTCTTTGTCCATATTCATGTTCTTGTTCTCATTCCTGTTCTTATCCATGCCTTGATCCTTGGACCTATTCATACCATTGTTCTTGTTCCTGTACCTTGGAAGTTTAGCTCTACACTGTCTAGTTGTGTGACCTTCATTGTTGCACTTATAACAAGTAACAATGTTATTTCTTTTAGGCATACCTGTTCTTTGAATCCACCTGTTTTGACTAAACCTATTCTGACCAAACCTGTTCTGACCAAACCTATTCTGACCAACCTTGTTTTGATCAAACCTGTTCCTGATATTTGCCTTGCAATAAATTGCCTTGTGCCCAAACTATTGACAAGAGTAGTAATACCCTTGAAAGTAACTAGCACTTCTAAAACTGTCATTTACCTTCTTCACTTGATCCATGCAATGTGAAGCTATGTGACCAAACCTGTGACAAGCAAAACATCTGCCTTGAAACATTCCTTTATTTGACCTCTTAGGCTCTAAAAACTTCTTTTTCTCATTTTGAATTCTATTTTCTATTTATGTGCATCTATCATTCAAGGACTCATGATCTGAAAAACTTTCCTCATCAAAACTCTCTTCCTTTTTGAGTCTATTACTAGACTCTCCAAATTGTTCCTTGTGAGGCTTAACAAAACCAAGGCCTATTTTATCTGTTGTCTTTATTTGACCTTTGATGAGTGACTTAACCTTTTTGGAGCTATATTGAAACCTATGAAGCTTATCCTCGTACTCTTTAGTTTCCTCTTTCAAAGAAGCCATTTTTTGTTCTAACTCACTATACTCAAGAAGCTTAGACTCTAACTCATCCTTGAGTTCTTGTGTCTTAGCTATAGAGAAGTCAAGACTTTCTATAAGATCATCTCTCTCCATACAACATTCATCTAACTTATCCTTGAGTCTAGCATTCTTCTTTCTTTCCTTTTTCAAAGCACTAAGAGCACTAATAAGTTCACCTTTAAGATCTACTTCTCCTTCCTCTATATGTTTGCTTTTTGAATCATCAAAGCCTTTTTTAGATTTCTTATCACTAGAGGTGCTACCCTTTTCAAAAACCATACATGCATATTCCTTATAGTTTTCTGAAACATCCTCATACATACTAGAAACCAAATCATTATTTGTGCAATCATCCTCAAGGTGACCAAAATTTCCACATCTAAGACATTTCATGATAATGAATCTATGTTTTGGTTCTTCCTCTTTTTTGATATGAACAACATCTCATTTTTATTATCACTTGAAGAACTTTCACTATCACTACTAGAACACTTACTTGCTTTGTCTAGGTAGAAACTCTTCTTGTGCTTGTGAGAATACCTCTTTCCTTGATTGTTGTGCTCATATTTGTTTTTCCTGTGATGCTTGTGCTTTTCAGAATCCTTGCTCTTACAGTCCTGTTTATCTTCACCACTTTCATCCTTGGCAACAATACGATCGAGTAGCATAATGACCAAACTTTCCACAATTGAAACATCTTACATTTTTCATACTTTTGTGCTTTCTAGAGAACTTGCCTTTCTTGTCGTAATATGCCTCTTCATCACTAGAAGACTCATCACTCTCTTGAAGTCGTTTACCCTTGGATTTCTTGGTAGCCTTGAAAGTCGCCTCTTTCTTGACATCAACCTTCACTTGAGTTCTCAACTCAAATGCTGCAAGTATACTATGGAGCTCATCCTTTTTCAACTTATCCAAATATTTAGCTTCCTCAATAGCAGAAATATTTTCACTAAATCTATTAGGAAGAGATCTTAAAATCTTATCACAAACATCATTTTCAAAAAGCTCAAGACCTAAGTCTTTCGTGGAGTTAACAACCTCATCCATACAAAGCATGTAGTCACTAATATTTTCATCATCATTCATCTTGAGTTGTTCAAACATACCTTTGAAGTGTCTCAACTTGGCATTTCTAACATTTGTATCACATATATGAACCACCTTCAACCGATTCCACATTTCACTAGCTGTCTTGCAGTGAATCACTTTGGTGAGATCTACTTTCTGTAAACCTTTCAAGATTGCATTCATTGCTTTTTAATTTTTGTGATGTAGGAGCCTTTCTTCTTTAGTATTAGGACCATGTTTAGGAATAGTGTACTCATCTTCAATCACTTCCCAAACCTCATTCCCAAGTGCCATTAGATGAACCTTCATCCTTGCACTCCAAAGACCAAAATCTTACCCATCAAGAATAGGTGCTGCATTGCCACTTGAATGATCCATTGTGTTCTTTACTAGCTTTTCCTTCAAGTTGTTAAACTTTTCAAAGGCACCCGCTCTGATACCAATTGAAGAACACAAGCTTATACTGAGAGGGGGGGTGAAAAATATAAGACCTCTTTTTACTTTTACCTTTATACTTCAAAATAGTAAAGCAATATAGCCAAAGAAATATCAAAACAATGCACAATATCATCCACAAAGTTACACCAATTTTAATGTGGTTCACCCAGAAAGCCTGGGCTATGTCCACAAAACTTTTCTCTAAAAATTATCTCAAAGTTCTTTGGGAAACCTTTCCAATTACAATGTTTATGAGCCTCGTCCCAAAGGAGATACCTTCCCCCAATCTAAATTTATGAGCCTCTACTCAAAGGAGATACCTTCCCCCAATCTAAATTTATGAGCCTCTGCTCAAAGGAGATACCTTCCCCTATGCTCTAGAAATGATCCCTCAAAATATCAACTGCCTCTACCTCTTGCCAGCACATGGAACTCCTTTCCACCGAAGACCTCATGTCCTCAATTCTTAGCCTAAGAGACCTCTACCTTCTATGATCACGTCCACAACAACTTAGCTACCTGTACAGTTAGTCGGTCTAGTACAAGTCTTCCTCTATTTTTCAGATCTGTCCAACTCTTGAACAAATAAATCCTCTACACACAAGCCTTCTCAAAGAATTGCCAAATTTGTCCTCAGGTTCTTCTCAAAGAACCAATGCACCTTTGTCCTCAAGTTCTCTGATAGAACTCTCAAACTCAGCTCACAAGTCCTTTGCTAGGACCTGTCCAAATATGCTCACAAGTCCCCACCGGAACCTGTCCAAAACCTCAGCAAGCTCACCAAGAAAAACTTGCTTAGCATGAACCCACAAAGAAAATTGTTACCAATGTGATTCATAAAACTCATAGAAGCATAAAGAGAATTGTTAGAGACTCAATATGTTCTATACTTAACTCCCAATCTCAATCTCAAGTCTTATAGAAACATAAAGAGAATTGTTAGAGACCCAATATTTTCTATACTTAACTCCCAATATCAATCTCAACTCAATCTCAATCTCAAAAGAATAAGATAGATGTAGTATGCTTTTCTCAAGAATATGAAACACAATCCAACAATTGCCAACCATGCAATATATCATATAACAATGATACTCATATTCTTTTTACCAACAATTAGGGTTTCAACAACAATGGTCATAAAACAAGTTTTAGTCAACCAACACCATTCAACTCAACATCAACCTCGAAGCATTCAACCACTCATCACAAGAAAAGGAAACAAGTAGAAATCCTTTTCCCTCCAAGGATATTTGAACAAAATAGCCGCCAACACAATATCACCAAATGCAAAGAGTAACTTGTTCAAATCAACTCAATGGAGTAAGCCTAATATCATGTATCAAGTAAAGCACTAACATGATCAAAACAATCTCTATGGAAGCAACTCAACCATCAATATCAAAATAGCCAACTACGGGTTTCATCATCTCAATGCAAGTAGCAAGACTTACTAACATAAACCCTAGTGAAGAAAATGCTTCCTCTTCCTCAACCAGAATTATGCATTCACCCAAAAACTCATCAATGATTTTAATGCATAAACAATCTTCAATATCCATAAAATAGGATTTATACCAAAAATACCTAGTAGTCAACCTTTTCACTCCAAACTCAATTTCAAAAAATATACCATCAACAATATACATGGAAGAAGTTGCCCATACCTTTACTTTGATGAAGAAGGAGAACTCAAAATCTGTCACAACACTAACTCTCAATTTGCCACCAATTAGAGTTAGCAACTATACAACAATATACAATAATAAAGATCCAAATTAACACCTTATTTCTCCAACTTAATAAAAACCACCAAAAGTATAATATACATACAAAGTAAAACATATTTACACCTTATTACTCCACATAAACATTAAGCATCAATAAAACAATGTCAAAGCAAATATGATACCTTAACCTTATACGTCCAGCGCATTCACAGCCACTATCCTTTGCACACTGCGACCAAAAGAAAATTACCAATGAATAGAATCGAAATTGGCACCTCTGCCTTCTAGTGCCTTCGCTTAAACACTACCGTCATTGGGTCACAAGTGCCCAAAGAAGAAATGCAGTGTTGCCCTATATTTTATCTTCCTTTGACACCAAGAATCTAGAAAACGTAAATGTCTTCCTCAAGCCACATGCAAACTGGTGAGCTACTCCACAAAGGGAAGAGAAATTTGAATGCCCAAAAATTTTCCAATAAGGGCATGTTTGGTTAGATACTCCACATCTTTAGCCACCGAGTCTGGTTGAACCACTAGAACTGGCCTGGCTCTATATTTTTCCAAACATCCATTGTTCTTTCATAAGCAGTTCTTGACATGCACTAGAAAATCATGTTCCTTCCAGTAATTTTCAAATGAAAAACATCATGAGCATGCACTCTCTATGCCGGACCCGATGCCATCATGATATTCCTCCAATTTTTTAGATCTCCTTCGAAAGCTGCTACCATCCCCACATAGCTACTAATAAATAGTTGCATTCTAAGTACTATAGAATTTATTTATTTGTTTTTTATAAAAACTTAAAGCACTTTGTATTTTTGGGATCTCAGTTATTTGGAACCTAGTGTATAAAATAGAACTTTTAGGGCATTAACAACTTATCAGCTTATCTAGGCTTTATATTACAAAGATATTTTCTTATTGATTTATTACCCATTTGTATTTGATAGAGAGAGTAGTGGTTTCTACTATTGTTGTCATGTCTTAGGTAGATTTAATTATTTCATCCATGTAGTAGAGTCTCTCAAAAGTTTACATGCGTATAGTTAATGCTCTTACATTCTAGCATCCATTACTCACATTTCTTACAAATATTTCATGCTATTTAATATTTTAATGCATATATCTAAGATTTAATTTCTTTATAATAATTGGGGATAATATACCTTCTATAGAAAATGTTTAAAAAATATTATATATTGAAAACTATGACATAAATATAGTGAGAAGAATTTAAGTATGATAGTCTCATATCCCAATTTTTATTTATTTAATACATTTTGAATAGGTTAAAATGGACTCCCAAGCATAATTTTATACCCCTAATACTGCAATTAGGATAAAAAGTATTTTTGAGTACTTTCTAGTATTAATTTATACCAGAGAAATATGACATACCTGTATTAGTTGTCCCCTTGAAATATAATGTTCTCTATTGCATCATATTGGTTCTAAATCCACTTAGATGGATGAGTTATACCCTCAAGACATCGATCAATATTGGAAGACCCAAAAACAAATGGTTTGCTAAGTCAGCCTTTAGAGTAGGTTGGTTCCTATGATCTTGGATAAACTAACTAAAATGGGCATTGTAGATTAGAGTAAGCAATATGTAGGTTAGAAATTAGGCTTATAATATTATAAATTTACAACATCAAGTGACATGAAGTATGAGAGTCTCATAATCTAAATTGAACTAGATTACCTAATATACCAACTTACTTTTCTTATTATAAAGCATTTAATTGTTATAAACACTAAGTATTATTAAGCATTCCAGGACCTAATGAAGAATAAATCCAAGGAGAAATCCAAAAAGTAGAATAATTGTAATATAATAAACCATTCATATAGCTTAATAGAAATGCTTAATAAAGCAGATGACATATATACATGTTTTGTGATAAATTGAGAAAGAGGACAAACAACAATCTAATATTTATTCAAATGGTAGACAACATAGTCATCATACAATTATGCAATTAAAAATGCTAAAGAGTCAACTCTTTGAAAGAGTTACATTTAGGTATATATAGTTTTACAATGCATTTAGTTAGATTATCATGATTACCTATAGAATAAAATGCAAGTTTGTTAGAATAGGTGCAAGAAGTGGTTGTCACATTCAGGTTAGTTATGCTTAACTATTTTCATCATGATTTAATAACACGTAAAGTAGGGATTTCTTTGGTGAAGGTAGCTTTCTTGGTACATCATTGGATTCCAACAATAGCTTAAGGACTTTCCTTAATTCAAATATGACTAAATTGCATCCATTTTTTGGATATTATTTTTAAGATCTACAACATAGCTATTGCATTTCATTAAAGATAGGTGAACTCATAATTTTATAAAAAAATCCATTCTAATCCCTCATAAGTAAAGTCCTCAAGATTTGCAAGTGTCTATCTGAAATCACTTACATTAAATTTGTCAATCCAGGTTAAATGATTTAAAGAATAGTAAATTCCATATATATTATTCCATAATCATTAATCATTTGACTTGATTCTATTTTCTTAGTTTTTTTTGCAGGAAATAAAAATTATAGAAAATAAAATAAAATAAAATAATGCTTAATCAAAAGATAATTATGACTTAGACTAATTCTATGTGTATATGTGTGTGTTTTTTCTTGTGGATCCATATATGATTTAACTAGTTGATATATTTTATAATTTAAAATGATGCATTTTAATTTAACTTACAGTATAAGACTAATTCTACTCACTAACTAGTTCTACTATATTTCAAAAGATAAAGAGCAAGGGACTAAATCTTTGGAGTGAGCCCTACCTCCTAGAATATAGTGTAATTATCTTCTACTCTTCTAATTTATTTCAGTAAATAATATTCATTAATATTAACTATTTTCTATTAACTCATGGATGTAGGAAAATAAAGTAAATATTACAAAAACAAATAAATCATAAAGAAAATACAATATATGGTTACCAAATTTGTGGAGGAAAATATTATTGCTTTATTGATGAACTTTAAATTTTCATACATATAATGTGAATGATCAACTAACCAGATGGGAGATGCTAAAATAATAGATCCTAGACATTCGATGGTAGCTAGCTAGCTAGACCTTTTCAAAGGTCTCTATATTGTATTTTATAATGTCACTTAGACATTTACAATATAATTATCTTCTACCATATACTAAATTTTTAAATTCTTGACTTGAATTCCAATCTTTCATAACAAAAATATTCTAAAATTAAGAGAACCTAACAACTACCATGGACTTATTCCAATTGAAATTGTTCAAGTTGAAAACTTACAAACTAATATAATCAAAATATCTAGCTTAAATAATTTTATGACAAGATAATACTTATGTTTTTCCTCTTCTTTCGGGAAGAGATAAATTAAATTTACCTCCATATCTAAGATACTTAACAATTCAACAACATTACAACTTTTAATAACAAACCACATAATAGATTAACAATTATCAAGTTACATATACAATGAAAATGTGTCAATCAATCGTACCGACTATGAGACCTATGTGGCACTACTACATTGTCATAATATGTGAATTCCAATGTATCAGATGGTTTACTCGATCAACATTCTTTCTGTAGACTCTTTCAATAGGTGCTTTCTATAACATCTTTCCATAGGTGTTTTCTGTAATACCTTTTTCTAATACAATTCCATGTGGCTTCTTAGTGCACATCCATTTGATTGGTTCATCCATACTTGACATTTGGTCTATTTTTTACTACAACATCTCCTATAAAACACCTGTAATATTTACCTATTGAAAATATATAAAAAAATTGCACGATTTTCATAAAATATAGAAGTGTAAATATTTACCTATTGAAAATATATAAAAAAATTGCACGATCTTCGTAAAATATAGAAGAGTAAATATATTCATTAATAGGTTAAGCAAATAAGGTATAATGATCATCAAGACTCATCCATTTTCATCAAGTTTTTAAATAAAAATTAAGATAAATACTACATAATACAATATCAATCCGACACTCATCAACAAGGCACTAGGTGAGACAACTAGCTTACACACTTAGTAATATGTAAATAATGCAACCCTTTTGAGAATGTTTTGTAAATTTTAATTTTGAGGAAATATTAGTATTGTTTAAACATTGTATAATTCATCCATGTCCAAGTATTAAATGATAGGTGATTACTGTAGTGGTTATTCATATTCTATTTTAGGATGGTGCATATGAACAATGTACCTTAATCATGCAAAGCCTTCATGTTATAATATTTATGTGTTTAATCACATTTAAATGTATTAAGGAATGGAAAAAAGTGGAGAGTATTTTCATAATATAAAATTACCTTTTATTTAAGTCTTCTTTAAATGGTTAAAAACATAGATGTTGATTTTAAGTCTTCCATGTTTGAACTCTATTTAGGGTAGAAATTCCTTAGCAAAGCTTTAGCGATTAACTTAATTAGTTTACATTAATTTTTATTTAATAAATTTTAGAATAATACTATTATAGATTCTTTGTAAGCTCACTCCAATATTATTTTTGAAGTTGGTAAATTAAAATAATTGATTTTTTTTTAATATTAGAATAGATAGTATTAGTTGATGCATTGGTGTTTCAAATATATTAATATATTGATCTTGAAAAAGGTATTTAGGCCATTTTAAGAGGTTGCATTATAATTTCTTTTTAAAAAGTTAGAAAATTTATTAAATAGATTTATTCTTTAAAAAATTTAAAGACTTTTTGAATAGAGAAAAAAATAATTCACAAATTCCTAGTATTAAATTAGAGGATTTCTCTAGGAAAGAATTTAGGCTATTGTAGGAGCAATACAAGTTATGACTCCTTGTATAATTTATGAATAAGGATGAATGCAACAAGGAATAGGGCTAGATGATTCCATGATAGTTGGAATGTGATAGCTAATCATAGTATTCATGACTCGTTAAGATAAATCAGATAAGTGTTAGGTGATTGGCATGATCTTAATTTCCCATGATACTAGTTATTAATCTATGGATTTGGTCATCAATTAACAAATATAACATCTATGCTAAATAATGGTACATGTTATCTTAGCAATAAATGAGTTAAATTAGACTCAAGGTTCCACTTTTTTAATAAAACATTAAGGGAAATGGAAAGAGAGCATCCACCCTTTAAGTAATATGGGTTTTAGAGGATAAACCCAAGCCATGGTTATAGGGTTTCATACTAGGATAGAGGGTGAAAAAGGAACAATCACTAAAGGCACATCCCATGGGATTTAACCAATATCATCCACTTAGTGGTCATCTACGGTGGCCATAATCCAAAAGTTATTTTTGATGTTATGTACTAATTAATCAATGGGTGCATATAAAATTTTACCTAGTCCTGTTAGGCAAGGTAAGTCCAAAACATTAAAATTAACATTAGCTATATTATTCAATAAGGTAGGATTTATATAGTACAAATAGTTAGGATAGATATTAATCAAATATCTTCACTAACTTCACACTAACAAATAACATGTTATAGGTAGCCCAAACCTAAAGCTAGCTAATAGCTAGCCTAATCAATTAACATAGTCAAATTGACTACAATGACTAACTAGGTAAATAGTAAAAGTAAATACTAGTGTGGTAAAAAGTAATAGACTACTTTTTACCATGCGGTAAATAAAATCTACCTAACTTAGGAAAATAGGTAATTATCCCAAGTGATGGAATATTACTCTAACATCCCCCTTTATTACATTATTTGGGTAATACATACATATCCCTCTATACAACAATATTTGGGTAAAGTATATAACTGCCCCAATACAGTGAAGAAGATGTTGATCTACTGGTTCTTTTGCTCTGTCACAGTACTCTGGCTACTCCTAAGCAAAAAGTGGGTTATTCCTCTATTTGTCTTCATGCCAATGAATGTCCTTATGGTAATCACATCATCCAATTGAATTGCATGGGTAACCAGCCACTGCAATCGCTAGGTGTTAGAATATATCACTTCATACAAGGTTCATTCATTTAAAATATGAATTTGCAAAAGATAAGGTAGCTAAGGTTTCGGTCGCTGTCGAAAATGCACCCTTATAAGTTCTCCCCTTCTTGTTGCAAAACATAGTGTAATTAATTTCTAAAGGAAGTGTGACTAAGGTGTCGGTCAAAGTCAAAAATGCACCCTTATAAGCCTTCTTCCCTATTTACAAAAAATCAGTGAAGAAAAGAAATGTGTATCCCCCCTCAATTGCATAAAGTGTGCAACTCAAGAGTGTTGTGAAGGATTTACAAATATTGCCTCCTAGACAATTTTACATCACAAAAAGTTGCTCCTCTTGTTACAAGTACTTCAAACATTTAGAATTTGCTATTTATGAAGCCTAAAAGAGGTACAAGCACCCCTTATTGCAAGGTATTCAAACACAATAATTATGCTATTTATGAAGCCTAAAAAGAAGAGAGAGAGAATATGGTGCTTTTGCCCAAGGGACACATGTGTTTTCCCTCTACAATACTGTCTTTAGAAATTTTAGCACTCCTTGTGCTATCTTTGAACCAGAAACAGAATCAGAATGAGACACTTCACTAGAAAGATGGCTTCTGTGTTGTGCCTTTGCCATTGTAGTTTTGCTTGTTTTGAAACCAACACTGAATGGTGTCTTGGTTTGCATTTTTACAATCTGTGCAAAACTAGTCTTTCTAGGCAATTTGATCAAAAAAGTTCACCAATTTGTCCTTTCTTATTGCAAGTACTTCAAGCATGGTTGTTGTTATGAAGTCTAAAAGAAAAGATATATTTTGTATGATGACTTCTACTTTTCTGAATGCCTTTACAAGTTTTATCTCCCTCTTGTCAAGATTTGTGTTTGAAGGAAGAAAGGAATTATCCCCCCTTAGTGCAAAGGATTGCTACTTTCAAGGTTCCCTAATAAAACTTGTTCTTTCTTTTGATTACCCTAAAAGAGTACCAAAATATAATTCACTCAAACAAATATTTAATGGCACCTGCCTTAACTCCTTTCAAGAAGGATGAAAATTTGGAGGAAATTAAGCTAAACAAATAAGAGTGAATTAGGGGTTTTGTTGATTTAGGAGAGAATATCAAGTAATTTTGGCTTTAAATCTATGCAAATATTTACACAAATTTGTGAAATTTTGGGGTTTAGTGTGTTCTTGATTATATGACTTATAATTGCAAAAGAAATAATGCAATAATCAAACAAGAATTCCCACAAAATTCTTATCACCTAGGTGTCGGATGCTACCGAAAATGCACCTAATTTGCCAATAAAGATGTCGAGTAAAATAGAAAATGCACCTTTTAATTTTGCAACAAAATGTGTGTTTTGTGTTGTGCAAAAAATGATATTTTTATGTCTCCTACTTTGTTTTACAATTTTGCAAAAGAAGTACAATGTTATCTTCCCCCTTGAATTTTGCAAAATGAACAATTTTGAGCACTCCTTCCAAGACAAGTCGACAAACGACAAGCATTTGGAAGGCTTCTAGAACTAGTCAACAAACAACTTAGTTTTTAATGGACCCAAGGTTTCAATTTCTTCTCAATTTTTTTTGCAAAAAAGAATGTGCAATTTTATGTCTTATATTCTCCCTTGGAGAAAACAAATGCACACCTTGCATTTGAATTTGACAAAAAATTTTAGTCTCCTTGTGTTACAATTTGGAAAAAAAGAATTCAGGTTTGAACCTTTATTGTATGCTAAATTAGCAAGGTTTCAGAACAATGAAGGTTCCCTAATTTTGCAATAAAAAGGTTCTCTTCTATGTCTTATATTTCGTTTGATGAGAAAACAAAAGCACTCATTTGTTTGTTTTGCAAAAAATAGGTTTTCAATTCTCTATTTTGAATGCAAAAGTTTAATAAATCTAATCATATTTAGTTAATAATAAAATTTAATTTGGTAAAAAATCAATGTAATTTAAAAAAAAAAAATTGATTTTAAACAAAATATATTAAATTATTAAATAAAAAGATTAAAAAAATATATTAAAAATTACAAATAAAATAAAAAATATTTGAACTTTTTTTATTTTCTTTGTCCATTCCTCCACCGTGCCTTGCAAAAGGAGGGGGTTTTGGCGCCACCGGGAGTCGAACTCCTGACCTCACGACCATCAACATTTCGACTGGCACTCTTACCAGTCAGGCTATGCTACCCGACAGGAAGGTAAGGGAAGTTTATTCCCTTTCTTCCCGTGGTCTTCATGAAGCGGGAAGCAAAAAATTCCCATGGGATTAACCCCACATCGCCCGCAAAGGCGATGCTTCACGGGTTGAAAAGGGAATCCTCGCCCTTTCACTAACAATTGTCTGTGGGCAATCGGAAGTCCACCCATGGCATTTTGCTGTGCCATGTGGCACGTGGCCTGTCTACCATGCGTCACGTCATGCTCGATGGTGCGTGGCCTATCTACCATGTGTCATGTCCTTGTCTGTTCGGTCAACCTCGAGTTTCATACCTGAGGTCCAGTCAGGTCCACATGTTCTCCTTGGGTTCTATGTTCAGGGTGCAGTTAGGTCCATGTGTCTGAGGTCTGCCTTGGGTTTTGTGCCCAAGGTCTATGCCCGAGGTCACGCCTATATGCCACATCAGCAGTTTTCCTATCACCATGTCAGCTCCTTGAAAGTTGTGCAACATAGGTCAACTATCCTCCTTGAGATTTGTGTCAATTATTGGATCTAACAGAGGGCACACCTGCCCTCGCTGATCGATCCAAGTCTTCGAGGACTATGCAGGTCAGGTCCCCTGACAGGGATGTCCCCCTGTCAGTGTCGATCAGACCTGAGGGCGCACCTGCCCTCGTGTTGAGGTCCTGTCCCTGCTTGGAAGGGTGTGTTTGCCCTCCCAACTATGTGCATCCCCACCTGGGAGGGCACGTCTGCCCTCCCAGCTATGGACAGAACCCATGGGGGTTAGCATGAGCGACCGCTGATCATGGTCACCAAGATCGAAGGGTGTGCCTGCCCTCGCAGATCCTGACCGCCTATGCTGGTGATTAGCATATGGACCTACGGGCCATCGCTCGAGGTCATGCCAAAGAAAAACAATCTTTGATCATCGACAAGGGGCTCCTTGGGTTTCGTTCCTATGGGCCACCGTCTCTCAAGATCCGAGTCTAGGGGCCATCATCTCAAGATCCATGCTGGTCTTGAGGGCCAGTAGGTCCCTCGAAGATCGTGCTAGGTTGGGTGGAATGAGCGAAGCTCGTATTAGGCCACCCATATCTAATACCAATGTTAGGCAAGGTAAGTCCAAAACATTAAAATGAACATTAGCTATATTATTCAATAAGGTAGGATTTATATAGTACAAATAGTTAGGATAGATATTAATCAAATATCTTCACTAACTTCACGCTAACAAATAACGTGTTATAGGTAGCCCAAACCTAAAGCTAGCTAACAACTAACCTAATCAATTAACATAGTCAAATTGACTACAATGACTAACTAGGTAAATAGTAAAAGTAAATACTAGTGTGGTAAAAAGTAACAGACTACTTTTTACCATGCGGTAAATAAAATCTACCTAACTTAGGAAAATAGGTAATTATCCCAAGTGATGGAATATTACTCTAACAAGTCCAACCTCTTTTTATGTTAGTAAATGTTTAATAAACGTAAAAGTATAAGTCTGGTCAAGTTTTTACAATTAGTGTGTTATATTTGGTTGTCACAAATATATTAATATTATTCTATTTACATAATTATATAGATCTTAATATATTATATCCATATTATATTTTATCCTATGGAACTTATCCTATGAGTTTTATGTTAGTATTAAGGTTTAAAAAACCATCACAACAATAATGCTTGGTAGTTGATTAGCATACATGACCTTGCTTATCAAGATGAGTCAAGAGCCTTTTTACAACTGATCAAGACATAAGAGGATACTAGTTCCTATCAAAATATGCATTCCATCTCACTAGGTGCTAATGATATTGTTCTTTCTTGATGATGTCCTTACTTGACAAGTCTAATAACCATATTTTATAATGTATAGTGCTATATTTTAGGTTTCTTTGCTTGATCCTTACTGTTTTATTACCAAGATTCTTGCCTTGGACAAATTTTGCATCTGGCCCTCATTTTGGCTTATTGAGATTTATTGCTCCTATTAAAAACATCATCACTACTAAATGTTTACACCTTTAAAAGATATGCAATGTATGGCATTAAATTATAGATATAATGCCTTAAAATATGTGGACCTTTTAGACTATGCCAAATTTTTAATGCTAGGTTGATGACATTAACATTATTGTTTGTCAAGAATGCTTGTTAGGACCCCATCCTAAAATTATTTACGTAATTCTCATATAATTATGTGATGACACACTTCCAACATGGGGATCCCTTTATAATGTTAATTTGTAATACTTTGTAATGATATGTGGCAAGTAAGGAACCTAGACGACTGGATATATTTCATGTGACTACTATCAAGAATGTAGCCAATATTTGGTAGAAGATTCTAGCTTGAGTGACATTTTGCATGTAATCCAACTCTTGAGCTTTAGGTTAGGGTTGCATAAAGTGTTTCTTTAAAAGATATGGAGCCATGTACAAATTTATATTTTTGTAAATTAGTGAAACATTGAAGGATGTTTACCCCTCAAAGAGGCCTATGGTTTTTTGTTTATTGTGAGAGTGCTTAATTCTACATTTAATTTCTACATTGTGATATTTAGTTATTATATGAATCTCTTATCATTTTTAGTATTTTGTGTAAGTGAGTTTATTTTTAATAGTAGGTTTCCAATAATTGGTATAAAAGCACTTTCTAGGATCAAGTTACTCTATGACTAAGATAGTTCTTACCTATTTTTTCTAACTATTAGGTATAATTTTCCTATTTTTTTTTATTTTTTATTTATCCTTATTTAAAAAAAGTAGCAAAAAAATACAATCCTTTATTTTTTCTATAGTAGTTATGTAGGTTAGAAACCCTATGCTAGAGATTTTAAAATATCATAGACGAGCTATCATTATTAGCTAAGCTAGATAGCCCATGAAGCATCTAATGAAGTATGGTGTATCTAATACCCAAGACTTAGATAGCACCCAAATGGGGTATCGAGCCTCTTTTCATTGGGTATTTAGGGTGATCATCAAATATTACCTTTAGCTCTAGGAAGCATTTTTAGCCTTGTATCATCCATAGTATACTAGATACAACATCCAAGAAGATTACCCTCTCATACTGTCAAACATGCAGGTAGTATGCTCAAGTGTATGTGTGGAATCCTCCTTGAGTTGTGGTCTAAAATATTGGTTTAAGCACTATCATTCATCATGATGGTATAAAAAAGGGCCTATAGATATCACATACACCCCTACTTATCATACCCTAGATTTATCAAAAGTTTAACTTAAAAAAAATCCTTCCAATTATGTTGAATGTTTAACCTACAACCAAAATTTTATCCCACATAAATCGAGCATAAAAAGGATACTTCACTATCATTAAAAAGGCTTGCACAAAGGAAAGAATTGGTGAACCAAATAGTAATGATCATATATAATAATTGCTACTTATAGGGTTGTTAGTAGTGTAAGAAATCCTACAGTCACAAACTGAATTGTCAAGATTATCAGTGGTAGTAATAGTCATTTGTAATAATTAGTAATTATCGAGTTGTCAATGATAGAAACAACATAGATAGTGTCAATAATTGAATAACATGGGGAAACCTAGAGTAAAAAACTAAATAGTGTCTATGTAATAGTATAGGTGATAGTATAGTTTCTAGAGTGGTCAATAGCTAGAAATAGGCAAGGCTCATTTTGGTTGATGTAGTATCCAACTTTTGAACCCAACCTCCAAATAAAAACTAACCACACTAGTAGACTCATCAAAACAACAAATAAGAAAGTCTATGGTGTCCAAAAATCAATGTTGGGATATATATATATATATCTCATTGTAAATGCCTTTTTATGCTTATAATTTTATTATATAACATCCAAGTATATTTTTAGACTGCTTACTAAAAATAGGTTCAAAACATACCAAAATGGCTAGTGATACTCATGGATATCAAAATAAGGTAGAACAAGCTATGTCAATGGTGAAAAAATATAAACCTCCCTTGATATCCTTCTCCATGACAATAACTCCATAAGGAAAGATATTCAACACTTTAGAAGTGAATACCTTAGCTTCAAAGCCAAATTTGAAGAACACTCTATTGAGGTTGAGTCTAAACTTCAAGTTTCCTCAAAAATGTTTGATTATCTTACTAAAAAAATAGGTCTAGGAAATTGAAAGGAAAGGAATAAATCCCACCATCCTTTTTACCATGATACTCCATTTAATATACCTAAATCGGACATTCTAAAGTTCAATAGAAATGATATAGATAAGTTGTTATGTTGTGTAGATCAATTCTTCAAACTACAATATCCGTAAATATTTATTCAAAATGGCTTATTTTAGTTTTGATTTTGAAGCCTTATAGTGGTATCAGTGGTTACAATACACCATTCCTAAACCCTCTTAGGAATTTTTTGAATCTCAATTACTCACTCTATTTTGTCTTAGTGATTATGATCACTTTCACGGAGCTCTAACCAAGATAAGACAAATCTCCATAGTTTGAGACAACTAGACCAAATTTGAAAAATTGGCTAATATAACTAATGGGTTGAATGAATATTTTTTTATGAGTTGTTAAATTAGTGACTTGATGGATGATCTCTAGATCAACGTCAAGATGTTAAAACTATAAACAACGATATAAGTTATAAGCTTGGCACAATTGGCTGAATCTAACTTCTTAGCTCAAAGGAGGACATCTAATTTTCCATAAACTAAACCATCCTTTCCTCCCAAGTTCCCAAATCATAATGAAAATTAAATTGTTCTCCACAAACACTTGACTACAGAAGAAATGGATGCTCAACGTGCTCAAGATTTGTCCTATAATTATGATGAAAAATATGTTTGAGGGCATATGTGCACCCAAAAGAAGTTGTTTCTCATAGACGTTGAAGATCCAATCAAGAGTGACCAAAGTGATGATGAAATAAAATCAATAGAAGAACCACCCTAAAATGAGGAAGAAATACATGAAGAACTATAGGTAAATTTTTTATCCATGCTCTTGCTAGGATTACTAATCCAAAAATCATGAAAGTTGTGGGTTTTTCAAAACCCAATGTCTTACAATCCTTATTTATTTTGGAAGTACAAACAACTTTATTGATTCCCAAATTGTCAAGCAAGCCAATTGTTATGTACACACATGTAATTCCTTTGAGGTAATGATGATCAATGGAGGAACGTTGCCTTGCAAAGGTAAATATCATAGTGTTAATTTAAAAATAGTGGATTATGAGCTCAAAACTAATATGTTTTCTCTATAATTAGGTAGATGTGGTATTGTGTTGGGATAGCAATGGTTAGGTACATCGAAAACCATAAAATAAAATTTTACAGAGCTATAGATGTAATTTTAACAAAATGAAAGGTTTTACACTTTTCAAGGTTCATAAGTAGGACCTCCTTAGATTATTAGCTGAAACTGTATGGAAGAGTTGTAGAAAAAAACTTCTCATGGGGTCATGTTCAAATATTTGCTATCCAACAATCTACTTTAGAGGTGTACCAAATTCCCAAGGATTTACAACTTGTTCTAACAAAGCACAATGTAATATTTGTTGAACCATCAAACTTGCCACCATGTTGCTCTCATGACCATACCATTCCATTGGTACATGGTAGTGTCCTGCCTAACATTACACCGCACTAATATCCAAATGTCTATAATTCATAGATAGTGAAGTTAGTTCAAGAATTGTTAAAAACTAGAGACATTTGATGTAGTAATAATTCTTACTCTTCTCATATCTTATTGGTGCAAAAGAAAGTTGTGTCCTATATTTTAGTTCTTGTGAGCTCAATAAACTCACCATTAAGGATAAGATTCTTGTCCATGTGGTGGATGAATTACTTGATGATCTGCATGGGACTATGATTTTAAGCAATTAAAAAAAAAAAAATCAAAACATTGAAAAAACATATATATGTGTCCACGCAATTTACAAAAAAATTGAAACAATTAAAAGATATTCTTATAAATCATATAACGCTAAATTATTACGAATCCAATCTTAACATCATAATAATAATTTCAGAAAACCTTAGTTAATAATAATTTCTGAAAACCATATTGTGATGGATAATCAACGTTTTTTGTCTTTGCCTGAATAGATTGTTTGCACAAAAGTCATCACCAGGAGAACTGTTGCGACAAAAAGAGAGACAATATGCCAGGGCTTTGAGAATCCTTCTTTCCTGAACTCGCTGATCAATACGCGTAGTTGGCTGTTGTAATGTTTTCTGACATCTTCTCTCACCATTTTCAGGGTTTTATGGAAGTTATATGATCCGGAAGTAATTCCCCTGGAGAGATCTTTGAGCTTGGATGCTATTTGCTGATCGCTCCCGTTGAAGCTGTTGATTACTTTTTCTTTGTTAAGGAGAGCAACATCGTCACTCAATTCTATCAAGTCATCTATCAAACCCATATAACAAGAAATTATTGCGGGCTCCCGATATGATTTGCAGCTCTCGAACTCTTCAAACACCATCAGATTGCGCAACAGTGTTTCCGCATTATCTGAGACCCAGATCTAAGGGAGGAAAAGAATACTCGACCCAAACCTTCTCTTTTCAAAGTGGATCCACTTTCCTTTGGCAGATGGTTTAAATTGGATTCCAGCTTCTCGTAACAATTTAGCTGGATGCGTACGCTGATCTTCATCTATTGGTCCAGTACACGAAGAAAATGGCATCCTTAAAGAACCAGACAAGCTATTCCAACGTCGGCTTTGAGGGAAACTTAATACTTTCACAGCAAGTGACAACATAGGAAACTTCATCCAACGTTGGCATCTGAGCAGACTGTTGATATTGGATATGGCAGTAGAGACAACAGGTTCAATGTCGATACAAGGAGACTCTATTAGGAAAGTGTTGATCACCCTTCTAAGCAGATCCAAGAGATGAAATGCAGCTCCAATATGTACTTCTACTTCCGATTTCACAGAGTACAATGGGAAAGGCTCGATTTGGAAGGGATGTTGCCAGAAAAGAATTCTAGCCAACTCAGATGCTGCTATTTCACGGTTTTTAAATTCCAACTCCAGGATGCTTTCCAAAATAAATAAAGGAAACTGGTTTTCTAATTTAAAAATGACTTTCATGATCTCCTGAGATTTGGGGTCCTGATGATTTCCGAAAACGAGGCTGAAAGGCATATCATCGTTTTGACTTGGACAACTCCTCAAGAACTCCAAAATGAAACATGCGTCCATGGTGAACATCCAGGCAAGAGTCTCTGGACTGAAGTCAATTGCTTTGTCTTCGTAATAATCTCTGATTTGTCCCTCTAATCCTTGAACCACCTCCACTAAGTCATTGACGCTCATGGCGTCGAACCTTGTCAAGGTCCTTGATACGGCTTCCAACTTATGGTCATCCATTGCCAAGAGATTTTCGAGGTTGCTGCGATGATAGGGTCCAAAGGACACAATCTCTGGATCATAAGCTTGGGGTTTTGCTGACTTGATCACCTTAGGCACCCTATAAATGCACACATCATGAGATGCGCGCCGATCTTTATAACTCTGAGAGTGGTATCTGTGCTGGACTTGAATAAGCCATGATTCGGCTGCCACAGTTTTGCCGTTAGCTTCAATACTCCCATCTAAATCTTGGTTTATGTCAGCTTGTGTCTCTTTGCCATCGTCGATCTCAGGTGTAGTTTCGAATCCCATGATACTCTTCGAACGTCCCTGTCTATAAATAAAATGGTAGACAAAAACAGGTTGTTAATGTAATAGAATATTTTAATGTTTATTTTTGTGAATAATTTTAAAAAAGAATAAATATAAAAATTTAAATAAAATAAAAATTAATTTAAAAAAGATCTAAGGTGTAGACCAATTGATTCATCGAAACCCCATAAGGGAGTGGAAGTGCAAGGATCAAATCTCGGGCCTCATCGGACTGAACTCTTGTCCCTTTCCTTGTGCTTTCAGCGGCGTAAAAGGTTTAAAATGATTGTGGCATGGTGTTTATAGGGGCGGTGTAAAAGGTTTAAAATGATTGTGGCATGGTGTTTATAGGGGCGGATTGTGCGAAGATCTATATGGCGGCACGCAAAATACTGTGGTGGACTTAAAAACTGACAACCTGTCCGGATTCATAGCGGGCTACGATTCCACCATGTAAATACAAAAAACAAAACAAATATGAGCCGTTTACCATTAACAATTTTTTAAGTGTTATAAATATGTTGGGCTTCTATCAATTAGACCATCCCTGTTTAGTATATCTAAACTTCATTTAGCATGTATTCTTAATCAATGTAACTACCTCATGCAATGAGTGTAAGGGGACATTATGTATATTAAATATATTTTGTGTAAATAGTTTGTATATATCATAATAAATACAAGAGACATAAGTTAGAGGTGTTATTGCTCCCACTTCATAGTGTAGAATTGATAATGTTTATTATTGAGCATTCTGCCATATTATTAGAGGGTTCATATTTTTGGATATGGTATTAGAGATTTAGTATGCAATATGAAAGAGAGTGATAATTAGAAAAATATCATGTTAATGGTTGTATGTTTTGGATCGTTTATCAAGTTTGAAAGAAGTGTGAAATATGTGTTTGTATTTTTCAAATATAGGTAACAAAAAATAAAATCTAATTTTATGTTTATAATTTTTATTATTATTTTTTTGATATTATTGCATTTTAAATCATAGAGTTCATTATGGTTTTTAATATATATGATATTTATGGTCTCAAATTTGTTGTTATTGTACAAATGTGAACATTGGTTTGAGTTGTAAAGATAAAAGGTTAAAATCATTGTAAATTTTATTTATTAAAGATATTAGTGCTTTTAAAAAGTACTATATTTGTTAAACTTTCATTACAAACTATAAAGTGAATTAATATCCATCATCATATGATAATATATACAACCAACAATAACTTTTGTCTTGTTCACCATCAATATATTTTTGTAGATATAATTTATAAAGATGAACTTTGAAATTATTTAGTTCTAGTATTTTTTGAATTTGTAAAAGAAATAAACTTTTATATCAAGATATTCATTCCTTGAACTTTTAGGCACAAAAAATATTGGTTTATTAAAATCAAATTTTGACTAGAAAATTTATGCTTATAAGGGTTAAAATTTTTGAAAATAAAATTCTTCACATTCATAGTAATGAGAGAGTAATATGGCTACCTAAACATGGTCATCTTGGTTATCCCCATAAGCTACTTATATTTAACAAATAAAGGGCAAAATTTACAATGTAAGTCAACATAAATATCCATAAACCTACATCAAACATAAAAATAAATGAACCTCCCTAAAAATTCTTAGTTTTACTTTTAACATAGCATGGTTCCATTCATATTGTGGATACCTCATTTAAAATGTTTATTGTATTTTTAGAGATCTAAAAATAATATTAGTATGGATGCTAAAATTATCTCTTTAAACATGATGTAAATTCTTTCATAAAATTCATTATGTTTGGCTCTAATTTCAAAAATACATTTCTATAATATATGAATTCCTTCTTCTAATTTATGTATCCTACATACAACATAAAGGAATTGTTTGTTCACCCTTTATCAATGCCCTACCTCCTTATAACCAACAAGAATCTTCAAATTACTCATATGTATGGATCTCGAGGAATTATAAAACTAATCCATTAATACAATGCTCTTTTGTTGGCATCCACCAAATATATTGACTTTTTTTCTGAATTAATGATGTAATATATATTTTTTAGCTTTGTATAATTGTATCACCCTTAATTATGTGTAGGCTACTTTTCAAAAATGAATCATAAGAATACTTCATGTTAAAGATACAATTACATCTTCCAATTTAAAATTTGTTTTACGAAAATATGGATTGCTACTGCTAGTGATCTTCAACTACTAATTATTGGATTATATTTATCCCATCTCATTCATCATCATAGATGGTAAAATACAATCAATATATATTGTAGCGACCTCCTTCATATCTATGTTCCTATGTCCCTATCATTATTTATTGGGAATGGAAATTAATTGATCAAGACTACTACAATTCAACATCCTCCTATATTATTATCAATGTATAAAGAAAAAACTAAATAGGCTTTTTCTAAGAATGAATTGTATTGATATCAATCAACTCCTCAATCATTAAAATCTACACTTGTATGTTATACTATTAGAAGGGGAATAAAAAATAAATTCATATTATAAATATAACAATGTTATAACTAAGAAAATAATATTAGATCAATAAATTAAATTCGTTACCCTTAAAGAAGAAGAAAATATTAAATCTTGTCAAGAGATATATGCATAATAGATAGGTTATTATAATACCCCCACATAGTCTTTATGTAATATAAGTGGGACACATTTCAATCCCATATAATTAATTGAAAATAATGCTTCTTACTAAAATAAAAATTCCAAGAGTATAAGTCCCCTTGGCACTCTACAATCACCCTCATGATCTTGGGTACCATTTGCATGCATAATGTCACAAAAACATATCACTGTCATCTTGCATGAGTTCTTTGTATAAATACTCTATGTTATAGGAGATATAAAGATCAAAAGTTGATGGAGGATGGGGCCTCAAGAATATACATAATTTTTGAAAAGCTTCAATAGTAAAAAATTTATGGAGATTGATAACTGAAAAAGGATAATGGTGGGAAGTAATTCAAGAGAAATATTTAGGCACCTTATATTGTGTAGATTGTATTAGACTACAAAATAAATCAAGTTTAAAAGCCATAATTATTTAGAAAGCACTAGTGTGAGCTTTTCCATTAGTTGGAATTTTTTTGACTTGACAAATATGAAATGGAAGAGAAGTAAGGATAGGTAGATATCCTTGGCTAGGAAGCAAAGGAGACTATCAACTTTCATAAAAAATAATAGATCATCTCTATAGAAAATAAAATATGCCATTGTTGTATGTAGTATCAAGAGAGAGTACTAATTTATAGAAACAATGATGGGTCAGAGGAGAAGAACTAACAATGGGAGGAAATTATACACTTAATTGGCATGATCACACAAAGGAATTGGAAAGAGATAATTTAAAATTAATAAGAAAAGTGATATTATAATAAGGTCCAAGAATCTAGCAAGTGGGTAGTACATAGTTAGAGAATGGTAAAGGAAATGTTTGGTTGTAATAATGAGAATTTTTTTTGGTGATGGATTTGAAAATAGAAGGTAAAATCTCCCATAAAGACTAGAATCTTTACCTAGTTAGCTCTAGCAAAGAAAACACTAACATAGGATGTTCTTCAAAGGAGATCTTAGCAAGGACTAAGTTAATGCATCATGTGCAAAAAATAAGAAGAAATAATGGATCATATTTTGGTTCTTTTACCTTCCACAAGAGTAGTGTGGAATTCAATTCTACCTTTGAGTCAAGGGAAAGGACAATAATCTACTAGAAATATTTTAGATAACATGGAATAGTGGTTCAAGAAAATATAGTTAAAGAAGTATAGACGTGTTTCTTTTATAGTGATATGGAGCTTATAGCTAGATAAAAATTTGAGGTTGTTTGAAAGTAAGGAAATTATAGTAATTTAGGTCCAAATGTATATTAATTCCAATTTTGAAAGTCTAAAAGTCTCACCAAAAAATAACTGAATAGACATATAGGAACACTAATAGTAGATCCCATAAAATTATGTGTTTTCTTTGATGGAGCTTACTAGGGTAATCTAGGTATGTGTGGGGCATGAGGAGTACTTTACTTAAATAAAAATTATAAAATCACTTTCTATAATGGTTTGGGAGAAGGAACAAATAATATGGTAGAATTGAAAGTAGTGATATTTTTGATGAGAATATAAATGAAACAAAAATTAACAACTTTATAGAATTATGTAGATTCGAAATTAGTGATAAATTAGGTTTTAGATCTTGTTGAGAGGAAAAACTTGCTTTTCAATCCTTTCTACTAGCAAGTGAAGTCATTAGAATATTTTATAACAAAAATTTCATACAAGTACATCTATAGAAAACTAAAAGTAGAAGCAGATGGTATTTCAAAAGATGATTTAAATATTTCAACAAAATATTGATAGAAAAAATAAGTGGTTAGAGAAATTTGGATCTCCTCACAATCTTCTCTTACTAAGGATCATATCAAAGATATATTAATAGAAAAATGGGGTGTTGAAAGGAACCCTTATCTTTATTTTATAGAAAGAAAGACTTTAAATAACATTTTTATTAAGAATTGAAACTTGAGTCATATTTTTGTGCTCAAGTAAGAGTCATTTGAGAATAGTCATTGATGAGAAAGTTATTTGTATCTTTCCACCTATTAGTCCTATAATTAGGATTCTATTTCTAGATAATAAGATGATTGTAAAACATTACACTAGGGAGGTCAATATTACACTTAGTTTAGTTTAGACTAACTCCTAGATAGGTTGTAACTAAAATTATTGAGGGTACCACATATCCACACCATTGTACTTTTTACAATCTTAGATATAAAAATTATAGATTTTATTTTAAGAAAAAAATTAAATATCAAAAGTAATACAAGATAAAACTTGGGCCTAGATATATGAATTTTTATTACATATCTTAAAGGTTACCTTAATATATAAGTTGATTCCCCTTAAGTTATAATTCAAAATATAATTTTTAGTAAGGAATATATATTGATTTTTTTATACTTGGCATAGGAAGATGATTGGCATAACATGGGGTACTTATATTAACTAATATCTTTCACATAGACCTGATTGGTATTGTAATTATTGCTTTATGGTTAACCATATAATATATAATAATGACTTTCAACTTACATCAAATATTAAAACTTAAAATCCATAGAATAAACTATACCATCATTTAAACCACTATAGATGTTGTTGCCTCCAATATGAAGGAAAATTTAATAATGTACTAGATACTACTACCATAATGATTCTTGGAGTTAATTGATCATCCTATTCAGCTAATCGAAATGCTCAAATGACAAGATCCACATCTTTAGTTTGTTATTTATATTGCTTTCTCAATATTTTATGGCTTGATTATTCCTAGTGTTGCATTCTCTCATGTTGGCTATATTTAGCTTAGTTTTATGAGTTTCATAGTGTCTAGTTAGGTATCCTATGTAATTGTTAAACATTCCTTTGGCTTGTTGTATCCATAGTATAATTGTGTTAGGATTGCCTACATTGATTCTTATTTTTCCTATACAATATATTATAAGTTTTGTGTTAAACTTTTATTTACACATAGGATGACAAGTACTCTAGTCACATTTTATTTTATTTTTTATGAATGAAGATTGTTTTTTATCTTTATAAAAAAAAATTATTAATAACTTAATTATCAAATAAAATATTTATATAACAAAAATTAATTTTTTTATTAAATTAAAAAAAAAAAAATCTAAAGCTCAAAATTGTACAAATCACTATTTCATAAATAAAACAAAAAATTATACATACAATTAGTAACTTACTCCATAAATAAAAATATATGCACAAAAATATATGCCTGCTCATCCATTGCCTCGAAGGTGTTGTCTTTAGTTCTCCCCTTAATCCTAATCCCATCTCGAGTCCACCTAAGGTCACCCCTTCCCAATTGAATCCCCAGTCCTCCAAAGCCCCAAAACTATCAGCCAAAAAATAGAATATTGTTGAGACTGTGGCCATGTTGAAGAAAAGGGCTAGAGATGCCACCCCTAATAGTGACAATGATTTTGACTCACAATAGGATATTGAACCTGAGAAAAAGCCTGTCTGTGCTTCTGTGAGGCTGAATAACAAGGCTAAACAACAAGAGTCACTTGTCATTGACTCTGAAGAAGACACCAAGGATGACCCTAAAAGGAAGACGTAGGCACATATTATTGAGTCAATCTCAAATAACATTAATATGCTTGCTGATATTTGTAATTCTTTTAGCCTTTACTTTTTGAGGAAATTTTTCACTCAAGATATTGTTAAAAATCCTGATGTTAATCCTAATATCAAGCATACTATGGCAGAGGAGGCTGGTGTAAACTTAGCTACAAGAGACCAACAAAATGGACTCCAATCACATAACACAGATGCAATATAATGGAAGAATCATGCAAATCAATATTATTCTCATTCATGAATTCACACACATTTTCCAAAAGAATACAATTCGTCTTATAGCAACCATAAACCAAAGAAACCCTAATTTTCTTTTCTTTTTTCTAAAAACTACTAAAAATAGAAATCATTCGGATTGCACCAAAATTCGATGCACACATCCCTCTTACAATAATGAACCTTACTTTAAAATATCAGGTCTCAACTTAATGTATAACAAAATATAATAAAATTCTAACATTCAAAAAAACCCAAAAAACTCGAGAACATAAATCAAAAGATAATTTTGGGACACTAGATGGAGGAGTTAGGTCCCGAAAGAATGATTTTTGTAATCAAGTGTTGGGTCCCTTTCAAAACACCTCCTTAATATATATCTCATATATTTAACTGACCAAAAATAAAATATCATTCTATGGTACACGGGACGTGGAAAGTTGTTCTATGGAGTAGTGATATGCTAAGATCATGTCTCAAGAATGCTTGCATCACGTCAATAACATTTTAAGCAAGGTCACATAAATTCAATGTAGAAAGTCCACTCCACAAAAAGTGAAATTATCACTTAAGATCAACAGGGAAATGGTTGGTAAGCGTAAACTCAACCCTATGTTCCATGATTACATATACCATATAAATATTTAAATAAATTTTTAAAAAGCCATAAAATTTCCAAGTTAAAATGTGAAAGCACGAGGATACGAAAGCAAAAAGGAAAGCAAAGATGCGATGCAAACCGAACTAAACTCGACGCAAAATCCTAGGAATTGAAAGTGCTTGAAAAGGGGGAAAGCATGAACGAATCAAAAACTTAAACTCAAGCCAATAAAGAAGACAGCCCTTTTTATTGATATGTTTCAGAACTCGGTTACAATTCGCCTCCTCCCTTTTCAGGGGCTAGGAGCGTTTAAGTATGCGTTCTTGTTACATCCATGGATGCCCTTCCTTCTTCCGCGTGCCCACATGTAAAATGGGTGGACCAAACGTCGCCGCCGCTTGCGTTGACGAGTCTTGACTCCTTGCTGCTCCTCCGACGTCTAGACCCTACGTTCAAAGGAACAAGAAACGGTCAGTAGCACCTACGGATAAAACAAAGCATGCAATCCCCAAGCCTACGATAAGTGAATGAGAAAAATGAATTAAACTATGACTAAAATGAATCCAAATGCTCTAAAAATTTGACAGGGGCATCAGGACATCACCAGGAGGGCACTGCAAAAAGAACAATCAGGAAATTCCTCGCCGATTTGAATTCGCTCCGGGGAGGGACGAATTTACCTGCAACAAAATGCCGAAAAGGTACTGTCCCAAATGTCCTACCTAGGAAGCTCCAAAAGACCTACAAACTTGGGGTTAGCTAATTGGGGGTATTTTGGGAAGACCCATATGGTCATATTTTCCCAATTTGGCCTCCGTCAATGGGAATTTGATGATGCTACCTGCAGGTTAGTAAAAGCGAACGAAGATAGAAACATGATCAAAATTGTTCAAAACGAGACGAAATTTAAATGACAACCTATCTAAGCATCATAGAATTGAATGCAAA
The DNA here is from genome assembly GCA_028583015.1 of Wollemia nobilis. NCBI lineage: Eukaryota > Viridiplantae > Streptophyta > Pinopsida > Araucariales > Araucariaceae > Wollemia > Wollemia nobilis. The sequence goes on from JAQPPZ010015929.1 coordinate 5,687,654, forward strand.
AATGGAAGAAAGAAATTCTGCCACAGATTTCCCATCGCTCCGAAGAGGGGCGATTAGGACTGTAGCAGTGTGGGAGGGGGCGCCCATGGGGCAGGCCGCCCGTCGTTTGAGGCCTGATTTCGGCACCAATCCACTTGGGATGGGTCCAAAACCTCTTGTGGGGTATTGTCGGAAAATTGGGTGGGATATTGTGGCCAAATGTTGGGTTTTGGGCTCAATATTCATCCTTCCAATAGTCACCCAATGACCTCCTCTCTAAAAGAGATCAAGGATGTGAAAGGCACAAATCAACTAGGGGCGTATGGGGAAGTAAAATGGCAGCACTTCGTTGCTCAAAAATGCTCCTTCTCTCCTTTTTTTGGGGTGAGGAAACTCACCAATTTATAGACCTGGAGGTCTCTTGAATTGGGCATGCAGAGGCGCCACTTGGCAATCATGCCTTCCCAGGAGGAAGGAGATTCCTCCCTGAATAGGGACTTCATGACTGCCCTTGTAATAGCCTCTAACGCTCAAAAATGCTCACCCACACTCCCATGCAATGAAGGAAGCATTAAGTGGCGGATCTGAGCTGCCATTTGTCAAGATTTGAATTTTTTCTCGTCAAACCTGCAATTCACCCCACCCTGGAGCGAATTATGAATTCGTCCCTGGGTGGAGCGAATCCCAGTTTGAATTCGTCCCTGGGTGGAACGGATATTGAGCAAAGTGCCTGAAGGTGCCAAAATGATTTCTGACCTTCCAAAACTACTGTGAGAGTGGTTAGGACCACTGTTTGACCTCTGGGGGCTGCCCTTGGGGCTGTGTGTGTCAATGCGATCAGTGTTTGCAGTCACATAATCGGATTGGTGTTGTTTTGGTGTCTACAGATGCCCCTTTTTGGGATGCGTTGTGCAAGGCACAGCGTCGAGCAAAAATAGATAACCAAAGCACTAATGATTAGGGTTTCTTAGTAACCTAACCAAATTTTGATGCCCCAAGTATGAAAAGGGCATGCATTCTTGAATCCTTGCTTCTGACGAGCGAAGGAACTCAATTCAAGTGTTAACCTTTTTCGGTGAGGTGTTACTTGAGCTTGGACATTGATCAGTCATGAATAGGCAAAGGGCGCAACCTTTTGTCTATGGGAACCTTGAGTTCATGATTCATGAATGCCAAGTGATTGATCAACTTGTGATTATTGCTTGTTTACTGCCCCAAGCAGGAGCGTGATTGTCTTTGCCAATGATTCTTTGAATGCATGTTGTTTCCATGATTGGGTGTGTATTTGTTGATTGGTGACTAAGTGTGACTACCCCCTCAAGCGACGAATCGATGAGGGAATGACCAACATGAGAAAAGCGACGAGTCGCTTGACCCAAGATGACTTGTGTAAGGGTGCCTTCAGATGTTTTAGCGTTAAATGTGTGTGCAGTTTTTCGACATTTAGACCTATTTTTGGTGGGTGTTAACCCTTTTGGTGACGCTTTTTGGAGCTGAAATTGTCAAAAATCCGTCTTCCCGTGGAGCGGTCCGGCCATGGTGGCCTTCTTAGGGAGTAGGATGGTGACAATTTGTAACCCCAATATCTATTTTGGATGCCAAGAATGTCAGGCATGAAGGCGCCTTCGTTCGGCAACTCTATTGCTATTTTTGGTTGGGTTTTGACCCTTTTGGTGATGTCGTTTGGGGATGAAATTCTCGAAGATCCGTCTTCCCGTGGAGTGGTCCAGCTATGGTAGCCTTCTTAGGGAGTAGGATAGTGAGGATTTGTGACCCTGACATCTATTTTGCATGCCTAGAATGTCAAGTGCAAAAGCACTCTCATTGGACAGTTTTATTGTTGTTTTTGGTGTATTTTTGTGCATTTTTGTTGTTTTTGAAATGTTTGCTCTGTATTCATCCCTGGGTGGGATGAATTCTTATTGAGCATTCATTCTAGGGTGGGATGAGTGCTAACCAGAGTGCTCATCCCATGGAGGAATGATTACAGGCTCAAAAAGCCTATTTAAAGGCCAAAACTAGGTTTTGGGCTCATTTGCACTTGTTTTTTCTTGGCGATTTGGAGCTCTGAGGAGGAGGAGGTCAATTCTGTGAAGCGAAGCGCTGCCAAATTTTCCTGCCACCATGAGTGCATGAACCGGATCGAGCGGCGGAGCCGAAGCGAGACCAGTAAGTGAACTCCCTCTTTATTAGTTTCTTGTATTACAGTTTTAAAACCGCAAGTTATTTTTCGCTTCTTTTTTGTATTTTGTTTTTCAAATGTAAAAATGAAAAAACCTTAGTGAAATGAATGTGTTTATTTGTTTTGGTATGGCTTCATTAAAACGTAGGTTGAAATCCTAGTGGAAACCATGTTTGTTTGTGTTCATTTTTTTTTTGTAAACTAACAGAAACCCTAGGCTAACAAAAATCGAAACTTAGCTGAAAAACGTGGGCTAACTCTAGTTAAACAAAGATCAAAACTGAGTTTAAAAACTTATGGTAAAATTGAGCTTAAAAACTTAGTGTTAAACGTAGTTTTGTGGTAAAAACTTCGCTCAACCTTAGTCATTTTTGTTGTTCGTGTTTGATTTATCAATGTAAAGTTAAAAACCCTAGATTGACAAACTAAGTTTGTAAGTTTTTTATTTTTTTGTTTTAATTTATCAATTTGAGAGTATAAAACCCTAGGTTGACAAATTAATTTTGTAATTTTTGAATTTTTTTGTTTTAATTTATCAATTTGAGAGTATAAAACCCTAGGTTGACAAATTAATTTTGTTTTTCTTTTATACTATTTGTAGCTGTACACTTTTTTTTTCATGATTTTAATGTGTTTATTTTGTTTTCTTTTGCAGGTTGTGAAGAGCCGGTATCATGTGCCTACTGTTTTCTCTGAAGCACGGGAGGCGCTAGCTGTGGCTGACTGGGAGTGGCTTGACGCCCTTGGGCTCAAGCAGGTGACTCAGCTGGAGCCAGTGATTGGGGATCGGGCCTACCTGATGGCCCTGATCAACTTGTGGGATCCCTAGACTAATACTTTCCATCTCCCAATAGGGGAGATGATAGTCACTTTGGAGGATGTCTATCGGATTCTTTGGATTCCAATAGACGGACTACCGATCAAGACGACATCACGGGATCAACGGATAGTAGTGCTGACACGCTGCTTCGGGCATGGGGAGGAGTTGGGGGTGGATGGTCCAATGGAGAGGGCAGAGGTTGACTACCAGATTGGCAAGATTCTAGTTCGATGGTGGCTAGAGAAGGGGGTGTTGGGAGTGAGGCACGTAGTACTCATGGGCCTCATTTCCAACATGCTGCTACCTGACTCGTCAGGTGCGAGGTTCCCGTGGAACCTGTTGGATGTGGTCTATCAACTGGTGGAGTGTTCGATGCATGAGCCCTTGATCATGAGATGGGGACAGACACTATTGGTGCAGCTCTATGGTGAGCTATACAAGGTCCACTACCAGAGGTAAAAGGGGATCAGCTATAGCTATCTATTGTAGAGTTGGGCTTGGCAGCACATAGCGGTGGAGAGACCAGTGGGGTTACCATGGATGACGCGGGTGGAGATGGTGGATAAGGATATAGGTTACATGGCTCTATGGCGGTGGTCTGAGGAGCAAGGACAGAGTCGATGGTGGGCAGGTGTCGTAGGGCACTATGTCGATGCCTTCGCTCGGCTTGCTCTAGGGGAGGTGTTTTGGTGCCCCTATCGGGGGTAGGAGCTCTTCCCATACAACCGGGTGACACGATAGTTTGGGGTGCACAAGGGTTTCCTGGTGAGCCCGTGGTCTATCGACTCTAGGGGGACGAGAGGACTCTAGACCGGCTAGTCATCGCACCATTGGGCGAGGATTCAGATGCGATGATTGACGTCCTAGACATGGATGACGTTGGGACTACCGTAGAGTATGATCAATGGTGGATACTACGGTGATGGCGGGGAGAGGGGCCACTAGGAGTGCAGGAGGGAGGTCGAAGGGGGAGGGTGTCGAGGCACCAGGAGATGATTGGGGAGCTCCACTAGAGGATGCGAACATGGTGGAGGTAGATGATGTGGGTGTGGATTATGGTGTTCCAGATCATCCAGAGATGCAGGACGCCCCAGAGCAGTGGGAGCGAGTAGGTTGCAGTCTTGGATTCACCTATGCACCAGGTAGTGGCAGAGGACATGGAGGCAAGGGTGCGCACTGAGAATGCATGATTGGTGGGGCTGCTATGGAGGCGAGATGAGGAGCTGGGGGAGGCTCTACAAGAGAGATATCTCTTGCAGGCTCAGCTAGTAGAGCGGGAGAATGCATGGGCTATGCACCACCGGTAGGAGGGGGATACCGATGCTGCATGGGAGAGGGATCTCCTACGGACGTAGTTGGCGCAACGCGATGATGTAGTAGTGATGTACCGTCGGTGGGAGGCGAAGTGGTGTCGACACCGGATGGATTTAGAGGGAGAGATCATCCGCCTCGAGGGGTGGGTACCTGAGCCCTCTAGAGGTGGCTCTTTGCACTGGACGAGGGGCAGTGATACTGAGCAGTCAACATCATCTCATCGTAGGTGATTGGATGAGGGAGGGGGAGTAGGCATGATGCGGGGGCTAGCAGCAACCGCCCTGAGGGGTCCCATAGGACCCACACCATGGGGGGTAGTTCCCGTCGCACCGATCCTGCATGATCATGGTGGCCGACGCCTTAGGCTTTGGGGATTTTTGATCTTTTGGATTTTGTTGCGGGGTCACAGGACCGGTTCATTGTAGCCTACGGGCATTTTTGATGATATATACAGATGACTTTATTTTATTTATGCGCATGTCATGATTGGATGTTATGCATGATGATTGATGAATATGGATGTATGCATGTTAAGTTATATTGATGGATGCATATGTTTTGATGAAATGCAAATGTTTTTAATTTATATGATATGCAAATGGAATGGATGAATTGAATTTGTGATTTTTGGCGGTCGCACCATAGACTGTTTAGAACTTTATGGCTTTTTGTCCTAGGCGATTGCTGTGGTAAATGACTTTTTCATGTATACGGCTATTTTTTTTTTTGTATTTTTTGATGGCAAGGATGAAAGATATTAGTTGGTTTAAAATGTATTTTAAGGTTTTTTGAGACTCGGATGTTTTAACTATCTAGCCATGACTGTACTTTCATCTTACGAGACTTTTTAACAAGGTATGAATCGGACTTGTTTTTGACCAAGTTATTTCACATCCCTGTGTGTGCAATTGAGTTCATTTATGTGGTGTTTGTCAGGATACCGCCAGTGCCAGATAGGCTGTCAACCAAACCTGTACTGAGGATCACCTGATTAGCTCCACTAACTCCTTTGTTGTATTTAGTCGGATTAATCTGCGGTGCTGTCGTAGGAGACCATAAGCTAGCTCATCCACATGCAAACATTGATCTGCACACAAGTTACTGTGACAGATATATCATCATGCGGGAGGTTTACCACCAGTGACTGATAGGCTATCCACCAAACCAGTATTGAGGTTTGCCTCATGACCTATCGGAATGCTGAGAGTTCCAGGGATTCAAGTTCGACTCCCTTCTTTTCTTCAATTGTATTGGGATACTTGCTCTTTTATAGTGATAAAAATCACTGTTTATTTTTGTTTTTCTTTTGAGCAAGGGATTTGAATATGGAGTGATGAGAATCACTATTTTATGTGCTTTTCTTGATGTATGCACTGTGGTTGTGATGTCAAAAATTTTGGAGTTTTGACTTTTGCAAATTTGTGATGTTTTGCAACTTTTTTTTTTGTTTTGAGAACTTGGGATCCTTGGGGAATTGGGTAGGGAAGATGCTTGTCCTTTTGCCAACTCTCAGCATTCTTGGGGCCATTCGCACAGGGGGATGAGCAAGATAACCATTTCGCTTATGGTGATCTGGATTGCTTTGCAGGTTTCATCTTTCATTCACACAACTTGGGAATTTTTATGTGTTTTAATTTGTGTTGGGATGCTACGTAACAAGGTGTGATCCAAGTAGAACTCTACCTTTGTAAAATCTGTCTGACTTGGTACAGTACGTGGCTAGAAAGCTAATGACGACTGAAAGACGAAAACTCTTGATACATTAGAAGACCACTGACTACGGTATGGTAAAAAGAAGTGAATGGCATTTATTTTTGATGGACTATTTACAAAATTGGAGGAATGTGGAACAAGATGGATTGGCGGAGTAATTACAGTCTATGGTGCCTTTGACCTGTATGACCACAAATATGCAATGTATGGATGTGATGCTTAATGCAGCTATATATATATTTTTGTGTTTTTGATGGAATGATTTTTGTGAGTATGAAGATGAGATGCAAAAAGAGCTCTTTATTGTTGTGATGACGGTGAGTATGCATGGAAATGAGATGCAAATTTTTGTTATTTTTGATGATTTTATTGTTTTTGAATTTTCTTATTTTTGACCAAGCGATTGTGGGAATCCTTGGAGCTTTTTGGTTTGACCAAAGGGGTAATGGGCCCTTTGGGAGCTTTGGGTTGACAAAGCGATTTTATAGAATCCTTGGAGCTTTTATATTGACCAAGCGATTATGGGAATCCTTGGAGCATTTTGGGATTGACCAAGCGATTATGGGAATCCTTGGAGCATTTTGGGATTGACCAAGCGATTATGGGAATCCTTGGAGCATTTTGGGCTATGGCTCTTCTAAACATGGAATGGCCACAAATGACTGATGTTCAAGGGTTCTAGTTCCTTGATTCCATCAAGAGAGGCTAGCCGGTATGTTCCAGGTCCTATTTTGCTATCAATTACATAGGGACCTAACCAGTTTGCCGTGAACTTGTCCCTTAGATGGGATGACAAACTAGAGTTCTGTTGGTTCTCTTTCAAGACCAAGTCACCAACCTGAAAGTCCCTCAGATGAACTTTCATGTTGTATGCTTTCTTAAGTCGCTCTTGATAGATACGTAAATGCTCGAGAGCATTAATGCATCATTCATCAAGCAACGTAAGCTAGTCTAACCGGGCCTATCGTGTAGTGTCATCATCGATGAACTCTTGCATTGATATGCGTAGGGAAGGAATTTCCAACTCGAGAGGCATGACAGCCTCAGAGCCATACACGAGCGAAAATGGAGTTGCCCCAATGGGCATCCGAATGCTGGTGCGATAAGCCCATAGGGCAAGTGGGATCTGGATGTGCCAATCCTTATGACTATCTACGACTATATTTTTGAGGATGGCAACTAGCATTTTGTTTGACGCCTCTGCTTGCCCATTTGCCTGCAGATAATAGGGTGTCAAAAAACTATGCTGAATTTTGTACTTTGTGGTCAAAGCACGCACGTCTTTGTTCTTGAATGACGTCCCATTATCCAAAATTATCTTGGATGGAATACCAAAATGACATATGATGTTGTGCAAAATGAACTCCACAATGCGGGGTCCTATCGTAGAGGTAAGCGGAACCGCTTCCACCCACTTGGTGAAATACTCTATGGCCGTTATGATAAACGTGTGATGACCTGACGACGTAGGGGAGATCTTACCGATTAGATCGAGGCCCCACTATGAAAATGGCCAAGCCGATTGGATCGGCTGCAAGGCCTAGGAAGGTACGTGTGTCAAATTAGCATGGTGTTGACATTTCATGCACTTCCTTACATATGCGCAACAATCTCGCTCTAAATATGGCCAATAATAGCCCATGCGAAGAATGCGCTTTGCGATGGCCATACCACTGAAGTGGCCACCGCACGTACCATCGTGCGCTTGGGCGATTGCCCAAGTGGACTCCTACTGGTCCAAGCAACGAAGGAGGATTCCTTCGTAGCTACGACGGTACAAAATGTCTCCTAACAAGACATACTTTGCCACTTTTTGCTTGAATGCTCATTTCATGGCATGCGTCAATCCAAGCGGGAGATTACCTAACTTGAGGTAGTCCCTTATGGGTGAATACCAATCCTACTGATCAGAAGCCTCGACGGTATGAACAACCAATCCCTCTTGAAGTTCATCCCTAGCAAAAGCTGAACGGGAAAGAACTTGCAAGAATAGCGTTGTGTTGCTATTAAGGGGAGTAGGGGAGAACAAGGACCCCCAGTTGGCATGGTTCAGACAATCATGGATTCGAGAGAACTTATCTAGGGATGGTTCAATCTGGATCAAGTGGATTCCTGGCGTCAAGTCAGGGCTTGCACGCTCCATCATGGATTGCGATAGCATTTTGACTTGAATGGTTGTCATATCACCAGAAATGTCTTGCGGGATTAATGACCCCAAGGAGGCCATAGTGTCCACAAAATGATTCGATGATCGAGGGAGTGCCTCGATGTCGTACCATTCAAGATTTGCCAAGAATTTGTCCACAAGGGCTTTGTAGGCCTGTAGAACTGGGCATTTGCATTGGAATACCCCTTTGACTTGGTTGACAATTAACAACGAATCACCAAAGATATTCAATCATTTAATGTTCATGGTGATTGTTGTCTGAAGACCTATGAGCAAGGCTTCGTACTCTGCATTGTTGTTGGTGCATGGGAAATTTAATTTAAATGACAGAGGCATTGGAGTGCCTTGCAGTGTGAAGAATACTATTCCCATGCCACCACCTTGCTCACATTTAGAACCATCAAAAAATAGGGTTATGTCGGCCTGTGACTCAGGCTCATCAGAATCTGGTGATTCTGAGACATGGAAGACCCCATCATCGGGTAGTTCTATGACCAGAGGCTGATCGTCTTCGAGGGGAGCCTCTGCTAGTTGATCGGCTATGACCTGACCTTTTATGGATTTCTGTCCAATAAACTCTATGTCAAATTTCATCAACAACATGATCCATTTCATCGTGTGACTACTATGATAAGTATGACTCATCATGTATCGCAATGGATTCTCCTTAGACACAACATACGTCTTGTTGCTCAACATGTAATGGCGCAGATTTTTGGTAGCAAACACCACTGCCAAGCAGAGTTTCTCAACGTATGCATAGTTAAGTTCATAACTGACCAAGGTGCGGCTAAGATAGTAAGTAGCCTATTCTTTGTGAAGTTCATTTTTTTGGGCTAGCATGGCGCCCAGTGCCACCTCAGTAGCTGAGATGTATAGGTAGAATGACACTCCTGGTCTAGGTGGTGCCAATACTAGTGGCGAAGCCAAGTATTGTTTAATGTCATCGAAGGCTGACTGGCACTCGTCATCCCAGTGAAATGCTACCCCCTTATGCAATAATTTGTTCATGGGTCGGCACTTGTCAGATAGCTATGCTATGAAGCGCTTGATCGACGTGACCTTTCCCTGTAGGCTTCTGAGCTGCTTGATGGTAGTTGGGGGAAGCATTTCAAGGATTGCCTTGACTTTGTTTGGGTCGACCTCGATGCCTCGCTTTGAGACTATGAAACCCAAGAGTTTTCTAGATGTGATGCCAAATACGCACTTCTTGGGATTCAGTCTGACTTTATGTTCCATGAGGCGATCGAGGATCTTGCTTAAGTCATCGAGATGATCTAGGCGCAAAAGAGATTTGGCCAACAAATCATCCATGTAGTCTTCCAAAGTTTTATGCATGTAATCATGGAAGATGTATGTCATGGCACGTTGGTAGGTGGCGCCAACATTTTTAAGGCCAAAAGGCATGACCTTATAACAAAATGTCCCCCAAGGCGTTGTGAACGCCATTTTTAGTTGGTCCTCGAGATTGATACAAATCTGATTGTATCCCGAGAAACCGTCCATGAGGGAAAGCATTTCATGACCCGTTGTGGCATCTACCAATGCGTCGATGCTTGGCAATGGGAAATCATCCTTAGGACTCGCTTTGTTTAGATCTCAAAAATTAGTGCATATGTGAATCCTCCCATCGGGATTTTTGATGGGCACCATGTTGGACAACCATGGTGGGTAATCCATGCAGATGACAAACTGTGCATCCAACAACTTTTGTAATTCATCTTTGACCATTAAGGCCACTATGTTGGGTGCATCTTACGTAGTTTTTGCTTAACTAGCTTGACTGTCGGATCAAGCGTTAGATTATGCATGACTAGTTATGGATCTAGTCCCGGCATGTCTCTGTATGACCATGCAAAAACCTCCTTCTTCTCTTTGAGAAGGGCAATGTAGTCGGCTTGCTCTTCGGGGGATAAACTTACCCCTAGCTTGATGATCTATGGATTCATTGGGTCTGAGCCGATGTCTACGTCAGTCGTCTCCTCGACCGACATGTGGGATCCATCCTCCAACTGGTGTGGAGTTGGGATCAAATGGATATCATTTGTTGAGTTAAGATCATCGTTAGGAACCTCGGGTTCCTCTTCAGCATGGAAGATATCCTGAGTTGACCCAGGGGTAAAATGAAGCATTTCATCAAAAGGCCAGTACTCTGATGGGGATGGCGATGAATGGACGTGATCCTAGTCTATGGCATCTATATCTAGATACAATGACTATGCCGGATCGATCGGGTTGTGGATGGGGGTGGTTAAGTCAATGGAGATCATGTTGATGAAATGATTTTGGTCTCCATTACCATGGGTGTGATGACTCGGACATCCTAGATGTTCTCTATGCTCTGGGTCTGGCTCTAGAGGTATTGGCATGAATGGATCGGCCCTATGTGTGGATAGGAAGACAGGGTCTGCCCTCGACACTGATGTCACTATAGGGTCTCTGGGTGGAAGGTATGCTTCGTATGCCCAGAGTGGCAGATCCAACACTTGGTCCCACCACGTTGGGTCTACGTACCACTCATGCCCTGGCACTATGTTTAATTGTTCGAATATGTCATTAATCTCCAAGGGGTATGGTCATCGCATTTGCCGCATGTGATTAAGATATGCCATCTCAGTTTCATCTTCATAATCACTATCGAAGATCCAAAGGCCTTCGTTGGCTCTAACTGCTTGTGGCATTAAAGGCTCGCCTTGCTCAAGCAAATTGATCTGGCCCCATTGGGGTTGTTCCGCTCTCTACGATGGGGCCTGATTTCCTTGGAGTGGCGCTTGCTCGATTGGAGCATCTAAAGGGAACATTGTCAAGAGACTCTCTTGATAATCATCCATGGGGATCACCTGTGAGTGATTGCTATCTGATTCGAAGGGGTCCCATGGTGCCACCTCATATTCTGATTCATCCTCTGAGGACCCTTCTTGACATTGTCCAGACCCTCCTTGAAAATGAGCTCTCGAGCTTTCTCCTCTTTCGAGCGAAGGGAAGGGATTGCGAGGGTCAACAAGGTTAATTGTCGTTAATGGGAGATAATCCCTCAATGTATATGTCATGTTAGGGTTGGCATATGGATCTGATGCCAATCCCCCCTTGTTGCCTATCCCTAGGCCTTGCATGTTCTCCACCAAGATGTCCAAGGGCAGGGGGTGGTTGAACCCTACTCCTGACTTGTCATATGGCATTTGGTATCTTGGTTGGCAAAGAACATGTACCCCTTGCTCATATCTGCCTAACCCATATCCATGCCAATTGCATTGGCCAAGGTATCTCAAAGCAAAGTCCGGGTTAGACAAGTAGTTGACATTTTTAGCAAAAGGCTCTTCATCTTCATCCTCTTGCGTACATGGTGCAACGCCATGATCAAGGCCCCCATACACAAAGTTTGTCTGGTTTGGCGGGTAGCCTAGGGGAACTATAGTGCCGATGGGGAGGCGAGGTCTCCCCATGTCCTGCATGGACTCCAGTGTGGGTGTTGCTACAATATTCCACACCAGATACTCCCCTAGGCCCGTATTGGCCATCTCAATGGTGATTGTTGGTGGTTGAGGGGGAGGGAATGGAAGTTCTCCCTGAGTCCACTCCATGTCGGGTGAACTAGGAGCCTCGACTTCCATTCGGCTAGGCATCTCCTCAGTAGAGATAGTTGATACTGATGGCAGTGTCTCCTCCAGAGGTTGTGCCTCTTCCAGAGGTTTCTTCCCTTTGTCCTTCTATTTGGCCCCCATCGGTGGCATCATTGGTGGAGGACCAGACGATGAAGATGGACCCGGTTGGGGTTTTGAAGAACTTGCTAATGGGGATGCCTACGGAATTGGACCCTATTTAGATGGATTCAATTGGAAATCCAAATGCATTGATGGAAGGGTCGATTGCGGCATCAGTTGCACCGCATTACAATACTTGAAGGGTTCTAAGTCCGTCGGGACTACATGCACTTCCCCTTCAAATGTATACTTTAAGCACTGGTGAGCTATCGAAGGGACACACTTCATGTCCCTGATCCATGGCCACCCCAGCAAGATGTTGTAGGCCATCTCACCTTCCAAGATGTGGCACAATGTAGGTATAGTCTTTTGTCCCACTTGGATGGGTAGGACTATTGTGCCAACTATCGAGCAAATCACATCATTGAATGCTCGCAGTGTGTAGGTGGAAGCTGTGATGTGAGATGCGGGCAACTTCAGATGTTTTAGGGCCACGGTTGTGATGAGATTGTTGGACGAGCCAGTGTCTATCAACACCCTCTTATATGGGATCCCGTTGACCCACGTGATAACGTGCAAGGGTGGATCCGCCATGTCATCAGCCACTAATTTCACTTCATCTTCTCGAAATGTGATGACTGGCTCAGTGCATCATTTGACATGTCCCACGAAGTTGTTGAAAGAATTTGTTTCATGGGGCTGCAACTCGATGGCTTTCAATATCTCCATTAGAGCCTCTCGATGGGGCGTTGATTGTTGTATGAGCTCATATATGGAGAGCCTAGCCGAGGTGGTCCTCAAACTCTGAGTGAGTTTGGTCCGAAGTGTGGCCACTGGTCTAGGTGGAGGAGGTTGTGCAAGGTGTTGTTGTGGTTGTGTCATTGTTGGCACCTCACCTGTAGTTGTCGCGGGGGTGGCTACACTCGGATACCTCCTATTTTGAGTCACTATACTGATCATCCCTACATACCCCTGCATGGGGCAGTTCTATGTGACCTCATTAACTTGTAGGGTTTTTGCCTACGGAGCATGAGAAGGCAAGGGGTCTTTAAAGACCTCCATTTGTTGATTGCTTGGTGCGACGGGATTATCCACCGCTAGTGTCTTGTTATCAATTAAGTCTTGCACCAAGCCCTTAAACTTCCAATAGGCATTTAGGTCATGTCCCTACCACCTATGGAACCTATAGTACAAGTCCTCTCTATACCCCTTAGGCTTGGGAGCATTGGGGTCTATGGTCTGAATCTCTGGTAGGTTGATCAAATTTATCGCTAACAAGCGGTCAAACAGGGAGTCCCTGGACTCTGTGTAGGGTGTGTATTGTCACCTAGGGTGATGCTGCTGATTCTGCTCTTGCCTCTAATTTTCTCTGTCATAGTTGTTGGGAGGCACCGCCTGATAATTAGCCTTTTGGGGCTGTGTTACTTGTGCAGGCTTAGGGACATTGATAGCAACTTGATTGACCGCAGCGGGTTTCTGTTGCGTGGTCCCGATTTTAGTGTTCTTAGTCCACTCTTTTTTCTTAGGTTTGGCTATCTCGCCATCCTGTATCTTGATCTCTTCAATGATCCTAGCTTGTGCCAGAGCTTCTTCTAAGGTGGCATATTGTTGCAGCTACAATAGCATAGAGATCGATCTCAAATAGCTCTTTGAGAACATTTGAGTGAGGTCGGACATAGGGGGAAGGTAGGGCAGCTTTGAAAGCAAAGTCCTCCATCGATTCCCATAGGCCGCCATGGTTTCCTCCTCATACTGCTTGAGGCTGGCTAAGTCACTTAGTGACGCCTTCTTCTTGGTGTTGAAGGTGAAGCATTCGAGGAACGCATCCACTAACTGATCTAAATTGTTAATGTTGTGCTTTGGTAACTGAGTAAACCAATCCGAGGCAGGGCCTACGAATGTGGTTATAAACATTCTTAATAACAAAGCATCATTGTCCTGAATGCCGAAGCATTGGCTCAGGAACCTCGTCACATGCTCTTGAGCATCCTCCTCACCTCTAAAGGTTGCCAACTGAGGCAGCTTAAAGTGTTCAGGGTAAGGGGGTGCTGGCACGGATGGATGCACAGGATGACTACGGAGTTGGCATAAAGTGGGCTTTTGGGGCCCAGAAGTTTTGGTCTCCATAGACTCCAAATGCTCTAGCAGCACTTTATATGCATCTAAAGATTTAATCTCTTCCTCTTTAGTTTGCTCCCATTGTGGGTTGTGGGAGACTTGAGGCCTATAGAGGGGTGGCCGGATGGCAACCCCTCCACCTTGGTAGGGCATTTTGGCCCGCTCTTCTTCTTGCTCATACTCCTCGTAAGCTTCCTGAGGAGTCTCTAGATGAGACCTATGACCCTGGGTGGGTCCCTGCGGAGGGTACCCATCGTTGTTTCAGGGAGTGGCCTCCCGCTCAGGTCTAGGAGGTCTCGGAGGTAGCACTTGGTAAGGTCACGGAGACCTATCTCGCACCAAGGGATTATGCCTCTCATACGGTTCTACTCTTTGGGTGCGAGGGGTTGGAACCCTCTCAGGCATCGGGTTATGGAGCAGCTCATCTATTTGGCACCGAATGCGCTCTTTGCTAAGGCGATATAGATGCTCTAGCTACTGCTGGTCTTGCTCAAGCCGCGTGATCTACGCTTGGTGGGTGGCATGTCTAGCGATGGCCAGGTCAATTTGTTCTACCATCTTGAGCCTAGGAGGCCTGGATGCCTCTCCTATGCACTTACCTCGGTCGTGATGATCCGAGATCTCAATAGGTCGCTTCCCTCTATCGAGGTTGGTGGCATTCACCCGAGGCTCTGGCCTTAGTAGGTGATCATGGTATATAGCGGGTGCGAAGTGCATGGCTCCTACACTGTATATTGCTCTTGAGGAATGTAATGGTCTTCCTCATGCTCCCTTTCATATGTGTGAAAGGGGCGGGCAGAGTTGGCTCGCCCTGCTTGAAGAGCCTTGCACTCTGGGTTTTGTCTATTGGTTCTAACAGTGATGGGGGGCAAAGGAGGGATGCCATAATCATGTGGCCTCTCCTCATGGACCCTATGCTGCTCTAGCGCTTCATCGCATGGTGGCCACTCATATCGAGCTTCTAAGGGAGCCTTCCTGTCTATGTTGAGTGCCACGTGTAAGGACTCTTCCCGAAAGGGGCTATGATGAATGGGCGTGTCCCTCAAAGGGGTGCCCCTATAGTTCCATTCTGACATGGAATGATGTGGACTCTCTTGTGGGTCAGGCCACCAAGGTGGTATGACCAAGTCCTTAGGGCTGTAGCGGAGGCGACTTGTGCCCCCTTGTACACTTTTCGTAGCTTTCGCCCTTGATTGGGCTTGGCTATGGGTGTACACCATGGTGGTGTTTTTCTACAAGCTATGTAGATTTTTTTATCTCTTTTTATGATTTTTATGCTACACTAAATAGAAAAGAGCACACACACACAAAGCAATGATTATCTCGTTTAAATATTGAGAGTGTGTCCTAGACCTAGTTTAGTGTGTTTTGGTTTTTTTTTTTGTTTTTTTTTTTTGAAGGTTTTTGTAAAGAACATTTAAATGCAAAATGATGGCTCTTATGGCTCCCAAAATTGGTCACCCCTTCGATATACCATTGCCAGGCCGATATACCAACCTCTCTATATACCCGCCCTTACGTGAGGGAAACTATAGGTACGTGAGAGCAGATGGTACGTGGAACGTAGGCGGTACGGAAGGGGAATCACCCTATTTATGACACCTACCATAGAAGACTTATCCTCATGTGCTAGGAATCACCCTAGCTACACTCGATCAGCTTTCATCAGGATTTACGTCTAGCAATAGTAGCGATCGGGGTAATGGATGCAACATTCAAGCCAAGGTGGTGATGAAATCCACCGTTGGTCTTGATCAAGGGCTGGGGTTTTACGACCAGCGCCTTGGTTTTTAATTTGCCACGTGGTGTGTGGGGTTATTTTTATTTTGCAAAAAGGAAACAAGCAAGCAGCAGAAAGAAAACTTTCCCTAAGCAAACAAGTAATCCAAAAATAGAAAAATTGAAAGCAGAAAATGATAGGGGAAGTTCAGAATCCTTACCTCTTCTCTGCCCAAATCTTTTGGCTCTGAGTCTCTATCCTAAAAATGCAGAGAGCTATTCATCCTAGGATGAAATGAATAATAGAATAGAATTCATCACAGGGTGGGGCGCATCCCAATTCGTCCCTGGGTAAGACGAATTCCAGCTCTGTATTCGCCATAGACTGGAGCGAACAGCAGTCCCGCGTTCAAAAAAAAGATACCTGCAAGAAAAGCAAGTTTTGATCAGATTTCTGATCTAAAAAAATAGAGGACAACGTCCCACCATGATCGCCACTGAAAGCACGAGGATACGGAAGCAAAAAGGAAAGCAAAGATGCGATGCAAACCGAACTAAACTCGACGCAAAATCCTAGGAATTGAAAGTGCTTGAAAAGGGGGAAAGCATGAACGAATCAAAAACTTAAACTCAAGCCAATAAATAAGACAGCCCTTTTTATTGATATGTTTCAGAACTCGGTTACAATTCGCCTCCTCCCTTTTCAGGGGCTAGGAGCGTTTAAGTATGCGTTCTTGTTACATCCATGGATGCCCTTCCTTCTTCCGCGTGCCCACATGTAAAATGGGTGGACCAAACATCACCACCACTTGCTTTGATGAGTCTTGACTCCTTTCTGCTCCTCCGACATCCAGACCCTACGTTCAAAGGAACAAGAAATAGTCAGTAGCACCTACGGATAAAACAAAGCATGCAATCCCCAAGCCTACGATAAGTGAATGAGAAAAATGAATTAAACTATGACTAAAATGAATCCAAATGCTCTAAAAATTTGATAGGGGCATCAAGACATCACCAGGAGGGCACTACAAAAATAATAGTCGGGAAATTCCTCGCCGATTTGAATTCGCTCCGGGGAGGGACGAATTTACCTGCAACAAAATGCCGAAAAGGTACTGTCCCAAATGTCCTACCTAGGAAGCTCCAAAAGACCTACAAACTTGGGGTTAGCTAATTGGGGGTATTTTGGGAAGACCCAGATGGTCATATTTTCCCAATTTGGCCTCCATCAATGGGAATTTGATGATGCTACCTACAGGTTAGTAAAAGCGAACGAAGATAGAAACATGATCAAAATTGTTCAAAACGAGACGAAATTTAAATGACAACCTATCTAAGCATCATAGAATTGAATGCAAAAATGGAAGAAATAAATTCTACCATAGATTTCCCATCGCTCCGAAGAGGGGCGATTAGGACTGTAGCAGTGTGGGAGGGGGCGCCCATGGGGCAGGCCGCCCACCGTTTGAGGCCTGATTTCGGCACCAATCCACTTGGGATGGGTCCAAAACCTCTTGTGGGGTATTGTCGGAAAATTGGGTGGGATATTGTGGCCAAATGTCGGGTTTTAGGCTCAAGATTCGTCCTTCCAATACCCACCCTATGACCTCCTCTCTAAAAGAGATCAAGGATGTGAAAGGCACAAATCAACTAGGGGCGTATGGGGAAGTAAAATGGCAGCACTTCATTGCTCAAAAATGCTCCTTCTCTCCTTATTTTGGGGTGAGGAAACTCACCAATTTATAGACCTGGAGGTCTCTTGAATTGGGCATGCAGAGGCGCCACTTGGCAATCATGCCTTCCCAGGAGGAAGGAGATTCCTCCCTGAATAGGGACTTCATGACTGCCCTTGTAACAGCCTCTAACGCTCAAAAATGCTCACCCACACTCCCATGCAATGAAGGAAGCGTTAAGTGGTGGATCTGAGCTGCCATTTGTCAAGATTTGACTTTTTGCCCATCAAACCTGCAATTCGCCCCACCCTGGAGCGAATTATGAATTCGTCCCTGGGTGGAGCGAATCCTAGTTTGAATTCATCCCTGGGTGGAACGGATATTGAGCAAAGTGCCTGAAGGTGCCAAAATGATTTTTGACCTTCCAAAACTATTGTGAGAGTGGTTAGGACCACTTTTTGACCTCTGGGGGCTGCCCTTGGGGCTGTGTGTGTCAATGCGATCAGTGTTTGCAGTCACATAATCGGATTGGTGCTATTTTGGTGTCTACAAAATGAACTTTTCATTCAATCACCTAAGCATATATACAAATTATGGATGACGAGACTAACCCCAAAGTGTTTTCCCCTTGGAGTTTCATGTTATTGGTTTTGGCCCCGAGTTCTCTATCCGTAGCATTCATCTATGTCAAAGAAATTACATTCCTTTATTCAAACCAATTTGAACATGCTACATACATTGAACATGTGTGGTGATAACCCCAAAGTGTTTATTTCTTGGAGTTTTTAATTGTTAGTTTTGTATTGAGTTATCTATTTGTAGAGTTCATATAAGTCCAATTCAATCTCGTTAAATTTCACCAAATATCTAATGAAATGGTACTGGATGTTGAGGTGTTTGATTTTTCCATGAAACATTGGATCCTTCAACAGTGCTATGGCTGAATTTTTATCACAAAATATAGTTATTGCTGCTTTCGATGGATGAATCAGTTCACTCAGAACTCTTCTTAGCCAAATTGTCTAGCATGCAGCTGAGGTGACAATAACATACTCTACCTCAATAGTTGATGGTGCAATAATTGGCTACTTCTTTAAGAACCAATAAACTACTTCGGATCCAATATGGAAAGCATAATTGGAAATGCTATTCCAATCATCTATGTTACTAGCCCAATCACTATCTATGTAGCCAAAAAGCTCAAGTTGGTCTTGTCTAGTATAGTGGATTTCGTGGTTCCTCGTTCCATTGACATACCATACAATCCTTTTGCCTATTGGCCAACGAGTATCCTTGGGTGACTCCATAAACCTACTAATTAAAATCATTATAAACATTATGCCTGGCCTAATTACAGCCAAATATATTAGGCTTCCAACTAACTTTTATAGAGAGTTGGATCGATATTTTTATTACGATCAGATTTGCTCAATTTTAGTCTTGTGGCAACTAGAGTGATGGCAAGTCTATTGTCCTCCATATTAAACCTTTCACGACATGATTTTCATATTTTTCCTAAGAAATAAATGTACCATCTGTAGACTAGTTAACTTCAATGCCTATAAAATACTTCATTAGCCCTAAGTCAATCATTTCAAACTCTTTATTCATGGTTGTTATGAACTACTCAAACAATATATTGTTGTTACCAGTATAAATCAAATCTTCTACATACAAGTAGATGATTATCACATCCCTATATGCTTTTGTATTCATATACAAAGTGTGCTCATATGGGCATTTGATGAACCCATTCTCCTAAAAGTAAGCATCAATCGAGCTCTGGGTGCTTGCTTCAACCCATATACAGTTTTATTCAATTTTAGGATCTTGTATTCTTACCCTTCTATCTCATAGTTGGGTGGCTGGTCTATATAGACCTCGTCTTCCAGTACTCCATTTAGGAAGGTAGACTTGACATCCATATGGTAAACATTTTAGCCTTTTTGAGCTGCCAATGCCAGAATAATTCTAACTATGTCAAGTTGGGCTACAGGTGTGTACACCTCATGATAGTCAATCCCTAACTTCTACTTGTAGCATTTTACCACCAGTCTAGCCTTATGCTTATCAATTTCACCTTGGGCATTAAACTTAGTTTTATACACCCATTTGAACCCAATGATATTCTTATTTGATAGAAGATCTATAAGCTCCCAGGTTTGATTTTTATCTGTGGCATCTATCTCATAATTCATGGCCTTTATCCATTTATGATTTTGAATTGCTTCTTCAAATGTAAATGGATCACACTCAAAAAGTAAAGCAAAATCATAATGTTCATCATCAGTTTGATTTTGGGTTACCTCAAAGATCTTGTGAGCTCCTTGTTTTTGCTAGTGTCTTCAAGTTGGAGATTCTTGTTGTAATTGGAGGTGAATAGGATTATGTGATTGTGCTATTTTTGGTACCATTGTTACTGCTTGAAGCTACAAGAGTAGGAACTTTGTCTCCCTCTAAATTGTAATATTCAATAATTGATGGCTCTGGCTAGCTAGTATTTGACTTCTAGTTCCATGCTTCATCATCCAAGAATTTCACATCTCGGTTGATGATCAGATTCTTTGTTATAGGATTATATAGCTTGTAAGATTTTTCTTTTTCACTATACCCTATGAAGATACACTTCTCTGCTTTATCATCCAACTTCTTTCTCTTCTCATATGAGATGTGTGCATATTCTATCGACCCAAAAAATCTTAAGTGAGCAACACTTGGTTTCTAGTTACTCCAAGATTTTTGAGGAATTTTGTCCTTCACACTCATGGTGGGACATCTGTTCATCATATAAATTGCACAACATACAAATTTTACCCAGAACAATTGTGGTAAATATTTTACCTTCAACATACTCTACACCATATACATTATGTTTATGTTCTTCCTCTCTACAACACCATTATGATGTGGTGTATATTGTGTTGTGAGATACCTTCAAATTCCATTTTGTTTACAAAAGTTATGAAATTCATTGGAGATGTACTCACCTCCTCCATTTATTCTTAGAGTCTTCACAAAATAGTTACTTTGATTCTCAACAAGAGCCTTGAACTCTTTAAATTTACCAAAAATTTTTGACTTCTACCTGATGGGATAAAACCATGTCCTTCGACTGAACTCATCAATCAAAGTCAAAACATATTTATTTTTAGCAAATTTACTAGTATGCATTGTACCACAAATATTAGAATGCACCAACTCTAATGGTTGTGAAGCTCTCCAAGACTGCCCTATAGGGAATGCATCCTTGTGCTACTTGTTGACCAAACAACCTTAACAAATTTGATTAGGTTATTCAATAAGGGGTAAACCCTTCACCATCTACTTCTTGTGCATCAATTTTAGGCTATTGAAACTCAGGTGATCAAATATGAGATACCATAGCCAAGTAGCATCCTTCACCACTACACTCAATGAGATCAGCAATTCATTTTGAATTTCTAGGAGAAAATTTTTATTCTTTGTCATGGACACTATTGCAATTCATCCATGATCTTTGTCTCTAATGGTACATGCTCCATATTTAAATATGAATAGTGTACCCCTTCTGCATAAGCTATCCAATGCTCAACAAGTTATGTTTCAACCCAAGCACATAATACACATCACAAATCTATTTCCTCTCACCATGCCTAGTGTAGATATAGATTTTTTTGTTTTCCCTTGATAGGTATCTTATTTTTGTTTCCCATTTTCACTTTGGATTGGATTGTTTCATCCAAATGTGAGAATATCTCTTTGTTTTCATACATGTGGTAATTTCACCAACTATCCAAATACCAGGTGTTCTTCTAGCTCTCTTCCTTAGTACTGTAATTTAGCAATATATTTCTACATGCATCTCTACACTTTGCATTTTTAGCTTCATTTATGTAGCGGGCTTACTGTTTATTATTCTTGGCCAACTTTTTACACTCATAGTTATAGTGGTCAAATTTCTTGTAGTAATAGCACAAGATCTTAGATTTGTCAAACCTCTGATTATATCTAGCTTTCTAATTTTTACCATTACCTCTTCCTCCTGTTTGATGAAATTTGTAACTATTCTCTCCTTCATCAGAGTTGGATATTTATCCTTGCTTTTTACCTCTTCCATGCTTACCTCAATTGCTCTATCATCTTCCTCATTGAGAACATGAGGCACTTTTATGAGATTCATCTCTTCTGCCACTATCTCCAAATCAGACCTATATCTTGAATGCTTGTTCTAATGAGGATTGAGATGACCGACTCAGCCTCTGCTCATGTGTTTATAGAGAACCCATGAGCTCATCCATAGAGGGTTGTCAAATGCCTCGATTATTCTATTGCAATCATTATTGATTCAAACCTTTTTGATAGACTCCTTAGTATCTTCTCTACAATCCTCTGATTTTTCACATTATTCCTATTCAATCACATCTAGTTTATGATATCCATTGTTCGGGTGAAGAAAGCACTCATGGACTCTGACTCGCTCATCTACAGGTTCTTGAACTCCCTTCTCAAAATTTGTAGCTTCACCAATTTCACCTTGTTGGTGCCCTAATAAGAATTGGCAAGTATTTTCTAAGCTTACTTTGCTTTTTTGGTTCTACATGACCATTTTTGACCAAGTCCCATAGCTTCTGAGACTCGAACATGATCTTCATCTGGATGCTCTAGTAATCATAATTTTTTGCCACTGAACCATGGAATATGTAACTACAAGGAGTTGTTTCTTGAAGCCATTGCTTCTATCTTCTATGGGTAGGCTCAAGCTCTGATACAACTTTAAAATTTTTAAAACAAAATTGGAAGCGGAATCACACTCAACTTGAATCCAGAGTGTTTCCTTTGTATTATGGAGCAGAATAAGAATATAAAGGAAAGTAGTGGTCCATAGAAAAATTAAGCTGATGTCAATATTATTGTCGTTCTGGAGCGAAATATAAATCTGTTGTGAAACAAAGAAAATAGGAGCAAATAGTGTTTCGCCTTGTTTAACTCGGCAAGGGGAGCGGAATAGGGCATGGGCATTCAACACATTTTTAACATAAGGTGAGGAGTGGATTCTGGTCCGTTGTTCTTAATCGTTAGCATGTCATTCAATGCAAAGAATGAGCAGAATAGAAACTATGGTTGTGCGGAAGCTGATTGGCATTATATTACAAAATATTATGTAAATAAAGTGCAAGACATATAATATAAACAAGATATTTTCTATTCCGCTAGAAAATACAAAGTGGAATGGAATGTAAGCTTCTTTTAATCGGTAAGACACAAAAAATATTTTAATGCGGAATGAAACACAACCTTCTACCTCTAGATTTACAAAGGATCTCAAGCGGAATGGAAATAATGTAAGAGCCAGCTTTGCTAAGTTATCAAACAACACACACAAGGCAAAAATATATGCAAGTATTACGTATTGTTTAAAACCAGAAATACATCCACATACACTCGATTGGAAATACATTCACATCTATAACTATTATAGTTTAGAGGGTATACACAGTGCTCCTGCTGCGCTTCTGAGCTCTGCTGCTCCTTCTGCTCCATACAACGTTGTTGCATTCTTATTCTGCGCTATTCTTTTATCTAACCTGACAAAATAGAACCGCAATAGAAATATATAGCTATGTTCTTAGGGAAGGAACAGGAAAGCTCCACCAACTTTTTGATAGTCATTGAATGCAAAAATATGACTGTGCTTACTTTCGATCTACTGATAATTAATACAAACAAAACAAGATCCGACGAATGATGCAGTAAGTCGATTTATCAAAGTATCAAATCTGGTTTAATTTTTTAACAAAATTAAAGTATTGAGATTAATCTTAGCGTTCAATGGCAATGGCATCTCATGGCTCCATAGCAAGAAAAGACAGTTTCGAATATTTTCCACATCGATAATGAAGAAGTTCTTCACATGACCATGGGTTGAACATTTTATATATTTATAGGTTCTCTCAACTCAATTCATGTCAATTCTTGCCAACGTGGACGTCTTCGAAAATTTCTAATGTTGTTTATTTATAGTTATTTTTGTTTCGCTGTCTGTCGCTCCCGTCGCGAGCCGGAGCAGACTCCGCGTGTCATCCATACACCCTCCGCTGGAGGAGGGTGTATGTTCCTTGACTAAATTATTTAATATAAATGCTAAGTTCCTTCATGCTCGATTCGATCAGTCTTATCAGTTTCTAGGTGATTCTGAGGAGAAAGAAAACCTCCAAATTTTGCCGAAGGCACAAAACTGTTTAGTTAATACCCACACTACGTCTTCAATTTCCAGTTAAGATATACTTCTGAGAACAAGTAGTGAGATCTAGCTCTACAACTTCAACACGTCGCTCATTCCTCCCCGTCATAGAGGGTTCTGAAAAGAAGGTTAAATACTTTCATTGCAGGTTTAGAGCGTGAAGTAATATAAAATATGCATAAATAGTCATTATCCATGGTTGGTTGATGTAAAATGGATATACAAAATATTCAGTACATTCTTATTCCCATAAAAGAAAGTACATCTTCATAACCCAATTTTAAAAGGTTTTAGACTGATTCATACGAACAGTTTTCATACAGGGCATATTTTTAATAGGCCAAACTGATTGGCCAAAGGACGCAACAAAAAGAAACCTCTTGTGGAAAATGGATCAAGGACAAAAAAATAAAACTCAAACTTTGACATAAAACAATTTTGATGTGTATTTCAAAACCCCCATAACAGTATAAATTTGGTAGAAACACAAAAATATATGCCTGCATATCGGTAAGATCGTTCTATGCTTGTATCACGTCAATAACCTTTTAAGCAAGGTCACATAAATTCGAAGTAGAAAGTCCACTCCACAAAAAGTGTAATTATCAGATAAGCTGAACAGTGAAATGGCTGTCAAGCATAATTCAACCCTATGTTACATGATTACATGTACCAAATAAATATTTAAATAAAATTTTAACAAGCCATAAAATTTCCAAGTGCAAATGATGAACTTTTCGTTTAATCAGCTCAGCGTATATACAAATTAGGGATGACGAGACTAATACACAATCATATCACAGTTCTGCATCTTCAATTTGAAAAACAACAAATCTTAATTGAAAGGGAGGATTTATGATTTACCCGATAGATAATTGACTGGGATTGAATCGCCAACAACTACCCTCTTCCTTTAAACCAATTTGAGGCAACAAATCTTAATTGAAAGAGACGATTTATGATTTACCCGGTAGATAATGGACTGAGATTGAACAATCAACAACAGTCCTCTTCCTTCTTCCTTTATGGCAATTTGAACATTGATCAACGAAATCTTGAACCACCTGGATACGTTGAACTTGTCTGGAATAACCCCAAAGCGTTTTCCCCTTGGAGTTTCTTGTTCTCGGTTTTGCGTTGAGCTATCTGTCCGTAGAGTTCATCTAAGTCCAAGACATAAGTTTCCTTCTGACTTTATTATAGAAATTAGTACGTTGACCCCTGTACCGCAAAAAAATAAAATCTATTAATTACCTTAATATTCAATTTAATTCTCGTAAGGTATTATTCAAAACTCATTTTATTCATAGAAATTTTAAAATTGATTTTCATACATCGAAATTTTCCCCCTCGATATAGGGAGAAGATAGACATGACATGAGGCACTTTACTTTTTAACATCTTTCATACCTATCTCATTAGTATTGAAGATCAACCTGAATAATTAATTAAAATATTAACTTTGAAATGACTCACCACATAAGTCATAACTATTACTTTTACGTCTTTGTAACTCTTAAAACTTAAAGGTATAGAATAACCATGCCATCACTTAAACTATCACTTTTACGTCTTTGTAACTTTTAAAATTTAAAGGTATAGAATAACCCATGCTACAATCATCATAAGTCTCAGAGTTACTTGGTTATTTTATTGAGATGATTGATATACTCATGTGACAAGATCCACATGTTATCTCCTTTTTGTGGTTCCTAGATATTTTATGGTTTAACTATGTTTTGTCTTGCATTTTCTTATGTTGGTTGTATCTAGTTCAGAGTTACTTGGTTATTTTATTGAGATGATTGATATACTCATGTGACAAGATCCACATGTTATCTCCTGGTTCTTAGATATTCTATGGTTTAACTATGTTTTGTCTTGCATTTTCTTATGTTGGTTGTATCTAGTTTATTTGGACTAGTTTCATAGTGTTTGTTTATGTCTAGTAGTGTTTAAAATTCCATTGACTCATTGTGTGCAAAAAAACAACTATGTTAGGACCAACTATATTCATTCTTCTCTGGCCAATATAGGATTATATATTTATTTTTTCCATTCTTGATTACAAGTGAGAAGTACTGTATTCATATATTATTTTTTCTTATCTTCCAAATGCATTTACAATTAATGACTTTCATTCTATGGGGTAATTCACATAGTGTCATATTTTTTATTCATTAATGAGTCAGATTTTTCCTCTGTGATAGATTCCCCATTTGGTTTATTTATGGCCTCTTTATATCTATTGGGTTCAAAAAACTATAAAACTAAAGAAAAAATTTCCTCATTTATTTGTCTACACCTCTTTTCCAACTCACGTATATCACCTAACCTTATTATTTATCATGCTTCTTCATATATTTTACTCTTTGACTATACCATTTTGATCATTGACATAACTCTTGTTGTTGGTAAACTTCACTTGGGTTATTTGTTCTCCAAAGATATTCTAATGTGGATGAGTATTTATAGGGAACATATCTTTGTGTGAGTCTTGACATGTTTTATTTCATCACCAATCTTTGAGGTATATAAAGCCTAATGAACTTCAAAACCTATTGTAGTACCATCAATGGTTCTAAAATATGTAGAAATCTCAATAGGTTACCACCATATGAGAAGAAAAAAGTCTTCTAATATACAACGATATCTCTGATAACAATAGTCTTGTTAGTAGAAATTACAAGAAATCTGTATGCCTTCGATTATTAATTATATACAACAAACATGAAAATTTTACTTCATGTTTTATAAATTGTTTCTTTGCAAGCACTTTGAAATGTTAAAAGTATGAAAGGCATTTAAAATTATACTATAAGAAGTATACCCA
This sequence comes from Wollemia nobilis, assembly GCA_028583015.1. Lineage (NCBI taxonomy): Eukaryota > Viridiplantae > Streptophyta > Pinopsida > Araucariales > Araucariaceae > Wollemia > Wollemia nobilis. Next base: position 5,714,093 of record JAQPPZ010015929.1, read on the forward strand.
CATCTTCCTCAAATAATAATCAACTATCAACCTAAAATATTTTGCACCAAAAACAAATTGTATTCACCAGACCACATAAATTAATAGAAACTAAATTTAAAACACTTTATCCACACTAAGATTTATCCATCTCAAAATATTTATAAATTTAATTTAACATATTGAACATGAATGATGTTGCTTCAAATTGAATGGTAATCTATGAACCATGTTAATCAGAATTATTAGATACTAATAATTGAGATGACCAAACCTCTTATGCCATAAAATAAAACTATCGTCTTTAACTACCAAGAAAAATGAATTGGTAGAATTAGCATCAACTAACTTGTATAGTCCATTCTCACCCATACCAAGAGTGTTTTTAATTACATTGATCACCTCACATCTAATTTTATGAAAATGCATAAGTTAAAACATATTTAATAAAAAATATGTTTAACTAATTTTATAAGCAAGTTAGTAACTAATAATATAAATAACATGCATTTCCACCCTAATATGATAAACAAAACATGCGTAATAAATAAAATTATTTATTAAAATCATTAAAATTATTTTATTGAGGGATTTGAGTTGTTCTATACCTCTTTTCTAGAGTGTTAAGAAAATAAATTTCCATGCTAAATCCAAAGCCAAATTTAGATAGGCTAATCATGATATGAAATCCGTCTAGGTTGTTTTGAACTTTTTCCCTCCATAAATGCTTCATAAAATTGGGATTTAAGTCTCCGAACCCATGTGGAATAATTGGAAATGGTTTCCAAATACATCATTTTGTAGGTAGAAGCCCAAAAAAGAATACAAATGGATTTTATCCCATATATTGATGGTGCAAAAATGTCATGATGTTTTAATTCTACAATCTACCAATAATATTTGGTAATGCATATTTCAAATTGTTTGGTCCACCATTGTGGAAACCAAGCTTACCCATTTTATTTGGTGTATCCTCCATCACGATCTCCCTCTTGGTGTAGACTAGCTCATTTAGGGGTAGATAACTCATGATGCCCACTTTATTGATGATGTGAAAACATGACATATTATTTTTGCTTTTTTGCCAGAGTTTAAACTTCAAGGTTATCGATTCATGAATTCATTAGGTCTTTTAGAATTTATCTTTTCTTCTATCACATGATTCTTCTTGGTGAGTAGCCCAACATGTCAACCAAATACATGTAGCTATGATATACTTTTAGAGTGAAGATTCTATTTGATATCTAGAAATATAGAAATGTAGCCATTTTTTATAGAGCATTTGTTGACATCCATTTCTCATTGAGTGCCAAAAAAAAAATTTCTAATGTGATTTCACAATTATTGATATAGGTAAATAAGGTGGATCATGTATAGACTCTTATGGACCACTAGGTTAACATCCCATGCATGGTGGCTCATGTCCTGCCAACCTCTCCTCCATGCAAAAGTTAGTCCCATTATCATCATAATCAAGTCCTTGTGAAAGTCCTCAACATAGAGCGAGGGACTAAAATCACTCGCCACCTTATCCCTCTCATCCCTATGACTTGAAAGCACATAGATAACATAACAACATCAATTTTCTCCATCTCAACCTTGTCATTTCCTTAAGGAGGGATACAAAAAACAACCAGGCAAATGAACCAACTAGCAAGGGTGCCAACTCAAGCTCAAATCCTCCATTGTATACTTAAGTTTTCTGATATAGATGGAGAGGCCCATGGAACCATGATCCACCACCTTATTTTGACTCCATAGATCTTGTTGCATAAATAACTTCTGGTTGATCTGATATATCTAAATTTTCTTGATAATTTTATTTTAATAATTTTACATAACATAAATTTTGGAGTGTGATTTTCTATTCACCAACCTTTTAAAAAAATAAAATATTATATTTTTTTTAAATAATATAAATATTATACTTAAATATATATATATTTTAAATTAAAAACATTTCAACAATTATAAATAATAAAGTTTAAAATGTGTTCACTAGATAAAAAATAAAGCTACAACTTATAAGTAACTAAATATGCTATAAAGAATAAATTAAACTATAGCACCATTTCAATAGCATATCATGGCTCTATGGCAATAGAAAGAGATATTAGAATATTTTCTACATCGATAAACATGAAGTTCTATGAGGATTATGCACAATGGCGAATATTCATAATTTGGGTGAATACTAGGATTTTTAAAATTGGATTTTGAAAAATATGAGGACCCTCAACATCGGTCCATTCACCTAGAATTTTTGAGATGATTTTTTTCTTAGGGTCAATTCGCCATAATATAAATCTAAACATAGGCATATTTATACTTGTTGAAAAGCTCTTTTCGATTTTGATCTAATGGTGGTATATTTATGAATTTATAAGATGATTTACTAGGTCAAAATGTGTCCCAAATATAAACTTACTTTTGAGGACTTCAAATAAGCCAAATTTTGGTGTTAATATGATTGATTTTATTTGCTTAGGATTCACCTTGATTTAGACTAGGATTAGCTATTTTTTTACAAGTACATTTTGAATCCAAACCCTTACGCATAACCCTGAGTTCTACACTTGATCGTAGACTAAATATTTTATTTATTTATAGGGTCTCTCATATTAATTAATATCGATTCATGCTAAAGTGGTTGTATTTCAAAATTTCTAATGCTTTTCATTTATTTTTATCCTCATTTTTGTGTCCATTGCTTCCATCGATTTACCTTCATTGTGAGTTGGACTGAATTCCACTTGGCATGTCTACACCCAACACTCGAGAAAACCGATTGAGTCAACTCATGAAAATAAATTTCCATCATGCAAATAATTTGCAGAGAGCACTTCCTAAGCCAAGATATCTTTATAAATTCATGAGTGACCAAATTCTTAAAGGTAAAATTACTATAAAAAGATAGTAAATACTTAAGAAATACATCGATTTTTGTTTTCTATTTTTTATTATAAGTTTATTCATATATATTTTTATACAAAAAAATTGTTTTTAATAACATTGTTATGATAACATCTGGTCATTATTTTTTTTAGTTTTTTTTTTGCTATTATTAATAAAGGCCCAAAGGCCAAAATGACAAAAGTCGACAACCCAAAAGGAGAAGAAAACAAAAAATGAAAAATATCAGAGCCAACCTAAAGAATGGAAAAAAGGGCTAGGGGAAACAATAAATTTCAACCCCAAAGCCCCAAGATCCTTCCCAGCAACTGTCACTCCACTTCAAGGGCCAAAAAGATAAATAACACTCAATAAATCGACATAAAGAGAAGGTCTCGTCCCCCAAAGGGCAATAGGGTACAACAATTAATAATGCCTAACAAAAACGAAATCCCAAAAGAAGAACCAAAGGGCAACTTCCAAAGACCTATTGGGGAACCAAGTGATCCAATATAATCACAACACACGACCAGCTTTTTGACAACCATAAAGAAACAACCACATGTGCATGGCAAAAAAAAAGGTGGGAAGAACCACCCAATGTCCACCACGTGAAATCAAGATTAAAAAAAATAAATATTAACATCTCCAAGAGACATAGGTAACAAGAAGAAAATCACAAAGCCAAAGAGAACAATAATAAATCAACCATAGAGAGTATAAGTAGACAAACAAAGAAGACACCATAAATTCCTCATATTGGAAAAAGACCACCAAGGACCTATGAAGACACCAGGAACTCCACCACATATGCAGCCCACGAATAGCCTTCTAAAAAATTTAAGGAATATCATCCCTTGCATCGTGAAATATCTCACTGGGAAAATTTCCTTGCCAAACAAATAAACCTTGGTAATGAGCACCCATATTTGCCATTGAGTTGGCTACCATATTACCCTCTCTTAGCACATGCTCAAATTTGAGATTATCAAGGGAGTGGGAACTCCATATTATTTCATCAATGAGATTAGACAATTTCCAACAAGGATGACAAACCCCCCTAACCATGTTAATCAGCAACAAGGAATCACCTTCAATGATAGCATTTTAGATACCATTAAAGGCAACCTGCACCTTAGTAAATTGGGAGTATTTCACTCCTAATATTTTTGCATAGGCAAGGATAAGATCACCATGATTATCTTGAATTACACAACCTGCGCTAGCTAATTCGTGGTTTCCCTTAGAGGCCCCATAAAAATTTAATTTGAACCAACCCATGGGCAGTAGGGACCAATGAACAAAAATTCTAGGGTTGGGTGCAGGCATAGGATGAGCCAACGACACAAAGCAAATCTGCTCTTTGAGTCTAAATTCACTTGGGGAAAGAGCCAGATAAATATTTAAGTTCTTGAGAGTAGTTGTAACGTTCTCTAAAACCTTCCAAATAATTTTAATGCTAGTTAATTCCATATTCCTTTCTACATTCTTAAAAGCTCTAACATTGTGTTCCTTCCAAACCCTCAAAATAAAATGGGAGAGAAGAAACATCCAAAAATATTTAAGACACTAAGAGGAAAAGGGAGATTTCCACTGAAGAATGCAATCAATAATAGTATTTGGGAGAACTAAAAAAATTTCCAACCAAGAAAGAATAAATTATAACATCGACTAAAAGGCTTGGCAACTGAGCAGCAGATGTGAAGTCGATTCTCAATCCTTTTTACAAATAAGCACCTATTGACCAAATATAAACCTCACTTAAAGATATTCTCTATCATAAGGAATTTGTTTTGCACAACCAACCAATAAAACATATTGATATTTGAGGTTAAATTCTTAATCAATATTAAATTAAATGGTAAATGGGTAAATTATTTTGAACTAAGAAGTTGATATGTAGATCTGACAAAGAAAGAATCGTCGCTATCCCTACTCCATGCCAACCGATCATCAACATATTAATGGTGCAACACAACAAGTCAAAGCTCATCCAAGAGAGTATACCACAAAATGATATTATCTTCATTGCTCAGACCCTAGAGGGGCTTAAACCAAGATTTTATTCCATTAGGAATATCCTAGAGGTCATCCACTTTTTGAAAGCCCAAAGATCAAGAGATATGATGTAAGACACCAAGGAGTTAGTCCTGAAATAAAGGATGATCTCTAAGCAATTGATCCTTCCAAAATTTTACCAACCTACCATTGTCTACAACTCATATGCAATTGAATTTTAAAAAATCATGAGACTTAGAAAGGCTATTCCAAATTGTTGAGCCTCCATTAGGAAGAAAGTCTGATAAAAATACGTAAAATTATATTTGGCTTTTATAATGTTGCACCAAGGCAATTGGAATTAGGGGCAACCTTCCAACCAAGCTTAGAAACCAATGCCTTTTTCATCATGGTCATATTTTTTAGGTTTAAACCCTCATCCTTATTTATTTTGCATATCTTCTCCCATGACTCCAAACGAAATTCTTCTTTCAAAACCGGGCTAGCCCATAAGAAGGCTTTAAAAATGTTGTCAAACTTAGCTACAAACTTACCGAAGATATGAAAAAGGGAGAAAAAGTAGATTGGGATACTTTGCAAAGTTCTCTGGACCAAAAAAACTTCTCAACTTGACTAAGAAGTGCCCCTTTCTAGGAGGCCAATTTCATTTGAACCCTCTCAACCATCGATGACCAAAACAAATCTTTTAACCACTAAAACAAAATTGGGAGACCCAGATAAGTGGCCAAAAGGGTCGCACTTTTGCAATTCAAAATTCTTACAATATTTCTCTGCTTAGGATCTTTAGTACTAAAAAATAAGATACTACTTTTATCATAACTAAAATACTACCTAGCCACCTTCTCATAATAGTCTAGAAGCAACTTCACGTCTCTCACATGGAACATCGAGGTTACACATGAGAGGAGAGTGTCATCAACAAACTATTTATGGGAAATTTGGGGGTAAGGCAAAGCCAAATGATGACCAATTACATCAATGCTTCTAGCAATCGATCTACCCAACACTTTCACCATGAGAATGAATAAGAATGGGGAGAGGAGTTTACCTTGACTGATCCCCCAATTCAATTTAAAGAACACAATTGTGGTATTGTTGATGAGAACTACGAACTAGGTTGTGGAAAGACAAGCCTCAATCAACTTAAACCAAGAGTCATCGAAGAAAAACTTCTTCATCATGTTGAACAAAAAGAGCCACGAGACTCTAACATAGGATTTTTTGATATCCAATTTGAGGAAGAAAGTCACTTTACCATTTTTCTTCATAGAGTGAAAAATATTATTGATAACAATAGCCCCATTCAAAATTTGTCTCCCAAGCATGAAGGTGCTTTAGGACTTTTCAATTAAAAATGGGAGAATCGGCTTCAATCTACTGACCAAAACTTTAGAAAGGATCTTGTAGATCGTATTGGGCTTAATTTTTTAATTATTGTTATTATTTCAAAGGATTAATCTTGCAACAAATAGCACCTCTATGGTAGGTTTTTGGATAACTATCTTTCAATAATTTAAAAAATATTAGTTATAATTATTTAAATTTTAATAATAGTATTATAAAATTTATAATTTAAATAGGTCAATAATTGTTAAAATTTTAATTTTGATTAATTTTTTTATTTTATTAAGTAGACGAAGGGCTTTTGAAAGGGTCCCCAAACCTTTTATGAAGAGGAATAAAGGTATTTTTGGTCCAAAACCAAAAATTACCTCACACTAAAAGAGAGCATAACCAAATTGATAAAATCAAGCAATAAAAATAACCAACTCAAAAAAAACAAGAGAAAAGTTATCCTGAATTAAAATATCCAAAAAACATCATAGATCAATTAACATCAAATACAAATCAAACCCACCTAAAATAAGTGCCATAAAATGGATTTGAATTTCAAATTTATGAAATCCCACCTAAAAATGGAACTCTCACAACTAGGATCCAAATCAACAAATTACATCAAGCCCACCTAAAACGAGTGCCACAAATTGAATTTAAAATTTGAATTTTTGGAATCCTTCCTAGATATGGAACATGAAAACTTGGGATCTAAGCCACAAAAGAAAGAAAACTAGCCATCCTATAGTAGGAACAACGAAACCTGTAGTTGGATCCTCGATGAAAAGGTGCTCACAATCGAATCATAGGGCACAAATGTAACAACCTTCCTAGCATGACAAAGGGTTATTGTTGAATTGGTAAATTATACTTGTTGTATTTCTAGAATGTGGTACTACTGATATTTGTTGTGCATGCAAGACTAGGTACATTCCTTCGATGGGTAGGAGTAGATAAATGGAAAAATGAAAGTGGGATATGATGGTAGTGTGAAATATCACCATGAATCATAGGTTGCATCCATATAGGTGCATTGGAATGATCATTTTTGCATTAAATGTATGTATTTTTTGATGGTAATAAAAGTACCAAGGGGTATGAGATCCATTTTGGTTATTGAAAATGGTTTAATGCTTATCATGAAATTTATAAAGTAATAAAGAACTAAAAAATAGATAAATTAAGTAAGGTCACACCATTATACTAGGAAATGTATAAGATAATGAATCATCATGGCCAGTAAATTTTCCAAGGAAGTGGTAAGACTACATGGTTTTCTAGAAGTTTTAGTATCTTATAGAGATTCTAATTTTACTTCTAAATTTTGGCAAGTACTACTTCATGTATTGGGAACCAAATTGAATATTTGTACTTCTTATAACCTAGAGATAGATGGTTAGATTGAAAATATTAATAAAGTGCTTAGGAATATGCTAAGGATGTATTGCATCGATCAAAACGTGAAGTGGGAAGAATATTTATTTCTAGTGAAATTTGCATATAATAATAGTTATCACACATAACTAGGAATGACACCATTTGAAGCACTATATGGGTGACAATGCCAAATTACCTTATCTTGGTATAATCTTAGGGATCTGATAGTGATCAAACCAAAAATGGTAAAATTAATGGAGGAGAAACTAGAAAAAATCAACTAATGCTAAAAGGATAGCTTGCGAATGTTTTGCTTTGCTATATAGGAGAGCTTGTAAATCTTTTGCTTTGCTTCATGAAATATTTTGGAACATATGATGAAGTATGAATGATTTTTTCCTATGTTGACATAATTTATGATGAGATTATATTCTAAATGTATGGAAATGTGATGTGATTTTATGATGATATCCTATTGAAAATATTGAGGATCAAGTGGAAACAATTTTCTTGAATACTTTGATTTATGAAAGATGTGATTGTAATTCAATCATTGATTTCCTTGCATTAACTAGTTTAAAACACAGGGACTATATTTGTTTCTAGTGGGGGAGGATGTAATGACCCTCCTCTCACAATGAAGGAAGAAAATAAAAGAAATAATAAAATTACCTTTTATTGTGAAACATGGTACTGTTGATGATCCTTGTGAGTGCAAGATAGTGGCAAAATGACAAGAAAAGAAGTCAGTCAATAGGAAAAAAGGGTAAGAAATGGAAGTGATGATTTGGCTCACGAGTACATGGATGCTCGCACACATGCATTTCATGTAGAGTTTTTATTTATTATATGTGTGTGTTCATTTTGAAGAAGTAATTGTTTTGATTGATAGAGAGTAGAATGTGCTTATGTTTTGTGTGGCAATGATGATGGGAGCCACCTTATTTTTCTTTAAGTTTTTCATATGATTTTTGATCAAAGGTATAAGAATAGATATATATGAATATATATACATATTTATATGCATAGGACAAGGAAGGAACCATTTTACACATGAGTTTATGAATGTATCTTGGCTAACATGTCCTTGCATGGTTGTTTTAAAAACATCAATGTATTAGTCTTAGTAATGAAATTATTTTCATAGCTATCTTGTTATGTGAAACATATATAGATCTATATATATATAAGTATTTGCCTATGATGAAAGATCCTTTTTGATTTAAATTATAACAAAATTTGTAGTGGAGGGATATGGCTAGATTATGTGTAACCAAAAAATGTGGTGTCATGATAGTTTAAATCCCTCTCCACACTTGACATCTAAGAATATGAGAAAAATTAAAATACTTGAGGTAAAAGAGAAGGAAAAATGGATGTAGGAGGAAGCATTATTATTGGAGATACGAAGGAAAAATATGGGAGCTTGGAAAAATAAGAACATTAGGTGTGGAACTAGAAGGATCCAGGAGAAACTTTAGCTGAGATTCACTTCCACGTGGATTCCTTTCTGTGAAAATATTACTATCTTATAAACATTCATTTATTTTATAAAAATCAAACATGTTGTATGTATCCTTGGTTTCTAATTACATACATAGAGGAAACGAATGCATGTTGTGGTTATTATATTCATTTAAAAAAAAAACTCTTTTGTTGTCATGTTTGGACATGTTGTATGTATCATTTATTTTTGATTGCATACATAGAGTACAATATTGCATGTTGTCATCATTTATTCTTAAAAAAAACTCTTTTTGTTGTCGTGTTTGGATAGGAAAGGAAAAGATAAATGAATTCCTAGATCTGAACAAGAAGAATGATATGTTGGTTGAAACTGAGTGTAAACATTTCTTGGAAAGCATGCATGGATGACAAGTATTATCTAGAAAAAATAGGCAATAAGGTTCGAAAATTGAAAGCATTATTTGGTTGCAGTGTGAAATTATTGTGTAGTTGTTTGTTTATATAATTGTTGCACCTAGGATTGCATTCATTTAATATGAGCTAGAATCTGATCCCATCAAGTTTGTAAACCTATTTTTCCTTGAGCTGGCTATGGTTGGGATCCGAACGACAATCAAGAAGGTCGATGGCTGGGTAAAATCCAAAAGGGGATATATGATCCTCGTGCTAGATTTTAAAATATCTCCTATAAACTTAAAGTGAGTTGTTACTATGTAACAATAGCTAGAAAATGTAAACTTTTGCATATATGAATAGTGTTGTGATGTTTCTAATTCGAGTAGAAATATTTGGGTAAGTGTTTGGTCACTTAGGGACTAAGTAATATGGGATTTTACGTCCTGTTTGAGTAGACCACCTTGGTGATCTTAAAAAATAACTAATTATGTATTATAATTCTTAAAATAGATTGTAAATCTTGGAGTCTAATGATGTACATATCTTTCTACAAAAGTATTCATGAATTATAAAATGGGTTTAAGTATGGCACTAAATGTATGCTTTGGTTGTCAATGAAAAACCTTTGGTTTGTTGTATAAAATAAAGACATGTTTGCATTCACTAGGCATCATTAAACAATATTATTTTCTCCAAATGTTAATAAACATTAATTTAGTTATGCATTGAAAGTATTAACTTGGTAATAGTGTATAGTTTTGTGTATCTTGCAACCTAAGCATGACAATATAAGATTGATTGATTAAGATAGTGCAAACCTTGTCTTAAAAAAATAATACATTGTTTATGATTTAATATTTATCTCTTTGGTTAAGTAGTATTTAGAAATTTAATTATTTAAAATAATTTAAGTACCCTCATGGATAGAAAATACTCTTAGTCAATGTGGGGCAAGTCTAAAACCAACCTGTGCTGGTGGTCAAAATAAATTTTAGTACTTAAACTAATGTGTTTTTGGTTAATGTTGGTTTGTATGGTTTGGAAATATGGTATTTAATCCTTAAGGCAATAAATGGTTTATCAATTTATATAATTTTGACAATGATAAGTCTTTTTGGAAAGGATTCCTTTATTGAAGAAAAGAATTGTGTGATTTTCTTTGTTTGATTCTATTAAATCCTTTGTTCCAGAGATCCAAAGAATGGAAAAAAGTTGTATTATTGTCACCTTCCTTCAACAACAATACTCTTGACTTTGCATTTCTTCATTGGTCCAAGTGTTATCGAATTTTGAAAGAAGCTATTTCTCTTTTAGGGAGTGATCAAGAGATAATCCTTCAACCTCCATTGTTGCCTCCAAATCGTAGAGTTCAACTTTCAATATTTCCTTGTTCCTAAAAATATTACCAAATGTAGATTTATTCCATTCTTTGAGCTTACCCCTAACAAATTTAAGTTTTCTAGCTAGCTTAAACATACCTTCACCCAATGTTTCTTCCATCCACTAAGCTCTAATCTAAGCCTCTATATTTGGATGACTGCACCACGTTGCTTCGAATCTAAAGGGCCTTGAATGATAAGTTGAGTTCTTTGGAAGTTTAAGCCATAGGGGGTTATGGCCTGATTCTACCCTAGGAACAGTGGAAAAGGAAGCATTCCAAAATATGGGAATTCCCCAATGGGAAACTAGAACTCTATCCAACATATAAAGGATAAGCTACTCTCCCATTTTATGATTATGAAGGATACATAGATGAATGAAAATATCCTACCAAGACCTAAGCTTCCTTGCTAAATAAATTCTTCAATACAAGTAGAGTTGCCCAAAATAGTCACCTCTCATAGCTGGAGTTAGGGGCATACACATTAGGAATTATCCATATTCTATTGTTATTTTTTAGTAGAAAGAGATGTTCATGAGAAAATTTGCCAAGGAAATGACTTTCCTAACAATCTTTGAAGGGTTCTAGAAGCACAATAGTCCATCTGAAGTTCCATTCACCTGATAGGCTACCAATCCAATATTTTTCCACACCCTTTGATGAACAAAAGCAAGACTACTTTCATCTAGTTTGGATTCTTTAATGAGTAAAATATAAAGTCACTTTTCCTTTATCAAGGATGCTAACACCCTCTACTTGATAGGGTCATTAAGGCCTTTTATTTTTAAAAATTATACCTTCAATTGGATGGACTAATAGGGTACTTAGCCTCACCCATATCAATATGGAGAGATTTAAAACCATCGAGTTTGAGTTATTTGCAGCTTTTGGATTTGGCTCTAATCATGGATAACATGGGCTAAGCCTCAATAATAATTGCTGATTTCATCTCTTTATTCCTTAAGGTTTGATTATGATAAGGATTTAGAAATATAAATTACATTTCACTAATAAAACATGTATATTTATAGGTATTAGATGCCTTTACAAATACCATGGTATGAAAATACCATTGGAAACAATGTTAAAATTGCATTTAATATCCTATGATATTTAATGGTAGTTATCAATTCCTATCATTCCTCCCCACTCAAGAGGCATTCGTCCTCAATGCGTATAAATATGGAAGAGAAAGAGAGAAATACCAAGGAGTGTCGACTACAACTTAAAGTGCACTCCTAATACAAAAGAAAAGAAGATCAATGACTAACTAGAGTAGGTCTTCAAAAAACCAAAAATTAACATTGGCACTAAGTCAAGTGTAGAATCTTCCTTCCATCACATCATCTACTGTATTTTTCTCATGTCTATCCTATCATATTGCTAGGCTTCCCAACTCTTTTATCCACCACTATATCAATTTTGAGCTTGTGGTAGCTTCTAGTTTTAGGACCAGGGGACTAAGAAAATTGCAATATATTTCTTTGTTGATAATATCCAGAATATGAAATATTTGTGTAAGGTGATATTTTAATCACCATTTAATGTTAATATAGTGATTATACCATCACAATATTTTTCTTTTTTAAGTGTTCTATTGCATTGTGATTTAGGAACTATGCTTTATTTTACCATGTGTTTCCATAAAAAATTCATATAAAAAATCTATACAACAAGGGCTCAACTCTTTGTTGTAAGGAAACATTTCATTCCTCTAGTTTTATAATTAGCTTCTTGATGTTTAGTAAGTTGTATAAAATATTAATATTTAGCTTCTTTCCTTTGACAAAAATAAGTGGTCATTCACATGCAAACAACTACTGCATGTTTAAAATTAAGTAAGACACATTATTAAGGGGCCATGGAAAAAAATTTAGGCTTCTCAATAATGTTCCTTATGTATAGTATTTTCCACTATTTCAAAGTCTATAATTTTTACATTTCTATTTACATACTTTAAAACCTTTAAGTTGTGTGTTGATTTGAGGGTATTTCCCAAATTTGAAGGTAATAGAATTCTATCATTTAAGATACAAATTATTAACATTAAATTGGAGGAACTGAAATTAAATGAAGAAGCATAAAATAGTGTAACGCTTGTAAAATTTTTGATATTAAAAAAAGTATATAGGTGTTAAAAACTGGATGGTTAAAATATAAGTGAAAATAGATTAGCTTTGTGTTTTGGTAGTATATTTTTAGAACTTTTTGCATCAGAGGAAGATAGAATAAATATCTTCATAGCAAGGCTATGGTATTTTTATCATTCTATTTTGTTTATGATTAAGTATTCCTATGAATTATATTTGTAGCACACTTTAATTAAGAATTTTTATGATTTACATTTGGATGAAATGCTTACACGTTATGCCATTGTTAGAATATGCATTCAACTCAATATCAATAACTAGGTTTTGAAAAGGGTGTATCTTAAGGGTTATAGTAATAGAAAATCCAAAAACATTATAAATTATAGAGTTATTAAGATTACAAAAATCTTATGTTTTGTTACAACCTTCATAGAAAATATAGTCACCCATCTAGAGCACTTGGTAATGAGGGTCCTCAATTCCAATTCAGATTTTCCTTTCTAATGGGATAAATACAACTTTGGATAAACCTAAAAACCATTATATTTGATGGTGCATTAAATAAAATAGAGAATTATATAGTAGTATAAAGAAAAAGAAACAACAAAAGTTTTATATTAGAATTCCTATAAACAAAGATATTGAAAAAAACTCATAGGAGAATGGAATTAGAGGGAAAAATTTATCCCATTGATGTATTCAATATCCGATAAAGAAAAAATTAAATATTAAATTAATGTGAAAGGTGAATGATCTACAATAATAGGTATAAAGTTAGGATCAAGAATTAATTTCTATGGAAAATGAAAGGGTAGAGGATAAGAAACAAAATTCTTAAAGGGGTTAGAGAAGGGTGAAGAAGAAGAAAAAATAGTTCCTGTAAGTCTAAAAAAAATGGAAGAAAGGTTCAACGTGATTGTCCCTAGACATATAGGTTGAATGAAAATGGATTGAAAATTGTAAATATAAGGTTCTTAACCAAGGATGGAGAATACCTCAAAAAAGGCTCATATAAACATAAGTCAATGTGAGTAGTACTTTGTAATATCATTGTAGAGAATGCACTCACAAAGAAATAAGAGTTAAAAAATGGATAACAACCATAATAAGCCTAATGGATTGTGATTACTTTTTGATGATTCTACTTTTATTTTAGTCTTTCATGTTAACATTTCCAATGTATTGCATAAATGTTGATATTATGTCAATTGAAAAAGAATTGATGTTAACAATTTTTTTCCTCTATTTATGTATTGTATTAAAAATCTTAAGAAATTCATTCTCGAATCATGATTTATTTAAATATTTTACAATTTTCATGTGTTTTCATGTTTGTGTAAACATTTCATGGTATTTTCAATATATTCAAGGTATTGCATTGAAATTGATAGTGTGTGATAATGGAATTTTATTCATTAAATTTTTGTATGGTTCCAAAATTTTAAACGTCCCATTCCTCAATTAGGAAATAAATAAGCTAAAGTTATGTGTATTTTTATAAATTATTATTTTTATAAAATGGTATAAGTAGAAGTAAGTTTACCATTAAAAATTTGTATTGAAATTTATCTTACTCTCTTTCACTAGTAAGTTATTATGATTTTTTTTGTATTGAAATGCTAAAGGTTAAATGCAAAGTTAGAATGACTATAATCAAAACTTGGTAGTTGATTCATTTATAATAATTATAAAAAATATTTTATTTTTCATGCTCCAAAAATCTTAGCATTTATATAATTGAAATAACTAAAATTTAATGCTAGTTAACTATTTGGTGCAATTTGTGTCTAGCTTCATATATAACTCCTACAACATATCAACATTAGGATTTGTGATATTAACCTTAAAGTAAATAAATGATAAATTAATCTAGTACTTGTATCTAGCATGCTCATTTTACTTCAGTTCTTATTGTAGCTATATAGCCACTGCATTGACTTACAACAAACTCTTACTATCACAAAAATTTAATTAGAAGGAAAATTTTATCATCATGAAATAATTTTAGTATATGAGGAACAAAATTTGACTTAAAATCAACAATAAAAATATCTAAAACACTTTATTAAAATCATCAGACCACCCACAAATATTCTCTCTATATAATCTTGTGATAAAAAATAAGAGGTCGATCTTCATAAACTATAAAAATACATGTTTGAAAAATATACAAGATAAAATATAAATGATTAATTAACTCAATATTTATACAATTTAGACAACTATGCCATAACATACTAAATTTTTGTAACAAAATTAAGAAAAAAAACTTTGTATGTAGGCCACTTCATGCAAGTAATTTAATGGACATAGTTGAACCAAATTTCCATAAGTGTGCACTCTATTTATATTAAGAATATTTCAAAAACCTAAATTTTTACTTACCACTAAGCTTGGTATCAACCACCTTTAGTAGGATAAGGTCAATATATAATTACATGAAAAAATTATTATAAATTATCCTCCTATTAGTCTACCTCTATTCTCTAAACCTATTACAAGACAAAGCAATGTAGTGTTTAACTTGAAGCTCTTCATTAGAAAATATTGAATATAAAAATAAAGTTCTTCAGGCAAGGAGGAAAAATGATACTTAAGGTCACACCAAGTCTTTCACCTATCTTCATTGATTATTCAAATTCAAAAAAATAGTTTATACTTCTATTTAATAGAATGTTACCTTTTAAGGATGATCCTAAAGTAATAATTAGATACAACATATTGAAGTAGTGGTAAAACTTATGCATTGTATCTTAGTACCTCAAATAAGAGATAACATAATTTCCAAAATCCTTTAACTAGTGAATTACCTTCAATAGATAAAAACTTATAATTCTATTTTTTCTTACAAAAATGTACCTCCTTCCAAGCCCCATTGGAGTAAGCTAATTGAATTTTAGATTTAACGAGTTTTTAAGGATCTCATTCATTAATATTTTATGAAATTAATCTAGGGATTTCTTGTTGTTCTACAACCCTTGTTATATTCTTTGACTATTCATAAATAGTTTCATTCTAAGTACTATAGAATTTATTTATTTGTTTTTTATAAAAACTTAAAGCACTTTCTATTTTTAGGGTCTCATTTATTTTGAACCTAGTGTATAAAATAGAAATTTGAGGGCATTAACAACTTATGAGCTTATCTAGGCTTTATATTACAAAGATATTTTCTTATTGATTTATTTCCCATTTGTATTTGATAGAGATAGTAGTGGTTTCTACTATTATTGTCATGTTTTAGGTAGATTTAATAATTTTATCCATGTAGTAGAGTCTCTCAAAATTTTACAAGCATATCGTTAATGCTCTTACATTATGGTATCCATTACTCACATTTATTACAAATATTTCATGCTATTTAATATTTTAATGCATATATCTAACATTTACTTTATTTATAATAATTGAGGATAATATACATTCTATAGAACATGTTTAAAAAATATTATATATTGAAAACTATGACATAAATATAGTGAGAAGAGAATTTAAGTACAATAGTCTCATATCCCAAATTATATTTATTTAATACCTTTTGAATAGGTTACAATGGAGTCGCAAGAATAATTTTATACCCCTAATAGTGCAATTAGGATAAAAAGTAATTTTGAGTACTTTCTAGTATTAAGTCATACCACAAAAATATGGCATACCTAGATTACTTGTCCCCTTGAAATATAATGTCCTCTATTGCATCATATTGGTTCTAAATCCACTTATATGGATGAGTTATACCCTCAAGACATCGACCAAGATTGGAAGACCCAAAAAAAATGGTTTGCTAAGTCAGCCTTTAGAGTAGGTTGGTTCCTATGATCTTGGATAAACTAACTAAAATTGGGGTTGTATATTGGAGGAAGCAATGTGTAGGTTAGAAACTAGGCTTAGAATATTATAAATTTACAACATCAAGAGACACAAGTATGAGAGTCTCATAATCTATATTGAACTAGATTGCCTAATAGACCAACTTACTTTTCTGATTATAAAGCATTTAATCGTTATAAACACTAAGTATTATTAAGCATTCTAGAACCTAATGAACACTAAATCCAAGGAGAAATACAAAAAGTAGAATTATTATAATATAATAGACCATTCATATAGCTTAATAGAAATGCTTAATAAAGCAGTTGATATATATACATTTTTTGTGATAAATTGAGAAAGAGGACAAATAACAATCCAATCTTTATTCAAATGGTAGACAATATAGTCATCATACAAGTATGCAATTAAAAATGCTAAAGAGTCAACTCTCTGAAAGAGTTACATTTAGGTATATATAGTTTTACAATGTAATAAGTTATATTATCATGATTACCTATAGAATAAAATGCAAGTTTGTTAGAATAGGTGCAAGAAGTGGTTGTCACATTCAGGTTAGTTATGCTTAACAATTTTCATCATGATTTACTAAAATGTAAAGTAGGGATTTATTTGCTGAACGTATCTTGCTTGGTACATCATTGGATTCCAATAATAGCTTAAGGAATTTCCTTAATTCAAATATGACTAAATTGCATTCATTTTTTGGATATTATTTTTAAGATCTACAACATAGCTATTGCATTTCATTAAAGATAGGTGAACTCATAATTTTATAAAAAAATCCATTCTAATCCCTCATAAGGAAAGTCCTCAAGAATTGCAAGTGTCTATATAAAATCACTTACATTATATTTGTCAATCCAAGTTAAATGATTTAAAAAATAGTAAATTCCATATAGATTATTCCAAAATCATTAATCATTTGACTTCATTTTATTTTCTTAGTATTTTTTGTAGGAAATGATAATTATATAAAATGAAATAAAATAAAATAATGCTTAATTAGAAGGTAATTATGACATAGACTAATTCTATGTGTATATGTGTGTGTTTTTTCTTGTGGATCCATATATGATTTAACTAGTTGATATATTTTATAATTTAAAATGATGCATTTTAATTTAACTTATAGTCTAAGACTAATTCTACTCACTAACTAATTCTACTCTATTTCAAACTAATTCTACTCTATTTCAATAGATAGAGAGCAAGGATCCCAAAGTTAAAAACCTCTGAGCTGGTGTCGGGCATTTCTCTAGGGTTTCTGGTGTGGAAGCTCTACCAGGGACTGTGGTGGGTTGACAGGGTGCTTGGCTGAAGGTTCTTCCGCTGCCCTGGGAGGGCCCAATGGGGTCTCCTCCAGCTCCTCCTGCTGGGAGAAAGAATTCGTATGCTGAGATGTTAAAGGAAAACCCTTCGTCCTCCTCTGATGAAGCTCAACGAAGGGCTTTTCAAACGTTACTCAAGAATGTTAGCAAGGGTGCATCTGCACACCGAGTTAATGGCTGCCTCCCGCAATCCGCTACCAGACCAAAGATTGTTATAGAACCAAAGCTGGTTGAAGACACAATTTCCTACCGTGCTCACCATGACCTGATTTACATATTCATGGGTATTCGTCCCACTCTGAACTTTCTGCACACCTGGGTTAGACAGAACTAGGAGCCACTAGGTGAGTACTCCTTATGGCCTATCAGTAATGGTTATTTCATTATTAGTTTCTCTTCTTTAGTAGATAGAAACAGAGCATTTGAATCAAAGAAGAGGAACCATGGCCTGGTTGGGTTATTTTTTCGACCTTGGAGAGTGGGTTTTGACCCTCGTATCGAACCCACGGTAGTCCCGGTCTGGATCCGACTGTATGCTCTCCCAATGGAGTTTTGGGGTGAGCAGGTTTTAGAAATGATTGGTAATTCATTAGGCAGATTTATAGGAGTCTCCAGAGACACTATAGAGGGAAACACAGTTGTCTTTGCTAGGATCTATGTTGAAATGGACATTATCCAGCCTCTACCAGCCGAGGTGGAACTTGAGTTGACAGGGCTCTCCTGGATACAACAGTTAGATTATGAGGCACTACCTTTTAGATGTAGAGTCTGCCATAAGCACGGCCATCTAGCGAGGTTTTGCCCAAATATTCTGAGCACAAAAGTGGAGGCACTGCCTAGAAATCCAAATCGCCCCAGAGAGGGCAAGTTTACCCCTATCCAAGATCCATCTAGTATTCCTCAGGATTATGATCTCCAGAAAGATGGTTTTGAACAACCGAAGCGAAGGAGAAATAAAAAGAAAAATTCCAAGGAGCAGGCACAACTTAAACCAACCAATCGGTATGAAATATTTAAATCCCTAGTAGATCAAGAGGACCAAGTTATGGAAGGAGTGGATGGGAATGTTGAGGATATTAACATTCACTCTCAGGCTTCCCCTTCTTCTACTCCGGTCTTAGAATAGGTAATGGAACCCTCTGGGACAAGGCAGCCAGAGAACTCAGGGACACTGGTAATCCACTCCCCAGCACAGCCGGTTATTAAGGACGTCAATATGGGAAGCTCTGAAAAGAATAGGGAAAGGCCGGTTCTAGGGATTACCCAGGTGGAGAAGAGGTCTAAAAACAGTAATTCCCAAGGAGCAGGCAGAAAATCCAATAAGGATCTACTAGCAGTACAAGGAGACAAGCTGATCAATGGAGGATCGATGAGGCAAATTGAGTCTTATTGCTCACAAGGTCCTCAATTATTATTCAATCCTGGAATGTTAGGGGTTTAAATAGTAGAACCCATCAATATGCTATTCAAGGACTTTTAGGAAAATGTAAAACAGACTTTTTGCTCATCCAGGAGACAAAAATGTCTGTAGATCTTATGTGCAAGACTGCTAACAGAATATGGCGGGGTGCTGATTATATGGATGTGGCTGCTCAGGGTGCCTCGGGGGGATTGTTACTCTCTGGAACCCTCAAGTATGGACAGCTTTAGAACACATAGCTTGGAGGGGTGTTCTCACTTCTCTATTTAGAAACAATGCCACAGCTGAACATGTTCTTATTACAAACTTCTATGGGGCTCAATGCTTTGATGGCTAGCGGCTCCAATGGCAAGCTGTACACAACATGAGGTCATCCCGGGAAGTTTTTGACTGGATCATAGCTGGGGATTTTAATGCCAAATTGTCTGTTAGGGATCAAGAAAGGGGTGCCCCAGTTTTGGATCCTGGGGACCGGTTCTTGATTGCCCAAATCCAGGCCTTTAATCTGGTTGATATCAAAGGCCCTGGAACCTACTTTACTTGGAAAAACAAGAGGAGAGAGCCACACAGCAGGAAGGTTAAGTTAGACCGGTTTTTGGTTTCTAAAGAGGCATTTATTAAATGGAATCTTAAATTCTAGATTTTGGAAGGTCCAGTCTCAGACCACTATCCCCTTTTGTTGGAGGGAGGGCCGATGACAGGTCAACACCATAAGCCATTCAAATTTGAAAATTTTTGGTTGCAAAAGGAGGATCTCCGAAGGAAAATTCCATAGTGGTGGGAAGAAGGCCGCCTACCCTTGGGGACTGCAATGTTCAAATTCCATAAACAACTCCATTTTGTCAAGTGTAAATTGAAACAGTGGAGACAAAACAATAAGTCGGACTTCCAGCTCCAAAGGGCCCCCTTGATGGCTAGATGGGAGGAGGTGCAAAAACACTTCAGGGAAGGTACCATTACTGAGCACCTTAAAGCTGAGGATGATGCTCTGCGCAAAGCGATTGAGGACATTGATAATCAAGAGGAAATTTATTGGAAACAGAGAGCAAGAATCACTTGGTTACTAGAAGGTGATAGAAATACAAAATTTTTCCATCGCTCGACCTGTGCAAGGAGACAAATGCATAACATGGAAGTCCTTCACGATGAGAATGGACACTCCTTTGATACTCTCCCCTGGAATGCATTTCCACTCAATGGATTATTTCTCAAACCTTTTAAGGAAAGTAGGGAACAAGATGTGGACGCCCAAAATGAAGTTATTAATGTCATACCTTCTATTATCTCTCACGAAGAGAATCAGACTCTCCTTAGACCCATTGACAGTGATGAACTAAAGAAAGTGGTCTTTGGGATGAGCACGGGAAAATCGCCAGGTCCAGATGGCTTTCCTATAGAATTCTTTCAGGCCTTCTGGGATACTCTAGAGAAAGATGTTTTGGTTGTCTCAGAGGAGTCCAAAACTAATAAAAGAATGCTTAAGGCTCTCAATCACACCTTCATCACTTTAATTCCAAAAGGGGAGGGGGGGGTTCATCTCTCTGATTTCAGACCGATTGCCTTATGCAATGTTATTTATAAAATAGTCATGAAGATTATGGTTGAACGGCTAAAACCTTTTCTCCATAAAATAATTTCCTCTGAGCAAGGGGGTTTTGTTGAAGGAAGAAAGATATTGGATGAAGTGGTCCTTGCTCAGGAGGCAATCCATACAATGCAAACTTCAGGCAACAAAGGAATGTTCATAAATTTGGATATGTCTAAGGCTTATGACTGGGTGGAGTGGGGCTTCCTGGAAAAGATGATGGCAGCATTTGGCTTCTCTCAGGACTGGATTGGTCGGGTCATGAGTCGTATCTCCACACCTTCTTTCTCTATTCTAATCAATGGGCTCCCCTCGACTCCTTTTGGAGCCTCTCGGGGTCTTCGTCAAGGGGACCCTTGCTCTCCTTACCTCTTCCTCATCTTAGCAGAAGGATTAGGCAGACTCTTCCTGAGAAGATGACAGCTAGGTGTGATAACAGGTATTAAAGTGGGGACAGAAGTTTTGACCCACTTACAATTTGTGGATGACACAAGATTGGTTGGAGTGGCCAGCCTTAGGGAAGCAAGAGGAATTAGAGATACTTTAAAAATCTACCTTCGGGCGTCAAATCAAGTCATTAATGATAAAAAATCCAAAGTGGTCTTCTTCAATCTTGACCGAAGGTTACAGGAAAGAGTTACTAAGATCCTGGGATTTACTAGGACTTCTCTACCTGTTGTTTACTTGGGGGTTCCACTGCATTTCAAAAAACTAAAAATTGATATCTGGAAGGATATTTTGGATGGCATCAAAGAGAAAATGAATCATTGGTCTCATAAATGGTTAAGCTATGGAGGCCGACTAACTTACTTACAATCAGTTATTCAGGCAATGCCAATATATAAATTCTCCATCCTGGATGCCCCACATTCTATATGGAAAGAGCTTGACAAAATGTCCAGAAGCTTTTTATGGGAGGGTGCAAAAGGGAAGAAGAAATGGGCATTGGTTGGATGGGATAAGGTAACCCAGCCCAAGGATAAAGTAGGGCTGGGACTGAGAAGCTCCAAGATTAATAATCAAGCTTTGGCTTGTAAATTGTATTGGAGGTGGATTTCCCAGCCAACATCCCTCTTTAGCAGAATTCTTTCTAGAAAATACCTAGGCCATGCTCACACCAATTGTCTAGGATGTTTCCCTTTGGAGGGTAATGGATCCTTAGTATGGTAGACTCTCAAGCTGGTAGCTCAAGTTATCAAAGATCAATTGTTTTGGAAAGTGAGGAGAGGGGAGAAGGCCCGTTTCTGGACTGACTCCTAGGATCAGCACCCTCCCATCATTGTTGTGTTTCTAGAATTGCAACCCATTAAATCAGCCATAGAAGACAAGGGCTGGATTCATATTGAGAGTTATTTCAATACCAGCCACATTGGGGAGTACAAGTTCAAAAAGTTCAAGAGGTTGGAAGAGTGGCCAATTCCAATCCCACCGGAGCTGGCACCAATCTTAGAAAAAATTTTGAAAGCTAGGTTTCTTACTGGGCGGGATGAAGAGGATGAACTTGCCTGGGGCTTTGGGAACCTTGGGGTTTACACTGTGAAGGTGGGATTTAACCAGATTCTTCCAGAGCCCCTCCCACACTCTTTCTCGGTCCATGTTTGGAAGAAGATATGGCACCCCAAGGGTTGGCCGAAGGTGAATTTTTTTGCCTGGCAACTTATGCACAATGGAATTCTCACCTTTGATAATCTTAGACATAGAGGCATCATTGGTCCTTCTCAGTGTGTTTTATGCCGCAAGCATGAGGAAACTGCTGATCATTTGATGTTTGAATGCCCCTTCACACGACAGATTTGGATGCGCTGGTTTTCCCACTTCAAAATTCAAGCCAACAGTGAGGTGACTCGGACTAATATTTGGAACCAATGGAAGAGAGGCAGATTTAAATCCAAAGCTCTCTGAATTGGCTGGGAGCTGGGCTTTCTTTTTATTTGGTGGCAGGTGTGGCTGGAGAGAAATGCCTGCATTTTCCGTGAAACATTCTCTTCACTTGATGGAATATGGCAGGTTATATGGAGCAAAGTGGTGGAAACAGTTGCCATCTACATTGAGGAGGAACATCAGTCTATTTTTGTGCCACTGGTTGATGGAGTTGTTGCTCTTGAAAGACAAGCTCATGATAGATGGCACCCTCCCCCAGTAGGCTGGATCAAAATCAATACTGATGGTGCTGCAAAAGGAAATCTGGGTAGTGCTGGTACTGGAGTTGTGTGCCGTGATCATGGTGGGTCCGTGCTTTACTGGGAACTGCACGGTCTGGGTCATGCCACAAACAATGAAGCGAAGGCCTTGGCTGTTAAATTTGCTTCTATCTGGGCTATCAAGCAGGGCCATAGAAAGATAATTCTTGAGTCCGACTCCCAAATTCTGGTGGGCACTCTCTATTGCATGAGGAACTTTGATTTGCAAGCCTGGAGGTTGCGGAGTCTTGTCTCTCAGATAAAGGATCTCTGGAAAGAATTAGATGATGTGGTTCCCATCTATGTGAGTAGGGATTTCAACAAGGCGGCCGATTTCCTTGCTAAGATAGGTGCTGAGAAGGAAGTTGGAGTGCAGATGCATAGTGATATGCCTGTGGAGGATGCTGTGATTCGACAAGGCCTTGAATGCTACCTATGATAATGTGCAAAGTTTTTGCTGCTAAGGAAGGTTTTTGTCGTGATTTCGTGACATGTAGCGGCATCGTGGCCTCTTGTTGGAAGTTGTTGCGATATCGCGATAGGTTTTGCCTTCTCAGCATTAGAAAGGAACATGTCGTGAAATCACGACATGTCATGAAATCACGACGTTTTTTGCACAGGGATGATAAAGAGGATTATCGTCGTGATATCGTGACATTTTTGGTAAACTTGAGCAAAGGGCACATTTCGTCGCGATATCACGACATTTTTGTCGATTGGAAGCTGCATGGTAAAACTGTCACGATATCGCGACAGTTGGCGCACACTGGTGTCATCTGGATTTCTTGTCGCGATATCGCGACAATTTTGAAGACTGGCTGCAATGAGGATTATCATCGTGATATCGTGACTTTTTTGGTGAACTTGAGCAAAGGGCACATTTCGTCATGATTCCATGACATTTCTGTCGATCGGAAGCTGCATGGTAAAATCGTCGTGATATCACGACAGTTGGGGCACACTGGCATCATCTGGATTAATTGTCACGATATCACAAAAATTTTGAAGACAAGTTGCAATGAGGATAACTTGTCGCGATATCGCGATAGTTTTGAAGATTGGGAACTGAAAGGAAAATTCGTCGCGATTTCGCGACACTTTTGGCACATTCATGGCTTTGGTAAAAATTGTCATGATATCGCGACACTTTTGCGGCTTGGGAGTCAAGATGAGAATATTTTGCGATATCGTGACACTTTTGCTGGCTGGGCGCTTTGGAGAAATTTCATCGTGATTTCGCGACCCTTTTGGAGATTTGATGCTTCCTGGAGTTCTTGTCGCGATTTCGCGATGCCTGTGATGATAGACCATCGGAGGGAGTTGCTGTCGTGATTTCATGACTTTTTTGGTGATCGGACATAGAGGGCTTTGTCTGTCGCGATATCGCGACATGTCACGCTTTCGTTACAGATGGCGCTGCTGCGGCCGCGACGGTGTTGATTGCCGTGATTTCACGACATGTCGCATTTTCACACCTTGTTGTCTTCTGTGCTCTGTGGGGGTTAGCGTTGCCTTTGTGCTCTCTGCTTGTTGTCTAGTTCTCTGCTGTTGGTTGGGATGAGTTTTCTCCCTTTTTTAATTGCCTTTTGTATTAATACAATTTTTTCAATTTTTCTCAAAAAAAATAGATAGAGAGCAAGGGACGAACTCTTTGGAGTGGACCCTACCTCCTAGAAGATAGTATAATTATATTCTACTCTTCTAATTTATTTCAGTAAATAATATTCATTAATATTAACTATTTTCTGTTAATTCATGGATGTAGAAAAATAAATTAAATATTACAAAAACAAATAAATCATAAATAAAATACAAGATATAGTTACCAATTTTTTTGGAGGAAAATATTATTGCTTTATTGATCAACTTTAACTATTCATACGTATAATGTGAATGATCAACTAAGCACATGGTAGATGTTGAAACAATAGATCCTAGTAGCTAGCTAGCTAGACCTTTTCAAAGGTCTTCATATTGTATTTTATAATGTCACTTAGAAATTTACAATAAAATTCTCTTCTACCATATACTACATTTTTTAATTCTTTAAGATTTTAATTCCAATATTTCATAAGAAAAATATTCTAAAATTAAGATAACCTAAAACCTACCATGGAATTATTCCAATTGAAATTGTCCAAGTTGAAAAATTACAAACTAATATAATCAAAAGATCTAATTTGAATAATTTTATGACAAGATAATACTTGTGTTTTTCCTCTTCTTATAGGAAGAGACACATTAAATTTACATCCATATCTAAGCTACTTAACAATTCAACAACATTACAACTTTTAATAAAAAACCACATAATAGATTAACAATTATCAAGTTATGTATACAATGAAAATGTGTCAATCAATCATACTGACTATGAGACCCATGTGGCACTACTATACTGTCTTAATATGTTGAATTCCAATGCATCAGATGGTTTACTCGATCAACATTCTTTCTATAGACTCTTTCAATAGGTGCTTTCTATAGCATCTTTCCATAGGTGTTTTTTGTAATACCTTTTTGTAATACACTTCCATGTGGCTTCTTAGTGCACATCCATATGATTGGTTCATCCATACTTGACGTTTGGTCTGTGTTTTACTGCAACATATCCTATAAAACACCTATAATATTTACCTATTGAAAACATATAAAAAAATTGCACGATTTTCATAAAATATAGACATATATCACTTAAAATTTTTTAAGTCATATTCCTTCATAGGTTAAGCAAATAAGGTATAACGATCATCAAGAATCATCCATTTTCATAAATTTTTTAAATAAAAATTAAGATAAATACTACATAATACAATATCAATCTGAAACTCATCAACAAGGCACTAGGTGAGACAACTAGCTTACAACACTTAGTAATATGCAAATAGTGCAACCCTTTTGAGAATGTTTTGTAAATTTTAACTTTGAGGAAATATTAGTATTGTTGCAATAATGTATAACTCATCCATTTCCAAGTATTAAATGATAAGTGATTATTGTAGTGGTTATTTATATTCTATTTTAGAATGGTGCATATGAACAATGTACCTTAATCATGCAAAGCCTTCATGTTATAATATTTATATAATATTTATGTGTTTAATCATATTTAAATGTATTAAGGAATGGAAAAATGTGGAGATTATTTTCATAATATAAAATTACCTTTTATTTAACTCTTCTTTAAATGGTTAAAAACATAGATGTTGAGTTTAATTTTTACAAGTGAGCTAGTTATAAATATAATATTAGTTGCTTTGATGTTTGAGATCTATTTAGGGTAGAAATTCCTTAGCGAAGCTTTAGCGATTAAATTAATTAGTTTGCATTAGTTTTTATTTAATAAATTTTAGAAGAATATTATTATAGATTTTGTGTAAGCTCACTCCCATTTTATTTTTGAAGTTGGTAACTTAAAATAGTTAAATTTATTTTGAAAATTAGAATAGATAGTATTAGTTGATGTATTGGTGTTTCAAATATATTAATATTTTGATACTGAAATAGGTATTTAGATCATTTTAATAGGTTGCATTAGCATTTCTTTTAAAAGAGTTAGAAAATTTATTAAATAGATTTCATCTTTAAAAATTTAAAGAATTTTTGAATAGAGAAAAAAATAATTGAAAAATTCCTAGTATTAAATTAAAGGATCTCTCTAGGAAAGAATTTCTCTACAAATATGAAACTTAGAAACACAGACTTTTTTCTTCTTTTTAAAAATTATGTAGGACACCATATTCTAACTCTAAACATACATATTGGTTGAATCATCAGGAAGATGTACAACCAAAAAACCATGTCATCCAGTTCCATTGAAATACATGAAGGTATTCAATGATGCATCAAGAATGGTTGTTTTTGTGCAAGGCAAGGCAAGTCAATATGGAAGGTGAATATGGGTGGTATAGGATAAACATCTAGGCTAGTGTACGAGCAATACAAGTTATGACACCTTGTATAATTTATGAATAAGGATGAATGTAGCAAGGAATAGAGCTAGATGATTCCATGATGGTTGGAATGTGACAGCTCATCATACTATTCATGACTTGTTAAGATAAATCACGTAGTTTTTAGGTGATTGGCATGATATTAATTTCCCATGATACTAGTTATTAATCTATGGATTTGGTCATCAATTAACAAATATAGCATCTATGCTAAATAATGGTACATGTTATCTTAGCAATAAATGAGTTAAATTAGACTCAAGCTTCCACATTTTTAATAAAATATTAAGCGAAAGGTAAAGAGAGCATCCACCCTTTAAGTAATATGGGTTTTAGAGGATAAATCCAGGCCATGGTTCTAAGGTTTCATACTAGAATAGAGGGTGAGAAAGGAACAACCACTAAAGGCACATCTCATGGGATTTAACCAATATCATCCACTTACTGGTCATATATGGTGACCATAATCCAAAATTTGTTATTTATGTAATGTTCTAATTAATCAATGGGTGCATATTAAAAATTAAAAACAAAATTATAAATTTTAACCTAGTCAAACCTCTTTTCTTGTTAGTATTTGTTTAATAAACATAAAACTATAAGTCTGGTCAAGTTTTTACAATCAATATGTTAGATTGGGTTGTCACAAATATATTAATATTATTCTACTTACATAATTATCTAGATCTTAATATATTATATCCATATTATATTTTATCCTATGGAACTTATCCGATAAGTTTTATGTTATTATTAAGGTTTAGAAAACCATCACAACAATAATGCTTGGTATTTGATTGGCACACATGACATTGCTTATCAAGATGAGTCAAGATCATTTTTACAACTGATCAAGACATAGGAGAATACTACTTCCTATCAAAATGTGCATTCCATCTCACTAGGTGCCAAAGATATTCTTATTTCTTGATGATATCCTTACTTGACAAGTCTAATAACCATATTTTATCATGTATAGTGCTATATTTTAGGTTTCTTTGCTTGATCCTTAGTGCTTTATTACCAATATTCTTGTCTTGCACGAATTTTGCATCTGGCCCTCATTTTGGCTTATTGAGATTTATAGCTCCTATTAATAACATCATCACTACTAAATGTTTACACCTTCAAAATCTATGTGATATATGGCTTTAAATTCTAGATCTAATGCCTTAAAATATGTGGACCTTTTAGACTATGCTAAATTTTTAATGCTAGGTTTATGATATTAACATTATTTTTTGTCAAGAATGCTTGTTAGGACCCCATCCTAACATTATTTTTGTAATTCTCATATAATTATGTAATGGGCCACTTCCAACATGGGGATCCCTTTATAATGTTATTGTGTAATACTTTGTAATGATATGTGGCAAGTAAGGAACCTAGACAACTGTTTGTATTTCATGTAACTATTATTAAGAATGTAGCCAATGTTTGGTAGAAGATTCTAGTTTGAGTGACATTTTGCATGTAAGACAACTCTTGAGATTTAGGTTAGGATTGCATAAAGTGTTTCTTTAAAAGACACGGATCCATGTATGAATTTATATTTCTGTAAATTAGTGAAATATTGAAGGATTTTTACCCCTCAAAGAGGCCTATGGTTTTTTGTTTATTGTGAGAATGTTTAATTCTACATTTAATTTCAACATTGTGATATTTTGTTATTGTATGAATCTCTTCTTATTTTTAGTATTTTTTGTAAGTGAGTTTATTTTTAATAGTAGGTTTCCAATAAATGGTATCAAAGTACTTTCCAGAATCAAGTTACTCTATGACTAAGATAGTTCTTACACATTTTTTCTAACTATTAGGTATAATTTTCCTTTTTTTTTCATTTTTTATTTATCTTTTATTTAAAAAAATAGCAAAAAAATACAATCCTTTATTTTTTCTATAGTCGTTGTGTAGGTTAGAAACTCTATTCTAGAGATTTTAAAATATCACAGAGGAGCTATCCTTATTATCTAAGCTAGATAGCCCATGAAGCATCTAATTATGGGGTAATCAGGATCCAATACCCAAGGCTCGGATAGCACCCACATGGGGTATCGAGCCTTTTTCTCATTGGGTATTTAGGGTGATCATCAAATATTGCCTTTAGCCCTAGGAATGATTTTTAGCCTTGTATCATCCATAGTATAATAGATACACCATCCAAGAAGATTACCCTCTCATACTGTCAAACATGCAGGTAGTATGCTCAAGGGTATGTGTGGAATCCTCCTTGAGTTGTGGCCTAAAATATTGGTTTGACCACTATAATTCATCATGATGGTATAAAAAATGGCCTATAGATAACACATACACCACTGCCTATCATACCCTAGATTTATCAAAAGTTTAACTTACAAAAAAGCCTTCCTATTATGTTGAATGTTTAACCTAAAACCAAAAGTTTATCCCACATAAATCAAGCATAAAAATGATACTTCACTATCATGAAAAATGCTTGCACAAAGCAAAGAATTGGCGAACCAAATAGTAATGATCATCTATAATAATTGCTACTTATAGGGTTGTTAGTAGTGTAATAAATCCTACAGTCATAAACTAAATAGTCAAGATTATCAGTGGTACTAATAGTAATTTGTAATAGTTAGTAATTACCGGGTTGTCAATGATAGAAACAACATAGATAGTGTCAATAATTGAATAACATAGGGAAATCTAGAGTAAAAAAACTAAATAGTGTCAATGTCATAGTATAGGTGATAGTATAGTTTCCAGAGTGGTGAATAACTAGAAATAGGCAAGGCTTATTTTGGTTGATGTAGTATCCAACTTTTGAACCCAACCTCTAAAGAAAAAACTAACCACACTAGTAGACTGATCAAAACAACAAATAAAAAAGTCTATGGTGTGCAAAAATCAATGTTGAGATATATATAGCTCATTGTGAATGTCTTTTTATGCTTATGATTTTATTATAAAACATCCAAGTATACTTTTAGACTTCTTACTAAAAATAGGTTCAAAACATACCAAAATGGCTAGTGATACTCATGGATATCAAAATAAGGTAGAACAAGCTATGTCAATTGTGAAAAATATAAACCTCCCTTGATAACCTTCTCCATGACAATAACTCCATAAGAAAATATATTCAACACTTTAGAAGTGAATACCTTAGCTTCAAAGACAAATTTGAAGAACACTCTATTGAGGTTGATTCCAAACTTCAAGTTCCCCCAAAAGTATTTGATTATCATACTAAAAAATTAGGTCTAGGAAAATGAAAGGAAAGGAATAACTCCCACCATCCTTTTGACCATGATACTCCATGTAAGATGCCTAAATTAGACATTCCAAAGTTCAATAGAAATGACATAGATGAGTTGTTATGTTTTGTAGATCAATTCTTCAAACTCCACAATATCCCTAAATATTTATTCAAAATGGCTTATTTTAGTTTTGAATTTGAAGCCTTATAGTGGTATCAATGGTTATAAAACACCATTCCTAACCCCTCTTACAAATTTTTTGAATCTCAATTACTCACTCACTTTGGTCTTAGTGATTATGATCACTTTCAAGGAACTCTAACCAAGATAAGACAAACCTCCATAGTTTGAGACAACTAGACCAAATTTAAAAATTTGGCTAATATAACTAATGGGTTGAATGAAGATTTTTTTATGAGTTGTTTAATTAGTGACTTGAAGGATGATCTCTAGATCAACCTCAAGATGTTCAAACGATAAACAATGATATAAGTTATAAGCTTGGTACAATTGGTTGAATCTAACTTCTTAGCTCAAAGGAGGACATCTAAATTTCCATAAACTAAACCATCCTTTTCTCCCAAGTTCTCAAATCATAATGAAAATTAAATTGTTCTCCACAAACACTTGACTATAGAAGAAATGGATGCTCAATGTGCTCAATATTTGTGCTATAATTTCGATGAAAAATATGTTTGAGGGCATATGTGCACCCAAAAGAAGTTGTTTCTCATAGACGTTGAAGATCCAATCAAGAGTGACCAAAGTGATGATGAAAAAAAATCAATAGAAGAACCACCCTAAATTGAGGAATAAATACATGAAGAACTACAAGTATATTTTTTTATCCATGCTCTTGCTAGGATTACTAATCCAGAAATCATGAAAGTTATGGGTTTTTCAAAACCCAATGTCTTACAATCCTTATTTATTTTGGAAGTACAAACAACTTTATTGATCCCCAAATTGCCAAGCAAGTCACTTGTTACATACACACAAGTAATTCCCTTGAGGTAATGATGGTCAATGGAGGGACGATGCCTTGCAAAGGTAAATATCACAATGTTAATTTGAAAAGTGGATTATGAGCTCAAAACTAATATGTTTTCTATATAATTAGGGAGATGTGGTATTGTGTTGGGATATCAATGGTTAGGTACATCGAAAACCATCAAATAGAATTATGTAGAGCTATAGATGCAATTTTAACAAAATGAAAGGTTTTACACTTTTCAAGGTTCATAAGTAGGACCTCCTTAGATTATTAGCTCAAACCGGAGGAGTTGTAGAAAAAATCTTCTCATGGGGTCATGTTCAAATATTTGCAATCCAACAATCTACTTCAGAGGTGTACCAAATTCCCAAGGATTTACAACTTGTTCTAACAAAGCATAATGTAATATTTGTTGAACCATCAAACTTGCCACCATGTTGCTCTCATGACCATACCATTCCATTGGTACATGGTAGTGTCCTGCCTAACATTACACCGCACTAATATCCAAATGCCTATAATTCATAGATAGAGAAGTTAGTTCAAGAATTGTTAAAAACTAGAGACATTAGACGTAGTAATATTTCTTACTCTTCTCATATCTTATTGGTGCAAAAGAAAGATGTGTTCTATGTTTTAGTTCTTGTGAGCTCAATAAGCTCGCCATTAAGGATAAAATTCTTGTCCATGTGGTGGATGAATGACTATGGTTTTAAGCAATTTAAAAAAAAAAAATCAAAACATTGAAAAAACATATATATGTGTCCACGCAATTTACAAAAAAATTGAAACAATTAAAAGATATTCTTATAAATCATATAACGCTAAATTATTACGAATGCAATCTTAACATCATAATAATAATTTCAGAAAACCTTAGTTAATAATAATTTCTGAAAACCATATTGTGATGGATAATCAACGTTTTTTGTCTTTGCCTGAATAGATTGTTTGCACAAAAGTCATCACCAGGAGAACTGTTGCGACAAAAAGAGAGACAATATGCCAGGGCTTTGAGAATCCTTCTTTCCTGAACTCGCTGATCAATACGCGTAGTTGGCTGTTGTAATGTTTTCTGACATCTTCTCTCACCATTTTCAGGGCTTTATGGAAGTTATATGATCCGGAAGTAATTCCCCTGGAGAGATCTTTGAGCTTGGATGCTATTTGCTGATCGCTCCCGTTGAAGCTGTTGATTAATTTTTCTTTGTTAAGGAGAGCAACATCGTCACTCGATTCTATCAAGTCATCTATCAAACCCATATAACAAGAAATTATTGCGGGCTCCCGATATGATTTGCAGCTCTCGAACTCTTCAAACACCATCAGATTGCGCAACAGTGTTTCCGCATTATCTGAGACCCAGATCTGAGGGAGGAAAAGAATACTCGACCCAAACCTTCTCTTTTCAAAGTGGATCCACTTTCCTTTGGCAGATGGTTTAAATTGGATTCCAGCTTCTCGTAACAATTTAGCTGGATGCGTACGCTGCTCTTCATCTATTGGTCCAGTACACGAAGAAAATGGCATCCTTAAAGAACCAGACAAGCTATTCCAACGTCGGCTTTGAGGGAAACTTAATACTTTCACAGCAAGTGACAACATAGGAAACTTCATCCAACGTTGTCATCTGAGCAGACTGTTGATATTGGATGTGGCAGTAGAGACAACAGGTTCAATGTCGATACAAGGAGATTCGATTAAGAAAGTGTTGATCACCCTTCTAAGCAGATCCAAGAGATGAAATGCAGCTCCAATATGTACTTCTACTTCCGACTTCAAAGAGTACAATGGGAAAGGTTCGATTTGGAAGGGATGTTGCCAGAAAAGAATTCTAGCCAACTCAGATGCTGCTATTTCACGGTTTTTAAATTCCAACTCCAGGATGCTTACCAAAATAAATAAAGGAATCTGGTTTTCTAATTTAAAAATGTCTTTCATGATCTCCTGAGATTTGGGGTCCTGATGATTGCCGAAAACGAGGCTGAAAGGCATATCATCGTTTTGACTTGGACAACTCCTCAAGAACTCCAAAATGAAACATGCGTCCATTGTGAACATCCAGGCAAGAGTCTCTGGACTGAAGTCAATTGCTTTGTCTTCGTAATAATCTCTGATTTGTCCCTCTAATCCTTGAACCACCTCCACTAAGTCATTGACGCTCATGGCGTGGAACCTTGTCAAGGTCCTTGATACGGCTTCCAACTTATGGTCATCCATTGCCAAGAGATTTTCGAGGTTGCTGCGATGATAGGGTCCAAAGGACACAATCTCTGGATCATAAGCTTGGGGTTTTGCTGACTTGATCACCTTAGGCACCCTATAAATGCACACATCATGAGATGCGCGCCGATCTTTATAACTCTGAGAGTGATATGTGTGCTGGACTTGAATAAGCCATGATTCGGCTGCCACAGTTTTGCCGTTAGCTTCAAAACTCCCATCTAAATCTTGGTTTATGTCAGCTTGTGTCTCTTTGCCATCGTCGATCTCAGGTGTAGTTTCGAATCCCATGATACTCTTCGAACGTCCCTGTCTATAAATAAAATGGTAGACAAAAACAGGTTGTTAATGTAATAGAATATTTTAATGTTTATTTTTGTGAATAATTTTAAAAAATAATAAATATAAAAATTTAAATAAAATAAAAATTAATTTAAAAAAGGTCCAAGGTGTAGACCAATTGGTTCATCGAAACCCCATAGGGAGTGGAGGTCCAAGGATCAAATCTCGGGCCTCCCCGGACTGAACGCTTGTCCCTTTCTTTCAGCGGCGTAAAAGGTTTAAAATGATTGTGGCATGCTGTTTATAGGGGTGGCGTAAAAGGTTTAAAATGATTGTGGCATGGTGTTTATAGGGGCGGATTGTGCGAAGATCTATGTGGCGGCTTCCAAAATAAACAACGCAGAATACTGTGATGGACATAAAAACTGACAACCTGTCCGGATTCATAGCCGCTACGATTCCACCATGTAAATACAAAAAAACAAAACAAATATGAGCCGTTTACCATTAACAATTTTTTAAGTGTTATAAATATGTTGGGCTTCTATCAATTAGACCATCCCTGTTTAGTATATCTAAACTTCATTTAGCATGTATTCTTAATCAATGTAACTACCTCATGCAATGAGTGTAAGGGGACATTATGTATATTAAATAAATTTTGTGTAAATAGTTTGTATATATCATAATAAATACAAGAGACATAAGTTAGAGGTGTTATTGCTCCCACTTCATAGTGTAGAATTGATAATGTTTATTATTGAGCATTCTGCCATATTATTAGAGGGTTCATATTTTTGGATATGGTATTAGAGATTTAGTATGCAATATGAAAGAGAGTGATAATTAGATAAATATCATGTTAATGGTTGTATGTTTTGGATCGTTTATCAAGTTTGAAAGAAGTGTGAAATATGTGTTTGTATTTTTCAAATATGGGTAACAAAAAATAAAATCTGATTTTATGTTTATAATTTTTATTATTATTACTTTTTTATATTATTGCATTTTAAATCATAGAGTTCATTATGGTTTTTAATATATATGATATTTATGGTCTCAAATTCATTGTTATTGTACAAATGTGAACATTGGTTTGATTTGTAAAGATAAAAGGTTTAAATCATTGTAAATTGTATTTATTAAAGATATTAGTGCTTTTAAAAAGTACTATATTTGTTAAACATTCATTACAAACCATAAAGTGAATTAATATCCATCATCATATGATAATATATACAACCAACAATAATTTTTGTCTTGTTCACCATCAATATATTTTTGTAGACATAATTTATAAAGATGAACTTTGAAATTATTTAGTTCTAATATTTTTTGAATTTGTAAAA
Organism: Wollemia nobilis; assembly: GCA_028583015.1. NCBI lineage: Eukaryota > Viridiplantae > Streptophyta > Pinopsida > Araucariales > Araucariaceae > Wollemia > Wollemia nobilis. Next base: position 5,749,404 of record JAQPPZ010015929.1, read on the forward strand.
GAAATAAACTTTTATATCAAGATATTCATTCCTTGAACTTTTAGGCACAAAAAATACTGGTTTATTAAAATCAATTTTTGACTCGAAAATTTATTCTTATAAGGGTTAAAATTTTTGAAAATAAAATTCTTCACATTCATAGTAATGAGAGAGTAATATGGCTACCTAAACATGGTCATCTTGGTTATCCCCATAAGCTACTTATATTTAACAAATAAAGGGCAAAATTTACAATGTAAGTCAACATAAATATCCATAAACCTACATCAAACATAAAAATAAATGAACCTCCCTAAAAAATCTTAGTTTTACTTTTAACATAGCATGGTTCCATTCATATTGTGGATACCTCATTTAAAACGTTTATTGTATTTTTAGAGATCTAAAAATAATATTAGTATGGATGCTAAAATTATCTCTTTAAACATGATGTAAATCCTTTCATAAAAGTCATTATGTTTGGCTCTAATTTCAAAAATACATTTCTATAATATATGAATTCCTTCTTCTAATTTATGTATCCTACATACAACATAAAGGAATTGTTTGTTCACCCTTTATCAATGCCCTATCTCCTTATAACCAACAAGAATCTTCAAATTACCCATATGTATGGATCTCAAGGAATTATAAAACTAATCCATTAAGACAATGCTCTTTTGTTGACATCCACCAAATATATTGACTTTTTTTCTGAATTAATGATGTAATATATATTTTTTAGCTTTGTATAATTGTATCACCCTTAATCATGTGTAGGCTACTTTTCAAAAATGAATCATAAGAAGACTTCATGTTAAAGATACAATTACATCTTCCAATTTAAAATTTGTTTTAAGAAAATATGGATTGCTACTGCTAGTGATCTTCAACTAATAATTATTGGATTATATTTATCCCATCTCATTCATCATCATAGATGGTAAAATACAATCAATATATATTGTAGCGACCTCCTTCATATCTATGTTCCTATGTCCCTATCATTATTTATTGGGAATGGAAATTAATTGATCAATACTACTACAATTCAACATCCGCCTATGCTATTATCAATGTATAAAGAAAAAATTCAATAGGTTTTTTCTAAGAATGAATTGTATTGATATCAATCAACTCCTCAATCATTAAAATCTACACTTGTATGTTATACTATTAGAAGGGGAATAAAAAATAAATTCATATTATAAATATAACAATGTTATAACTAAGCAAATAATATTAGATCAATAAATTAAATTCGTTACCCTTAAAGAAGAAGAAAATATTAAATCTTGTCAAGAGATACATGCATAATAGATAGGTTATTATAATACCCCCACATAGTCTTTATGTAATATAAGTGGGACACATTTCAATCCCATATAATTAATTGAAAATAATGTTTCTTACTAAAATAACAATTCCAAGAGTATAAGTCCCCTTGGCACTCTACAATCACCCTCATGATCTTGGGTACCATTTGCATGCATAATGTCACAAAAACATATCACTGTCATCTTGCATGAGTTCTTTCTATAAATACTCTATGTTATAGGAGATATAAAGATCAAAAGTTGATGGAGGATGGGGCCTCAAGAATATACATAATTTTTGAAAATATTAAATAGTAAAAAATTTATGGAGATTGATAACCAAAAAAGGATAATGGTGGGAAGTAATTCAAGAGAAATATTTAGGCACCTTATCTTGTGTAGATTGTATTAGACTAAAAAATAAATCAAGTTTAAAAGCCATAATTATTTAGAAAGCATTAGTGTGAGCTTTTCCATTAGTTGAAATTCTTTGACTTGAAAAATATGAAATGGAAGAGAAGTAAGGATAGGTAGATATCCTTGGCTAGGAAGCAAAGGAGACTATCAACTTTCATAAAAAATAATAGATCATCTCCATAGAAAAGAAAATATTCCATTGTTGTATGTAGTATCAAGAGAGAGTACTAATTTATAGAAACAATGACTGGTCAGAGGAGAAGATCTAACAATGGGAGGAAATTATGCACGTAATTGGCATGATCACACAAAGGAATTGGAAAGAGATAATTTAAAATTAATAAGCAAAGTGATTTTATAATAAGGTCCAAGAATCTAGCAAGTGGGTAGTACATAGTTAGAGAATGGTAAAGGAAATGTTTGGTTGTAATAATGAGAAATTTTTTTGGTGATGGATTAGAAAATAGAAGGTAAAATCTCCCATAAAGACTAGAATCTTTACCTAGTTAGCTCTAGCAAAGAAAACACTAACATAGGATGTTCTTCAAAGGAGATCTTAACAAGGAATAAGTTAATGCATCATGTGCAAAAAATAAGAAGAAATAATGGATCATATTTTGGTTCTTTTACCTTCCACAAGAGAAGTGTGGAATTCAATTCTACCTTTGAGTCAAGGGAAAGGACAATAATCTACTAGAAATATTTTAGATAACATGGAATAGTGGTTCAAGAAAATATAGTTAAAGAAGTATAGATGTGTTTCTTTTATAGTGATATGGAGCTTATAGCTAGATAAAAATTTGAGGTTGTTTGAAAGTAAGGAAACTATAATAATTTAGGTCCAAATGTATATTCATTCCAATTTTGAAAGTCTAAAAGTCTCACCAAAAAATAACTGAATAGACATATAGGAACACTAACAGTAGATCTTGTAAAATTATGTGTTTTCTTTGATGGAGCTTACTAGGGTAATCTAGGTATGTGTGGGGCATGAGGAGTACTTTACTTAAATAAAAATTATAAAATCACTTTCCAAAATGGTTTGGGAGAAGGAACAAATAATATGGTAGAATTGAAAGTAGTGATATTTTTGATGAGAATATAAATGAAACAAAAATTAACAACTTTATAGAATTATGTAGATTTGAAATTAGTGATAAATTAGGTTTTAGATCTTGTTGAGATGAAAAACTTGCTTTTCAATCCTTTCTACTAGCAAGTGAAGTCATTAGAATATTTTATAACAAAAATTTCATACAAGTACATCTATAGAAAACTAAAAGTATAAGCAGATGGTCTTTCAAAAGATGATTTAAATCTTTCAACAAAATATTGATAGAAAAAATAAGTGGTTAGAGGAATTTGGATCTCCTCACAATCTTCTCTTACTAAGGATCATATCAAAGATATATTAATAGAAAAATGGGGTGTTGAAAGGAACCCTTATCTTTATTTTATAGAAAGAAAGACTTTAAATAACATTTGTATTAAGAATTGAAACTTGAGTCATATTTTCGTGCTTAGGTAAGAGTCATTTGAGAATAGTCATTGATGAGAAAGTTATTTGTATCTTTCCACCTATTAGTCCTATAATTAGGATTCTATTTCTAGATAATAAGATGATTGTAAAACATTACACTAGGGAGGTCAATATTACACTTAGTTTATTTTAGACTAACTCCTAGATAGGTTGCAACTAAAATTATTGAGGGTACCACATATCCACACCATTGTACTTTTTACAATATTAGATATAAAAATTATAGATTTTATTTTAAGAAAAAACTTAAATATCAAAAGTAATACAAGATAAAACTTGGGCCTAGATATATGAATTTTTATTACATATCTTAAAGGTTACCTTAATATATAAGTTGATTCCCCTTAAGGTATAATTCAAAATATAATTTTTATTAAGGAATACATATTGATTTTTGTATACTTGGCATAGGAAGATGATTGGCATAACTTGGGGTACTTATATTAACTAATATCTTTCACATAGACCTGATTGGTATTGTAATTATTGCTTTATAACTAACCATATAAGATATAATAATGACTTTCAACTTACATCAAATATTAAAACATAGAAGCCATAGAATAAACTATACCATCATTTAAACCACTATAGATGTTGTTGCCTCCAATATGAAGGAAAATTTAATAATGTACTAGATACTACTACCATAATGATTCTTGGAGTTAATTGATCATCCTATTCAACTAATCGAAATGCTCAAATGACAAGATCCACATCTTTAGTTTGTTATTTATATTGCTTTCTCAATATTTTATGGCTTGATTATTCCTAGTGTTGCATTCTCTCATGTTGGCTATATTTAGCTTAGTTTTATGAGTTTCATAGTGTCTAGTTAGGTATCCTATGTAATTGTTAAACATTCCTTTGGCTTGTTGTATCCATAGTATAATTGTGTTAGGATTGCCTACATTGATTCTTATTTTTCCTATACAATATATTATAAGTTTTGTGTTAAATTTTTATTTACGCATAGGATGACAAGTACTCTAGTCACATTTTATTTTTTTCTTTATGAATGAAGATTTTTTTTTATCTTTATAAAAAAAATTTATTAATAACTTAATTATCAAATAAAATATTTATATAACAAAAATTAATTTTTTTATTAATTTTTTTTTTTTTAAATCTAAAGCTTAAAATTGTACAAATCGCTATTTCATAAATAAAACAAAAAATTATACATACAATTAGTAACTTACTCCATAAATAAAAATATACGAACAAAAATATATGCCTGCTCATCCATTGCCTCGAAGGTGTTGTCTTTAGTTCTCCCCTTAATCCTAATCCCATATCAAGTCCACCTAAGGTCACTCCTTCCCAATTGAATCCCCAGTCCTCCAAAGCCCCAAAACTATCAACCAAAAAATAAAATATTGTTGAGACTATGGCCATGTTGAAGAAAAGGGCTAGAGATGCCACCCCTAATAGTGACAATGATTTTGACTCGCAATAGGATATTGAACCTGAGAAAAAGCCTATACATGCTTCTGTGAGGCTGAATAACAAGGCTAAACAACAAGAGTCACTTGTCATTGACTCTAAAGAAGACACCAAGGATGACCCTAAAAGGAAGACGTAGGCATATATTATTGAGTCAATCTCAAATAACATTAATATGCTTGCTGATATTCGTAATGCTTTTAGCCTTTACTTTTGAGGAAATTTTTCACTCAAGAGATTGTTAAAAATCCTGATGTTAATCCTAATATCAAGCATACTATGGCAGAGGAGGCTGGTGTAAACTTAGCTACAAGAGACCAACAAAATGGACTCCAATCACATAACACAGATGCAATATAATGGAAGAATCATGCAAATCAATATTATTCTCATTCATGAATTCACACTCATTTTCCAAAAGAATACAATTCGTCTTATAGAAACCATAAACCAAAGAAACCCTAATTTTTTTTTTCTAAAAACTACTAAAAATAGAAATCAGTCGGATTGCACAAAAATTCGATGCATACATCCCTCTTACAATAATGAACCTTACTTTAAAATATCATGTCTCAACTTAATGTATAACAAAAGATAATAAAATTCTAACATTCAAAAAAACCCAAAAAACTTGAGAACATAAGTCAAAAGATAATTTTGGGACACTATATGGAGGAGTTAGGTCCCGAAAGAATGATTTTTGTAATCAGGTGTTGGGTCCCTTTCAAAACCCCTCCTTAATATATATCTCATATATTTAACTGACCAAAAATAAAATATCATTCTATGGTACACGGGACGTGGAAAGTTGTTCTATGGAGTTGTGATATGCTAAGATCATGTCTCAAGAATGCTTGCATCACGTCAATAAAATTTTAAGCAAGGTCACATAAATTCAAAGTAGAAAGTCCACTCCACAAAAAGTGTAATTATCACTTAAGATCAACAGGGAAATAGTTGGTAAGCGTAAACTCAACCCTATGTTCCATGATTACATATACCATATAAATATTTAAATAAAATTTTAAAAAGCCATAAAATTTCCAAGTTAAAATGTGAAAGCACGAGGATACGAAAGCAAAAAGGAAAGCAAATATGCGATGCAAACAGAACTAAACTCGAAGCAAAATCCTAGGAATTGAAAGTGCTTGAAAGAGGGTTAAGCATGAACAAATCAAAAACTTAAACTCAAGCCAATAAAGAATACAGCCCTATTTATTGATATGTTTCAGAACTCGGTTACAATTCGCCTCCTCCATTTTTAGGGGCTAGAAGCATTTAAGTATATATTCTTGTTACATCCATGGAAGCCCTTCCTTATTTCACGTGCCCACATGTAAAATGGGTGGACAAAATGTTGCCACCACTTGAGTTGATGAGTCTTGACTCCTTGTTGCTCCTCCGATGTCTAGACCCTGCATTCAAAGGAACAAGAAATGATCAGTAGCACCTGCGTATAAAATAAAGCATGCAATCCCCAAGCCTATGATAAGTGAATGAGAAAAATGAATTAAACTATGACTAAAATGAATCCAAATGCTCTAAAAATTTGACAGGGGCATCAGGACATCACCAGGAGGGTACTACAAAAAGAACAGTCAAGAAATTCCTCGTCGATTTGAATTTGCTCTAGGGAGGGACGAATTTACCTGCAACAAAATGCCGAAAGGTACTGTCCCAAATGTCCTACCTAGGAAGGTCCAAAAGACCTACAAACTCGGGGTTAGCTAATTGTGGGTATTTTGGGAAGACCCAGATGGTCAGATTTTCCCAATTTGTCCTCTGTCAATGGGAATTTGATGATGCTACCTGTAGGTTAGTAAAAGCGAACGAAGATAGAAACATGATCAAAATTGTTCAAAACGAGACGAAATTTAAATGACAACCTATCTAAGAATCATAGAATTGAATGCAAAAATGGAAGAAAGAAATTCTACCACAGATTTTCTATCGCTCTAAAGGGGGTGATTAGGACTGTAGCAGTGTGGGAGGGGGTGCCCATGGGGCAGGCTGCCCATCATTTGAGGCTCGATTTTAGCACCAATCCACTTGGGATGGGTCCAAAACCTCTTGTGGGGTGTTGTTGACAAATTGGGTGGTATATTGTGGTTAAATGTTGGGTTTTAGGCTCAAGATTCATCCTTCCAATGGTCACCCAATGAACTCCTCTCTAAAAGAGATCACGGATGTGAAAGGCACAAATCAACTAGGGGTGTATGGGGAAGTAAAACAACAACACTTCGTTGCTCAAAAATGCTCCTTATCTCCTTTCTTTGGGGTGAGGAAACTCACCAATTTATAGACCTGAAGGTCTCTTGAATTGGGCATGCAGAGGCACCACTTGGAAATCATGCCTTCCCAGGAGGAAGGAGATTCCTCCCTCAATAGGGACTTCATGACTGCCCTTGTTAACAGCCTCTAACACTTGAAAACGCTCACCCACACTCCCATGCAATGAAGTAAGCGTTAAGTGGTGGATCTAAGATACCATTTGTCAAGATTTGAATTTTTGCTCGTCAAACCTGTAATTCATCCCACCCTAGAGCGAATTATTAATTCATCCCTAGGTGGAGCGAATCCCAGTTTGAATTCGTCCCTAGGTGGAATGGATATTGAGCAAAGTTCCTTAAGGTGCCAAAATGATTTTTGACCTTCCAAAACTATTGTCAGAGTGGTTAAGACCACTGTTTGACCTCTATGGGCTACCCTTGGGGCTGTGTGTGTCAATGCGATCAGTTTTTATAGTCACATAATCGGATTGGTGCTATTTTGGTGTCTACAGATGCCCCTTTTTGGGATGCATTGTGCAAGGCATAGTGTCGAGCAAAAATAGATAACCAAAGCACTAATGATTAGGGTTTATTAGTAACCTAACCAAATTTTGATGCCCCAAGTATGAAAAGGGCATGCATTCTTGAATCCTTGCTTCTGACGAGCGAAGGAACTCAATTCAAGTGTTAACATTTTTTGGTGAGGTGTTACTTGAGCTTGGACATTGATCAGTCTTGAATAGGCAAAGGGCGCAACCTTTTATCTGTGGGAACCTTGAGTTCATGATTCATGAATGCCAAGTGATTTATCAGCTTGTGATTATTGCTTGTTTACTGCCCCAAGCAAGAGCATGATTGTATTTGCCAATGATTCTTTGAATGCATGATGTTTCCATGATTGGGTGTGTATTTGTTGATTGGTGACTAAGTGTGACTACCCCCTCAAGCGACGAATCGATGAGGGAATGACCAACATGAGAAAAGTGACGAGTTGCTTGACCCAATATGACTTGTGTAAGGGTACCTTCAGATGTTTTAGCGTTAAATGTGTGTGCATTTTTTTGACATTTAGACCTATTTTTGGTGGGTGCTAACCCTTTTGGTGATGCTTTTTGGAGCTAAAATTGTCAAAAATCTGTCTTCCCATGGAGCGGTATGGTCATGGTGGCCTTCTTAGGGAGTAGGATGGTGAAAATTTGTAATCCCAACGTCTATTTTGGATGCCAATAATGTCAGGCATGAATGCGCCTTCATTTGGCAACTTTATTGCTATTTTTGGTTGGGTTTTGACCCTTTTGGTGATGTCGTTTGGGGATGAAATTCTCGAAGATCCGTCTTCCTGTAGAGCGGTCCGGATATGGTAGCATTCTGAGGGAGTAGTATAGTGAGCATTTGTGACCCCGACATCTATTTTGCATTCTGGGAATGTCAAGTGCAAAATCACTCTCATTGGAAAGTTTTATTGTTGTTTTTGGTGTATTTGTGTGCATTTTTGTTGTTTTTGAAATGTTTGCTCTGTATTCGTCCCTGGGTGGGATGGATTCCTATTGAGCATTCATTCTAGGGTGGGATGACTGCTAACCAGAGCTCTCATCCTAGGGAGGAATGATTACAGGCTCAAAAAGCCTATTTAAAGGCCAAAACTAGGTTTTGGGCTCATTTGCACTTGTTTTTTTCTGGCAATTTGGAGCTTTGAGGAGGAGGAGGTCAATTTTGTGAAGCAAAGCACTGTTGAATTTTCCCACCACCATGAGTGCATGAATTGGATTGAGTGGCGGAGCCGAAGCAAGACCAGTAAGTGAACTCCCTCTTTATTAGTTTCTTGTATTACAGTTTTAAAACCGCAAGTTATTTTTTGCTTCTTTTTTGTAATTTTTTTTTCAAATGTAAAAATGAAAAAACCTTAGTGAAATGAATGTGTTTATTGTTAGCGTACTATTTATTATTTGTCTTTATTTCATTATTAGACAGACTGTTGCTCTGTTACAACTGATGTAACAGTTCAGTTCAGCTGTTTCATCGGTGTGCTATTCCCGGCCTTTGTAATCTTATTTAAACCATTGCTGAATAATACATGTTGTTTCGTATTTTACATGGCATCAGAGCCAAGTTGCAGGGAGCTGTGAGAAGGGAAAGGCTGGAGGACTGCATTTTCAGCTGGGAGAAGGCTGCCGCGTTCTTTTTGTGAGTGCGAATTATTTTTTAATCACGCAATCGTGATTTAAAAAAAAAAAATTCATGCAGGACACAGCATCCCTGCTGTCCCCACCCCCACCCCGCGACGCGAGCGCGCATCTGCACGGACATAGGAAGCGTCGCGCTCTGCAGTGTGACACATGGTCACCACTGCATCCGTGACAGAGCACGGACGTCGCGCTCTACAGAGCGACACAGGGTCGCGACTGCATCCATGACAGAGCATGGACATCGTGCTCTGTAGCGCGACACAAGGTCATGACTGCATCCACAACAGAGCGCAGACGTCGTGCTCTATAGTGCGACTACATTCGCGCTCTATCACAGATGTAGTCGCACTGTAGAGCACGATGTCCGTGCTCTGACATGGATGCAGTCATGCTACAGAGTGCGACGTTCGCACTCTGTCGCAACTGCATCCATGGCAGAGCGCGGACGTCATGCTCTGCAGTGCGACTGCATCCATGACAGAGCGCGGACGTCACACTCTGCAGCGCGACTGAGAGAGTGTGGGTCACGATCGCATCTGGGAGGACGCAACGGGGGTTGAATTTCCAAACCCCCCTCGTGTTGGTGGAGACGGTTCGCAACTGCATGCGCTCCCCAACGCCACCCCCCCCCCATGTCACGCAATTTGCACGCGGGATCCCAGAGGGCCCCCCCCACCCGCGCACGAGAATTTGAAATTCCCCCCCTGTGTGCAACGCAGGATTTTCCCCGTGAGGTATAAACCCCCCACCCCCCCCCCCCTTCCTCTCCTCTCTGCGCACGGCACGCGCCCCCCTCCTCGACGATTTAAAAAAAAAAAAAAAAAAACACGGAGGAACACAGAGTGCCGGGAGCCGCAGAGCAGCAGTGCGTGAGGCCGAGGAGGAGGACCATTCGGGCATTGAAAAGGGAGGAGGTTGACTGATCCTCTCGGATCAGCCCGCTGGCTCACGTGGTCGTGAGCCATGCGGTAAGGCTCAGGGAGCCTGTAGGTTGGGGGTTCAAATCCCGCCGACTCCCCCCAAAGGTATAAATTTTTATTTTTCAAAGGTTTTATAATAATTATTTTTTTTAGTTAAAATTTTTAATTTTAATTTATTTTTTAATAGTTTTTTGAAAACTTTATAAATTAAAAATTTAATTTTTAATTTATTTTTCATAAGTTTTTTAAAAAAACTATATAAATTAAAATTATTTGTTTTAACTTTAAATAAATAATAATTATTAAAATGCTTTGTTAAAGAAATTTTTTTTTTAGGGGGGATATTTTTTCAAAAAATCAAAGGGGGATAGTGAGTAATTTTCTGAAAAGGCAATTTGGCGAATTGTAATAGGTGCATTTTCGGCTGCGCCCGACACCTAGTGGGTTATTCTTGTGGGCATTTTTTTTGTTGTATGTTGCATATTTCATTTTTGCACTATAACATTAAAAATTAAAATCAAACACTCCCTAAGTCCTCGAAATAATTAAAACCCATCCTTGCAATTTATTGCACTACAACATTCGGTATTTGTGATACCTCTGGCTAGCACTTACAGGTAAAGTTGTCGTGATTTGGCTACTGTATCCACCGCCTAATATAGCTGCTACAACGACGTCTGAGCTTGTTCTCTATAAATCGTCGGGGAGAGATAAGTTAGCCATTTTTGCATTTTTTTACTCCATCCACTACCCTTTATCACACTTGTGTTTAGGCATAAATCCTGAAGAAGTATTCTTCATAGTGTTTAGGTGAATTTACGCCCCACGCATGAGAAGAATCTTCTATGGTAAGTGCCATCAACAAGGTGATTCCCTTTCAGTACCGCTTGTGTTCCACGTATTGTATGATCTCTAAAACTCACCTATAGTCTCCCTCACGTAAGGGCGGGTGATTTTTGTTGATCTTTATAAATACCTATAGTTTCCCTCACGTAATGGTGGGTATTTTGTACGGTATATTGGCCTAGCAAAAGGTATATCGAAAGGGCGACCAATTGGTGATATAAGGAACCTTCACTATGGCCGTTGTTGCAAAGTTGATGACTGATCCGCATCAGTTATTGAAAGGTCCAAATTATACACCATGGAAACATAATATGAAGGCAATTCTCCAAATGGAATATTTGTGGGATATTGTTATTGGAGTAGCAACTAGGCCTTCACCAACAGCAGGATCCACTGGTCCTTCTGCAGATCAGATAGCTTTTGACAAGAAAGACAGTCGAGCAAAGGTGCTCATTTTTTTTGTTGTTTCAGATGAAGTGCAACCTCATATAGCTGACAAAGCAAGTGGTAAAGAGGCATGGGATGCCCTTAGAACCATCTATGAGGGAAAGAATGAATCCACCATTCTTCATCTTCAACAACAACTTCATAACCTGAGTTTGAGACAGGGTGAAACAGCTTGAACTCTTTCTGTGCAGTGTCTGAATTAAAAGAGAATTTGAGTTCTTTGGGAGATACTGTGGACGAAAAGCTTCTCATTTCACTTGTGATGAGAGCTTTACCTTCTTCATTTGATATGTTGATAACCTCCATCCAGGTGTCTCAACGACAAATTACCTACATCGAGTTGGTCAATCTGCTTCAACAACAGGAGGCACGCCAACTTCACAAGGATGATTCTTCCAATACAGCCCTATACACTAACAGGCAGGGTTCTAGGAAGAAAGGTAATGGGCAAAAGGAGGGAAATTTTAGAAAGGAGGAAATTCTCAATAGGATACGAAAGGAAAAGGCAAACAAACTCAACAGAAGAGGAGGTGGTGCAAGATCTGTGAGAAATACAACCATGACACCAATAGGTGTTGGCATAAGAACAAGCAGAAAGGCCAAAACAAACCACAAAATAAAAACAAGCAACCCTAGGTGAATGTTGCTATTAAAGAATCTGACTCAGATTCTGAATGGGCACACAAGGTGCTCATGACTACCACAGATTCCACACAGAGGGATCCTTTTTGGTATGTCAATTCTGGAGCTAGCAAACATATGACTGGTGACAGATCGTGGTTTGAATCATTTGTGGCCAAAGAGGGAAAAACTGTCACCATTGCTGATGATAAAACCTACAGGGTTCAGGGAGAGGGTACAGTTTCAGTCACTCTTCCTGATGGCAAGTGTCAGATTGACAAAGTCCTCTATGTTCGGGGATTGGCCAACAATTTGTTGTCAGTGACACAAATCCTGGATAGAAATATGGTTGTCAACTTTCATTTTGAGAATGGAAAGAAGTGTTGTACTATTACCAGGAAGGGTAAGAAGATTGCAATAGCTTCATATAAGCATGACTTATTTGCACTAGATGCTATCTCTACTCCACATGTTGCCATGATTGTCTCTACCAAGGAGGCAACTTCCCTATGGCACAAGATATATGGGCATCTTAGTTCTGGATACTTACTTGAGCTCAGTAAGTATGAGATGGTAAAGGGTCTTCCTTCCATTTCTGCCACATTGCCAGTGTGCTCTGACTGCTTGGTAGGAAAGCAGCATAGAGTACCATTTGAGAAGAGCTCTACAAGAGCATGAAAACCTCTGGAGTTAATTTACACCGATCTGTGTGGTCCTTTCACACCCAATAGTTGTGGAGGGAAGAGGTATTTTTAGTTATTCATAGATGACTACTCATGAAAGATGTGGGTTTTCTTTCTCCAACTGAAATCTAAAGCTTTCGCATTCTTCCAGCAATTCAAGAAATCCATTGAGAAGGATTCAGGAGCTTCTATTAAAACCCTCCGCTCAGATCGAGGGGGAGAGTTTACCTCTAATGAATTTTCTGCATTCTTAGATAAGCATGGAATCAAGAGACAGTTAACAATTGCCTATACTCCTCAGCAAAATGGAGTTGCTGAGAGAAGGAACCGTTCTATCATGGAAATGGTTTGTTGTATGCTCACAGGAGCTACTCTTGGGCAACAATATTGGGCAGAAGTTGTCACCACTGCAGTATATATATTGAATAAGGCACCCACAAAGGCCCTAAAAGGAATGACTCCACAGGAAGCATGGAGTGGTCGAAAACCCTCCATATCTCATCTGCGTATTTTTGGATGTCACGCTTTCATCCACATACTGAAAGAGAAAAGGAAGAAGCTAGATGAGAAAACACTGAGATGTATTTTTCTTGGTTATTCTGAGCACTCTAAAGGATATCGGTTGATAGATCCTTTGACCAAGAAAATTCATATCAGCAAAGATGTTGTATTTGATGAAGCTTTCACATCACAGAGCACATCTAAAGTACACCAAGATATTGTGGAATCTAAGGAAGAGAAGATTCCTTCATCAAAACAGACAGGAGGTCCTTCTACATCTTCTTCACCACCACCGAAGAAGAATCCAAAATGGTGTACAAATACAATCAGAGATGCAAATTTATCCACTCCTCCAAATTTGAATTTGGACAGACCTCGTACACGCAGTATGGCTCAAAATGAAAAAGAATCCAAAGAAACTGGTGAGGTTGATGATCTTTGTCAATCTTTTGAGGAAATTTCTGTAACTCCAAGTACAGAAGTAGAGGATATGGATATTGATGATGACAGGGCGTTCATGTCTACCATATATGATCTTGAACCTGCATCTGTGCAAGATGCTCTCAGTGAGCCTCAGTGGAAGGCCGCTATGGATTCAGAGTATGAGTCTTTGATAAAAAATAAAACTTGGAAGCTTGTTGATCTACCACATGGAAAGAAGCCCATTGGCTGCAAATGGGTATATAAAGTCAAGTACAAGGCAGATGGAACAATTGATAAGCATAAGGCTTGTCTTGTTGCAAAGGGCTATGCTCAAAAGGAAGGCATCGACTACGAGGAAACTTTTGCACCGACTGCTCGGATGACCACAATTTGGGTTGTGTGTGCTATGGCAGCACAATATGGGTGGAAAGTTCACCAGATGGATGTCAAAAGTGCCTTTCTAAATGGTGATCTCCAAGAAGAAGTCTACATGAATCAGCCTGAAGGATTTGAAGTGGAAGGCCAAGAGCAGAAAGTTTGCAAATTGGTCAAATCCTTGTATGGTACCGAAACAAGCTCCTCGAGCTTGGTATATAAAAATGGACAATCACCTTATGCAGCATGGATTTAAGAGATGTACGTCGGATGCAAACCTCTATTTCAAGAAATAGGGTTCGAGATAGTGTTGCTTGTACTCTATGTGGATGATCCGCTCATTACGGAGAGTTCAAAAACTATGATCTCTACTGTCAAAAGAAACTTGTGCAAATATTTTGAGATGAAAGATCTCGGACTTCTCCATTACTGTCTTGGTCTAGAATTCAGCCAGAAGGAGCACTCCATCAAAGTGTCTCAGAAAAAATATACCAAGACATTGCTGGAAAAATATCGCATGACTGATTGCAAGCCAATGGCAACTCCGATGGAGAATGGACTTTAGTTATCGTGATATGATGATTCACATCAGGTAGATGGTACTCTCTATCGACAGTTTATTGGGATTCTCATATATCTGACCAATACTAGGCCAGATCTCGTATTTGCTGTCAACTATCTTTCGAGGTTCATGCAGGAGCCTAAGACCACTCATTGGAAAGCAAAGAAACGTGTTCTTCACTATGTCCGTGGTACTATGGAATATGGCCTAGAATACAAGAGGAACAACAAATTCTTCTTGCAAGGATACACGGACTCCGACTATGTTGGATCATTTGATGATCGCAAGTCAACTTCTAGATACATTTTTCATCTGGGATCCGATCCTGTCTCTTGGCACAACAAGAAGCAACAGGTGGTTTCTATTTCATCAACAGAGGCAGAATATCACGCCGCACGTGAAGCTGTGTGCGAAGTGATATGGTTACGTCGCATTCTGACAAGTATGGGCCATCCATCAAAATCTCCAATACACTTGTTTTGCGACAATCAGGGTGTTCTAAACCTCATCAAGAATCCAATCCATCATGAAAGAACAAAGCACATTGACACACAATGTCATTTCATTCGAGATGAAGTTCCAAAGCATCGAATTTAGCTTCAGCACATTCCCACCGATGCTCAAGTTGCAGACATTTTCACTAAGGCACTTGGACGTGTCAAATTTGAATTGTTTCGTAGCTCACTTTGTATTGCAAAATGATGTAAGGGGATGTTAGTATAGCTATTAGTTATTACATTACCCAAATAATGTAATAAAGGGGGATGTTAGCGTACTATTTATTTGTCTTTATTTCATTATTAGATAGACTGTTGCTCTGTTACAACTGATGTAATAGTTCAGTTTAGCTATTTCGCTGGTGTGTTATTCCTGGACTTTGTAATCTTATTTAAACATGCATTGCTGAATAATACATGTTTCGTATTTTACATTTATTTGTTTTGGTATGGCTTCATTAAAACGTAGGTTGAAATCCTAGTGGAAAAACTTCGCTCAACCTTAGTTATTTTTGTTGTTCGTGTTTAATTTAGCAATGTAAAGTTTAAAACCCTATATTGACAAACTAAGTTTGTAAGTTTTTGATTTTTTTGTTTTAATTTATCAATTTTAGAATATAAAATCCTAGGTTGACAAATTAATTTTGTAATTTTTGAATTTTTTTGTTTTAATTTATTGATTTGAGAGTATAAAACCCTAGGTTGACAAATTAAGTTTGTTTTTCTTTTATACTATTTGTAGATGTACACTTTTTTTTCATGATTTTAATGTGTTTATTTTGTTTTCTTTTGTAGGTTGTGAAGAGCCGATATCGTGTGCCTACTATTTTCACTAAAGCATGGGAGGTGCTAGCTATGGCTGACTGGGAGTGGCTTGACACCCTTGGGCTCAAGCAGGTGACTCATCTAGAGCTAGTGATTGGGGATCGGGCCTACCTGACGACCCTGATCAACTTGTGGGATCCCTAGACTAATACTTTCCATATCCCAATAGGGGAGATGACAATCACTTAAGAGGATGTCTATTAGATTCTTTGGATTCCAATAGATAGACTGTCGATCAGGACGACATTGTGGGATCAACAGATAGCAGTGCTGACATGCTGCTTCGGGCACGGGTATGAGGTGGGGGTGGATGGTCCAGTGGAGAGGATAGAGGCTAACTATGATATTGGCAGGATTCTAGTTCGATGGTGGCTAGAGAAGGGGGTGTTGGGAGTGAGGTATGCAGTACTCATGGGCCTCATTTCCAACATGCTTCTACCTGACTCGTTAGGCACGAGGTTCCCATGGAACCTACTGGATGTGGTCTGTCGGCTGGTGGAGTGTTTTATGTATGAGCCTTTGATCATGAGATGGGGACAAACACTACTAGTGCAGCTCTATGGTGAGCTATATGAGGTCCACTGCCATAGGCAGAAGGAGGAGCAACTATCTATTGTAGAGCTAGGCTTGGCCGCACATACTGGTAGAGAGACCAGTGGGGTTACCATAGATGACACAGGAAAATATGGTGGATAAGGATATAGGTTACATGGCTCTGTGGCGGTGGTCTAAGGAGCAAGAACAAAGTTCCATAGGGCACTATGCTGATGCCTTCGCTCAGCTTGCTCTAGGGGAGGTGTTCTAGCTCCCCTTTCAGGACTATCTAGCCTGGTCGGAGGCTGGAGAGTGGCTTCAACGGGTATGTAGGGAGCGATGGATGATTGGATGACATGGGACCAAGTAGGAGCTCTTCCCGTACAATTGGGTGACATGACAATTTGAGGTATGCCAGGGGTTTCCTAGTGAGCCCATGGTCTATCAGCTCCAAGGGGATGAGAGGACTCTGGACCGGCTGGTCATCGCACCATTGGGCAAGGATTCTAATGCTATTATTGACGTCCCAGATGTGGATGACATAAGGACTATCATAGAGTATGATCAGTGGTGGATACTACAGCGATGGCAGTGAGAGGGGCCACTAGGAGGCATAGAGGCAGTAGCAACAGGCGGGGAGGGTGCTGAGGCACCAGGAGATGATTGGGGAGCTCCGCTAAAGGATGTAGACATGGTGGAGGTAGATGATGTTGGTGCAGATTATGGTGTTCCAGATCATCCGAAGATGCAGAACTCCTCGGAGCAGTGGGAGACAGAGCAGGTTGCATTCTCGAATTCACCTATGCACCAAGTAGTGGTGGAGGACACGGAGGCAAGGGTGTACACTGAGAATGCATGATTGGTGGGGTTTCTATGGAGGCGAGATGAGGAGCTTTGGGAGGCTCTATAAGAGAGATATCTCTTGAAGTCTTAGCTAGAGAGTGGGAGAACGCATGGGCTATGCACCACCGACAGGAGGGGGATACTGATGCTGCATGGGATAGGGATCTCCTACATATGTAGTTGGCACAACACGACGATATAGTAGCGATGTACCATTTGTGAGAGGAAGAGTGGTGTCGACACCAGATGGATTTAGAGGGAGAGATCATCCACCTCGACGGGCGGGTACCTAAGCCATCTAGAGGTGGATATTTGCACTGGATGAGGGGCAGTGATACTGAGTAGTCAACATCATCTCACCGCAGGCGATTGGATGAGGGAGGGGGAGTAGGCATGATGTGGGGGCTAACAAAAGTCGCCCTAAGGGGTGCCATAGGACCCACACCATGAGGGGTAGTTCCTGTCGCATCGATCCTGCGTGATCATGGTGGCCGACGCCTTAGGCTTTGGGGATTTTTGATCTTTTGGATTTTTTTGCGTGGTCACAAGATCGGTTCATTGTAGCCTGTGGGCATTTTTGATGATATATATAGATGACTTTATTTTATTTATGCACATGTCATGATTGGATGTTACGCATGATGATTGATGAATATGGATGTATGCATGCTAAGTTATATTGATGGATGCATATGTTTTGATGAAATGCAAATGTTTTTTTTTATATGATATGCAAATGGAATGGATGAATTGACTTTGTGATTTTTTGTGGTCGCACCATAGACTATTCAGAACTTTATGGCTTTTTGTCCTAGGCGATTGCTGGGGGACCTGACTTTCTTGATGTATACGGGCTATTTTTTTTTTGTATTTTCTAATGGCAATGAAACACGGCAAGTTGGTTTAGAATGTAGGTAGGGTTTTTCGAGACTCAGATGTTTTAACTATCCATCCAAGACTATACTTTTATCTTATGAGACTTTTTAACAAGGTATGAATCGGACTTGTTTTTGACCAAGTTATTTCACATCCCTTTGTGTGCAATTGAGTTCATTTATGTGGTGTTTGTCAGGATACTGCCAGTGCCAGATAGGTTGTCAACCAAATTTTGTACTGAGGATCACCTAATTAGCTCCACTAACTCTTTTGTTGTATTTAGTCGGATTAATCTACGGTGCTATCATAGGAGACCATAAGCTAGCTCATCCACATGTAAACATTGATTTGCACACAGGGTACTGTGATAGATATATCGTCATGTGGGAGGTTTACCACCAGTGACTGATAGGCTATCCACCAAACCAATATTGAGGTTTGCCTCATGACCTATAAGAATGTTGAGAGTTCTAGGGATTCAATTTTGACTCCCTTATTTTCTTCAATTGTATTGGGATACTTGCTCTTTTATAGTGATAAAAATCACTGTTTATTTTTGTTTTTATTTTGAGCAAGGGACTTGACAATGGAGTGATAAGAATCACTATTTTATGTGCTTGTTTTGATGTATGCACTGTGGTTGTGATGTCAAAAATTTTGGAGTATTGATTTTTGCAAATTTGTGATGTTTTGCAACTTTTTTTTTTGTTTTGAGAACTTGGGATCCTTGGGGAATTGGGTAGAGAAGATGCTTGTTCTTTTTCCAACTCTCAGCATTCTTGGTGCCATTCGCATAGGGGGATGAGCAAGATAATTGTTTTGCTTATGGTGATCTAGATTGCTTTGCAATTTTCATCTTTCATTCACACAACTTGGGAATTTTTATGTGTTTTAATTTGTGTTGGGATGCTACGTAACAAGGTGTGATCCAATTAGAACTCTACCTTTGTAAAATCTATCTGACTTTGTATAGTTCTTGGCTAGAAAGCTAATGATAGCTTAATGACAAAAATCTAGATACATTAAAAGACAACTGACTATGATATGGTGAAATGATGTGAATGGCGTTTATTTTTGATGTACTGTTTACAAAAATGGATAAATGTGGAACAAGATGGATTGGGAGAGTAATTACAGTCTATAGTGCTTTGACCTGTATGACCACAAATATGCAATGTATGGATGTGATGCCTAATGCAGCTATATATTTGTGTTTTTGATGCAATGATTTTTGTGAGTATGAAAATGAGATGTAAAAAGAGCTCTTTATTGTTGTGATGACGGTGAGTATGCATGGAAATGAGATGCAATTTTTTGTTATTTTTGATGATTTTATTGTTTTTGAAATTTCTTATTTTTGACCAAGTGATTATGGGAATCCTTGGAGCTTTTGGTTTGACCAAAGGGGTAATGGGCATCTTTGGGTTGTTTGGGTTGACCAAGCAATTATGGGAATCCTTGTGGATTTTGGGATTGACTAAGCGATTATGGGAATCCTTGGAGCATTTTGGGATTGACCAAGTGATTATGGGAATCCTTGGAGTGTTTTGGGATTGACCAAGTGATTATGGGAACCCTTGGAGCATTTTGGGATTGACCAAACGATTATGGGAATCCTCGGAGCTTTTGGGATTGACCAAGTGATCATGGGAATCCTTGGAGCTTTTGGGATTGACCAAGCGATTATGGGAATCCTTGAAGATTTTTGGGATTGACCAAGCGATTATAGGAATCCTTGGAGCATTTTGGGATTGACCAAACGATTATGGGAATCCTTGGAAATTTTGGGCTATGGCTCTTCTAAACATGGAATGGCCACAAATGATTAATGTTCAAGGGTTCTAGTTCCTTGATTTCATCAATAGAGGCTAGCCGGTATGTTCCAGGTCCTATTTTACTGTCAATTACATAGGGACCTAACTAGTTTGCCACAAACTTGTCCCTTAGATGGGATGGCAAACTAGAGTTCTGTTGGTTCTCTTTCAAGACCAAGTCACCAACCTAAAAGTCCCTCAGATGAACTTTCATGTTGTAATCTTTCTTAAGTCACTCTTGATAGATACATAAATGCTCGAGAGCATTAATGCGTCATTCTTTAAGCAACGTAAGCTAGTCTAACTGAGCCTATCGTGTAGTGTCATCATCGATAAACTCTTGCATTTATATACACAGGGAAGGAATCTCCAAATCGAGAGGCATGACAGCATCAGAGCCATACACGAGCGAAAACAAAGTTGCCCCAGTGGGCATCGAAATGCTGGTGTGATAAGCCCACAAGGCAAGTGGGATCTGGATGTGCCAATCCTTATGACTGTCTACAACTATATTTTTGAGGATGGCAACTAGCATTTTATTTGATGCCTCTGCTTGCCCATTTGCCTCTAGATAATAGGGTGTCAAAAAATTGTGCTGAATTTTGTACATTGTGGTCAAAGCACACGCATCTTTGTTCTTGAATGACGTCCCATTATCCAAAATTATCTTGAATGGAATACCAAAATGACATATGATGCTGTGCAAAATGAACTCCACAATGTGGGGTCCTGTCATAGAGGTAAGAAGAACCACTTCCACCCACTTGGTGAAATACTTTGTGGTCGTTATGATAAATGTGTGACAACCTAACGACGTAGGGGAGATATTACCGATTAGATCGAGGCCCAACTATGAAAATGGCCAAGCTGATTGGATCAACTACAAGTCTTGGGAAGGTACATGTGTCAAATTAGCATGGTTTTGACATTTCACCCACTTCCTTACATATGCACAACAATCTTGCTCTAAATATGGCCAATAATAGCCCATGCAGAGAATTTGCTTTGTCATGGCCATACCACTGAAGTGTTCATTGCACGTACCATCATGTGCTTGGGTGATTGCCCAAGTGGACACCTACTGGTCCAAGCAATGAAGGAGGATTCCTTCTTAGCTACGATGGTACAAAATGTCTCCTAATAAGACATACCTTGCCACTTTCTGCTTGAATGCTCGTTTCATGGCATGCGTCAATCCAAGTGGGAGATTACCTAACTTGAGGTAGTCCCTTATGGGTGAATACCAATCCTACTGATTAGAAGCCTCGACAGTATGAATATCCAATCCCTCTTGAAGTTCATCCCTAGAAAAATCTGAATGGGAAAGAACTTGTAAGAATAGCATTGTGTTGCTATTAAGGGGAGTAGGGGAGAACAAGGACCCCTAGTTGGTGTGGTTCAGAAAATAATGGATTTGAGAGAACTTATCTCGGGATGGTTCAATCTAGATCAAGTGGATTCCTGGTGTCAATTCAGGGCTTGTGTGCTCCATCATGGATTGCGATAGCATTTTGACTTGAATGGTTGTCATATCACTAGAAATGTCTTGTGGGATTAATGACCCCAAGGAGGCTATAGTTTCTACAAAATGACTCGATGACCGATGGAGTGCCTCGATGTTGTACAATTCAAGCTTTGCTAGGAATTTGTCCACAAGGGCTTTGTAGGCCTACAGAACTGGGCATTTCCATTGGAATACCCCTTTGACTTGGTTGAAAATTAACAACAAATCACCAAAGATATTCAATCGTTTAATCTTCATGGTGATTGCTGTCTGAAGACCTATGAGCAAGGCTTCGTACTCTGCATTATTTTTGGTCCATGGGAAATCTAATTTAAATGATAGAGTCATTGGAGCACCTTTTAGTGTGAAGAATACTATTCCCATGCCACTGCCTTGCTCACATTTAGAACCATCAAAAAATAGGGTTATGTCGACCTGTGACTCAGGCTCATCAGAATATCACGATTCTGAGACATGGAAGACCCCATCATCGGGTAGTTCTATGACCAGAGGCTGATTGTATTTGAAGGGAGCCTCTGCTAGTTGATTGGCTATGACCTAACATTTTATGGATTTTTGTCCAATAAACTCTATGTCAAATTTTGTCAACAACATGATCCATTTTGCCGTGTGACTACTATGATAAGTATGACTCATCATGTATCGTAATGGATTCTCCTTAGAAACAACATACGTCTTGTTGCTCAACATGTAATGGTGCAACTTTTTGGTAGCAAACACCACTGCCAAGAAAAGTTTCTCAGCATATGCATAGTTAAGTTCATAACTGACCAGGGTGCGGCTAAGATAGTAAGTAGCCTATTCTTTGTGAAGTTCATTTTTCTAGGCTAGCATGGTGCCCAGTGCCACCTCAGTAGTTGAGATGTATAGGTAGAACGACACTCCTAGTCTAGGTGGTGCCAATACTAGTGGCGAAGCCAAGTATTGTTTAATGTCATCGAAGGCTGACTGGCACTCGTCATCCCAGTGAAATGCTACCCCCTTATGCAATAATTTGTTCATGGGTCAACACTTATCAAATAGCTATGCTATGAAGTGCTTAATCGACATGACCTTTCCCTACAGGCTTCTGAGTTGCTTGATGGTAGTTGGGGGAAGCATTTCAAGGATTTCCTTGACTTTGTTTGGGTCGATCGCGATGCCTCAATTTGAGACTATGAAACCCAAGATTTTTCTAGATGTAATGCCAAATATGCACTTCTTGGGATTCAGTCTAACTTTATATTCCATGAGGTGATCGAGGATCTTGCTTAAGTCATCCAGATGATCTAGGCGCAAAAGAGATTTGGTCGACAAATCATCCATGTAGTCTTCAAAAACATTTATGCATGTAATCATGGAAGATGTATGTCATGGCATGTTGGTAGGTGGTGCCACCATTTTTAAGGCCAAAAGGCATGACCTTATAACAAAATGTCCCCCAAGGTGTTGTGAACGTTGTTTTTAGCTGGTCCTCTAGATTGATACAAATCTGATTGTATCCCAAAAAACCATCCATGAGGGAAAGCATTTCATGACCCACTATGGTATCTACCAATGCGTCGATCCTTGGAAAGGGAAAATCATCCTTAGGACTCACTTTGTTTAGATCTTGAAAATTAGTGCATATGTGAATCCTCCCATTGGGCTTTTTGATGGGCACCATGTTGGACAACCATGGTGGGTAATCCATGCAGATGACTAACTGTGCATCCAACAACTTTTGTAATTTGTATTTGACCATTAAGGCCACTGTTGGGTGCATCTTACGCAATTTTTGGTTAACTAGCTTGACTGTCAAATCAAGCGTTAGATTATGCATGACTAGCTGCGGATCTAGTCCTGGCATGTCTTTATATGACCATGCAAAAACCTCCTTCTTCTCTTTGAGAAGGGCAATGTAGTCAACTTGCTCTTTGGGGGATAAAATTACCCCCAACTTGATGATCTATGGATTCATTGGGTCTGAGTCGATGTCTACGTCAGTCGTCTCCTTGACCAAAATGTGGGATCCATCCTACAACTGGTGTGGAGTTGGGATCAAATGGATATCATTTGCTGAGTTAAGATCATCGTTAGGAACCTCAGATTCCTCTTCAGCATGGAAGATATCCTGAGTTGACCCAGGGGTAAAACAAAGAATATCACCGAAAGGCTAGTACTCTAACAGGTATGGTGATGAATGGACGTGATCCTAGTCTATGGAACCTATATCTAGATACAATGACTATGCTAGATCGGTCGGGTTGTGGATGTGGGCGGTTAAGTAAATGGAGATCATGTTGATGAAATGATTTTGGTCTCCATTACCATGGGTGTGATGACTCAGACATCCTAGATGTTCTCTGTGCTTTGGGTCTGGCTCTAGAGGTATTGGCACGAATGGATCCTAGATGAAATTTTTAAATCGTCTCAAATTTTTAAATCGTCTTAAATCGTCTCGAATGGATCCTGGGTGAGACGAATCCCTATTAGTATTGGCAATTGTTATTCTAAATCCTAGATGAAATTTTTATTGTTGTTGATCAATTTGTGATTATTGCTTGTTTACTGCCCCAAGCAGGAGCGTAATTGTCTTTGTCAATTATTCTTTGAATGCATGTCGTTTTCCTTAACTGGGTGTGTGTTTGTTGATTGGTGACTAAGTGTGACTACCCCCTCAAGCGACGAATCGATGAGGGAATGACCTTCGTGAGAAAAGCGACGAGTCGCTTGACCCGAGATGACTTGTGCAAGGGTGCCTGTAGATGGTTTATCGTTAAGCATGTGCAATTTTTCCAACATTTGGAGCTATTTTTGGTGGGTGTTAACCCTTTTTGCAACGCTGTCTGGAGCTGAAATTGGTGAAAATCCATCTTCCCGTGGAGCGGTTCGGCTAAAGTAGCCTTCTTAGGGAGTAGGATAATGACAATTTATGACCCCAACATCTATTTTGTATGCCCGGGATGTCAAGTGCAATAGCACTCTTATCGGGAAAATTTATTGTTGGTTTTTAGTGCATTTTTGTTCACTTTTTGATGTTTTTGAAGTTTCTGGCCTGAATTCGTCCCAGGGTGAGACAAATTCTAGCTGTAGAATTCATCTTTGGGTGGGACGAGTGCTAACTAGAGTGCTCGTCCCAGTCAAGGATGAATTCCAGCTCAAAAGGCCTATTTAAGGGCCAAAACTTGAATTTGGGCTCATTTGTGTCAAATTTTTCTTGCGATTTTGGAGCTCTGGGAGGAGGTAATTCTGTGAAGCGAAGCACTGCTAAAATTTTCCCTACTATCATGAGTGCACAAATTGGTTCGAGCGGCGAAGCCGAAGAGAAACCTGTAAGTGCCTCCTAAAGTTTATTTTTGTTTTTAAAGTTGTAAATTTGTTGTTTTTCTGTACAGTTTTCTTTTTCTATGATTTTAATTAATTTTTTTGTTGAATTTTTTTTTTTTTTTTTTTGTAGGTTGTTAGGAGCCGATATCGTGTACCTGCTGCTTTTATTGAGGCACGAGGAGCACTATCTGATGATTACTTGGAATGGCTTGATCCCCTTGGGCTCAAGCAGGTGGCTCGACTAGAGCCTGTGGTCCCGGATCAGGCCTATCTGATGGCCCTGATCAAACTTTGGGATCCATAGACCAACACCTTCCATATTTTGACTGGGGAGATGAATGTGACTCTGGAGGATGTCTATCGGCTTCTTAAAATTTTGATAGATGGACTGCCTATCAGGACATCGCCGCGTGATCAGCTGACTGTTGTGCTGACGAGATGCTTTGGGCATGGGGAGCGGCTGGGTGTGGCGAACCCAGTGGAGACAGCCGAGGTGGACTGCTAGGCTGGCAGGATTTTGGTTGGATGGTGGTAGGAGAGGCGGGTGTTAGGAGTGAGGCATGCATTCTTGATGGGCCTTATTTCTAACATGCTACTACCTAACTCGTCAGGCACGAGGTTCCCATGGAACCTACTGGATTTGGTATGGTAGTTGGTAGAGTGCCCGATAGAGGCACCACTGATTTTGAGATGGGGACAGACACTATTGGCATAGCTCTACAGGGAGCTGTACAAGGTCCGCTGTCGATAGTGGAATGGGGTTAGTTGTAGTTATCTACTACAGTGCTAGGGTTGGCAACACATAGCAGTTGAAAGGCTGACCAGGTTACCATGGAAGACTCAGGCGATGATGGAGGATGAGGAGCTAGGCTATGCAGCTCTGTGGTGGCGGTCTGTGGAGTAGGGGTAGAGTCAGTGATGGGTATGTGCCGTAGAAAACTATACTAATGTCTTCTCTTAGCTCACTCCAAGGGATGTGGTTTGGTGCCCTTATCGAGACTGTCCAGCCTGGCTGGAGGCTGGAGAGTGGCTTCGACAGGTACATAAGGAGCGGTGGTTTACTAGGCGACACGAGACCGAGCATGAGTTATTATCATATAGCTGGGTTACACAACAGTTTGGGGTGTGCCAGGGGTTTCCTAGTGAGCCCGTGGTCTATCGATGCTGGGGATATGAGAGGGCTCTAGATCCACCAGTCACCATGCCATTGGGCGAGGAGTCAGATGCGGTGATTGACGTCCCAGATGTAGATGACGTCGGGACTACCACTAAGTATGACTCATGGTGGGTGCTACGACGATGGAGAGGAGAGGGGCCACTAGGAGGCACAAAGGTGGTAGTGGAGGGTGCTGAGGTAGCCGAGGATGATTGGGGAGGTCCACTAGATGATGCAGACATGGTTGATGTGGGGGATGAGGATGTATATTTGGGCGCTCCAAATCAACCGGACATGCAGGATGTGGAGGAGTAGTGGGAACAAGAGCAGGCTGTTGTTCCAGAGAGTCCTATACGTCAGGCTGATACAGAGGAGACGGAGTTTGAGATACGCACTAAAAATGCATGACTGATAGAGCTGCTATGGATACATGATCTGGAGCTAGGGGACGTGCTATGGGAGAGG
This sequence comes from Wollemia nobilis, assembly GCA_028583015.1. Taxonomy (NCBI): domain Eukaryota; kingdom Viridiplantae; phylum Streptophyta; class Pinopsida; order Araucariales; family Araucariaceae; genus Wollemia; species Wollemia nobilis. Next base: position 5,775,759 of record JAQPPZ010015929.1, read on the forward strand.
GATATCCTACGGGCCCAGCTAGCAGAGCGGGATAGGGTTCTGGCACAACACGATGATGCAGTATCATACTACCATCGGTGGGAGGCAGAGTTGTTTCGGCATTGGCTAGACTTGGAGAGGGAGTTTATCTGCCTTGGTGGGCGGCTACCTGAGCCCTCGAGCAGTGGATCTTTGCACTGGACGAGGGATAGTGCGACTGAGCAGTCAGCATCATCTCATCACAGGCGATTGGATGAGGGAGGCGATAGCAGGCATGATGTAGGGGCTAGTAGTAGCCACCGTATAGGGTCCCATAGGACCCACACCACGAGGGGTAGTTCCTGTCACACCGATCTAGCGTGATCATGGTGGTCGACGCCTTAGGTTGGGTTTTGATATATGCATGCGGGGTCTGAGGACCAGTTTTGTAGCCTGTGGGCATTTTTTTTTTGACGATATATATATATACCGGTTTTTTTTGGTTGTGTACATGTGATGATTTGATTTTTATGCATGATGGCTGATGACTATGGATGTATGCATGTTTATTTATTTTGATGAATGCAAATGTTATGATGAATGCAAATGTTTTTTATTTGTATGATATGCAAAATGAAATGGATGAATGGAATTTGTGGTGTTTGGCTCTGGCACCATAGACTGTTTAGAGCTCTATTTATTTCATTTTTAGGCGATTGCTATGATGCATGACTTTGTATGTATACATGTGGTTTTTCTCTTTTTTTTTTTCTTTTTTTTTGTATTTTCTTATGGTATTGCACAGATGAAAAGTAACACAGTTGGTTTAGAAATGTAGCTAAGGTTTTCTGAGACTCAGACGGTTTTAACTCACTAGCCATGACTGTACTTTATCTTACAAGACTTTTGAACAAGGTATGAATCAAACTTGTTTTTGACCAAGCTATTTCACATCCCTGTGTGTGCAATTGAGTTCATTTATGTGGTATTTGTCAGGATATCGCCAGTGCCAGATGGGATTTCAATCGAACCTGTACTGAGGATCACCTAATTAGCTCCACTAAATCCTTTGTTGTATTTAGTTAGATTAATCTGTAGTGTTATCCAGGATACCATAAGCTAGCTCATCCTTATGCAAACATTGGTCTACACATATGTAAAGTGAATGTGACAGACATATCGTCATGCGTGTAGGATACCACCATTGCCAGATAGGCTATCAACCAAACTTGTAATGAGGATCACCTAGATGGTTTTCGAATGTTGAGAATTCCAGGGATTCAAGTTCAGGATATTTGTTGGCTGAATGATTTGGAAAGTTGCTCGTCTATATAGTGATGAAAATCACTGTTTATTTTCTATTAATTCTTTTTGAATTTTGAATAGTGGTGATAACCACTGTTATTTGATTTTGTATTTTGAGTATTGTGAGTTTGGGATTTTATCCTTATGGCCTTGGGGATGACTATGCATCCTTTGCAGGGACGTATAGTACCAATCCTTATGACGTTGGGAACCAAGAGGGTGATGGAGATTATGGAGTGAGGGCATTGATCTGTTAGGCCTTGGGGATGACTACCCATCCTAGTTAGGGGCGGATAGTACAAATACTTACAAATGGTAGACCAAAGGTGAATGGAAAGTGTTAGGATGATGATTTGTTGGAATTTTGTTTGTTAATGGTGTTGATCCTTTTAGGTCTTGGGGATGACTACCCATCCTTGGCAGGGACGTGTAGTACAAATCCTTACAACTTTGGGAACCAACCATGAATGAAGGGGGAAATATCTTGTCCTTTTGTCAATTCTTATCATTCTGGAACCATTCGCACGGGGGGATGAGCAAGATAACCGTTTTGCTTATGGTGACCTGGATTGGCCTACAGGTTTCATCTTTCATTCACACAACTTGGGAATTTTTATGTGTTGTAATTTGTGTTGGTATGCTACGTAACAAGGTGTACTTCAAGTGTAACTCTACATTCATAAAATCTGTCTGACTTGGTACATTACGTGGCTAAAGAGCAAAATGATGATTGAATTACAAAAACTCTTGATACACTAAAAGACCACTGACTCTAGTGTGGTAAAACAAGCAATGCATGGTGTTTTTGTTGTTCTTGTAAAATGGAATAGTGGGGAACAAGATGGACTAGCAGAGCAATTACAGCCTATGGTGCCTTAGACCTATACGACCACAAATATGTGATGTATGGATGCAATGCTTTAATGCATCTATGTATTTTTGTATTTTTGATGGATTGATTTTTGTGAATATGAAGATGAAGTGCGAGAAGAACTCTCTATTGATGAATTTGAGTATGCCTAGAAATGAAATGCAAAATTTTGTTGTTTTTGATGATTTGTTGTTTTTGAATTTTCTTGATTTTTGACCAAGCGATTGTGGAAATCCTTGGAGCATTTTGGGATTGACCAAGAAATTGCAAGAATCCTTGGAGCCTTTTGGGATTGACCAAGTGATTTTGACAATCCTTGGAGCCTTTTGGGATTGACCAAGCGATTTTGACAATCCTTGTAGCATTTTGGGATTGACCAAGCGATTACGTAGATCCTTGGAGCATTTTGGGATTGACCAAGCGATTGCAAGAATCCTTGGAGCATTTTTGGGATTGACCAAGCGATTGCAAGAATCCTTGGAGCATTTTGGGGATTTGGCTCTCTTAGATATGAAATGGTCACAAATGACTGATATTCAAGGGTTCTTTTTCCTTGATACCGTCAAGAGAAGCTAGCCAGTACGTCCAGGTTCCTATTTTGCTATCAATGACATATGGACCTAACCAATTTGCCGCAAAATTGTCCCTTAGGTGGGCTGGAAAATTGGAATTCTGTTGGTTTTCATTCAAAACCAAATCACCAACTCGAAAGTCTCTGAGGTGAACTTTCATGTTGTAAGCTTTCTTAAGTCACTCTTGATAAATACGTAAATGCTCGAGAGCATTAACGCGTCATTCGTCAAGCAACGTAAGTTGGTCTAACCGGGCCTGTCGTGTAGAGTCAGCAACGATGAACTCCTACATTGATATGCACAGGGAAGGAATCTCCAACTCTAGAGGCATGACTACCTCGGAGCCATACACAAGCAAAAATGGAGTGGCCCCAGTGGGTGTCCAAATACTAGTGCGATAGACCCATAGGGCAAGTGGGATTTGAATGTGCCAATCCTTATGACTGTCTATAACGGTATTTTTAAGAATGGCAACTAGCGTTTTGTTTGACGCCTCTTCTTGCCCATTTGCCTACGGATAATAGGGAGTCGAAAAGCTGCATTGAATCTTGTACTTTGTGGTCAAAGCATGCACGTCTTTGTTCTTGAAAGGCGTCCCATTATCCAAGACTATTTTGGATGGAATACCAAAATGACATATGATGTTATGGAAAATGAACTCCACAATGCGGGATCCTGTCATAGAGGTAAGCGGAATTGCTTCCACCCACTTGGTGAAATACTTTGTGGCCGTTATGATAAATGTGTGATGGCCTGACGATGCAGGGGAGATATTTCTGATTAGATCGAAGCCCCACTGTGAAAACGGCCAAGCAGACTGGACTGTCTGCAAGGCCTGAGAAGGTACGTGCATCAGATTTGCATGATGTTGACACTTCACGCACTTCTTGACATAGGTGCAACAATCTCGCTCTAAATATGGCCAATAATAGCCCATGCAAAGAATGCACTTTGCAATGGCCATACCATTGAAGTGGCCACCACATGTACCATCGTGTGCTTGGGCGACTGTCCAAGTGGACTCTTGCTGGTCCAAGCAACGAAGGAGGATTCCTTCATAGCTGCGAGGATACAAAATGTCTCCTATCAAGACATACTTAGCCGCTTTCTGCTTGAGTGCTCGTTTTGCGGCATGAGTCAATCCAAGTGGGATATTACCTAACTTGAGGTAGTCTCTAATGTGTAAATACCAATCCTATTGATCGAAACCTCGACAGTATGAACAACCAATCCCTCTTGAATTTCATCCCTAGCAAACACTGAATGGGATAGAACCTGTAAGAATAGCATTGTGTTGATATTAATGGGAGTAGGGGAGAACAAGGACCCCCAGTTGGCACGTTTTAGACAATCTCGAATTTGAGAGAAATTATCTGAGGATGGTTCAATCTGGATCATGTGGATTCCTAGTGTCAAGTCTGATCTTGCACGCTCCATCATGGATTGCGATAAGGTTTTGACTTCAATGGTTGTCATATCATCGAAAAGGTCTTGCGGAATTAGTGACCCCAAGGAGGCCATTGTGTTCAAAAAATGATTCGATGATCGAGGGAGTGCCTCGATGTCATACCACTCAAGTTTTTCCAAGAATTTGTCCACGAGGGCTTTATAAGCCTGCAGGACTGGGCATTTGCATTGATATACCCCTTTGACTTGATTGACTACTAACAGCGAATCACCAAAGATATTCAGTCATTTGATGTTCATGGCGATTCTTTGTCTAAAGACCTAGGAGCAAGGCTTCATACTCTGCATTGTTATTGGTGCACGAGAAGTTTAATTTAAATGACAGGGGCATTGGAGCACCCTGTGGTGTGAAGAATACTATTCCTGTGCCACCACCTTGCTCACATTTAGAACCATCAAAGAATAGGTTTATGTCGGCCTGTGACTCAGGATCGTCATAATCTGGCGATTCTGAGACATGGAAGACCCCATCATTGGGTAGTTCTATGACCAGAGGCTGATCATCTTCAAGAGGAGCCTCTACTAGTTGATCAGCTATGACTTGTCCTTTGATAGATTTTTGTCCAATAAACTCTATGTCAAATTTTGTCAACAACATGATCCATTTCGCCGTGCGACTACTATGATAGGTACGACTCATCATGTATTGCAATGGATTCTCCTTAGGCACAACATACGTAGTTTTTCTCAGCATGTAGTGGCGTAGCTTTTTGGTAGCAAACACCACTACCAAGCAGAGTTTCTCAATGTATGCATAGTTAAGTTCATAACTGACCAGGGTGCGGCTAAGATAGTAAGTAGCCTGTTCTTTGTGAAGTTCATTCTTCTGGGCTAACATGGCACCCAGTGCCACCTCAGTAGCTGAGATGTATAAGTAGAACGACACTCATGGTCTAGGTGGTGCCAATACTGGCGGTGAAACCAGGTATTGTTTGATCTCGTCAAAGACTGACTGGCACTCGTCATCCCAATGAAATGTAACCCCCTTGTGCAATAGTTTGTTCATGGGTCAGCATTTTTTAGATAATTACACTATGAAGCATTTAATTAACGTGACCTTTCCTTGCAGGCTTCTGAGCTGCTTGATTGTAGTTGGGGGAACCATTTCAAGGATTGCCTTGACTTTCTTTGGGTCCACCTCGATTCCTCGCTTTGAGACTATGAAACCCAAGAGTTTTCCAGATGTGATGCCAAAGACGCACTTCTTGGGGTTTAGTCTAACTTTATGTTCCATGAGGTGATCGAGGATCTTGCTTAAGTTAGCGATATGATTTGAGCGCAAAAGAGATTTGGCTAACAGATCATCCATGTAATCTTCCAGAGTTTTGTGCATGTAATCACAGAAGATATATGTCATGGCACGTTGGTAGGTAGCGCTAGTGTTTTTAAGGCCAAAAGGCATGACCTTATAACAAAATTTCCCCCAAGGTGTTGTGAACATCATTTTTAGTTGGTCTTCAGGATTGATACGAATTTGATTGTATCCTTAGAAACCATCCATTAGGGAAAGCATTTTGTGACCTACTGTAGCGTCTACCAACGCATCAATGCTCGGCAAGGGGAAATCATCCTTAGGACTCGCTTTGTTTAGATCTCAAAAATTAGTGCATATGTGAATCCTCCCATTGGGCTTCTTGACGGGAACCATGTTGGACAGCCATGGCGGATAATCCACGCAGATGACAAATTGTGCATCCAATAGCTTTTGCAATTCATCTTTGACCATTAAGGCCACTTTTGGGTGCATCTTACATAGTTTTTGCTTTACAGGCTTGATTGTCGGATCAAGCGTTAAATTATGCGTGACTAGTTGCGGGTCTAGTCATGGCATATCTTTATACGACCATGCAAAAACCTCCTTCTTCTCTTTGATAAGGGCAATGTAGTCGACTTGCTCTTCGGGGGAAAGACTTACCCCCAGCTTTAGAATTTGTGGATTCATTGGATCTATGCCGATATCTACATCAGTCGTCTCCTCGACTGACATGTGGGATCCGTCCTCCAACTGATGTGGAGTCGGGATTAGATGGATATCATTAGCTGAATTTAGATCTGCGTTAGGAACCTCGGGTTCCTCTTCAGCTTGAAAAATATCCTTAGTTGTCCCTGGGGTAAAATGATGCATTTAACCGAAAGGCCAGTACTCTGATGGTGATAAAGGTGAATTGACGTGATCCTAGTCGATGGCATCTATGTCTAGATGCAATGATCATGCTGGATCGGCTGGATTGCGGATGGGTGCGGTCAAATCAATGGAGATCATGTGGATGGAATGAATTTGGTCTCCATTACCGTGGGTATGATAACTTGATTCTTCTAGATGCTCCCTATACTCTGGATCTGACTCTAGGGGAACGGGCATGAACGGATCAGCCCTATGTGCAAAAAGGAGGACAGGGTCTTCCCTTGGCACTGTTGTCATGATAAGGTCTCGGGGTGGATGGTGCTCATCATGAATTTGGAGACATGGATCCAACACTTGGTCCCACCTCACTGGGTCTACCCACCATTCATGCCCTAACAGTATGCCCATATGTCCCATTAGATATTCATGAGTTAAAGGGTGATTATTCCATCGTGCATGTCTAAGATAGGTCATCTCAGTCTCGTCTTCTGAATCACTTTCAGAGACCCAAAAATGTTCATTCTCTTCGGCAACTGTTACTTGCAATGTTGAGGGTTCTCCTTGTTCCAGTAAGTTAATCCGGTCCCATTGCAGTTGTTCCACTCTTGGTGGAGGGACCTGATTCTCTTGACACTGTACTGATTCAACTGGAACCTCTAAGGGGAATAGTTTCAAAAAGATATCCAAAAGTCGTTGATGTTCTCTTTGAGGATTAATATCTAAAATTTCGCCTCTCTCTAGCAAAGGAGAGGGATTACTATTGTTTCCAAGGGTGTTTGTTGACCATGGGAGGTAATCTCCCAATGTATATTCTGTACTTGTGTTGGCATAAATATCTGGTGCCAATCCCCCCTTGTTGCCTATTTCTAGGCCTTGCATATTTTTGACCAAGATGTCTAAGGGTAGGGGGTGGTTGAAACCTACTCTTGAATTATCATATGGCATCTGATATCTTGGTTGACAAAGGACCCGCATCCCTTGCTTATATCTGTCTAGCCCGTATCCATGCCAATTGCATTGGCCGAGATATTTTAGGGCAAAGTCTGGGTTTGACAGATAGTTGATGTTTTCAACAAAATGCTCTTCGTCTGTTTCCTTTTGCTTGCATGGTTCTAGACCATGATCAAGGCCCCCATACACAAAATTTGTCTGGTTGGGTGGGTGACCTAGAGGAACAACTGTTCCTATGGTAAGGCGAGGTCTCCCCATATCTTGTACTGACTCTAATGTGGGCGTTGCCACAACATTCTACACTAAATACTCCCCCAGGCCCATGCTGGCCATTTCAACAGTGATTGTTGATGCTTGGGAGGAAGGGAACAGGAGTCCTTCCTGAGTCCATTCCATGTTTGGTGGTTTAGGAATCTCAGCTTCCGTAGTGCTAGGTGTTTCCTCTGTTGATACCATTGAAATTGTGGGCAAACCCTCTTATAGGGGTTGAGCCTCTTCCATGATCTATTTTCCCTTGTCCTTTTGTTTAGCCATGACAGGTGGCATTGGTAATGAAGGAGCAGATGATGAGGATTCACTTGGCTGGGATTTTGGTGATTTTGTCACCAGTGGTGCCTACAGTATTGGACCCTATTTAGATGGATTTAACTGGAAATCCAAATGCGTTGAAGGGAGGGTCGACTGAGGCATTAGTTGCACCACATTGCAATACTTGAAGGGGTGGATCTGCAATAGTTGACCCGTGCGATAACATGTAGGGGTGGATCTACCATGTCATTCGATATTGCTTTGACTTCATCCTCTCTAAAGGTAATGACCGGCTCCGTACACCATTTCACATGTCCCACAAAGTTGTTGAAAGAATTTGCTTCGTGAGGCTGTAATTCGATGGCTTTTAATATTTCCATAAGATCTTCTCTATGAGGTGCTGACTATTGAATAAGCTCGTAAATGGATAGCCTAGCCGATGTGGTCCGCAAACTCTACGTGAGTTTGGTCCGTATCGTGACCTCGGGTCTAGGCGGGGGCAACTGCGTTGGGCATTATGGAGGTTGCGACGTCGTTGGAACTTCCGTCGTGGCTACCTCGGGGGCAACTTCTGGGTACATTTTGTTCCTTGACACTATGCTAATCATTCCCAAAAATCCTTGCATGGGAAGATTTTGTTGCACCTCGTTAATCTGGAGAGGTTTTGCCTATGCCTCGTGGGCAGGCAAAGGGTCCTTAAATACCCCCATTTGTTGATTATTTGGCGCTATGGGGTTGTCCATGACCAATGTTCTATTGTCGATCAGATCTTGGATTAATCCTTTAAATTTCTAGCATCCATTTAAATCATGTCCCCTGCGCCTATGGAATCTACAATACAATTCCTCTCTGTATCCCTTAGGCTTGGGGGCGTTAGGGTCTACAGTTTGGATTTCTGGCAAGGTGACTAAATTTTTTGCTAACAATTGGTCAAATAGGGATTCCCTGGACTCCGTGTAAGGGGTGAATTGTCGCCTAGGGTGACGCTGCTGATTATGCTCTTGTTTCTTATTATCTTTTTCATAACTAGGAGGCACTGCCTGGTAATTAGCCTTTTTGGGCTGCATTTCTTGCACAGGCTTGGGAATGTTTATAGCAACTTGGTTAACCATAGTGGGTTGTGATTGTGTATTCCTAGTCTTAGTGGTTTTATTCCACTCTTTCTTTTTAGGCTTGGCGATTGTGCCTTTTCCTATTTTAATCTCTTCTATAACTCTGGATTGCGCCAAAGCTTCTTCTAAACTATCGTATTGTTGCAGCAACAATAGACCAAAGATTGATTTTAAGCAACTCCGTGCAAACATCTGTGTTAGATCAGACATAGGGGGACGGTAGGGTAGCTTAGAAATCAAAGCCCTCCATCGATTCTCATATGCTGCCATTATTTCTTCCTCATATTGCCTGAGGCTGGACAGATCACTTAGTGATGCCTTCTTCATTGTGTTGAAAGCAAAGCGTTCAAGAAACACATCTACTAATTGATCTAGGTTGTTTATGCTGTGTTTAGGTAATTGTGTGAACCAATCTAAGGCAGGGCCTACGAACGTGGTTATGAATGTCGTAAGAAGAAATGCATCATTATCTTGGATGACGAAGCATTGACTTAGGAACCTTTTGACATGTTCTTGTGCATCCTCTTCACCTTTAAATACTGCAAATTGAGGCAACTTGAAGTGTTCGGGGTAAAGAGGTGTAGGCACTGAGGGATGCACTGGATGACTACGAAGTTGATGCAACATGGGTTTTTGATGCCCAGAAGCTTTTGTCTCCATAGACTCCAAACGCTCTAATAGCGCCTTGTATGCGTCAGAAGATTTTATTTCTTCCTTTTTTGTTTGCTCCCGTTGTGAGTTATGGGAGATTGGAGGCCTATGGGGGGGTGGCCTAGTGGCAGCCCTCCCGCCTTGATGGGGCATTTCGGCCCATTCTATTTCTGGTTTGTACTCCTCATAAAATTCTTGAGGAGTCTCTAGGTGAGGCCTATGACCCTGATCGAGTCCCCGTTGAGGGTACCCATCATTGTTTCGGGGAGTAGCTTCTCTCTCGGGTCTATAAGGTCTCGGAGGCAAAGCTTGACGAGGTCATGGAGACCTGTCCTGCACCAACAGATTATTCCTCTCATACTATTCATCTCTTTGGGTGTGAGGGGTTGGCGCCCTCTCAGGTAGTTTATAGCGTAACTCATCCACTTCGCACTGCATACACTCTTTATTCAGGCGGTATAAGTACTCTAACTCCTGATGACCTTGCTCAAGCTGCGAGATTCGGGCTTGGCGAGCGGCATGTCTAGAAACTGCCAGGTCAATCTAGTATGCCCTCTTTTGCTCAGGATGCTTAAATGTTTTTCCTATGTGTTTGCATTGATCTTGATGATCTAAAATTTCAATGGGTTGCTTCCCTCTGTCGAGGTATGGGAAATTTACTTGAGGCTATGGCCTCGATGTATGATCATGATACCTAGCGGGTGCGGGAACGCAAGGTTCCCACACTATTTGTTGTCCTCGAGGAATGTGATGGCTTTCCTCGTACTCCATTTCATGGGTTTGAAAGGGGCGGGCGGAGTTGGCTCGCCCTATGTAAAGAGCCCTGTGCTCTGGATTTTGTCTTTCTTTTCAAATGTGAGGCAAAGAAGAGGTAGCGTATTCACACTGTCTCTCCTCATGGACACTATGCCTTTCTAGCACTTCATCACGCTGCGGCCATTCAGATCTAGCCTCAATAGGCGGTTGTCTACTTACATTAAGATCTACATGTAAAGCATCTTCCTGAAAGGGGCTATGTTGAATGTGCATACCCCAATGAGGAGGGTCCCAATAGTTCCTTTTTGGAGTGGCCTGATGTGGACTTTCTTGTAGGCCAGACCGCCAAGGCGGTATGGCCAAGTCCTCAGGGCTAAAGCGAAGGCGACCAGCACCCTCTCTTTGTGCACCTTCCATAGTGTCCGCCCTTGATTGGGCTTGGCTATGGGTGTACACCATTGTGGTGCTTCTCTACTATCTAAGCAGATTTTATCTCGTTTATGATGATTTATCTTTTTGTTTACACTAAGCAGAAATGAACACACACATACACAAAATCGTGATTATCTCTTTTAAGGATTAATGGTGTGTCCTAAACTGGTTTAGTGCATTTTGATGTTTTGTTTTATTTTTGAATGTTTTTGAAGAGTGTTTAAATGCATAATGAAGGCTCATATAACTCCCAAAATGGTCGCCCCTTCAATATACCAACCAGGCCGATATACCAACCTCTCTATATACCCGTCCTTACGAGAGGGAGACTATAGGTATGTGAGAGAAGATGGTACATGGTATGTAGGCGGTACGGAAGGGGGATTGTCCTGTTAATGACACCTACCATAGAAGACTTATCCTTGCGTGCATGGGAATCACCCTAGTGACACTCGGTCAGCTTTCTTCAGGATTTACGCCTAACAACAGTGATAATCGAGGAAATGGATGCAAAGCTAAGCCAAGGTGGTGATGAACCCACCGTTGGTCTTGCTCAAGGGCTGGGGTCTTACGACCAAATCCTTGGTTTAATTTACCATGTGATGTGTGTGGGATTCATTTTATTTAGTGAAAATGAAACAAGCATAAATGACTTTCCCTAAGCAAGTAGGATAAACTAAAAATAACCAAAGAAACAGAAACAGAAACATAAAAATTTAACAGAGATTAAAAAAATCCCTACCTCTTCTCTGCCTAGATCGGTTGCTTCTGACCTTCTGTTCTGAAAATTCACAGGCAAGAATTCGTCCCTCTATGAGATGAATTACAGAATAGAATTCGTCCCTTCCAGAGATGAATTTGAATTTGTCTCAGGGTCAGACGAATTATAGTCAGGTATTCGCCATAGTCAGAGACGAATAACAGTCTGCTTTAAAAAAAACTTGTACCTGTCAAGCACAAAACACAAAAAGGATCAGTTATTTGATCTTAAAACTAGGGGACAAAGTCCCACCGTGATCGCCACTGAAAGCATGAGATTTCGGGTGAAGGAAAAACTAATTGCGATGCATTCAAAATCAAATACGCTTAAGTCCTAGAAATGTAGAATGCATGAAATGAAAGAGACGCATTGAAATGAGATACAAGAAAATGGAGAAGACACAGCCCTTTCATTAAACTCTCTTGATCTCTATTACAAAGACACCTCCTCCCTTTTCAGGGGCTAGGAGCGTTATAAGAATTTGATTACAATCAAGACTTGATGTTCCCTTTTTTGCGTGCCCACACTTGAGATGGGCGGGCCAAGATGATGCCACCACTGATGTTGATGAGTCCTTAACCTTTGCTGCTCCTCCTAAAAACAAAGAAACAACAAATATGTCAGTAGCACCTACTGCAAATAAGAAGTGTTTGTTCTTTGAAGTTGCCAAAAGATGCATGCAAAATATTGTCAAATATAGCGAATAAAATGGATCTAAGTCACCTGAAAATTTGATAGAGGTCAGAAGACATTACCAGATGGCCACTGCCATTGAAATAGTTAGCCAATCTGCCTTCACCTGGAATTCATCCCTGGGCAGGACGAATTTTGACTGCTATTCGTCCCTGGGTGGGACGAATTCTACTGTTTTGGAAAAGCCGAACTGACACTGCTCCAATGTTGACTCTCGAGACTTCCAAAACACCTAAAAATAGAGGGGTTATGTAATTGGGGCCATTTTGGGAAGACCCAGATGATCGGATTCTCCCAATTTGGCCTCTATCCTCGAGAATTTGATATCGCCACCTACAAGTTAGTAGGACAACAAAGCAACAAAAGGCGTGATAAAATCTGATCAAAATGTTATGAAATTGAAGCTATGAATTCACTAAACAGAATAACACAAAATGTAGCATGAACCAATAATCTAGAATGCTTTAGAATAAAACTTAGAAAGTGCGGGGGTGCCCAAGTGGGCCTCCCACCATTGGCACTTGATTTCAGCACCAATCCGCTAGGGATGGGCCCAAAACCTCTTAGGATTGTGGTGTCTACAAATTGGTGGTGTAAGGTGGTCAAATGTTGGATTTGGGTTGAATCCACGCTTCCAAAACCCACCCAATAACCTCCCTTGCGAAAGAGATTAATGGATGTGAGAAGGTGAACCGAAAAGATGCAAATGGGTGTTCAATTGGATAGCACTTTGTTGCTTGAAATCGCCTCCAATCTGTCTTTCCTGGGGTGGGAAAGGCCACCATTTTATAGACCCATGGGGTCTCTTTGGAGGGGCATGCAGGGATGCCATGTGGCGGCCATGCCTTCCCAAGAGGGAGGAGACTCCCCCCTGACTTGGGCTTCCATGACTGCCCTTGTGACAGTCCATCAACTGCCAACCTACCCACCTGCACACGCATGCATGGCAGGGGGCAATAATTAACTATCCCTGGCTACCACTTGGCAGCATTTTTCTTTTTGCCCGTTAAACCTGGAATTCGTCCTGACCAGAGACGATTTCAGAATTCGTCTCTGGGTGAGACGAATCCCAGTTAGTATTTGTCCCTGGGTGAGACGAATATCGGACAAAGTTCTTAAATGTGCCAAATTGCTTCTTGACCTTACAAAATTGCTATGAAAGTGGTTAGGACCACTGTTTGACCTCTGAGGGCTGCCCTGGGGGCTGTGTTTGTCAAAGCGATCAGTGTTTGCAGTCACATAATCGGATTGGTGCTATTTTGGTGTCTACATTCAATATCCGATAAAGAAAAAATTAAATATTAAATTAATGTGAAAGGTGAATGATCTACAATAATAGGTATAAATTTAGGATCAAGAATTAATTTCTATGGAAAATGAAAGGGTAGAGGATAAGAAACAAAATTCTTAAAGGGGTTAGAGAAGGGTGAAGAAGAAGAAAAAATGGTTCCTGTAAGTCTGAAAAAAATGGAAGAAAGGTTCAACGTGATTGTCCCTAGAAATATAGGTTGAATGAAAATGGATTGAAAATTGTAAATATAAGGTTCTTAACCAAGGATGGAGAATACCTCAAAAAAGGCTCATATAAACATAAGTTAATGTGAATAGTACTTCGTAATATCATTGTAGAGAATGCACTCACAAAGAAAGAAGAGTTAAAAAATGGATAACAACCATAATAAGCCTAATGGATTGTGATTACTTTTTTATGATTCTACTTTTTTTTTAGTCTTTCATGTTAACATTTCCAATGTATTGCATAAATGTTGATATTATGTCAATTGAAAAAGAATTGATGTTAACAATTTTTTTCCTCTATTTATGTATTGTATTAAAAATCTTAAGAAATTCATTCTCGAATCATGATTTATTTAAATATTTTACAATTTTCATGTGTTTTCATGTTTGTGTAAACATTTCATGGTATTTTCAATATATTCAAGGTATTGCTTTGAAATTGATAGTGTGTGATAATGGAATTTTATTCAATAACTTTTTGTATGGTTCCAAAATTTTAAACATCCCGTTCCTCCATTAGGAAATAAATAAGCTAATGTTATGTGTATTTTTATAAATTATTATTTTTTATAAAATGGTATAAGTAGAAGTAAGTTTACCATTAAAAATTTGTATTGAAATTTATCTTACTCTCTTTCACTAGTAAGTTATTATGATTTTTTTTTGTATTGAAATGCTAAAGGTTAAATGCAAAGTTAGAATGACTATAATCAAAACTTGGTAGTTGAGTCATTTACAATAATTATAAAACATATTTTATTTTTCATGCTCCAAAAATATTAGCATTTATATAATTGAAATAACTAAAATTTAATGCTAGTTAACTATTTGGTGCAATTTGTGTCTAGCTTCATATATAACTCCTACAACATATCAACATTAGGATTTGTGATATTAACCTTAAAGTAAATAAATAATAAATTAATCTAGTACTTGTATCTAGCATGCTCATTTTACTTCAGTTCTTATTGTAGCTATATAGACACTGCATTGACTTACAACAAACTCTTACTATCACAAAAATTTAATTAGAAGGAAAATTTTATCATCATGAAATAATTTTAGTATATGAGGAACCAAATTTGACTTAAAATCAACAATAAAAATATCTAAAACACTTTATTAAAATCATCAGACCACCCACAAATATTCTCTCTATATAATCTTGTGATAAAAAATAAGAGGTCGATCTTCATAAACTATAAAAATACATGTTTGAAAAATATACAAGATAAAATATAAATGATTAATTAACTCAATATTTATACAATTTAGACAACTATGCCATAACATACTAAATTTTTGTAACAAAATTAAGAAAAAAAACTTTGTATGTAGGCCACTTCATGCAAGTAATTTAATGGACATAGTTGAACCAAATTTCCATAAGTGTGCACTCTATTTATATTAATACTCTTTCAAAAACCTAACTTTTTACTTACCACTAAGCTTGGTATCAACCACCTTTAGTAGGATAAGGTCAATATATAATTACATGAAAAAATTATTATAAATTATCCTCCTATTAGTCTACCTCTATTATCTAAACCTATTACAAGACAAAGCAATGTAGTGTTTAACTTGAAGCTCTTCATTAGAAAATATTGAATATAAAAATAAAGTTCTTCAAGCAAGGAGGAAAAATGATACTTAAGGTCACACCAAGTCTTTCACCTATCTTGATTGATATTCAAATTCAAAAAAATAGTTTATACTTCTATTTAATAGAATGTTACCTTTTAAGGATGATCCTAAAGTAATAATTAGATACAACATATTGAAGAAGTGGTAAAACTTATGCATTGTATCTTAGTACCTCAAATAAGAGATAACATAATTTCCAAAATCCTTTAACTAGTGAATCACCTTCAATAGATAAAAACTTATAATTCTATTTTTTCTTACAAAAATGTACCTCCTTCCAAGCCCCATTGGAGTAAGCTAATTGAATTTTAAATTTAACGAGTTTTTAAGGATCTCATTCATTAATATTTTATGAAATTGATCTAGGGATTTCTTGTTGTTCTATAACCCTTGTTATATTCTTTGACTATTCATAAATAGTTTCATTCTAAGTACTATAGAATTTATTTATTTGTTTTTTATAAAAACTTAAAGCACTTTCTATTTTTAGGGTCTCATTTATTTTGAACCTAGTGTATAAAATAGAAATTTGAGGGCATTAACAACTTATGAGCTTATCTAGGCTTTATATTACAAATATATTTTCTTATTGATTTATTTCCCATTTGTATTTGATAGAGATAGTAGTGGTTTCTACTATTATTTTAGGTAGATTTAATGATTTCATCCATGTAGTAGAGTCTCTCAAAATTTTACAAGCATATCATTAATGCTCTTACATTATGGTATCCATTACTCACATTTATTACAAATATTTCATTCTATTTAATATTTTAATGCATATATCTAACATTTACTTTATTTATAATAATTGAGGATAATATACATTCTATAGAACATGTTTAAAAAATATTATATATTGAAAACTATGACATAAATATAGTGAGAAAAGAATTTAAGTACAATAGTCTCATATCCCAAATTATATTTATTTAATACCTTTTGAATAGGTTACAATGGAGTCCCAAGAATAATTTTATACCCCTAATAGTGCAATTAGGATAAAAAGTAATTTTGAGTACTTTCTAGTATTAAGTCATACCACAAAAACATGGCATACCTAGATTACTTGTCCCCTTGAAATATAATGTCCTCTATTGCATCATATTGGTTCTAAATCCACTTATATGGATGAGTTATACCCTCAAGACATCGACCAAGATTGGAAGACCCAAAAAAAATGGTTTGCTAAGTCAGCCTTTAGAGTAGGTTGGTTCCTATGATCTTGGATAAACTAACTAAAATGGGGGTTGTATATTGGAGGAAGCAATGTGTAGGTTAGAAACTAGGCTTAGAATATTATAAATTTACAACATCAAGAGACACAAGTATGAGATTCTCATAATCTATATTGAACTAGATTGCCTAATAGACCAACTTACTTTTTTGATTATAAAGCATTTAATCGTTATAAACACTAAGTATTATTAAGCATTCTAGAACCTAATGAACACTAAATCCAAGGAAAAATACAAAAAGTAGAATAATTATAATATAATAAACCATTCATATAGCTTAATATAAATGCTTAATAAAGTAGTTGATATATATACATTTTTTGTGATAAATTGAGAAAGAGGACAAATAACAATCCAATCTTTATTCAAATGGTAGACAATATAGTCGTCGTACAAGTATGCAATTAAAAATGCTAAAGAGTCAACTTTCTGAAAGAGTTACATTTAGGTATATATAGTTTTACAATGTAATAAGTTATATTATCATGATTACCTATAGAATAAAATGCAAGTTTGTTAGAATAGATGCAAGAAGTGGTTGTCACATTCAGGTTAGTTATGCTTAACTATTTTCATCATGATTTACTAAAATGTAAAGTAGGGATTTATTTGCTGAACGTATCTTGCTTGGTACATCATTGGATTCCAATAATAGCTTAAGGAATTTCCTTAATTCAAATATGACTAAATTGCATTCATTTTTTGGATATTATTTTTAAGATCTACAACATAGCTATTGCATTTCATTAAAGATAGGTGAACTCATAATTTTATAAAAAAATCCATTCTAATCCCTCATAAGGAAAGTCCTCAAGATTTGCAAGTGTCTATATAAAATCACTTACATTATATTTGTCAATCTAGGTTAAATGATTTTTAAAATAGTAAATTCCATATAGATTATTCCAAAATCATTAATCATTTGACTTCATTTTATTTTCTTAGTTTTTTTTGCAGGAAATGAAAATTATATAAAATGAAATAAAATAAAATAATGCTTAATTAGAAGGTAATTATGACATAGACTAATTCTATGTGTATATGTGTGTGTTTTTTCTTGTGGATCCATATATGATTTAACTAGTTGATATATTTTATAATTTAAAATGATGCATTTTAATTTAACTTATAGTCTAAGACTAATTCTACTCACTAACTAATTCTACTCTATTTCAATAGATAGAGAGCAAGGGACGAACTCTTTGGAGTGGACCCTACCTCCTATAAGATAGTATAATTATCTTCTACTCTTCTAATTTATTTCGGTAAATAATATTCATTAATATTAACTGTTTTCTATTAATTCATGGATGTAGGAAAATAAATTAAATATTACAAAAACAAATAAATCATAAATAAAATACAAGATATAGTTACCAATTTTTTGGAGGAAAATATTACTGCTTTACTGATCAACTTTAACTATTCATAAGTATAATGTGAATGATCAACTAAGCACACGGTAGATGTTGAAACAATAGATCCTAGTAGCTAGCTAGCTAGACCTTTTCAAAGGTCTTCATATTGTATTTTATAATGTCACTTAGAAATTTACAATAAAATTCTCTTCTACCATATACTACATTTTTTAATTCTTTAAGATTTGAATTCCAATATTTCATAAGAAAAATATTCTAAAATTAAGATAACCTAACACCTACCAGGGACTTATTCCAATTGAAATTGTCCAAGTTGAAAAATTACAAACTAATATAATCAAAATATCTAGCTTAAATAATTTTATGACAAGATAATACTTGTGTTTTTCCTCTTCTTATAGGAAGAGACACATTAAATTTACATCCATATCTAAGCTACTTAACAATTCAACAATATTACAACTTTTAATAAAAAACCACATAATAGATTAACAATTATCAAGTTATGTATACAATGAAAATGTGTCAATCAATCGTACTGACTATGATACCCATGTGGCACTGCTATACTGTCTTAATATGTTGAATTCCAATGCATCAGATGGTTTACTCGATCAACATTCTTTCTATAGACTCTTTCAATAGGTGCTTTCTATAGCATCTTTCCATAGGTGTTTTTTGTAATACCTTTTTGTAATACACTTCCATGTGGCTTCTTAGTGCACATCCATATGATTGGTTCATCCATACTTGATGTTTGGTCTGTGTTTTACTACAACATCTCCTATAAAACACCTGTAATATTTACCTATTGAAAACATATAAAAAAACTGCACGATTTTCATAAAATATAGACATATATCACTTAAAATTGTTTAAGTCATATTCCTTCATAGGTTAAGCAAATAAGGTATAACTATCATCAAGAATCATCCATTTTCATCAAGTTTTTAAATAAAAATTAAGATAAATACTACATAATACAATATCAATCTGACACTCATCAACAAGGCACTAGGTGAGACAACTAGCTTACAACACTTAGTAATATGCAAATAATGCAACCCTTTTGAGAAAGTTTTGTAAATTTTAACTTTGAGGAAATATTAGTATTGTTGCAATAATGTATAGCTCATCCATGTCCAAGTATTAAATGATAAGTGATTATTGTAGTGGTTATTCATATTCTATTTTAGGATGGTGCATATGAACAATGTACCTTAATCATGCAAAGCCTTCATGTTATAATATTTATATAATATTTATGTGTTTAATCATATTTAAATGTATTAAGGAATGGAAAAATGTGGAGATTATTTTCATAATATAAAATTACCTTTTATTTAACTCTTCTTTAAATGGTTAGAAACATAGATGTTGAGTTTAATTTTTATAAGTGAGCTAGTTATAAATATAATATTAGTTGCTTTGATGTTTGAGATCTATTTAGGGTAGAAATTCTTTAGCGAAGCTTTAGCGATTAAATTAATTAGTTTACATTAGTTTTTATTTAATAAATTTTAGAAGAATATTATTATAGATTCTGTGTAAGCTCACTCCCATTTTATTTTTGAAGTTGGTAACTTAAAATAGTTGAATTTATTTTGAAAATTAGAATAGATAGTATTAGTTGATGCATTGGTGTTTCAAATATATTAATCTTTTGATATTGAAATAGGTATTTAGGTCATTTTAATAGGTTGCATTAGCATTTCTTTTAAAAGATTTAGAAAATTTATTAAATAGATTTCATCTTTAAAAATTTAAAGAATTTTTGAATAGAGAAAAAAATAATTGAAAAATTACTAGTATTAAATTAAAGGATCTCTCTAGGAAAGAATTTCTCTACAAATTTGAAACTTAGAAACACAGAATTTTTTCTTCTTTTTAAAAATTATGTAGGACACCATATTCTAACTCTAAACATACATATTGGTTGAATCATCAGGAAGATGTACAACCAAAAAACCATGTCATCCAGTTCCATTGAAATACATGAAGGTATTCAATGATGCATCAAGAATGGTTGCTTTTGGCAAGGCAAGGCAAGTCAATATGGAAGGTGAATATGGGTGGTATAGGATAAACATCTAGGCTAGTGTACGAGCAATACAAGTTATGACTCCTTGTATAATTTATGAATAAGGATGAATGTAGCAAGGAATAGAGCTAGATGATTCCATGATGGTTGGAATGTGACAGCTCATCATACTATTCATGACTTGTTAAGATAAATCACGTAGTTTTTAGGTGATTGGCATGATATTAATTTCCCATGATACTAGTTATTAATCTATGGATTTGGTCATCAATTAACAAATATAGCATCTATGCTAAATAATGGTACATGTTATCTTAGCAATAAATGAGTTAAATTAGACTCAAGCTTCCACATTTTTAATAAAATATTAAGCGAAAGGGAAAGAGAGCATCCACCCTTTAAGTAATATGGGTTTTAGAGGATAAAACCAAGCCATGGTTCTAAGGTTTCATACTAGAATAGATGGTGAGAAAGGAACAACCACTAAAGGCACATCTCATGGGATTTAACCAATATCATCCACTTAGTGGTCATATATGGTGACCATAATCCAAAATTTGTTATTTATGTAATGTTCTAATTAATCAATGGGTGCATATTAAAAATTAAAAACAAAATTATAAATTTTAACCTAGTCAAACCTCTTTTCTTGTTAGTATTTGTTTAATAAACATAAAACTATAAGTCTGGTAAAGTTTTTACAATCAATATGTTATATTGGGTTGTCACAAATATATTAATATTATTCTACTTACATAATTATCTAGATCTTAATATATTATATCCATATTATATTTTGTCCTATGGAACTTATCCGATAAGTTTTATGTTATTATTAAGGTTTAGAAAACCATCACAACAATAATGCTTGGTATTTGATTGGCACACATGACATTGCTTATCAAGATGAGTCAAGATCATTTTTACAACTGATCAAGACATAGGAGAATACTACTTCCTATCAAAATGTGCATTCCATCTCACTAGGTGCCAAAGATATTCTTATTTCTTGATGATGTCCTTACTTGACAAGTCTAATAACCATATTTTATCATGTATAGTGCTATATTTTAGGTTTCTTTGCTTGATCCTTAGTGCTTTATTACCAAGATTCTTGTCTTGGACGAATTTTGCATCTGGCCCTCATTTTGGCTTATTGAGATTTATAGCTCCTATTAATAACATCATCACTACTAAATGTTTACACCTTTAAAAGCTATGCGATATATGGCATTAAATTCTAGATCTAATGCCTTAAAATATGTGGACATTTTAGACTATGCTAAATTTTTAATGCTAGGTTTATGATATTAACATTATTGTTTGTCAAGAATGCTTGTTAGGACCCCATCCTAACATTTTTTTTGTAATTCTCATATAATTATGTAATGGGCCACTTCCAACATGGGGATCCCTTTATAATGTTATTGTGTAATACTTTGTAATGATATGTGGCAAGTAAGGAACCTAGACAACTGGATGTATTTCATGTAACTACTATTAAGAATGTAGCCAATGTTTGGTATAAGATTCTAGCTTGAGTGATATTTTGCATGTAAGACAACTCTTGAGCTTTAGGTTAGGATTGCATAAAGTGTTTCTTTAAAAGACACGGATCCATGTACGAATTTATATTTCTATAAATTAGTGAAATATTGAAGGATTTTTACCCCTCAAAGAGGCCTATGGTTTTTTGTTTATTGTGAGAGTGTTTAATTCTACATTTAATTTCAACATTGTGATATTTTGTTATTGTATGAATCTCTTCTTATTTTTAGTATTTTGTGTAAGTGAGTTTATTTTTAATAGTAGGTTTCCAATAAATGGTATCAAAGTACTTTCCAGAATCAAGTTAATCTATGACTAAGATAGTTATTACACATTTTTTCTAACTATTAGGTATAATTTTCCTTTTTTTTTCATTTTTTATTTATCCTTTATTTAAAAAAATAGCAAAAAAATACAATCCTTTATTTTTTCTATAGTCGTTGTGTAGGTTAGAAACCCTATGCTAGAGATTTAAAAATATCATAGAGGAGCTAACCTTATTATCTAAGCTAGATAGCCCATGAAGCATCTAATTAAGTATGGGGTAATCAGGATCCAATACCCAAGACTCGGATAGCACCCACATGGGGTATCGAGCCATTTTTTCATTGGGAATTTAGGGTGATCATCAAATATTGCCTTTAGCCCTAGGAATGATTTTTAGCCTTGTATCATCCATAGTATAATAGATACACCATCCAAGAAGATTACCCTCTTATACTGTCAAACATGCAAGTAGTATGCTCAAGGGTATGTGTGGAATCCTCCTTGAGTTGTGGCCTAAAATATTGGTTTGAGCAATATAATTCATCATGAAGGTATAACAAATGGCCTATAGATAACACATACACCACTGCTTATCATACCCTAGATTTTTCAAAAGTTGAACTTACGAAAAAGCCTTCCTATTATGTTGAATGTTTAACCTACAACCAAAAGTTTATCCCACATAAATCAAGCATAAAAAGGATACTTCACTATCATGAAAAATGCTTGCACAAATCAAAGAATTGGTGAACCAAATAGTAATGATCATCTATAATAATTGCTAATTATAGGGTTGTTAGTAGTGTAATAAATCCTACAGTCATAAACTAAATAGTCAAGATTATCAGTAGTAGTAATAGTCATTTGTAATAGTTAGTAATTACCCGGTTGTCAATGATAGAAACAACATAGATAGTGTCAATAATTGAATAACATAGGGAAATCTAGAGTAAAAAAACTAAATAGTGTCAATGTCATAGTATAGGTGATAGTATAGTTTCCAGAGTGGTGAATAGCTAGAAATAGGCAAGGCTTATTTTGGTTGATGTAGTATCCAACTTTTGAACCCAACCTCCAAAGAAAAAACTAACCACACTAGTAGACTGATCAAAACAACAAATAAAAAAGTCTATGGTGTCCAAAAATCAATGTTGAGATATATATAGCTCATTGTGAATGTCTTTTTATGCTTATGATTTTATTATAAAACATCCAAGTATACTTTTAGAATTCTTACTAAAAATAGGTTCAAAACATACCAAAATGGCTAGTGATACTCATGGATATCAAAATAAGGTAGAACAAACTATTTCAATGGTGAAAAATATAAACCTCCCTTGATAGCCTTCTCCATGACAATAACTCCATAAGAAAAGATATTCAACACTTTAGAAGTGAATACCTTAGCTTCAAAGACAAATTTGAAGAACACTCTATTGAGGTTGATTCCAAACTTCAAGTTCCCCCAAAAGTATTTGATTATCATACTAAAAAATTAGGTCTAGGAAAATGAAAGGAAAGGAATAACTCCCACCATCCTTTTGACCATGATACTCCATGTAAGATGCCTAAATTAGACATTCCAAAGTTCAATAGAAATGACATAGATGAGTTGTTATGTTGTGTAGATCAATTCTTCAAACTCCACAATATCCCTAAATATTTTTTCAAAATGGCTTATTTTAGTTTTGAGTTTGAAGCCTTATAGTGGTATCAATGGTTATAACACACCATTCCTAACCCCTCTTAGGAATTGTTTGAATCTCAATTACTCACTCACTTTGGTCTTAGTGATTATGATCACTTTCAAGGAACTCTAACCAAGATAAGACAAACCTCCATAGTTTGAGACAACTAGACCAAATTTAAAAATTTGGCTAATATAACTAATGGGTTGAATGAAGATTTTTTTATGAGTTGTTTAATTAGTGACTTGAAGGATGATCTCTAGATCAACCTCAAGATGTTCAAACCATAAACAATGATATAAGTTATAAGCTTGGTACAACTGGTTGAATCTAACTTCTTAGCTCAAAGGAGGACATCTAAATTTCCATAAACTAAACCATCCTTTTCTCCCAAGTTCTCAAATCATAATGAAAATTAAATTGTTCTCCACAAACACTTGACTATAGAAGAAATGGATGCTCAATGTGCTCAATATTTGTGCTATAATTTTGATGAAAAATATGTTTGAGGGCATATGTGCACCCAAAAGAAGTTGTTTCTCATAGACATTGAAGATCCAATCAAGAGTGACCAAAGTGATGATGAAATAAAATCAATAGAAGAACCACCCTAAAATGAGGAAGAAATACATGAAGAACTATAGGTAAATTTTTTATCCATGCTCTTGCTAGGATTACTAATCCATAAATCATGAAAGTTATGGGTTTTTCAAAACCCAATGTCTTACAATCCTTATTTATTTTGGAAGTACAAACAACTTTATTGATCCCCAAATTGCCAAGCAAACCACTTGTTACATACACAAATGTAATTCCCTTGAGGTAATGATGGTCAATGGAGGGACGATGCCTTGCAACGGTAAATATCACAATGTTAATTTGAAAATAGTGGATTATGAGCTCAAAACTAATATGTTTTCTATATAATTAGGGAGATGTGGTATTGTGTTGGGATATCAATGGTTAGGTGCATCGAAAACTATCAAATAGAATTATGTAGAGCTATAGATGCTATTTTAACAAAATGAAAGGTTTTACACTTTTCAAGGTTCATAAGTAGGACCTCCTTAGATTATTAGCTCAAACCAGAGAAGTTGTAGAAAAAATCTTCTCATGGGGTCATGTTCAAATATTTGCAATCCAACAATCTATTTCAGAGGTGTACCAAATTCCCAAGGATTTACAACTTGTTCTAACAAAGCACAATGTAATATTTGTTGAACCATCAAACTTGCCACCATGTTGCTCTCATGACCATACCATTCCATTGGTACATGGTAGTGTCCTGCCTAACATTACACCGCACTAATATCCAAATGCCTATAATTCATAGATAGAGAAGTTAGTTCAAGAATTGTTAAAAACTAGAGACATTAGACGTAGTAATAGTTCTTACTCTTCTCATATCTTATTGGTGCAAAAGAAATATGTGTTCTATGTTTTAGTTCTTGTGAGCTCAATAAGCTTGCCATTAAGGATAAAATTCTTGTCCATGTGGTGGATGAATGACTATGGTTTTAAGCAATTTAAAAAAAAAAAAAATCAAAACATTGAAAAAACATATATATGTGTCCACGCAATTTACAAAAAAATTGAAACAATTAAAATATATTCTTATAAATCATATAACGCTAAATTATTACGAATCCAATCTTAACATCATAATAATAATTTCAGAAAACCTTAGTTAATAATAATTTCTGAAAACCATATTGTGATGGATAATCAACGTTTTTTGTCTTTGCCTGAATAGATTGTTTGCACAAAAGTCATCACCAGGAGAACTGTTGCGACAAAAAGAGAGACAATATGCCAGGGCTTTGAGAATACTTCTTTCCTGAACTCGCTGATCAATACGCGTAGTTGGCTGTTGTAATGTTTTCTGACATCTTCTCTCACCATTTTCAGGGTTTTATGGAAGTTATATGATCCGGAAGTAATTCCCCTGGAGAGATCTTTGAGCTTGGATGCTATTTGCTGATTGCTCCCGTTGAAGCTGTTGATTACTTTTTCTTTGTTAAGGAGAGCACCATCGTCACTCGATTCTATCAAGTCATCTATCAAACCCATATAACAAGAAATTATTGCGGGCTCCCGACATGATTTGCAGCTCTCGAACTCTTCAAACACCATCAGGTTGCGCAACAGTGTTTCCGCATTATCTGAGACCCATATCTGAGGGTGGAAAAAAATACTCGACCAAAACCTTCTTTTTTCAAAGTGGATCCACTTTCCTTTGGCAGATGGTTTAAATTGGATTCCAGCTTCTCGTAACAATTTAGCTGGATACGTACGCTGATCTTCATCTATTGGTCCAGTACACGAAGAAAATGGCATCCTTAAAGAACCAGACAAGCTATTCCAACGTCGGCTTTGAGGGAAACTTAATACTTTCACAGCAAGTGACAACATAGGAAACTTCATCCAACGTTGGCATCTGAGCAGACTGTTGATATTGGAAGTGGCAGTACAGACAACAGGTTCAATGTCGATACAAGGAGATTCTATTAAGAAAGTGTTGATCACCCTTCTAAGCAGATCCAAGAGATGAAATGCAGCTCCAATATGCTCTTCTACTTCCGACATCACAGAGTACAATGGAAAAGGCTCGATTTGGAAGGGATGTTGCCAGAAAAGAATTCTAGCCAACTCAGATGCTGCTATTTCACGGTTTTTAAATTCCAACTCCAGGATGCTTACCAAAATAAATAAAGGAATCTGGTTTTCTAATTTAAAAATGTCTTTCATGACCTCCTGAGATTTGGGGTCCTGATGATTGCCGAAAACGAGGCTGAAAGGCATATCATCGTTTTGACTTGGACAACTCCTCAAGAACTCCAAAATGAAACATGCGTCCATGGTGAACATCCAGGCAAGAGTCTCTGGACTGAAGTCAATAGCTTTGTCTTCGTAATAATCTCTGATTTGTCCCTCTAATCCTTGAACCACCTCCACTAAGTCATTGACGCTCATGGCGTGGATCCTTGTCAAAGTCCTTGATACGGCTTCCAACTTATGGTCATCCATTGCCGAGAGATTTTCGAGGTTGCTGCGATGATAGGGTCCAAAGGACACAATCTCTGGATCATATGCTTGGGGTTTTGCCGACTTGATCACCTTAGGAACCCTATAAATGCACACATCATGAGATGCGCGTCTATCTTTATAATTATGAGAGTGGTATCTGTGCTGGACTTGAATAAGCCATGATTCCGCTGCGACACTTTTGC
Source organism: Wollemia nobilis (assembly GCA_028583015.1). NCBI lineage: Eukaryota > Viridiplantae > Streptophyta > Pinopsida > Araucariales > Araucariaceae > Wollemia > Wollemia nobilis. The sequence goes on from JAQPPZ010015929.1 coordinate 5,802,493, forward strand.
CGTTAGCTACAAAACTCCCATCTTCATCTTGGTTTATGTCAGCTTGTCTCTCTTTGCCATCGCCGATCTCAGGTGTAGTTTCGAATCCCATGATACTCTTCGAACGTCCCTGTTTACAAACAAAATGGAAGATAAAAACAGGTTGTTAATGTCTTAGTATTAATAGAATATTTTAATATTTAACTTTATGAATAATTTAAAATTTTAATATATATAAAATTAAAGAAAACAAAACAAATACGACCCGTTTCCCATTAACAATTTTTATGTGTTATAACTATGATGGACCTCTATCAATTAGACCATCCCTGTTCATTTAGCATGTATTCTTATTCAATGTAACTACATCATCCAATTAGTAAAAGAGAAAATTAATTATATTAAATATAGTTTAGTGTAAATAGTTTGTATATATCATAATAAAAACTAGAGACGTAATTTAGAGGCGCTATTGCTCCTACTTCATAGTGTAGAGTTGATGATCATGTTCATATGGGTGCAATATAAGAGCATTGAGCATTGTGACATATTATTAGAAGGTTCATATTTTTATATGGTATTAGAGATTTAATATACAATATGAAAGGTAGTAGTAATTAGATAAAGATTATGTTAGTGGTTGTATGTTTTGGATTTTTTTGTTGAGATTGAAAGAAGTGTAAAAATGTGCTTGTATATTTCACATATAGGTGATAAAAGAATGAAATCTGATTTCAGGTTTACATTTTTTTTTAACATTATTAAAGTTCTTTATGGTTTTTGATACACATGATATTTATGGACTCAAATTGGTTTATATTGTACAAATAGTTAAAATTATTGATTTTTTTTATTAAAGATATTAATAGTTTTAAAAAATAATGTATTTGTTAAACTTTTATTAAAACCCATAAAGTAAATTAATATTCATCATCATATGATAATATATACAACCAACAACAACTTTTGTCTTGTTCACCATCAATATATTTTTGTAGATATAATTTATAAAGATGAACTTTGAAATTATTTAGTTCTAATATTTTTTGAATTTTTAAAATAATTAAATTTTATATCAAGATATCCCTTCCTTGAAATTTTAGGCACACAAAATATTGGTTTATTAAAATCAAAATTTTACTAAAAAAATTATGATTATAAGGGTTTACTTTTTTGAAAATAAAATTCTTCACTTTCACTAGAGAGTAATATTCCTTCCTATCACTGAGAAGGGTCTCCTCCACAAATATGGAGACATTAGTCTCAACCTCCAATTTTCAAACATGAAGTGTTAGATGCAGGTTTTTCCAGACAGCACAGTGGTTGGGATGTTCATCCTCCTACTCCAGCCCCTACCCCTGTGGTAGGATGAAGAAATGAACTTCCTAAAATAACCACTCTTGTTACATTTTTTGGGATACTATTCAAAATGATACTATAACAGATTGGTCAGTTTCAGTGGATACTACATACACTGTGGTTAATGCTTGCATAAATGGATGTGATAATGGGCCTTCTATTGTTGGTAATGATAAGGGGCCCAATTATGATGGTTGGATCATTCCCGTACCTTCCAATGCTGGTTGAAATTACATGGACATGGATGAGGTAGATGCACCTCCCCACACTTCTCCCAAATTCTAAATCTATGCAGTTATGTTAAGTTAAAGCATAGTTCTGATATTTTGTTAGTTGTAGGCTCGTTGTATCTAGACTTTATGATGTTTTGGTATTTTTTGCATATCCTAACCATGGTGGTTAGTTTGGAATCATATTGGGATGTGATATTTTCCACATTTTTTTATGTAAAAAGACCTAATTATTTATTAATAGAATTTTTTTGATCTTTTTCATTAAAAAAAATGGTCGTCTTGGTTATCCCCATAAGCTAATTATATTTAATAAATAAAAGGTAAAATTTATGGTGTAAGTCAACATAAATATTCATAAACCTACACCAAAAATAAAAATAAATGAACCTCCCTAAAAGAACCTTAGTTTTACTTTTAGCATAGTCTAGTTCCCACCATGTTGTGGATACCTCATATAATTTTTTTTATATCCTTTTAGATCTCTAAAAATCATCTTAAGATGGATTCCAAAATCATCTCTTTAAACATGATGTGAATCCTTTAATGGAAGTCATTATGTTTAGCTCTAATTTCAATAACAAATTTCTCTAATAGATGAATTCTTTCTTTTTAATTGATGGACCTTACATACAAGGTAATGGAATGGTTTGTCCACCCTTTATCAATATCCTATCCCCTTATCTTCCCAAAGGTAGACCAATAATAATTTCATCAAATGGTCTAATGATTCTCTAATAGAGGATTCATACGAGGAGGCTCACTTTTGTATATTGATGCTCTTTTCTATTTTTTTTTGACATAATATGCACACATAGATAATTAGATAGAATCTTGTATAACCAACAAGAATATTCGAACTCCCCATATGTATGGATATCTAGAAATTATAAAATTAATTTATCCATTAAGATAATACTCTTTTTTTGACATCCAACAAATCTAAGGACTTTTTTTATCAATTAATGACATAATATATATTTTGAGCTTTGTATAATTGTGTCACCCTAAATTATGTGTAAGCTACTTCTCAAAAGTGAATTATAAGATGACTTCATGTAAAAGAGACAATTAAATCTTCCAATTTAAAATTTATTTTAATAAAATATAGATTTCTAGTGATCTTCAACTACTATTTATTGAATTGTATTTATCCCTTCAATGAGAGACCCGTCTCATTCATCATTACAGGTGGTAAAACAAAATCAAAATATATTGTAGAGACCTCCTTCATGTCTATGTTTATATTTACCTATCATTATTTCTAGGGGAAAGAAAATAATTGATCAATCCTACTATAATTCAACATCTTTCTATATTATTATCAATGTATAAAGATAAAATCAACTAGATTTTGGCTAAGAAGGAATTGTATTGATATAAATCAACTCCTCAATCATTAAAATTGGAACTTGTATGTTATACTATTAGAAGGGGAACAAAATATAAATTCCTCGAAGATAATAAATTTTTAACTAACAAATAACATTAGATAATTAAATTAATTTTTTTAATCTTAAAGAAGAAGAAAATTTTAAATCTTGTCAAGAGATACATGCATAACAACTAGGTTATTATAATACCACCACATAATATTTATGTAATACAAGTGGGATACATTTCAATATTATATAATCAATTGAAAATAATGCTTCTTACTAAAATAATAATAGCAAGAGTATAAGTCCCCTTGGCACTGTACAATCACCCTCATTATCTTGGGTACAATTTGCATGTATAATGTCACAAAAACATATCACTGTCATCTTGCATGAGTTATTTTTATAAATACTTTATAGTATAGAAGACATAAACATCAAAAGTTGATGGAGGATATAACCTCAAGAATATACATAATTTTTTAAAAGCTTCAACAATAAAAATTTTATGGAGATTGATAACCAAAAAAGGATTATGGTAGGATGTAATGTGGAACGTGAGTCTTGGCGCAAAATGGAAATAAGAAATATTATTCATTAACCTTACGAAAATTAGAAATTATAATTCTTAAATAGGGTTTATTTAACAACCTTAGGTAATATAGGAAAAGTTAGGAAATGAAGAAAAATAGGGAGGAAAGGAGGAAGGGAAATTGATGTCGAATGCCTTACCACCCATGCCATCCAATATGTCCAATCAGCTACCATCCAAGGAGGTCAAAAGGTAAGGTCCAAATATTACTGTTGTAAACAAATTTTTTACCTTTTTATATTGCTTTAAGTTCCAACATTCTCCCCCTTAAAGTTGAGAGGACTGACTATACAGTCTCTCAGCATTATATATTAAGCTTTAGCTATACCTTTGGTAAATATTTCTACAATATTATCCAAAGTGTTACAATATTGAAGCTCAACTATCTGTTGTTCCACCATATCTCAAATGAAGTGATACTTGATATCAAAATGCTTTGATCTGCTATGGTGGACTGGATTGTATGCCAAATGAATGGCACTTACGTTTTCACAATACGGTCGAGTTGGACCACTTTGACTTTCTTCAATATCTTCAAGAATTTTTCTCAACCATAGGGCTTGAGCACTAGCATGTGTGATGGCTATATACTTAGCCTCAGTCGATGACAATTCTACAACAATTTGTTTCTTAGAACTTCATTTAATTATTCATGATCCTAGACTAAAACAATTTCCTAATGTAGATTTCTTGTCGTCTATATTGCTGCTTCAATCACTGTCACTGAAGCCAACTAATTTCACAGAATTACATTTTTGGTAATGGATTCCAAAATCCAATGTACCTTTTACATATCTTAATATTATTTTAGTTGCTTGTAGATGCAGCTCAGATGGACTAGCCATAAAACTTGAAACTAGAGAAACAACATATTTAATATCAGGTCTTGTGTTGGTGAGAAACATCAGACTCCCAACCATACTTCTGTAAGTGGTCATGTCAACCTGTGATGCTCTATCGTCCTTGATCAATTGGATCCCATGTCCAACTGGTGTTGCAACTGATTTGCACTGCTCCATGGCAAATTTCTTGATCATGTCTCAAGCATACTTGTGTTGACATATGAAGATCCTTTTATTTGATTGATGCACTTCCATACCTAGGAAGTATCACATTAAAATAAGATATTTCATCTCAAACTGTTTCGTCATGGTGTTTTTAAACTCCATATTCATTTTATTGTTACTACCCATAAATATTAGATCATCCACACAAAAAAAAACTATGATAATGTCTACTCCATTCTTTAGGTAGTACATAGTTGGTTCACTTTTGCTTATTTTGAATCCATACTAGTTGAAATAGCCATAAATGCATGAGTACCAAGCTCTTGTTGCTTTCTTGATGCCATAAAGCGCTTTCTTTAATTTGTAAACAATGTTCTCCTTTCCCTATTTTTGAAAACCTTGAGGTTGTTGAACATAAACCTCTTCTTTCAAGTATCCATTCAGAAAAGTACTTTTCACATCCATGTGTTGAACATTCCATCCTTTATGGGCTGCTAAGGAAATAACTGATCTAATTATTTCTTGTCATGCAACAGGAGGAAATGTTTCCTCATAGTCAATTCCAAATTTCTAAGTAGAACCTATTGCTACTAGTCTCGCATTATGCCTCTCAATGCTTCCATCAGCATTGTACTTGGTCTTGTAGACCTATTTACACCCAACATATTTTTTTTCCTTTGGGTAGCTTTACTAGCTCCCATGTATCATTTTTGTTTATAGAGGTTATTTCCTCTTTCATGGCTTCTTGTCATACATTTTGAGTACATGCCTTCTCATAGCTAGCTGGTTCTAGTTGTGTACTAGCCAATAAAGCATAATTGACTACATCTCTCCTAGTATCATGGAAGTCATCATCTCCATACAATTGCAAATTTTCAAGTTGCTACAAAATTGTATTCATCTCACTAGTTTGGATTCTAGTGAATCTTCTTTGGAAATTTTGATCCAAAATTTTAAAATATCGATGATGTTATAATGTTATTTTGCCTTTGGATGGAGAGTCTCTGTCAATGTCCATCGGTGAAGAACTTACTAATCTCTGTGGAGAAGGACTTGGAGTGGTAGTTGAAGTACTTGATGTAGTACTCCTATATGATCTTGGAGGGGGTAGTGTACATTTTGGAGACACCTAATGTACCTATGAAGAACTTACATCTTGGGACTCATCATCAACAAAAATTATTTGATGACCCCATTATCTCCCTTCATCAAAAATTACATCCCTGGAGAGTATAACTTTATGACTCTTGGGATTGTAGAGTCTATATGCCTTTGTAGACTCACAATACCCTACCAGTATTCAATCTTGACTTTTTGGATCAAGCTTCTTCCTTTTCTCATCAGGAATTTCTACATATGCTAAAGAACCAAACACTTTGAAGTGCTTTACATTAGGTTTCTTTTCGTACCACCCCTAGGTTTCTTTTCATACCATCCCTCATAAGGAGTGACACCATCTAGCCTCTACCCAGTACATATGAGTTAGATGCTTATTCTGAAGCATTGATCTCACCATTTCAACTATGGTGCAGTTATTTCTCTTTGTCACACCATTCTGTTGTGGCGTATAGGAAGTGGTGAATTGCATTTTAATCCCACTTGCTTTACAATATTTCAAGAATACTTTTGAGGAGTATTCACCTCCTCAATTTGTCCTACGACATTTTACATAAAACTCACTTTGTTTCTCTACATTATTTCTAAAATCTATGAATCAATCAAAAGATTCATCTTTATGTTTCAAAAAATAAATCCAGCATATTCTAGAGAAGTCATCTATGAAAGTGAGAAAATAAGAATATTTTCTAAGACTCTATGTTTGCATTGGTCCACAAATGTATGAATGTACTAAATGAAGTGGATAGCTAGCTCTCCATGCTTATCCTTTTAGAAACTTTGACCTTGAGTACTTTCCCAAAGCACATCCTTCACAGACCTCCTTTTGTTCATTAATTTTGGGAAGTCCTGTCACCATAGCTTGAGAAGTTAGAAGTTTCAAGCTAGCATAATTAAGGTGACCATATCGCAAGTGCCAAAGCACACTTGGATTTTTTATAGCTACATTTGCAATTTGAGCTCCTCCTGGATCATCAAATTTGAGAGGGAATAACCTGTTCTTGGTCATGGGGACCTATGTGATGACATGATTACAATTATTTTTATCAAAAATGATACATTGTCCTTCATCAAATACAAGCTTGTAATTGTTTTCCATCATTTGTCCAACACTTAGTAGATTGTGTTGGAGCTTTGGAGCGTAATAGATGTCATGCACTTTATTTAGTCCTTCTTTGGTTGGAACCTCCATGGCTCAAATACCCTCTACTTACAATATTTTATCATCCCCTAATTTGATTTAGGATTTATAAGTGAAATCTAGAGTAACAAACAAATGGTCTTTGCCACTCATGTGGTTTGAACAACTAGTATCCAGAATCCATGTGTCATTTATATTTTGTAATGATTGTCCATATGAAATAAAAATATTAGAGGTATCATCTTCTTCTCCATAATTACCATATTGACTACTATTGCCTTGTGAATATTTTGACCAGAATTCACGAGCGAAGTGTCTTGGATTACCACAATTGAAAGAAGCTAATATTGACTTGTCACTTACTTGCCCTTGAGTTCCACTTAGTCCTTGATTTCCTCCTTGATTTTGATTTTCACCTCTTTAATGATTGTCTCCTCTGTATGAGTTGCATCCTTTGTTGAAATTGCCTCCTCTATTTTGGTTGTCTCCTCTATTTTGATTGCCTCCTTTGTAGTTCCCTCTGCCTCTACCTATTTTATTACCTCTACCTTGACCTCTTCCCCACACTCTTCCATTATTTTCATTGGAAGTGAAGGCCTTGTCATCGCCTCCATAGCTGGTTGAAGGAGTTTTAGGAAACCTCTCTTCATGTGACATTAACAATCCGATTAATGCATCGAATATTAAAAGGGAAATATCTTTAGATTCTTCTATAATTATGGCAATATGGTTGCATTTCTGTGTAAGTGTTCACAAAATTTTTGTTACAATTATGTCAGGTTTTATTTTTTTGCCTAGTGTCACCATTTTATCCATATTTGCTTTTACTCTAACACAATAATCACCAAATTTTTCATCATATTTCATTCGAAGATTTTCAAAATCTCTCTTTAGTTTTTGAAGCCTTACCTGCTTCATTTGATTACTACCCTGAAATCCATCACTCAATGCTTTCCATGAAGCTTGTGCAGTTGTACAAGCGGTGATTCTAGGGAATATGCTTTTCTCCAATGTAGCTTGAAGATGATAAAAAGCAGAAGAGTTGTTATTTTTTTCTTCTTTTCATGTTTTCTTGTCTGTGGAACTTAGTGTTGTCCATTCTGAGGGTTCTGTGTAGCCCTCTTCTATTATGTCCCACAAACCTCTTCCTATGAGCAAGGTATTCATATTTATAGACCAATACTCATAGTCATAACCGTTAAATTCTTGTATAGGTAAGCTATTGTGTGAGGCCATAGTTACCAAAAAATTCTCTTTATTTCATGGTTACAATAAAGTACTTTGTTGTTTGAAAGAAAGAAAGAAGAGATTACAAATTTAAGTCAAATCTGAATTGTTCTACTCTATCATTCACTACTTATTCCTCTTGATGTGGGGATGATATCTCTTGATTCACAAAATTATTTGCTACTTCTTCTTTGTCATCACTTATCAATATTATTTTCGATGATTCTGGTTCTAATATTTCCACTGAAATACTATAGTGTGTATACTCTGATTCTTATGCAGCTTGTATGGATTCTGATTGTTTAAATTGACTCTTGAATGAGTTGTCTTCAAAGTTTGCCTCGTACCTTGAGTCAGGATGCCTTTGATGTGCTATCACTACGTTTTGTTGTTGGCTAAACACAATGTTGATCCCATGACCTCTTACTTTTTTATCAAACCTCTCTACACCTTCTCTTGCTAAAATTGCACATAAGGCATGCTAACAACCATTTGGTTTTATCATCAATGCCTATTTACAATTTTACAATTTGATCATTGGTATCTTTTACAAAAAAAACTAAGCCTCTTAGGCTTATTACACAAGAGTTCTACAGTTTGTGATTTGTTGAATCAAGTAACATAATAAGTACCCTTTGATTACAATAATTGTCTCTTAGACAATATTTTCCTTTATTTTATAATATTAAAAAACTATATTATTGTTTAGTAAATTAAAAAATAATTGCCCTAAATTTTTTTTTTATAGAAACAATTATATTTAATATATTAAGTATAATATAAGTATTTTTAATAATATAAAAAAAATTAAAAGAATTTATATTAAAAAAAAATTATGGTCTATAGGAATCGAACCCATGACCTCTTGGCATCAATAAATTGCACTAACCAACTCGGCCACCACTGCCAATGAGAAATAAATGGAATGGATACAATTTTATGTTGTTTCGGATTTGATTTTTAATTAAAAAAAATTCAAATATTTTTTCGTCACTAGGTTTCGAACCCATGACCTACAAGAAGGCGGGTGCCTTACAGCTAGCTCCTCAAGCCAGTTGAGCTATGTGGCTCGAAATGAAAGCAAGGGAAGCTTGCCTTCCTTGTTATTCTCATGACTACGTCGAAAGAATATTTTTTTTTGGGACTTTTAGTCCCACATCGATCATGCGAGAGCATTTGAGGTGTTTAAAACCCTCAACGCTTACATAGTCACTTGATTGCCTTTAGGTTATTAGTGACCACCATTTTGCCTCCTTTAGCATATCACCTATTGCCACATTGCTTTTCACATACTTCTACCATGTAACCCTTTGTCCGCCATGTTGTAGGTTCTCCTTCTACCACATAATCAGATTTGTTTCAGTTTTGTGTCATCCAGTCTACATCAGCCTTACTCTCCCCTCCCCACGTGGTGCTATCCAATTGGTTTCTCCTAGGTTGCTCCTCCTCCTCATGTGCTCATTGTGCGGGCTTTCTCCAAACCTCACCTTTGTTCATGATTTGCATGCCTTCTTCGACCTCGCCTTGGATTGCATGTTGTGGGCCCCACTTGACCTCACTTGCCTTGGTGCTCATGCTGTTGGTTCCTCCAACTTGATCTCTAGGCCCTCTTCAGAATCAAATATGATACCAAATTTGGCATGTGAGTCTTAGAGAAAAATGGAAATAAATATTATTCATTAACATTACGAAACTTAGAAATTACAATGCTTAAATAGGGTTGATTTAACAACCTTAGGGAATATAGGAGAAGTTAGAAAATGAAGAAAAATACAGAGGAAATGAGGAAGAGAAATTGATGTCGAATACCTTGTCACCCATGTCGTCCAATCTGCCTAGTCAGCTGTTGTTCAAGGAGGTACAAAAGTAAGGTCCAAAGCTTACCGTTGTAAACAATTTTTTTATCCTTTTATACTGCTTTAATTTCCAACAAGTAATTCAAGAGAAATATTTAGGCACCTTATCTTGTGTAGATTGTATTATACTACAAAATAAATCAATTCTAAAAGTTACAATTATTTAGAAAGTACTTGTGTGAGCTTTTCTATTAGTTAGAATTTTTTATTTTAAAAATTGGAAATGGAAGGGAAGTAAGGATAGGGAGAGATCTTGGCTAGGAAGCAAATGAGACTCTCAAATTTCATAAAATATAATAGATCATATCCGTAAATAAGAAAATATGATATTCGTGTAGGTAGTATCAATAGAGAGTACTAATTTATAGGAACAATGATGGGTCATATGAGAAGAGCTAACAATGTGAGGAAATGATGCACTTATTTGGCATGATCACACAAAGGAATTAAAAAATAACTTTACTATTTGGCATGATGCACTTATTAGAAAATTACTTTGTATAATGGAAATCGATGATCCTTTAAAAAATTGGAGGAATGTCATGATGGCATCGGGTCCAGCACAAAGAGTGCATGCTCGTGATATTTTTTCATCTAAAAATGACTAGAAGGAACAAGATTTTCCAATGCATGTCAGGAATCACTTGTTAAAGAACAATGGATGTTTGGAACGATGTGAAGCCAGGCTAGTTCTAGTGGTTCAACCAGACTCGGTGGTGAAATATGTGGAGTATCTAACCAAACATACCCTTATTGGAAAATTTTTGGGAAACCAAATTTCTCTCCCCTTTGTGGAGACTTGGGTTAGGAAGACTTAGAATCCTGAAAGTGATGTGGAGGTGATGCTGAGTGCAAAAAACTATTTTATGGTGGTTTTATCTTGTATTGCAGATCATAACAAAGCATTTGAAAGGGGTCCTTATTTTTGTAACTATGTGGGACTCTTTATTAAACATTGGCATGTGGGTTTTAACCCATTAGAGGAGCAGTCGTCGTGGGTTCAAGTATGGGTGCAGCTTCCATGGCTCCCGTTGGAATTTTGGAGAATTGATATCTTGCATAAGATTACCCTTCTACTTGGGAAGCTAGATGGACCGTCACAACAGACAATGGATAAAAAGGCAATCTTTATTTCTCGTATTTGTGTTGAAATTGACTTAAATAATCCTACTCCAAATTCTATTGAAATACAATTTGGATCAACTTCATGGGTTCAAAAACTTGTCTATGAAGCTCTTCCATTTCATTGTTAGATTTGCCATGAATATGGCCACCTACAAAGAAAATGCTCTAATTTTGTCTCACCCGTGGCTTCAAATCCTAGGACCTCTCAGTATAGACAAATTTTGGATAAATTAAAAGCCTCTATAAGGGAAGGGGAACATGATAAGGAAGGTTTTGTTCCTGTAAAAGCTTGAAAAAGAGGACAAAGGGCAAACAAAGACCTTAAGGATAGCCAGCCAGATGCTCTACTCAACTATTTTGAAATATTATATGATATTGATCAGTGCATGGAGATATCTAAAACATCCCTACCTAATGTAAATATAACAATGCCAAATCAGATGTGTCTTCTTAAGGGGGAATTTAAGGAATCAGATCTAGGGGGTTTAAATGAAGAACAAAGGGCTTTGGATCTGAGTATAGGGGACATGGTTGGGTCTAGCCCTATAAGGGAAAATATTTTTAAAATAGGTACAAATTTAGTTATGCCATCTCCTACTCAAGCACTGATGCAACCATCCTTGGACTGCAAAACTCCTACTATGTTCGGATTGTAGCAAAAAATAATTAAAAAAGGTTTTTTCGGATAAGAATATGAAGGTGGATCAGAAGAAGGACTAGGATAAAATTTAGTTAATGGGGGATAATTTGGTGGAGTCAGGCTTGGTGAGAACATTGGACTCCCATTTTTATAACCCCAAAAAATGATTATCCTCTAATGGAATGTAAGGGGGTTGAATAACATCCCTAGACAAAAATTTGTTTATGATTTGGTTCGTGTGCATTCTTTGGATGTGGTGTTTATTTAGGAGACTAAATTGGCTATTGATAATATGTTCAATATTGCTACAAAGTTTTGGAGAAGGGGACAATGCCAGTGTATTGGTGCATGTGGATATACTGGTGGTGTCACTTGTTTATGGGATTCGGTTAATATATCCCCTCTTACTTAGATTTCTAGCAGATGGTCTATTTAAATGGTTGGGAATGATAATGAATCTGGTGAAATCATCCTAATTGCAAATGTGTATGATCCTATTGATTACAATGGTAAAGTGAATTTGTGGAAGCACATTTGCTTTGTGAGAAGTTTGGTTCCCCTGTACCCATGGATTTTGGTTGGAGACTTCAACTCTATCACTTGTATAGAGGAGAAACATGGTGGGGTGGACCATATCGAGCCTTTTTCTTCTATCTTTAGTGCTCATATACAGGACCTAAAATTGGTTGACATCAATCCAGATAATGGGATCTTTACTTGGCACAATAGAAGGTGTGGGTAAGCTTCCATCTCAGAGAGATTGGATAGGTTTTTGATATCTAGTCATTAGATGGGTAATAACAAAGGTGCTAGTTCTGTGATTCTAGAGAGTAGGGGATCTGATCATTGGCCTATAAAACTCTCTACTTTGGAGTTAGGGCTATAAAATAATCCCTCCTTTAAATTTCAACTTATGTGGCTTCGTGATCCTAAGATTCATGATTTCATGTGAGGCTGGTGGACCACTGGCAAACATCCTCATGGAATCACTATGTATTCCTTTATGAAGTGACTATAATTTGTAAAATATAAATTAAAAAGATAGAATAGACTAAATTTTGGGAACCTTTCCTTGGCTAAGTTTGCAGCTCTTAGGAGGATGGAAGAAGCTTCAAGGAATATTAGATACCAGGGATTCATGAAGGAGCTTCTTGTTGAGGAATCTGAGGCTACAAAAGACCTTGCTGAATGGGAACTAAGGGAAGAATTTTTTTGGAAACAAAAAACTTGAGTATATTGGCTTTAGGAAGGGGATAGGAACATAGACTTCTTTTATAACTTAGTTAAGGCTCGTCGTAATGGTAACCTGATTACCTCTCTTGTGAATTCTCAAGGTGCCCTACTCTCTTCTTTCAGGGATATTTTAGAAGAGACTAAGAGGTATTTTTCCTCTCTTCAAGGAGGACTCCCTATCAAATGATGAGAATGAAAAGATTATTCTAAACTGTATTCCAGCGATTGTTTCTAGAGAGATGAATGAGCAATTGATGGATCCAATTTCCCTTGAGGAGTTCAAAAATGTTGTATTCAAGATGAAAAAAGGAAAATACCTAGGCCTAGATGGATTTTTCGTTGAATTTTATTAGCAATTTTTGGATTTAATCAAATTTGATCTTTTGGAGGTGGTTCATGAGTCCCAAAAGAACAAACAGATGCTAAGGGCCCTAAATGCTACCTTTGTGATGCTTATAACCAAAAAAGAGGGATAAAATTCCTTGGATAGGTTCAGGCCATTTGCTCTCTGTAATGTTGTGTATAAGATCACAAAAATTATTGTTGAGAGGCTGAAGATATGGTTGAGCAAAATCATCTTTGAGGAGCAAGGAGGGTTTGTTGCTAGTTGAAAAATCTTGGATGGGGTTGTTATTGCTACAGAAGCTATTCACTCGATGGAAACTTATAAGTAGAAAACTATGTTCATTAAGTTGGACATGACCAAAGCCTATGATCAGGTTAGATGGTGCTTTCTTCAAAAAGTTTTTTCTACATTGGGATTTGAGGAGGAATGGATTAGATGGGTGATGAGTTGTGTTTCTTCTTCCTCATTCTTTGTTCTTGTTAATAATGAACCATCATATTTGTTTGAGTTCTCAAGGGGATTGAGGTAAGCAGATCCTTTATGTCCTTATTTATTGATCATTATGGTAGAAGGGTTGGGAATATTGCTCAAGTATCAAGTCATGTAGGGTCTCATTCAGGGGTGGAAGTGGGAAAGTAGTTTGCCACCTCTTTCGCACATTCAATTTGTTGATGATACTACTTTGTTGGGAGTTGCCACTATCAGGGAAGCTAGAAATATTAGATAGTCTCTTGACATATATCTTGGTGCTTTTGTACAGTTGATTAATGAGAGCAAGTATTCTATTTTCTTCTTCAATACCTCTCCTCTTATTCAAGCCATGATTTCCCACATTTTAATATTCCAGGTTGGGACTCCCCCCTTCATTTATCTTTGTATTCCAATTTCATCTCACCCTCTACCTAGATCTTCTTGGCAGTCTATGGTTTATAAGTTTATAAGGAAACTAAATCACTGGACTTTTAGATGGCTATCCATAGCAGGTAGAGTGTTGCTTTTAAAAACTATTTTTCAAGCTTTATTCATTTATAGATGTTTTGTACAAATAGCTTCCTCTCACTTCATCAAGTACATGAATGCTTTGTCAAGATAGTTTTTATGGTCTAGAAAACTTGATCAATATAAATGGAGTTTGGCTAGGTGGGATTCTATATGTAGTCTGGTGCAATAGGGAGGCATTGGGTTGTGACAAACAACTCTTTTTGGGCAGCCTTTGGCTACAAAAAATTATTGGAGATGGTGTACCTCTCAAGATCAAATTTGGGATAAAATATTATCTTGTAAATACTTGAGAGGTATTTCTGATGCTGAAATACCTAGAGTCAACTTATTTGGGAAAGGTTTAGTTATCTAGGACACTCTGAAAAGAGGATCTAATTTAATCAAGCAGGTTTTGTTCTAGATTTGCAATCAGGGATCAAATGCTTTTTTTTGGGAGGATTCTTGGGATGGCCACCCTCCTATCTTGAATCAATATCCTAGGTTACGTTCTCTTAGCATTTTTTTCTTAGAAGTAGGCTAGTCTCTTGTGGAGGACTTTAAAAAAATCTAGTATTTTGGAAATATGGAGATGTACAGGTGGAAATATCCGCAAGAATGACCCTAGGGGGGACTAGCCAAGGACAAAGAGGTGCTTGCTATTATTCTTATGGGGAGGCCTTGTTCTTCATTGAGGGGTAAATATACTCTATCTTGGAACCCTAATCCTAAGGAAATGTACTTGGTAGCATATGGTTATCAGGTTCTTGATAAGAAAAAGTATGGGAGTCTTCCTATCACTTGATAGAAAAAGGTGTGGAACAAATTTGCCTGGCAAAAATATAACTTCTTTCTCTGGTTGGTAGCTTGTAATAAATGCCTCACTTGCGATAATGTGATTAAGATGGGATTTCAGGGTCCCTATTTTTGTGTCCTTTGCAGTAAGAATGAGGATGACTCTTCTCATTTATTTTTCCAATGCTCCTTTTCCAGAGATAATTGGCACCGTTTGTGCAGTGCCTGGAACCATCCATGATTTCATGTGCTATCCCTGGTGGAGTTTTGAAGTAGTTTGGGTAGACCTCCGACCAAGGCCCCCTTCCTTTGGGTGGCTTGGAATTTTGGCCCTTTTTGCATCATCTAGAAATTTTTTGCTCGAATGAAACCGATGCATATTTCAGGGCAATTATTTGGCTTTTCAACAGATCTGGGAAAGGATCATGCATATGGTTCAAGAAACAATCCATAGTAATTGTGATGAGGAACCTCTTTTGGATTCTAGGGAGGAGAAGGTACATCAAGCCCTTGGTATATTTGGGGATGGTGTGAACTCTTCTAGCCCTAGTAGGGTTCCTCAACTTAGCAAGAAGGTTAGGAGAGATGGTAGGTGGAGGCCACCCCCTAGAGGAGTTTTAAAAATTAATACTAATGGATCATCTAGGGGTAATCCTAGACATGCTAGCATTGGCGATGTTGGGAGAGATTCTACTGGTGGTGTTAGTTTTTTCTTTTCCATTTATAAAGGTGTTCACTCCAACAATTTTATGGAAGCTCTTATAATTTTTTAGGCATTATGAAGGGGTTTTCTCTTGGCTGGCATAGGATTATCTACGAGTCTGAATCTCAAATTATGGTTAATATTTTAAACAATAAAAGGGTGGAGGAAGTTAATTGGTAGTTGGCCTCTGCAGCCATTCAAATTATCAAAATGAGAAAAGAGTTTGAATTTATATCCTTTGTGCACATTCCAAGGGAATGGAATGTGGTTGTTGATTACCTTGCCAAAAGGGCTTTTGAGGTGCTAGATCCTTAGAGTAACGATTATTGAGAGAGTCTCTCATCTGGGGACTCTCAATGCCTGAGGGAGTTGATCCACAAGGATGTAAAAACTTAATGTGGTTTATTCTTGTTGTCTTTTATAGATGTCATTCTAGTCTAGTGGTTTTAGCCTATTTGGATGTTTATTTGAATCCTGGTTGGAAGATCAGTTGTACTCTATAATTCAAACTTTTTATCAATAAATTTTTACCTCTTTATTTAAAAAAAATAACAATGAAACAAGGAATTACAACTTTATAGAATTATGTAGATTCAAAATTAGTGATAAATTTTATTTTAAATCATGTTGAAATGAAAAAAATATATTTTAGTCCTTTCTACTCGTAAGTGAATTCATTACAATATTTAATAACAAAAATTTCATACAAGCACATATATAGAAAACTAAAAGTAGAAGCATATGGTATTTCAAAAGATGATTTGAATCTTGCAACATGAACTTAATAGAGGTAAGAAGTGGTTAAAAGACTTTATATTTCCTCACAATCCTCATTTTACTAAGGATTATATCATAGATCTATTAATATATAAATGGGGTGTTGAACAGGACCCTTACCTTTATTTTATTGAAAAACAGATTTCAGATATCATTTATATTAAGAATTGAAACTTGAGTCATGTTTTTATGCACACGTAAGAGCCATTTGAGAATTATCATATATGAGAAAGTTATTCCTATTTTTCCACTTATTATTCCTATCATTAGGATTCTATTTCTAGATTATAATATGATTGTAACATATTATAGTAGGGAGGCCAACACTCCACTTAGATTAGTTTAGACAAAATCCTAGATAGGTTGTAACTAAAATATTTGAGGGTACCTCAAACCCACACCATTGCATTTTTTAAAATCTTAGATATAAAAATTATAGATTTTTTCCAAGGAAAAAATTCAAGATCAAAAGTAATACAAGATAAAAATTGGGCCTATATCTATGAATTTTTATTACATGTCCTAATGATTTACTTAATATTTAAGTTCATTCCCATTAAGATATAATTCAGAATACACTTTTTATTAATAAATACATATTGATTTTTTTGTTCTCAACATAGGAAGATGATTGGCATGACTTGACCTACTTAGCTTAACTAATATATTTCATTTACAATTATTTCGTTATGGTAATTGTATAAGATATAAGAATGACTTTCAAGTTACATCAAATCTTAAAACTTAAAAGCATAGAATAAAACTTACCATCACTTCAACCACTATAGATGTTTGTGTCTCCAATATGATGAAAACTTCAATAGTGTACTAGATACTACTACCATCATGATTCTTAGAGTTAATTGATCATCCTATTGAGATGATTGAAAATATCAAGGGATAAGATCCACATATTTAGTTTATTATTTACTTTGTTTTCTCAATATTTTAAGGTTTGATTATACCTAGTTTTACATTCTCTCATGTTGGCTATATTTAGCTTAGTTTGATGAGTTTCATAATGTCTAGTTGTGTCTAATATATAAATTTTAAGGGTTCCTTTGACTTGTTGTATCCATAGAATATTTGTGTTAGGATTGACTATATTGATTCTTCTATTACTTATACAAGATCTTATAAGTTTTTGTTGCAATCTTATTTACACATAGGATGAAAAATACTATAGCTACGTTTTTTTCTTTGTAAATGAATAACCATTTAATTTTTTTATCTTTATAACCAAATTTTATTAATAACTTAACTAACAACTAAAATTATATCCTTTTACTAAAAACATATTTTAAAAATCTAAAACTTAAAACTAAATCACTATTTCATAAATAAAAATAAAAATCATCTACTCCATCAACTAATATTTATATATAAATAAATCTACTATTAAAAAAAAAATTAAACAATAACACTAAGAAATTTACACTAATAACAAAGATACAACGATAAATTCTAAAGTCTCTAACCTTTATAGATACAACTCATATTTTATTAATGAATTAATTCTGAAGTCACTATCCTTTACCGTATAAATATATGTTATTGGAAAAAAAAACAATAACACTAAGAAATTTACACTAATAACAAAGATACAACTCACTTTTATTAATAGATAAATTCTGAATTCTCTAACCTTTATAGATACAACTCATATTTTATTAATGAATTAATTCTGAAGTCACTATCCTTTAGGGAAAAAAATAAATTAAACAATAACACCATTTTATAATAACAAATAATTTCTAAAGTTAATTTATTTTACATTAATTCGCATTTATTTTATAAATATTTGTATTTGATGTAGTTGATCACACATGAACCAGTCTCTCATAAAAATATAATAATAATGGTTATTTTAAATTGAAAACGTTAAATAAACTTATATTAACTAAAAATGTTAAAATTACCTCAAAGTTATGAGATCATACTAAAGTATAAACTATAGTTTTTAATAAAAACTATCCTATATAGACCAAGCCCGTTATTACTGAATACATAACATTAACAGGAAATATTATAATGTCTTATAAATTCCTGGAAACACAATCTGACTGAAAAACAAACTACATAATGATTATTGTATAATAATAATGGTTATTGATATATTAATCCTTTATTTTATAAATATTTTTAGTTGATTGCATATGGAACCTACGTTTTTTGAGTATAAATATAATAATAATAGTGATTGATGTATTACTTATAACATATTATTATATATTTTGTTTTTTCTTTTATTACTATAACTTGTAGTTGTATAGTAAACCTTTTACATAACCACACGAGATACGAGGAGATTACAACCCTCATCTCCATAAATGATATAGAAATATACACATAAATTTTGATTTTCTTAAAATAATTTAAAACTCCCACCACTAAATTTTTCACATAAATATTAACACTAGGTCAGATTGAGGTTTACAATTGCTATCATGAGATGGTTGCACCATTATTTATGTGAAACACGTGGTCTTAGAGGCTATGGCTTTCAATAATAAATAAATAAAACAAACAACTTCACTTAAGCATGTTATTTTATTTTTAAGTAAAACGGAAGGGTGAAATTGTAAATAAATTGCTAAATCTTAATATTCAACTTATATGAATTGAGATTTAAACGCCAAGAGCTGTCTGAGAGTTTATGGCGTCTTCCACCCCTACACAGCTAAATTAAAGTCCTGAGATTAAACCTGGCGTTCAATGTCAATGGCATCTCATGGCTCGACAGCAAGAGAAAGACAGGTTCGAATATTTTCCACTTCGATAACCAAGAAGCTCTTCACATGACCATCGGCTGAACATTTTACATATTTATAGGTTCTCTCAACTTAATTCATGTCGATTCTTGCCAACGTATTCGAATTTTTTATTTTATTTTATTTTTTATTTTTTATTTTCATTATTATTTTTTATTTTATTTTTGTAAAATTAAGGGTTTCAAAACCTTTTACAACAAAATAACAGAACAAACCAGTGCAACCAGCACTAATAGGAGAAAAGAGAAAAAGCACAACTCTTCAAAACCACACAAACCAGAACAAGCACTACCTAAAACCAGGACTGGGAAAGCCAGGAATAAGTATGGAAGAACCAAGGTGGTTCTACAGTTGAGCATCAGCCTCAGCAATGATTCCACCAAAAATCTGAGCCACCTCCTCTGCATAATCCAAAACCATCTTCATGGAGCTCCAAGTCGCACAATGTTTAATCTCCAGTAAGCGAAGCTTGTGGAGAACATTGCTCTTCTTCACCGCAGAGTTGGGGGGAGTAAATTTCACTCATAGTTTTGTCCTTTTCAACATTCCTAGGAAGAATATTTGTATCCATAATGCAAGCCTGGGTCTTGAAGCTTGGGGAAGACTAACCCAAAGAACACTTCATTGCACTAATTCGAAAAGACATACGTATCCCCCATCACCTCCTTCTCCATCCATACGGGGACAATTATCAACAAGCTCCTTCCCAGTAGGAGAACCCCAAACACCCAAAACCGACTCAAATCCTTTGGTCCAATTACCAACCCTCGAGTCTCGAGAAGAAGGACGGTCCTACACATCCTCAGAACCCCCAACATCCTTCGGTAGTTCCTATGTACCTTCACACACTTGAAAAGGAATAGAATTTAAGGAGCACAACACCTCATTCACATCAAAACCACCATCTAACACCGTCTATTCAAAAATAATCAAAGCCAACCCCTGATGCCTTGGCTCCTTGCCCTAAGAAACCTAAGCAGCCATCATAGAGTGATACAGTGAATTAAACAGATATAGGGGAATATTCATCCTTCTGCATCTTCTTAAGTGGTTTAAAAACATAGCATGGAAGCTACGCACCACCTCATAGGTGGAATAAACAGTGAAGTAATCCATAATCACCTTCACCACTCTGTTCCAAGGAGAAGGAAGGGCCTTGGCACTGAACCCATTCTAGATACGGGGTAGGAACTCATCCTCTTCTAGGAAGAATAGAATCTCTTGCATTAACGAATGTCTATTGTGAATGTTTATCGTTATAAACAACACCATCTAGAATAAGTCCTATGGCCCGACTCACCAGCTCCGTAGTGACCACAAAGGACACAAAACCCACATGAACATGGTCATATTTACATGAGGCCACCATCTAGTTCGAAAGGATTAGATTATGCCCATGAAATTTTTGGATGCAATCCAGAAGGCCCCCTTCCTTTAGAATCAATAAAACCTCCTCATCCATAGACAAAGACATGGGTTCGATCCTAGACTTAGGTTGGAGCAATTTATGCCTACAAGCTTTGGACTTGCCCATCCTAATACTACAACCCCAACACTAGGGAAAAACACAAATGACTACAGCTTGGAAAAGACCTGAAGGGGACACAAAAGCGTAGACAAAAAACAACCACACCCCCCAGCTCCCATCCAAAGATAAAACCACAGCCCAATCATCCTCGAACCAAACCGCAATAGCAAAGTAAATAAAACTATAGAAAATAATGGACAATAGATGGTCCACAGAGCAGACTAATTGACTTCGCCTGGGTCTGAGAAGAAGCAACAAACTTAAGGGGCCAGACCGGCCCAAGATAAGGGGATCGAGTACAAAAAACATCACCCACCAAATCACCATAGGAGGAAAAATGAAGCAGATAGAGCAAAACTCAACAAGGAAAGACCTTCCTCCAAGACACCCCCAAAGCACCACATGAGGTGGGAGAGAAGAATCATCACTCCACGCCACCTTGCCATCACCACTGACAAAGGCCTCATGTGGAGACTTTAGAGAAAAACACCACGGGCCCAAAGCACATACTAGAAGCCAACTGGGAAGAGAGAAATTAATTCCCATGTGGTGCCACCTCACCAATCCTGCTTCCCCAATACACGCCCAGTGGTAGGAGGGAAAAAGGAGCATAAAGTTTGAAATCGAGAAAAGGCCCCCATAAAGCACTCCACTTCCCAACACACCATCGAACCACCTCAAAGAGGGGACAACAAGGACACCCGTACAATGCCGCCTAAACTCCAACCACAACAAGCAACACGTAGCAAGATTGGGGGGACCAAGAACCAAGACCCAATGTTCCCCAACCAAAAAACTCTTCCCAATACAATCGAATGAGCCAAAACCAAGACATAACGTCAAGACAATAGTAGGAATGGCCCACCTCAATTTGAAATTCCCCAAGATAGAAGAAATTAAAACATTTGACAGAGAACAATCTTGAACATTCCTATACCAGATTTTGTAATTATCCGTATCCAAACTAAAGGCCACCAAACGGGTAGAAACTATGTCCTGACAAATCTTCGAAAAGGGGAAGAACCTTCTCAACCGAGAAGCGCCCCCAATCCCAAAGCAAGTAAGAAGAAGGAGAGCCTTGAAATAAGCAGTGAACAACAACATACCCTCTTCAGCGACACCTGAACCACAACACCTGTCCCCCAAGCTTCCGCCATCCGAGGCCTATTAACTAACATCAATGTAGGCACAATTAACTAGGTCCTACGAAAAGTCCCTCTACCAGACCTCATAACCACGGAGATCAACTCCAATATTCGCCATAACATCCATTGCAGCATTCCCCTCCCTAAACGTGTGGTGAAATTGAAAATCCTCCAACTCCCGACACATCATCACTCCCTCATCAATGTAGTTAGCAATATTCCAACTAACGTGATAGGCACCAGAGAGCATGCTAATAATGTTTCGAGAGTCACATGCTAATAATGTTTCGAGAGTCACCTTCTACTACGGATTTTTTGAATTTGAATTCCTTGAGCAAAGCAATCATGAGGTATGCTGCCCTTGCCTCCGCCACCTATGAGGAGTTCAAACCTAGAGAATCAAAAAATGCCAAAAGAATATTTCCATGATGGTCATGAATGACACCTCCTGAACCAGCCAAACCCGAACGTCCCTTCATGGCCCCGTCAAAATTCAATTTCACCCACCCAACCGGGGGGCACTCCATTTGGTAGAATTTCTAATGTTGGGCATCGATGGAGGATGGTCTATACTTCTGAAACCCAGTAAACGTTCCACTCTGACTTCACAACTCTTTGATGCCTCAGGCAATTCCAAGGATTTTGCTACAATTTCCACATTCTCCACCATTTTACAGACAATCTGATTGCATAATAACAACGAAGTCACAAGCTTATTTCTAAAAATCCTTGCATTCCTAGCTTTCCAAACTTCCCACATCGTATGTGGAAGAAGAAACCACCAAAAACACCTTAGCCGAGGAGAGAGGAAAGGTGGAGACCACTGTAAAATACAATCATAAATAGATTTTGGGAAAACCCACTCAACACCCAGTCGCCTGAGGATGGAAAAAATAACCTCCTTAAAAATACTACAATTTAGCAACAGATGAGAGGTCGACTCCCAGTCAGATTCACAAAGATAGCAGCGATTAACAAATTGCCATCCCCTTTTGAGAAGGTTTTCTATAGAAAGGATACGATTTTGAGCAGCCAACCAGAAGAAAATATTAACCCTGGGTGAGAGATGTTTCATCCATAGTAAATGGAAAGGGAAAAGTGACTCCTCCTCCAAACTTAAACAACTATAAGCTGACTTAACCGAAAATCTACCGGAACTCTCAAGACGCCAGATCAACCTGTCTTCAATGTTCACTTGGTGAATGATACAGAAACGCAATTCCTCCCAAAAACTTTTCCAGAAGTGGACGAAGCCAAGCATCCTCCCAAAATTATTTTTAATGTTCTTTATTTAAAATTATTTTTGTTTCCCTGTCTATCGCTCCTGTCGCTTTGCTTTCGTCGCGAGCCGGAGCAGACTCCGCGTGTCATCCATACACCCTCCGCCGGAGCAGACTCCGCGTGTCAACCATACGCTCCATTATGTTCCTTGACTAAAAAATTTAATATAAATGGAAAGTTCCTTCATGCTCGATTCGATCAGTCTTATCAGTTTCTAGGTGATTCTGAAGAGAAAGAAAAAGAAAACCTCCAAATTTTGCCAAAGGCACACGACAGTTTAGTTAATACCTACACAACGTCTTCAATTTCCAATTAAAATATACTTCTGAGACCGAGTACTGAGATCTAGCTCTACAACTTCAACAGTTCGCTCATTCCTTCCCGTCATAGAAGGGTCTGAAAAAAAGGTTAAATACTTTCATTGCAGGTTTAGAGCGTGAAGTAGTATAAAATATACATAAATAGTAATATCCAGTACATTCTTCATCCTCTAAAAGAGAGTACATCTTCATGACCCAAGTTTAAAAGGTTTTAGACTGATTCACACGAACAGTTTTCATACAGGGCATATTTTTAATAGGCCAATCTGATTGGCCAAAGGATGTAACAAAAAGAAACCTCTGGTTGAAAATGGATCAGAGAGAAAAAAAAGAAAAATTACTTTGACCTAAAACAATTTTGATGTGTATTTTCAAAACCCACAGAACAGTATAAATTTTGTAGATGCACAAAAATATATGCCTGCATATCGGTAAGATCGTTCTATGGTGCAGGGGACGTGTAAAGTTGTTCTATGGAGTAGTGACATAGGGGACATGCTAAGATCAAGTCTCAAGCATGCTTGCATCACGTCAATAATCTTTTAAGCAAGGTCACATAAATTCGAAGTAGAAAGTCCACTCCACAAAAAGTGTAATTGTCAGACAAGCTCAACAGTGAAATGGCTTGCAAGCTTAAATTCAACCCTATGTTACATGATTACATATACCAGATAAATATTTTAAATAAAATTTTAACAAGCCATAAAATTTCCAAGTGCAAATGATGAACTTTTCGTTTAATCAGCTCAGCGTATATACAAATTAGGGATGACGAGACTAATACACAATCACATCATAGTTCTGCAACGTCAATTTGAAAAGCAATAAATCTTAATTGAAAGGGAGGATTTATGATTTACCCGATAGATAATGGACTGAGATTGAATCGTCAACAACTGCCCTCTTCCTCTAAACCAATTTGAAGCAGCAAATCTTAATTGAAAGAGACGATTTATGCTTTACCCGGTAGATAATGGACTGAGATTGAACAATCAACAACTGTCCTCTTCCTTCTTCCTCTATAGCAATTTGAACATTGATTAACGAGATCTTGAACCAGCTGCATACGTTGAACTTGTCTGTGAATAACCCCAAAGCGTTTTCCCCTTGGAATTTCATGTTCTCGGTTTTGGCCCCGACTTCTCTGTCTGTAGCGTTCATCTAAGTCCAAGAAATAACATTCCTTGCTTCAAACCAATTTGAACATTGATCAAGGAGATCTTCAACGGTGATAACTCCAAAGCGTTTATCCCTTGGAGTTTCTTGTTCTCGGTTTTGCGTAGAGTATATAAGTCCAAGACATAAGTTTCCTTCCGACTATATTATAAAAATTAGTACGTTGACCTAGGAAAAAACCACTGAACCGCAAAACAAAAAAAATCTAGTAATTACCTCAATATTCAATTTAATTCTTCTAAGGTATCATTCAAAACTCATTTTATTCATAGAAAATTTAAAATTCATTTTCATACATAGAGAATTGTCCCCCTCGATATAGGGAGAAGATAGGCATGACTTGAGGCACTTCTTTAACATCTTTCATACATATCTCCTTACTATTGAAGATCAACATGAATACATAATTAAAATATTAACTTTGAAATGACTCACCACATAAGTCATAACTATTGCTTTTAGGTCTTTGTAACTCTTAAAACATAAAGGTATAGAATAACCCATGCCATCACTTAAATCAATGTAATTGTTATTGTTGTTTTTAAAGTGAAATAGAAAGTGGTTAGTGTACAAGATGATATAATCATAGTGAGTCTCAGAGTTACACTAAGTTACTTGATCATTCTATTGATATGATTGATATATTCATGTGATAAAATTGAAATGTTATCTCCTTTTTTACTTCCTAGATATTTTATGGTGTAACTATGTCTTGTCTTGCATTTTCTTATGTTGTTTATGGCTAAGTTATTTTGACTAGTTTCATAGTGTATGCTTATGTCTAGTAGTGTTTAAAATTCTATTGACTCATTGTATGCAAAAAAAGCAACTATGTTAGGACCAACTATATCAATTCTTCTCTCGCTAATATAGGGCTATATATTTATTTTTTCTATTCTTGATTACAAGTGAGAACTACTATATTCATATATTATTTTTACTTATCTTCCAAATGCATTTACAACTAATGACTTTCATTCTATGGGGTAATTCACATAGTGTCATGTTTTTTCTTCATTAGTGAGTCAAATTTTTCCTTTGTGATAGCTTATCCATTTGGTTTATTTATGGCCTCTTCATATATATTGGGTTCAACAAACTATAAAACTAAAGAAAAATTTTCCTCCCCATTCATTTGTCTATGCCTCTTTTCCAACTCACATATATCACCCAACTATTTATTTATCATGTTTCTTCACATATTTTACTATTTGACTATACCATTTTGATCATTGACATGACTCTTGTTTTTGGTAAACTTCACTTGGTTGTACCTCTATTAATATTTATTTTCTAAAGACATTCTAATGTCAATGAGTATTTACAGGGAACATATCTTTGGCTGAGTCTTCACATGTTTTATTTCATCACCAATCTTGAGGTATCTAAAGCCTAATGAACTTCAATCCCTATTGTAGTACCTTCAATGGTTCTAAAATATGTAGAAATATCAATAGGTTTACTACCATATGATAAGAAAGAATTCTTCTCATATATAATGATATCTCTACTATCTACAGTCTTGTTAGTCAAAACATCCAGCAATCCGTATGTCTTCAATTATTCATTATAGCCAACAAACACAAAAATTTTACTTCATATTTTATAAATTGCTTCTCTGCAAGCACTTTCAAAGTTTAAATGTATGAAAGGCATTTGAAATTATACTATAAGAAGTATATCCGCATCTTTGTCAAATAATAATCAACCATCAACCTAAATTATTTTGCACCAAAATAAAATTTATTCACTAGACCACATAAATTAGTATGTACTAAATTTAAAACACCTTATCCACACAAAGATTTACCCATATCAAAGCATTAATAAATTTATTTTAACATCTCAAACATGAATGATGTTTCTTCAAATTGAATGGCAATCTATGAACCATGTTAATGAGAATTTATAGATACTAAAAATTGAGGTGACCAAACCTCTTATGTCATAAAATAAAACTAGTCTTTAACTACCAAGATAAATGAATTGGTAGACTTAGCATCAACTAACTTGTATACTCCATTCTCACCCATACCATGTACAATGAGTTTATTTGTACTTACATTGTTCACCTCACATCTATTTTTATGAAAATGCACAATTTAAGACATATTTAATAAAAAATATGCTCAACTATTTTGATAACCAAGTTAGTTACTAATAATATAAATAACATGCATTTCCACCCTAATCTGATAAACAAAACATGAATAATAAAGAAAATTATTTATTAAAATCATTAAAATTATTTTATTGAGGGATTTGAGTTATTCTAGACCTCTTTTCTAGAGCATTAATAAATTGAATTTCCATGCTAAATCCAAAGCAAAATTTACATAGGCTAATCATGATATGGAATCCTTCTAGGCATTTTTGAACATTAACCCTCCATAAATTGTTCTAAAAATTGGGATTGAAGTCTCGTAACCCATGTGGAATGGTTGGAAATGGTTTCCAAATACATAATTTTGTATGTGCAAGCCCCAAAAAGGATTCAAATGGATTTTATCTCATATCTTGATAGTGCAAAAACTCCATGATAGTTTAATTCTAAAATCTACCAATAATATTTGGTAATGTAGGTTTCAAATATTTTGGTCCACCATTGTGGAACGCAAGCATACCCATTGTATTTGGTGTATCCTCAATCACGATCTCCCTCTTGGCCTAGACTAGCTCATTTAGGGTTGTCTAACTCATTATGCCCACTTTATTGATGATGTGAAAGCATCACACATTTTTTTTTTCTTTTGTCCCAAATCCTAAACTATAAGGTCATCGATTCATTATTTCATTAGGTCTTTTAGAATTAAACTTTTCTTGTATCACATGATTCTTCTTGGTGACTAGCCCAACATATCAACTACATACACCTAACTATAATATACTTTTAGAGTGAAGATTCTATTTGATATCTAGAAAGATAGAAATGTAGCCATTTTTTATAGAGCATTTATTGACATCCATTTCTCATTGAGTGCTAAAGCTAAAATTTGTTCTAATGTGATTTCACAATTATTGATATAGGTGAATAAGGTAGCTCATTTATAGGCTCTTATGGACCATTAGGTTAACACCCCATGCATGGTGGCTCATGTCCTTCTAGCCTCTCATCCATGCAAAAGATAGTCTCATTGTCATCATATTCAAATCCTTGTGGGAGTTCTTAACATAAAGCTAGGGACTAAAATCACCTGCCACTTCATCCCTCTCATCCCTATGACTTGAAAGCCCATAGATAACATAACAACATTAATTTTCCCCATCTCCACCTTGTCATTTCCTTAAGGAGGGATACAAAAAACAATGAGATAAATAAACCAACTAGCAAGGGTGCCAACTCAAGCTCGAATCCTCCATTGTAGACTTAAGTTTTGTGATATAGATGGAGAGACACATGGAACCATGATCCACCACCTTCTTTTGGTTTCATAGCTCTTATTGCATAAATAACTTGTGATTGATTTGATATATCTAATTTTACTTAATAAATCTTTTTTAATAATTTTACATAACATAAATTTTGGAGTGTGATTTTCTATTCACCCACCCTTTAAAAAAATAATATATTATATATACTTTTCAAATAATATAAATATTATACTTAAAAATATATATATTTTTATTTAAAAACATTTCCGACAATTATCAATAATAAATTTTAAAATGTGTTAGCTAGATAAAAATTAAAGCTACAACTTATAAGTAACTAAATATGGTAAAAAAGAATAAATTAAACAATAGCACCATTTCATCATAGCATCGCATGGCTCTATGGCAAGAGAAAGAGAGATCAGAATATTTTCCGCATCGATAAACATGAAGTTCTACACACGACCGTAGACTGAGCATTTTATTTATTTATAGGGTCTCTCATCTTATTTAATATCGATTGATGCCAAAGTGGCCGTATTTCAAAATTTCTAATGCTTTTCATTTATTGTTATTCTCGTTCCGTATCCATTGCTTCCGTCGATTTGCCTTCGTCGTGAGCCGGACTGAACTCTTCTTGGCATGTATACACCCAACACCCGAGGAAACCGATTGAGTCAACTCGTGAAAACAAATTTCCATTGTACAAATAATTTGTAGAGAGCACTCCATAAGAAGAGATATCTTTATACCCCAATCCTTAAATGTAAAATTACTACGGAAAGACAATAAATACTTGAGAACTACATCGCTTTTTGTTTTTTATTATAAGTTCATTCATATATATTTTTTTTCAAACGATTTGTTTTTAATAACATTTTTATGATAACATTTGGTTATGTTTAATTTTTTTAATAATTGTTTTGTACTATTAATAAAGGAGAGGCTTTTGAAAGGGTTCCCACAATCTTTTACAATAAAAAGGTTTAAAGGTCAAAATGATAAAAGTCGACCATCCAAAGAGAGAGGTAAACGAAATAATGGAAAATACCAGAGCCAACCTGAGGAACAGATTAAAGGGTCGAGGGAACCAAGAAAGTTCAACCCCAAAGCCCCAAGATCCTTCCCAATGGTCGCCACTCCACTTCAAGGGCCAAAAAGACAAACGACTCTCAAGACACCAGCATAAAGAGAAGATCCCATCCCCCTAAGGGGTAATAAGGTACAACAATTAATAATGTCTGACAAACAAGGAAATCCTAAAATAACAACGAACTTGAGGCCAACCGTCAAAGACCTATGGGGGTGCAAAGTGATCCAATAGAATTGTGACACACGACAAAATGTCTAATAGCCATAAAGAAACAAACATCCGTGCATGGAAAAAAACAAGGTGGGAAGAACCACCCAACGTCCACCGCACCAACTCAAGATTCAAAAAATAAAGATTAATGTCTCCAACATACACAGGCAACGAGGAGAAAACCACGAAGCCAAATAGGAAAACAAGAAATAAGCTACAGAGAGCTGAACCATACAAACAAAAAAGGCACCATAAATTCCTCGTATTGGTAAAAGACCACCAAAGACCTACAGAGGCACCAGGAACTCCAACACATATGTAGACCATGGACAACCTTCTAAAAAATTTAAGGAATATCATCCCTTGCACGACGAAAGATATCACTAGGAAAATTACCATGCCAAACAAATAAACCTTGGGAATGAAAGCCCAAATTTGCCATTGAGTCGACCACCATATTACCCTCTCTTAGCACATGCTCAAACCTAACATTATCGAGGGAGTGAGAGTTCCATATTGTTTCATCAATGATATTAGACACTTTCCAACCAGGCTGGTAGATCCCCCTGAGCATGTTAATCACCAACAAGGAATTACCTTCAATGATAGCATTTCAGATACCAAGGATTTTCAACTGCACCACACCATTAAAGGCAGCCCGCACCTCAATGAATTGGGAGGATTGCACTCCCACTATTTCTTTATAGGTAAGGATAAGATCACCATAATTATCTCAAATTGCATTGCCTATGTTAGCTAATTCGAGGTTCCTCTTAAAGGCCCCATAAAAATTTAATTTGAACCAACCCATGGGCGATGGGGACCAAAAAACAAAACTTCTATGGTCGGGTGCATCAGATGATGGGCCAATGACACAAATCCAAGCCACTTTTCACATCACTTGAGAAAAGAGCCAAAGAAATATTTAAGTTCTAGAGAGCAATTGTAACATTCTCCAAAACCTTCCAAATAATTTTAATGCTAGTCAATTCCATATTACTTTCCATATTCTTAAAATCTCTAGCATTGTGTTCCTTCCAAAATCCCCAAAGAACATGGGGGATAAGAAATATCGAAAAACATTTAAGATGTCAAGAGGAAAAGGGATATTTCCACTGAAGAATGCATTCAAATATA
The DNA here is from genome assembly GCA_028583015.1 of Wollemia nobilis. Lineage (NCBI taxonomy): Eukaryota > Viridiplantae > Streptophyta > Pinopsida > Araucariales > Araucariaceae > Wollemia > Wollemia nobilis. The sequence goes on from JAQPPZ010015929.1 coordinate 5,833,009, forward strand.
GTATTCGGGAGAACCCAAGCAACTTCCAACCAAGAAATAATAAAGCATAACATCGACTGAAGGCCTTGGAAACTTAGAAACATATGGGAAGTTGATTCCAAATCCTTTTTACAAATAAAGCACCTATTGACCAGATATAAACCTTGCTTAAGGAGATTTTCTATCGTAAGGAATTTTTTTTGCATAGCCAACCAATAAAACATATTGATATTTGAGGTTAAATTCTTAATCCATATTAAATTAACTAGGAAATGGGTAAATTCTTCTGAACTAAGGAGTTGATACGTATATCTAACAAAGAAATAACCCTCCCTATCCCCAATCCACACTAATCGATCATCATATTCATGGCGCAACATAACCAACCGAAGCTCATCCAAGAGAGTGCGCCACAAAAGGAGATTGTCTTCATTTCTCAGACCCAAGAGGGGGTTAGACCAAGATTTCCTTCCATTACGAATCTCCCAGAAGTCTACCACTTTTTGAAAGCCCAAATCTCTAGAGATATTATATAAGACACCAAGGCATTGATCTTCAAATAAGAGATGATCTCTAAGCCACTGATCCTTCCAAAATTTTTCAAACCTACTGTTTCCTACAATCCATCTGCAATTGGAATTTAAAAAATCATGAGACTTAGAAAGGCTATTACAAAATAGCGAACCTCCATTAGGAAGAAAGACCGATAAAAAAGACACAAAATTATATTTGGACATCATAATGTTTCACCAAATGCAATTGGAATTAGAAGAAACCTTCCAACCAAGCTTAGAAACCAATGCCTTATTCATCATGGCCTCATTTTTCAGGTTTAAACCCCCATCCTTCTTTCTTTTGTATATCTGCTCCCATGACACCAAATAAAATTTCTCTTTCAAGGCTTTACAAATGTTGTCAAAGTTAGCTGCCACCTTACCGAGAAGATGAAAAAGGGAAAAAAAGTAGATCGGGATACTTTGTAAAGTGCTCTAGACAAAAACAACTTTTCGAGCTTTACTAATAAGGGTCCTTTTCTAGGAGGCAAATTTCCTTTGAACCCTCTTGACCACAAGTAACCAAAATCAGCCAAAAAAAAGTGAGAAGGGTCGCACTTCTAAAATTCAAAATTATTATAATGTTTCTCTGCCTAGGCTTTGAAGTATTAACAAAGAAGATATTGCTTTTATCATAGCTAATTTGTTTTCCAACCACCTTCTCATAACAATCTAGAAGCAACTTCACATATCTCACATGAACACCAAGGCTACACATGAGAGGAGAGTATCATAAAAAAACTACTAATGGGAAATAGAGGCGTAAGGCATAGTCGAATGAAGACCAATTTCATCACTTCTTATAGAAATGACCTAGCCAACGCTTACACCATGAGAACAAACAAGAATGAGGATAGGATTTCATCTTTCCTGATCCCTCGATTTGATTTAAAGAACCTATTTGTGTCACCGTTGATTAGAACTAAAAACTACATTGTGGAAACACAAGCCTCAATCAATTTAATCCACGAGTCATCGAAGCCAAACTTCTTCAACATACTAAAAAAAAAGGGCCATGATACTCTATCATAGGCTTTGTTGATATCCAATTTGAGGAAGAAATCCACTCTACCACTTTTCTTCATGGAGTGCAGAAGCTCATGAATAATAATAGCCCCATCCAAAATCTGTCTCCTAGGGACGAAGGTGCTTTGGGCCTTGTCAATTAACAAAGGGAGAATAGGCTTCAATCTACTAATCAAAACTTTAGAAAGGATCTTGTAGATCATATTGGGCTTAAATAAATTTTTAGTTATTATTATTATTATTTAAAAGGATTAATCTTGCAACAAATAGCACCTCTATGGCAGGTTTTAGGACAACTATTTTTCAATAATTTAAAAAATATTAGTTATAATTTTTAAAATTTTAATAATAAATTTATAAAAGTTATAGTTTAAATAGGTCAATAATTGTTAAATTTTTTAATTATGATTAATTTTTTTATTTTCTTAGGTAGAGGAAGGACTTTTGAAAGGGTTCCCAAACCTTTTACAAAGATGAATAGAGGTCTTTTTGGGCCAAACCCAAAAATTACCTCACACTAAAAGAGAGCATAACCAACTAGATAAAATCAAGCAATAGAAATAACTAGTTCAAATAAAACAAGAGAAAAGTTATCTTGAATTAAAAATATCCAACAAACATCAGAGATCAATTAACATCTAATACAAATCAAATCCACCTAAAATTAGCACCATTAAATGGATTTAAATTTTAAATTTATGAAATACCACCTAAAAATGGAACTCTCACAACTAGGATCCAAATCGACAAATTACATTAAGTCCTCCTAAAACGAGTTCCAAAAATTGAATTTAAAATTTAAATTTTTTGAATCCTTCCTAGATATGGAACATGAAAACCTAGGATCAAAGCCACAATAGAAAGGAAACTAGCCATCCTATAGTAGGAACAATGAAACCTATAGTTGGAGCCTCGATGAAAAGGAGCTCACAATTGAACCATAGGGCACAAGTGTAACAACCCTTCTAGCACCACAAAAGATTATTGTTGAATAGGTGAATTATACTTGTTCTATTTCTAGAATTTGGTACTATTGATATTTTTTGTGCATGCAATACTTAGTACATTCCTTCGATGGGTAGGAGTAGATCAATGGAAAAATGAATATGGGATATGATGGTAGTGTGAAATATTACCATGAATAATAGGTTGCCTCCATATAGACGCATTGGAATGATTATTTTTGCATTAAATGTATGTCTTGTTTGATGGTAATAATATTACCAAGGGGTATAAGAGCCATTTTGGTGATTGGAAATGGTTTAATGCTTATCATGAAATCTATAAAGTAATAATAAATAAATAAATAAACTAAGGTCATAAATTTTATACCAAGAAATGTACAATATGATGCGATCGTCGTGGCCAGTAAGTTTAACAAGGAAGTGCTAATACCACATGCTTTTCTAGAAGTTATAATCTCTAATAGAAATTCTCGTTTTACTTCTAAATTTTGGCAAGTACTACTTCACCTATTGGTAACCAAATTGAATATCAATACTGCTTATCACCCAGATAAATATGGTCATACTAAAAGGGTTAATAAATTACTTGAGTATATGTTAAGGATGTACTGCATCAATAAACACGTGAAGGGGGAAGACTATTTATTTCTAGTTGAATTTTCATACAATAAAAGTTATCGCAAATCACTAGGAATGACACCATTTGAAGTACTATATGGGTGACGATGCACAATTTCCTTATCTTGGGATAATCTAGAGGATCGGGTAGTGATGGAATAAAAAATGGTTAAAGTAATGGAGGAGCAATTAAAAAAATTCAACTAAGGTTAAAAACGTCACGAATCACTAGAAGAGCTATCCGAACCTCAAAATATCATCGAGGGAATATTATGTGGGAGACATAGTATTCTTAAGGGTGAAACCCACTAAGATTTCTATCAAATCCTTCAAAATTGACTCTAGATATGTGGGGCCATTTGAGATAGTAGCTAAGATAAACCATGTATCTTTCACACTATCTCTACCGCCCAAATTATCCAAAATCTATAATGTCTTTCATGTGTCCCTCTTTAGAAAATACATTTTTGACCACTCATGTGTTGGATATTTCCAAATTATGGATGACTTATCCCTTAAATATTGAGGTCCAACCTATTCGTCTACTTGGTTTTAGGACCAAGAATCTGAAAAACATAAGCATAGTATAATGTTGATTCTAGTGGGACCACTACTGAGATAAAAATGATATGTAGGAGGACATAGCTGATATGCATCAACAATTTCCTTATATGTTTAAGTAGATAAAATATCTTATTTTAGAACTTTTAACAAAATTTACATGATATATGTACATATGGGAATGGAACTGGATACCAAGTAGAGTAATATATGTTTGTGGAATTCCTATATATGATAGCTTGTAAATGTTTTGCTTTGCTATAAGAAATATTTTGGAACATATGATGAAGTATGAATTATTTTTTCCTCTGTTGACATAATCTATGATGAAATTATATGCTAAATGTATGGAAATGTAATGTAATTTTATGATCATATTGTTGAGCAAGGTGCAGAAACAGTATTGTCATTGTTGTCAACTCAGATAGATAGATCAATTGATGATGCAGTGGACAGATGTTTAGAGGTCAGTCAGAATAGGTACAGTGAATTTCCAAGAAGACAAAAGTGGCCCAGATTCAAAAAATCAAAGAAAAAGACAAGTAAGAAAATTGTTGCGATATCGTGACATGTTTTTTGTCATGATTTCGTGACATATCGGAGGAGAGAGAAAATGTTGGGAAAACTGTCGCGATATCGTGACATGTTTTCTGTCACGATTTCACGACATATCGAAGGAGAGAGAAAATGCTGGCAAAACTGTCATGATTTCGCGAAATGTTGGAAGAGAGAGAAAGCACAAGATAAACTGTCGTGATTTCGTGACAAGTTGGAAGCAAAGAAGCCAAGTAGAAAAACTGTCATGATTTCGCGACATGAATGGAGGAAAGGAGCTTGCAAGGAAAAGTGTCACGATTTCGTGACAATTTGCAAGAGGAAGCACTAAGGAGAAAAAGTGTCGCGATATCGCGACATGTCGAGTTTTCGCGATCCGATGAGAAGAAAAATGCTAAGGAGAAAAAGTGTCATGATTTTGCGACATGTTTCATTTTTGCGGGCGAAAGCGAAGGAAAGAGGAGAGAGAAAAAGATGTCGCGATTTCGCGACATGTTTCATTTTCGCAGGCGAAAGCAAAGGAAAGAGGAGAGAGAAAAAGATGTCGCGATTTCATGACATGTTTCATTTTTGTGGGCGAAAGCAAAGGAAAAAGGAGAGAGAAAAAGATGTCGCGATTTCGTGACATGTTCCAATTTCTCTGGTGCATGCCGAAAAAGATGTGCAAGGTAGTGAAAGTGTCACGATTTCGTGACATGTTCCATTTTCGTCGGTGCATGCAAAGAGAAGTGCAAAGAAGTGAAAAGTGTCACGATTTCGTGACATGTCACATTTTCGTGGGTGCATGCCAAGTAGAGAGTACGAAGGCAAAAAGTGTCATGATTTCGTGACATGTTGTGTTTTCACGCATGCAGGCCAAGAAGACAAAAAGCTATCAGAGCGGCAGTTCTACTGTCAGAGTAGTAGTTTGGCTGTTAGAGCTATAAATAAGTAGGTTCGGCTGTCAGAACTGTAAATACGCAGGTAAGATTGTCAGAGCCGTAAAAATGCAGGTAAGACGGTCAGAGTCGTAAATAAAAAGATAAATCTGTCAGAACAACAGATTTACTGACAAAGCACCAAAAAGGTTGTAAGAGCCGTAAAGTGGGTAGATAAGTCTATCAAAGACGTAAGTAAGCTTTTAAGGCTATTAACAACATAGTAAGCAGTGCCGAAAGAATTTTTTCGTGTGTAGGAAGTTAGGGTTAGGGTTGAGCTCTACACGTGGCAAGAGTGTTGTGATTTGCCGAATAAAAAGAAAAAAGGAACTATGAAAAAGGATAGAGAGTATTATGCTAAAAAATATACAGAAGAGAGAGCTATAAGAGAGAAAAAGCAAAGCTATAAGAATATGCAGTTTTTGTTAAAAAGGAATTAGACCAGTGAGGGTCTTGTTGCAGAGAAGGCATTTTTATGTCATAAAATCTGTTCAGAACTAAAGTCCAAGTTGGTGCTTGGCATTAGGGGGTTGGTGCTCCTTTCTATTGGTGTAGATAAATTGTTTGTAAAGTTGGTGTTTTGCAAAGGCTAGATTTGGATGAGAGTCCAAGCAGTCTAATTTTTGAGAAGTAGCCAAATCTGGTGAACCTCGTTAAATCATGTGTTGTGGAATGCTCTCTTGTTTATTTGCTTTATCTATTTTTAAGTTCTCTCTGCTTAAGTTTTAAAGAGCTGTAGATCTGTATTTAAATTGCTACACTGATTCACCCCCCATCTCAATTTCATTGTGAGAATACAATTGGTATCAAAGCAAGGTTTTTGAACAAGCTTAATCAACTAAGGTGATCTTGGAAGAATCACAATGGCCGGTGGTGAAGGATTTTTATCCAACAAAACTCCTTTGTTCGATGGAACTAATTACTCTTTCTGGAGACTCAAGATGCAGACTTATCTGTGTGCTTTGGGTTATGACATTTGGGAGTCAGGATAGTGGGTACACAATATCCTCTACTCCTCCAACAAATGCTACTGAGAAGAAAAAGTTTGAGAATAACTCTAAAGAAAAGAATGCTATAATGTGTGGGTTAGTATAAAGTGAACTGATAAGGATCATGAGCTGTAAAACAAAAAAAGACATGTGGGACAAACTACAGAGCATTCATGAAGGAGACAACAAGATCAAGGAAGCCAAGCTTCAAACGCATCGAGCTCAGTTCGAAGCATTAAAAATGAATGATGATGAGAACATAGAGGCCTATATGCTGAGAGTCAATGGAATCATCAATGTGATTAGAGGACTCGACGAGGAAATAGAAGATGCGGTCATCGTGAAAAAGGTACTAAGAACTCTTCACAAAATATTTGATTCTAAATTTTCTCCTATAGAAGAAGCTAAAGATCTAAATTCTTTTAGCATGGATGAAATGCATGGTTCTTTAACTGCATATGAAATGAGAATAGGAAAAACTAAGCCCTATGACAGAGAAGCTACTTTTAAAGCACACAAAAATATGAAAGCTAATCAAGAATCTATAGAAGAAGAGTCTTCAGATGAAATAGAAGCAAACTTTGTTAGGAAACTAATAAAGAGAAAAGGAAAGTACAGAGGTAAGTTACCGTTTAAGTGCTTCAACTGTGGAGGAGTTGGGCACTTTGCAGCTAAATGTCCAATGAATGAGAAAAACAAAAATGATGAAGGGTCACACCAAGAAAGAAGTGACTGGAAGAAGAAACCACAGTTTAGAAAAAGCAACTTCAAGAAGAAAAGTTTCATTTCCAAGAATGTCAGCTCTTCTGAAGACTGCTTCGATGAGGATTCTGAAGAAGAAGCAGTGAAGCTCTATTCATGGCATTTGAAGAAAGAATAACAGAGGAAAAACTGAAATGTAATGAAAAACCTGAGGATGAGGTTGAAGTTTATGTGGAAGGTGAGTTAGTTGCTGCTCTTAAAGAACTGAGCATAGAAAGGAAAAAGAATAAAAAGGTCTCAAGAAAGCTTGAGGATGCCAATGAAATAATAAACAACTTGAAAGTATAGATAGACAAATTTAAGAAAATGTTTGAAGTTCTTGAAGTACAATTAACTGTAAAGATAGATGAATGCAGCAAGCTAGAAGAAGACATTGTTAAGTTAAGGATGCAACTAGAGGAGATGAATAGGAAATTGAGCTATTATCATAAGTTTGAAGAAAGTACTGTAAAGCTGGATAAAATTTTAAATAACCAAAGGCCTTCCGGCATCAAATTTGGTTTGGGCTTCGATGAAGGAGAATCATCAAAGGGTTCAAAGGCCTTAAATGTAGAACCCATAAAGAAAGAAGAAAATATCAGGGTTGATCAAGGAAAAACAAATCATGCCAAAGAAAGCAATAATGCCAGACTCAAGAAGAGTACTGACAAAGATGGATTCACAAAAGTCACACATCCAAGAAGGAGAAGATTCATGGCTCCTACTTCAAACTGGAAAAGACCTACACCCAAGTTTAATCATTCTTTTTTTGGTTACTATTTTAAATGCAATGCTTATGGTCATAAGATTTCAGATTACAGTTATAATGTAGCACAAAGGAATTTCACCAGTAGAAATGTTTTTTCTCCATTGATGGATTATGCAGTTGAATGTTATAACTATCATAATTTTGGACATATTGCAAGAAACTATAGAAGCACTTTTGCAGCAAATAATTATCAGGGTAGAAAATCTCAACCAAATGGGTTGAAACAAAACAAGAAATTTCCTGAAAAATAGGCACATGCTAATGAAAGGGGAAAGGCAAAACAAGTAGCCAAATCTACTATCAAACCAGAATGGAAAGAAAAGGAATCTTTGATTGTTCAGACTACTTTTAAAGCACAGAACAAATCTGCACCATGGATACTTGACAGTGGATGCTCTAGTCACATGACAGGTGACAAGCAAAAATTTGAGAAGTTACAGAATTATGAAGGTGGTTTTGTGAAATTTGGAAATAATGATGGAGCAAAGATAGTTGGCAAAGGATCAATCAAGATCAATGACAAAAAGATCAAATCAAAAGAAGTCTTGTTTGTGATTGGTCTGAAGCATAACTTGCTCAGTGTAAGTCAAATCTGTGATAGAGGTCATGAAGTAGTTTTTAAGAAGCAGGGCTGTGAAGTGAGAAAATCTAACAGTGGGAAGTTAATTGCTACTGGATCAAGGACTTTTGAAAATCTGTATAATCTCTCAGAGACCTCAGAAGGAGCATGCTTGATTGGACAAGAAGATGAAAAATGGTTGTGGCACAAAAGGCTCGGTCATATCAGCTTTGACAATTTGGTTAAAATAAGTTCAAAAAGGGCAATAAGAGATATACTCTCCATTGGCAAACCACTAAATAGTATTTGTGCTTCATGTCAAAAGGGGAAGCAAACTAGAGCCACATTTAAATCAAAGGAGTACTTTACCAACAAACCCTTAGAACTAATTCATACTGATTTATGTGGACCCATGAGAACTCAAAGTATAAATGGTGACAAATACTTTATGCTTTGCATAGATGACTATTCCATAATGACCTGGATATTCTTTTTGAAGCAAAAATCTGAAGCTTTTGAAATGTTCAAGACTTTCAAAAACCAAGTTGAGAATTAAAAAGGAAAGAGGATCAAATGCTTAAGATCAGATAGAGGAGGAGAGTTCATCTCAGAGGAGTTTGCAGAATACTATCAAAAATATGGGATCAAAAGACAGTTTTTAGCAGCAAGGACACCTCAGAAGAATGGTGTTGTAGAAAGAAAGAATAGAACTGTGCAGGAAATGGCATGGACAATGTTGACTGAAAGCAAAATTGCAGACAGATTTTGGAAAGAGGCAGTCCATACTGCAGTTTATATCCAAAATAGGTGCATGTTGAGGACACATGAAAGCAAAACCCCTTATGAGCTTTGGTTCGGTAAGAAGGCAACAGCAAAATACTTCAAAGTCTTTGGAAACAAATGTTATATCAAAAGAACTGAAGATAATCTTGGTAAGTTTGAAGATAGAGTTGATGAAGGTATTTTTGTTGGTTATTCATCAAAAAGCAAAGCTTACAAATGGTACGACAAAAGGCTAAAGAAAATTGTAGACAGTGTTGATGTTAAATTTGATGAAGATAGGAGACAAGCTGTCAGTTGTGAAGAAAACTACCCTATTTATGAAGAATTTATTGACGGAGATGAAGAAAAGGAAACATAAGAGAATCAGAAAATTGACCCAGATGATTTAAGTATTGATTCAAAAGTAGAAGAAAACAATAAATTTAAAACAGGAAGCTGGCAAAAAAATCATCCCAGAGAACAAATTATAGGGGACCCCATAGTTGGTGTTAAGACAAGAAGAAGAGTAGTAAGTAACTACTCCCTTTTATCCAGCATTGAGCCCAAAAATATTGTTGAAGAAAGCACAGATGAAAGTTGGATGAAGGAAATAAACGAAGAACTAGATCAGATTGAGAAAAACAAAACCTGGGAGTTAGTACCAAGGCCTACAAATAAAAACATAATCGGTACTAAATGGATTTTTAGAAACAAATTGAATGAAGACGGACAGGTTGTAAGGAATAAAGCAAGATTGGTTTGTAAAGGCTATGCTCAAGTTGAAGGTATTGACTTTGAGGAAAATTTTGCACCAGTGGCTAGACTCAAGGCAATTAGAATGTTTCTGGCTTTAGTAGTCCACAGGAATTTCAAAGTTTATCAGATGGATGTGAAATCAGCATTTTTGAATGGAAATATTGAAGAAGAAGTTTATATTGAGTCAAATGGTTTTCAACTCAGTGATAATCCCAAATTTGTTTGCAAGTTGAAGAAAGATTTGTATGGCTTGAAACAGGAACCCAGAGCATGGTATGCAAGACTAGACAACTATCTCACTGAAAAAGGGTTCAAGAAAGGTATGGTGGATAGTAACTTGTATGTCAAAATAGACAATGGCCAACTTATTGTCCTTGTTGTTTATGTTGATGATATAATTTTTGGCAACAACAATGATGAGTCATGTAGAGACATAGCAAATAAAATGCAAAAAGAATTTGAAATGTCTATGATTGGTGAACTTTCATATTTCCTCAGACTGCAAGTTAACCAAAGTGAAAAGGGCATTTTTATTTCTCAAGTTAAATATGTGAAAGAAATGCTGAAAAAGTTCACAATGGAGGATTGTAAACCTGTTAGCACTCCCATGACAACAAGTTGCAAGTTGAGCAAGGATGAAAAATCTCTAGATGTAGATCAGACCATGTATAGATCTATGATAGGGAGCCTGCTATATTTAATAGCTACAAGACCAGATATCTTATAGGCAGTATGCATGGTAGCAAGATTTCAGGCTAGTCCCAAAGAGAATCATGTGACAGCTATGAAGAGGATCTTTAGGTACCTCAAGAGTACTATGGAGTATGGGTTATGGTACCCAAAAGGTAAGGATTTCACTCTTTTTGCATATTCTGATGCAGATTGGGTAGGATGTATAGATGAAAGAAAGAGTACCAGTGGTGGTGCATTCTATCTTGGAGACAGGTTGGTAGCATGGCATAGCAAGAAATAAGAATCAGTCTCTCTATCCACAGCAGAGGCAGAATACATTGCTGCAACAACATGTTGTACATAGATTTTATGGATGAGACAAACCCTAAAAGATCTTGGCATTAACTTCAAAGAGCCAATTTCTATTAAATGTGATAATACTAGTGCTATTAACATCTCAAAGAATTCGGTTATGCATTCAAGAACCAAACATATTGCAATCCGGTATCACTTTTTGAAGGATAAAGTTGCAAAAGGTGAGGTTAAATTGGATTTTGTTCCAACTATAGAGCAAGTAGCAGATATCTTCACCAAACCATTGCCCAAGGAATTTTTTGAATATCTCCGCAGTAAGTTGGGAGTGGTCACACTACCCAAGAACTGACTAGCTTTCAGGAACACATTCTCAGGGGGAGCATTTATATATTTGATTATCAGCCCTTTGATATATATTTGTTTGCTCTTGTTTGTATTTTTTGCTAACTGTAATAGTGTGTGCCTGAGAATGTTGTGCATGGACTCAGGGGGAGTCTACAGTAGCCCTTTGGTATTATTGTCAAAGGGGGAGAAGAATTTTTGGAAATTGCACATGTGTTGCCAACAATTCCAAAGGGGGAGATTGTTGAGCAAGGTGCAAAAATAGTATTGTCATTGTTGTCAACTCAGATAGATAGATCAATTGATGATGCAGTGGACAGATGTTCAGAGGTCAGTCAGAATAGGTACAGTGAATTTCCAAGAAGACAGAAGTGGCCCAAATTCAAAAAATCAAAGAAAAAGACAAGTAAGAAAACTGTCACGATATCGCAACATGTTTTCTGTTGCGATTTCGTGACATATCGAAGGAGAGAGAACATGCTGGGAAAACTATCGCGATATCGCGGCATGTTTTTTGTCGCGATTTCATGACATATCAAAGGAGAGAGAAAATGTCGACAAAACTGTCACGATTTCACGACATGTTGGAAGAGAGTGAAAGCACAAGATAAACTGTCACGATTTCGTGACAATTTGGAAGCAAAGAAGCCAAGTAGAAAAATTGTTGTAATTTTGCGACATGAATGGAGGAAAGGAGCTTGCAAGGAAAAGTGTCACGATTTCACGACAATTTGCAAGAGGAAGCGCTAAGGAGAAAAAGTGTCACGATATCGTGACATGTCGAGTTTTTGTGATCCGATGAGAAGAAAAACGCTAAGGAGAAAAAGTGTCGTGATTTCACGACATGTTTCATTTTCGCGAGCGAAAGCGAAGGAAAGAGGAGAGAGAAAAAGATGTCACGATTTCGCGACATGTTTCATTTTTGCGGGCGAAAGCGAAGGAAAGAGGAGAGAGAAAAAGATGTCACGATTTCGTGACATGTTTCATTTTCACGAGCGAAAGCGAAGGAAAGAGGAGAGAGAAAAATATGTCACGATTTCGTGACATGTTTCATTTTCATGGGCGAAAGCGAAGGAAAGAGGAGAGAGAAAAATATGTCACGATTTCGCGACATGTTTCATTTTCATGGGCGAAAGCGAAGGAAAGAGGAGAGAGAAAAAGATGTCACGATTTCGTGACATGTTTCATTTTCGCGGGCGAAAGCGAAGGAAAGAGGAGAGAGAAAAAGATGTCACAATTTCATGACATGTTTCATTTTCGCGGGCAAAAGCGAAGGAAAGAGGAGAGAGAAAAAGATGTCACGATTTCGCGACATGTTTCGATTTCGCTGGTGCATGCCAAAAAAGATGTGCAAGGCAGCAAAAGTGTCACGATTTCGTGACATGTTTCATTTTCGCCTGGTGCATGCAAAGAGAAGTGCAAGGAAGCGAAAAGTGTCACGATTTCGCGACATGTCACATTTTCGTGGGTGCATGCCAAGTAGAGAGTACGAAGGTGAAAAGTGTCATGATTTCATGACATGTGTTTTCGCGCATGCAAGCCGAGAAGAAGACAAAAAGCTGTCGAGTGGCAGTTTTGCTGTCAGAGCGACAGTTCGGCTGTCAGAGCTGTAAATAAGCAGGTTCGACTGTCAAGACTATAAATACGCAGGTAAGATTGTCAAAGCCATAAAAATGCAGGTAAGACGATCAGAGTCGTAAATAAAAAGTTAAATCTGTCAGAATAGTGGATTTACTGACAAAGCACCGAAAAGGTTGTAAGAGCTATAAAGTGGGCAGATAAGTCTGTCAGAGATGTAAGTAAGCTTTTAAGGCTATTAACAACGCAGTAAGCAGTGCTGAAAGAATGTTTTCATGTGTAGGAAGTTAGGGTTAGGGTTGAGTTCTGCACGTGGCAAGAGTGTTGTGATTTGTCGAATAAAAATAAAAAAAGGAACTATGAAAAAGAACAGAGAGTATTATGCTAAAAAATATACAAAAGAGAGAGTTGTAAGAGAGAAAAGCAGAGCTGTAAGAATATGCAGTTTTTGTTAAAAAGGAATTAGACCAGTGAGGGTCTTGTTGCAGAGAAGGCATTTTTATGTCATAAAATCTGTTCAAAACTAAAGTCCAAGTTGGTGCTTGGCATTAGGGGGTTGGTGCTCCTTTTTGTTGATGCAGATAAATTGTTTGTAAAGTTGGTGCTTTGCAAAGGCTGGATTTGGATGGGAGTCCAAGCAGTCTAATTTTTGAGGAGTAGCCAAATCTGGTGAACCTCGTTAAATCGTGTGTTGTGGAATGCTCTCTTGTTTATTTGCTTTATCTATTTTTAAGTTCTCTCTTCTTAAGTTTTAAAGAGTTGTAGATCTATATTTAAATTGCTACACTGATTCACCCCCCCCTCTCAGTGTCATTGTGAGAATATCACATATCCTGTTGAAAATATTGAACATGAAGTAATAACCCTTGTCCCATTGACATTACATTATGTATAAAATATATAACATATATTTAAAAAATAAAAATAGATGTCTTAATATAATCATCAATATTTTAGATATAAAAACTATAATGCAACTAAAAATTTAATCATATCTTTTAATTACTATAATAAAAACCTTAATATTTAAATAATAATAATACTTATTAAATAAATTAATTTTTCATGATGAAATATGACTTATTTACTTACAAATACACAAATATTAATCCAAGTTCATTCCTAAAATTAATAGTTTGGATTTAAGAAATATGTGATTGTAATTCAATCATTGATTTCCTTGCATTAACTAGTTTAAAATACAATGACTATGTTTGTTTCTAGTGGGGGAGGATGTAACGACCCTCCTATCACGATGAAGGAAGAAAATAAAAGAAATAATAAAATTACCTTTTATTGTGAAACATGGTACTGCTAATGATCCTTGTAAGTGCAAGATAGTGGAAGAATGACAATAAAATAAGTCACTCATCAGGAAAAAGGGTATGAAATGGAAGTGATGATTTGGCTCACAAGTACATGGATGCTCGCACACCTACATTTCATGTAGAGTTTTGATTTATTATATGTGTGCATGTTCATTTTGAAGAAGTAATTATTTTTATTGATAGAGAGTAGAATGTGCTTATGTTTTGTGTGGTGATGATGATGGGAGCCACCTTTTTTTTCTTTAAGTTTTTCATATGATTTCTGATCAAAGGTATAATAATACATATATATGAATATATATACATATTTATATGCATGGGAGAACAAAAAAAACATTTTACACATGATTTTATGAATGTATCTTGGCTAACATGTCCTTGCGTGGTTGTTTTTAAAACATCAATTTATTGGTCTTAGTAATGAGATTATTTTCACACACACACACATACACATATATATATACATGGCATTTATTTTATAAAAAATGAACATGTTGTATGTATCCTTGGTTGTTGATTGCATACATAGAGGACAAGACTGCATGTTGTGGTTATTATATTATTTAAAAAAAAAAAACTTTTCTATCGACATTTTTGGGCATATTGTATGTATCCTTGGTTGCCGATTGCATATGTAGAGGACAATATTGCATATTTTGATTATTTATTCTTAAAACAAATACTCTTTTGTTGTCATGTTTGGATAGGAAAGGAAACGATAAATGAATTTCTAGATATGAATAGGAAGAAAGATATGTTGAATAAAATTGTGTGTTAATGTTTATTGAAACACATGCATCGATGCCAAGTATTATCTGGAAATAGTAGTCAATAATATCTAAAAATTTGAAAGCATTATTTGGTTGCAGTGTGAATTTGTTGTGTAGTTGCTTGTTTATACAATTATTACACCTAGGATTGCATTCATTTAATAAGAGCCATAATATGAACCGACCACATTTGTGAACCTATTTTTCCTTGAATTGGTTGTGTTTGGGATCCAAAAAATGACCAAGAAGGTGGATGTCTAGGCAAAATGTAAAAGGGGATCTGTGATGCTCATGCTAGATTTTAAAAAATCTCCTATAAATTTAAAGTGTGTTGTTACTATGAAATAATAGCTGGAAAATGTAAAATTTTGCATATATGATGTGTTGTGATTTTCCTAATTCGAGTAGAAATATTTGGATAAGTTTTTGTTCGCTTAGGGACTGAGTAATATGGTATTTTACGTCTTGTTTGAGTAGACTGCCTTGGTGATTTTAAAAAATAACTTCTTATGTATTATAATTCTTAAAATAGATTGTAAATCCTATAGTCTAATGATGTACATATCCTTCTATAGAACTATTAATAAATTATAAAATGGGTTTAAGTATGGTGCTAAATGTATGCTTTGGTTGTCAATGAAAAACCTTTGGTTTGCTGTATAAAATAAAGACATGTTTGCATTTGGTGAGTCTCATTAAATAGTATTATTCTCTCCTAATGGAAATGAAAATTAATTCAGTTATGCCTTGAAAGTATTAACTTGGTAATAGCATATAGTTTTTTTGTATCTTGCAGCGTAAGCATGGCAGTCTATGATTGATTAAGATAGTGTAAACCTTGTCTTAAAAAAATAATACGTTATTTGTGGTTTTATCTTTATCTCTTTGATTGAGCATAATTAAGAAATTTAATTAATTAAAATAATTTAAGTACCTACGTGGATAGAAAATACTCTTAGTCAGTGTGGGGGGAGTCTGAAACCAACCTATACTACTCGTCCAAATAAATTTTAGTACTTAAACTATTGTGTTTTGGTTAATGTTGGTTTGGAAATATGGTATTTAATCCTTAAGGCAATAAATGGTTTATCAATTTATATAATTTTGACAATGATAAGTCTTGTTGAAAATGATTCCTTTGCTTGAAGAAAAGAATTGTGTGATAGCAAAAAGTTCTTTGATTTGCTTTGTAAACAATTTCTTGTGATTCATTAATTTGCTAGTGAGCAAAAACTCATAGGTTACGAGATTTATAACCTTGAGGTCTTAAAGGTAAAGTGAAATAGTAACATGAGCTCTAAATGTTCTAATGGAAATTATTACTTTTAGTAAATCAATAATATTTCTACCATGATAGAAGGTAAAGCTAAACCTTTAGTTTTAAGGTTAAATCTTCATTGTTTACCTTTAGACCCTTGGTAGAGTGAACTATTTATAAGTAAACACTATACTTTAAACCAAAAGTTAGAATGCTCTACCTTACCTTAAAACCATGCATCGATATTGAAGGATGTTTTGGAAATAAAATAAAACCCAATATAATGTGGTGTAGAAAGACACAACAATCACAGGAATGATCGATGGATTGTTAGAATTGGCCAAAATATGTGACTAGATCAAATCCTTTAATGAGAAGGTAGTATGGGATGCCATCTCTAGATCATTACTCATTAGTACTGTGATATATCTCGTGCTCGGGTAACTTTTGTAGATTAGCTTCAACATTTAGTATGGTACAAATGGACGAGAAATTTTCTATATATGTATGATTAAGACCTAGGCTAGTGAATTGGAAAGGCTCTATCTGACATCGAGAAAGAGGTATATTTATGCTAGAACCATTACATCCAATAATCGAATATTTTTGGACAAAATTCGAGGGTTTGGAATGTATAGTGGTGGGAAAATATGTGTCCACCCATTAGTTTTTATGCGCCTAATGGACAACCCCTATCATGGATCAACCCTCATGGCAGAAAATGAGGATGTTAAATAAGATTATCGATTCCACTGAATGGTACAATTATGGGATATGGCCTATCTCATCCACTTGGATGACTATCTACAATAGTATTGAATACAAAAGTTGAAAACAAAAATATTATTAAAAAAAATGTTATAATGAAATATTGGGTAAAATAATTACTACCTTGGTATCTTGGAGGTAAAACCTTAGAAAACTGTAAGTTGAAAAAAAAAAACCTTCTTGTTAATATTATTTGTTTGAGTAAAGTAACCAAGTGAATAACCTTAAATTGTTACACAATTTTATTAACAAATAGTTTTTTATGTTAATTTACTTTGCATTCACTTACCTTTATTCTATATATATTTTTATTTGATATAATTGATCACACATCAAACCTGCATCTCTAAAAATAATATAATAATAATGATTATTGATGTATTGCATTATTTTATAAATATTTTTATTTGATGTTGTTGATCACATAAAACCTGTGTCTCTTGAGTACAAATAAAATAATAATGGTGATTGATGTACTATTCATAAGATATTACCTATGATTTTTGTTTTTTTATATATATATTGATACACATAAATAGACATTTTAGAAATAATCTAACCACTACAATTTTCACATAAATATAATACTCATTTATATATTTTAAGGCCATATTAAGGTTTAGAACTGGTATCATGAGAGGGTTGCACCCTTATTTATGTGAAGAACGTGGTATTATTTAAAGATTTATGAGGTTATGGCTTTCAATAATAAATAAATAAAATAAATAACTTTTTTTTATTATTGGTTAAGAGGGTTTTGAAAGGGTCCCTGAACATTGTACAACAAATAAAATGAACTAGCTGCAAAAGGCCCTGAAGGGGGCGAAAGGAGAAAAACTAGGAAGGAGAGACCCAGGAGGCAGCTGGAAAAGCCTCTCCCAATAGAGACAACAGATACCAGTAGAGAAGGTTACCACCTTGAGAGACCAAACAAAATACTCCCAAGGGGAGAATAGAAACTGCAAAGAAACAGAATGACCAAACATAAAAAAAAAAAACCACACAAATATAGCTTGATCTTAAGAGGTTTCCTTCGTGATGACCCATCACCCTGACTAATAGGTGGGAGCCTACCTATCTTACATTGTACACACATTTGAGTTGGTGGTTTTGGTTCTAAGGCTGAAAGGGAATGAGTTCCTCCAAACTTGAATATTTGTTTCTGACACTCCTTTGTTGGCTAGCTTGTTAGCCGCTTTATTCCCCTCTCTATATTGATGTTGAATCACAAGATGGACATACTTACAACGGATTTACATTCTTGAATTAATGAAGTCAAATACCATGGAGGAGAAGTCGTGCCCTTGAGGAAGTTAATGATATGAAGAGAGACACCCTAAATAATGAGCTACTGGATATCTATATCTTCAATGAGGGGGAGGCTTTGATATAATGCTTTGGATTCAGCCATATTATTGGTCTAGAATCCCAAATTCTCTGCGAAGGCCAACTTGATTTTGCCCAGGTGATTTCCCAGGATGTCTCTTCCACCTGCGGCTCCTAGGTTGCCCTTTGTTGCCCCATAAAATTTGATTTGTAGCCATCCTAGTGGAGGCAGACTCCACCTGATAACAGACCTATCAACAAAATTAAGAGGTGCACGAACAATGTTAGAAATATTAAATCTGCAGGCTAGAGTAGTTTCTATGCCGGGGGGGTGGTTCCGGAGAGGAGACAAGAGAGGCATTATCTTCTGCTAGGGATAATATTTTGGTGTTAAGTCTCTGCATATCACTAGATTGATTACTAAAAATTATGGCATTCCTTTCCTGCCATATTTTCTAGAGGTAATGATGGAGGCAATATTGCCGTAGAAACTTAAGTTGGATATTTTTGAAAGGATGTGGCCACTGAGTATGAACGAGTTGCATGGTAAGTGGATGAATAGTGGAGATGAATAGTGGAAATGCATAATTCTTGGTAGAGCTGGTTTAGGACACCTAAAGAGAACGAGCACTCTAGGAATAGGTGGGGTATGGATTTCCAATATTTTTTGTACATAACACAACAGTTGGGAATCAAGCCTCTGGAAAGTAGGTTGTCAATAGTGAGGATTCCATTCTGGGAGGCTAGCCAACAAAAAAATTTTACCTTCGAAATGACTTTCCTCACCCATACCTAGTTTGTTAAGTTCTATTTTTCAATCTAAGATTCTTGGCTATAGTAGGGAATTTTATGATGAGATTGTCAAATTTAGAGAGAGTCCATACCAAGGAATCTAGATTCTGAAAGCTCAAAATGGTGCACACCATGAGAAGATTTTGTAGCTGAAAAGCAGATTCAATGATGTTATTGGGCCCATTTAAGGCGAGGGTTTTCCACCAATGTCTGTGGGAACCTTGATTGATGAAATGAGCAACATTATATCTGAAGAGGGCCTCTATGATAGGCTTGAGCACTGTGAGGATCGGGTATTGGTTGAGGGGTTTGCATTGTAGCTAGGGGTCATCACAAAATTTAATAGTTGTCTCAGTTCCCAAGCACCACCTCATGCGTTTGGATATGATGTCTGTATTTTGGATAAAAATATTCTAGAAATGAGATCCAATTGGGGGGAGATGGTCTTCCATGAAAACCACTTGTTGGAGATACTTTGCTCTGATGACATCGATCCAGATGGCTTGGTCATTGGTGATGAGTCTCCACACCTTCTTGGCTATGAGGGCCATATTCATTTTTTTGATTCTCCTGAAACCTAGGCCACCATGTTATTTCTTTGAGCACACTTTTTCCCATGCCACCAAGGAAAATTTGTTTTTATTTTCATTGCCTTCCAACAAAAAATTATGCTGAATTTGTTATATTTTATGGTAAAAAGAGCTTGGGTCTTTGAATATGGATAAGAAGAACACGAGAATTATTTGTAGACACCAAAACAGCACCAATCCGATTATGTGACTGCAAACACTGATCGCTTTGACAAACACAGCCCCCAGGGCAGCCCTCAGAGGTCAAACAGTGGTCTTAACCACTTTCATAGCAATTTTGTGAGGTCAAGAAGCAATTTGGCACACTTAGACACTTTGCCTAGTAATCGTCTCACCCAGGGACGATTTTTGAATTGAAATCGTCTCACCCAGGGATGATTTCTGAAATCGTCCTTGGGTGGGATGATTTCCAATTTTAACGGGAAAAAAGGCAAATGAGGCCAAGTGGCAGCCCAGAACAGTCAGTTAAGGGCTCCTACCTTGCACGCATGTGTAAGTGGACAGAGGGGCCGTTAGAATACTATTACAAAAAGCATTTATCAAAGCTCAAGTCAATGGAGGACTCCCCTCCCTCATGGGAAGACAAGACTGCCACATGGCGCCTATGGCCAACACATGGCATTTGTGCTTCCCTCCCAAAAGAGACCCCTTGGGTCTATAAAAGGTGGGACTTTTCTCACCCAAAAAGATAGGTTGAAGGAGTTTTCAAGCAACGAAGTGCTACCGAATTGAAGACCCACTTGCATCCCTTTTGGTTCACCTTCCCACATCCACCAATCTCTTTTGCAAGGGAGGTTGTTGGGTGGCCTTTGGAAGCTCGAACCTTACCCAAATCCAATGCATGGACACCTGAACCAACCAATTCGCCGACCCCCCAATCCTAAAAGGTTTTGGGCCCATCCCTAGTGGATTGGCTCCAAAATCGAGGGCCAACGGTGGGAGGCCCACTTGGGCACCCACTCACCTCCCAAGTCCTATTTTAGTTTTTGAGCATTTTAGATTATTTTTTAGATTGCATTTTATGTTATTAGGTTTGATTAATCCATAGCTGCAATTTTGTAACTTTTGGTCAGATTCTAGGATGTTTTGTGTTGCTTTGTCATTTCGCTAACTTGCAGGTGGCGACATCAAATTCCCGAAGATAGAGGCCAAATTGGGAGAATCCGACCATCTGGGTCGTCCCAAAATGGCCCCAATTACATAACCCCCTTGTCTGCAGGTGTTTTGGAGGCCTCGGGAGTCGACATTGGAGCGTGTCAGTTCGACTTCCCCAACACAGAAGAAATCGTCCCACCCAGGGACGATTTATAGTCAGAAATCGTCCCACCCAGGGACGATTTCCAGTGGAAAGTAGATTGGCCAACTGTATCAGTGGCAGTGGCCTTCTGGTAACTTTTCTTACCTTCTGTCAAGTTTTGAAGCAATTTGGATTCACTATATTCACTATTTCAGGCAAATATTTACATGCATATTTTGTTAGTTTCAGATAGCAAACGCTTTTCATTTACAGCAGGTGCTACTGACGTCTTGGTCATTTCTTTGTTCGCGGGAGAAGCGAGCGGAGGCGAAGAACTCATCGACATCGATGGCGGCATCATCTTGGCCCGCCCATTGCAATCGTGGGCACGCGGAAAGAGGAATCATTCAATGATTGTAATCAAACTCTATTTGCGCTCCTAGCCCCTGAAAAGGGAGGAGACGTCATTGTAACAGAGATCAAGGGATATTAATGAAAGGGCCGTGTTTTCTCTATTTGATTGTGTCTCTTCCAATGTGTTTCTTTTCCATTTCATGTAATTTACATTTCTAGGACTTAAGCGTACTTAATTTTGAATGCAATCGCACTTGGTGTTTCCTTTGCCCGAAATCTCGTGCTTTCAGTGGCGATCACGGTGGGACCTGTTCCCTGTTTTTAATATCACAGAAAAACTAATTGGGTTTTTGTGTTTTGTGTTTTACAGGTACATTTTTCTTGCAGACTGTTAATCGTCTCTGCAAGGGACGATTTCTGTTCTAGAAATCGTCTCACCCTGAGACGATTTTAAAATCGTCTCTGCCAGGGACGATTTTTGTTCTGTTAATCGTCTCACCAAGGGACGATTTTCTGTCTGCAACTTTTCAGAGCAAAAATTCAGAAGCAAGCTGGAGCGAGCAGAGAAGAGGTAGGGATTTTATCATCTCTCGTTGAAATTTTCTGTTTTTGTTTTGTTTCTTTGATTGTTTTCATTTTAGCTTGCATTGCTTAGGAAAAGTCATTCATGCATGTTTCATTTTCGTTGGATAAAATGAACCTCACACACTCCACGAAACAATTTTAAACCAAGGAGCTGGTCGTAAGACCCCAACCCTTGATCAAGACCATTGGTGGATTTAATCACCACCTTGGCTTGATTTGCATACATTTCCTGATTGTCAACTGTTGTTAGGCGTAAATCCTGACGAAGACGGACCGAGCGTAGTCGGGGTGATTCCCATGCGCGCGAGGATAAGTTTTCTATGGTAGGTGCCATTAACAGGACAATCCCCCTTTCGTACCTCCTACGTACCACGTACCTTCTGCTCTCACGTACCTATAGTCTCCCTCTCGTAAGGGCGGGTATATAGAGAGGTTGGTATATCGTCCTGGTTGGTATATTGAAGGGGCGACCTTTTTGGAGTTATAAGAGCCTACATGATGCATTTAAACGTTCTACAAAACCTACAAAAACAAAAACAAAACACCAAAATGCACTAAACCAGTCTAGGGCACACCAAGAATCCTTAAAAGAGATAATCACGGTTTTGTGAATGTGTGTGTTTAATTCTGTTTAGTGTAGACAAAAAAAATCATTAAAAACAAAGATAAAAAAAATCTACGCATTTTGTCATTTTCTCCAAAAAGCTCCAAGGATTCCCGTAATCGCTTGGTCACTCCAAAATGCCCCAAAGGTGTCCATGAACCCTTTGGTCAACCCAAAAGCACCCCAAATGTGCCCATAAGTGATGCAGGACCATCCAACAAAATATGGGAAATCTTACATTTTTCCCTAAATTTTAGTGCATCTTGTCGGGGCCATAACTTCTCAACCGTAGCTCCGATTGACTTGAAATTTTACAGGGAGTTAGTTGGGATAATTTTAAACAAATATGATTCCCTAGAATCCTATTTTCCCAAAAAAGTCAGTTTTTGGGGCCAAATTCCATCATCTAGTGCCCCAAAATTAGGTTTTAAAATTGGGCACGTAATTCTATGCACTTTTTGAGCTGTTCGGATGTCAATATCTCCTAATGTATTCAGAGCTAGGGCTTGAAACTTCATTTTTGTCTTATCTACTATAAGAGGGATGCACACGCCAATTTTGGGCCCCATCTAACTCATTTCAATTTTTAAGGTTTTTAGAGAGACATCGTCATGGTGCTAACCCGTAGCCAAGCCCAATCACGGGCGAAGGCTATGGGGGATGTCCCAGGAGGCACGAGTCACCTCCGTTACAATCCCAAGGATTTGGTCATACCACCTTGGTGACCTAACACACAATGCAGTCCCCTCCACACCTTAAAGGAAAGGGACTACAGGGACACCTCTTCGAGGAGCACTCCTATTCAGCATAGCATTCAACACACACCCTTCCATGAGGGGTATAGTCGTAAGAGAGCTCCCTTAGATGCTCGCTATGAGCGGTCATCGCACGATGAAGTGCTAGGTCAACATAGGGTTCGATGGGAGGAACCACATGATTACATTACCCCTCCACCCCCACTAGTTGTCAGGACTACAAAGACAAATCCAGAGCACAAGGCTCTTCGGGCAGGGCGAGATAGCTCCGTCCACCCCATTTTCACTTATGAAAGAGAGCACGAGGAAGAAATCTACCTTCCTCGAGAGCAATATACCGTGTAGGAGCAATACGCCTTCCTACTTGCTATCTATCAGGACCACTCACTGAGGCCAAAGCCCCAAGAGAATGCTGCTACCCCTAACAGAGGGATGTGTCCTATAGAGATCTTGGATCACTACGATCAAGATTTTTATCTAAGAGAGGCATCTAGGCCTTCTAGACATGAGGCGGTGGGACCAACTATCGTAGAATCTACCGAATATATCACACATCTCAAGCAACTCACGCAACTTGAGCTCGAACGACTACCATTAGAGGAACCGTACCATATTAACGAAGAGCACCTTCAGCGCTAGAAGGATGAGCTGTTCCAACACACTATACAAGAGAAGACTCCAACCCCTCACATGCATAAGACAAAATATTTTGAGTGGCACAACCCATGGGGGGAAGATAGGTCATCGCGACCTCATCAAAAGCTACCCCCAACACCTCCTAGACAGGAGCGGGAAGCTACTCTCCCGATTCCTGAAGCACCACCCCTGACGCCTCCTAGACATGAATGGGAGGCCGCTCCTATAACCAATGATGGGTGCCTTCCTCAGACATCCACCCAGGCTTATGAGCCACCCTTAGAAATTCATCAAGAAGCCTCTAAGGAATCAGAGCGCGAAGAAGAGCGGGATGAACTGCCCTACCAAGGCATGGGGGGTGCCATCTGGCCACCCCTCCATAAGCCCCAAGTTCCTCAACAAGAACCAACCAAAGAGGAGGAGTTCAAATCCCCCGATACATGCAAAGCACTAGAGCACTTAGAGTTGGTAGAGACCAAGATTTTGGAGCTCCCAAGGCCCAACTTACATAAGGCTCCTTTCGAAGAGGATCAACCTTTAACCATAGGTCTACCTGATGATGTAGTCCTCCATGTCTCGGAATCTCTAGATTCCGATGAGCTATACACATTGTCCGAAGGTGAGGATGAAACAGAGATAGCCCACAACAATCACATAAGACAGACATCGAGCATCCCATAAAAATCGAGGAAGCATGTCAACAGATAAACATAATACTAGGGCATGAGTGGCGCGTTAACCCACCACAGTGGGACCAAGCATTACATCCGCCACGTTGGGCACACAAAGAGCAACTTCCACCAAGAGACATCATAGCAACATCAGTGCCACGGGCGGACCCTATCCTCATCTCCGTGCATAGGGATGATCCATTCATGCCCATACCTCTAGAGCCGGATCCGAAGTGCAAAGACCATCAAGCTGGGGGTACCTCTATCCCTTGAAGAACCATAATCCAAACCAAAAAGCTCCAAGGATTATCGCAATCCCTTGGTCACCCAAAAAGCTCCAAGGATTATCGCAATCTCTTGGTCACCCCAAAAAGCTCCAAGGATTATCGCAATCACTTGGTCAAAACCAAAAAGCTCCAAGGATTATCGCAATCTCTTGGTCACTCCAAAAGCTCCAAGGATTATCGCAATCCCTTGGTCACCCAAAAAGCTCCAAGGATTATCGCAATCTCTTGGTCAACCCAAAAAGCTCCAAGGATTATCGCAATCTCTTGGTCAAAACCAAAAAGCTCCAAGGATTATCGCAATCTCTTGGTCACTCCAAAAGCTCCAAGGATTATCGCAATCTCTTGGTCACCCAAAAAGCTCCAAGGATTATCGCAATCACTTGGTCAAAACCAAAAAGCTCCAAGGATTATCGCAATCTCTTGGTCACTCCAAAAGCTCCAAGGATTATCGCAATCTCTTGGTCACCAAAAAGCTCCAAGGATTATCGCAATCTCTTGGTCACCCAAAAAGCTCCAAGGATTATCGCAATCTCTTGGTCACCCAAAAAGCTCCAAGGATTATCGCAATCTCTTGGTCAAACCCAAAAAGCTCCAACGATTATCGCAATCGCTTGGTCAAAAAAATCAAGAAATTCAAAAAAAAATAGAAATCATCAAAAACAACAAACATTTGCATCTCAATTCTAGGCATACTCAAATTCATCAAAAAAATTAATATTCTCGCACCTCATATTCACCTTCACCAAAAACAATCCATCAAAAATACAAAAATATATAGCTGCATTAAGCATTGCATCCATACATTGCATATTTGTAGTCATACGGGTCAAAGGCACCATAGGCTGTAATAGCTCTGATAGTCCATCTTGTTCCCCATTGTCTCATTTTACAAAAACAACAAAAACACCAAGCATAACTTTTACCACACTACGATCGGTGGTCCTGGAATGTACCAAGAGTTTCGATGATTCGAGTCATCATTTTCCTCTTTAGCCATGTAGTGTATCAAGTCGAACAGATTTTACGAAGGTAGAGTCATACTTGAAATACACCTTGTTACGTAACATCCCAACACAAATCAAAACACTAACAATTCCCAAATTGTGTGAACGAAAGATGAAACCTCGCAAAATAATCTAGGTCACCACAAGCGAAATGGTTATCTTGCTCATCCCCCGTGCGAATGACCCCTAGAATGCTGAGAGTTGGCAAAAGGACAAGCATCCTCCCTACCCAATTCCCTAAGAATCCCTAAAGTTCTCAACAGATGCAAAACACAAAAAAGTTGCAAAATGTCAAAACTCTAAATTTGACAAACTACAGTGCACACATCAAAAGGCACAAAAAAAATAGTGATTTTCATCACTCCATATCCCCAATCCCTTGCTCGAAAGAAAAACAAATCAAAATAAACAGTGATCTCATCACTACAAATGAGCAAGTATCCCAATACAATTGAAGAAAAGAAGGGAGTTGACCTTGAATCCCCGGAACTCTCAGACATTCTATAGGTCATAAGGCAAGCTTCAGTACCAACTTGGTTGATAGCCTATCGGTAAGAAAAATAAACCTCCCGCATGACGATATATCTGTCACATTAACTTGCGTACAGATCAATGTTTGCATGTGGATGAGCTAGCTTATGGCATCCTGGATTACACCGCGGATTAATCTTAGTACATACAACAAAAGAATTCGTGGAGCTAATTAGGTGATCCTCGAGTACAGGTTCGGTTGAAAGCCCATCTGGCACTGGCGGTATCCTGACAAATACCACATAAATGAAATCAATTGCACACACGGGGATGTGAAATAACTTGGTCAAAAACAAGTCCGATTCATACCTTGTTCAAAAGTCTTGTAAGATAAAGTACGGTCGTGGCTAGTGAGTTAAAACCGTCTGAGTCTCAGGAAACCTTAGCTACATTTCTAAACCAACTGCGCTACTTTTCATCCTTACAATACCATCAAAAAAAAAAAAAATACAAAAAAAAAACACCATTCATCCATTTCATATCTGCATATCACATATAAATCAAAACCATTTGCATTCATCATAGCATATGCATCCATCAAAATAAATCAACATGCATACATCCATATTCATCAACCATCATGCACAAGATCAAAGAAAATCAAAACAACAAAAACAACAAATAAATGCAACACAAAAACAAAAAGCAATAAACATTGCCAGACACAAGTGCTCTTGCACTTAACCTCTTGGCATAGCAAATTGATGTCGGGGTTTACATTGTACTCCCGAGAGGCCCATAGCGGACGCTCCACGGGAGGTCGGATTTTGCCAATTTTAACCCCAAATGGCATCACAAAAACAACAAAACAACAAAAACAATAAAAAAATGCAACACAAAAACAAAGCAATAAACATTGCTAGACACAAGTGCTCTTGCACTTAACCTCTTGGCATAGAAAACGATGTTAGGGTCTACATTGTCGCTATCCTACTCCCTAAGAAGGCTAACATAGCCGGACCACTCCACAAGAAGATGGATTTTCGACAATTTCATCCCCAAACGACGTCACAAAAGGGTCAAAGCCCACTCAAAAACAACAAGAAAATCAAAACAACACAAAAAGTAATAAACATTGCCAGACACAAGTTCTCTTGCACTTAAACTCTTGGCATGGAAAATTGACATCAGGGTCACAAATTATCACTATCCTACTCCCTAAGAAGGCTACCATAGCCGGACCGCTCCACGGGAGACGGATTTTCGAAAATTTAATCACCAAATGGTGTCACAAAAAAAAAAAACAACAACAAAAACAACAAAAAAACTCAACAAAAATAGACAACAAAAAAAAAACATTGCCGGACATAAGTGCTCTTGCACTTAACCTCTAGGCAAAGAAAATGGATGTCGAGGTCCAAATTATCGCTCTCCTACTTCCCCAAGAAGGCTACAATAGCCGGACCGCTCCATGGGAAGTTAGATTTTCGATGATTTCACCTCATTATGGCATCACCAAAAGGGTTAACACCCACCAAAAATAGGTCCAAATGTTGGAAAAATTGCACATGCTTAACGGTAAACCCTCTAAAGGCACCCTTGCACAAGTCATCTTGGGTCAAGCGACTCGTCGCTTCTCTCACAAAGGTCATTCCCTCATCGATTCGTCGCTTGAGGGGGTAGTCACACTTAGTCACCAACCAACAATCACACACCCAATTAAGGAAAAAGACATGCATTCAAAGAATCATTGACAAAGACAATCACGCTCCTGCTTGGGGCAGTAAACAAGCAACAATCAAATCAATCAAACACTTGGCATTTCGTGAATCATGAACACAAGGTTCCCCCTGAGGATAAAAACGCCCTTCACTTGTTCATGACTGATCAATGTCTAAGTTCAAGTCACACCTCACCAAAACAGGTTAATACTTGAAATCAAATTCCTTAGCTCATCAAAAGCAAGGATTCAAGAATGCATGCCCTTTCCATACTTGGGGCATCAAAAGTTGGTTAGGTTACCAAGAAACCCTAATCAGTAGTGCTTTGGTTATCTATTTTTGCTCAGCATTGCGTCACCTGCAGCGCTTCCCAAAAAGGGGCATCTATAGACACCAAAACAGCACCAATCCGATTATGTGACTGCAAACACTGATCACTTTGACACACAGCCCCCAGGGCAGCCCTCAGAGGTCAAACAGTGGTCTTAACCACTTTCATAGCAATTTTGTGAGGTCAAGAAGCAATTTGGCACACTTAGACACTTTGCCTAGTAATCGTCTCACCCAGGGATGATTTTTGAATTGAAATCGTCTCACCCAGGGATGATTTCTGAAATCGTCCCTGGGTGGGACGATTTCCAAGTTTAACGGGCAAAAAGGCAAATGAGGCCAAGTGGCAGCCCAGAACAGTCAGTTAAGGGCTCCTACCTTGCACGCATGTGTAAGTGGACAGAGGGGCCGTTAGAAGACTGTTACAAAAAGCATTTATCAAAGCTCAAGTCAATGGAGGACTCCCCTCCCTCATGGGAAGACAAGACTGCCACATGGCGCCTATGGCCAACACATGGCATTTGTGCTTCCCTCCCAAAAGAGACCCCTTGGGTCTATAAAAGGTGGGACTTTTCTCACCCAAAACAGACAGGTTGAAGGAGTTTTCAAGCAACGAAGTGCTGCCGAATTGAAGACCCACTTGCATCCCTTTTGGTTCACCTTCCCACATCCACCAATCTCTTTTGCAAGGGAGGTTGTTGGGTGGCCTTTGGAAGCTCGAACCTTACCCAAATCCAACGCATGGACACCTGAACCAACCAATTCGCCGACCCCCCAATCCTAAAAGGTTTTGGGCCCATCCCTAGTGGATTGGCTCCAAAATCGAGGGCCAACGGTGGGAGGCCCACTTGGGCACCCCCGCACCTCCCAAGTCCTATTTTTAGTTTTTGAGCATTTTAGATTATTTTTTAGATTGCATTTTGTGTTATTAGGTTTGATTAATCCATAGCTGCAATTTTGTAACTTTTGGTCAGATTCTAGGATGTTTTGTGTTGCTTTGTCGTTTCGCTAACTTGCAGGTGGCGACATCAAATTCCCGAAGATAGAGGCCAAATTGGGAGAATCCGACCATCTGGGTCGTCCCAAAATGGCCCCAATTACATAACCCCCTTGTCTGCAGGTGTTTTGGAGACCTCGGGAGTCGACATTGGAGCGTGTCAGTTCGGCTTCCCCAACACAGAAGAAATCGTCCCACCCAGGGACGATTTACAGTCAGAAATCGTCCCACCCAGGGACGATTTCTAGTGGAAAGCAGATTGGCCGACTGTATCAGTGGCAGTGGCCTTCTGGTAACTTTTCTTACCTTCTATCAAGTTTTGAAGCAATTTGGATTCACTATATTCACTGTTTCAGGCAAATATTTACATGCATATTTCGTTAGTTTTAGGGAGCAAACGCTTTTCATTTGTAGCAGGTGCTACTGACGTCTTGGTCATTTCTTTGTTCGCAGGAGAAGCAGCAGAGGTGAAGAACTCATCGACATCAGCGGCGGCATCATCTTGGCCCGCCCATTGCAATCGTGGGCACGCGAAAAGAGGAATCATTCAATGATTG
Source organism: Wollemia nobilis (assembly GCA_028583015.1). NCBI lineage: Eukaryota > Viridiplantae > Streptophyta > Pinopsida > Araucariales > Araucariaceae > Wollemia > Wollemia nobilis. The sequence goes on from JAQPPZ010015929.1 coordinate 5,862,708, forward strand.
TAATCAAACTCTATTTGCGCTCCTAGCCCCTGAAAAGGGAGGAGACGTCATTGTAACAGAGATCAAGGGATATTAATGAAAGGGCTGTGTTTTCTCTATTTGATTGTGTCTCTTCCAATGTGTTTCTTTTCCATTTCATGCAATTTACATTTCTAGGACTTAAGCGTACTTAATTTTGAATGCAATCGCACTTGGTGTTTCCTTTGCTCGGAATCTCGTGCTTTCATTATTTACAAGTAATATTGGACAAAAGTGTCTTTGGCGGCCTGACTAAGCAACGAGATCTTCTACCTGGACATTTCTTGTGAATGCGTTCAAGTACGTTGTCCCACAAGGATGGGAAGGTTCTACCATGGAATAGAGCTAAGCCCAGGTAAGAGGTGGGGAGGTTGGCAATATTGCAACCAATAATTATTGTTATTTTGTTTTGTCTGGTAATGGGGGTGTTCAATAAAAATAGCTTGCTTTTGATATAGTTGAAATTTTGTCCTACAGCCTTTTCATAATAGTTGATGATTATTTTTATAATTTTTGCTTTCGAGACAGAGCAGTATGAGGACAAGATAGTGTCATCAAAATTTTTTTGATGCGTGATGGTTGTGGATCCTGAGGTAAGTTTGATTCTAGATATGAAACCTCTGTTGCAGGCAGCAATAAGAGATCTTCATAAGGTTTTAGACATAATTATGAACAAAAAAGGGGATAAAGGATCCCCTTGAATGATTCCTTTGGCACTTTGGAAGAAACCTATAGGGGAGTCGTTAATCATAATAGAGAACCAAGAAGTGGAGACACATTCTCTTACCATCTGAATCCACTACCTGTGGAAGCTAAATTTGCTAAAGACCTCAAAAATGAAGTTCCAAGAAACCCGATCGAAATATTGTTTCATATTGAGCTTGAGGAACATGTTGGGCTTCTTGTTTTCAGCTACAGAGTGGGCCAGTTCATGGAACGTTATGACCCCATCAATTATGAATCTACCTTTTATCGAGCTACCTTGGCAGTGGTTGATGATGGAGGGAAGGATCAACTTTAATATTTTCACCATAACTTTGGTGGTGAGTTTGTATATAACACTACACAGACTGATCGACCTGTAGTCCGAGAGGATTTTGCAGTTGTTACATTTGGGAACTAATACAATGAATGTTGAGTTTACCTCTTTTGGAATTTTCTTGGCTCTTTGAAAGAATTGGACAGCTTTAGTGACATCTTTGCCAATAATTTCCCAAAAATGCTAGAAAAAGTAGGGAGAGAATCCATCAAGCCCTAGGGCATTATCAGGTTGCATCACAAACAAAGATTCTTTGATTTCTTCTTTCATAAACTTGTTTATCAAAATTTCATTAGAGGTGTTGGTTACTAGATTGGGGATGTTCTGAAGTAGCTGACTTGAGATGTGTGGGGGGCACTACACAGTACGGCCTAGTACCTCTTGAAAGTGTCTCACGGACTCCTACCTAATTTCTTGGATGTCAAAAAATTTGGAGCCATCCTCCTTGGTTAATTCATTGATTTTATTAGTGCCTTTGTGTCTCATAGTGGAGGCGTGAAAGTATTTTGTATTGGTATCTCCTTCTTTCAACCACAGGTCCCTAGACTTTTATCTCCATAAAGATTCCTCCTTTTCTAAAGTGTTGTGGAAGTTAGAAAAGAGGACCTTCTCTTCTAGAGTAGTCTCGGCTCTCTGGTGTACATCTTGGGTCAACTTCTCAACTCTACCCAACTCCTCCATCAAAAGTTTTTATTCCTGGAATAGATTGCCAAAGACCTCCCTATTCCAAGTTTTTAGCTTAAACTTGATAGCTTTGAGTTTTAAGAACAGATTTGTGAGGGGATTGCTTTGAAATTCCTACTTCCACCATTTTGTAATGTAGATTGAAATATCTGGGTGGGTTAACCACATATTTTCAAACTTGAAGGGATTTTTGAGCACTTGTTGGGGGTGAGAGCAGTCTAGGACTATAGGATTGTGATCAAACCCAATTTTAGGGTGCCCACAGAGTCTGGCATCTCCAAGAAATGGAATGAGTTCTTTTGATATTAGAAATATGTCCAAATGAATCTAAATGAGCTAATTTTTGGGGTGTCTATTGCTTCATGTGTAGTTAGACCCTTGGAGTGAGACATCCATTAGCTCATTGTTGTTAACAAATTCACTAAAGTTCTTTGTGAATCTTAAGGTGATCAGAATCCCACCTTGCTTATCGTACAGGAAAAGGGGAGAGTTAAAATCTCCACTCAGCAGCCAAGAAAAGTCTTCAAAGTTGTTATGCATTATTGATAGGTTTTTTGCACAACATTCTCCTGGAGGGGGGGCTATTAGGCCCATCGATGTTGGAAGAGATCCATTGGAGGTGGGTTTATTTATTGGTGAATAGGATGTTGATAGTTCTATCAGATATGGATAAGATTCTGCCTTCTATGGTTGTGAAGCAAAGAAGACCTCTAGAATCTCCGTGAGAAGGATTGAAGGCATAAATATTGTTTTTTCCAAATTGAATTGCATACTTGGATACTGTTGTGTTCATCCAGCTTGGATTCTTGAAGAAACATGATATTTGGTTTAAGATATTTTATAACTGCTTTACAATTCTTTGTTTTGTAGCCTCGTTTAGGCCTCTTACATTCTAGGATAGAATCTTCATCGAGACGCTTTGAAGTTTGGTTTTCTGCCTCTACCTCTTCCTTAAGATGGAGTTGGTTTGAGACTGACTTTCTCATCAGGGTCAGGGATAGCGGTGGGATTTCTAGGAGTAGATTCCATAGAGGAGAGTTGAAGGCCATTAGCTATCTCATTTTATGCTGCTTTAAGTTGTTTTTCCAAATTTGATGGTCTTCCTCTTTTATTTTCGCTGCCCACATCAGCTGAAGGTTTAAGAGGGTTGGGAAGACTATTGGAGAGCATTTCTTTGGAAGGGCTAGAGAGCAAATTGCCTCTAGGTGAGAAAGGAGCGACAAGGGAAGAATCACCTAGCTTTGGGGATTGGGTAACCTTAGGGAAAGAAATGGGCACAATAGGCTTGGGCTGAGGGGTGGAAGAGGATTGAGGTGGGGGGACAAAGGGAAGAAAGAGAGAAAGGGATGGGGAGTAGCAGAGGGGGGTAGTAGGGAGTGAGAGGAATTTGAGTGCGAAGGGGAATGAGATTCAACCAAGGCTGACTTGCCTCGACTATGCGGTGAGCTTAAGGGTTTGGAGCAGGGACTTAGGGCCAAATCTACGAAAAGATCAACAGAGAAATCCTTGACAATCTGGAGATCGCTCAATGGAATGAATGGGTTGATAGGCTGGGATGAAGAGCTTACCTAGTTCAGCTTGAGGGCAACAGTGGCCATAGGCTGAGAAAGAGATTGGGGCTACACATTGGACTTCTTCTGGAAATACTGGTTCAACGAAGCTGTCTTACACCCAACTTATCGTGGCCTTTCTTTTTTTAGCATAGGGCATTGAGATCGCAGATGACCCTGCATTTTGCATTCTAAATAGTAAGCATGTTTGTTCTCATACTCTACTTCTTGGCGATGACTGTAGCTCCCATAGGTTATGGTGATAAAGGTGGGCAGGGCCGAATCCAAGTTTGCAATGACACAGACCCGAGCGTAGGTCATTCTATATCTAGATATGGTTGTAGGGTCGATGGCAACTAGCTCTCCAATAGGTTGGGTGATACCTTTCAACACATCATGGTAAAAAAACTAAGGTGTAGACCATGGAGCTTGACCCAAATCGACGCGAGATTGATACTTTACGTTTCGGGGTCAAAATATTCTCCCCATCTCCAAAGAAAAAGGTTGCGGTGGCCAAAAAACTACGGGCCACCAGTGAGGATGAGATGGGTGTCTAGGGCATTGTTGAGCCTGATCATGAAGAAACCCCTCGAAAAAGCAACCAGCTCCATATTGCTAGATAACCTCCATTTGGACAGAGCCCATTTACGAATTGATTCGATGTCTGGCCTTGCTCCCACAAACTTACCAATGAGAGAGATTGATTCTTGGAATATCAGAGGTTCCATTGAATAGCGTGGGATAGAGACCTTGTTGCCGGAAACGGAGAAGGACAGAGGGGTTTGAAATGGGGAAGTTCCAGATGCAGCTCTCACCTTGTCAGCAAATGACAAGGACCACGACCGCTCTTTGAAAGGGGATAAAACGAAACCCGAGAGGTTTTGAGACCGCAACGGCTTACATCTTCGTTCGACGGTTCATCAGGACCACCTGCATCGCCTTCGAAATTTCCGCCAACTGTTACCGTAGACGAACCCCCACCAAAAAAAAGAAAAAGGAACTGTGCCTGGGATACAACCACCAGCCCCTGTCAACGATCCTCCAGACGCTCCTGTCGCTCCTGCGCCTCATGCTCCTGCCATTCTTTGTAAAGTTTTTGAAATAAATAACTTCACTTAAGCATGTATTTTATTTTTTAAGTAAAACAAGAGGGTGGAATTGTAAATTAATAGCTATTACTAAAGCTAAAAGTTGAAAATCTTAATATTCAACTTATATGAATTGAGATTTAAATGCCAATACTCTCTGAGAGTCAATGGCGTCCTCCACATACACAGCTAAATTAAAGTATTGAGATTAAACCTGGCGTTCAATGGCAATGGCATCTCATGCCTCGATAGCAAGAAAAACAGGTTCGAATATTCTCCACATCGATGACCAAGAAGCTCTTCACATGACCATGGGCTGAATATTTTATATATTTATAGGTTCTGTCAACTTAATTCATGTCGATTCTTGCCAACGTGGACGTATTCGAAAATTTCTAATGTTCTTTATTTAAGTTATTTTTGTTTCTCTGTCTATCGCTCCCGTCGCGAGCCGGAGCAGACTCCGCGTGTCATGAAGAGGGTGTATGTTCCTTCACTAAATTGTTTAATATAAATGCTAAGTTCCTTCATGCTCGATTGGATCAGTCTTATCAATTTCTAGTTGATTCTGAAGAGAAAGAAAACCTTCAAATTTCGCCAAAGGCATACAACAATTTAGTTAATACCTACACTACGTCTTCAATTTCCAGTTAAAATATACTTCTGAGACCGAGTAGTGAGATCTAGCTCTACAACACGTCGCTCATTCCTCCCCGTCGTAGAGGGTTCTCAAAAAAAGAAGGTTAAATACTTTCGTTGCAGGTTTAGAGCATAAATAATCATTATCAATTGGTGGTTGATGTAAAATGGATATATAAAATATTCAGTACATTCTTAATCCTAAAGTACATCTTCATGACCCAATTATAAAAGATTTTAGACTGATTCATACGGACTGTTTTCATACAGGGCATATTTTTAAAAGGCCAAACTGATTGGCTAAAGGATGCAACAAAAAGAAACTTCTTGTTGAAAAAGGATTAGAAAGAAAAAAAAAAAAATTCAAACTTTTACTTAAAACAATTTTGATGTGTATTTTCTAAACCCCCATAACAGTATAAATTTGGTAGATGCACAAACATATATGCCTGCATATCGGTAAGATCGTTCTATGGTTCAGGGGACTTGTAAAGTTGTTCTATGGAGTAGTGACATAAGGAACATGCTAAGATTACAGCGAAGCATGCTTGCATTACGTCAATAACCTTTTAAGCAAGGTCACATAAGTTCGAAGTAGAAAGTCCTCTCCACAAAAATTGTAATTATCACATATATTACCCAACTATTGCTTTATCATGCTTCCTCACATATTTTACTGTTTGACTATACCATTTTGATCATTGACATAACTCTTGTTGCTAGTAAACTTCACTTGGATGTACCTTTATCAATATTTATTCTCCAAAGACATCCCAATGTGGATGAGTATTTATAGGGAATATATCTTTGGTTGAGTCTATACATTTTATATTTCATCATCAATCTTCAAGGCATCTAAATCCAAATAAACTTCACTCCCTATTGTAGTACCATCAATGGTTCTAAAATATATAGAAATCTCAATAGGTTTACCACTATATAAGAAGAAATAAGTATTCTCATTTATAATGATATCTCTACTAACTATAGTCTTTTTAGTAGAAACATCAAGCAATCTATATGCCTTGGATTATTCATTATAGCCAAAAAACAAAAAAAAAATTCTTCTAGTTTTCTAAATTATTTATGTGCAAGCACTTTCAATGTTTAGAAATATGAAAGACATTTAAAATTATACTATAAGAAGTATACCCACATCTTCCTCAAATAATAATAACCATAAACCTACAATATTTCACACCCAAAAAAATGTATTCACTAGATTACATAAATCAATATCTACTAAATTCAAAACACCTTATCCACACTAAGATTTACCCATATGAAGGATTAATAAATTCATTTTAACATCTTGAACATGAATTATGTTGCTTCAAATTGAACGGTAATCTATGAACCGTGTTAATGACAATTCATAGATTCTAATAATTGAGGTGACCAAACCTCTTATACCATAAAATAAAATTGTTGTCTTTAACTATCATGACAAATGAATTGGTAGACATGGTATTAAATAACTTGTATAGTCCCTTTTCACCCATACCAAGTACAATGAGTCTATTTTTTCTTACATTGATCACCTCACATCTATTGTTATAAAAATGCACAAGTTAAAACATATTTAACAAAAAATATGCTTGAATAATTTTATATCCAATATAGTTACTAATAATATAAACAACAAGCATTTCCACCCTAATATAATAAGCAAAACATGCATAATAAAGAAAATTAGTTATTAAAATCATAAAAAAAATATTATTGAGGGATTTGAGTGGTTTTAGACCTCTTTTGTAGAGTTATAAGAAATTGACTTTTCATGCTAAATCCAAAGCCAAATTTAGATTGGGTAATCATGAATTGAATACTTCTAGGTAGTTTTGGACTTTGTCCCTTCATAAATGCTTCATAAAATTGGGATTGAAGTCTCCTAACCCATGTGGAAATATTAGAAATAGTTTTCAAATACATCATTTTGTAGGTACAAGCCCAAAAAATATGCAAATGGATTTTATCTCACGTGTGTATGGTGCAAAAAATCAATGATAGTTGAAGTCTACAATATACCAAGAATATTTGGCAATGCAAATTTCAAATTGTTTGGTACCACTATGGAACCTAAGCTTACCCATTTAGTTTGGTGTATTCTCTATCATAGTCTTCCTATTGGTGCAGACTGGCTCATTTAGGCATAGCCAACTCATGATTCCTACATCGTGGATAATGTGAAATCATCACACGTTATTTTTGCTTTAGTCCTATAGCTCAAACTACAAAGGTATTTCAGAAATAAACCTTTCTTCTAGCACATGATTATTTTTGGTAACTAGCCCAACATGTCAATGAAATACACCTAGCTATGATATACTTTTAGAGTGAAGATTTTATTTGCTATCTAGAAAGATAGAAATGTAGCCATTTTTATAGAGCATTTGTTGATATCCATTTGTCATTGAATGCTAAAGGTAAAATTTGTTCTAATACAACTTCACAATTCTCAATACAGGTGAATAGGGTGACTCATTTATAGACTCTTATAGACCACTACGTTAATACCCCATGCATTGTGTCTCATGTCCTGCCAACCTCTCCTCCATATAAGAGTCAATCACATAGTCATCACAATAAGGCTTCATAAGCTCCTTGTGGGAGTCCTAAACATAGAGCTAGAGACTAAAATCACTCACAACCTTATCCCTCTCATCCCTATAACATGAAATCTCATAGATAACATAACAACATCAATTTTCCCCATGTCAACCCTACCATTTCCTCAAGGAGGGATACAAAAAACAAGGCAAATAAACAACTCACAAGGATACCAACTCAGCCTCCATTTATACTTAATATTTGTGATATAGATGGAAAGGCCCATGGAACCATGATCCACCACCTCGATTTGACTCCATAACTCTAATTATATAAATAGTTGGTGGTTGATCTATTATATTTAATTTTGCTTGATAATTCTAATTTAACAATTTTACATAACACAAACTAACTTTGGATGTGATTTTCCATTCACCCACCTTTTAAAAAAATTTAAGATACTATACATATTTTAAAATAATATAATTATTATACTTAAAAATACACATTTTTCTTTACAAACACTTTAAACAAATATCAATTTTAATGTTTAAAATGTGTTAACTACATAAAAATTAAAGCTACAATTTATAAGTAACTAAATGCTATCAAGAATAAATTAAACAATGGCACCATTTCATGATAGCATCTCATGGCCCTATGGCAAGAGCAAGAAAGAGTAGAATATTTTCCAGATCGGTAAACATGAAGTTTTACACGTGACTGTAGACTGAACATTTTATTTATTTATAGGGTCTCTACACTTAATTAATATCGATTCATGCCAAAGTGGCCGTATTTCAAAATTTCTAATTCTTTTTCGTTTATTGTTATTCTCGTTTCCGTCTCCATTGCTTCCGTCAATTTGCCTTCGTCGTGAACCGGACTGAACTCCACTTGGCATGTATACACCCACCACCCGAGGAAACCGATTGAGTCAACTCGTGAAAATAAATTTCTATCGTGCAAATAATTTGCAGAGAGCACTCCAAAAGCAGAGATATATTTATATATTCATGAACGGCCCAATCCGTAAAAGTGCTACGGAAAGACAGTAAATATTTGAGAATTACATCGATTTTGCTTTTTATTTTTTATTACATGTTTATTCATATATATTTTTATACAAACGATTTATTTTTAATAACATTTTTATGATAACGTTTGGTCATGTTGTTGTTTATTTATTTTTAAATGTAAAGGCTTGATCTTGCAACAGGGTTTTTGGACAACTATTTTTTCAATAATTTAATTATAATTATTTAAATTTTAATAATAAAATTATAAAAGTTTAGTTTAAATATGTTAATATTCGTTAAAATTATTTTGATGAGGTAGATAAAGGGGTCTTGAAAGGGTTCTCAAACCTTTTACAAAGCAAACAAAAGTATTCTCGGACCAGACCCAAATAATACCTCACACTCAAAGAGAGCAAAATTGATTTGGTTACAATCAAACAATAAAAATAAGTGGCTTGAATAAAACAAAATAAAATTTATCGTAAAATATATCCAAAAAGCATTAGTTATCAACTAATAATGAATAGAAATCAAGCCCACCTAAAATGGGCACCATAAAATGGATTTAAATTTTAATTTGAAGAAATCCCACCTATAGATGGAACTTTGACATATGAGATCCAAATCGATAAATTACATCAAACCTGCCCAAAACGAGCACCACAAATTGAATTTAAAGTTCAAATTTTAGGAATCCTGTCTACAAATGGAACTCTAAAACCTAAGATCCAAGTCACAGCTGAATGTAAATTAGCCATCTAATACTAGACACAAAGGAACCTATAGTTGGAGCCTAGATAGAAAAGTGCTCATAATCGAATCACATGGTGCAAGAAGAAAATCTACCAAGCAGGAATATTGCATCCAACAAAATCGAAACAAAAGGTACACAGAGGATTTTCCTAACCAACAAGCACCACTCAACCTAGAATCGAAAAAACTACAAGAGAAAGGCCTCTTCAAAGGGTAGCTAAGACAATAGAAAAACGAGACCTCAATCCAATAGATGAATCTTCCCATCCAATATGAGCCTTACAACCAAAGCTCAACCCAACTAAAAACTTTTGGCTCAATAAGAAAATAAATAATAGTTGACCATCGACAACAAAATATAAATCTAAAACCAAACTGACTTTCAGCAAGAGTTTAGAGTTCTTGCAACTAGTGCAAAGATCTACAGCTCTTGCACTAGTCACTAAGAACCTTAGCACTCTACCACAAATTGATCTAGCCTTCCACCCAAAAACATGGCTAGCTTTTGTGATTCCCTTAGTTGAAATAGCCTTTCACCCAACCCCCCAAATATGGCTCCTTTAGTCAACCCAGTCTTCCATCCAACAACTAGCTTGTTGTTGTTATTCCTTTAACCAAACAAAAATTCCCAACAACCTAAAATAAACTAAATCAGCCTTCCATCTAGCAACACAACCAACCACTATGGTTCCTTCAACTAACCCAACCTTCCACCCAGGCCCCCAAATAAGGTTCTTTTAGTTAACCAAACATTTCACCCAAAAAACCAACTTGCTACTATAGTTTCTAGCTAAAATAATTGTTCACCCAACAACCCACTATTTCTATATGAAAGGGCTTATTTTTCAAAATTACCAATCGTCTGATGGTAGCATCCATGAACCAATTTGCAGGGTAGACACCCCATCAAAACTCTTAAGTTGAGAGAAACCTCCAAAGAAAAAATCTCTTAGGTAGATATAAACCTTAAGAGCCACTCTTAGGTGGCCAACGATGTCATCCCATCTCAGTATACCACTAATTTTGATTAATTTTGATCACCATAAAAACTTTATTTTATAAGAATATTTGTTTTATGTTTCTCTAGCCTACAAATTTAAAACATTGTTAGTTATCCCCCATGATAGAGGGTTCTCAACAATTTATTTTGAAGAATAAGTCTTATACACTTTAGTTGCATGTTTAGAGCATTAAGTAATAAAATATGTATCCATAGTTGTCATCCACATGTTGAGAAAAATAAAGGTTGATGTAAAATGCACATGCAAACTTATATGAAATTTTTCTTCAAGAAGAACAAATATTATAAAACTATAAATGTTAAAATGTAACTCTAAAAAAACTAATGGGTTAAATATATGTTGAAATTATATATATATATATATATATATATATATATATATATATATATATATATATATATATATTGTAACCTTTTAAAGTAGTAGTATGCATTCGTTACATAAAAATATTTATAATATAATTTATTTAATGTTTGGATCAAAACTTAGAGAAATATAGCACCATATTTTTGTTATAATAATTTAAAAAACATCTAAGAATAACTTTTAAGTACCATTATTATGCCTAATTTTAGTAACCATTTTGTTTGTTGTCTAGATCTTTTATCTACATTCAATACTATACCTTGTCAAATAACAATAGAGTAATTTGCAATGAATAAGCATAGTTCCTTTTTTATTTTAGAAAAATAGAAACATGTAAATGATTCTTTATTGTATTAAATGATCTTCATATCTAGTTCTTAACTTTTATATAATATTATTAGAAGTCTATTGGAATTATCCTTGAGCCTTCCTAAGGTTCTATGTACTCTTTCCACCTTCTTTGTGACCAACATATAGGTTGTCATTGTTATGATAAAAATACTCAAAGAGGTCATCTCAAATGCATCTTATATTATATGAAGTATTTATAGTTTAAAACATTTAATTACCATTTTTCATTTTGGCTCTATATGAAGCTCATGGGATGGATTTTCTTAGAGGAAATAAGGGGTGACTAAACTACCAAAATTTAGCACATGTAGCCTAAAACCTACTTAAGCAATCAAATTTATGAGTGGCTTCATAATTTTATAGATAAAATATATAGGTAAAATTTAAATTTAGTATAAAATATGTCATGACTTGATGTTAATAAATAGGATAAATCCTATACAAGTGAGAGAGGGCTTGCCTAGTACTCTATTGAAAAAGAATTTCGTAAGTGATGAAACTCATAAACCACTCAAATATCACAACTATATCAATCCGTAGTTATTAACTCACCCATATAGTATACTAAGCAAGGAGAATTAAATGTTGAAGTAGAACTGAATTTTATGATAATATTATGCTACAAAAGATATATGATAAAAATATTATAATGTTTGACTAAAAATTAAAAAAGGAAGGCTTCAATTCTTGATTATTTATATTTTTTTACTTGAGGATAGTTTTATGGTGCAAGGGGATGTTTAAGCTAGTTTTATGATGTAAAAACATAGGAAATATGATTACATCAATTCTCGAACATTCTTCTATCATATAAAAATATTTTAAACAATGTCACATAAATGATCTCTAATTAGAAATCCCACTCCACAAGAAGGGTTATACTATTAGAAAATAAGCCAACTTCAAAAATAAGCAATAGTTAAAGATGTCAAAATGATACACATATATTCAAACTATTTATCAAATTAACTAAACTCACTATATTTCCATGGATGGAAAATTAACATAAAATCATAGTGCAAATTACGCACTACAATTTATGGTTACATATAAACCCACATGTTGCGCTAGAAGTGATATTTACAAAGACACTCTTGATATTTCATATTCAACTATCTATTCATCTCCTCAAACTCCTCAAACTCTTGGGAGATATGACTCTTCATATTTCTCATAGGATAAATATATTTTTTGACTCCCTAATAAATGTAAATATCTAATGATTACTAAATGATAAATACTTATGAGACTCCTAAAATCCAAATACTTACAATATACTTGCAAGGTACCAAATAATGTAAAAATCTCTAACAACCCTTCAAATTAAATTATTTGGTATGATATTAATATTATACTCTAGTTTTGGTTCTCTAGCTCTAACTCTAGTACTGACTCTAGCTCTTGCTTTTTTATTTTGGCTCTTTCTAAACCTTTATCTTTCATATGTGCATATTTGTTACAATAACTATAATTGGTACCTATCATAATACTATTTCTTGTTACACATTCAATATCACCTATCATAACATTCCTTGTTGTAAAACTAATGTTAGTGTTCTCGATCACAAAATCACTATTACCAGATTGTCCCGTAAATATCAGGTCTTCATATTTTTTGACTTATTTTAATATAATAAGTCCTATAATTCCATATCCTATTTCTTTATATATTTTTTAAGTACCAACATCTTTTGCATATCTTTCAAATTCATATTTATCATATTTTTTATCCAATAAGTCATTACAAAAATATTTATCATAACTTAGACCATTATTGATAAATTTTGAATGACTCATACGATCAATATTCTTGTTCCTATTTGAAGGCATCAAACCATTATCAGTTCATTGTCCATAAATATTGATAATTAAGCATACATTTTTACCAACATAGTCTGCACAATCAAAGCAAATATTTTTATACAAGCACTCTCATGAATACCATTTGTTTTAACGCATCTAAAACAATCACTATCAAACTCAGAAAGCTTCAGATCAAATTCTCTAGAGAAATACATCTAGTGATATCCTTTTTAATATCAACATTTTATTTTATTATGACCATAAAAAATATTTATTTCCTTACAAACATTTTTTGTATGACCAAAAATATTTTATTTACAACCATTATTTTATAAAACATTTCAAGAGTATTGCTCAAACCATTAGTGTCTATATTCTATGGAGGATCATTATATGCATCATGATTTTCATTATTACTGTGACAAACATAAATATTCCTTAGACAATCAACACATATAGTTTGTACACACACACACACACACACACACACACACACACACACACACATATATATATATATATATATATATATATATATATATATATAGATATTACCTATACAAGGTTTCTGTTATTTAAACACACATTTGTTGTCATGGATATAAAATTATAAGTATTACAATTCACATGAGCCATCGTAGATTCCAAATCATTTGTATCACAAAAAGCATTTATTATCATGATTTTTAAAACACATGTATTATAGTTTACATTTTTCTTTTCAAATGATTACTATTGTCATTTTGAAGTAGGTTACATTTGGCATGGTTTTCATTTCTAATCAAGATTATATTTTCTAATTTCTTTATCATTTTTTGTTGTTATTGCCATTTTACTTTAATACATAGATCCATTAATTCAAGGTATCTATTACAATCTTGACTTATTTCCTTAACCATGAGATCCTGTTTCCTTGATTTCTTCTTTGATATTGCATTAGTGATTGATATTTCTCTCATGGAAGTAGCTAATTCAATTGTTTATGAGAAAGTGATATTATATCTTAGAGTAAATATTCTATTTTTTATAGAACAAATGGTTTCATGTTTATTATTTGTATAAAAAATTTCAAGAGTATTGCTCAAATCATTAATGCATATTTTCTATGGAAGTTCATTATATTCCTCATAATTTGTATTATTACTATGACCAACACAAACGTTCCTTATACAATCAACACATACCATTTTTGCACAATTTGTTTTCATAAATAATATTCACATTCCTTATGTCACATGCTCTATAAATTCCTTGCACAAGGTCTCTTTTATTACAACATATATTTTGTTTTCATGAATCTAAAATCACAAGTATTGCAACTCACATGAGCCTTCGTAAATTCCAATTCATTTGTATGACAACAAGTATCTATCATCATTATTTTTAAATCACTTGTATTATAGTTTACATTTTTATTTTTATGATGATTACTAGTGTCACTTTGAAGTAGATCACATTTTCCAAAGTTTTCATTACTAATAAAGAGTATATTTTTCTAATTTATTTATTATTTTTTATTGTTTCTATCATTGTAATCTAGAACATAGATCCATTTCATTGAGTTATTTATTACAATATTATTTTGCATTATCAGACAACCTTAATTTATTTCCTTAACCATGAGATCCATGAATTCAACAATGTTTCCTTGAATTCTTTGATATTGCATTACTAATTGATATTTCTCTCATGGAAGTAGATAATTCAATTGTTTAAGAGAAAGAGATGTCATATATTAGATTACATATTCCATTTTTAATAGAACCAATGGCTTCAAGTGATTTTATTTATATCCAAAATTTTAAGAGTATTGCTCAAGCCATTAGTGTCTATTTTTTATGGAAAATCATTATATGCATCACGATTTGAATTATTACTATGACCAACATAAACATTCCTTATACAATCAACATATTAAATTTTTGTACACTCTTTATTTTCGTGAATAATATTCAAATTCTTTATATCACATTCTACATATATTCCCTAAGAAATATTTTTTTATTACAACATACATTTGATGTCATGGATCTAAAATCATAAGTATTGCAACTCACATGACCCTGCATCGATTCCAAATCTATTGTATCACAACAAATATCTATTATCATGAGTTTTAAATCACATGTATTAGAGTATAATTTTTTCATAATGATTGTCACTTTGAAGTATGTCACATTTGCCATGGTTTTAATTTATAATAAATAGTGTTTTTTCTAATTTATTTATCACTTATTGTTGTTTTTGCCATTGTGCTTTAGCAAATAGATCCATTTCTTTGAGGTATTTATTACAATTTTATTTATTGATTTCTTTCCTTAACCATGAGATCCATGAATTCAATCATATTTCCTTGACATATTCTTTGATATTGTATTAGTAATTGATATTTCTCTCATGGAAGTAGCTAATTCAATTGTTTACAAGAAAGTGATGTCATATAATAGAGTAAATATTTTATTTTTAATAAAACCAACGGATTTAATTTCTCTATATTTTAATGGAAATTTTTTTATTCCATTGGCAATCCTAAATTAATCTATTCTATATTTTTCTAATTATCATGACATTAATATCAAGTTATTGTCTATTGTGGGTACAATCATGTTTTCTATTGTGAATTTAAGTAAAGGTAGTTTGAGTGAGATATTTGCTACTCCCTCGACCTAATAGGTTTTATCAGCTAATTTTTTGATAAGTGAACTTTGTTTTAATTATATCGAATCAAACCAATGTAGATTACCAATCATGTGACTATTTTCTCTCGAACAAACACATGGATAACTATATTATTATTGTTATTGTTGTTTTCCATTATTAGTCTCAAAGTTAATTGATCATCCTATTGTGTTTTTTGATATACGCATGCGATAATATCCACACATTATCTCATTTTTCTGCTTCCTAGATATTCTATGGCCTAACTATATCTTATCTTGAATTCTCTTCTACTGGTTGTGTCTAGGTTATTTTGTATAGTTTCATAGTATTTATCTATATCAAGTAGTGTTTAATATTCCATTGACTTATTATGTCCAGAAATATAAATATGTTAGGACAAACTATATCATTCTTCTTTGGCCTATATAGGGATATATATTTATTTTATTCCATTCTTGATTACCAGTGAGACGTATTGTATTCATTTATTATTTTTTCTTATCCTCTAAATGCTTTTATAGCTAATGACTTTCATTCTATGGGAAAATTCACATAGTATCATATTTTTTCTTCACTAATGAGTCAAATGTTTCCTCTGTGATAGCTTCCCTATTTGGTTTATCTATGGTCCTTTCATATCTATTGGGTTCAATAAAATATAAAATTAAAGAAAAATTTTCCTCCTCATTCATTTTTCTATGCTCATTTACAACTCACATATATCACCCAACTATTATTTTATCATGCTTCTTCACATATTTTACTATTTGACTATACCATTTTGATTGTTGACATGAATATTATTGCTAGTAAAATTCACTTGGATGCACTTCTATCAATAATTTTTCTCCAAAGACATTTCAATATGGAGGAGTATTTATAGGGAACATATATTTGGTTAAGTCTTCACATATTTTAATTTATTATCAATATTCAAGGCATCTAAATCCAAATGAAATTCAATCCCTATTGTAGTACCATCAATGGTTCTAAAATATATAGAAATATCAATAGGTTTATCACAAAATGAGAAGAAGAAGTCTTCTCATATACAATTATATATCTACTAACTATAGTCTTCTTAGTAGAAACATCAAGCAATCTATATGCCTTGGATTATTCATTATAGCCAACAAACACAAATATTTTTCTTCTTGTTTTCTAAATCATTTCTCTGCAAGCACTTTCAAAGTTTGAAATTATGAAAGATATTTAAAACTATACTATAAGAATTATACCCACATCTTCCTCATATAATAATCAACCTAAAATATTTTGCACCAAAAACAATGTACTTACTAGACCACATAAATCAATATCTACTAAATTCAAAATACCTTATACACACTAATATTTACCCATATCAAAGGATTGATAAATTTATTTTAACATCTTAAACATAAATTAAGTTGATTCAAATTGAATGACAATCTATGAACCATGTTAATTAAAATTGATAGATATTAATAATTAAGGTGACCAAACCTCTTATGCCATAAAATAAAACTATTGTCTTTAACTACAAAGATAAATAAATTGGTAGACTTGACATCAACTAACTTGTATAGTCCCTTCTCACACATATCAAGTGCAATGAGTTTGTTTTTACTTACATTGATCACCTCACATCTATTTTTATCAAAATGCACAAGTCAAAATATATTTAATAAACAACATGCTTAAATAATTATATAACCAAGAAAGTTACTAATAAAACATGCATAATAAAGAAAATTATTTATTAAAATTATTAAAATTATTTTATTTTGGGATTTGAGTGGTTCTAGACCTCTTTTCTAGAATGATAAGAAATTGAATTTCCATGCTAAATTCAAAGCCGAATTTAGATTGGCTAATCATGAAATGGAATCTTTCTAGGTAGTTTTGCACTTTGTGCCTCCATAAATGCTTCAAAAAATTAGAATTGAAGTATCCTAACCCATGTGGAAATATTGGAAATGATTCCCAAATACATCATTTTGTAGGTATAAGTCCAACAAAGGATACAAATAGATTTTATATCATCCTTTAATGGTGCAAAAAATCAATGATAGTTGAATTCTAAAATCTACCAAGAATATTTGGTAATGCATATTCCAAATTGTTTGGTCCATCATTGTGGAACCCAAGCTTACCCATTGTTTTTGGTGTATCCACTATCATGGTCTCCCTCTAGGCATAGACTAGCTCATTTCCGAATAGCCAACTCATGATGTCCACTTTGTGGATGATTGTAAAATATCACATATTATTTTCCTTTTGTTAGAGTATATTACATCATTTGGGTCATGTAAATTTACCACCTCCGGTACATAGTTAGAGTAGGATATTGTTTTAGGGTGGAATTTAGTTAGTTACTTCAAGCAATGTAATAAATGCAAAAGTGTCAATATGCAAGGTATCCTCTTGTATAGTTATGTAGAGTGTTTCCCAAGGAATCTATATTCTTATATAAAGGGCCTCATAGTGAGTGATCATATAGATCAAGTTCATCAAGTTTATTATAGTAGAGACTAGTAGATTGTGATAGAACTCTTGAATGGAGTACAATGTAGTTATTTAGGTTATATCAATGGAGTGATCATCACCTTCATACTACATTCTATTTTGACCACTGTCTATTTATAGTATATTTTAGTCATGTTGCAGAATTCTATTCTTTCATATTCTCTACATATTATTAGGACATGTGATAGATATATCCAATTGTGTATATTATCAAAAACTAACGGTGGTATCAGAGCCATGGTGTATCTCAATAAAATTAAGGAGAGTCACAGGTGAGGACTGAAACAAATATTACTTACAAATAATTTGAGATTACATTTGACTGGAGTATTTTCATAAAGTTGCAAAAAACTCATGAAGACCAGGACTCAGTATTCATTTCACTAGTTTTACGAATAAACTAGTGAATACTATGTTATCTTTTAAGGATATATGTAGTGGGAGAGATCTATCATAGGTCCTAATAAAATGTAGAAAATATGAAAGAAAGAAATTTTTCAGTATGACTAAAATATACTATAAATATAAAGTGGTAAAAATATAATGTAGTATGGAGGTGATGGTCGGACCATTAATATAAGCTAAAAAACTGCATTGTAATTCATACATGAGGTCTACCGCCATCTAATGCTATCTGATATAATACTTGATATATCTAAAGTCTCTCTATGAGGCCATTTATATAAGAAGATTGTTTCCTTGGTCAACACTCTACCTAGCTACACAAGGGGATACCTTGCATATTGACACTTGTGCATTTATTACATTGCTTAAAGTAACTATCTAGCTTCCCCCTAAAGTAATCTCCTACTCTAACTATGTACCAAAGGGAACACATTTACATGATCCAATCTATGTAGTATTCTCTAAATTTAACACCCACCTATATTACATTATTTGAGTATTGAAGATTTCAATATTCAATATGAATCCTCTTCTTGGTCTTGAAGTTTGTATTCTTCTTCTCTATTTTTTGTAAAATGTTAAAGCAAGTAGTTGGTGTCTTCATAACTTGTTGTTCTTGCTGAAATATCTTTGACTTCATAACCATTTGTTGTTTCTTCCAGTTCTTCGATTTCTTCTTTCCTTTGACCTAGGTGTCCTTTCTAATTCCCTTTACAATACTCCAATTCGGAATAATTGATTGGATGCTGAAAATATTGTTGATGAGGATTATTTCCATGGTTGAAATTTGCTTTTATTTTTCATCTAATTTCGATGATTCTAATTTTTGGTATTGAATATGCAATAGTTACTACTATATCCTTTTCTTTTGCATATCTGATAATACATGTTACTCCATGGTCTTCATCCTTTTTATGAAGAAGCAATATTTCCCTGTGGATTGTCTTTTGAATCCAATGTAGTGTTAGTCATTTCATCTTTAATTATGTTCTCCACCTCATACTCTTGAAGAATATTGATCAGGTCATCAAAAAAAGTATATTTAATTAGGACTTGTAGAGATGTAACCAAATATTTGTAGCTATGTGGAAGTGCTCTCATGGTTACTTGAGTAAGAAAATAATCTTTAGTCTCTTCTCCTAAGGCTAATAATTTTCCTCTAATATCTGCTACCTTCCTTAGAAATAGTTCTATGCTCTCACCATTGTTCATTTTTAGGGAATGTAGTTGAGTTTGAAGATGAAGGATAGTGGCTTTATTTTTCCCTTCAAATATCTTCTCTAAGCTTTTTCATGCTTTTGTAGATGTCTTTGTTGAACTAATATAAGTTTGTATTTCCTTAGTTATAGAAAAAGTTATTATCATTAGGTATTTTGTATCATTTTATTCAAACTTTTGAATCTTAGTATCACCTATGCTTGGTATTTTTGTTGTTCCTTGAGCTATCTCCCAATTTTTTTCATATATTAATATTACTTTTACCTTATTTTTCAAGGAACAATAGTTTGGACCTTTAAGTAATTTGGATTCTACAAGAAAGAATTTGTTTGATTCCATGATGATCCTTGTGTTCCCATTTTAAATTCTCCAATATTGATATGATACCTTACTAGAATTTTAGGTTTTGTAAAAACCTTATGACTCCCAAATGGATTGAGTAATTCATAAATTTTGAAATATGATATTATTTTCAATTTTTATAGAATACCTTATGTCTCCCTAGTTATTTTGGATATACTAAATGATTGATAAAATGATTTTGGGAATAGTAGTTCAATTTTGGGTTGATCCTATAATGTTTTGTGAATAGAAAAATCAACTTCTATTACACCTTATTACTTCTATTGAACTTAAGCACTTTATAATTTGATGAGGTCCTAATGGTTGGATTTATTTTATCCCATTAATGTGTTTCTAAGATAAGTATACCAATTAATTTCCAACCCTTGATAATCTTTAATGAACCGCCATTTTTAGCCTTCAATATTTGATAGTTAATTCCCTAATTTGGAATATTAGAAGACAATAATATTTGTAATTATAGAAATTTATTTTTTCTAGGTATACATCCTTATTTATCCTGTGTTTATTTTCAAATATTGAGCTATAATTTTCATTTAATTTTTCTTTCAAATATGGTTGATTTCCCTATAGTTTCAACCTTATATTATAACCCTATTACTGATTTTAATGAAATCAAATTAGAATAAGGTAAATTCTTACCTTAATAATGTTGCAAATCTCTACGTACTCGATGCTGAGTTTAGATGTAGATGAAAACTATATTTAGTATTACTCCTGGCAATTATGAACAATGGTAAGCTTTGTATTATCCAATGTATGTGTGTAGATGAGATAAATAAAATTTAATGTTTATCTTGAACTCCTTCTATGATGAACAATGGCTGATTTTCTATTCTTTTCTGATCACAATATTTGGATAGTGGACACCTCAAGTCTAGATTATTTGATCACCTTGACAAAGAGCTTTAAATTATCTTCTCCTTTTTTATACATTGTCACTCCTTACTTATACAAATGTGCTTCCTTCCTTAGTCTCAGACACCTTAAATAGGAAGAGAATTTATTAAACATGAAAAGTGTTGTGGTAGTTTTATTTCAATGCATGAAGAAGACACTTGAAATTTTTGGAGGATAGACATTACAATCTTTATGTGAGTGCTTGTATGCCTTGGTTACAAGTATCACCTCTTATCTAACATAACCGATGTTCTTCCTATGTAACACTTCCTTTCACGCATGCAAGCTTGAGTATTATTTTGAGCGCTCATTAGGGTTTATTCAATGGTGAAAAGTGGCACCTTTTATATTTTGCATGAACCTTCCTCTTCAATGTATTCTTGTATGCTTCCTTAATGAATTATTTCAAACTCCTCTTTTATAGTGTTTTTTCCTCAATGCTTCAATGATACTTGGTACGCGAGTTGGTTTTAGATGGCATAATGAGCATACTACGATGGCTATGAGCTAGGACTTTGAGAAACACTACTCCAATGGTGTTTTAAATACTCCTTGTGGATGTAGATCTAGATCTTGGGTATTGCTTTCTCTATGCTTGGATATTGTTAGAATAAGTGAATATTCTCTTAAGTTCACTAGGATACACACTTGAGTCTCAACTCCTCCATGTGTCAGGAGTACTCTTAGTGGTGTCTTCATCAGGTTTGATGAGTTGTTGTAATCCAACGACTCTCAATAATAAAATATATTATTTATAAAGAGTTGATCCTAGAGATAAATCGATCATTTCCACTCTTCACTTCATATTTTATATAATACTTTGCATATCTATTATTGTGTAATTCTAACATGGTACCAGAGTAGGATGTATTTTGCTAGTATTCTCTCTTGAAGGTTCTAGGATCTGATTCATTTAATTTGGATATTTTTTTGGGCTATCTAACTTCAAAGTTTGCATTAGTCTACTTTTCTCCATTGTTATTTTTTCAGCATATTTTTTATGTTGCATATTATTTCATTTCTATATTTAATTCGTTTTGGAGGGAAACTTTTAAGAAAATATAGCTATTTTACCTTGTGTGAAGGCATTGGTTTCTTACCCTTTATTTTAAAGGAATTAGCCTATTAATTTTTTTTATTTTTTCTTTTTTTCCCCCAACGTATTCATGTAAAACTAACGCTTGGTTAAATTTTTTTTTTTGGATTTCTTCAAAGCAAAATCTCTAATTAACTCCAAGTGTAAATTAGGAATATATTTTTTTGAGTTTTATTTTGAATTAAACTCAAGATATCTGGAACTTTCATCATTGGCACTCATGATATAGACGTTTGAGGGGGCCAAAGCTCTCGTTGTCATGCTCTCATTGGCAATCTCCTTTGGCCTATTACAACATCTCATATCCCTTTTGGCGCACTCTTAGATGACCAAAAATTGCCGTTCTAAAATGTTGTTCAACTCAGACTCTTTTCCAATGATGCTATCACCTCAGATGGTATTTAAAACCTCTTCTTTTTTATTCATTTAAATAGTATATTTCTTTATAACTTTATATTCTAAAGTCAATAAGATTTGTGCTCCGTGTTTTTTTAGAAAGTTTTGCAGGTTCTTCTGGGCGCTCTGCCTTCCGCCCATTGGGGCCTTTGGAAGTCCCTCCTTCTAATGATTTCTATAGGTTTCCCAAAGCAAAATATTTTTTTAGTTCTACTCTTTAGAGACCGTTCGGGCGCTCTGCCTTCTGCCCATTGGGACCTTTGGATGTCTTCTACTAACGATTTTTGCAGGTTTCCCAGATATTAATATTTTTTATAAAAAATTTTGGTAAAACTCTATTCCATTTTAAATTTTTTGCCTTCTAACGTATTCTACAGGTTTAGTTCAACTCTTTAGAGATTGGTATTGCTCAGGTTTCTTGGAGCAATATTATTTTTTCTTGTTTTTCAAAAAAAAAAATTCAAAAATATTTAGTAAAACTTTGTTTCAATTTACATATTATGCCTTCTATGTATTATGTAGGTTTAGTTCTACTCTTATAAGTTCATTTGAGGCCTTTGGAAGTCCCTCCTTTAATTATTTTTGCAGGTTTCTCGAGGCAACAAATTTAATTGAAAATATCTTTTTTCTACGTTCCATGTATCAAACTCCTTAAAACTAAAAGTCTCCCTCATGTAAGGGTGGGTTTTTTTGACTCTTGGTATAAAGGCTAGACAAATATTTTCCAATTAACAGTTTTCTTGGAAAATATCTAAACTTATAGTCTCCCTCACGTTAGGGTAGGTTTTGAGACAACCATTTAAACTAATTACCCCTTGCATTTCACACCAAAACCCTTCTTATGCTCACATTACTTATAGTTTCCCTCAAGTAAGGGTGGGTATTGTGACCATTAAAGGATTTGGCAAACTAAAGAAAACAATTATAGGCCTCATTATACTTATAGTTTCCCTCTCGTAAGGGTGATTATATTTGGGTTACCTATTATTGAACAAGTTTCATTTCTTCTTAAAATATATTTCATTTTTTGAAGTTTTAAGGGGGGAATACTAACAATTTGAAATTCTCAAAAATGAATTCAATTGAACCTCTCACCCCTCATAATTTTCACACTTGGAAACCTAAAATTTTAAATCTCATCTCTCAAAAAGGTTTTACTCATTTATTAGAAGAAAAGCAACCAGAATTTCATAAATAATATGAAATTTTTGTTCATAAGGGAAAAATACACGAAACTATGGGTATTATTAGCACCAATGTTCATGAAAGCTTGTGGTTTCATATTACAGATTTTAAAACTCCTCATGAAAGTTGCGAGAAACTTAAAAACATTTTTGGAAAATTAGATAAGATGATATCAATGCAACTAGAAGTAGAACTAACTTATTTATCTCCTAAATATTTCAGTAGTATTGTTTATTTCCTCACTAAATTCAAAGAAGTACTAACTCAATACAAAGGTAGTGGAAAGACTAAGACAAAATAATAATGCATTTATCTAGTCTTTTCTAAGCTAAATGGTGTTTTTCAAATATTTGCAACCACCTTTATATCTACTAAAGATGCTCTTGGTGCAAAATTTAAAATGCCCTCTTTAGAAGAATTTTGTGATAGATTAACTAGGGAAGAAACCAAACTTGCTAGATATGAAATCTCTTCTTCTTATTCAAAATCCTTAGTAGCCTCCACATCCTCTATAGAAAAATTTAAAAAGAAGGAAAATACTCCCATTACCTGTACTCATTGTAAAAAGAATGGTCACTCTACCAAAAAATGCTGGAAAATATTATAGCAACTAGAAGCAGTTATAAAGGATCAAAAGATAGAAAATAATAATCAAATAGGAAAAGACCTTAATGTTCAATGGAAAACCTCCAATTATTCCTCTAGTTATTGGGTCCTAAATTCTAGAGCAACTCATCACATGTCTGCTTCAGACAAGTCTTTCTCTTCTATCTCCTCTAGATCTACTCATAACATAGAAGTAGGGGAATATTCCTTCATCCCTGTCAAAGGGAAAGGGGATATAACCATTTATGGTGGCTCTATAAACAATGTTCTCTATGTTCAAGATATTTCCACCAATCTCCTATCCATTTATTAAATTTGCACTTTCGGAAATGGGAAAATTGTTCTCTTATCCCAAACAGGAGTTGAGATAAGATATTTTCAACTCCCTCATTCTCTTATAGCTAAAGGGAATATTTATCATAAATCTCATATTTTTCACTTCAAAGGCTTTCAAAATCCAGAAGGAACCTCCTGTTTTGTAGCTCATAGTAATCTTGAAATTCAAATTTGGCATGAAAGTTTTGAGCATCTTAGTTATAACTACCTAAAGGATTTGTGCACCCATAATATGGTTAAAGGATTACCTCAATTCTCTTCCAATGATGGTGTTTGTCCCAGATGTGCTCTTGGAAGGCAACATCAAAATACTATTCACCCAGGTAGTTCTCTAAAAACCTCATCTCCTATATATTTAATCCATTGTGACGTAATGACCTTTCCTAAAACATCTTGTAAGGGAGCAAAGTATGCTCTTACATTTATTGATGATTTTTATAGAAGGTCTTGGGTCTACTTCCTCAAATATAAAAGTGATGAGTTATCCCACTTTAAAATATTTAAATCCTTAGTTGAAAATTAGGATTCTTGCAAAATCAAGAAGATTCGTACTGATAATGAGGGAGAATATTGCAATAATGAGTTCTCCATATTTCTTTCTAATCATGTTATAATACATAAACATTTTGTCTCCCATAATCCCCAACAAAATGGTATTGCAGAAAGGAAAATCCGTACATTAAAAGAGATGGCTTATTGTATGCTCCATTCAAGAGATCTTCCAAAAGTTTTATGGGCAGAGGCTATTGACTGTGCAAACTATATTCAAAATCTCACACCTCATAAAGCTCTCGACCAAATAACCCCTAAAGAAGCATGGTCTAGCTTAAAACTAGATGTTTCCAATTTCAATATTTTTAGATGTGCTGCTTGGGCTCACATCCCAAAGAATAAAATGAAGGCTCTTGATAAGAAAAGGAGAAAGCTCATCTTTGTCAGTTATTGTGAAGAATTGAAAGCATACAAGCTTCTTGATCCCTCAACTCATGAGGTATTATTTCATAGGAATGTCCAATTTGATGAAACATTCCCTCAAAGAGATCCTCCAAAGGCCTCTTCCTCCATTGAACCTTCTCCTACAATAGAACCTCAATATTATGAAGAGCCAACCCTTGAAGTTAATTTGGTTATTGATAATCAAGATGAAGAACATTTAACTCCTCAATTTCTTTCAACTCCTTCCACTCCTTATTCTATGGAAAAATGGGCCCACACCATTGTTAAATAAGCTACTCCCTACATCCAAAATATTGCTTCAAACAGATCATCCAACCCCATAGGTACTAGTCTTGTATGTCAATCCATTTCTCTGATCCTCAATCCTTCAAATAAGCCTCAGATATAAAACAATGGGAAGATTCCATGGATATCAAATTTTTTTCCTTGATCAAAAATGATACTTGGGATTTAGGTCCCTTACCCAAGGGAAGAAAATTAGTTCGATGTAAATGGATCTTCAAAACCAAATATGGGCCTAATGGATACATATATAAACACAAGGCTCGTCTTATAGACAAAGGTTTTTCTCAAATAGAGGGTATTGATTATACAAAAAACTTTGCTCCTATTGCTAAAATGGATTCTGTTAGATTGGTTCTTTCTCTGGCTGCTTCTCATAAATGGCCAGTCTATAAAATGGATGTAAATAGTGCCTTCTTACATGGAAATTTAAAAGAAGAAATATTCATGGAATAGCCCACTGGTTTTACTCAAGACTCCTCTCTTGTTTGTCGACTTAAAAAATCTCTATATGGCCTTAAACAAGCCCCTAGAGCTTGGTATGAAAATATGGACTCCTTCCTTCTTTTAGTAGGTTTTTCTCATTGTGAGTCTGACAATATAATTTACATTTGGATAAGTAAAAGAAATATCACCATTCTTATTCTTTATGTTGATGATCTTCTTCTCACTGGTAGTAACCTCACTCACATTCAAACTATAAAATATTCTTTCTCTAAAATTTTTGAAATGGTTGATCTAGGTCTAGCTCATTTCATCCTTGAAACTTAAAGAAAACAAAATAAAGTAGGGATCACCTTATGTCAACAAAAATACACTCAAGATCTCCTTAAAAATTTTAAAATGACATATTGTAAACCTTCTCCTACCTCCTTTCAATATGACATTCATCTCAGTACTTCTTGCTCATCCCCTCCTTGTGATGCTACTCTATATCATCAGCTTGTAGGTAGTCTATTATACATCACTCATACTTGCCCAAATATCTCCTATGTTATTGGGCTCATATCCAGGTTCTCATATAACCCTCATTTTAGTCATTGACAAGCAGCTAAAATAATTCTTCATTATTTGCAGGGTACTACACACTTTGGGCTCATATATAAAGGAGACTCCATGGATATCATTGTCTATATAGATTCATATTAGGCAAGATCAGTAGATGATAGATGTTCTACCTTTGGATATGTTTTTTACCTTGGTTCTTCACCAATTTCTTGGTTATGCAAGAAACAACAAACAATAGCATTATATTCTATAGAGGTAGAATACAAAGCAGCAGTTTCAGCCATTCAGGAAGCCCTTTTGTTTCATCAAATTCTCAAAGAATTTGGTTTTTTTAATAAAGGGCCTATAACTCTTTGGTGTGACAATCAAAGCACAATTCATATTGCACACAATACAGTTGAACATTAGTGCACAAAACACATTAAGATCCTCATGCACTTCATCAGCAAACATATTAAAAATGGGGATATACATTTGGAATATATCTTGATAGAGGATCAACTTAAAAACATCTTCACCAAGCTATTTCCTTCTTCGCCTTGCCTTCAATTGCGAGAGAAACTTGGAGTGTTACACCTGCATTGAAAAATGGGTCTTCCACCTCTAACTATATTGTACATGAGTACCTAATTAGGACTTATTGCTGGGAATCATATTTTATTTGTTAAAAAGGATAATATTCACCATCCAAAGTGAAAGCACGAGGATATGGAAACAAAACAGAAATGCCAAGTGCGATGTATGCAAAAGCAAAACGTAACGCTAAGTCCTACGAACTGAAATGCATGAAAGGAGAGAAACATCAACGAATTGAAACAAGATAGAAAGAAAGCATCGAGTACAACCCTTTTAATTAATTTTCTTTAAAATCAGGTTGCAATACATCTCCTCCCTTTTGGGGACTAGGAGCATTAAGTAGGGCTCTATTACACCACGGATTGATACTCTTTCTTTCGCATGCCCACATGTAAAATGGGTGGACCAAATGTCACTGCAACTTGTGTGAATATGTCTATGGTTTCTTGTTGCCCCTATGGTGTCGATATCCTGCATTCAGAGAAATAGAAAAGGATTAGTAGCACCTACGGATGGACAGAAACATGCGATCCCCAAGGCCTGCGGTCAACACATGCATAAAATGATTAAAATTATAACTGAAACATATCAGAATGAGCTAAAAATTTTACAGAAGCAATAAAACCTTACTAGGAAGCCACTGCAAAAGGAATAGTCCAGAAATCTTGCACATATTTCTAATCGCTCTGGGGTGGGACGATTAGGACTGTCATAACCTGTCCGAAAGCCACCTCCTAAATGTCTAGTCCAAAGGCCTCCAAATCACCTAAAAATTTGGGGTTAGGTAAAATGGGATATTTTGGGATGACCCAGATGGTCGGATTTTTCCAATTCAGCCTCTATCACCCAAAATATGATGATGCTCCCTGCATGTTAGTGAAAGCGGGAAATAACAAAAGCATGATCAAAACTTGTCAAAATCACCTGAAATTTAAATGAAAGCATATGTAAGTAACCTAGAATAAGATGCAAAATAAAAATTAGGGAAATTTTCCATAGATTTCTAATTGCTCTGGGGTGGGGTGATTAGAACTGCGACAGTGCGGGGGGCACCCAGGGGCAGGGCGCCCGCTGTTTGGGACTTAGTTTTGGCACCAATCCACTTGGGATGGGTCCAAAACCTCTTATGGTGTTGTTTAAAAAAAATTGATGGGATATTGTGGCCAAATGTTTGGTTTTGGGTCTAGATTGCACTTCCAATAATCACCCAATAACCTCCCTTCCAAAAGAGAGATCAAGGATGTAAAAGCACAAACGATGGGTGAGGATGTAATTTGGCAGCACTTCGTTGCTCCAAATGCTCCTCTCTATCCTTTTTCTTTGGGGTGAGAAGACTCACCAATTTATAGACCTAGGGTCTCTCTCTTTGAATGCGCATGCGAGGGCACCACTTGACTTGATTGTCCTATTTTGGGAGAAAAGATTATTCCCTGATTTAGAGTCTCTTTGCATGAGGCCTCCATAATCAAGGCATGCATGACTGAAGTCTCTCTCTTTGATTTGAAGTCGTTCCTCGCAATTGCATGCTTGAAGGTGCAGTTAAGTGGCAGACCTATCGAGGTTTGAATTTTTGCTAGTAAAACCTGCTATTCGCCCCACCCTAGGATGAATGCTGATAATCGTCCTTGGGTGGGATGAATACCAGTTTGTAATCATCCCAGGGTGAGACAAGTAGGGTGAAAAGTGCTAAAAATGTGCCAAATTGACCTATGACCTTCCAAACTATTGTGGGAGTGGTTAGGACCATTTTTTAACCACTAGGGGCTGCCCTAGGGGCTATTTATGTCACTTCGATCAGTTCTTGTAGCCACATAATCAGATTGGTGTTGTTTTCGTGTCTATAGATGCCCCTTTTTGGGATGCGCTGTGCATGGCGTAGTGCTGAGCAAAAATAGATAACCAAAGAACTAATAATTATGGTTTCTTAGTAACCTAACCAACTTTTGATGCCCCAAGAATGGAAAGGGCATGCATTCTTGAATTCTTGCTTCTGACGAGCTAGGGAGATTACTTCAAGTGTTAACCTTTTTTGGTGAGGTGTTACTTGATCTTGGACATTGTTCAATCATGAATGGGCAAAGGGCGCAACCTTTTGTCTATGGGAACCTTGAGTTCATGATTCTATAATGCCAAGTGTTTGATCAGCCTATGATTATTGCTTGTTTGCTGCCCCAAGTAGGAGCATGATTTTCTTTGTCAATTATCCTTTGAATGCGTGCCATTTCCTTGATTGAGTGTGTTTTTGTCGATTGGTGACTAAGTGTGACTACCCCCTCAAGCGACGAATCGATGAGGGAATGATCGAAATGAGAAAAGTGATGATTCGCTTTACCCAATATGACTTTTTTAAGGGTGCTTTCAGTTGTTTTCCTTTGAATGCTTATGCAGTTTCTGAACATTCTGACCTATTTTTAGTGGGTTTGAACCCTTTGTGTGACGCATTTTGGAGCTAAAATTATCAAAAATTTGTCCTCTTGTGGAGCGTTCCAGCTATGGTAGCCTTCTTAGGGAGTAGGATAGTGAAAATTTGTGACCCCAACATCTATTTTGGATGCCAATAATGTCAGGCGCAAAGGCGCCTTTATTCGGCAATGTTATTGCTATTTTTGGTTGGGTTTGGACCCTTTTTGTGACGTCGTTTGGGGATGAAATTCTCAAAAATTCATCCTCCCGTGGAGCAGTCCAGATATGGCAGCCTTATTAGGGAGTAGGATAGTGAGGATTTGTGACCCCGACGTCTATTTGGCATGCCAAGAATGTCAAGTGCAAAATCATTCTTATTTGGCAATATTTTTTTTGCTATTTTTGAAATTTTTTCTCTATAATCATCCCTGGGTGGGAAAAATACTAGTTTAGTAATCATCCTAGGGTGGTACAAGTTCCAAATAGAGCGCTCATCCCATGGGGGAATGATTACAGGCCTAAAAGCCTATTTACGGGCCAAAACTAGGTTTTGGGATCATTTGCATTTGTTTTTCCCAGCATTTGAGAGTTGTGAGGAAGAAGAGGTCAATTTCGTGTAGCGGAGCACTGTCAAATTTTTTGGAAACCATGAGTTCATGGACTGGATCATCAAGCGGCAGAGCCAAAGCAAGACCGGTAAGTGATCCTCCTCTGTATTTTTGTTTGTGTTACAATTTTAAAAACATCATTCATTTTTTGTCTTTTGTATTTTGTTTTTCAAATTTAAAATGAAAACCCTAGTTAAATGTGTGTTTTTTTGTGAATTTGTGCATCGTATTTCTTTGTTAGAACTATGATCGAAACCCTAGTTGAAACCGTGTTTATTTTTTTGTTTTAAACTAGAGTTAAAAACCCTAGGTTAGATTTGATTTTGTGTGAACTAAGGTAAAAAAACCCTAGTTTGAACGAAGGTCAAAAACTTCGCTTTGTTTTTATTTTGTTCGTTGTTGGTCATCAGTTTAGACTAAGGTCAAACCCTAGGTTAACTGTTTAATTTTGTTTTTGTATGTTTGTCAGTTTAGACTAGGATGAAAACCCTAGGTTAACTGTTTGTTTTAGTGTTTTTGTTTTTGTCAGTTTAGACTAGGATGAAAACCCTAGGTTAACTACATTTTGTAGTTTGTTTTTTATTTTGTCAGTTATAGACTAGGATGAAAACCCTAGGTTAACTATTTTTTTTTTGTTTGTGAATTTTTTTTGTAGTTATTTATCAGTTTGATTTTTAGAGTTAAAAAAAACCCTAGGAACTGACAAATGTGTTTGTGAATTTTTTTGTTTGTCAGCTATTTATCAGTTTGAACTTAGAGTTAAAAACCCTAGGAACTGACAAAGTGTTATTTGAATATTTTGTCATTTTTTTGTTATTTAGCAGTGTGATTTTTTTAGAGTTAAAAACCCTAGGAACTGACAATTGAATTTTTTTTTTTGTTAATTTATCAGTTTGAACTAGAATTAAACCCTAGGTACTAACAAATTGTTATTTGAATTTTTTGTTGTTTTTGTTATTTATCAGTTTGAACTAGAGTTAAAAACCCTAGGAACTGACAGATTTTTGTTTGAATTTTTTATTGTTTTTGTTATTTATCAGTTTGTTCTTAGAGTAAAAAACCCTAGGAACAGATAGATATTTGTTTGACTTTTTTGTTGTTTTTGTTATTTATCAGTTTGTTTTTTAAGTTTAAACTAGAGTTAAAAACCCTAGGTTAAAATGTTTGTGATGTGTTTGTTTTTTGGATGCAAAATAAGGTTAAAAACCCTAGATTGGAATTTTGTAATTTGTTTTTCTGTACAGTGTTGTTACTGTTGTTGTACATTTTTTTAAATGTATTTATCTGTACAATTTGTATACATTGTTGTATATTGTTTTAGTGTTGTACAATTTTTTTGTTTGTTTTGTCATGTTTTAATGTTTTTGATTTGTTTTATGTTGCAGGTTGTAAAGAGTTGGTACCGTGTGCCTACGTTTTTTTTTAAGCATGGGAGGCACTGACTGCAGCTAACTGGGAGTGGCTTGATGCCCTTAGGCTCTACCAGGTGACTCGATTAGAGCCTATGGTGGGGGATCGGGCCTATATGACGACCTTGATCAACTTGTGGGATCCTTGGACCAATACCTTTCATCTCCCAATAGGGGAGATGACAATGAATCTTGAGGATATCTATCAGATTTTGTGGATTTTGATAGACGGGCTACCGATTTGGACTATGTCGTGTAATCAACGGATGGCTGTGCTGACACGGTACTTCAGGCATGGGGTGGAGATGAGGGTGGATAGTACGATGGAGTAGGCAGAGGGGGATTTCCTAATTGGTGATATCTTAGTGCGGTGGTGGCTAGAGAGGGGAGTGTTGGATTTGAGGCATGCATTATTGATGACCCTCATCTCCAACATGTTGTTTCCTGACTCATCAGGCACGAGGTTCCCTTGGAACCTTCTAGAGGTAGTGTTCATATTGGTCAAGTTCCCGATGGAGGCACCCTTGATTATGAGGTGGGAATAGATGCTTTTCGCATAGCTTTATGATGAGTTGTACAAGGTCCATTATCGAAGGCGAAAGGGGATTGGGTACAGCTACATGTTATAGTGTTGGGGGTGGCAGAACATAGCTATGGAATGGCCATAGGGTTTACCATGGACTACTCGAGAAGAGATGGTGGACAAGGAGATAGGGTATGAGGCTCTTTGGTGGCGATATGAGGAGCAGGGGCAACGTCGGTGGTGGGTAGGTGTCATAGGGCACTATGCCAATGCCTTTGCTCGGATTGCTCGAGGGGAGGTATTTTTGCACCCATACTAGGGCTGTCCAGCCTGGCCTGAGGTTGGAGAGTGGCTCCAAAGGGTGCGTAGGAGGAGATGCCTAATAGGGTGGCACAGGACCGAACAAGAGTACTTCTCGTACGTCCAAGTGGCATGACAGTTTAGGGTGCACGAGGGGTTTCCTGGTGAGCCCTTGATATATCGATGTCGGGGCGATGAGATGACTCTAGCCTGGCTGATCATCGAGCCACTAGGTGAGGATTCAGATCCTGCAATCGATGTACCTAATGTGGACAACATCGGGGCGACCGCTGAATATGACTAGTGGTGGACATTGCGACGGTGGCAATGCGAGGGGTCTCTAGGGGATCCAAAGGTGGCAGCAACAGGTGGTGAGGGTGCAGAGGCATCGGGAGAGGGTTGGGGGGTTTCACTCAAGGATGCTGACATGGTGGAGGTTGACAGCTTTTAGGGGGATGATTTTGGGATTCCAAAGTAGCCGAATATGTAGGATGTCTCGGAGGAGTGGGAACCAAAGAAACCCATAGTACCGGATATGCCTATGCACCAGGTAGTCCCAAAGGGTGTGGAGGTGAGGCATCGTACTGAGATAGTGTGAATGGAGGATCTACTTTGGAGATGGGATGAGGAGCTTGGGGAGGTTCTATAGGAGAGGGATCTCTTGCAGACTCATCTGGCAGAATGAGAGAACGCATTTGTTGCATACCACCAATAGGATGGGGACATAGATGCTATGCGGGAGAGGGATCTCTTGCGAACTTAGTTGGCATAGTGCGATGATGTAGTAGCTGTGTACCATCAGTGTGAGGTGGATTGGTTTTGACACCAGATGGATTTGGAGGCAGATATTATCTACCTTGGTGGGTGGTTACCTGAGCTCCCTGGAGGTGGGTCTTCGCGTCGGACGAGAGACAGTGATACTGAGCAATCAACATCTTCTCGTCGTAGGTGGTTGGATGAGGGGGCCGCTAGTGGGTGTGATGTGGGGGCTAGCATCAATTTCCATAAGAGGTCCCATAGGATGCACACCATGGGGGGTATTTCCCATCGCACCGATCTTGCATGATCATGGTGGCCGACGCCCTAGGCTTGGGGTTTTTTGAGTTTTTGCTTTGTTTTGTGAGGTCATAGGATCGAATTATTGTAGCCTATAGGCATTTCGAGGATATATATATATATATATATATATACATGACTTTTCTTTTGGGTTATACACTTGTCATGCTATACTTTTTCTATTTATGCACATTTATTTATGATGATGTATGCATGTGTTATCATGAATGCAATGTTTCTAATTATATGATGTATGCATATGGAATGGATGAAATGATTTGTTGGTAACTTTTCGATGGCATCATAGACTATACAAGATTTACTAGCTTTCTATACTATGTGATTGCTTTGTGGAATGACTTTGCATATGGTAATTTTGTTTTGGTATTTTTCATATTTTTTGATGGTGATGTAAGTAATAAAATGTACCAGTTGTTTTAAAATGTTGTGAATTTTTTTTTAGATTTAGATGTTTTAATTAACTAGCCAAGACTTTACATTTATCTCACAAGACTTTTGAATAAGAGATGAATCATACTTGAGTCTGACCAAGGTATTTCACATCCCTATGTGTGCAATTGAGTTTTTTTATGTGGTATTTGTCAGGATACCGCCAGTGCCAGATAGGCTTTCAACCAAACCTGTACTAAGGATCACCTAATTATCTCCACTAACTCCATTGTTGTATTTAGTAAGATTAATCTACGGGACAATCTAAGGTACCATAAGCTAGCTCATCCACATGCAAACATTGGTCTGCTCACATGCAAAGTTAATGTGATAGACATATTGTCATGCATTTAGGATACCGCCATTGTCAGGTAGGCTATCCACCAAACTTGTAATGAGGATCACCTAGATGGTTTTTTGAATGTTGAGAATTCCAAGGATTCAAGTTCAGGCGTCTTTTGGTTTCTCAACTTGTTGGGATACTTGCTCGTATATATAGTGATGAAAATCACTATTTATTTTTCACTTTTGTTCTCTTTTTGAGCAAGGATCTTGAATAGTGGTGATAACCACTGTTATTTGATTTTGCTTTTTTAGGTTGCAAAGTTGAGCTTCGTAGGTTTTTGGCTTATGAATGGCCTTGATCCTTTTGGCCTTGGGGATGACTACCCATTCCTTTTCAGGGACGTGTAGTATGAATCCTTATGACTTTGGGGACCAAAGGTGTTTGGGGATATTGTTATTTAAGGGCATTGATCTTTCAGGCCTTGGGGATGACTACCCATCCTTGTCAAGGGTGTGTAGTACCAATCCTTACAACTTTGGGGACCAAAGTGATTGGGATTTTTGCGAGTGGTGAAAAGAACTATTTATTAAGTGGAATTGATGGGGAAGAGCTTGTCCTTTTGTCAAATCTCAGCATTCTTGAACCATTCGCATAGGGGGATGAACAGGCTAACCTTTCACCTATGGTACCCTAGACTACTTTGTAGGTTTCTCTTGTGTTTATACAACTTCAGAGTTTTTTTATGTGTTTTAACTTATGTAGGGATGTTACGTAACGAGGCGTGATCCAAGTAAAACTCTACCTTTGTAAAATTTGTCTGACTTTGTACGGTTTTTGGCTAGAAATATAAAGACAGCTGAATGACGAAAACCCTAAATACATTAGGAGACAATTGACTATGTTAAAATGTGGATGGTGTTATTCTAGATGGATGTGTTTATAAAATGGAAAAAAGTGGAAAATGATGGAATTGCCTAGCAATTACAGTCAATGGTGCTTTTGACACGTATGACGAGCAAATATGTAGTGTATGGATGTGATGCCTAATGCAGTTCATATTTTCTATATTTTGATTTTTACGAGTATGCATTGAATTGATATGTAATTTTTTTTGCTATTTTTGATTATTTTATTTTTTGTTTATTTTGGAATATATTTTTTTGACCAAGTGATTGTGGGAACCCTTGGAGCTTTTGGTGTGACCAAAGTTTTTATGGATACCTTTGGGGAATTTTTAGGTTTGACCAAGCGATTACTGGAATCCTTGGAGCTTTTTGGGTTTGACCAAGTGATTGTAGGAATCCTTGGAGCTTTTGGTTTGACCAAAGGGTTTATGGATACCTTTGGGGCATTTTAGGTGGACCAAGCGATTGTGAGAATCCTTGGAGCTTTTTGGGTTTGACCAAGCGATTATTGGAATCCTTGGAGCTTTTTGGGTTGACCAAGCAATTACAAAAATCGTTGGGGCTTTTGAGTTTACCAAAGGGTTTATGGATACCTTTGGGGTGTTTTTAGGTTTGACAAAGCGATTACTAGAATCCTTGGAGCTTTTTGGGTTTGACCAAGTGATTGTGAGAATCCTTGGAGCTTTTGGGGTGGTCTATGGCTCTCTAAATGTGGAATGGCCTCAAATGACTGATGTTCAAGGGTTCTAGTTCCTTGATTCCTTCAAGAGAGGTGAGTCGGTATGTTCCAGGTCCTATTTTACTATCAATTACATAGGGACCTAACCATTTTACCATGAATTTTTCCCTTAGGTGGGGCGGTAAGTTAGAATTTTGTTGGTTCTCTTTTAAGACCAAGTCACCAACCTGAAAGTCCCTCAGGTGAACTTTCATGTTGTATGCTTTCTTAAGTCTCTCTTGGTAGATATGTAAATGCTCGAGAGCATTGAAGCATCATTCATTAAGCAATGTAAGTTGATCTAACTGGGCCTGCCATGCAGTGTCATCATCGATGAACTCTTGCATTGATATGCTTAGGGAAGGGATTTCCAACTTGAGAGGCATGACTGCCTTGGAGCCATACACCAACAAAAATGGAGTTGCCCTAGTGGGCATCCAAATGCTAGTGCGATAAGCCCACAGGGCAAGCAGGATTTGAATGTGCTAATCCTTGTGACTATTTGTGATCGTATTTTTGAGTATTGCAACTAGCATTTTGTTTGACGTCCATGCTTTCCCATTTGCCTACGAATAATAGGGTGTTGAAAAACTATGTTGAATTTTATACTTTGTGGTCAAATCATGCACATATTTATTCTTGAATGATTTCCCATTATCCGAGATGATCTTTGATGGAATACCAAAACGACATATGATGTTATGTAAAATAAACTTCACAATGCAGGTTCTAGTCGTAGAGGTAAGTGGAATTGCTTCCACCCACTTGGTGAAGTACTCTGTGGCTGATATGATTAACGTGTGATGACCCAACGATGCAGCGAAGATATTTTTGATTAGATCGAAGCCCCACTACAAAAATGGCCAAGCTGATTGGATCAGTTGCAAGGCCTAAGAAGGTACATGTGTCAAATTGGCATGGTGTTAACACTTCATGCTCTTATTTAAATATGCACAAAAATCTCACTCTAAATATGGCCAATAATAACCCATGTGGAGAATGCGCTTTATGATGGCCATACCGTTGAAGTGGCCATCACATGTACCATCGTGCACTTGGGTGATTGCCCAAGTGGACTCCTGCTAGTCCAAGTAATGGAGGAGGATCCCTTCATAGCTCTAATGGTACAAAATGTCTCCTAGCAAGACATGTTTTGCCGCTTTCTATTTAAATGATCTATTCATGGTGTGTGTCAATCCAAGTGGGAGGTTACCTAGCTTGAGGTAATCCCTGATGGGTGTGTACCAATCCTGCTGATCAGAAACCTTGATGGTATGAATGGCCAATTCCTTTTGGAGTTCATCCCTAGAAAAATCTGAGCAGGAAAGAACTTGTAAGAATAGCATTGTGTTGCTATTAAGAGGGGTCAGGGAGAACAAGGACCCCCAGTTGTCTTGATTTAGACAATCATGGATTCAATAGAACCTATCTTGATATGGCTCAATCTGGATCAAGTGGATTCCTAGAGTTAGGTTAGAGCTTGCATGCTCCATCGCAGATTGCGATAATGTTTTTACCTAAATGGTTGTCATCTCACTAGAAAGGTCTTACGGGATTAGTGACCCCAAGGAGGCCATAGTATCCACAAAATGATTTTATGATTGAGGGAGTGCCTCGGTGTCATCAAGATGTGCCAAGAATTTTTCCACAAGGGCTTTGTAGGCCTATGGAACTGGGCATTTACATTGGAATACCCCTTTTACTTGGTTAACAATTAACAGTGAATCACCAAATATGTTGAAAATTTTTATGTTCATGGTGATTATTTTCTGAAGACCTATGAGCAAGGCTTCATATTTGGCATTGTTCTTGGTTCATGAGAAATCTAATTTAAATGATAGAGACATTGGAGCCCCTTGCGGTGTGAATAATACGATTGCCACGCCACCCCCTTGCTCACATTTAGAACCATCAAAGAATAGGGTCATGTCGGCCTGTGACTTAGGCTCATTAGAATCTGGCGATTCTGAAACATGGAAGACCCCATCATCGGGTAGCTCTATGGTCAGAGGCTGATCGTATTCAAGAGGAGCCTCTGCTAGTTGATCGATGATGACTTGACCTTTGATGGACTTTTATCCAATGAATTCGATGTCAAACTCCGTCAACAACATGATCCATTTTGTCGTGTGGCTACTATGATAAGTACGACTCATCATGTATCACAATGGATTCTCCTTAGACACAACATATGTCATATTGCTCAACATGTAGTGGCACAGATTTTTGGTAGCAAACACAACTGCAAAGCATAGCTTCTCGATGTATGCATAGTTAAGTTCATAACTGACTAGGGTGCGGCTAAGATAGTAATTAGCCTATTCTTTGTGTAGTTCATTCTTCTGGGCTAGAATGGTGCCCAATGCCACCTCAGTAGCTAATATGTATAAGTAGAATGACACTCCTGGTCTAGGTGGTGCCAATATAGGTAGTGAAGCTAAGTATTGTTTGATGTCGTCAAAGGCTAACTGGAACTCGTCATCCTAGTTAAATGCTACCCCCTTATGCAATAATTTATTCATGGGTCGACACTTGTCAGATAGCTATGCTATGAAGCGCTTGATTGATGCAACCTTTCCCTGTAGGATTTTGAGCTACTTGATGGTGGTTGGGGGAAGCATTTCAAGGATTGCCTTGACTTTGTTTGGATCTACCTCAATTCCTCATTTGGAGACTATGAAACCCAAGATATTTCTAGATGTGATCCCAAATACGCACTTCTTGGGGTTTAATCTGACTTTATGTTCAATGAGACGATCAAGGATATTTCTTAAGTCATCGAGATGATCTGGGCACAAAAGATATTTGGCCAACAAATCATCCATGTAATATTCCAAATTTGTATGCATGTGATCATGGAAGATGTATGTCATGGCACGTTGGTAGGTGGCTCCAACATTTTTAAGTCCAAAGGGCATGACCTTATAACAAAATGTCCCCCAAGACATTGTGAATGCCATTTTTTATTAGTCCTCAAGATTGATACAAATCTGATTGTATATCGAGAAACCATCCATTAGGGAAAGCATTTCGTGATCCATTGTAGCATCTACCAATGTGTCGATGCTAGGCAAGGGGAAATCATCCTTAGGACTCACTTTGTTTAGATCTTGAAAATCAATGCATATGCGAATCCTCTTATTAGGCTTTTTTATTGGCACCATGTTGGAAAGCCATGGTGGGTAATCCATGTAGATGACAAACTGTGCATCCAACAACTTTTGTAGCTTGTCTTTGACAATTAAGGCTATTGTTAGGTGCATCTTACATAGTTTTTGCTTGACTGTCTTGACTAGTTTTTTCTTGACTGTCTTGACTGTCGAATCAAGCATTAGATTATGCATGACTAGCTATGGGTCTAGCCCCAGCATGTATTTGTAGGACCATGCAAAAACCTCCTTCTTTTTGAGAAGGGCAATGTAGTCGGCTTGCTCTTTGGGGGATAGAATTACCCCTAGCTTGATGATTTGTGAGTTCATTGGATCAGAGCTGATGTCTACGTCAATCGTCTCTTCAAATGACATGTGAGACTCGTCCTCCAAATGGTGTGGAGTTGGGATTAGGTGGATATCATTTTCTGAATTTAGATCTATGTTTGAAATGTCGGGTTCCTCTTCAGCATGGAAGGCATCCTGAGTCTGTCCTGGGGTGAAATGGAACATCCCACCACAAGGCCAGTACTATGATGAATATGGTGGTGTGTCAGCATGATCCCAGTCTATAGCATCTAAGTCTAGATACAATTATCATGTTGGGTCAGCTGGGTTATGGATGGGGGTGGTTAAGTCAATGGAGATCATTTTGATGAAATGATTTTGGTCTCCATTACCATGGGTGTGGTTACTTAGACATCCTAGGTGATATCTATGCTCCCGATCTAGATTTGTGGGTACTGGCACAAATGTATTAGCCCTATGTGTGGATAAAAGGACAGGGTCCACCCTTGGCATTGATGGATCTATAGGGTCTTCAGGTGGAAGGTGATCTTTGTATGTCTAAAGTGTTGGGTGCAGTAGTTGGTCCAACTGTGCCTGGTTGAGGTGCCACCTATGTCTTGGCCCTATGTGTAGCTGCTCAAACATGTCATCTATGTCCATAGGGTATTGCTATTGTTGCATATGATTGAGATAGGCCATATCAGTCTCATCTTCGTAATCACTATCAGAGATCCATAGACCTTCGTTGGCATCGATAGCTATTTGTGACATGTGAGGCTCATCATGCTCAAGCAAATTAATGTGGTCCCATTGGGGTTGTTCCACTCTTTGCAGGGTGACCTAATTTTCTTGAGGTGGCACTGGCTCGATTGGAGCCTCCAAAGGAAACATTGTCATGAAGCTCTCCTGATAATCATCCATGGGGGTCACTTGTGAATGATTGCTATCAGACTCGAAAGGATCCCAAGGTGCTACCTCATACTCTAACTCATCTTCTAAATACCCTTCTTGGCCTTGTCTATATCCCTCTTGTAGGTGAGTCCTCAAAATTTTTCCTTTATCAATCGAAGGGAAAGGGTGGTTAAGGTCAACAAGGTTGGTTGTTAGCAATGAGAGATAATCCCCCAATGTATATGTTGTGTTAGGATTGGCATATGGATCTAATGCCAACCCATACTTGTTGCCTATACCTAGGCCTTGCATGTTATCTACGAATATGTCAAGGGGCAAAGAGTGGTTGAACCCTACTCTTGACTTGTTGTATGACATCTGATATATTGGTTGGCAAAGAACGTGCACTCCTTGCTCATACCTGCCCAACCCATATCCATGACAATTACATTGGCCAAGATATCTCAAAGCGAATTTTGGGTTGGACAAATAGTTGACATCCTCAAAAAAGGGCTCTTCATATTCTTCTTCTTGCATGTAAGGTTCAATGCCATTATCAAGGCACCCGTAAACAAAGTTTGTCTGATTTGGTGGGTAGCCTAGAGGAACCACAGTGTTGAAGGGGAGGTGAGGTCTCCCCATGTACTGCATGGACTCAAGTGCAGGTGTTGCTACAATATTCCACACTAGATACTCCCCCAAGCTCGTATTTGTCATCCCAATGGTGATTTTTGGTGGTGGAGGGGGAGGGAATGGGAGTTCTTCCTATGTCCACTCCATGTAGGGTGAACTAGGTGTCTCAAATTCCATTCGGCTAGGCATCTCTTCAGTAGATATGGTTGAGACTAGGGGTGGTGCCTCTTCTAGGGGTTTCTTCCCCTTGTCCTTTGGTGTGGCCATCGTGGGTGGCATTTTTTGTGAAGGACCAGATGATGAAGATGGACCCGACTGGTGATTTGATGGAATTAACAATGAGGATGCATGCGGGATCAGACCCTGGTTAGATGGATTCAACTAAAAATCTAAATGTGTTGATGTAAGGGTCGACTGTGACATCATTTACATCATGTTGCAATAGTTGAAGGGCTCTAAATATACTGGGACTACATGCACCTACCATTCAAATGTGTACTTTAAGCACTAATGAGCTATCGAAGGGACACACTTCATGTACCTGATCCAATGTTGGCCCAACAAGATATTATAGGCCATATCACCTTCCAAGGCGTGGCACAACATAGGAATAGTCTTTTGTCCCACTTGGATGGGTAGGATAATTGTGCCAACCATCGAGCATATCACATCATTGAATGCTCGAAGAGTATAGGTGGAGGCCACGATGTGAGATGCTGACAAATTTAGGTGTTTCAATGTCGTTGTTGTAATTATATTACAGTACAAGCCAGTGTCTACCAACACCCTCTTATATGGAATCCCATTGACCCATGCAATGATGTGCAAGGATGGATCCGCCACATCACCAGTCACTGATTTTAGTTCATCTTCTCTAAAGGTGATGACTGGTTCTATACATTGTTTTACATGTCCCACAAAGTTATTGAAAGAGTTTACTTCATGGGGTTGTAGCTCGATGGATTTTAATATCTCCATTAGAGCATCCTGATGGGGTGATGATTGTTGAATGAGCTCGTAAATGGAGAGCCAAACCAATGTGGTCCTTAAAATTTGGGTAAGTCTAGTCTGAATCATCGCCACTGGTCTAGGCGAGGGAGGTTGCGTAGGGTGTTGTTGAGGTTGTGACATTGATGGCATCTCTCCTATGGCCACCATGGGGGTAGCTCCTGGGTATCTCTTTTTTTGAGTCACTATGCTTATCATCCCTACATACCCCTGCATGGGGCAGTTCTATGTCACCTCATTCACTTGAAGGGGTTTTGCCTGCGCATCATGGGTAGGAAGGGGGTTTTTGAAGACTCCCATATGCTGGTTGTTTGGTGCTATGGGGTTGTCCACTACCAGTGTCTTGTTGTCTATTAGGTCTTGCACAAATATCTTGAACTTCCAAAATGTATAAATATCATGTCCTTTCTGCCTATGAAATCTACAGTACAAGTCTTCCCTATAGCCCTTAGTTTTTGGTGCATTGGGGTCTATTGGTCAACTTTCTGGTAGGTGTATCAAGTTTACCATAGACAAATGGTCAAACAAGGAGTCTTTGGACTCCGTGAAAGTTGTGAACTATCACCTAGGGTGACGCTGCTGAGTTTGCTCTTGTCGATGATTCTCCTTCTCATAAATGTCAATAGGAATCACTTGATAGTTATCTTGTGAGGGCTATGTTTCTTGTGTAGGATTTGACATGTTTATAGCAACCTGATTGACTACAACGGGTTTCAGTTGCGTGGTCCCTATTTTGGAATTTTTAGGCCACTCTTTCTTCTTTGGCTTGGCAATCTTGCCATATTATATCTTGATCTCCTCAATGATTCTGGCTTGTGCCAGGGCTTCTTCAAGAGTGGCATATTTTTGCAGCTGCAATAGCATGGAGATTGATCTCAAACAACTCTTTGAGAACATTTGGGTCACGTCGACCATAGGAGGGAGGTAGGGCAGATTTGAAAGCAACGTCCTCCACCAATTTCCATAGGCTACCATGGTTTCTTCCTCATACTTCCAGAGGTTAGCTAGGTCACTTAGTGATATTGAAGGTGAAGCATTCGAGGAACACATCCACTAACTAATCCAAGTTACTAATGCTATGGTTTGGCAACTAAGTGAACCAATTCGATGCAGGGCCTACGAACATGGTTATAAATTTTCTTGGTATTGAAGGTGAAGCATTTGAGGAACACATCCACTAACTGATCCAAGTTACTAATGCTATGTTTTGGCAACTAAGTGAACCAATCCGAGGCAAGGCCTACAAACATGGTTATTAATGTTCTTAGAAGCAAAGTATCATTGTCCTGAATGCCAAAGCATTGGATCAGGAATCTATTCACGTGCTCTTGGGAATCCTCCTCCCCTCTAAAGAGTGCTAACTAGGGCAGTTTAAAGTGTTCAGGGTATGGGGGTTCCGACACTGATGGATTCACAAGGTGACTGCGGAGCTTGTGTAAAGTGGCCTTTTGGGGCCCAGAAGTCTTGGTCTCCATAGACTCTAAGCGCTCTAGCAACGCTTTATATGCATCAGATGATTTGATCTCTTCCTTATTGGTTTATTCCCATTGGGGGTTGTGAGGAACTTGAGGCCTATGGAGGGGTAGCCAAACAACATCCCCATTGCCTTGGTAGGATGTTTTAGCCTGCTCTTCTTCTTGCTCATACTCCCCATAGGCTTCTTGAGGAGTTCCTAGGTGAGACCTATAAATAGGGGTGGGTGCCCACATAGGGTGCCCATCATTGTTTCTGGGAGTGGCCTCCCACTTAGGTCTAGGATGTCTTGGAGGCATTATTTGATAAGGTTGTAGAGACCTGTCTCACACCAAGGGGTTGTGCCTCTCATAAAATTCTATATTATGCACGTGAGGGGTTGGGATCCTCTCAAGCATGGTTTTCTGGATCAATTCATCTTTCTGACGCTGAATGCGCTCTTTGCTAAGGTGATACAGGTACTCTAAACATTGTTGGTATTACCTAAGCTATGTGATTTGCACTTGGTAGATGACATGTTTGGAAAATTTCTATTCAATTTGTTCTGTCGTCTTGTGTTTAGGAATCCTAGATGCCTCTCCTACATGTCTATCTTGATCATGGTGATCCGAGATCTCTATGGGTTGCTTTCCTTTGTCGATGTTAGTGGCATTCACCCGAGGCTCTGGCCTTAGTGGGTGATCTTGATACATAGCAGGTGTGGAGGTGTATTGCTCTTGCATTGATTATTTCTCTTAAGGAATGTAGTGGTCTTCCTCATACTCCCTTTCGTATGTGTGAAAGAGGCGAGCAAAATTGGCTTGCCCTGTCTAAAGAGCCTTATGCTCTGGATTTGGCCTATTGTTTCTAACAGTAATAAGGGGTAAAGGAGGGATGACGTAGTCATGTTGCCCCTCCTTATTGACCCTATGTTGCTCTAGTGCTTCATCACACGATGGCCACTCATAATGAGT
This sequence comes from Wollemia nobilis, assembly GCA_028583015.1. NCBI lineage: Eukaryota > Viridiplantae > Streptophyta > Pinopsida > Araucariales > Araucariaceae > Wollemia > Wollemia nobilis. The sequence goes on from JAQPPZ010015929.1 coordinate 5,907,140, forward strand.
GTCTAAGGGAGCCCTCCCGTCTATGTTGAGTGTCACGTGTATGGCCTCCTCTTGAAAGGGTCTATGCTAAGTGGGAGTGCCCCTCAAAGGAGTGCCTCTATAGTCCTATTCTGTAATGGCATGATGCATACTATCTTGTGGGTCATGCCACCAAGGTGGTATGAATAAGTCCTTAGGACTATATCGGAGGCGACTTGTGCCCCTTTGTGCACTTTCTATAGCTTTTGCCCATGGTTGGGCTCGGCTACGGGTGTACACCATGGTGATGTTTATCTAAAGATGTATACATTTTTATCTTCTTTACTATTTTTTATGCTACACTAAATATAAGGGAAACACACAATCAAAGCAATTATTATCTTGTCTATGGATTAAAAGTGTGCCCTAAATATAGTTTAGTGTGTTTTGATATTTGTTTTGAAAACCTTGTAAAGAATTTTTTGTTTGTATATGCAATATGAGGGCTCTTATATCTCCCAAAACGATCACCCCTTCAATATACCACTGCTATGCCATTATAACGAACCTCTCTATATACCTTCCCTTATGTGAGGGAGACTATTGTTACATGAGAGCAGAATAGTATGTGGAACATAGGCGGTATGAAAGGGGAATCACCCTGTTTTGACACCTACCATAGAAGACTTATCCTCATGCACTGGGAATAACCCACACTACACTTGGTCATATTTCATCATTATTTACATCTAGAAATAGTCACTATCAAGGTTATGTATGCAATATTTCAATCCAAGGTGGTGATGAAATCTACCGTTGGTCTTGATCAAGTGTTGGGGTTTTACGACCATTGCCTTGATGTTCAGATTATCTCATGATGTGTGGGGTTATTTTTACTTGCGAAAAGAAATAAAAACATGCAGTAAAAATCTCCTATGCAAGCAAATAAACAAGAAATGATAGATACAAAAAACATAAAATGACAGAGGATGCTTAGAACCCCTACCTCTTCTCTGCCCAAATTGGATGCCTCTGAGTTTCTACTCTGAAAATGCATAGAGAGCTATTCATCCTAGGATGAGATGAATAATAGATCTGTATTCATCATTGGGCGAGATGAATTCTTCGTCCCAAGGTGGCATGAATTCTAGCTCTATATTCGTTACAGGATGGAATGAGCAGCAGTCCAGTGCTTGAAAGATTAATACCTACAAGCAAAAAAACACAACTTTTGATCAGAAATTTGATCTCAAAATCAAGGGACAGGGGTCCCAACATGATCACCACTGAAAGCATGAGGATACATAAACAAAATGAAAATGCCAAGTGTGATGTATGCAAAAGCAAAACGTAATGCTAAGTCCTATGAACTGAAATGCATGAAAGGAGAGAAACATCAACAAATTGAAACAAGATAGAAATAAAACGTCGAGTACAACCATTTTTATTAATTTGATTTAAAATCAGGTTACAATACATCTCCTCCCTTTTGGGGACTAGGAGCATTAAGTAGGGCTCTATTACACCATGTATTGATACGCTTTCTTCTGTGTGCTCACATGTAAAATGGGTAGACCAAAAGTCACTGCCGCTTGTGTGAATATGTCTATGGTTCCTTTCTTCCCCTCTGGTTTCAAGATCCTACATTCAAATAAACATAAAAGGATTAGTAGCACCTACATATGGAGAGAAACATGTGATACCCAAGGCCTGCGATCAGTGCATACATAAAATGATTAAAATGATAACTAAAACATATTAGAATGAGCTGAAAATTTTACAAAAGCAATAAAACATTACCAGGAATCCACTGAAGAACATAGACTTATACTAAGAGGGGGGTGAATAGTATAATACCTAACCATTTATCAATTTTTACTTTAGATAGCAGTGGCATCATCATAAAATTAATCATCACAGAAAACATCACACAATGAAGACCCATTTTAACGTAGTTCACCCAAGGTGGGCTACATCCACTCAAATATTTTCTCTAAAAGATTTCTCAAAGTTCTTTGGGAATCCTTCCCAATTACAATGTTTATGAGCCTCAGCCAAAAGGACAAACCTTCCCCTACTCAAGAATTTATGAGCCTCCTACCCAAAGGAGAATCCTTCCCCTCAACTCTGGAAATGATACTTTAGAATATCACCTACCTCTTATTCCGCTAGCACGTGGAACTCCTTTCCACAAAAGACCTCCTATCCTTAATGCTCAGCCTCAAGATACCTCTATCCTCTCTGATCACCTCCACAACTCATAAACCCGTACTAAACACAGTCAGTCGGTCCAGCACAAGTCTTCCTCACTCTGTCAGATCTGTCCCAAGCTCAACTCATAAATCTTGAACAAATCAATCTCTGCTACACACAAGCCTTCTCAAAGACTTGTCAAAATTGTCCTCAGGTTCTTCTCAAAGAACCACTTCAACTCTGTCCTCAAGTCCTCTGCTAGGACCTGTCCAAATCAGCTCACAAGTACTCCCTAGAACTTGTCCAAATCAGCTCACAAGTCCTCACAAGAACCTATCCAAATCAGCTCACAAGTCCTCACTAGAACCTGTCCAAATCAGCTCACAAGTCCTCACTAGAACCTGTCCAAATCAGCTCACAAGTTCATCAAGAAAAACTTTCTTAGCATGAACCCACAAAGAGAATTGTTAGAGACCCAATGTGATTCATCAACCTCATAGAAGCATAAAGATAATTTTTAGAGACTCAATATGTCCTATACTTAACTCCCAATCTCAATCTCAAATCTCATAGAAACATAAAGAGAATTGTTACAGACTCAATATGTTCTATACTTAACTCTCAATCTCAATCTCAACTCAATCTCAATCTCAAAAGAACAAGATAGATGTAGTATTCTTTTCTCAAGAACATGAAACACAACCCAACAATTGCCAACCATGCAATATCTCATATAACAATGATACTCATGTTCTTTCCACAACCAATATATTTTCTCAACCAATTAGGGCTTTAACAACAATGCTTATAGACAAGGTTTAACCAACATCATTAAACTCAACATTAACCTTGAAGCATTCAACCAATCACTACATGAAAAGGAAACTAGTAGACATCCTTTTCCCTCCAAAGATATTTAAACAAAAACAACCACCAACATAAATCACCAATGCAAAGAATAACTTTCTCAAATAAATCTCAATGGAGTAAGCCCAAATCATGTATCAAGTAAAGCATAAACTTGATCAAAACAACCTCTATGGAAGCAACTCAACCATCAATCTCAAAACAGCCAACTAAGGGTTTCACCAACTCAAAGCAAGTAGCGAGACTTACTAACATAAACCCTAGTGCAAAAATGCTTCCTCTTCCTCAACCAGAATTATGCATTCACTCAAAAAACTCATCAATGATTTTAATGAATAAACAATCTTCAATATCCATAAAATGGGATTTACACCAACAAAAATACCTAGTAGAGAGCCTTTTCACTCCAAACTCAATTTCAGAAAATACACACATGGAAGAAGTTGCCCATACTTTTGTTTGAGGAAGAAGAGAATAGTTCTTCAACCTGTTACCAAAACCACCCTCAAATTTGCCACAAAGTTAGGGTTAGATCATAAAAGTAACCACAAAAATGTTTATTCCATAGAATACCTTATGACTCCAATCCTTAGAAGTCAACTACCAAAAATATAAAACATACAAACAATTTATCCTTTTACACCTTATTTCTCCAAATTAATTAAACCATGCTCAAGGAATAATAGCTTCTAAGCAAATATCACTCAACAATCAAGCCAAAAATATCAACCACACACTATAAACCTTATATCTCCAAAGAAGCATTTAACATTAAAAATAATTTTAAATAAATCTGCCCAACCACTTCTTCTTTAACAAAATGCAGATTTTATTTAAAAAACCTTACCAAAAAAATGCTTTTGAAAATTGCGGGTCAATAGTGCCTCCGAAAAAATCGGAGCGCAAAAACTCTTCTCACACTCCACGATGGGAGTCGAACGCTTGACCTCCCTTCAAGCACCTTCACAGAATAGGCGTTGCCACTAGACCAACGGTGCTAGCTTGAAGGCTAGCAAGAGTCTCCTTCTCCTTAACCCTTTGGCAGCGGATAAATGTGGCAAAAAAATGATAGCCATAGATTTTACTTCCCAACCTTTGCGCAATTCGAATATCTTTTTCTCCTTTGCTTTGGACTATAGGTTATGGCTTATATAGCCAGACTTCCATGCTATGCACGATGTCAGTGGGAGGATAATTCAAACTTTTCGAATTAATATTATTTTGGCATCTTCGAAACAACTTTAGGGTTTATGAAACCCTTTTGATTATTTAAAAAATAATCAGAGGTCTTTTAGACCTTAGACCTTAGGTGGAGAACCCATTAAATTATTAAAATAATTTAATCACTTAAATAAAATAAATAATTAATTAAAAAACCTTAAAAAGGTTTTATTAATTAAGTTATTTAATTAATAAGTGTCTCCAACATTTGCATTAAGTTGAGAGTGGTTTTGAGAAAAAACCTTAATGCATCCACCTGGTTTTAATAAAAACCCTTAAGCCTGCCATGGTTTTGATAAAAACCTTTTCATTTGCCACATGGAATCTCTCCGAAATATTCTAGAAAAGATTCTTTGGAATCTTCAACCTTTGAAGCCAATAAATCCTCTTGACATTAATGCCAGTTCCTTTTGAAATCAATGACAACTCATAGAAAAGAAGCTAGGATCTCAAACCCAAAATTACCAACAATCTTCCCCTTTGTCATTGATGGCAAACCATGCTTCTCAACAACACTAAAACTCAAAATTGTTGTATAGAAATCAGCTCCCCCTGACTTGAGGCTCTCCCCCTTACTCATATCTCTCCCCCTTTGTCATCAATGGCAAAGGGTCACCTTTGGGGCTTGGGACTAAGAATTATCCTCTTATCTTAGTCCCTCCCCCACCTCCTATTGAGGTGATTAATTTCGAGGTGGGAGTAAAACTCCCAATTTCTCCCTTAAATACTCAAACGTATCTCTTGGAAGAGGTTTGGTGAAGATATCAGCAATTTTTTCTTTAGTAAGCACATACTCTAACTTAACTTGCTTGTCTTGAACTTGTTCTCTTAGAAAATGATACTTGATAGGAATATGCTTTGTTCTTGAGTGCATTACCGGATTCTTGGAGATACTTATGACACTTGTATTATCACATAATATGGAGATGGGTTGATCATGCTTTATTTTGAAGTCTTCCAAGGTGGTTTTCATCCATAAAACCTATGTGCAACAAGCTACTGCTACTATGTACTCTGCCTCTGCTGTAGATAAAGAAACTGAAGGTTGTTTCTTACTTAACCAAGCAACCAAATTCCTTCTCAAAAAGAAAGCTCCACCACTAGTGCTTTTCCTATCATCAATACTTCCTGCCCAATCTGCATCTGTATAAGCTATGAGAGTAAACTTATCACCCTTGGGGTACCAAAGTCCAAGGTCCATAGTGCCCTTCAAATATCTGAATATCCTCTTGACTTCCATAACATGAGTTTCTTTTGGAGCTGCGTGAAATATTGCTACTAACCCAACTGCCTACATGATATCTAGTCTGGTAGCTGTAACATACAATAAAATGCCAATCATTGACCTATACAACCTCTGATCTGCCATTGGAGATTCATCATATTTGCTCAACTTGCACCCTGTAATCATTGGAGTACAAACTGGTTTGCTATCCATCATACCAATTTTTTTTAACATCTCTTTTATATACTTTCCTTGAGAGAGAAATATATCATCTTTTTATTAGGCAATCTGAAGACTTAAAAAGAAAGATAACTCTCCAATCATAGACATCTCAAATTCCTTTTGCATGTTGTTAGCAAAATATTTACACATTTGAGTATTGTTTCCTCCAAAAATAATATCATCAACATAAAAAACCACAATCAACATATTATTGCCTTCATTTTTATTATACAGATTGCTATCTGCCATACCTTTTCTGAATCCCTGTTCATGAAGATACCTGTCAAGTCTTGAGTACCAAGCCCTAGGAGCTTGCTTTAACCCATACAAAGCCTTTTTCAACTTGCACACATAGTCTAAATGTTCTGAAAGTAAAAAAAAGTAAAAATCCTTCTGGATGTTCTATGTAAACTTCTTCTTCTAACACACCATTTAAGAAAGCTGACTTAACATCCATTTGATACACTTTGAAAGACTTGAAACTTGAGAGAGCTAAAAAAATTCTGATTGCTTCAAGACGAGCAACTGGAGCAAAGGTTTCTTCAAAATTAGTACCTTCAACTTGAGAATATCCTTTACAAACTAACCTTTCTTTGTTTCTGACAATTTTGCCATCCTCATTGAGTTTGTTCCTAAAAATCCATTTGGTACCAATGACATTCTTATCCTTAGGTATTGGAACCAATTCCCAAGTTTCACTTTTCTCTATCTGATTTAATTCTTCATCCATTGCTTTAGTCCAAAACTTATCTAAAAAAGCTTCACTGAGATCCTTTGGCTCAATCTGAGAATAGTAAGGAGATATCTGTGGAAACATGTGAGGAAATAACTCTTCTTCTTGTTTGTCTACTATCTGGATTACCAATGATCAAATATTTTGGATGATGTTTATGAACATACATCAAAGGAGTTTTGGGGAGAAGTTTTTGTCTTTCTTCTCTTCATCTGAAACATCTCTGAATTCCTTTTGACAATTCTCATCATCAAATTCCTGTACTGACTCTCGTATTCTTATCTTCTCATCAACTGTCACATTTATGCTTTCTACAATAGTATGAGTTCTTTTGTTGTAGCATCTATAGGCCTTGCTTTTGTTGGAGTACCCAAGAAAAATCCCCTCATCACATCTAGGATCAAACTTCCCCAAGTTTTGATCTTCCCTTCTGATGAAACATTTACTACCAAACACTTTGAAATATTTCACTGTAGCTGGTCTCCCTTTCCATAGTTCATAAGGAGTTTTATGATGATTTACTCTTAACTGAGCCATGGTGATAATATAAAATGCTATACTAACTGCCTCTTTCCAAAAACCGTCTAAAAGCTTTGATTCATTCAGCAGAGCCCTAGCCATATTTTCAATAGTTCTATTCTTTCTATCAACTACTCCATTTTGTTGAGGAGTTCTAGCTGCTGAAAATTCTCTTTTAATTCCTTGTTGTTCACAATACTCCACAAATTCATTTAAAGTAAATTCTCCTCCTCTATCTGATCTCAAACATTTGATTTTCTTATCAGTCTCATTTTCTATCATTTCTTTGAAAGCTTTAAATTTCTCAAGAGCTTCAGATTTTTCTTTTAGAAAAGTGACCCAAGTCATTCTAGAAAAGTCATCTATAAAAAGCATGAAGTAGCTTTCTACCTGAATGCTTTGAGTCCTGGTGGGGCCACACAAATCAATATGAATAAGATACAAGGGTTTGGAAGATGAGTACCCCTTAGATTTAAAACTAGTTCTGGTTTGTTTCCCATGTTGACAAGGACCACAAATGGTATTTTGTGGTCTCTTTATTTTGGGTAAGTCTCTAACAGCCTTCTTGTGACTAATATTGACAAGGTTATCAAAACTCAAATGTCCCATTCTTTTGTGCCATAACCAACTCTCATATTCTTGAGATAGACAACACTTTTCCCTTTTTATCTCAATTAACATGTAAATATTGTTAGGAGTCCTTTTAGCACTAGCAATGATTTTTCCATTATTTTCTTTACTTATCTCACATCTATCTAAAAAGAAGGATACTATGTGCCCTTGATCACAAAGTTGGCTCACACTCAGAAGATTATGTCTAAGACCTTCTACATAAAGCACATTTTCTGTTTTGGTTTTTCCATCCAAACTAAGAGTTCCTTTCCCACAAATTTTTACTGACCTATTATCTCCAAAACTAACTGTCCATCTATTTGTTTCTTTCAAAACCAAAAACTTTTCATTTTCACTAGTCATATGTTTGGAGCAACCACTATCAAGATACCATTTTTCCTCTTTATCTTGAGCATGAAAAGCAGTTTGAACTATCATAGATCTAGATTTGATTTCATTTCCTTTCCTAGTAAACTCTTTGCTAGATCTATACAAATTACACATTCTTGCTACATGCCCAAAATTATTGCACTTGTAACACATGATATCTTTATTCATGAGAGGTGCAAAAGAATTAACATTTCCCTTATCATGGTTATTCACGAACTTATTGCAATGCATAGCTTTGTGACCAAATTTTTTGCAAGAAAGACAATAGCCATGGAAAGTATTATGTAACTTGTTTTGATGCCTTGGATGATTGTTCTTCTTGTGATAAACATGAATCCATCGCTCTTCTATTTGAAAGTTAATCTTGCTTGAAGTTCCTATTTCTTGAATGGTGAGACTATCCTCCTTTTTCTTTCCAAAAGGAATATTCTATTTGAGAACCAGTTGTTCCAAATTAACTCTAAGAGACACCACTTCTTCTTCAAGTTTCTCGCAATCAACTTCCTTCCCTTTGAGAACCTCTGTTAGAACCTGTTCAACATTCTTCCCTTCTTCAGCTAGAATCTTAAAGTTCATGAGACTTTGATATAGTTCTGATCTTACTATCTCTTCTTCCTGACTTTGTTGCCTTAGAATAGAATTCTCTTCCCTAATTTTTTCAATATTTCTTAAGGCCAAAAATAATTCACCTTTTAGATCGAATTCAATCTCTTTATCACTTTCTGTATCTATATGTTCCTCTATTGGATCCTTCTCCAAGATATTAGGCTCTTCCTAGAGAGACCTGCTCTGACACCAATTGAAGAACATAGACTTATACTGAGATGGGGGGGTGAAAAGTATAAGACTTAACCATTTATCAATTTTTACTTTAGATAGCAGTGGCATCATCATAACATTAATCATCATAGAAAACATCACATAATGAAGACCCATTCTAACGTGGTTCATCCAAGGTGGGCTACATCCACTCAAATATTTTCTCTAAAAGCTTTCTCAAAGTTCTTTGGGAATCCTTCCCAATTATAATGTTTATGAGCCTCAGCCAAAAGGACAAACCTTCCCCTACTCAAGAATTTATGAGCCTCCTTCCCAAAGGAAAATCCTTCCCCTCAGCTCTGGAAATGATACTTCAGAAGATCACCTGCCTCTTATTCCACTAGCACGTGGAACTTTTTTCCATAGAAGACCTCCTGTCCTCAATGCTTAGCCTCAAGAGACCTTTGTCCTCAATGATAACCTCCATAGCAACTCATCAACCTGTACTAAACACAGTTAGTTGGTCCAACATAGGTCTTCCTCACTCTGTTAGATCTGTCCCAAGCTCAACTCATAAATCTTGAACAAATCAATCTCTGCTGCACACAAGCCTTCTCAAAGACTTGTCAAAACTATCCTCAGGTTCTTCTCAAAGAACCACTTCAACTCTATCCTCAAGTCCTCTGCTAGGACCTGTCCAAATCAGCTCACAAGTCCTCCCTAGAACTTGTCCAAATCAGCTCACAAGTCCTCACTAGAACCTGTCCAAATCAGCTCACAAGTCCTCACTAGAACCTGTCCAAATCAGCTCACATGTCCTCACTAGAACCTGTCCAAATTAGCTCACAAGTTCATCAAGAAAAACTTGCTTAGCATGAACCCACAAAGAGAATTTTTAGACCCAATGTGATTCATCAAAATCATAGAAGCATAAAGAGAATTGTTAGAGACTCAATATGTTCTATACTTAACTCCCAATTTCAATGTCAAATCTCATAGAAACATAAAGAGAATTGTTAGAGACTCAATATGTTCTATACTTAACTCCCAATCTCAATCTCAACTCAATCTCAATCTCAAAATAATAAGGTATATGTAGTATGCTTTTCTCAAGAACATGAAACACAACCCAACAATTGCCAACCATGCAATATCTCATATAACAATGATACTCATGTTCTTTCCACAACCAATATATTTTCTCATCCAATTAGGGCTTTAACAACAATGCTTATAGACAAGGTTTAACCAAAATCATTCAACTCAACATTAACCTTGCAGCATTCAACCAATCACTACATGAAAAGGAAACTAGTAGACATCCTTTTCCCTCCAAAGATATTTGAACAAAAACAGCCACGAACATAAATCACCAATGCAAAGAATAACTTGCTCAAATCAATCTCAATGGAGTAAGCCCAAATCATGTATCAAGTAAAGCATTAACTTGATCAAAACAACCTCTATGGAAGCAACTCAACCATCAATCTCAAAACAGCCAACTAAGGGTTTCACCAACTCAAAGCAAGTAGCAAGACTTACTAACATAAACCCTAGTGCAAAAATGCTTCCTCTTCCTCAACCAGAATTATGCATTCACCCAAAAAAATCATCAATAATTTTAATGCATAAACATTCTTCAATATCCATAAAATGGTATTTACACCAAAAAGAATACCTAGTAGACAACCTTTTCACTCCAAACTCAATTTCAGGAAATACACCATCAACAATATACATGGAAGAAGTTGCCCATACCTTTGTTCAAGGAAGAAGAGAATAGTTATTCAAATTGTTACCAACACCACCCTCAACTTTGCCACCAAGTTAGGGTTAGATCATAAAAGTAACCACAAAAATATTTATTCCATAAAACACCTTATGACTCCAATCCTTAGAAGTCAACTACCAAAAATATAAAGCATACAAACAATTTATCCTTTTACACCTTATTTCTCCATATTAATTAAACCATGCTCAAGGAATAATAGCTTCTAAGAAAATCTCACTCAAAAATCAAGACAAAAATTTCAACCACACACTATCAACCTTATATCTCCAAAGAAGCATTTAACCTTAAAAATAATTTTAAATAAATTTGCCCAACCACTTCTTCTTTAACAAAATGCAGATTTTATTTTAAAAACCTTACCAAAAAAATGCTTACAAAAATCACGGGTCAATAGTTCCTTCGAAAAAATTGGAGTGCAAAAACTCTTCTCACACTCCATGACGGGAGTCGAACGCTTGACCTCCCTTCAAGTACCTTTGCAGAATAGTCATTGCCACTAGGACAACGACTCTAGCTTGAAGGCTAGCAAGAGTCTCCTTCTCCTTAACCCTTAGGCAGTGGATAAACGTGGAAAAAAAATGATAGCCGTAGCTTTTACTTCCCAACATTTGCGCAATTCGAATTTATTTTTCTCCTTTGCTTTGGACTATAGGTTATGGCTTATATAGCCAAACTTCCATGCTATGCACGACGTCGGCGGGAGGATAATTCAAACTTTTTGAATTAATATTTTTTTTTTGCCTTCGAAAAAACTTTAGGTTTTATGAAACCCTTTTGATTATTTAAAACATAATCAAAGGTCTTTTAGACATTAGACCTTAGGTGGAGAACCCATTAAATTATTAAAATAATTTAATCACTTAAATCAAATAAATAAATAACTAAAAAACCTTAAAAAGGTTTTATTAATTAAGTTATTTAATTAATAAGTGTCTCCAGAATTTGCATTAAGCTGAGAGTGGTTTTGAGAAAAACCCTTAATGACTCCACCTGGTTTTAATAAAAACCCTTAAACCTGCCATGGTTTTGATAAAAACATTTTTATCTGCCAAATGGAATCTCTTCGGAATCTTCTAGAAAAGATTATTTGGAATCTTCAACCTTTGAAGCCAATAAATCCTCTTGACATTAATGCCAGTTCCTTTTGACATCAATGACAACTCATAGACAAGGATCTAGGATCTCAAACCCAAAATTGCCAATAGCCACTGCAAAAGGAACATTCCAGAAATCTTGCACAAATTTCTAATCGCTTCGAGGTGGGACGATTAGGACTGTCATAACCTATCTGAAAGCCACCTCCTAAATGTCCAGTCCATAGGCCTCCAAATAACCTGCAAAGTTGGGGTTAGATAAAATGGGGTATTTTGGGATGACCCAAATGGTAGGATTTTGCCAATTCGGCCTCTATCGCCCAAAATATGATGATGCTCCTTGCATGTTAGTGAAAACAAAAAATAACAAAAGCATGATCAAAACTTGTCAGAATCACATGAAATTTAAATGACATAATATGTAAGTAACCTAGAATCAGATGCAAAAGAAAAATCAATGAAATCTACTACATATTTCTAATCGCTCTAGGGTGGGGCGATTAGAACTACGATAGTGTGGGGGGCGCCCAGGGGCAGGACGCCCGTCGTTTGGGACTCAGTTTCCATACCAATCCACTTGGTATATGTCCAAAACCTCTTATGGGGTTGTGTCGGAAAATTTGATGGGATATTGTGGCCAAATTTTTGGGTTTGGGTCCGGATTACACTTCTAATAATCACCCAATAACCTCTCTTCCAAAAGAGAGATCAAGGATGTAAAAGCACAAACGATGGGTGAGGATGTAATTTGGCAGCACTTCATTGCTCCAAATGCTCCTCTCTATCCTTTTTATTTGGGATGAGAAGACTCACAAATTTATATACCTAGGGTCTCTCTCTTTGAATGCGAATGCGAGGGTGCCACTTGACTTGCTTGTCCTATTTTGGGAGAAAATATTATTCCCTGATTTAGAGTCTCTTTGCATGAGGCCTCCATAATCAAGGCATGTATGACTAAAGTCTCTCTCTCTGATTTGAAGCCATTCCTTGCAATTGCATTCCCTAAAGGTGCAGTTAAGTGGTGGACCTATCGAGGTTTGACTTTTTACCAGTCAAACCTGCTATTCGCCCCACCCTAGGACAAATGCAGATAATCATCCCTGGGTGGGATGAATACTAGTTTGTAATCATCCAAGGGTGATATGACTAGGGAGCAAAGTTCTAAAAAGGTGCCAAATTGACCTCTGACCTTCCAAACTGTTGTGGGAGTGGTTAGGACCACTGTTTAACCACTACGGACTGCCCTAGGGGCTATGTATATCACTTTGATCAGTGCTTGTAGCCACATAATCGAATTGGTGCTGTTTTGGTTTCTACATAAAGACAAGACTCTTTCATACTTATTTGATTTTGATTGGTGGATTTTCCCACTGGGTTTTTACCATTATTTCAAAATAAAGGGATGATAGTTGGTTTTTCTCCACAGGGGTTTTTTCCACCAACTATCCATGTTGTACATGAGTACCTAATCAGGCCTCATTACCGGGACTCATTTGTAAATATCTCCCCTAGTATCACTTAAGGGGGGGTGTTAGAATAAGTGAATATTCTCTTAAGTTCACTAGGATACACACTTGATTTTCCACTCCTCCATGTGTTAGGAGTACTCTCAATGGTGTCTTCATCGGGTTTGATGAGTTTTTGTAATCCAACGGCTCTCAATGCTCAACTCTGCTATTTATACATAGTTGATCCTAGAGATAAATCGATCAGTTCCACTCTTCTCTTCATATTTTGTGTAATACTTTGCATATTTATTATTAAGTAATTATAATAGATATTATCTTACTTTTAATATTCTTGTAATTATATCTTTGTAGATGATAGCTTCCTCATATGCTATATTATGTATGTTGTGTAGGTTTTTTATTATGGCTATCCAAACTATGGATCATTTGAGCTCCTTGAAGGTCCCTTTTTACCTTACTCAGATAGTGCTTCTCTATGACCACTTGGATATGTTTCTTCCTTATGAAGAATGTATATTTATGACATTTAGAACTTGTCCTTTTTCTATCTAGGATAATATATTATGGTGTAAGATAATGTAAATAAAATTGTAAATGGAATACCTTCTTTTTGCACCTCCTTTTACACTCTTCTCTACCAGTTTTGGTGATGGCTTTCTTGTAGTCAAGGGATGATTTGAGTTTGTTTCCTTTTCTAGACAAATCTATCCTTTTCTTGGTTGCTTTGGAAATAAACCCAAGCTAATAACCACGTAGATAGAAGCTTTTGTCGATGTAATATTTGTACTATTTTTTTCTGTAAGTAGCCCTTAGTGCACCTCGAATCTAAGACTCACCAAGTATTGATTTGTAGCTTCTTTTATTGATTTTATGGTGGATTTTTTGTCAACTCCTTGGAGGAATAAGATCTAATTTTTATGGCTTCTTTGGTCCATGAAATATTGTAGGTTATGTGCACCAAATAGTGTCTCTAGACACTTTGATAATCTGCTGGTTTTGTGCCCTTAAATTTTAACAATAAATAAACATAAACTAACCTTTTTTTATAGTAACTAGTTAAATATAAACTTCTATAGTACTAATGGACTAATAATGCATTTTAATGGTAATAATAATATCACCTTATTGCTCCTATAAATAGACTCTCAAAATAATTTCAAATACACTTAATAATCTCTACAACTTTTAAGGGTAATCTATAAAGAACCCTTAATGAAAAATCTATAAGTTTTACTACAATCAATATTATAGGATGTAGTCTTATTTATTTATAGATAGATAATAGGTATGTTTTTGGACATTTGAGTAATTCATTTTTCATCAATGTCAAGAGTCAGTTTTAGTGAGCAATGCAAGAAGAAGCAGTTTCGAAATAAGTGCAAAGAAAGTCCACATCCAGTTGGTCAGATTCCATTCCAGGTGGTCAGATGAGGTTTAAAGAGGCCCAAGAAAAATAATATTATAATATTTTATTATAATATTAAAAGGGGATATTTAGATTAATTCTAAATTAATTTAAATAATTTCATTATAAATTAATTTATTAATTAATTTAATTAACTTCTAAAGTTATTAAGTTAATTATAGATTAATTATAATTTAATTATAAAATTAATTTATGTTAATTAAAATAATCCTAAAGTTAGGATTATAAAATTTATTTTATAATTCAAATTCAAAAATTCAAATTATCCATTGACATTTTCAAAGCTTGGTCTATGCATATAAAAATGGGGGCAAGACTTTATCAAAACCCATCCATACCATTCATATGTGCTATGCTCTCAAAAATCATGCACAAAGGGAAGAAATAATTCGTATTTAAAAAGGTTTTGGTAGCAGACAAAATGACAAAGAGGAGTGGAGCTCCTTCTCCATCGTACAACATTGTGTAGCACAACTGGAAATCATGGTAGGTGTTAAGGTTGGCAAGATCGTGATGCAAGGTTTGAAGCCTACCAAATTTAGTTTTGCAAAGTGAGGGTGATTGTTTTGTTGAGCGTTGTGCCATTGGGGAAGCCACAAAGGGAAAGCACTAGCTTTCCTCATTGTGGGAAGGCATGTAGCCCACGCAGTGGGCTAGCACATTGCTAAGGTTATCGGGTGGAGAGGTTCCATGTTTGAAACCCGTATAGGCCCTTTTGCATAAGAGAGGTATGCGCTCATGATTTGTAAAGGTTAATTGTTGTTTCAGATTTGCCAAAGGTTGAATAAAATAAATATTTTGAGGGATATAAAGTTTATTTTTTAAAGTTTGATTATTGAGAATTTGAGGGAGATAAAAGGATAGGAAGCATTATTTTAAGGGTTTTATTTTGGAGGTTGTTAATTAAATATTGGATATTATAAGGAGTAATTGAGTAATTATTTTTTGTATGCTTTGATGATTGCTAATTTCAAATAAGGAGTAATAAGGTGTATTTGAGTTTGATTATTTTTGTGATTGAGAAATATTTCTGAAGAGAGTTAGTGTGAATTTTTTTTTTTGGTAGATAAGATACTATAGCATTAATACCGGGTTTTACAGGTTGACCCAAAACCTTTTACAAAAATCAGCCCAGGGTTGTTGATGAACATATCTTTACTAAGGATCCTATATATGTAAAATTTACATGCCACCAAAGCCATTACATCCAGTAAGGCACATAGCCTGTTATCAAAAAGAAACTTCCCATACAACATTTTGGGTATACCCCGAGAAAACACATATACATCATAATTACAAAAAAGAAACAGACACGGATCCCTCTTGAGATAATGGAGAAATAACAAGCTGCAGACACACATAGTAGAGTACTAAAAAAAACTCCCACAAGCTTTGTATTGATAGTTACTCTTAATAATTCTTTTGTAATTGCTTTATTCCGTATATGACATGCTTTGGTACCACATAGTGTGATATTTTTGTCATCTAACCATTGAAACTAGCAAAAGAAAATTATGTTTAAAATAGGTTTTGAGGTCATTTTATTTATCAAACAAAAATGTATGGGCACATCTTCCTAGTGAGTGATTGTTGAATGTTGTTAATGCTAAGTTGGAGTGAAAAGGATTTTTTGATAAGCATTGTTGAGTTTGTTTTTTTTGAGTGAGAATTGATGATAAAAACCTCGTTTAATAAGCATTGTTGGAAATTTTGAGTAAAGCTTTCATATGCTTGAAGAAGGGTTTGCAAATATCATAAGCATCATTGTTATATGAGGGTTTCTTGATAAGCATTATTGTTGAAGTGATTGGTTGAGTGAAGAACTTGATCTAGGGTTTGCAAAGATCATTAGTATCATTTTTATGTGAGATTGTTTGATAAGCATTGTTGAAAATAAGTGAGCAAGTGTTCATATCCTTGGACTAAGGTTTTTGAGCAACAATTATTTCATTGAGTGATTGATTGATTAGAGTTGGTTGAGCCTAGTCAATTGGATGTGTTGAAGTGATAGTTCAAGTTCTGTGAAAAAAATAGCTATATATTCTAAATTGATTTGAGAAAGAGATTGAGTGTTTGTAAGTGTGAAAAATATTGAGTCTCTAACAATTATCTATATGTTTTTGTGGTAAAAAAAGAGATTGAAATGATTGAGAATTGTAGTTAATGTGAAGCATATTGAGTCTCTAACAATTCTCTATATTTTTCTAAAATATTGAACAAGTTCTAGTGAGGAATTTTTGAGCATATTTGAGGCAAGTATTAGAGAAGACTTTAGGATATATTTGTGTGAGATTTTGTGGAAGCTTACAATATATATTTGAGGAAAAATATTTTTGAGCATATTGGAAAAGTTCTAGAAAGGTCTTGTGGACATATTAATGTGAGATTTTATGAAAGCTTACAAGGTAGATTTGAGATAAGTATTTGAGAAGATTTGTGAGTGGATTTTATTGATTGATTTTTTCAAACCTTAAATTAAGGTTTGGGGTAGATCTAGTAGAATTTATTTGTGATTAATTCAATATTTGTGTTAAGGCTTAAGGATAGATATTGAGGATATATTTGTGCTAGAATGAAGGATTATGTTTAATGTAGATCGTAGGATAGACATTGAGGATAGATTTGTGCTAGATCAAAGGACTATGTTTAGTGAAGATTTGAGGATAGAGTTTGGTGTAGATTTGAGGACAATTTTATGCCAGACCGGAGAAAAATATTGAGTATATTTGTACTAGATTAAAGGACTATGCTTAATTCAGAGTTGAGATAGAGCTTTGGGAGGATGATATTCTCAAGTGGATAGAGATCCATTATCTAGGATAGTAAGGATAGGTCTCCTAAGTGAGGATAGGAGTCTTAAATGGATAGATATCCATTATCCAATATAGTGGAGGCATGTGTTCTTCTAGAATATCACCATCCAGATTAAAGGAGAAAGGATTTCTCCTATGTATAGATATCCATGAACTTGATTAGGGGATTGGTGCCTCATTTGGATAGAGGTACATAAAAATTGTAATAGGGAAAGGATTCCCAAGATATTTATTGATAAAACATTAGTGAAATATTTTCTTTGTGGAGTAGCCCACATTGGGTGAACCACGTTAAATTGGTGTCTCTATTGTCGATGGTGATTTATGCATTACTTTGATTATTATTGATATTTATATTTATACATTGCATAATATTGATTGGTAAAGAAAAGTAAAAAGTGATCTTATACTGTTCACCTCCACTCTCAGTATAATCTTGTGTTCTTCAATTGGTATTAGAGTGGGTTTCTTTGGAAGTTTTTAACAACTTGAAGGAAAAGCTTACAAGAATACAATGGATTCTAAAAATGAATCCTTAGATAATTCAACACCATTATTTTATGAAAGTTATTATATATTTTGTAGTATAAGAATAAATATCCACCTGATGGTACTTGGAAATGAAATATGGGAAGCATTTGAAAATGGGTACACACCACCAGCTACTCCACCTACAGATAAATATTGTAAGCTTCTACATCATTACAATTGAAAAGAAATGAATGCAATTTTGAGAGGTTTGAATAGAACAAAGTTCATAAAGGTTATGCATTGCAAATCAACAAAAGGAGTTTGGGATAAGTTGTAAAGCATATATGAAGGAGATAAAAGTATTAAAAATGTAAAGATACAAAATCTCAAAGGATAATTTGAATAATTAAGAATTAATGATGAGGAAAATATTAGTACTTATATACTTCATGTAGATGAGGTTATTAACGCCATGCAAGGAATTGGAGTTGAGATTGAAGAATATGATGATTGTGATAAGATCTTAAGATCTTTCCCAAAAAGGTTTAGTGAAAAGATCTTTGCTATAGAGGAATTAAAATATGGTTATATTTTGACAAAAGATGTTTTACTTGGTATTCTTATAGATTTTGAGATGAAAATAAAAGAGGAACCTAATATTTGAAAGGAAGCAACCTTCAAATATACTAAGAAGACAAAGGGAAAGAAGTCAAACTCAAGTAATGAATCATCTAGTGATGAAGAAGTAAATTATGGAAAAATGAATAAGGATCCAAGAAGAGTTAAATATGCAAAATTTGTTATTTATTTCAACTATGGAAAGTATGGTCACAATGCAATTGATTTTCAAGAAGCTAGAAATAACAATGATGAAGAAAAATAGGATCATAATAACAGGGAATCAGAAAGATATAGGTACCAAAAAAAAGGTAATAATGGAAAAGGAAAACAAGGAAATAAGTTCTTTCAAATACAAAAGAGGAGTTACTATGCAAAAAAGGCAAGTAAGTACTCAAGTGTTAGTGAAAATAGTTTCTTATATAATGATAAATATGAAGTTATATTTCTAATAGAGGAAAAAGAAGAAGTTAAGAAAAAATCACCAATAATTAGCAAGTGTTTTAGATGTGGTAATTTTGGACATATTGAAGATATTTGTACAAAGAATGGTTTCATTTTTAGTGATGATGAATATGAAGATACACTTGAAGGACCAGAAGAGAATATTCTAATGGCACTAAAATAAGGAGGTGATCCTATAGAAGATAAGTTAGAATATAATGAAGATGTTTTCAAAGGAAAAAAAATAGAGGAAGAATCAGAGAAAGGAGAATTTGATCTTGAGGGAAAACTTATTTATGCTCTTAGCACATTAAAGAAGGTAAGAAATAAAAACTCTCAACTTAAGCTTTAGTTTCAAGAATGTGATGAAGAGAGAGGAAAGCTTATAGAGGACCTAAATAATTCAATGACTAAGACTAATAAGTTCAAGGATAAGTTAGAAGCAAAGGTCATAGAATGTGAAATATTAGATCAAGAAGTAGATCTACTAAGGGAAGAAGTAGAAAATTCTAAGGATAAGCTACACAAGTTTAGAAAGAGCTCAAATATTGTAGAGTAGATGATCAAGGCACAAAGATGATCAAAAAACAAAATAGGTCTTGGTTTTGAATAGGTACAAAAGAAAAAATAAGAGGATTCAAACTCTAGTTTTGAATAAGAAGAAACATTAGAAGAAGATATTGTGATAGAAAGTGAGTCTTCTAAGGATGATTTGGACAATAGAAATTTCAACAAGGAAAAGAAAAATGCACAAAAGAGGAATAGATGGAACAGGAACTAGAACAGGGTAAAAGATACTAAGAGACCAATGAGGTGAAGGTAAGGTAATTTCAATGGATAATGTTTCTCATGTCATAGATTTGGGCACAACTACAAGGATTCACAATGTAGGATACATAAAATATAGGAATATGGGAACTTCAAAAACAAGTAGTTTTTTCATGGGTATTGCTACTCATGTAATAATTTTGGTCACAAGGCAATGAATTGTAGGGTTCATGACAGAAATATATATGGATTCACCAAGAGAAATCCCAAGACATTTGCACCTCAAAGGAATAACAATATCAAGTGTTATAAGTGCAATAATTATGGATATACAACAAAGTGGTGTAGAGCAAAAATTCCAAAGACAAGAAGGAACAGGAACAATCAGAGTAATCATAAGGATCGAATGAGAAGGAAAGTGGACAAAGCTAAAGATCAGTGCATTTTGGGACTAGAAATACTCTGACCCCATAATTAACCACCTCAAGAGGAGGTGGGGGAGGGGCTAAGCTAAGAGACTCATTCTTAGCCTTGAGCCTCAAAGGTGACCCTTTGCCATTGATGTCAAAGGGGGAAATATTTGAGTAAGGAGGAGAAATTTGATTTAAAATGAGAGCATTGAGTCAGAAGGAGCAATTTCCTAGGGGAGTAGAACATAGAAAAATTCAAGGAAATGGTAAAAGATAATTGGGTTTCCATCTATGAAAAAGGAGGATATTGTTGGACCTTTGAGTAATTGAGTTGTCATTGATGTCAAGAGCCAGTTTTTGTGAGAAATGCAAGAAGAAGTGGTTCCGAAATCAGTGTAAAATAAAGTCCACATCCATTTGGTGAGATTTCATTTTAGGTGGTCATATGAGGTTTAAAGAGGCCCAAGAAAAATGATATTATAACATTTTATTATAACATTTTATTATAATATTTTATTATAATACTGAAATGGGAGATTTAAATTAATTTATTAATTAATTTAATTAACTTCTAAATTTATTAAGTTAATTACAAATTAATTATACTTTAATTATAAAATTAATTTATGTTAACTAAAATAATCCTAAAGTTAGGATTACAAAATTTATTTTACAATTCGAATTCGAAAATTTGAATTATCCACAAGCTTTTTTAAAGCTTGGTTTATGCATATAAAAAAGAGGGCAAGACTTTATCAAAATCCATCCATACAATTTGTATGTGCTATGCTCTCAAAAATCATGTGTAAAGGAAAGAAGTAATTCATGTTTAAAAAGGTTTCGGTGGCAGATAAAAGGACAAAGAGTAGTGGAGCTACTTCTCTATTGCATAACACTATGTAGTACTGTTGGAAATTATGGGAGGCACTAAGGTTTATAGGCTTGTTGTGCAAGGTTTGAAACATGACGACATTGGTTTTACAAAGCTAGGATGATTTTTTGTTGAGCACTATGCCATCGAGGAAGCCACAAATGGAAATCACTAGCTTTCCTCATTGTGGGAAGGCACGTAGCCCATGCGGTGGGCTAGCACCTTGCTAAGGAACTTGGCTAGAGAGATTCCATTTTCAAAACCCACTGAGACCCTTTTGCATAAGGGAGAGGTATGCGTTCATGATTTGCCAAGGTTAATTACTATTTTGGATTTTCCAAAGGTTGAATAAAATAAATATTTTGAGGGTTATAAAGTTTATTTTTTAAATTTTTATTACTAAGAATTTGAGGGAGATAAAAGGATAGGAAGCATTATTTTTGAGGGTTTGATTTTGGAGGTTGTTAATTAAATATTGAATATTATAAGGAGTAATTGAGTAATTAATTTTTGTATGCTTTGATGATTGCTAATTTCAAAGAAGGAGTAATAAGGTGTATTTGAGTTTGATTATTTTTGTGATTGAGAAATATTTTTGAAGAGAGTTAGTGTGATATTTTTTTCATCTAACCATTGAAATTGGCAAAGAAGAAAAATGTGTTTAAAATAGGTTATGAGGTCATTTTATTCATCAAACAAAAAGGTATGGGCACATATTCCTAGTGAGTTATTTTTTAATGTTGTCAATGCTAAGTTGGAGTGAAAAGTATTTTTTAATAAGCATTGTTGAGTTTGGTTTTTCTGAGTGAGATTTGATGATAAACACCTTGTTTAATAAGCATTTTTTGAAATTTTGAGTAAAGCTTTCATATGCTTGAACTAGGGTTTCCAAATATCATGAGTATCATTGTTATGTGAGGATTAATTGATAAGATTTTTTTTTGAAGTGATTGGTTGAGTGAAGAACTTGAAATAGGGTTTGCAAATATCATGATTATCATTGTTATGTGAGGATTACTTGATAAGAATTGTTGTTGAAGTGATTGGTTGAGTGAAGAACTTGATCTAGGGTTTCCAAAGATCATGAGTATCATTATTATATGATATTTTTTATAAGCATTGCTGGAAATAAGTGAGTGAGTGTTCATATTCTTGGACTAGGGTTTGTGAGAAAGGAATATTTCATTGAGTGATTTGTTGAGTAGAGTTGACTGAGCCTAGTCAAGTGGATGTGTTCAAGTGATAATTCAAGTTATGTGAAACAAATAGTTCCATATTCTAAATTTATTTGAGAAAGAGTTCGAGTGTTTGTAAGTGTGAAACATATTGAGTCTCTACCAATTCTCTATATGTTTATGTGGTAAAAAGAGTGATGAAGAAAAAAGGATCATAGAAGCAGGGAATCCAAAATATATAGGCATCAAAATAAAAGCAAGGATGAAAAAAGCAGACAAGGAAATAAATTCTTTCAAAGGTAAAAGAGAAGCTACTATGCATACAAAGCCAGTAAGTACTAAAGTGATAGCGATGCTAGTATTTTAGACAATAATAGATATGAAGTCCTATTTATGATTGACGAAAAAGAACAAGTTAAGAAAAGGACTCCAGTAATTCTCAAGTTTTGTAGATGTGGTAACTTTGGACATCTTGAAGATAGTTGTACAAGGAATGGTTATAGTTTCAGTGATGATGAATACGAAGGTACACTTGAAGGACCTGAAGAGAATATTCTAATGGAATTATAAGAATGAGAAGATGATCCTATAGAATATCAATAAAAATAAAATAAATATATGGATAAAGGTAAAAAAATAGAGGAAGAATCAGATAAATAAGGATATGATCTTAAGATAGAACTTATCTATACTCTTGAAACAATAAGGAGGGTAATAAGGTAAAATTATAAATTAGAATCTTAGTTTCAAAATATGATGAAGAGAGAAGAATGCTTATAGAGGATCTAGACAAATCAAAGGCTAAGATAAAGAAATTCAAGGATAATCTATAAGCAAAGGTCTTAGAATGTGAAACGTTAGTACAAGAAGTAGCCCCATTAAAGGAAAACTTAGTAGACTACATCAAGCAAAACAGGTCTTGGTTTTGAATAGGTTCAAAAGAAACAAGAAGAAAATTCAACCTCAACTTCTAGAGGAGAAAAAAATTCAGATGAAGACACTTCAGAAGATGATAGCATAAGAGAAAGTGAGACATATGAGGATGAGTTGGACAACAGAAAGTTCAACAAGGACAGGAACAATGCACAAAGAATAAAAATATGGAACATCAATCATAATAGGTCAAGAGAGACTAAGAGACCAATGAGGTCAAGACAAGGGAGTTTTAATAGAAGATGTTTTTCATATCATAAGTTTGGTCACATGGCTTTATAGTGCAGGACACAAACAAAAAGTATATGTGAATAAGAAAATTTTCAATGGGTATTGCTACTCATGTAATCAGTTTGGTCACAAGGCAATGAATTGCAGGGTTCATGATAAAATATGATATGGATTCACTAGGAGAAATACTAAGATATTTGAACCTCCAAGGAATAATAACATTAAGTGTTATAAGTGCAATACTGATTGTCACACAACAAACTAGTGTAGAGCAGACATTCCAAAATCAAGTATGAATAGGAATAGATACATGAATTTTAACAAGAATAGGAAGAGGGACATGAATATAGAAATGGACATGAACATGGTCATGGAAAGGAACAGTTAGAGGAATCAGAAGGATCAGATAAGAAGAAAAGAGGATAAAGGTAAATAAAAGTTGTTGTTGGGAGTAGAAATACTCCCACCCTAGAATTAATCACCTCAAAAGGAGGTGGGGTAGGGGCTAAGCTAAGAGGCCCCTTATTAGCCTCGAGCCCCAAAGGTGACCCTTTACAAATGATGTCAAAGGGGGAGAGATTTGAGTAAGGGTGAGAGATTTGATATTGGAGTAAAGAGGAGAGATTTGAAAAGAGAATTGAACCAGGGGGAGCAATGTCCCAAGGGGAGTAGAACAAAAAAAAGGTTAATTTTATGGTAAAAATAATTTGGGTTGCCATAAATGCCAAAAGGGGAGATTGTTGGACATTTTGAGACAAGTTGTCATTGATTTCAAGGAACGAAGTCATCATTGATGTCAAGGAATATGTCACAAAACACAAATATTAATGGCAAAAGAGCTTCATAATATTTTTAATATTATAAGGAAGCATATAAAGGCGGGTTTTTATTAAAACCACAGATGAGCAAAACAAACATTTTTTCATAAAAACCCAAGGAAGCATTTTGAAAATATAAAGTAGGTTTTAATATTTATTTTATAAAATGTTTAAATTCTAAAGAATTTAAATAACTTATAGATTATTTATTCAAATGTTTAAGATGCCGATGTTCAAAATTATTGGAGGCAATATGTATAAAAACCATATGCCTAAAAGACATAGAACTTACCCTTCGTTCGAAATAAATAATCGTGGCATGTATTGTGGTGAATAATGGTGCATAGAAGAAGATACATCTCTATCTTAAGGTTCCAGTGAAAGTGTTAATATTATTGAGAGCAAAACTCTCATATCCACCAAGGCACATGGTCTAGTGGCAAGCAATTGCAAATTAACTCATGCGGGTGCAGTGGTTCATGTTCGATTCTCGGCAAGAGCATTTTGGCATGTTGTGCTTTGGTGTCATAGGAAGTGACATGTTGATATTTTTAGTTTCGGTGTATTTAGGAAAGATATAAAGCACATTGTGCTTTTTGTTTCCCAAATGAGTTCCTAGCTCATGCGACGATTGGATCTGTGGCTAGGGCATTGGGAGAAGCTGTGTCAAGGGTTCAATCTCACTTAGGTGGAGGTAACACATTTTGATTAAAGGAAAGAATAAGATGTTGATATTTATTTTTAATAAATTTATTGTGATGTTTTTGATTTATCGAAAAGTGAATTGAATAGTGATTAAAATTAAGAGGACTTCTTGTCATTGGGTTAGTTTGAAAAGGAGATTTTATTGAAAATATTTTTGATATTGAATATTGTTTTAATTGGGAGATAATAAGGTGTATTTGGTCAAATAATTTTTGTATATGTTTTTGGAATCTTTCTTTAATATGGAGTGATAGGGTGTATGTGTGTTATGATATTTTGCATTGTATATTTGAGATATTTTAGTATATTCTAATTCCTTGAGCTTGGAAAAGAAGTGTTTGTGGTTGTGGCCATATATTTGAGGTTCCTTAATCATCAAGAAAAAGGTATGAGCACATTCTTCCATAGTTGAGTTGATTGGTTGGTTTTCTGGAAAATAAGTTTGGAGTGAAAAGAACTTTATTAGGGTTTCCTTATTGAGTATGTTGAGTTAATGCTTCAAGGTTTTTTGGAATTAAGAATTGTTTTTAAAACCTTGTTTTATAAGCATTGTTGTTGAAGTAAGTTGTTGAGTGAAGAAATGGAACTAGAGTTTGGAAAGAACATGAGTATCATTGTTATGTGAAAATTATTTTATAAGCATTGTTGTTGAAGTGAGTTGTTGAGTGAAGAACTTGAACTAGGATTTCGAAATAACATGAGTATAATTTTTATGTAAGATTGGTTGATAAGAATTGTTCAAAATATTTTTAAGTGAGTGTTTATATGCTTGGACTAGGTTTTGTAAGCAAGAATTGTTTCATTGAGTAATTGGTTGAGTAGATTAGGTTGAGCCTAGACAAGTGGATGTGTTGAGTGATTGTTCAAGTTCCATAAAAAAAACTATTCTAGATTTTGAATTAAATTGAGAAAGTGATTGAGTTGAAGCAAATTGAGTCTCTAACAATTCTCTGTATATTTCTAAAAGAGTGATTGAAAGTGATTGAGCATTGTGATAAATATAGAACATATTGAGTCTCTAAAAATTCTCTTTATATATCTATAATATTGGACAAGTTCTAGTGTACACTTGTTGATCATATTTTAGGCAAGTCTTTGAGAAGAATTGTGGACATATTTGGGTAATCTTTAGTGGAAAGCTATAATACAGATTGAGAACATATTTGGATAAGTTCTTGAGAGGACTTATTGAGTAGATTGGAAAAATTCTAGAAAGGACTTGTGGATATATTAGTGTGATATTTTATGGAAGCTTAAAATGGATATTTAAGACAAGTATTTGAGAAGGCTTGTGAGCAGAGTTGATTGATTTATTTGTTCAAAACTTGATTTAAGGTTTGAGGTAGATCCAAGAGAGTTGATTTGAGATTGAATCAAGCTTTGAGTTAAGGCTTGAGGATAGAGATTGAGGATATATTTATGCTATATTCAAGGACTATATTTAGTATAGATTCGGGGACATAGTTTAGTGCAAATTAGAGGATAGGTTTGTGCCATACTAGATACAAATATTTAGGATAGATTTGTACTAAACCAAAGGATTATGTTTTGTGTAGATTTGAAATTGATATTTGGAGGTGATAGAGTTGAGGATAGATATCTCGATTGAGAGTAGGGAATAAAGGTATCTTCTATGGATAGAGTTCAATTTTCTAAGGTTAATGGAGGTAGAGGTCTTCTAGAGGATCACCATCCAGAGTAGAGAATAATATATTGGTGACTCATGTGGATAGATATCCACAAACATGATTTAGGGGATTGGCGTCTCCTTTGGACAAAGGTCCATTAACATTGTAATAGGGAAAGGATTCTCAAGATATTGATTGAGAAAATTTTAGTGAAATATTTTCTCCATGGAGTAGCCCACATTGGGTGAACCACATAAACTATGGTGTCTCTATTGTGTGTGGTGATTTGTGCATTTCTTTGACTACTACTATTAATATTGTTATATTTACATTGCATAATATTGATTATGAAAAAAAAATTAAAAATAGGTCTTATACTATTCACCTCCTCTCTTAGTATAAGCTTATGTTCTTCAAAAGCCTTGTGATGAAGGTGTAGATGATATGTGATTGAAGTTGATGAAGTCTAGATTGGGTACATTGGCGTGAATTGGGTGAGGTGTATAGTGAAGTGGGGTGAATATGTCAACATATACCACATGAACAAAGGTTATTGAGACAATGGAATATGAGGAGACTAAAGATAAATACTCAAGAGGATGTAAATAATATATTAGATTCAACAGACAATATAGAACCGTAAGTGGAGAGCAGGGTTGAGCCATAGAATGATGGACCTACCACTGATTCTGTAAATGTATGAATGAATAAATGAATAGGTAATGAATGGCAAGGTGAGGGAGTGTTATCTGATTAGGGAGAAGTGAGAGAAAGGGTAGCAAATCTATCGATGAGATCATCAATAAAATAATCATATGTGGCATTATAGGGTGGTGCTTCTTGAAGGAATGTGCATGTAATATTAATGATAGAATGGGGTATGGATACTTGTAAAGGATGTCAATATCGAAGTACTCTTCTAAATAATACATAGGAATTGCTAGAGGATGAAGAGTGAGGTCTTGAAGGTCATATTTAAGTGAGTGAATAGTTGTAGGGTGATAATATAGACTAGATATATGTATGGGTAGTTTAACATAGGGGTTAATGGGAATCCACAAGCTGTGTCCATAATATGCTATTCCAAATATATGCTAATGGAAATGCTAAAGGTAGTTTAAGGTAAAGTATGAATTGGAAATATGGTCTAAGGTATGACAAAATCTAGATTATGGTGGTGGGGCTACGACTACTGGGAGTGACAAATAAAGGCCTGCATTGATGAAGTTTGTACAATTGTTCTATGGACCAAGTGGTGTGATGGTACCAATGGTTAACACTGAGGCATAAGGGCAACAAAATTCATAGGTAGATTAAATTGTGGGAGGATGCACATGAGTATAATGAATATTATATTCACCAGGACAAAAATTAGTCATGAAAATGGATACATGTGGTGATGTATGTGGTGGTGAACGAGGTGGTGAGTTTAAATCAGAGGAAGAATATGAAATGTGAGAATTGTGGATAGTAGTAGTAGAAGAATAGAATAGTTGGAAATGTAGGTGAGAGACTGATTATTCCCAATCATGAAATTCAACTGTGATGGAATCGATGGGATGAGTAGCATGTGGAAACTACGATGTGGGGTGAGCCAGAGTAGTGCTATGATAAAAGTGAAATATTGAGGTTGATGATAAAATGGAAATGGAGGTGTATGAGGAGTAGAAAGTATTGGAGGATATGTAGAGGAAAATAGGTGGGAAAAATAAGGAGACCATGAGGAAGGTGATAAAAAATTTATGGACACAAGAGGGGATCCGTGGAAGCAAATGGTTGAGAAGGAGGAGGAGGCAATAAAGAAGGTGCCAAAAAGGGAATGGATATAAGAGGGGGATCCATAGAAGAGGATGGATGTATATTGGAAGTATATGTAGGAGAATGTGTGTGTGTTCCATGCGTGCAATGTGAGGATGAGGCAGGTGTGGAAGAGGGCATAAAAGTCTCTACCTGATAATGTAAAGGAATAGGAAAGACCTAGGTAGAATATGATGAAAGTCCTAGTGGGAGGTCTATGATTTTTTAGAATTTGAATGGATCGCCATAGATAGGAATACAATGAACTAGTTCATCATGCACATATTTGAGGTAATGATGCAAGGTTTATGGAACACATTGCATATCATGGATCCATGGATGTCCAAGAAAAATATTATATTGCATATCACCTTGAATTACATGGAATAAGGTAGACATGGTCTTGACACATACACATATGGATTAAACAATAGAACCTACTATGGGTCACATACAACCATAAAAAGCATGAAAGTCAAGTGATGGTGTAGCAAAATGAGTTGGTATAATGTGTATATGATGAAGGGCAGTAGTAGATATGATGCTAATGGAAGAGACAGTATCAATGAGAACACACTTGTAGATGATATTATTGATGGTCAATTAGATATGTAGAGGAGGATCAGCTTCCTCATCCACAATATTGGTAATATCATGATCATGAAAGTTGATCAAAGATTGCATGCAATGAGATATATTTCTAATGAATTTCACAAATATATTTGTATCATGGGTTTCGAGTTTGATTGAGCGAAGAATTTTGTTCAACACCTCATTATGAGGGTTATATTGATGTAAAATATCAAACATGGACAATCTAGCTGGGATTTTGTGCAACTGATGAGTGAGACTACAATTAATAGTGATGATATTGTGTGATAGGGATGGTGAAATATTTGATGTTGTAGGTGAGTGAAGGGAAGTGACTAGTATTTGAGGTGAAGTGATAGGTGCATCCTAGTATAGCAAATAACACTGGGTATGAGTGGTTAGGTTAATCATGCCAACTAATATATATGAGAGAGGATCTCAGTGTATATTATTAACTTATCTAGTTTGGCTTGTTGTGTGGGTTGAGTCCCTTGAGGATTGGATTTTTATAGATATCCAAATTTTAGTTTTATTGTACGAGGGGGTTCAAAACTTGGATAGTACCCCAATTGGTAAGATCTTGTACTAAGCTATGAAAAGAGTAATAATATCCTACATCATTGGTATGCTATTGATGGTTAGCACAAAATGCCTATTCATTAAACCCATGAGGTTTGGGTTGATTCAGATCCATAGGTATTACATCGAGTAATATAATGTTACTTGTATCATACAACCTCTGGAATAGAGTGGTTCAAAAAGTGGGATCCAATTGTGTTATGGAGGCTAAGGATGAATATTGTGAGCTTTTTGTGGATTATATGGAGGAGGTGTATTAGTTTAAAACATCTATTATTATGGAGGATGGGGTCATGAGATCGATGAAGAGGCTGGAGAAGCCAATACCACTTGATTGGTTTATGGCGATTTGGAAAAGGGTTGATTTGATGTACTACAATTGAAGAAAAAATTTGAAGTGTAATATGGCTTCTACCAAAGTTTAATATTACCAAATTGGACTTTGATACCCTTGATAAATTTTTTCTAAGAAATGGCTTCATCAAATTTGTAGCTTTGATGAAGTTGTAAGGGTATAGAAATATGTTTATGGCAACTTTTGGCAAATAATATGACAATTTTAGGATATGGAAGACTATAAGATAGGTCATGAATGATCGATCTCCATCGAGAAATGAAATCTATGATAGGTTCATCATTAGCCTATCATAGGGTGTAAAAATTAGAAAAATTCATCTTTTTTTATGTTGATGGAAAATTTTCAAGGAATGCTTAGCCAACTATTTGAATGTGAATATGCTATGGTGTGGAAGAATGTTGTACCAATCGAGGGATCATCTCCCAAGTGAGAGACTAAAAGTATGCAACATGAGGGGATCACTACCATGGATTTGGTAGCATGCAAAGTGATAGTTACTGATATATTCTCAAGGATCATTACATTTGTATTTTTTGAATTTTAGAATTTCAAAATGGTACAGATAAGGAGGAATGAGAACTAAAGGATGAATCGATTCATTACACAACTTGTTATATGTGTATTTCTATGACCCGTAACTAATCATGCATAGATACATATTAATTTTTTTTGCATTATTTGAAGTTCATTTGATGGGAGTACATTGAATTGCAATGAAATAGTGGAATACTAAGAATGATGGGGGTATTGGAGTTGCTGCTCCTCCCATTGTGAAAGGGGATTATATTTATTTTTTTCCTGTGTATGCAGTTGTTGAAAATTGTGAAATATGGAGGTCATTGGGAGAATCTACTGTGAATGGAAATATGGTGGTTGGGAACTTGTATTTACTATACCAAAACTTGTTATGATGGTTGTGCAGTTGGAGAGGATAACCAGGAAGGAGGTGTTGTGAAGAATGTAGGTGCAATAGATTGTGGTGGGGGAAGTGGTGTTTGGATAAAAGATGACGATGGAGGATGAGATGATGTACCAAAATATGGTAACTATGTTGAACTAGATGATTGATTAATATAAAACTCAGGTTGGGTAGAATAACATGGGGGATTGGTGAGATAAGATGGATAAAATAGATTGTAAGAAGAAAAAGGGATGGAAGGGGGAGCCTAAAATAGACAATGTGGAGGAAGTTGAAAGGTGGAAGTAGATGAAGGTGGAAGTGGAATGCAATATGTCATACCGTATATACCTAAATATGGAAACATATGTTAGAAGAAGTATATGTATCAAAAGTAGAAGCTTGTGATGAAGGATTGGTAAACGTATCCACAAAAAATTGTGAAGGTGGGACTTTTTTATGTTATTAGGGAATGAGTATTTGTGGGTGGGATGGTGGTTGTGATGTGGAATCAGAACATGAAAAATATGATTGCTAGGAAGGTGGTTGTTGTGGAACTTGAAAAGTGTATTAGTGGGATGATGTTAATGGGATGTATTATTATTGCAACAAGGACTATTGTGGGGTTGATTGTGATGCAAGTTTGCAGGTACCAAGAGTGGAGTATTGGGGATCTAAAATCATCCCTACTATGGGAGTGGATGATGTAGTTTTGAGGTGAGGACATTTAGGAAATAAGGATCATCCCTTATAAGGGAATGAGATAGATCCTAAAGAAATATATGAGCGAATGTGTGTAAGGTAGCTGGAGTCTCATCATCGATGGTGAAGAAGGTATATGGATCTCTTGGAGTGATATAGATAATATGTTCATAGAAAGTGGAATGTGGATTAGGTGGGGGTGAATGAGGAAGAAGAGGGTGATTATCACCAGATGATGTGGCAAGCATATTACTAGAAATAGAGGTTTTACCATGGAATATGGTGTGCATGCAATATGGTTTAAAACCAATGAGTAAATCAAGTATGAGAGGGGATATTTCCATCATGAATGGAAGGAGAGTACTAAACTAGCCAAAAATAAAATGAGAGACCTCTTCCTCAAGATGTGATTTCTCGTGCACTTGACTACGAGTAAAAATAGGTATGGTGATATAGAGCATTATTAGGTTCCCAAAACTATTTATAAATGCAAATATAAAAATGTGATTATATTATGTGCAACAAATCTAGGAGTTTTGGTATGTTTGTGTACTAGAAAAAATTTTACACATAGCTATGTGAATATGTACTATAGTATTATCATTCACACAGTATTGTGTGAACCTGTAATAGAAATTAAATCTAACAAAAAAATATAGTGATGAATTATGAATAGCCAACAAGTGGATGACTAGCAATTGAATGTGCTAAAACTAGTTTTTGTGAGAGTACAATACAAAAAAAGCAACTAGGATCAATGTTAAACAAAGAATTTTTTTTTTTTGGTTTTTTTTGTGTTTTAATGATAGTACCTAATCTAGAACATGACACTAGAAGTGAAGTGAGACTCTAAAAAGAAATCTCATTGACACAAAACCTCCTACAATACCCAAGTATGCACAAAATAGAACAATGTCTCAATAGACGAGTGGTGACTAAATGGAAGGTACAATAAAAATATATCCAAAATGGAGGAACTCAAAATTCACTAATGAGTTCAAAATCCTCTCACGAGAAGAGGTGGAACTATTTAGGACCTACTACTGGCCAAATCGGGCGGTCACTTCACCCTCAGGAGGGCTTAGTCAAGAATGATAGTTACCTATTTATGAATTATATGAGCCTTGTGAACAAAGGTATCTAATCCTATCCCACTCCTAAGGTCCCTTTCAGTGATGAAATCCAAAAAACCATTCTCAATATTAGGAGATCTTCTAGTGATGAAGTCCAAAAAACCACTCCTAGTGGCTACTATCGTGTCTAGTGGGCGAGCTAATGGAAGGATATGGATTCCAAAATCACCATTATTGAGTGGGGATTAGTGATTTAGTCCAATATTACCACTATGTATGAAACATAAGTGTGTGGTGGTGAGTGTACTACTACTGATATGAAAGCAAAAAACTATCTAAATGCCTTTTCAAAAAGGAAACTAAACCTAGATGCTTTTTGAAAAATAAACTAAACCTAGATACTTTTTGGGAAAAGAAGCTAAACCTAGATGCTTTTTGAAAAATAAATGTACTATAGATGCTTTTTTGGAAATGAGCTAAACTTGGATGCTTTTTGAAAAATAAATCTACTCTAGAAGGCTTGAAAGCAATCAAAGATGAGGTGCATGGAAAAAGGATTAGAAATATATCTATGTTCATTAGAAAGAAATGTGAAATATTATATAATGACTTGAAAGAAAATATGCAAGTTACCTAGAGTACTTTTTAAAGAGATGGGAAATTTAACCTAAGTGTGCTTTGAAAGAAAATATGAAATCTACACTAGTTAGTTGAAAAGGAATATGCAAGGGGCTAGAAAATGAATGTAGAGAAAAGTGGTAGGACTATCCAATATGTCGAACTCCTTTCGGCCATATCTCACTCATCCGGACTCAATTTGAGCTAAAATTTTGAGGGTAGATGCCTGAAAAACCCTAGAATGTCTCCACCAATTTTCATATCATTTGGAGCAACACAGATCCTAGCACATCCCTATGTGTGAATGAGATATTTGGCAAGCGGCTATGCGAGGGTTTCATCTGGGTTGAGTGCAAGCAGCTCCAGAGGTTGGTTTTTAGGGCCTTCGGGCCCTAGCGGCCAATATTTTTGTGGTTTATGCTCAATATTTTAGCAAGAAATGTTGTAGGGGATCCAATATGGGTTAGAAATTTGTCTTTCAATAGATCATACTGTGAACTTGAGTGACAACGACTTCCAATTTGCTGCACAAAAGAAAAGTGAAAACCATACCTTTCCATGGTGTCTAGGGCAAGGATTAAAGAGATCACGAAACAAGTTTCAAGAAGTTGATCAAAAAATGGCTCATATCTCAAGTGAATCTAGTGCTAAGGTGCACCCACAAAATAATTCTACTGTGAAAACCCCTGTCAAGGGTAAGAATTTTGAAGACTCAGTCCCAAAAATGAATTTTAGGGATGCCCTTCATGGTGGATAGCCTCAGCCCAATGCTAATATCAATCTTAGGGCTTCCCATAAACCTCTAAGAATGCCTAAGATTGATCCCAGGAAAATGGAGTCAGGATGTCTTAAAGCAGCTGATGGAACTCCTATTGTTAAGCTTGATATGGGTAACATTTAGACTGGCATTGAAGATTTGGAAAAAAGAGGACTAATTTGTCGGTTCGTGGGTTTTCATCCGAGTCTATCTGCTTTCAAAGTCTGGGCTGCAAAAAGCTAGAAAACTAAAGGTGAGTTACAAATCTCTATTTATCCAAATGGTTATTTTCTTGTTTTATTTGCTAATAATGAAGATAGAGAGAAAATTTTCAAGGGGGTCCTTGGTTTTTTGGAAGGGAAGGGCTTTTCATGAAGCCCTGGCATACTAAATTTAAAGCCGAAGAAGAGATGCCTTCTATAGCTCCCGTGTGGGTTAGACTCTTTGGCCTCCCTATTGAATTTTGGAATCCTACTATTTTTTCTTCAATTGGAAACTCTTTAGGAACTTTTATGATGACTCATGATTGTACTCAAAATTTTGAACATATTATTTATGCTCGGATTTGTGTTTTAATGGATTTTGACAAACCCCTACCTAAAAATATCACATTACAATTTGGGGAAGACACTTGGGAGCAAGTAGTGGACTATGAGAACATTCCTTTTCGTTGTAGAATTTGCCATGAATATGGTCATTTGGCCGATGCTTGCCCAAATAAAATTCCTGATCAAAAGAAAGAAGATATAAACTCAGCGAGGTTTCCAAATACCTAAGAAGAAGAACACTAAAAAAAAACCAGTTATGAAGGATCAATCAAAGTCATCTGCTAATATGTTTGAAATCCTTTCCACAAATGATGTCCCAAGTGAGGAAGAGGAAATAATGGAAACTCAAATCTTAGAAACACAATTTAAATATGAAGGGAAGAACTCAGAGACAAACCAACAAATCAAAGGTTTTCAATAGAAAAAAAAAGGAGAAAATTTACACAAGAAAAACAATCTTTCAAATGTCAAAACTTCAAATAATGCAGGTCCCAATATAGACTCCGTTGAACCATCTAGTAAAATTTTGGTTGTGTACGAGCATTCTTCAAGGTTAGAAGCCATCTCAGATTCAATTGGAATAAGTCAAGAAATAGGGAAAAAAAATTGAAGATGGATTCTAATCAAAAAGTAGGTCGCAAGACCAATCAATATCATATGGTAAAAGAAGGTGAAAAGCTTGTAGAGGAAGGTAAGATTAATGCCCTTCCCAACTTTTTTAGCCCTGGTATTAATGAAGATCATCACTTGGAATATTAGAGGACTCAAAGGGAGTCTTTCAAAACAAAATGAAATTAGAAGAATGATTCAGATAAATCATCCACATCTTGTTTTCCTTCAAGAAACAAAGATGTCAATGGAGGATATGGACTCAATTGCCGATAAAATTTGGCCAGCTGGAAAAGTGGTTTCCCTCAGTTCCCAAGGGACTTTGGGTGGCATTGCTTGTCTTTGGGACCCAAAAGAGGTAGTTATTCACCATATGGTTGGCAGTTGGGGTTTGTTGGCTATAGCTATTCAAAGTAGACATTCCAACCAGATTATGCTCTACATTACTGTTTATGCTCTAACTTCTTTGGAGGAAAAAAGAAGATAGTGGAAGGATATTACTCATATTATCTCTCATTTTCCTAAATCTTGGATCTTGATCGGAGGAGATTTCAATACCATCCTCTCTCTGGATGAGAAAAGGGGGGAAATAGAAATTTGGACAAAAGCACTGACCTCATGAGCGAATATATTGCAAACCTCCATCTTGTGGATATCCAACTAGATAATGGCCTTATGACTTGGTCTAACAGAAGGCAAGGCTTAGCTTGTATAATGGAGAGATTGGATAGGTTTTTGCTCTCTAAAAATTTCTTAATCCATGGTCACATTCCTAAAGTGAAGACTCTTAATAATGCTGGTTCGGATCATTGGCCAGTCATGGTGGAAATGTGGAAAACCAATGTGAGTTTCTCTCCTTTTCATTTTCAATTAATGTGGCTTAGAGACATTTCCTTCAGACCTCATGTGCAACAATGGTGGAAGGAAGGTAAACCTAGGCATGGGACTAAGATGTTCTATTTTTCCAAAAGACTGCAATACATTAAATCCAAAATCAAGACTTGGAACTGGAAAGATTTTGGGGATGTTCATAAAAAAAACATGAAGTTATTGCTCATATTGAAAATTTGAATAAGAAAATCCGTTTAGATGGCCTCACAGAGAAGAGAAGTGCAGATGAAATTAAACTCACAACTCAGTTAGAGGAATGGGAAAAAAGAGAAGAAATATTATGGAAGCAAAAATCTAGAATTCAATGGCTCAAAGAAGGAGATCGAAACACAAATTTCTTCCACAAATATCTTCTAGCTCGAAGATCTCACAACTTTATTTCTTCCTTAAAATCAGATTCTGGAGATGTTGTTTATACTTGGGATGGCATGAACTCTATTGTTGTTGATTACTTTTCCAATATTTTTGCCGCTACTCCTCTTGACTCAGCTTCACAACAAAATGTTCTTCAAGCAATCCCTTCTCTTATCACTTCGAAGGAGAACTCTATTTTGACTGCTCCTGTTACTATCAATGAGCTTCAACAAGTAGTTTTTAAAATGCAAAAAGGGAAAACCCCAGGTCCCGATGGTTTTCCCATTGAGTTCTACCAAGAGTTCTGGGATATCCTTCATGTTGATTTATTAGAGGTGGTGGAAGAAGCCAGGAAAGCCAAAGAAATTTTGAAGGTTATCAATAAAACTTATATTACTCTTGTTCCAAAAGCTCAAGAGGTTGATCATATCTCAGCTTTTAGACCTATTGCTTTATGTAATGTTCTTCTCAAAATCATTACTAAAATCATGGCAGAAAGGTTGAAGCCTCTTTTGCATAAGATTATTTCCCCAGAGCAAGGGGGTTATGTGGAAGGACGTCAAATAGTAGATGAGATAGTTCTTGCTCAGGAAGCCATCCATTCCATGGATATGCAAAATTCTCCTTCCATGTTCATTCGGTTAGACTTATCCAAAGCTTATGACAGAGTGGATTGGCACTTCCTTATCAAAGTTTTGAGGCAATTTGGTTTCTCTAAGGATTGGATGGATTGGATTATGGGATGTATCTCTTCAGTTTCCTACTTAGTTCTTATCAATGGTAGGCCTTCTCAGTCATTCCCAGCTTCCAGAGGTATTAGGCAAGGTGACCCGCTATCCCCTTATTTATTCATCATTCTTGTTGAATGCTTGGGTAGGACTATAACCAAAAAGAGGGAAAAAAAACCCTTGAGGGAGTTACCATTGCTCATGGAGCTAGACCTATCTCTCATCTTCAATTTGTGGATGACTCTACTCTTTTAGGTAAAGCTACACTTAAGGAAGCTTCTAATATTAAGCAAATCATTAGCTATTTTTCTAAGGCTACTGGGCAGCTTGATCAATGAAGACAAATCTAAAGTTATTTTCTTTCACTCGCTTCTGCTAGACAGGAATCCATGGTCTTGGATAAATTAAGATATAAGAAGACCTCTCTTCCAATCACTTATTTAGGTATTCCCATAAATATTCAAAGGTAGAAAAATAAATATTGGAATTGGTTGTTGGACAAAGTCAAGAAGAAAATTGGAAAGTGGACCAACAAGTGGCTTTCTTCTGGGGGTAGAATCACCTTGGTAAAATCAGTCCTTCAAGCTATTCCTATTTATGTTTCTTCCATTTTGAATATCCCAAAGGCTGTTCTTCGAGAATTGGATCAAATCAGTCATCGTTTCCTTTGGAGTGGTACTAAGGAGAAAAGAAAATGGGCCTTGGTGAAATGGGATACTTTATGTCTTCCTAAGAGTGAAGGGGGGTTAGGATTTCGGTATTCTATTAATAACAACAAAGCTTTAGCTGCTAAATTATATTGGAGGATGTTGCATAACCCCAATGCTCTTTGGGCCAATAATCTCCATGCTAAATATGCTGAGAACAAAAGTCCTGAAGACCTTGTTCGCTATCAACTTCCTACCAAAGGTTCTCCCATTTTAGCAGTTCTTAAGACTGGTGAGGATTTGATAAAGAAAAAATTATTTTGGATCATTCATAATGGTCAACAAGCAAATTTTTGGACAGATTCTTGGGATGGTCACAAGCCTTTGATAACTCAGTTTCTCGATTGGAGGCCTTGGATGGAGGAGCTTCACCGAGCTAATTGGATAAAGGTGGCTAATTACTATCGGTACCATACTGGTAATTCAAAGGTTGGTAGATATTGGATCCCTATTGAGGACTGGCCTATTCAAATCCTAGAAAGGCAAAGACAAGATATCCAAGGCATCCTTCATATGAGATCCCTCTCTTGGTCCCATGAAAAAGATTGTTTTGGATGGAACAACACTACTAAGGGTGAGTATTCAGTTGCTCAAGGTTATTTGACCTTATGCCATAATAATCCCAACCATTCTTCTGACATATTTTCTCGATTGTGGGCTCAAAAGCTCTGGCCTAAGGTGAGGTTCTTTAATTGGATTTTATTGCATCGTAGGGTGCTTACTCGTGAGCAACTTATGAAGCATGGTTTTCATGGCCCTTTTAGATGTGAAATGTGTGAAGAGAATGTAGAAAATCTCAACCATATTTTTATTGAGTGTACTTTAGCCTCTCAACTATGGAGGAGAATGGCCACTTTACTTGGCTTACAATGGTCCAATTTTTTTACTTTTGAACAACTTTGGAGGGATTGGCCTAATCAAGAGGGTGTTGATCATTTTATTAGGCGCTTAGTTTGGATGGGTTCTACCATTCTTCTTTGGAATATTTGGAATGAAAGGAACAACCAAATTTTTAATCAAGATAGGAAGGATATTCACTATATTTGGCAAAAGACCATAGCCAACTTAGTTGAATCAGTCCATCAACTCCTTAATCACCCCCAAAACTCCCACCAAATATGGGATCAAGTGATGCAAATATTGAAGATTAAATATTCTAAGGGCAACCAACTTAAAGGGAATGTGAGTATTAGTAAGATGGATAGGACTAGAAATTGGCAACCTCCTCCTAAGGATTTTGGAAAAGTCAATACTGATGGAGCCTCTAGAGGGAACCCTAGAAAAGCCAGTGTGGGAGGAATTGGTAGACTTTCATATGGCTCCCTGGTTTTTACTTTTGCTGAGAATTTGGGTATTCTTTCCAATAACCTTGCTGAGGGGTATGGTATCCTCAGAGGCCTTCAGGAGGCTACTAAGGTTGGATGGGAAAAGGTGTTAGTTGAGTCTGACTCTCAACTTATGATTAATCTCTTGAAGACTCCTTCTAAGAATCATAAGGTGGATTGGAGAATAAAAAGAATTATTGAGAAGATTCAATTAATCCAGATGGGATTTTTGAAAGTTGATTACAATCATGTGGTCAGAGATCAAAACAAGAGTGTTGATGCTTTAGCTAATTGGGCTTTGGACAAAGGTGATCTTACTTGTTATGGCCACCCTCCTATATGGTGGGCTTCTCAAATTAGGGAAGCTCTTCTTTCTATCATTTCTTTGGATGGCTCCAGTTCGAAGGTACCTAGTTTCTTCTTGCTTTTTTTTTTTTGCTTCTCTTTGGTTCATTCAGTTTTTTTTAGTTCCCTAGCTCATTCTATTCTTTATTTTGTTTCCTCTGTTGATTCTTGCCTTAATAGTCTTCTGGTCTAGATAGGTCATTGTTATGTTCATTTTTTTTTTTTTTTTTTTTTGTTTTTTAAGGTGGGTGGTGGGTTCTTTTGTTTTGTTTTGTTTTTGTGTTCTTTGTGTTGTTTTTTGTTGTTCATGTGTTTTTTTTTGTTTTTTTTTTTTTATGTTTTTTGTTATTGTTCTTGTGTTTTTTTCATTCTTGTTCTTGGGTTTCTCTTTGTTTGTGTTATTTCATGTTTTTATGTGTGAGTGTTTTCTATGTTTTTTGTTTTTGTTTATTGTCTGTTGTTGGTTGTTTTTTATTTTTATTTTTATTTTATTATTATTATTTTTTATAATTTTTTAGGTTTTGGTTGTGTTTATTTTTCATGTTTTTTTTGGGTTATGTCTTTGTAGTGTTCTGTTGTTTTTGTCTTGTTTGTGTTTTGTTATGTGGTTCTTGTGTTTTTCTATGTGGTTTGTGTTGTGGTTTCTTTTATCTTATTGTGCGTGTTTGGTTGTGCTTTTGTTTTTGACACACTCAAGGAGCATGTTTTTTATTTTATTTTATTATTTTTGTTGTTATTTACTTATTTTTAAATTGGTTTTGTGTGTTTGTTTGCTCCTTGAGTATGTCAAAGGTGGTAGGCCAGGTCCGAGTCCTGGGCATTTTTGGCGGAATGGATACCCCTGCCTCCTTGGGTCTTACCCGAAAGTGGCATCCCTTTTGGGATGTTTTCCACAAATAAAAAATAAATAAAGGAATATGCAAGTTACCCAAAGGATTTTGTGAAAGATATTTGAAAATTCTAATCTATTTGATTTGAAAGAAAATATGAAGTATACACTAGTGATTTGAAAAGAAATATCCAAGTTACCCAGAGGATTTGTGAAAAATATTTGAAAATTCTAATCTAGATGCTTTGAAAGAAAATCTAAAATCTACACTAGTGATTTGAAAAGAAATATGCAAGTTACCCAGAGGATTTGTGAAAGAGATTTGAAAATTCTAATCTAGATGCTTTGAAAGAAAATATGAAATCTACCCTAGTGATTTGAAAAGAAACATGCAAGTTACCCACAAGATTTGTGAAATATATTTGAAAATTTTAATCTAGATGATTGGAAAGAAAATCTAAAAAAATTGATCTAAATGTGATTTTGAAAAGATTAAAAACCTAATCTAGTATTTTAAAATAACTTTGAAAAGTGATTTGTTGTTTTTGAAGAAGGCTAAAAATCTACTCTAATGCTTTCAAAAAGGAATTAAAATTTTATTCTAGTGATTTAAAAATCTAACTTAGGTATTTTGAAAGAAACTAAAAACCCTAATTTATGTGCTTTTGAAAAAAATTTAAAAGCGATTTGATACTTTTGAAAGAAAAAATTATTTACAAAAGAATGATAAAAAATAGATTTTCTAAGAATACCTAACTCATGGGCTATTGTATGATCTTCCTTCTGCAGAGGCTGATAGTTTTGAATTATTGTAAAACTGTTTGGCAGGGTTTGCATGGTGGTGTGTGAACCTGACTTAATATTTGCATGATGGTGTGTGAACTAAGTTTAGAAGCCTGTATATTCTTAGCAGAAAGTATGATATGTATTTTAGGGCTCTTATAGACTATGTTTTGGGTTTATAGTACCTGTAAATCCAAAAAAAAACCATATGATGAATTAGATAGCAAGAAGGCTAGTCTAAAATAGTTTTTTGGTGGTCCCACAGGGCATGCTAGAATGTAACACATAAAAGTGAACACCAATTTAAAAACTAATAAAATTTATACTCAATGTACTTTTAATTGATTTCAAAAAGGGGTTACAAAATAGTCTTTCTATTAAGAAATATTTCCCTATGTTTTTTAATGTGAATTTAGATGCACTTGTTGATGCATTTTGATGCTGTCACTGTAAGTGGGCTTATTTGCATGTGTGTCATAGGTTGAATGCTTGAATATGTCTTTAATACATATTTAAACCTATAAAAATGAGTCAATGCATTGGGTCACCTATCATAGATTATATCCCATGTTTATAAAAAAAAAATGACCTTGAAATGAAATAAAACATGCTAAAAACTAGAGGAAATACTATAAAAATTGTAAATAAAATATACCTACCTGATCTATAGTTGTAGAGTTGTAGACCATGTTCACATGGTGGTGTGTAAATCTCTACTCGGTTTCATACAATGATGTGCAAACCTTGTTATGGTTGATTGTTTCTATTAATTCTTGTCTAGATAATATTATAATACTATTGTATGATGTTTGAAAGAAGTTAAAATGATGGAATATTGTTTTAGAGTAATTTTGGTAGAGTTTTGGTAAGTTAGCCAAAAGGGTGAGAGAGATTTTCATGGTGAAAATTGCCATCTATATATAGAGTGGGCCAAGGTTAGGGGGGATGAGGTGTTCTTTATGAGGTGGCCCAAACTCTAGGTTAGGTTCTACCAATGTGTGGTTAGGGTGATGAAGTGGTATCTGAGTCATTCCTTCATGTTCCTTGAAGAAATATCCTAGGTGCACACATGTGTGAGCAAGGGTTAAGGTTAACCCTAATCAGACGGATCCTAGGTTAGTTTGAGGTTAGGTTAGGTATCTTTTTGAAATATCCTAAGTGGTGGATGCACACATGTGTGAGGATAGAATTAAGGCTAATATTGATTTAACCCTAATTAAACATGTTTAGGCAATAAAGTACACTTCAGTGAAAAAGTGACTTTCAAAATAGAATTAGAATTATCATAATTAGGGGTTTTGAAGGAAATGGTCGCATGGGTGCCATTATTAGGTGTAGGAAAGGGCTTAGATATTATAACAAGGCTTGTAGATGGTTGTTTCCTAAATAGGAGGTGTTTTGGAGGTGATTAGTGTAGCTTTGTAAGTTTTGATACTATAAAT
Source organism: Wollemia nobilis (assembly GCA_028583015.1). Classification (NCBI taxonomy): domain Eukaryota; kingdom Viridiplantae; phylum Streptophyta; class Pinopsida; order Araucariales; family Araucariaceae; genus Wollemia; species Wollemia nobilis. Next base: position 5,949,439 of record JAQPPZ010015929.1, read on the forward strand.
GATTATACATGCTTACAAGTGTCTACGCATGCCTACATGTGACTATGCATACCTACAAGTTCCTATGCATACCTATAAGTTCCTATAGGTGCCTGTGAATACCTATAGGTACTTATATGTGCCTACAGGTGCCTACAGGTTCCTACACATGCCTATAGGTGCCTACGAGTGATTATATGTGAATTTTAGGTGTCTACAATATTACCTTATAAATTACCTATAATTTGTAACTTTTATATTTCGCTTCAAGTGGAGGAATACTCTTATGAAAAGTAATATGAAGGCTATATTCAAATATTTTTTAGTGGTAAAAATAGCATGATGTTTTAAAATGTAAATTTACCTTGAAATAATTTTTTTTAAAGAATTTAATGTTACCTTGGTAAATTAACTTTGCATAAAAATGCATCATTAACTTTTTCTAGTAGCATAAAATTAAATTGGTAATAATTGAGTTCTTAATCATTCTAACATGAATTTTAACTATTTATTTTCTCTTGTATAAAAATAAAAACAATTATTTTTTTCTTTCAACTCAATAATATCATTACCAGGGATGAAACAATATCCCAATATTATTTTTTATCACCAATTAATCTAACATAATTTACATCTAAAGAACTAATAAAAAATATATTTTTTGTTATTGTGTAATAAGTATAATGAATCATTATCTCTTTTACTCAAACAAACTTAAAACAAGATATAGTACAAAATTGATATCTACTCTACTATCTAGAAGATAAATTAGACCGCTAAAAACACTTAAGATTGAATCCCTTCAATAATGTTGTTCTCCTATTCTCTACATAGATTTTGTATTTGTCTCAATGAGTTTACTACTTCCTTGCACTTGTTCAATTTAAATTATATATGTAAATCTTGGCTAAAAAAAAAATAAAAGCATAGTAAATTAATTCATTTCTTTCCATTGAAGAAAGTAGTAATGCAATAGTCTAATATCAATTATATAAAATCTATCCATTGTTTACTACTTTAATTCTTATAAAATAATAAAATGACAATAAATGCAACCAATAGTAGATATAAATACACCAAATTCATTTTTTGTTAGCTTACCTCTACACATATAATATTATTTTATTTCGGCTTTGAACACATATATGTTGTTGGATATAATTGTTAATTCCTAAATAGTAAGCTATAGGAGTTTTTTCTAATCCTTAAATTGCTTCCATTTTGTAGAGAAGACCAATACATTTTATTTTACATCAAAACTTATTGTTGATAGATAAGAATGTATTCCTTAGTGGCATTAAAAAATACTTATTTTACATATATTTGATTTTTTACACTTATTATGAGCTTTCAATTCTAATATGATTATTGTAGTTTTCCAGTGAGCAACTTGAGTATAAGTTTGTACACAATCATCAATCACATATACTTGTGAATATAGTTTGTTTACTAGACTTGCCATGGGACTTTAAATTGTGTCAATGATTTTATTATTAAATATCTATTTTACTCCTATCACCTTGAAGAGTTCAACTATATCCTATACTTTATAGTTTTTTAAAAATCCCTAATTTCTAGTTCAATTGTGCCATGCAATTTTGTTTTATTCCATTTTCATAAATACTTGGTTTAGCAATTTTGTTTTCTTCTATTTTCATAAAGACTTGGTTTAGTAGTCACATATGAATGCAAATAAAAAACAATTATTCAATCTTAACCACTTCTAAAGTTTTCAAAAACAATTCATGATTATTTTAGAACATGGAAAAGGCTATAGAATTACACTTAAAATTAAACTTATTTGAACTTAATGACGAAGTTCTATTGGAAAACACACAACCTTTGGAATACTAACTAGTACAAGAACTAATGGAGAGAGGCTGCAATCTAAAACTGGCTAGAACATGACAGAAATATTAAACGCCACTAAATAATGTCACTGGATGCCATTAAGTAATTTCATTCTGATCGCATCCAAAAATCAAACATGTCAGAAATGGTATAAACGAATGAGAATATATGAATGTAACGTGAAGACCACTCATCCTCTTCGTGCAATGAGAGTCCTTCAAAATTTGTTTTGTTCATCGAGTTCACACCGTATTAGAATGCAGTGGCAAACTGACTTTTATATCATTCATCATGCAGTTTTTTACATATATTTTGCATGCAAAGCAGAAAAGAAGACCCACCTTGAAGACCCACCTTGAAGGTCGCTGATGTCGGGTACCAGGGAATATTCGAGTACCCAGCAAAAGCAATATAATAAGAACTAAAGCAACTGCAAGCGTCAATATGGAGTTTAGTATATCCGGATTTTGAAAACATGAATAATAACCTAGTTCTCATTTGTCAGAAACGGGGATTATTTATTCTCTCTAGTCGTGTATATATACACCCCTGTAGTCTCTTCCATCTGCAGAAGAATATGGCTTACTAGAATTTAGGAAAATATTGCTTAATAGCTTTTGTGCTTCTCTAGCTCTGAATCCCTCGAGTGCTGTAAGATTTTAGTCTACTGAATTGAGTAGGTGCTTTCAACGTCAAAATGAAAATTGAAATTGCTTTTACATTTTGTCTGCCTCTCCTTTTGTTTACTTCATTATCTCACGCTCGCCCACTAAGGAGGATCAATTCCAAAGCTATGATTCCTAGCACTACTCTTGCTTCTACCTTCAGAATAAGTGTTGTTCCCGTTATCCATCACAGGAATTCGGCAAGAGATGAGCCCTTAAGCATGGAGGAAACGAATGCTGAAGCTTCTGAAGCAGACGACGATGACACTAGTGCAACGAGACAGAAAAACACGGTCGTGCTTCATCCACTAGGTCATAGTCCAGGAGTAGGCCATAGCTATCCTCGCGATCATGAACATTCTGTTTGCTGCGGATAATACGTTATTACAGTAAGAGATTGCTACTGCATCCATCCATATTTTGTACCGGAGACTTTAAAGAATGAAGTTTATTGAACTAGAATTGATTAAAAAGTAAAGGACTCCGGACTCCAGACTTCATCATGATTTATGGATATTGAGAGAAATGAAGCTCGTTACGCAACGGTTAATCCTTGTGTTTTTATTTCTTTCCTACCTGCAGAACGTAAAGTGGTAGAACCGTACAAGTGTTAAGAGGAGGCATGCTCCAGAGAAATGGCATTCTCACTTTGTAATGTGTTGCTGTTTAAAAAAATTACTTTGGCGTTAGCTTGCACATTTTATGAAAGGATCTATTCGTCTGAGTTGAATCTTAGTCTAAAAGCTAGATTAATTTATTCAACCATAGACCATGTGCTTTATGTTTCAGGAAAGGACCAATCTAGCAGGCTGGTGTAAGGGTTGCGCATATGTATATAAAAGATAGAGCAAAACGTTGTTTCCTATCTTTTTGGAGTTAAAGTAAAATTAAAACAATATAGAAAGAATCGGGGTAGAATGGTTGTTATTTAAGTGTGTTTGGTTATGTCAACATCTGAGGTACTCAATATAGGCAGGTTTAACTTGAACGTTGTTTCCGATCTTTTTGGAGTTAAAGTAAAATTAAAACAATATGGAAAGAATCGGGGTAGAATGGTTGTTATTTCAGTGTGTTTGGTTATGACAACATCTGAGGTACTCAATATAGGCAGGTTTAACTTATTTAAAAAAGTGTGTTGTAATTTTAATGGAAAGCAATTACTATGATCCAATGATGTGGAGGTTTTATAGGATAGATTTGGTATTGATCATGTGAATAACTAAAAACCAACTGGAATTATTGAAAACGTATGTAACCATTGTATACTGTTGATTTGTTTTTTTTTTCTCTTTTTTAGCATTACATTGGTTTTATAGGATATATTTGGTATTGATCATGTGAATACCTAAAAACCAACTGGAATTATTGAAAACGTATGTAACCATTGTATACTATTGATTTTTTTTTTTATCATTACATTGGTTTTATAGGATAGATTTGGTATTGATCATGTGAATAACTAAAAACCAACTGGAATTATTGAAAACGTAAGTAACCATTGTATACTATTGATTTGTTTTTTCCTTGTTTTAGCATTACATACGAGAAGATAAGAATGAATATGTATAGTTTATTTTAAAATAATAATATTTTTTAATTAATATAATATTTAAAAATAGTTATTTCAAATAATTAATCTGTGATTATAATATTAGTATATATTATAATACTAATAAATGTTGATATTAATTTAGATATAAAAGGATAGTTTTTTATTAGATAGGAAAACATAGTATTTTGAAAGGATTTTTAATTTTTTACAACGAGAGACATAATAGAAATAAAAATTATAAACGGATCAAGAGGAGAACAACCTCAAGGTAAAGGAAGATACAAAAAAAAAAATCATAAATAGGTAGAAGGAAGAAAAGGTCTTCAACAAAAAGCAAGAGGGAACATCTTATCAACCAGGGACTAAAAGAGACTAGAATTTGAAAACAAAACACACTAAGTTAAAATGGTAGGAAAATATTTCATCTATATTTGAAGAGCATTCTGATTGACCCTCTAGTTGGTCAACAGGTTAGCTTCCTTATTTCGTTCTCTAAATGTGTACCTGAATTCAACACCTTCCAATTCATCATGCAATGGTAAATATTTTCTATTAAATCTATAATGGACTACTAGGGGGAATTATTTTCTTTAACAATATTAATGATAGAAAGAGAGTCACCTATGATCACCATCTTCTTTGCATTCATCTTTTCTAGGAGCATTACATCTTGATAAAGCACCCATGCTTTAGAAAAGAAATAGACTGAACACCTAAGAAGTTAGTAAAGGCCATAAGAATAAACCCCTTGTCATTCTTGATGATTCCTCCAATCCCTATAATACTTGGGTTACCCTTAGCTACCTCATCAAAGTTCAATTTTATCCAACCTTGAGGAAGAGGCTACTATTTGACAAGATCTTTAGGATTTGAGGTGGATAGACTACAAATCTCTTCTAGATTTGGGATACCTAATTGTATGCCAATCTTACCTTCACTATGGAACTATTTATCAGCTTTGATAGGGATTATAGAAATATTTTATTTCAAGAAATTGAAAATTTTAGCTTCCACATGCAAGGGATACTTTTTAACATTCCTAAAGATTCTATTGTTTCTTTCATTTCAAATACCCCAAAGAATATAAGGTAAACAGAAAGATCAACAATTTCTATATAAATTATGGAAGAGGAAAACCCACTGCAAACATATATCCATAATATTATTAGGCATGATTGAGGTAATATTTAGTTTTATGAGAAGAATATGGATACATTATAAGGAGAAGAGACACTCAAGAAATAAATTATTAGAATTATCCAAAGAAACTTCACACAGATAACACCTATTCAAAATGGGTAAGCCTCTTTTGTGAAGGTTTTCAATAGAAATAATTTTTTTCTTGGTAGTCAGTCAAAAGAAGAAATTAATTTAGGTATGAGGTGTTTAAACCATATCATATTGACTGGAAACCAATACTCTTCATCATTAAAATGAAGAAATTAAGCATATTTAACTGTGAAGAAGTCCTTGTTATTTACTTTCCAAATAGGGTAATCAAGTGACAAGTTAGGATTAAGGAGATGAATTCTAAGAATACTGGATAAATAATTTAGAGCACAAATTTTCTTTAGGGGGAATTAACAAGAGATAGCCTTCCAAGTTCATTTTCCATCCCCTACCTTAATAAATTCAATAACTCTAGATACACAATATTGTATAGTAAAGATATCTAAACAGTTTAGAAGTTGGTCTATAATCACGGGTTCATTACAAATCCAACTATCATCCCCAAATTTAACTTTTCTACCATCACCAATTTTCCATATCAAACATTTTTGAATAATAAACTTAAAATTAAGAAGGTATTTCCAAAAAATAGAACCTTTTGATTGGCCTGAATATAAAGGAAATTACCATATTTGCCAAGATATTTACTTGTTAAAATATTTATCCATCTAGCTTCATACATTTTGAAAAACTTCCAACCATGTTTTGCAATAAGGGCAAAATTCATTTGTTTTAGTTTCTTGAGGCCTAATCCACCCTTCCTCTTCCTATAACAAACTTGCTTCCAATCCACTAGGGAAAATTTGTGCTTTTCTTCCATGCATATCCAAAAAAAATCCTTTTGAATACTATCAATATTTTCACAAATTTTCTATGGCATATTAAATAATAGTAAAAATAATATCAAGATACTCTGGAAGGTAGATTTAATGATTTAAGTCTTACTATCTTGGCTAAGAAGGGCATATTTCTAGCTTGCTAACTTTCTCATAACTCTCTCAAGCACAAGAAGCCAAAAAGAATCTTGTAACCTGTCATTGAAAAGTGGTAATTCTAGATAAACAGAAGGGAGCTTCCCAATGGAATATTCAAATATTTTTGTAATATTTACCTGGCTTTGAAGGGGCGTATTTAAAAAAACAACTTGCTCTTATTGAAATTTATCTTATGTCTAGAGGTAGCCTCATAAGAATATAAAATAAACTTAATCTCTTTTGCTTTTGGAATAGAGGATATTAAAGAAAGAAGAGTATCATATACTATTTTTTTTTTGTATTATGGTGTTGTAAAATGAGGTAGGACTTATCCCTAAAATTAATCCCTTATACCAGGTTGTTTGAATAAATATTCCCAAGGCTTCGACCATAATAATAAATAGATAAGGAAATAGTGGGTTCCCTTATTTTAGGCCTTGGAGGCTTCTCAAATAACCTATCAAATAGCCATTCATTAGGACATAATTCATGACTAAGCATAACTTTAAACAAAATTTCCCATGATACTCTATCATATGTCTTGTTCATGTCTAATTTCAATAGCAATATATCTATACCACTTTTATCAATGGAGTGAATAACTTCATGAATAGTAATCACACCATCCAAGATTTGCCTCCCTTTAACAAAAGCACCTTGACAAGGATAAATAATATGAGGAAGAATGACCTTAATTCGAATGGCTATGACTTTAGCTAATATTTTATAAAGAGTATTACACAAACTTATGGAAATAAAATTATTGAAGGAATTAGCTCCTACCAATTTAGGAATCGAAAATAAAAATGTGGAATTGATGTAGCTTGGGATATGAAGGGTATTTTTAATTTCACCCATAGAATTATATATCCTTCCCTAAAATTCCCTAATTTTTTTGGTAAAAAATTACAGTAAAACCATCAGGTCTAGGGACCTTCTCACCAGACATGGAAAATGCTATCTCTGTGATTTAATACTCTTTGAGTGGAGTGATAAGACTAGATTTTATTTATTTAGAAATTAGATAAGGAATAAAATTCAAATAAGAATTAGAGCCCTTGTCATTTATAGGTTATTCCTATCCTAAAAGAAATTAAACAATTGTACAACATCCTCATGAATTTTCGAAATATTTCCAATTTAGTACCAAAATCCTATATCTCAAGGTTGTGGTATGAAAATACCTAGTATTTCTATCCTCGTATTTCAACCAGAGATCCCTGGAATTCTGACTCCAATAGGGTTCCTCATAGGCAAATACATTATGAAAATGTGCCAACAAACTCCTTTCAATATCTCTATCAGCCTTTAATGAAGAAAAAGATTCATAGTAAATTCAATGGATGAAAGTTACATTTTCAAGGAATTCCTCTTTTGGAAAATGTTACCAAAAATATTTTTATTCCATTATTTTAAATTGATCTTCACAAATCTTAACTTATTGGCAACTTGAGATATTAGGTGATCTAGAAATTCCTTCCACCAATCACCTATCAAAGCCTTAAGGATATCATTTTTCAACCAGATAACCTAAAAATGAAAGGGAAATTTAAAAATTCTATTTCTAAATAAAACATCTAGTACTAAAGGATTGTGATCTAGCCCTATTATTAGAAGAGAAGAGAGAACAAAATCACCAAAATTATGAAGTCATTATTCAAAAATAAAAAACCTATCTAATTTTGATTGGATAAGATGTTCCCCTAGCCTTTTGTTGCTCCAAGTGAATTTACTTCCTTTTAGTTTGAAGTCCATTAGCTCATTAGTATTGATAAAAAAATTCAAAGTCCTCCATACCCTTAGAGGGAGGTTGGCTTCCTCATTTTTTTTTAGGGAAAATGAGGCAATTAAAATCCCCAACAAACATCCAAGCAAGGTCAAAAAAAGTATTTATAATTACGTTCAAGTTCTCCAATAGTCTTCCTCTTTTTACAATTGAGTTTGGAGCATACACATAAGTTGAAACCCAATATATTTTAGAAAATTTGCAATAGAAAAATATATTAATGAATCTATCAGAAGAAGAGAGCACTATGACTTCAATTTTTTAATTATCCCAAAGACACATTAAACCCCTATAAGCTCCTGAAGCATGGCTTGTAGAATAACAAGCCTCCTTCCATATGGTATTCTTAACCTTATCAAAATTGTTCTCCTTAATTTTAGTTTCTTGAATAAAAAAATATGGTTTTAAATATTTCCTTATAGAAGCAACCAATTGTTGCTTTGAAGGGGCATTTAAACCCCTTATTTTCCAAGATAATATTTCCATTTACAAGACTTGGTGGGGTGCTTATTACCCCTCCCATAGAAAGTATCATCTAGGTTCTATTAACTATATCTTTTAATCTCTCCCTCATACACGAGTCTTGGTTTGAATGTTGCCCTTTCTTAGATTCAACTCCCACATCTATTATCCCTTTTTTGTTGCTCCTTGTGATGGAATTGGGGTTAGATTTTGAAACTTTTCCATTGGACGGTGAATTTGTAGCACTTATCTATTTTGCTGGTAGGATTTGAATGGAAGACATAATAAAAGATAATGTTCGGTTAGCTTTTAAACATTTTCAATTAAGTGGTAAATTTGAAACATTGTTCTATTTTTTTGGTATCCTTGGAATGGTAGTAATAATATAATTTGAGGCCAGGGAAGAAATCCTCAAAAATTTAGGCAAATATCCCTCCAAAGAAACTTCTTCTAAACCCTTACAAGAGTGAAGTTTAGGATTAACATCACATCATTATCCTAACTTAGAATATATGATAATATATTTACCACGAGAATTTTATTTATCATAGAAGAAATAAGTTTAGGAGGAGAACTTACCTTGTCTTTTCTTGAATGTATCTCCCCGTCTTCAATATTTGAGGGATCCTAGGAATTCTACTTCTTCATCAATGCATTAATCTTTGATGGAAAAGTCATATAGGGAATGACATCCACATAATTCCCACATTTACATTACCTTGTATACATATCTCTCCTTCAAACTATTTTTTTTAGATGTTATGCCTTTGGGAGAATTTGTTCTATGTAGGGCATACATTGGATGAATTCTCCAATTTATTACATGATGTGCATATGACCAGAGCATTATCATACTAAATCTTCTAGATATGAACCTGCAACTTTAAGACCAAACTTACTGAGGTAGGCAAAATCTTATCAAGGTTTACATTAATACATAATATTGCATAAACTAGTTTAGAATAGTTTTGGTGGTTTGTTCAATAGCCACCAAGATCTCTATTTCTCTTGTGATACCCACCAACACATCCCCATTCCATAAGTGATATGGTAAACTTGGAAATGCTTAGAAAAACTCTAAGAATTTGGATTAAAATTTAACTCCATATTTGCAATATGATACCCCTTCGACTAAATACCATGGTCCTACCCCAAAATTCTATCTGAGTCTTTTAAGAGCAACTTGACCATGAGAAAACCGTTTAGCAAAGCAACAATTTAAATTTGGTCATTTGATCTCCAGTTTGATGCAACACATTTTCTAAGCATATCCAAATCTATATGAGCACCCATGAAACACCCTATCAAATCTGTAAATCCTTTTTCAATATTCAAATCTACAAGATCATCTAGGACAATGATTTTGCCTCCTTCAGGGATTAAGGTAAAACAAGGTTCATGGATTTTCTTCTTACCACTAACCATAGATGACCATGAAGGACACCCAAAAAAGGAATTTGGGACTGGACCATTATTTTCCTCTATCAAAGAAATGTCATTTTGAGAAAAAAAATTGCTATCTTCCTTCCTCTCATCCTCATTCCCAACATTTCCACTTCCACCATCATCACTCTTTCCCTCTCCCTCATTCATTCCTTTCATGATATAAAAAATGGGTGTGATCCTACCATCAATATCCACAATAAACTATCATTGAGATCATAGCTCCTACACTGGATGGTTAGTCATAGAGTATGGATTGAATTTTCTAATTTTATTTTGAAAAATAATAGACTAAAAAAAATGAAAAGCTATAATTGTAATTTATATAATATTTAATAAATACATTTGACTTCACCTAAAATAAAAATAAAAGATCATATGAGTGTATTAAAGGATATTTTATATATAACTTTTACACAAATAAAGTAGTTTAAAAATTGTAGTAATATTCATGGATACTAGAAATAAGAGTAAAATAAGGCACCATAGATAAAATTTTATCACAATGTTTCTATTGTGTATGTAAACAGCAATGCCACATGTAACAATAAGAGAAGGTAATATATTTTTTATCTATGAAAAAAGAATGATATTACAAGATGGTTATGTCTAGTTTCATAAATGGTAGATCTTCAACAAGTGTTAAATTTTTCTCTTTATTGGAAAATAATTATAATATGTGGTATATCTAACAGATATAAGTGTAAGTATTTTGACTAGTAATGTTATTGATTTCTTTTACCTCATTACATAGCTCTAAATATTCCTATATAAAAACATTAGAAGCTTGTAAATATCAATTTTATAATAGTGGTTAAAAAATATACATTATTTATATATGCAACCCTTAGTTATGAGAGATATATCTATATTATTTATGATATACTTGTAGACACCAAAACAACACCAATCCAATTATGTGACTACAAACATTGATCGCATTGACACACACAGCCCCCAGGGAAGCCCCCAGAGGTTAAACAGTGGTCCTAATCACTCACACAGTAGTTTTGGAAGGTCAAAGGTCAATTTGTCACCTTTTAGGAACTCTGCTCTCTACTCGTTCCACCCAGGGATGATTACAAACTGGTATTTGTTCCACCCAGGGACGATTAGCAGTATTCGCTCCAGGGTGGGGTGAATAGCAGGTTTGACGAGAAAAAAGTCAAATATTGACAAATGGCAGCTCAGATCCACCACTTAACTCTTCCTTCATTGCATGGGAGTGTGAGTGAGCATTTTTAAGTGTTATAGGTAGTTACAGGGGCAGTCATGGAGCCCCTAATTAGGGAGGAATCTTATCACCCCTAAGAAGGCATGATGGCCAAGTGGCACCTCTGCATGCTCATCCAAAGAGACCATTAGGTCTATAAAATGGTAAGTCTTCTCACCTTAAAAAATATAGAGAAGTAGCATTTTGAGAAATGAAGTGCTGCCATTTTACATGCTCACACATTTTGATTTGTGCCTTTCACATCCTTGATCTCTTTTGGAAGGGAGGTCATTGGGTGGTTATTGGAAGCACAAATCCGAAACTAAAACCTGAAATTTTTGCCATAACATCGTACCAAATTTGTTGACAACACCCCACAAGAGGTTTTGTACCCATCCCAAGTGGATTGGTGCTGAAATCGAGCCCCAAACGATGGGCGTCCTACCCCCGAGCGCCCCCTACACTGGTGTAGTCCTAATCGCCCCACCCCAGAGCGATTAGAAATTTGTAGTAGATTTCTTTTTTGTTATTTTTGTATATGATTCTATGTTTCTTATATAGGTTGTCATTCAAATTTCACATCATTTTGAGTTGTTTTGATGATGTTTTTTTCCTTTCTTGCTTTTGCTAACATGCAGGTAACATCATAAAATTCCTAGTGATAGATGCCAAATTGGCAAAATCCAACCATCTGGGTCATCCCAAAATACCCCGTTTTACCTAACCCCCAGCTTTTCAAGTGATTTGGAGCTTCCCGAATGTAACATTTGGGACAATGCTTTCTGGCATTTTATTGCAGGTCTAATCGTCCCACACTGAAGCGATTAGAAATCCATGGTGAATTTTCTGACTGTTCCATTTGTAATGCCCTCCTGGTAATGTCCTCATGCCTTTTTTAAATTTTTAGATCATTCCGATGTTATTTAGTTATCATTTTATTCATTTTTTGCATGTACTAATCGTAGGCTTGGGGATTGCATGTTTCATTTTATCTATAGGTGCTACTGACTATTTTTTATTTTCTTGAATGTAAGGTCTCAACATTAGAGGAGTAGCAAGGATTCAAGACTCATCAACACAAGCGACGGTGATGTTTACTACACCCATTCTACATGTGGGCATGCAAAAGAAAGAATACCATTTGTTGATGTGACAATAACATATTTAACTCTCCTAGCCCATGAAAAGGGAGGTGACAAATTGTAACTAGGTTCTAAAGCATATTAATAAAAAAATTTGTACTCTATATTCACTTTTATGCCTTGTTTCAATGTGTTTATGTTTCTCTCCTTTCATGCATTTCAGTTCATAGGATTTAGCGTTAAGTTTAGTTTCGTTTGCATCGCACCTTGGCATTTCCTTTTTGTTTTTGTATCCTCGTGCTTTTAGTGGCGATCATGGTGGGAAAAATACTGCAAGCATGAGGATACAGAAACAAAAAGGAAATTCCAAGGTGCAATGCAAATGAAACTAAACTTAACGCTAAATCCTATGAACTGAAATACATGAAAGGAGAGAAACATAAAAGCATTGAAACAAGATATAAAAGTGAATATCAAGTACAACCCTTTTTATTAATATAATTTAAAACCCAGTTACAATCCATATCCTCCATTTTTAGGGGCTAGGAGTGTTAAATATGTCCTTGTCACATCAACAGATGGTATTCCTTCTTCCCCGTGCCCACATGTAGAATGGGCGGACAAAAAATCACCGCCACTTGCGTTGATGAGTCTTGACTCCTTGCTGCTCCTCTAATGTCGAGACCCTACGTTCAAGGAAACAAAAAATAGTTAGTAGCACCTGTAGATAAAATGAAACATGCAATCCCCAAGCCTATGATTAGTGCATGTGAAAAATGAATAAAATGATAACTAAATAACATCAGACTAATCTAAAAAATTAATAGAGGCATAAGGACATTACCGAAAGGGCACTACAAATGGAACAGTCAAAAAATTCAACACGGATTTCTAATCACTCCGGGGTGGGACGATTAGACCTACAACAAAACCCTAGAAAGCACTGTCACAAATGTCACATCTGGGAAGCTCCAAATCACCTACAAAGTTGGGGGTTAGGTAAAAAGGGGTATTTTGGGATGACCCAAATGGTCAAATTTTGCCAATTCGTCCTCTATCACTGGGAATTTGATGATGCTACCTACATGTTAGCAAAAGCGAGAAATGACAAAACATGATCAAAACAGCTCAAAATGATGTGAAATTTTAATGACAACCTATCTAAGTGTAGACCACATAACAACACCAATCCGATTATGTGACTGCAAACACTGATTGCTTTGACACACATAGCCCCCAAGGAAGCCCTCAGAGGTTAAACAGTGGTCCCAACCACTTTCATAGAAATTTTGTAAGTTCAAGAAGCAATTTGGCACATTTAGGCACTTTGCCCAGTATTTGTCTCACCCAGGGAAAAATACTAACTAGGATTCGTCTCACCCAAGGAAGAATTCTGAAATCATCTCTGGTCAGGACGAATTCCAGGTTTAATAGACAAAAATAAAAATGCTTCCAAGTAGCAGCCAAGGACAATCAATTATTGCCTCCTGCCATGCATGTGCGTGTAGGTGGGTAGGTTGGCAATTAGTGGACTATCACAAGGGCAGTCAGGGAGGAGTCTCCTCCCTCTTTGGAAGGCATGGCTGCCACATGGCATCCCTACATGCCCCCCCAAAGATACCCCATGGGTCTATAAAATGGTGGACTTTCCCCACCCAAATGAGGATAGATTGGAGGCGATCTCAAGCAATGAAGTGATGTCCAATTGAACACCCATATTACATCCTTTTGATTCCCCCTTTCACATCCAGTAATCTCTTTCGCAAGAGAGGTTATTGGGTGGCCTTTGGAAGTGTGGATCCAAACCCAAATCCAACATTTGACCACCTTAAACCACCAATTTGTTGACAAAACACTCCCAAGAGATTTTGATCCCATCCCTAGTGGATTGGCATCAAAATCAAGTTCTAACAGTGGGCGGCCCATTTGGGCACCCCACACTTTTCTTTTTAGTTTCCTCTTAGTTATCATTTTTTTATCTCTATTCTATGCTATGCTGTTTAAGTAGTCTCTAATTTTGATTTCATAATATTTTGATCAAACATTATCATGCTTTGTCGATTGTGTAGCTCTCACTAACTTGTAGGTAGCGACATCGAATTCCCAAGGATAGAGGCCAAATTGGGAAAATCTGACCATCTGGGTCGTCCCAAAATGGCCCCAATTACTTAACCCCTTTGTCTGCAGGTGTTTTGGAGACCCCAGAGTTTGACATTGGAGCGGCATCACTTTGGCTTTCCTAACACAAACAAATTCGTCCCACCCGGGGATGAATAACAGTCAAAATTCGTCTTGCCTAGGGATGAATTCTAGTTGGAAGGAGATTGGCCAACTGTTTCAATGGAAGTGGCCCTTTGGTGATGTCTTCTGACATCTGTGAGATTTGCAAGTCATTTAGGATCAATTCAATATATCATTTTAGTCAGATTTAGGCATACATCTTTTATTAATTTCAAAGAACAAACTTTCCTATTTGCAGAAGGTGCTACTAACTCTTTTCGTTGTTTCCTTGAATGCAGGATAAGCAACGAGAAGCAAGGATTCATTGGCTTAAGTAGCGACAACACTTTGGCCCGCCCATTTTAGATGTGGGCATGCGGAAGAAGGAGTATTGATCACAATTGTAACCCAAAACATGCTAACACTCCTAGCCCCTAAAAGGGGAGGAGATGGATTGTAACCGAGTTTGGAATTAATATAAAAGGGTTGTGCTCCTGCTTTCTCTTTATGTTTTGTCTTGATTTGATTACGTTCATCCTATTTCATGCATCGAGTTAGTTTTTGTTTATATTGCATCTCAGTATTGTTTTCTTCTGAAATCTCGTGCTTTCAATGGCGATCACGGTGGGACCCTGTCCCCTATTTTTTAAGATCAAGTAACTAATCCATTTTGTGTTTTGTGCTTGATAGGTACAATTTTTTTTAAGCAGACTGTTATTCGTCTCTGACTGTTATGAATACTGTAGTGGAATTCGCCTGACCCTAAGACGAATTTAAATTCGTCTCTAGCAGGGACGAATTCTGTTTTGTAATTCGTCTCATAGAGGGACGAATTCTTGTTTATAAATTTTTAGAGCCGAGGATCAGAAACAACAGGTCTAGGTAGAAAGAGGTAAGGTTTCAAAACTGTCCTTTGTCATTTTCTAATTTTTTGCTTTTATTTTTTTGTCAATTCTTGCGTGCTTAAAGAAAATAGTGGTTGCTTGCATGTTTCAATTTTAAGTAAAATAAACCACACACACATCACGTGGCACGTTTTAAACCAAGGAGCTGGTCGTAATACCCTAGCCCTTGAGCAAGACCAACGATGGGTTCATGACCACCTTGGCTTAGCTTTGCGTCCATTTCCCCGATTGTCACTGTTGTTAGATGTAAATCCTGACGAAAGTTGATCGAGTGTCGCTGGGGTGATTCCCATGTGCACGAGGATAAGTCTTCTATGGTAGGTTTCATTAATAGGACAATCCCCCTTCCATACCGCCTATGTTCCATGTACCATTTGCTCTCACGTACCTATAGTTTCCCTCTCGTAAGGGCGGGTATATAGAGATGTTGTTATATCGGTTTGACAATGGTATATTGAAGGGGCGACCATTTATGGGAGTCATATGAGCCAAAATTATGCATTTAAACGTTCTTCAAAACTTGAAAAAACAAAATAAAACATCAAAATGCACTAAACCAGTTTAGGACACACTATTAATCCTTAAAATAGATAATCACTGTTTGTGTATGTGTGTGTTCATTTCTGCTTAGTGTAACAAAAAAATAAAAAAAAAATCATAAACAAAAGATAAAAATCTACGCATTTTGTCACTCGCTCCAAAAGCTCCAAGGATTCCCGCAATCGCTTGGTCACTCCAAAATGCCCAAAGGTGTCCATGAACCCTTTGGTCAACCCAAAAGCACCCCAAAGGTGTCCATAAGTGATGCAAGAGCATCCAACAAAATATGGAAAATTTAAATTTTTTTTTCCCTAAATTTAAGTGCATCTTGTCGGGGCCATAACTTCTCAACCGTAGCTCCGATTGACACGAAATTTTACAGGGAGTTAGTTGGGATAATTTTCGGGGCCAAATTCCATCATCTAGTGCCCCAAAATTAGGTTTTAAAATTGCTCACCTAATTTTTTATGCTTTTTGAGCTGTTTGAAGGTTAATATCTCCTAATGTATTTAGAGTTAGTACTTGAAACTTTATTTATAGCTTATCTATTGTAAGAGGGATGTGCACACAAATTTTGGGCCCCATATGACTCATTTTCAATTTTTGGATTTTTAGAGAGACATCATCATGGTGCTCACCTGCAGCCAAGCCCAATCATGGGCGGATGCTGTGGGGAATATCCAAGGAGGCACAAGTCACCTTCGGTATAGCCCCAAGGATTTGGTCATACCACCTTGGTGACCTGACACACAAGGCAGACCCCTTCACACCCTGACAAAATGGGACTATAAGGGCACCCCTTCTAGGGGCACTCCCTGCCAGTACAACACCCAGCACACACCCATTCAGGAGAGGTATACCAGTGGGAGAACTCCCTTGGACACTCGCTATAAGTTGCAATTGCACGATGAAGCACTAGAATGGTAGGGGGTCCATAATGGGGGGCCAGATAACTATGCCATCCCTCCTACACCTCGTATCATTGTTAGCAACAATAGGTCAAATCTAGAGTGCATGGCTCTTCAGGTAGGGTGAGCCAACTCTGGTCGTCCCTTTTTCACTTATGAAAGAGAGCACAAGGAAGACCCCTACCTTCATTGAGATAAATATACAATACGGGAGCAATACGCTTCCACACCTACTATCTATTAGGACCACTCACTGAGGCCAAAGCCTCGAGGGAATGCCGCTACCCCCAATAGAGTGAGGTGTCCTATAGAGATATTGGATCATTACGACTAAGATATATATGTCAGAGAAGCGTCTAACCCTTCTAAACATGAGGTGGTAGGACCAAATATCTTAGAATCTGTTGAGAATTTCGCACATCGGATGTAACTCACACAACTTGAGCTAGAATGATAACAGTTAGAGCAATGGTATCTTCTAAATAAAGAGCACCTTCAGTGCCAGAAGGATGAGTTGTTCCAACACACTATGCAGGAGAGGACTCCAATCCCTCACACACATAATACAAAACATTATGAGAGGCACAACCCTTGGGTGCAAGACAAGTCTCCATGACCCTATCGAGCACCACCCCCAATGCCTCCTAGACATGAATGGGAGGCTACTCCTATAACCAATGACGGGCACCTTCCTCAGGAACCCACTTAGGTTTATAGGCCACCCTTAGAAATACATCAAGAAGACTCTAAGGAATTAGAGTGAGAAGAAGAGCGAGATGAACTGCCCTACCAAGGCATGGGGGGTGCTATCTAGCCACCCCTCCATAGGCCCCGAGTTCCTCAACAAGAACCAACCAAAGAGTAGGAGCTCAAATCCCTTGATACGTGCAAAGCTCTAGAGCATTTAGAGTCGAGAGAGACCAAGATTTTGGAGCTCCCAAGGCCCAACTTATATGAGGCTCCTTTCAAAGAGGATTGACCTCTAACCATAGGGCTACCTGATGATGCAGTCCTCCATGTCTCAGAATCTCTAAATTCTGATGAGCTATACTCACTGGTCAAAGGTGAGGATAAAATAGAGATTTCCCACAACAATCACATGCGACAGCATCGACATCCCTTAAAAATCGAGGAAGCAATTCAACAGATAAATATAATACTAGGGCATGAGTGGCACGTTAACCCATCGTAGTGGGACCAAGTGTTACATCTACCACTTTGGGCACACAAAGATCAACTTCTACCCAGAGATCCCATAGCAATATTAGTGCTGAGGGTAGATCCTGTCCTCATCTCCGTGCATAGGGCTGATCCATTCATGCCAATACCTCCAGAGCTAGATTCAGAGCACAAAGACCATAAAGCTAGGGGTACCTCTATCCCTTGAAGAACCATAGTCCAAACCAAAAAGCTCCAAGGATTCTCGCAATCGCTTGGTCAAACCCAAAAGCCCCAAGAATTATCGCAATCACTTGGTCACCCTAAAAGCTCCAAGGATTCTTGTAATCGCTTGGTCAATCCCAAAATGCTCCAAGGATTCTCACAATCACTTGGTCAATCCCAAAATGCTCCAAGGATTCTATCAATCGCTTGGTCAATCCCAAAACACTCCAAGGATCTCTATAAATCGCTTGGTCAATCCCAAAATACTCCAAGGATTTCCACAATCGCTTGGTCAAAAATAAGAAAAGTCAAAATTCAAAAATCATCAAAAACAACAAAAAAATATTTTTTTGCATCTTATTTCTAGGCATGCTAAAATTCATCAATAGAGAACTCTTCTCGCATCTCATCTTCATATTCACAAAATCAATCCATCAAAAATACAAAAATATGTAGCTGCATTAAGCATCGCACCCATACATTGCATATTTGTGGTCGTAAAGGTCAAAGGCACCATAGACTGTAATTGCTCTACTAAGAAAATCTTGTTCCACATTTTTCCATTTTACAAAACAGCAAACAAACACCATTTACCGCTTTTCACCACACTAAGAGTCAGTGGTCTTCTAATGCATCAAGATTTTTTGTAATTCAGTCATCATTTTGCTCTTTAGTCACGTCATGTACCAAGTCAAACAGATTTTACAAAGGTAGAGTCACACTTGAAATAAGCCTTGTTATGTAACATCCCATCACAAGCTAAAACACATAAAACAATTCTTGAGTTGTGTAAATGAAAGATGAAACCTGCACAGTAATCCAGTTCACCATAAGTGAAATGGTCATCTTGCTCATCTCACTGTGCGAATGACCCCAAGAATGCTGAGAGTTGGCAAAAGGACAAGCATCCTCCCTACCCAATTCCCTAAGAATCCCAAGTTCTCAATAGTTGCAAAACATCAAAAATTTGCAAAAAGTCAAAAGACCAAAATTTGACATCCTACAGTGCACACATCAAAAGGCACAAACAATAGTGACTATCGTCACTCCATATCCCCAATCCCTTGCTCAAAAGAAAAATAAATCAAAATAAACAGTGATTTTCATCACTATAAACGAGCAAGTATCCCAATACAATTGAAGAAAAGAAGGGAGTTGAATTTGAATCCCTGGAACTCTCAGCATTCTAACAGGCCATGAGGCAAGCCTCAGTACCGGTTTGGTTGATAGCCTATCGGTCACTGGCGATAAACTTCTCGCATGACGATATATTTGTTACATTGACTTGTGTGCAGATCAATGTTTGCATGTGGATGAGCTAGCTTATGATATCCTGGATAACACCATCGATTAATCTGACTAAATACAATAAAGGATTTAGTGGAGCTAATTAGGTGATCCTCAGTACAGGTTCGGTTGAAAGCCCATCTGGCACTGGCGGTATCCTGACAAATACCACATAAATGAACTCAATTGCACACACAGGGATGTGAAATAGCTTGGTCAAAAATGAGTTTGATTCATTCCTTGGTCAAAATTATTGTAAGATAAAGTACAATCATGGCTAGTGAGTTAAAACCGTCTGAGTCTCAGAAAACCTTAGCTACATTTCTAAACAAACTGCGATACATTTCATCTTTGCAATACCATCAGAAAATACAAAAAAAAAAAAGAGAGAGAGAGAGAGAAAAACCACATGTATACATACAAAGTCATTTACCACAGCAATCGCCTAAAAATGAAATAAATAGAGTCCTAAATAGTCTATGGTGCCATAGCCAAACATCACAAATTCCATCCATCCATTCATTCTACCTATCACCTATAAATCAAAAACATTTGTATTCATCATAACATATGCATCCATCAAAATAAATCAACATGCATACATCCACATTCATCAACCATCATGCATAAGATCAAATCATCACATGTGCATAAACACAATAAAATCGGTATATATATATATATCGTCAAAAGAATGCCCGCAGGCTACAAAACTGGTCCTCAGACCCCGCAATAATATAACAAAATCACCCACCCTAAGGTGTCGACCACCATGATCATGCAAGATCAGTGTGACGAGAACTACCCCCTATGGTGTGGGTCCTATGGGACCCTGTAGGGCAGCTACTACTAGCCCCCGCATCATGCCTGCTATTGCCTCCCTCATCCAATCGCCTACGACGAGATGATGCTGACTACTTAGTAGCACTGTCCCTCGTTCAGCGTGAAGATCCACTTCTCGACGGCTTAGGTAGCCGCCCGCCAAGGCGGATGACTTACCTCTCCAAATCCAACCTATGCCAGTACCACTCTACCTCCCATCGCTAGTAGTAAGCTACTGCATCATCACGCTATGCCAAAACCCTATCCCGCTCTACTAGCTGATCCCGTAGGAGATCCCTCTATCGTAGCGCATCCCCTAGCTCCCATACCACATTCTCCAGCTCCTGATCTTGCCTCTGTAGTAGCTCCGCCAACCGCAAATTCTTAGCATGTACCCCAGACTCCATTTCCTCCATATCTGCCTGAGGCATAGGACTCTCTGGAATAGCAGCCTGCTCTGGCTCCCACTGCTCTACCATGTCCTGCATCTCCGGCTGATCTGGAGCCCCAAAATCTACATCCTCATCCCCCACCTCCACCATGTCCGTATCATCCAACGGAGCTCCCCAGTCATCCCCTGGTGCCTCAGCACCCTCCACTACCACCTCTGTGCCTCCCAGTGGCCCCTCTCCTCTCCATCGCCATAGTACCCACCACGAGTCATACTCAGTGGTAGTCCCGACATCATCCACATCCAAGACATCGATCACCACATCCAAATCCTCACCCAGTGGCACGATGACCGGTCGGTCTAGAGTCCTCTCATCTCCCTGTCATCGATAGACCACGGGCTCACCAGGAAACCCCTGGTGCACCCCAAACTGTCATGTAACCTGGATATATGAGAAAAACTCATGCTCGGTCCCATGCCGCCCAATCAACCATCACTCCCTACGTACCCATCGGAGCCACTTTCTAGCCTCTAGCCAGGCTAGACACTCCCGATAAGGGCACCAAATCACCTCCCTTGGAGTGAGATGAGAGAAGGCATCAGAATAGTGCCCTACGACACCTTCCCACTATCGAATCTGCCCTTGCTCTATAGACCGCTGCCACAGAACTGCATACCCTATCTCCTTATCTTCCATCGCTGCCCGAGTCATCCATGGTAACCTAGTTGGCCTCTCAGTACATGTGAAAAATGAATAAAATGATAACTAAATAACATCAGACTGATCTAAAAAATTAATAGAGGCATAAGGAAATTACCGAAAGGGCACTACAAATGGAACAGTCAAAAAATTCAACACGGATTTCTAATCACTCTGGGGTGGGATGATTAGACCTACAACAAAACCCTAGAAACCACTGTCACAAATGTCACATCCGGGAAGCTCCAAATCACCTAAAAAGTTGGGGGTTAGGTAAAAAGGGGTATTTTGGGATGACCCAAATGGTCAGATTTTGCCAATTCGTCCTCTATCACTGGGAATTTGATTATGCTACCTACATGTTAGCAAAAGCGAGAAATGACAAAACATGATCAAAATAGCTCAAAATGATGTGAAATTTTAATGACAACCTATCTAAGTGTAGACCCCAGAACAACACCAATCCTATTATGTGACTGCAAACACTGATTGCTTTGACACACATAGCCCCCAAGGAAGCCCTCAGAGGTTAAATAGTGGTCCCAACCACTTTCATAGCAATTTTTTAAGGTCAAGAAGCAATTTGGCACATTCAGGCACTTTGCCCAGTATTTGTCTCACCCAGGGAAAAATACTAACTAGGATTCGTCTCACCCAAGGACGAATTCTAAAATCATCTCTGGTCAGGATGAATTCCAGGTTTAATAGACAAAAAGAAAAATGCTGCCAAGTAGCAGCCAAGGACAATCAATTATTGCCTCCTGCCATGCATGCGCATGTAGGTGGGTAGGTTGGCCATTAGTGGACTGTCACAAGGGCAGTCATGGAAGCCCAAGTCAGGGAGGAGTCTCCTCCCTATTGGGAAGGCATGGCTGCCACATGGCATCCCTACATGCCCCTCCAAATATACCCCATGGGTCTATAAAATGGTGAACTTTCCCCACCCAAATGAGGACATATTGGAGGCGATCTCAAGCAACGAAGTGCTGTCCAATTGAACACCCATATTACATCCTTTTGATTCCCCCTTTCACATCCAGTAATCTCTTTCACAAGATAGGTTATTGGGTGGCCTTTGGAAGTGTGGATCCAAACCCAAATCCAACATTTGACCACCTTAAACCACCAATTTGTCGACAACACACTCCCAAGAGATTTTGAGCCCATCCCTAGTGGATTGGCATCAAAATCAAGTTCTAACAGTGGGCGGCCCATTTGGGCACCCCACACTTTTCTTTTAAGTTTCATTTTAGTTATCATTTGTTTATCTCTATTCTATGCTATGATGTTTAAGTAGTCTCTAATTTTTATTTCATAAGATTTTGATCAAACATTATCATGCTTTGTCGATTGTGTAGCTCTCACTAACTTGCAGGTAGCGACATCGAATTCCCGAGGATAAAGGCCAAATTGGGAAAATCTGACCATCTGGGTCGTCCCAAAATGGCCCCAATTACTTAACCCATTTGTCTGTAGGTGTTTTGGAGACCCCATAGTTTGACATTGGAGTGGCATCACTTCAGCTTTCCTAACACAAACAAATTCGTCCCACCCGGGGACGAATAATAGTCGAAATTCGTCTTGCCTAGGGATGAATTCTAGTTGGAAGGAGATTTGCCAACTGTTTCAATGGCAGTGGCCCTTTGGTGATGTCTTCTGACATCTGTGAGATTTGCAAGTCATTTAGGATCAATTCAATATATCATTTTAGTCAGCTTTAGGCATACATCTTTTATTAATTTCAAAGAACAAACTTTCCTATTTGCAGAAGGTGCTACTAACTCTTTTCGTTGTTTCCTTGAACACAGGATAAGCAACGAGAAGTAAGGATTCATTGGCGTAAGTAGCGACAACACTTTGGCCCACCCATTTTAGATGTGGGCATGCGGAAGAAGGAGTATTGATCACAATTGTAACCCAAAACAAGCTAACACTCCTAGCCCCTAAAAGGGGAGGAGATGGATTGTAACAGAGTTTGGAATTAATATAAAAGGGCTCTGCTCCTACTTTCTCTTTATGTTTTGTCTTGATTTGATTATGTTCATACTATTTCATTCATCGAGTTAGTTTTTGTTTATATTACATCTCAGTATTGTTTTCTTCTGAAATCTCGTGCTTTCAGTGGCGATCACGGTGGGACCCTGTCCCCTATTTTTTAAGATCAAGTAACTGATCCATTTTGTGTTTTGTGCTTGATAGGTACAATTTTTTTTAAGCATACTGTTATTCGTCTCTTACTGTTACAAATACTATAGTGGAATTCGTCTGACCCTAAGACGAATTTAAATTCGTCTCTAGCAGGGACGAATTATGTTCTGTAATTCGTCTCACAGAGGGACGAATTCTTGTCTATAAATTTTTAGAGCCAAGGATCAGAAACAACAAGTCTGGGTAGAAATAGGTAAGGTTTCAAAACTGTCCTTTGTCATTTTCTAATTTTTTGCTTTTATTTTTTTGTCAATTCTTGCATGCTTAAAGAAAATAGTGGTTGCTTGCAAGTTTCAATTTTAAGTAAAATAAACCACACACACATCACGTGGCACGTTTTAAACCAAGGAGCTGGTCGTAATACCCTAGCCCTTGAGCAATACCAACGATGGGTTCATCACCACCTTGGCTTAGCTTTGCATCCATTTCCCCGATTGTCACTGTTGTTAGACGTAAATCCTGATGAAAGCTGATCGAGTGTCGCTGGGGTGATTCCCATGCGCACGAGGATAAGTCTTCTATGGTAGGTGTCATTAATAGGACAATCCCCCTTTCGTACCGCCTATGTTCCATGTACCATTTTCTCTCACGTACCTATAGTTTCCCTCTCGTAAGGGCGGGTATATAGATATGTTGGTATATCGGTTTGACAATGGTATATTGAAGGAGTGACCATTTATGGGAGTCATATGAGCCAAAATTATGCATTTAAACGTTCTTCAAAACTTGCAAAAACAAAATAAAACATCAAAATGCACTAAACCAGTTTAGGACACACTATTAATCCTTAAAAGAGATAATCACTGTTTGTGTATGTGTGTGTTCATTTCTGCTTAGTGTAACAAAAAAAATAAAAAAAATCATAAACAAAAGATAAAAATCTACGCATTTTGTCACTCGCTCCAAAAGCTCCAAGGATTCCCACAATCGCTTGGTCACTCAAAAATGCCCCAAAGGTGTCCATGAACCCTTTGGTAAACCCAAAAGCACCCCAAAGGTGTCCATAAGTGATGCAGGAGCATCCAACAAAATATGGAAAATTTAATTTAATTTTTCCCTAAATTTAAGTGCATCTTGTCGGGGCCATAACTTCTCAACCGTAGCTCCGATTGACACGAAATTTTACAGGGAGTTAGTTGGGATAATTTTAAACAAATACAACTCTTATGAGTTGTATTTGAGTTGTATTTCCCTGGAAAACCAGTTTTCGGGGCCAAATTCCATCATCTAATGCCCCAAAATTAGGTTTTAAAATTGCTCACCTAATTTTTTATGCTTTTTGAGTTGTTTGAAGGTTAATATCTCCTAATGTATTTAGAGTTAGTACTTGAAAATTTATTTATGGCTTATCTATTGTAATAGGGATGTGCACACCAATTTTGGGCCCCATATGACTCATTTTCAATTTTTGGATTTTTAGAGAGACATCGTCATGGTGCTCACCCGTAGCCAAGCCCAATCATGGGCGGATGCTGTGGGGAATATCCAAGGAGGCACAAGTCACCTTCGGTATAGCCCCAAGGATTTGGTCATACCACCTTGGTGACCTGACACACAAGGCAAAACCCTTCACGCCCTGACGAAATGGGACTATAAGGGCACCCCTTCTAGGGGCACTCCCTGCCAGCACAACACCCAGCACACACCCATTCAGGAGAGGTATACCAGTGTGAGAACTCACTTGGACACTCGCTATAAGTTGCCATTGCACGATGAAGCACTATAATGGTAGGGGGTCCATAAGGGGGGGCCAGATAACTATGCCATCCCTCCTACACCTCGTATCATTGTTAGCAACAATCGGTCAAATCTAGAGTGCATGGCTCTTCAGGTAGGGTGAGCCAACTCTGGTCGTCCCTTTTTCACTTATGAAAGAGAGCACGAGGAAGACCCCTACCTTCGTTGAGATAAATATACAATACGAGAGCAATACGCTTCCACACCTACTATCTATCAGGACCACTCACTGAGGCCAAAGCCTCGAGGGAATGCCGCTACCCCCAATAGAGGGAGGTGTCCTATAGAGATATTGGATCATTACGACTGAGATAGATATGTCAGAGAAGTGTCTAACCCTTATAAACATGAGGTGGTAGGACCAACTATCTTAGAATCTGTTGAGCATTTCGCACACCGGATGTAACTCACACAACTTGAGCTAGAATGATAACAGTTATAGCAATGGTATCTTCTAAATAAAGAGCAACTTCAGTGCCAGAAGGATGAGTTGTTCCAACACACTATGCAGGAGAGGACTCCAATCCCTCACACACATAATACAAAACATTATGAGAGGCACAACCCCTGGGTGCAAAACAAGTCTCCACGACCCTATCGAGCACCACCCCCAATGCCTCCTAGACATGAATGGGAGGCTACTCCTATAACCAATGATGGGAACCTTCCTCAGGAACCCACTCAGGTTTATAGGCCACCCTTAGAAATACATCAAGAAGCCTCTAAGGAATCAGAGTGAGAAGAAGAGTGAGATGAACTGCCCTACCAAGGCATGGGGGGTGCTATCTAGCAACCCCTCCATAGGCCTCGAGTTCCTCAACAAGAACCAACCAAAGAGGAGGAGCTCAAATCCCTTGATACGTACAAAGCGCTAGAGCATTTAGAGTCGAGAGAGACCAAGATTTTGGAGCTCCCAAGGCCCAACTTATATGAGGCTCCTTTCAAAGAGGATTGACCTCTAACCATAGGGATACCTGATGATGCAGTCCTCCATGTCTCAGAATCTCCAAATTCTTATGAGCTATACTCACTGGTCAAAGGTGAGGATAAAACAAAGATTGCCCACAACAATCACATGCGACAGCATCGACATCCCTTAAAAATCGAGGAAGCAATTCAACAGATAAACATAATACTAGGGCATGAGTGGCATGTTAACCCATCGTAGTGGGACCAAGTGTTACATCTACCACTTTGGGCACACAAAGATCAACTTCTACCCAGAGATCCCATAGCAATATTAGTGCCGAGGGTAGATCCTGTCCTCATATCCGTGCATAGGGCCGATCCATTCATGCCAATACCTCCAGAGCCAGATTCAGAGCGCAAAGACCATAAAGCTGGGGGTACCTCTATCCCCTGAAGAGCCATAGTCCAAAAAAAAAATCTTGAAGGATTCTCGCAATCGCTTGGTCAAACCCAAAAGCTCCAAGGATTATCGCAATCACTTGGTCACCCCAAAAGCTCCAAGGATTCTTGCAATCGCTTGGTCAATCCCAAAATGCTCCAAGGATTCTCACAATCACTTGGTCAATCCCAAAATGCTCCAAGGATCTCTATCAATCGCTTGGTCACTCCCAAAACACTCCAAGGATCTCTATAAATCGCTTGGTCAATCCCAAAATACTCCAAGGATTTCCATAATCGTTTGGTCAAAAATCAAGAAAATTCAAAATTCAAAAATCATCAAAAACAACAAAAAATTTTTTTTTGCATCTTATTTCTAGGCATGCTAAAATTCATCAATAGAGAACTCTTCTCGCATCTCATCTTCATATTCACAAAAATCAATCCATCAAAAATACAAAAATATGTAGCTGCATTAAGCATCGCACCCATACATTGCATATTTGTGGTCGTAAAGGTCAAAGGCACCATAGGCTGTAATTGCTCTGCTAAGAAAATCTTGTTCCACATTTTTCCATTTTACAAAACAGCAAACAAACACCATTTACCGCTTTTCACCACACTAAGAGTCAATGGTCTTCTAATGCATCAAGAGTTTTTGTAATTCAGTCATCATTTTGCTCTTTAGTCACGTCATGTACCAAGTCAAACATATTTTACAAAGGTAGAGTCACACTTGAAATAAGCCTTGTTATGTAACATCCCATCACAAGCTAAAACACATAAAACAATTCCTGAGTTGTGTAAATGAAAGATGAAACCTGCACAGTAATCTAGTTCACCATAAGTGAAATGGTCATCTTGCTCATCCCCCTGTGTGAATGACCCCAAGAATGCTGAGAGTTGGCAAAAGGACAAGCATCCTCCCTACCCAATTCCCTAAGAATCCCAAGTTCTCAATAGTTGCAAAACATCAAAAATTTGCAAAAATTCAAAACACCAAAATTTGACATCCTACAGTGCACACATCAAAAGGCACAAACAATAGTGATTATCGTCACTCCATGTCCCCAATCCCTTGCTCAAAAGAAAAATAAATCAATATAAACAGTGATTTTCATCACTATAAACGAGCAAGTATCCCAATACAATTGAATAAAAGAAGGGAGTTGAACTTGAATCCCTAGAACTCTCAGCATTCTAACAGGCCATGAGGCAAGCCTCAGTACCGGTTTGGTTGATAGCCTATCGGTCACTGGCGATAAACTTCTCGCATGATGATATATTTGTTACATTGACTTGTGTGCAGATCAATGTTTGCATGTGGATGAGCTAGCTTATGATATCCTGGATAACACCATCGATTAATCTGACTAAATACAATAAAGGAGTTAGTGGAGCTAATTAGGTGATCCTCAGTACAGGTTCGGTTGAAAGCCCATCTGGCACTGGCGGTATCCTAAAAAATACCACATAAATGAACTCATTTGCACACACAAGGATGTGAAATAGCTTGGTCAAAAATGAGTTCGATTCATACCTTGGTCAAAAGTCTTGTAAGATAAAGTACAATCATGGCTAGTGAGTTAAAACCGTATGAGTCTCAAAAAACCTTAGCTACATTTCTAAACCAATTGCGCTACATTTCATCTTTGCAATACCATCAGAAAATACAAAAAAGAGAGAGAAAAACCACATGTATACATACAAAGTCATTTACCACAGCAATCGCCTAAAAATGAAATAAATAGAGTCCTAAACAGTCTATGGTGCCATAGCCAAACATCACAAATCCCATCCATCCATTTCATTCTACCTATCACCTATAAATCAAAAACATTTGCATTCATCATAACATATGCATCCATAAAAATAAATCAACATGCATACATCCACATTCATCAACCATCATGCATAAGATCAAATCATCACATGTGCATAAACACAATAAAATCGGTATATATATATATATCGTCAAAAGAATGCCCGCAGGCTACAAAACTGGTCCTCAGACCCCGCAATCATATAACAAAACCACCCACCCCAAGGTGTCGACCACCATGATCATGCAAGATCGATGCGACGAGAACTACCCCCTATGGTGTGGGTCCTATGGGACCCCGTAGGGCAGCTACTACTAGCCCCCGCATCATGCCTGCTATCGCCTCCCTCATCCAATTGCCTGCGACGAGATGATGCTGACTGCTTAGTAGCATTGTCCCTCGTTCAGCATGAAGATCCACTTCTCGATGGCTTAGGTAGCCGCCCGCCAAGGCGGATGACTTACCTCTCCAAATCCAATTGGTGCCAGTACCACTCTGCCTCCCATCACTGGTAGTAAGCTACTGCATCATCACGCTGTGCCAAAACCCTATCCCGCTCTGCTAGCTGATCCCATAGGAGATCCCTCTAATGTAGCACATCCCCCAGCTCCCGTACCACATCCTCCAGCTCCTGATCTTGCCTCCGTAGTAGCTCTGCCAACCGCACATTCTTAGCATGTACCCCAGACTCCATTTCCTCCATATCCGCCTGAGGCATAGGACTCTCTGGAATAGCAACCTGCTCTGGCTCCCACTGCTCCGCCATGTCCTGCATCTCCGGCTGATCCGGAGCCCCAAAATCTACATCCTCATCCCCCACCTCCACCATGTCCGTATCATCCAACGGAGCTCCCCAGTCATCCCTTGGTGCCTCGACACCCTCCACTGCTGCCTCTATGCCTCCCAGTGGCACCTCTCCTCTCCATCGCCATAGTACCCACCACGAGTCATACTCAGTGGTAGTCCCGACATCATCCACATCCGAGACATCGATCACCGCATCTGAATCCTCACCCAGTGGCACGATGACCGGTCGATCTAGAGTCCTCTCATATCCCTAGAATCGATAGACCACGGGCTCACCAGGAAACCCCTGGTGCACCCCAAACTATCATGTAACCCGGCTATATGAGAAAAACTCATGCTCGGTCCCATGCCGCCCAATCAACCATCGCTCCCTACGTACCCATCAGAGCCACTCTCCAGCCTCTGGCCAGGCTGGACACTCCCGATAAGGGCACCAAATCACCTCCCTTGGAGTGAGCTAAGAGAAGGCATCAGAATAGTGCCCTACAGCACCTTCCCACTGTCAAATCTACCCCTGCTCTATAGACCGCTGCCACAGAACTGCATACCCTATCTCCTTATCCTCCATCGCTGCCCGAGTCATCCATGGTAACCTAGTTGACCTCTCGACTGCTATGTGCTACCAACCCTAGCATTGCAACAGATAGCTACAACTGACCCCCTTCCACTACTGGTAGTGGACCCCATACAGCTCCCCATAGAGCTGTGCTAATAGTGTTTGTCCCCATCTCAGGACCAGCAGTGCCTCTATCGGGCACTCTACTAACTGCCACACCAAATCCAACAAGTTCCATGGGAACCTTGCACCTGAAGAGTCAGGTAATAACATGTTAGAAATGATGCCCATCAAGAATGCATGCCTCACTCCTAACACACCCCTCTCCTGCCACCATCCAACCAAAATCCCACCAACCTGGAAATCCACGTCGGCCGTCTCCACCGGGCTCTCTATGCCCAACCGCTCCCCATGCCCGAAGCATCTCGTCAGTACAGCAGTCCACTGATCACGCGGTAATGTCCTGATGGGCAGTCCATCTATCAAAATCTGAAGAAGCCGATAGACATCCTCCAAAGTCACAGTCATCTCCCCTGTCAAGATATGGAAGGTGTTGGTCTACGGATCCCAAAGTTTGATCAGGGCCATCAAATAGGCCTGATCTGAGACCACAGGCTCAAATCGAGCCACTTGCTTGAGCCCAAGGGCATCAAGCCACTCCCAGTCAACGTCATTCAGTTCCCCCCATGCCTCTGTGAAAGCATTGGGTACACGGTACCGGCTCCTAACAACCTGCAAAAGAAAACAATTCAACAAAAAAAAAAATATTTAAAATCATGGAAAAGAACTGTACAGAAAAACAACACACTTACAATTTTAAAACCAAGAATAAACTCTAGGGAACACTTACAGGTCTCACTTCGGCTCCGCTGCTCGAACTAGTTTGTGCACTCATGATGGCAGGGAAAATCTTGGCAGTGCTTTGCTTCGCAGAATTTACCTCCTCCTCCCCAAAGCTCCAAATCGCAAGAAAAATTTGACACAAATGAGCCCAAACTCAAGTTTTGGCCCTTAAATAGGACTTTGAGCTAGAATTCATCCTTTACTAGTACGATCACTCTAGTTAGCACTCGTCCCACCTAGGGACGAATTCTAAAGCTAGAATTCATCCCACCCTGGGACGAATTCAGGCCAGAAACTTCAAAAACATCAAAAAATGAACAAAAATGCACTAAAAACAAACAATAAATTTGCCCGATGTGAGTGCTATTGCACTTGACATCCCGGGCATAAAAAATAGACATTGGGGTCACAAATTATCATTATCCTACTCCCTAAGAAGGCTATCTTAGCCGAACCGCTCCATGGGAAGACGAATTTTTTCCAATTTCAGCTCCAAACAGCGTCGCAAAAAGGGTTAACATCGACCAAAAATAGGTCCAAATGTTGAGAAAATTGCACATGCTTAATGATAAACCATCTAAAGGCACCCTTGCACTAGTCATATTGGGTCAAGCGACTCGTCGCTTTTCTCATGAAGGTCATTCCCTCATCGATTCGTTGCTTGAAGGGGTACTCACACTTAGTCACCAATCAACAAGCACACAGCTAATTAAGGAAAATGACATGCATTCAGAGAATCATTGACAAAGACAATTACGCTCCTGCTTGGGGTAGTAAACAAGCAAAAATCAAATTGATCAAAAACTTGGCATTCGTGAATCATGAACACAAGGTTCCCCTATGGACAAAAGGTTGCGCCCTTTGCCTAATCATGACTGATCAATGTCCAAGCTCAAGTCACCTCACCAAAACAGGTTAATACTTGAAATAAAATTCCTTAGCTCATCAGAAGCAAGGATTCGAGAATGCATGCCCTTTCCATGCTTAGGGCATCAAAAGTTGGTTAGGTTACCAAGAAACCCTAATCATTAGTGCTTTGGTTATCTATTTTTGCTCGACGCTGCGCCATGCACAGCGCATCCCAAAAAAGGGCATCTGTAGACACCAGAACAACACCAATCTGATTATGTGACTGCAAACACTGATCACTTTGACACACAGCCCCCAGGGAAGCCCTCAGAGGTTAAACAGTGGTCCTAACCACTTTCATAGCAATTTTGTAAGGTCAAGAAACAATTTGGCACATTCAGGCACTTTGCCCAGTATTCGTCTCACCTAGGGACGAATACTAACTAGGATTCATCTCACCCAAGGACGAATTCTGAAATCGTCTCTAGTCAGGACGAATTCCAGGTTTAACAGACAAAAAGAAAAATGCCTCCAAGTGACAGCCAAGGACAGTCAATTATTGCCTCCTGCCATGCATGCACGTGTAGGTGGGTAGGTTGGCAGTTAGTGGACTGTCACAAGGGCAGTCATGGAAGCCCAAATCAGGGAGAAGTCTCCTCCCTCTTGGGAAGGCATGGCCGCCACATGGCATCCCTGCATACCCCTCCAAAGAGACCCCATGGGTCTATAAAATGGTGGAATTTCCCCACCCAAATTAGGACAAATTGGAGGCGATTTCAAGCAACGAAGTGCTGTCCAATTGAACACCCATATTACATCCTTTTGATTCCCCCTTTCACATCCAGTAATCTCTTTTGCAAGAGAGGTTATTGGGTGGCCTTTGGAAGTGTGGATCCAAACCAAAATCCAACATTTGACCACCTTAAACCACCAATTTTCCGACAAAACACTCCCAAGATATTTTGAGCCCATCCCTAGTGGATTGGCATCGAAATAAAGTTCTAACGGTGGGCGACCCATTTGGGCACCCCACACTTTTCTTTTTAGTTTCATATTAGTTATCATTTGTTGATCTCTATTCTATGCTATGTTGTTTAAGTAGTCTCTAATTTCAATTTCATAAGATTTCGATCAAACATTATCATGCTTTGTCGATTGTGTAGCTCTCACTAACTTGCAGGTAGCGACATCAAATTCCCGAGGATAGAGGCCAAATTGGGAAAATCCAACCATCTCGGTCGTCCCAAAATAGCCCCAATTACTTAACCTCTTTGTCTACAGGTGTTTTGGAGACCCCGAATTTTGACATTGGAGCGGCATCACTTCTGCTTTCCTAACACAAACGAATTCGTCCCACCCGGGGATGAATAATAGTTGAAATTCGTCCTGCCCAGGGACAAATTATAGTTGGAAGGAGATTGGCCGACTGTTTCAATGGAAGTGGCCCTCTGGTGATGTCTTCTGACCTCTGTGAGATTTGCAAGTCATTTAGGATCAATTCAATATATCATTTTAGTTAGTTTTAGGCATACATCTTTTATTAATTTCAAAGAACAAACTTTCCTATTTGCAGCAGGTGCTACTAACTATTTTCGTTGTTTCTTTGAACGCAGGATAAGCAGCGAGAAGTGACGATTCATCGACGTAATCGATGGCAAAACTTTGGCCCGCTCATTTCAGATGTGGGCATGCAGAAGGAGTATTGATCACAATTGTAACCCAAAATATGCTAAAACTCCTAGCCCCTAAAAGGGGAGGAGATGGATTGTAACCGAGTTTGGAATTAATATAAAAGGGTTGTGCTCTTGCTTTCTCTTTATGTTTTGTATTGATTTGATTACATTCATCCTTTTTCATGCATCGAGTTAGTTTTTGTTTATATTACATCTCAGTATTGTTTTCTTTTGGAATCTCGTGCTTTCAGTGGCGATCACGGTGGGACCCTGTCGCCTGTTTTTTTAAGATCAAGTAACTGATCCATTTTGTGTTTTGTGCTTGACAGGTACAATTTTTTTAAGAAAACTATTATTCATCTCTGACTGTTACAAATACTATACTAAATTCATCTGACCCTGAGATGAATTTAAATTCTTCTCTGGAAGGGACGAATTCTATTATGTAATTCGTCTCACAGAGCGATGAATTCTTGTCTATAAATTTTCAGAGCCAAGGATCAGAAACAGCAGGTCTGGGCAGAAAGAGGTAAGGTTCCAAAATTGTCCACTTGCGTTGATGAGTCTTGACTCCTTGCTGCTCCTCTAATGTCGAGACCCTATGTTCAAGGAAACAAAAAATAGTTAGTAGCACCTGTAGATAAAATGAAACATGCAATCCCCAAGCCTATGATTAGTACATGCAAAAAATGAATAAAATGATAACTAAATAACATCAGAATGATCTAAAAAATTAACAGAGGCATGAAGAAATTACCAAAAGGGCACTACAAATGGAACAATCAAAAAATTCAACACGGATTTCTAATCACTCTGGGGTGGGACGATTAGACCTACAACAAAACCCCAGAAAGCATTGTCACAAATGTCACATCCGGGAAGCTCCAAATCACCTAAAAAGTTGGGGGTTAGGTAAAAAGGGGTATTTTGGGATGACCCAAATGGTCGGATTTTTCCAATTCGGCCTCTATCACTGGGAATTTGATGATGCTACCTACATGTTAGCAAAAGCGGGAAATGACAAAACATGATCAAAACAGCTCAAAATGATGTGAAATTTTAATGACAACCTATCTAAGAAACATAGAATCAGATGCAAAAATAAAAGAAAGGAAATCTGCTACAAATTTCTAATCACTCCGAGGTGGGGCGATTAGGACTGCAGCAATGCAGGGGGCGCCCAGGGGCAGGACGCCCGCAGTTTGGGTCCCTGTTTTGGCACCAATCCACTTGGGATGGGTCAAAAACCTCTTGTGGAGTGTTTTAGGCAAATTTTGTAGGATTTTATGGCCAAAATTTCTAGTTTTGGTTTCAGATTTGCGCTTCCAATAACCACCCAATGACCTCCCTTCCAAAAGAGATCAAGGATGTGAAAGGCACAAATCAAAAGATGTGAGGATGTAAAATGGTAGAACTTCATTGCTCAAAATGCTCCTTCTCTGTATCTTTTGAGGTGAGAAGACTCACCATTTTATAGACCTGACGGTCTCTTTGGATGAGCATGCAAAGGCTCTACTTGGCAATCATGCCTTCCCATGGGGGAGAAGATTCCTCCCTGATTAGGGGCTCCATGACTTCCCCTGTAACTACCTCTAGCGCTAAAAAATTCTCACTCACACTCCCATGCAATGAATGAAGAGTTAAGTGGTGGATATGAGCTACCATTTTTCAAGATTTGAATTTTTTCCTATCAAACCTACAATTCGCCCCATCTTGGAGTGAATACTGCTAACCATCCCTGGGTGGAATGACTACCAGTTTGTAATCGTCCCTGGGTGGAACGAGTAGAGAGCAAAGTGCCTGAAAGGTGCCAAATTGACCACTAACCTTCCAAAACTACTATGTAGTGGTTAGGACCACTTTTTAACCTCTGGGGGCTGCCCTGGGGGCTGTGTGTGTCAATGTGATCAGTGTTTGTAGTCACATAATCAGATTGGTGTTGTTTTGGTGTCTATAGATGCCCCTTTTTGGGATGTGTTGTGCGTGGCGCAGTGCTGAGAAAAAGTATATACCCAAAGCACTAATGATTAGGGTTTCTTAGTAACCTAACCAACTTTTTATGTCCCAAGTATGGAAAGGGCATGCATTCTTGAATCCTTGCTTTTGACGAGCTAAGGAGTTTAATTCAAGTGTTAACATTTTTTGGTGAGATGTTACTTGAGCTTGGACATTGATCAGTAATGAATAGGCAAAGGGCACAACCTTTTGTTTGTGGGAACCTTGAGTTCATGATTCATGAATGCCAATTTATTTGATCAGCTTGTGATTATTGCTTTTTTTCTACTTCAATCATAGGCATGATTGTCTTTGTCAATGATTCTTTGAATGCATGTCATTTCCTTGATTGGGCGTGTATTTGTTGATTGGTGACTAAGTGTGACTACCCCCTCAAGCAACGAATCAATGAGGGAATGACCAAAATGAGAAAAGAGACGAGTCACTTGACCCAAGATGACTGTTGTATGCGTGCCTTTAGTTTTTTTTCCTTGAATGCTTATGCAGTTTCCCAATATTTAGACCTATTTTTGGTAGGTATGAACCCTTTTTGTGATGTATTTTGGAGCTAAAATTGTCAAAAATTCATCTTCCTGTGGAGTGGTCTAGCTATGGTAGCCTTCTTAGGGAGTATTATAGTGACAATTTGGTACCCTAACATCTGTTTTGAATGCCAATAATGTCAGGCGCAAAGGTGCATTCGTTTGGCAATGTTATTGCTATTTTTGGGTGGGTTTTGACCCTTTTCGGGATGTCATTTGGGGATGAAATTATTGGAAATTCGTCCTCCTGTGGAGTGGTATGGATATGGTAGCATTATTAGGGAGTAGGATAGTAAGGATTTGTGACTCCGAAATATATTTTTCATGCCAATAAGTAGAGGCGCAAAGGTGCCTTGTTCGACAATGTTATTGCTATTTTTGGGTGGGTTTGGACCCTTTTTGGGACATCGTTTGGGGATGAAATTCTTGGAAATCTATCCTCTCGTGGAGCGGTATGGATATGGTAGCCTTATTAGGGAGTAGGATAGTGAGGATTTGTGACCCCAATGTCTATTTTTAATTCTCAGAATGTCAAGTGTAGAAGCACTCTTATTGGACAATTTTATTGCTTGTTTTTGGTGCATTTTGTCTAGTTTTTGCTGTTTTTGAAATTTTTGCTCTGTAATCGTCCCTGGGTGGGGTGAATACTAGTTTAGTAATTTTCCTAGGGTGGGACAAGCACTAGATAGAGTGCTCATCCTAAGGAGGAATGATTACAGGCCTAATAGCCTATTTAAGGGCCAAAACTAGGGTTTGGGCTCATTTGCATTTTATTTTTCTGGCAATTCGGAGCTTTGAGGAGGAAGTCAATTTTGTGAAGCAAAGCGCTACCAAATTTTTCCTGACACCATGATTTAATGAACCGGAGCAAGTGGCAGATCCGAAGTGAGATCGGCAAGTGCTCCTCTTCATTATTTGCTTTTTTTTTATGTTACAGTTTAAAAATCGCAATTTAGTTTGAATTTTTTTTTTCGTTTAAACTTAGGTAAAACCTGAGGCAAAAATGAATTAACAAAAATGAAAACTATAACCCTAGTTTGTGTTGTTTCTTATTTTTGTTTTTGTTGTTTATTTGATGTTAAACTAGAACCCTAGGGTAAACTGAACGAAAACCCTAGATTAGAAAAATTGTTTTAATCTAACTTTTTGTTTTTAAACTAAAATCCTAGGGTAAACTGAGAGCAAAACCCTAGCTTTAGAAAATTATATTTCTTCTAATTTTTCATTTGTAAAATTCAGTTATAAACCTGAGGTTAATGAAAATTGTTATGTTGATTTTGTTTGTTTTGTTGTTATTTATCAGTTTAAATGTAGATTTTTTAAAAAAAGAAAACCCTAGGTATTGACAAACTGTTTTTGATTTTTTTTTTAATTTTGTTTGTCAGTTTAAACGTAGAGTTAAAAACCCTAGGTACTAACAGACTATTTTTTTTGGATTGTTTTTGAATTTTGTTTATCAATTTAAACATAGAGTTAAAAACCCTAGATACTGACAAACTATTTTTGAATTTTTGTTTATCAGTTTAGACGTACAGTTAAAAACCCTAGGTACTGACACACTATTTTTTTTATTGTTTTTGAATTTTGTTTATTAGTTTAAACGTAGAGTTAAAAACCCTAGGTACTAACGAACTATTATTATTATTATTTTTTTGAATTTGTTTTTGTTTTTTGTTTGTTTTTAGCTATACAGTTTATCATGTTTTTAATGTTTTTGTTGTTTTTGTGTTTCAGGTGATTAAGAGCCGGTATCACCAGTCGACGATGTTCTTTGATGCCTAGGGGGCATTGAATTTGGTAAATTGGGAGTGGCTTGATGCCCTTGGGCTCAAGCATGTGACATGACTAGATCCAGTGGTGGGGGATCAGGCGTACCTGACCACGTTGATCAACCTATGGGATCCCCATACCAATACATTACATCTCCCAACAAGGGAGATGACGGTGACTCTAGAAAATGTCTATCAGATTTTGCAAATTTAAATAAATAGGCTACCGATCTGGACAATGCCATGTGATCAACAGATGGTGGTACTAACGTGATGCTTTGGTCATGGGGAGAAGTTGGGTGTGGAAATCCCAGTGGAGAGGGCAGAGGGCAACTGCCATATTGGCAACATTTTGATACGATGGTGGCTAGAGAGGGGAGTTTTGGGAGTGAGGCACACATTACTAATGGGCCTCATTTCCAATAAACTACTACCTGAATCTTTGGATGCGAGGTTCCTATAGAACCTACTGGAGGTGGTCTTTGGGTTGGTGGATTGTCTGACCATAGAGCCTCTGATTAATGGATGGTGTCAGACACTACTGGCACAGATCTATGATGATCTATACGAGGTCCATTGCTAGAGGCAAAAGGGTATTGGATGCAATTACCTATTGTAGTTCTAGTATTAGTAGCACATAGCTCTAGAGATGCCGATGGGGTTGCCATGGATGACTAGAGTGAAGATGGTAGACAAAGAGATCAGGTACAGGGTACTGTGGAACTGATCAAAGGAGCGAGGGAATAGTCAACGGTGGGTAGGTTTCATGGGGAACTATGCTAATTCTT
Organism: Wollemia nobilis; assembly: GCA_028583015.1. NCBI lineage: Eukaryota > Viridiplantae > Streptophyta > Pinopsida > Araucariales > Araucariaceae > Wollemia > Wollemia nobilis. The sequence continues at coordinate 5,987,769 of JAQPPZ010015929.1, forward strand.
TCTCGTGGCTTGCTCCTAGGGAGGTAGTCTAGCAGCCATACCTAGATTTTCCAGCTTGGCCTGAGGCTAGGGAGTGGTTTTGGTAGGTTCGCAAGGGGAGGTGGCTAATCGGGTGATATGGGACTGAGCAGGAGTATTTCCCATATGTTCGGGTGACACAAAAGTTTTGGGTGCACCAAGGATTTCCTAGGGGGGCCTTGATCTATCAGTGTCAAGGTGATGAGAGGACATTGGTCTAGCATATCATTGACCCTTTGGGTGAGGATTTGAATACAGTGATTGACACCCCAGATGTGGATGACGTCGGGGTTACTACTGAGTATGAGCAGTGGTGGAATCTACAATGGTGGTGAGGTGAGGGGCCTCTAGGGGGTCCAGAGGTGACAATAGTAGGTGGTGAGGGTGCAGAGGTACTAGGAGAGGGTTGCGAGGCTCCGTTGGATGATGCGAATATGGTTGAGGTTGATTAGGTGGGTGAGGATTTTTGGGTTCCAAAGTAGCCAAAGATGTAAGATGTCCTGAAGGAATGGGAGCCAGAGCAGGATATCATTCTGGAAATGCCTATGCCTTAGGCTTTCCTGGAGGATACGAAAGTAGGGTTGCATGCTAAGATAGCATGATTGGAGGGGCTACTCTAGAGGTGGGATGAGGATCTCAGGGATGCACTATAGGAGAGGGATCTCCAATGGACGTAGCTGATGAAGAGGGAGAATGCATTTGCTGCTTACCACCGATGGGATGGGGATACAAATGTTGCATGATATTTGGATCTCCTATGGACACAGCTGGCAGAGAGGGAGAAGGCATTAGAGCAACATGATGAGAACTTGGTGATAGTTCATCAGTGGGATATGGACTTGGTTTGGCATTGATTTGAACTAGAGGCAGATATCATCCACCTTAGTGTGCAGATCCCTACTATTAGCGATGGTGGATGTCGTTCCACATGAGAGGGAGTGATACTAAGCAGTCAAAATCCTATTGGTGCAGGTGATTGGATGAGGGATGCACTAGTAGGCGTGATGTGGGGGCTGGCATAATCCATCTTGAGGGGTCCCATAGGACCCACACCATGGGGGGTAGTTCCCATCGCACCGATCCTACATGATCATGGTGACTAACGCCCTAGGCTTGGGGGTTTTTGATATTTTGCCTTATTGCAAGGTTAGAGGACAGGTTTATTATAGCCTGTGGGTATTTTTTTTGATGATATATATATACAAATGACTTTCTTTTGTTTATGCACGTGTTGTGATTTGATTTTATGCACAATGACTCATGTTTGATGGATGCATCTTAATTGATATTATGTATGGATATGTTGCGATGAATGCTAATGTTTCTAATTTATATGATATGCAAATGCAATGGATGAATTGAATTTGTGATTTTTGGTGGTGGCACCATAGACTGTACAGGATTTACTGACTTTCTGTACTAGGTGATTGTTGTGGTAAATGAATTTTTATGTTATTTTTTTGTATTTTTGGATGGTGATGCAAGGATGAAAGATATCACAGTTGGTTTAGAATGTAGTTAAGGTTTTCTAAGACTCAGATGTTTTAACTAACTAGCCAATATTGTACTTTTATCTAATAAGACTTTTGAACAATATATGAATTGGACTTGTCTTTGACCATGTTATTTCACATCCCTGTGTGTGCAATTGAGTTTGTTTATGTGGTATTTGTTAGGATACCACCAGTGCCAGATAGGATTTCAACCAAACTTGTACTGAGGATCACTTAATTAGCTCCACTAACTCCTTTTTTGTGTTTAGTTAGATTAATCTGCAGTGCTATCTAGGATACCATAAGCTAGCTCATCCACATGCAAATATTGATCTGCACACAAGTTAATGTGACAGATATATCGTCATGCGGGAGGTTTACCACCAGTGACCGATAGGTTATCCACCAAACCGGAACTGAGGTGCACCTCATGACCTTCTGAATGCTGAGATTTCTAGGGATTCAAGTTTGATTCCATTATTTTCTTTAATTGTATTGGGATACTTGCTCTTATATAGACATAAAAATCATTGTTTATTTTTGTTTTGTTCTTTTGAGCAAGGGATTTGAATATTGAGTGATGAGAATCACTATTGGATGTGCCTTTTGATGTATGCATTTTGATTGTGATGTCCATTTTTTTTTTGAGTTTTAACTTTTGCAAATCTGTGATGTTTTTGCATCTTTTTGAGAACTTGGGATTATTGGGGAATTGGGTAGGGAAGATGCTTGTCCTTTTTCCAACTCTCAGCATTCTTGGGGTCATTTGCACAGGGGGATGAGCAAGATAACCTTTTCACTAGATGGTATCCTGGATTGCTTTGCAGGTTTCATATTTTGTTCAAACAACTTGGGAATTTTTATGTGTTTTTTAGCTTGTGTTAGGATGCTACGTGACAAGGTTTGATCCAAGTAGAACTCTACATTTGTAAAATTTGTCTGACTTTGTACGGTATTTGGCTAGAAATCTAATGATAGCTGAATGACAAAAACTCTAGATACATTAGAAGACAACTGACTATGATATGGTGAAATGGCATTTATTTTTGATGGACTGTTTATAGAGTGGAGAGATGTGGAAAATGATGGATTTGTGGAGTAATTATAGTCTATGGTGCCTTTGACCTATAGGACAAATAAATACGCAATATATGGATGTGATGCTTAATGTAGCTATTATTTTTATGTTTTTTATGGATTGAGTTTTGTGAGTATGAAAATGAGATGCAAAAGAATTTTTTATTGTTGTGATGATTTTGAGTATGCATGGAAATGAGATGCAAATTTTTGTTAGTTTCTATGATTTTATTGTTTTTGACCAAGCGATTGCGGGAATCCTTGGAGATTTTGGTTGGACCAAAGGGAGGATGGGTACCTTTGGGGTGTTTGGTTTGACCAAAGGGTTTGTGGGCACTTTTGGGGCATTTTTGGGGTTGACCAAGAGACTACATGAATCCTTGGAGCTTTTAGTTTGACCAAAGGGTTAATGGGCACCTTTGGGGCATTTGGGGGTTGACCAAGAGACTAAAGGAATCCCTAGAGCTTTTGGTTTGACCAAAGGGCTAATGGGCACCTTTGGGGAGTTTTGGGGGGGCTTTGACCAAGCGATTATGGGAATCCTAAAAACTTTTGGTTTGGGCTATGGCTCTCTTAGATATGGAATGGCCTCAAATTACTGATGTTCAAGGGTTCTAGTTCCTTGATTCCATCAAGAGAGGTGAGCCGGTATGTTCCAGGTCCTATTTTACTGTCAATCACATAAGGACCTAACCAGTTTGCTGTAAACTTGTCCTTTAGATGGGGCAGCAAGTTAGAATTTTGTTGGTTCTCTTTTAAGACCAAATCACCAACCTGAAAGTCCCTTAGGTGAACTTTCATCTTGTATGCTTTCTTAAGTCACTCTTGATAGATACGTAAATGCTCGAGAGCATTTACGCATCATTTTTTGAGTAATGTAAGTTGATCTAACCGGGCCTACCATGCAGTGTCATCATTGATGAACTCTTGCATTGATATGCGCAGTGAAGGGATTTCTAACTCGAGAGGCATGACTACCTCGGAGCCATACACTAGCAAAAATGGAGTTGCCCTAGTGGGCATCCGAATGCTAGTGTGATAATCCCATAGGGCAAGTGGGATTTGAATGTGCCAATCCTTATGACTGTCTACGACTATATTTTTGAGGATGGCAACTAGCATTTTGTTTGATGCCTCGGCTTGCCCATTTTCCTACGGATAATACGGTGTCAAAAAACTATGGTAAATTTTGTACTTTGTGGTCAAAGCATGCACGTCTTTGTTCTTGAATGACATCCCATTATCCGAGATGATCTTTGATGGAATACCAAAATGACATATGATGTTATGTAAAATGAACTCCACAATGTAGGGTCTAGTCATAAAGGTAAGCGTAATTGCTTCCACCCACTTGGTGAAGTACTCTGTGGCCATTATGATAAATATGTGATGACCCGACGATGAAGGGGAGATCTTTTCAATTATATCTAAGCCCTACTATGAGAATGGCCAAGTTGAATGGATTGGATGTAGGTCCTGAGAAGGTACGTGTGTCAAATTGGCATGGTGTTGACACTTCACGCACTTCCTTACATACGCACAATAATATCGCTCTAAATATGGCCAATAATAGCCCATGTGGAAAATGTGCTTTGCGATGGCCATACCATTGAAGTAGCCACCACATGTACCATCATGTGCTTGGGTGATCGCCCAAGTGGACTCATGATGGTCCAATAAATGAAGGAGGATTCCTTTGTAGCTACAACGGTACAAAATGTCTCCTAACAAGACATGTTTTGCCACTTTCTATTTGAATAATCTTTTCATGACATGCGTCAATCCAAGTGGGAGGTTACCTAACTTGAGGTATTATCGTATGGGTGTATACCAATCCTACTAATCAAAAACCTTGATATTATGAACAACCAATCCCTCATGAAGTTCATCCCTAGCAAAAGTTGAGCGAGAAAGAACTTGTAAGAATAGAATTGTGTTGCTATTAATGGGAGTAGGGGAGAACAAGGACCCCCAATTGGCATGATTTAGGAAATTGTGGATTCGAGATAACTTGTTCGAGGATGGTTAAATCTGGATCAGGTGGATTCCTGGTGTGAATTCAAAGCTTGCACGCTCCACGGATTACGATAGTGTTTTGACTTGAATGGTTGTCATATGACCAAAAATGTCTTGTAGGATTAGTGACCCCAAGGATGCCATAGTTTCCACAAAATGGTTCGATGATTGAGGGAGTGCCTCGATGTCGTACAATTCAAGATTTGCCAAGAATTTGTCCACAAGAGATTTATAGGCCTATATAATTGGGCATTTACATTGGAATACCCCTTTGACTTGGTTGATAATTAATAGCGAATCACCAAAGATGTTCAATCATTTGATGTTCATGGTGATTGTTGTCTGAATACCTATGAGCAAGGCTTCATATTCTGCATTGTTTTCGGTGCATGGGAAATCTAATTTAAATGATAGAGGCATTGGATCCCCCCCCTTGCTCACATTTAGAACCATCAAAAAATAGGGTTATGTCGGCCTGCGACTCAGGCTCATAAGAATCTGGCAATTGTAAGACATGGAAGACCCCATCATCAAGTAGCTCTATGGTCAAAGGTTAATCGTATTTGAGAGGAGCCTCTACTAGTTGATCAGTTATGACTTGACCTTTGATGGATTTCTATCCAATGAACTCGATTTCAAACTCCATCAACAACATGATCCATTTTGCCATGCGGCTACTATGATAAGTATGACTCATCATGTACTGCAATGGATTCTCCTTAGATGCAACATACATCATGTTTCTCAGCATGTAATGTCATAGCTTTTTGGTAGAAAAAACCACTGCCAAGCAAAGCTTCTCAACGTATGCATAGTTAAGTTCATAACTTACCAGGGTGCGGCTAAGATAGTAAGTAGCCTTTTCTTTGTGTAGTTCATTTTTTTGGGCTAGCATGGCATTCAGTGCGACCTCAGTAGCTGAAATGTATAAGTAGAATGACACTCCTAGTCTAGGTGGTGCCAATACTAGCGGTGAAGCTAAGTATTGTTTAATATCGTCAAAGGCTGACTAGAACTCGTCATCCCAGTGAAATGCTATCCCCTTGTGCAATAATTTATTCATGGGTCAGCACTTTTCAGATAGATGTGCTATGAAGCACTTGATTGATGCAACATTTCCTTGCAGGATTTTGAGCTACTTAATGGTAGTTGGGGGAAGCATTTCAAGGATTTCCTTGACTTTGTTTGAGTCCACCTTGATGCCTCGCTTTGAGACTATGAAACCCAAGAGTTTTCTATATGTGAAGCTAAATACACACTTCTTGGGATTCAGTCTAACTTTATGCTCCATGAGGTGATCAAGGATCTTGCTTAAGTCATCGAGATGATCTAGGCACAAAAGAGATTTGACCAACAAATCATCCATGTAATCTTCCAAAGTTTTATGCATGTGAACATGGAAGATGTATGTCATGGCACGTTTGTAGGTGGCGCCAGCATTTTTAAGGCCAAAGGGCATGACCTTATAACAAAATCTCCCCCAAGGCATTATGAACATCATTTTTAGTTGGTCCTCAGGATTGATATGAATTTGATTGTATCCCGAGAAACCATGCATGAGGTATAGAATTTTGTGGCCTATTGTAGCATCTACCAATGCATCGATGCTAGGCAAGGGGAAATAATCCTTAGGACTCTCTTTGTTTAGATATCAAAAATCAGTGCATATGTGAATCCTCCCATCGAGCTTTTTGACAGGCACCATGTTGGACAGCCATGGTGAGTAATCCATGCAGATGAAAAACAATGCATCCAACAACTTTTGTAATTCATATTTGATCATTAAGGCCACTTTTGGGTGCATCTTACGTATTTTTTTCTTAACTGGCTTGACTATCGGATCAAGCGTTAGGTTATGTGTGACTAGCTATGGATCTAGCCCCGACATGTCTTTGTAGGACCATGCAAAAACCTCCTTCTTCTCTTTGAGAAGGGCAATGTAGTCGATTTGCTCTTTGTGGGATAGGATTACCCCTAGATTAATGATCTATGGATTCATTGGATCAGAGTCAATGTCTACGTCAGTTGTCTCCTCGATCGAAATATGGGATACATCCTCCAACTGGTGCGGAGTTGGGATCAACTATATATCATTTCCTAAGTTTAGATCTATGTTGGGAACCTTAGGTTCCTCTTTAGCATGGAAGATATCCTAAGTTGGCCCTGGGGTGAAATGAGGCATCTCATCAAAAGGTCAGTACTTTGATGGGGATGGTGGTGAATTAATGCGATCCTAGTCTATGGCGTCTATGTCTAGATACAATGACTGTGTTGGATCGGCCAAATTATGGATGAGGGCAGTTAAATCAATGGAGATCATGTTGATGAAATGATTTTGGTCTCCATTACCATGGGTGTGGTTACTCGGACATCCTGAATGATTTTTTTGCTCCGGATATGTCTTTGGAGGTATTGGTACGAATGGATCGTCCCTATGTGCGGGGAGGAGGATAGGGTCTACCCTTGCCACTGATATCTCTATAGGTTCTCTTGGTGGTAGGTGTTCTCTATATGCCCAAAGTGGTAGATTCAACACTTGGTCCCACTATGCTAGGTTTAGGTGCCACTCATGCCTTGGACTTATGTTTAGTTATTCAAATATGTCATAAATGTCCTAGGGGTATTGTTGATGCATCTGCCACATGTGATTGAGATATGCCATCTCAGTTTCATCTTCATAATCACTATCAAATATCCAAAGGCCTTCATTGGTTCCAACAATGGTTTATGAAATTAGAGGCTCGTATTGCTTGAGCAAATTGATCTGGCCCCATCGGCGTTGTTCCACTCTCTACAGGGGGACTTGATTTTCTTGAGGGGGCACTTGCTCGATTGGAGCATCGAAAGGGAACATTTCCAAGAGTCTTTCATGATAATCATCCATGGGGGTCACTTGTGAGTGATTGCTATCTGATTCAAAGGGGTCCCATGGTGCTACCTCGTATTCTAACTCATCTTCTAAAGATCCTTCTTGACCTTGTCTATACCCCTCTTGTAGGTGAGTTTTCAAACTTTCTCCTTTCTCGATTAAAGGGAAGGGTTTGTGAAGGTCAACAAGGTTGGTTTTCGATAATGGGAGATAATCCCCCAATGTATATGTTGTGTTAGGATTGGCATATGGATCTAATGCCAACCCATCCTGGTTGCCTATCCCTATGCCTTGCATATTATCTACCAAGATGTACAGGGGCATGGGGTGGTTGAACCCTACTCCTAACTTGTCATATGGCATCTGATATATTAATTGCTAAAGAACTCACACTCCTTGATCATATCTACCTAACCCATATCTATGCCAATTACATTGGCCAAGATATCTCAAAGTGAAATCTAGGTTGGACAAATAGCTAACATGTTCAACAAAGGGCTCTTCATCTTCATATTCTTGCATGTGAGGTTCAATGCCATTATCAAGGCCCCCATATACAAATTTCATCTGTTTTGGCGGGTATCCTAGAGGAACAATAGTTCCTATGGGGAGGCAAGGTATCCCCATGTCCTACATGGACTCCAGTGCGGGTATTGCTACAATGTTGCACACCAGATACTCCCATAGGACCGTATTGGCCATTTCAACGGTGATTGTTGGTGGTTGAGGGGGAGGGAATGGTAGTTCTTCTTGAGGAGGAGGGAATGGTGAATTAGGAGCCTCGACTTCCATTTTTCTAGGCATCTCCTTAGTAGATATGGTTGAGACTTATGGTGGTGCATCTTCTAAGGGTTTCTTCCCTTTGTCCTTCGATGTGGTCACCGTAGGTCATGTCATTGGTAAAGGACTAGACAATGAATATGGACTCGACTAGGGATTTGATGGGCTTGTCAATGGGGATACCTATGGAATCAAACCCTATTTAAATGGATTCAACTAAAAATCCAAATGCATTGATGGAAGGTTTGATTGCAGAATTAGCTGCATCGTATTACGATACTTGAAGGGCTCCAAGTCTATCGAGACTACATGCACTTGCCCTTCAAATGTATACTTTAAGCACTGATGACCTATCGAAGGGACACACTTCACATCCCTAATCCATGGCCAACCAAACAAGATGTTATAGGCCATATCACCCTCCAAGATGTGGCACAATGTAGGTATAGTCTTTTGTCCCACTTGGATGAGTAGGACAATTGTGTCAACTGTCAAGCATATTGCATCATTGAATGTTTGCAGTGTATAGGTGGAGGCTACTGTGTGAGATGCAGACAATGTTAGGTGCTTTAAGGCCACTATTGTAATGATATTACTGGATGATCTAGTGTCCACCAACACCCTCTTATATAGAATCCCGTTGACCCATGTGATGACGTGCAGGGGTGGATCCACCATTTCACCAGCCACTGATTTCAATTCATCCTCTCGAAAGGTGATGATTGGCTCGGTGCATCATTTGAAATGTCCCATGAAGTTGTTGAAGGAGTTTGCTTTGTGGGGCTACAACTCGATGGATTTTAGTATCTCCATTAGAGCCTCTCGATGGGGCGATGATTGTTGTATGATCTCATAGATGGAGAGCCTAGCCGATGTGGTACTCAAAATATAAGTGAGTTTGGTTTGAATCGTGGCCACTTGTCTAGGCGAAGCAAGTTGCATAAGGTACTTTTGTGGTTGTGACATTGTTGGCACCTCTCCTGTAGCTTCTGCAGGGGCAGCTGTGCTCGGGTACCTCTTGTTTCGAGTCTCTATACTGATCATCCCTACATGCCCCTACATGGGGAAGTTCTGCATTACCTCATTGATTTGTAGGATTTTTGTCTGCACATCATGGGTGAGCAAGGGTCCTTAAAGACCTCCATTTTTTGGTTGCTTGGTGCCACGGGATTATCCACCACTAGTGTCTTGTTATCTATTAGGTCTTACACCAAGCCTTTAAACTTCCAATATGCATTAAGGTCATTTCCCTTCTGTTTGTGGAACCTATAGTACAAGTCTTCCCTGTAGCCTTTATGTTTTGGTGCATTGGGGTCTATGGGTTGACTCTCGATTAGGTTGATCAAGTTTGCTACTAACAAGCGGTCAAACAGGGAGTCTCTCGACTCTATATAAGGTGTGAATTATCACCTAGGGTGATGTTGCTAATTTTTTTCTTGCCTCTAATTTTCTTTGTCATAACTGTTAAGAGGCATCACCTGATAGTTAGTCTTTTGGGGTTGTGTTGCTTGTGTAGGCTTAGGGATGTTTATAGCAACTTGATTGATCGCAACGGGTTTTTGTTGTGTGGTCCCTATCTTGGTGTTCTTAGACCATTCTTTCTTATTTGGCTTGGCTATCTCACCATCCTAATTCTTGATCTTCTCAATGATTCTTGCTTGTACCAGAGCTTCCTCTAAAGTAGAATATTGCTACAACTACAATAGTATGGATATTGATCTCAAACAGCTCTTTGAGAACATTTGGGTGAGGTCGGACATAGGAGGGAGGTAGGGTAGCTTTGAAAGCAAAGTCCTCCATCGGTTCCCATAGGCCGCCATGTTTTCTTCCTCATACTTCCTAAGACTTGCTAGGTCACTTAGTGACACCTTCTTCTTGGTTTTGAAGGTGAAGCGTTCATGGAACGCATCCACTAGCTGATCTAAGTTACTAATGTTGTGCTTTGTCAATTGAGTGAACCAATCTGAGGCAGGGCCTATGAACATGGTGATGAATGTTCTTAGCAGCAAAGCATCATTGTCTTGAATTCCAAAGCATTGGATCAAGAATCTAGTCACATGCTCTTGGGTATCTTCCTCCCCTCTAAATATTGCCAACTGAGGTAGTTTAAAGTGTTTAGGGTAAGGGGGTGCCAAAACTGATGGATGCATAGGATGACTATGGAGTTGGCATAAAGTGGGATTTTGTGCCCCATGACACCTGCCCACCATCAACTATGCCCTTGCTCCTTTGACCGCTACCATAGTGCCCCATACTTGATCTCTCTATCTACCATCTCCACCCAAGTCATCCATGGAAATCCCACCGGCATCTCTATAGCTATGTGTTGCCAAGACCAACAATGCAATAGGTAAATGCATCCAATACCCTTCTACCTATGACAGCGGACCTCGTACAACTCATCATAGAGTTGTGCCAGTAGTATCTGACCCCATCTCGTAATCGGGGGCTTTGTGGTTAGACACTCCACCAACCTGAAGACCACCTCCAAAAGGTTCCATGAGAACATCACACCTAAATATTTGAGCAATAGCATGTTGGAAATGAGGCCCATCAGTAATGCATGCCTCACTCCCAACATGCCCCTCTCTAGCCACCATCATACCAAAATGTGGCCAATCTAGCAATCACCCTCTACCCTCTCCATTGGTCTGTCCACACCCAACTCCTCCCCATGCTTGAAGCATCACGTCAGTACCACCGTCCACTGATCACATGGCATTGTCCTGATCGATAGTCTATCTATCATAATTCGTAGAATCTGATATACATCCTCTAGAATCACCATCATCTCCCTTGTTGGGAGATGGAAGGTATTGATACAGGGATCCCATAGGTTGATCAATGCGGTCAGGTATGCCCGATCGCCCACCACTGGCTCTAGTCATGTCATGTTCTTGAGCCCAAGGGTGTCAATCCACTCCCAATCCACCAAATTCAATGCCCCCCAGGTGTCAGAGAACACCGTCGACTGACGATACCAGCTCTTAATAACTTGAAACATAAAAACAACAAAAACATTAAAAACATGATAAATTGTACAGCTATAAACAAACAAAAAATAAAAACAAATTCAAAATAAAAAAAAATAGTTCATCAGTACCTAGGGTTTTTAACTCTACGTTTAAAATGATAAACAAAATTTAAAAAAAATCCAAAAAAATAGTTTGTCAGTACCTAGGATTTTTAACTCTACGTCTAAACTAATAAACAAAAATTCAAAAATAATTCAAAAATAGTTTGTTAGTACCTAGGGTTTTTAACTCTATGTTTAAATTAATAAAAAAAATTCAAAAACAATCCAAAAAAAATAGTTTGTCAGTACCTAGGGTTTTTAACTCTATGTTTAAACTGACAAACAAAATTAAAAAAAAATTCAAAAACATTTTATCAATACCTAGGGTTTTCTTTTTTAAAAAATCTACGTTTAAACTGATAAATAATAACAAAACAAACAAAATCAACATAACAGTTTTCATTAACCTCGGGTTTATAACTGAAGTTTACATATGAAAAATTAGAATAAAAACAATTTTCTAAAGCTAGGGTTTTGCTCTCAGTTTAAACTAGGATTTTAGTTTAAAAACAAAAAGTTAGATTAAAACAATTTTTCTAAGCTAGGGTTTTTGTTTAGTTTACCCTAGGGTTCTAGTTTAACAACAAATAAACAACAAAAACAAAAAGAATAAATGAAACAACCTAGGGTTATAGTTTTTATTTTTGTCAATTCATTTTCACCTCAGGTTTTACCTAAGTTTAAACGGAAAAACAAATTCAAACTAAATTGCGATTTTTAAACTGTAACATAAAACAAAAGCAAATAACAAAGAGGAGCACTTACCGGTCTCACTTCGGCTCCTCCGATTGATCCGGTTCATGAAATCATGGTGTCAGGAAAAATTTGGTAGTGCTTCACTTCATAGAATAGACCTCCTCCTCCTCAGAGCTCCAAATCGCTAGAAAAATAGAATGAAAATGAGCCCAAACCTTAGTTTTGGCCCTTAAATAGGTTATTAGGCCTGTAATCATTCCTCCTGGGATGAGAACTCTATATAGTAGTCATCCCACCCTGGTAAGATTAGTAAACTAGTATTCACCGCACCCAGGGACGATTATAGAGAAAAAAATTCAAAAACAACCAAAAATGCACAAAATGCACCAAAAAAAAGCAATAAAATTGTCTAATAAGAGTGCTTCTACACTTGGCATTATGGGCATGCAAAAAAGACGTCGGGGTCACAAATAATCACTATCCTACTCCCTAAGAAAGCTACCATAGTTGGAACACTCCATGGGAGGATGGATTGTTGAGAATTTCATCCCCAAATGGCATCCCAAAAAGGGTCCAAACCCACCAAAAAATAGCAATAACATTGCCGAACAAGGCGCCTTTGCGCCTCTACTTCTTGGCATGAAAAATAGATGTTGGGTTCACAAATCCTCACTATCCTAATCCTTAAGAAGGCTACCATAGCCGGAGCACTCCACGGGAGGATAGATTGCCAAGAATTTCATCCCCAAACAACATCCCAAAAAGGGTCCAAACCCACCCAAAAATAGCAATAACATTGCCAAACGAAGGTAACTTTGTGCCTGACATTCTTGGAATTCAAAATAGATGTTGGGGTCACAAATTTTCACTATCCTACTCCCTAAGAAGGCTACCATAGCCAGAATGCTCCATGGGAAGACAAATTTTTGACAATTTTAGCTACAAAATGCGTCATAAAAAGGGTTCATACCTACCAAAAATAGGTCTAAATGTTGGGAAAATGCATAAGCATTCAAGGCAAAACAAATAAAGGCACCCTTATAATAGTCATATTGGGTCAAGCGACTCATTGATTTTCTCATGTTGGTCATTCTCTCATCGATTTGTCGCTTGAGGGGGTAGTCACACTTAGCCACCAATCAACAAATACACACCCAATAAAGGAAATGGCATGCATTCAAAGAATCATTGACAAAGATAATCATGCCCCTACTTGGGGCAATAAAAAAGCAATAATCACAAGCTGATAAAACAACTTGGCATTTGTGAATCATGAACTCAAGGTTCCCATAGACAAAAGGTTGCACCCTTTGCCTATTCATGACTGATTAATGTCCAAGCTCAAGTAACACCTCACCAAAAAATGTTAACACTTGAATTAAACTCCTTAGCTCGTCAGAAGCAAGGATTCAAGAATGCATGCCCTTTTCATACTTGGGGCATCAAAAGTTGGTTAGGTTACTGAGAAACCCTAATCATTAGTGCTTTGGGTATCTATTTTTGCTTAGCACTGTGCCATGCATGCATACCAAAATGCGGCATCTCTAGAAACCAAAACAACACCAATCCGATTATGTGACTGCAAAAATTGATCGCATTGACACACATAGCCCCCAGGTCAGCCCATAGAGGTTAAACAGTGGTCCTAACCACTCACACAATAGTTTTGTAAGGTCAAAGGTCAATTTGGCACCTTTCAGGCACTCTGCTCTCTACTCGTTCCACCCAGGGATGATTACAAATTGGTATTCATTCCACCCAGGTACGATTAGCAGTATTCACTCTAGAGTGGGGCGAATAGCAGGTTTGACAAGAAAAAAGTAAAATCTTGACAAATGGTAGCTTAGATACGCAAATTAACTCTTACTTCATTGCATGGGAGTGTGAGTGATAATTTTTGAGTGCTAGAGGCAGTTACAGGGGTAGTCATGGAGACCCTAATTAGGGAGGAATCTTCTCCCCCATGGGAAGGTATGATTGCCAAGTGGTGCCTTTGCATGCTCATCCAAAGAGACCATCAGGTCTATAAAATGGTGAGTCTTCTCAAATCAAAATATACATAGAAGGAGCATTTTGAGCAGTGGCATGTTGTCAATTTACATCCTCACACATTTTGATTTGTGCCTTTCACATCCTTGATTTCTTTTGGAATGGAGGTCATTGGGTGGTTATTGGAAGCACAAATCTAAAACCAAAACCCAATATTTTGGCCATAACATCCTACAAAATTTTCCAACAACACCCCACAAGAGGTTTTGGACCCATCCCAAGTGGATTGGTGCTAAAACCAGGCCCCAAACGGTGGGCATCCTGCCCCTGGGTGCCCCTCGCACTGCTGCAGTCCTAATTATAATTTTGTAGTAGATTTACTTTCTGTTATTTTTGCATCTAATTCTATGTTGCTTAGATAGGTTGTCATTCAATTTTCACATCATTTTGAGCTGTTTTGATCATGTTTTTGTCATTTCCCGATTTTGCTAACATGCAGGTAGCATCATCAAATTCTTGGTGATAGAGGTTGAATTGGAAAAATCCGACCATCTGGGTCATCCCAAAATACCCTATTTTACCTAACCCCCAACTTTGTAGGTGATTTGGAGCTTCCCAAATGTCACATTTGGGACAATGCTTTCTGGTGTTTTCTTGCAGGTCTAATCGTCCCACCCAGGAGCGATTAGAAATACATGGTGAATTTTCTAACTATTTCATATGCAGTGCCCTCCTGGTAATGTCCTCATGCCTCTGTTAAATTTTTACATCATTCTGATGTTATTTAGTTATCGTTTTATTCATTTTTTGCATTTACTAATCGTAGGCTTGGGGATTGCATGTTTCATTTTATCTACAGGTGCTACTGACTATTTTCTATTTCCTTGAATGCAAGGTCTCAACATTAGAGGAGTATCAAGGAGTCAAGACTCATCAACACCAGCGGTGATGACATTTGGTCCACCCATTCTACATGTGGGCATGCAGAAGAAGGAATACCATCTTTTGATGTGACAAGAACATATTTAACTCTCGTAGCCCTTGAAAAGGGAGGATAAAAATTGTAACTAGGTTCTAAAGTATATTAATAAAAAGGGTTGTACTCTATATTCACTTTTATACCTTTTTTCAATGCGTTTATGTTTCTCTCCTTTCATGCATTTCAGTTTGTAGGATTTAGCGTTAAGTTTAGTTTCGTTTGCATTGCACCTTGCCATTTCCATTTTGTTTATGTATCCTCGTGCTTTCAATACCATGTAAAGATGAAGTATGAGAGATATGTCTAGGGATATTCTATAATTCCCCCATATGAGATAGAAGAGTTATAGGAAATAATGATGATGTCCAAATAAATTTGAAGCATACATGTTGATAATATAAAATATATTTTATCTTTGAAACACAATTGGTAATAAGTTTTATGATAGTTATTAAGGTTTGTTATTACATTGAATTATTTTAGGATAGATTTGATTATTTTATTTTCAAATTTCTATTTTACCTCTGACATGGTGATTATTACTAGTATTTGGTTAATCTGGTTAATGTTAGTTGAAGTTATAATTTTTCTATTTTTACATACATATATGGTTCTAATTGTTTTACATATCAAGAACCATTTGTATTGTTTTTAATGTAAAACCCCATCTCATCATATTATATTTCAATATATATATATATAGTTAGTTAGATATTGTAGACACCAAAATCTAGGCATTTGCAAAATACCATTCATCCCATAATATTGCATAATAAAATTATATGGCTAAGTCTAAAATTAGGTGTATAAATCATGCACATAACCATTGAAAGCACGATATTCCGGGCAAAGGAAACACTAATTATGCAATGTAAGACGAAATGTAACGCTTTAACCTTATGCACCAAAAAAAAGGAAAGAGACAATTTGGAAAGGAAAGAAAAGATGTAAAGAAATCACAGCCCTCTTTATTCAAATATCTTATCCTCGGTTACATAGACGTCTCCTCCCTTTTTAGGGGCTAGGAGCGTTAAATTTGTCTTTGTTACAATGTGTGACTTAGTCTTCCTCCTTATGCGTGCCCATGATTGCAATGGGCAGGCCAAGATGATGCCGTCGCTGATGTCGATGAGTTCTTAACCTCCGCTGCTTCTCCTGCGAACAAATAAACAACCAAGATGTCAGTAGCATCTGCCGCAAATGAAAAGTGTTTGTTCTCTAAAACTAATGAAATATGCATGTAAACATTTTCCTGAAATAGTAAATACAGTGAGTCCAAATGGCTTCACAACTTGACAGAAGATAGGAAAAGTTACCAGAAGGCCACTACCACTGAGACAGCTGGCCAATCTACCTTCAACTAGAATTCGTCCCTGGGCAGGACGAATTTTGACTGCAATTCGTCCCTGGGTGGGATGAATTCTTCTGTGTTGAAGAAACCGACCTGCTGCTGCTCCAATGTCGAATCCCGAGACCTGCAAAATGCCTGCAAACAGGGGGGTTATGTAATTGGGGCCATTTTGGGATGACCCAGATGGTCGGATTCTCCTAATTTGGCCTCTACCCTCGGGAATTTGACCTCGACACCTGCAAGTCAACGAAACAACAAAGCGACACAAAACATACTAGAATCTGACCAAAAGTTACAAAATTGCAGCTATGGGTTAATCAAACCTAATAACACAAAATGCAACCTAAAAAAGTAATCTAAAATGCTCTAAAACTTAAAATAGGATTTGGGAAGTGCGGGGGTGCCCAAGTGGGCCTCCCACCGTTGGCACTTGATTTTGGAGCCAATCCACTAGGGATGGGCCCAAAACCTCTTAGGATTGGGGGGTCGGCGAATTGGTTGGTTCAGGTGTCCATGTGTTGGATTTGGGTCAGGTTCGAGCTTCCAAAGGCCACCCAACAACCTCCCTTGCAAAAGAGATTGGTGGATGTGGGAAGGTGAACCAAAAGGGATGCAAGTGGGTCTTCAACTTGGCAGCACTTCGTTGCTTGAAAACTCCTTCAACTTTGTATATTTTGGGTGAGAAAAGTCCCACCTTTTATAGACCCATGGGGTCTCTTTTGGGAGGGAAGCACAAATGCCATGTGTTGGTCATAGGTGCCATGTGGCAGTCTTGTCTTCCCATGAGGGAGGGGAGTCCTCCGTTGACTTGGGCTTTGATAAATGCCTTTTGTGACAGTCTTCTAACGGCCCCTCTGTCCACCTACACACGCATGCAAGGCAGGAGTCATCAACTGACTGTTCTAGGCTGCCACTTGGCGCCATTTGTATTTTTGCCCATTAAGCTTAGAATTCGTCCCACCCAGGGACGGATTTAGAATTCGTCCTGGGGTGGGACGAATTCTATTTTGAATTCGTCCCTGGGTGAGACGAATACTGGGCAAAGTGTCCAAGTGTGCCAAATTGCTTCTTGACCTCACAAAATTGCTATGAAAGTGGTTAAGACCACTGTTTAACCTCTGAGGGCTGCCACTGGGGGCTGTGTTTGTCAAAGTGATCAGTGTTTGCGGTCACATAATTGGATTGGTGCTTGTTTTGGTGTCTACGAGATGCCCCTTTTTGGGAAGCACTGCGGGTGACACCGTGTTGAGCAAAAATAGATAACCAAAGCACTAATGATTAGGGTTTCTTGGTAACCTAACCAACTTTTGATGCCCCAAGTATGGAAAGGGCATGCATTCTTGAATCCTTGCTTCGACGAGCTAAGGAATTTGATTTCAAGTATTAACCTGTTTTGTTGAGGTGTGACTTGAACTTAGACATTGATCGAGTCATGAACGAGGAAAAGGGCATTTTTATCCTCGGGGGGAACCTTGTGTTCATGATTCACGAAATGCCAAGTGTTTGATTAATTTGATTGTTGCTTGTTTCTCGCCCCAAGCAGGAGCGTGATTGTCTTTGTCAATGATTCTTTGAATGCATGTCGTTTTCCTTAATTGGGTGTGTGATTGTTGGTTGGTGACTAAGTGTGACTACCCCCTCAAGCGACGAATCGATGAGGGAATGAAATTTGTGAGAGAAGCGACGAGTCGCTTGACCCAAGATGAATTGTGCAAGGGTGCCTTTAAAGGGTTTACCGTTAAGCGTGTGCAATTTTTCCAACATTTGGACCTATTTTTGGTGGGTGTTAACCCTTTTGGTGATGCCGTAATGAGGTGAAATCATCGAAAATATAACTTCTCGTGGAGCGGTCCGGCTATTGTAGCCTTCTTGGGGAAGTAGGAGAGCGATAATTTGGACCTCGAAATCGATTTTCTTTGCCTAGAGGTTAAGTGCAAGAGCACTTATGTTCGGCAATGTGTTTTTGTTGAATTTTGTACTATTTTTGAGTGGGCTTTGACCCTTTTGTGATGTCATTTGGGGATGAAATTGTCTAAAATACGTCTTCCCGTGGAGCGGTCCGGCTATGGTAGCCTTCTTAGGGAGTATGATAGTGAAAATTTGTGACTCCAATGTCGATTTTGTATGCCCTTGTTGTCAGGTGCAGTAGCAATCCTGTCGGGCAATTTTATTGTCTATTTTTAGTCATTTTTTGATTTTTTTTTTGTGCTGACCTAAATTCGTTCCTGGGTGGGACGAATTCCATCTGGAGAATTCATCCCTAGGTGGTACGAGCACTGATTAGAGTGCTCATCCCAGTAAAGGATGAATTCCAGTGCAAAAGGCCTATTTAATGGCCAAAAGTTGATTTTGGGCTCATTTGTGTCATTTTTTCCTTGCAATTTTGGAGCTCTGGGAGGAGGAGGTAATTCTGCGAAGCGAAGCGCTGCTGGAATTCTCTCTGCCATCATGAGTGCACAAACTAGTTCAAGCGGCAGAGCCGAGGCGAGACCTGTAAGTGACCCTAGAGTTTATTTTGCTTTAATTTAATGCATTGTTTTTGTGTTGACGCTTTTCAAAACTTTAATATTTTTTTGTGATGTTTTTGTTTAACAGTTAAGGTTAGAAACCTTAGAACTAAAAATTTGATCTCTTATATATATATATATATTTGTTGTGTTTGTGTTGTTTTTTTTTTTGCTTTGCAGGTTGTTAGGAGACGGTACCGTGTACCTACTGCATTTATTGAGGCGCGGTTAGCATTGACCGATGATGACTGGGAATGGCTTGATGCCCTTGGGCTCAAGCAGGTGGCTCGACTGGAGCCTGTGGTTTCTGATCAAGCCTATCTGATGGCCCTGATCAAGCTTTGGGATCCACGGACCAATACTTTCCATCTCATGACAGGGGAGATGACTATGACTCTTGAGGACGTCTATCGGTTACTTCGAATTTTGATAGATGGTCTGCCTATTAGGACATCGTCGTTTGATCAGTGGACTGCTATACTTACGAAATTTTTTGGGCATGGGGGGCAGCTGGGTGTAGCAAGCCCAGTGGAGACAGTCGAGGTGGATTACCAGGCTGGCGGTATTTTTGTTAGCTGGTGGCAGGAGAGGGGGGTATTAGGAGTGAGGCACGCATTCTTGATGGGCCTCATTTCTAACATTCTTCTCTCTAATTCGTCAGGTGCGAGGTTCCCGTGGAACCTACTGGATTTGGTGTGGTAGTTGTTAGAGTTCCCGATAGAGGCGCCATTGATTCTGAGATGGGGACAGACTTTGTTGGCACAACTCTACGGGGAGCTGTATGGGGTCCGCTGTCGACAGATAAAGGGTTTCAGTTGTAGTTTTTTGTTGCAGTGCTGGGGTTGGCAGCACATAGCTATTGAGAGGCCTACCGGGTTACCATGGACGACTCGGGCGATGATGGAGGATGAGGAGATTGGTTATGCAGTTTTGTGGTGGTGATCTACGGAGCAGGGGTAGAATCGGCGATGGGCAGGTGCCGTTGAGCACTACACTGATGCCTTTTCTTGGCTCACTCCAGGGGAGGTGTTTTGGCATCCCTATCGGGACTGTCTAGTCTGGCCTAAGGCTGGAGAGTGGCTTCGACGGGTACGGAGGGAGCGATGGTTGATTGGGCGACACGAGACGGAGCATGAGTTCTTTCTGTACCGCCTGGTTACACGATAGTTTGGGGTGTGCCAGGGGTTTCC
This sequence comes from Wollemia nobilis, assembly GCA_028583015.1. Taxonomy (NCBI): domain Eukaryota; kingdom Viridiplantae; phylum Streptophyta; class Pinopsida; order Araucariales; family Araucariaceae; genus Wollemia; species Wollemia nobilis. The sequence continues at coordinate 6,007,810 of JAQPPZ010015929.1, forward strand.
TGGTGAGCTCGTAGTCTATCGGCGTCGGGGAGACGAGAGGGATCTGGAGCCACAGGTCACCGTGCCATTGGGCGAGGAGTCGGATGTGGTGATTGAGGTCCCGGATGTGGATGACGTCGGTACTACCACTGAGTATGACTCGTGGTGGGTATTGCGGCGCTGGAGAGGATAGGGGCCAATAGGAGGCATGGAGGCGGCAGTGGAGGATGCTGAGGCAGTAGGGGGTGATTGTGGGGGCCGTTGGATGATGCAGACATGGTGGATGTGGGAGATGAGGATGTGGACTTGGGTGTTCTAGAGCAGCTGGACATGCAGGATGTGGAGGAGCAGTTGGAGCCTGAGCAGGCTACTGTCCTCGCGAGTCCTATGCGTCCGGTAGATATAGAGGAGGTGGGGTCAGATGTAGGTGTTGAGATTGCTCGACTGACAGAGCTGCTGCGGATGTGGGATCTGGAGTTGGGGGATGCGCGGCAAGAGAGGGATCTTCTGCGGGCTCAATTGGCAGAGCGAGATAGAGTTTTGGCACAGCGTGATGATGCATTGTCTATCTATCATCGATGAGAGGCAGAGTGGTGTCTGTACTGGATAGACTTGGAGAGGGAGGTCATCCGCCTTGATGGGCGGCTACCTGAGCCTTCGATCAGTAGATCTTCTCGATGAACGAGGGATAGTTTGACTGAGCAGTCAGCATCATCTCGTCGCAGGCGGTTAGATGAGGGGGGTGGTAGCAGGCATGATGCGGGGGCTAGTAGTAGCCGCCCTGCAGGGTCCCGTAGGACCCACACCATAGGGGGTAGTTCCTGTCGCACCAATCCTACGTGATCATGGTGGTCGACACCTTAGGTTGGGTTTTTGGATATGATTGCGGGGTTTGAGGACCGGTTTTGTAGCCTGCGGGCATCTTTTTGACGATATATATATATATACCGGTTTTATTTTTGGTTTTGTACATATGATGATGTGATTTTTTTGTTATGCATGTTTATTTATTTTGATGAATGCAGATGTTATGATAAATGTATATGTTTTTGATGTCTATGTGATATGCGAGGTGAAATAGATGAATGACATTTGTGATGATTGCACTGTAGGCTTTTTAAGAAGCTCTTTATTATGGTTTTTTGTTTTATGATAAGTAGCGCAGATGGTTTTGGGATGAATGTAAGATTTTCTGAGATTCAGTCAGTTTTAACTCACCATCCATGACTGTACTTTATCTTACAAGACTTTTTGACCAAGGTATGAATCAGACTTGTTTTTGACCTAGTTATTTCATATCCCTGTGTGTGCAATTGAGTTCATTTAGTGGTATTTGTTAGGATACCACCAGTGCCAGATGGGCTTTCAACCGAACCTATACTGAGGATCACCTAATTAGCTCCATGAATTCCTTTGTTGTATGTACTAAGATTAATCTACGGTGTAATCCAGGATGCCATAAGCTAGCTCATCCACATGCAAACATTGATCTGTATGCAAGTTAATGTGACAGATATATCGTCATGCGGGAGGTTTACTCACGTTACCGATAGGCTATCAACCAAATTGGTACTGAAGCTTGCCTTATGACCTATAGAATGCTGAGAGTTCCAGGGATTCAAGGTCAACTCCCTTCTTTTCTTCAATTGTATTGGGATACTTGCTCATTGTAGTGATGAGATCACTGTTTATTTTGATTTGTTTTTCTTTTGAGCAAGGGATTGGGGATATGGAGTGACGAAAATCACTGTTTTTTGTGCCTTTTGATATGTGCACTATTGTTTGTCAAATTTGGAGTTTTGACATTTTGCTTTTGTGTTTTGCAACTGTTGAGAACTTTAGGGATTCTTAGGGAATTGGGTAGGGAGGATGCTTGTCATTTTGCCAACTCTTAGCATTCTAGGGGTCATTCGCACAGGGGGATGAGCAAGATAACCGTTTCGCTTGTGGTGACCTAGATTATTTTGCAGGTTTCGTCTTTCGTTCACACAATTTGGGAATTTTAGTGTTTTGATTTGTGTTGGGATGTTACGTAACAAGGTGTATTTCAAGTATGACTCTACCTTCGTAAAATCTATTCGAATTGGTACACTACATGGCTAAAGAGGAAAATGATGACTGAATCACTAAAACTCTTGGTACATTCCCAGACCACTGACTGTAGTGTGGTAAAAGTTATGCTTGGTTTTTTTGTTGTTTTTGTAACATGAGACAATGCGAAACAAGGTGGACTATCAGAGCTATTGCAACTTATGGTGCCTTTGACCTGTATGACTACAAATATGCAATGTATGGATGCAATGCTTAATGCAGCTATATATTTTTGTATTTCTGATGGATTGTTTTTGGTGAAGGTGAAGATGAGGTGCGAGAATATTAATTTTTTTGATGAATTTGAGTATGCCTAGAATTGAGATGCAAATGTTTGTTGTTTTTGATGATTTCTATTTTTTTGAATTTCTTGATTTTTTTGACCAAGAGACTGCGATAATCCTTGGAGCTTTTTGTATTGACCAAGAGATTGCGATAATCCTTGGAGATTTTTGGGTGACCAAGAGATTGCGATAATCCTTGGAGCTTTTTGTATTGACCAAGAGATTGCGATAATCCTTGGAGCTTTTTGGGTGACCAAGAGATTGCGATAATCCTTGGAACTTTTTAGGTGACCAAAAGATTGCGATAATCCTTGGAGCTTTTTAGGTGACCAAGAGATTGCGATAATCCTTGGAGCTTTTTGGATTGACCAAGAGATTGTGATAATCCTTGGAGCTTTTTGGGTGACCAAGAGATTGCGATAATCCTTGGAGCTTTTTGGGTTGACCAAGAAATTGCGATAATCCTTGGAGTTTTTTGGATTGACCAAGAGATTGCGATAATCCTTGGAGCTTTTTGGGTTGACCAAGAAATTGCGATAATCCTTGGAGTTTTTTGGATTGACCAAGAGATTGCGATAATCCTTGGAGTTTTTTGGATTGACCAAGAGATTGCGATAATCCTTGGAGCTTTTTGGATTGACCAAGAGATTGCGATAATCCTTGGAGTTTTTTGGATTGACCAAGAGATTGCGATAATCCTTGGAGCTTTTTGGATTGACCAAGAGATTGCGATAATCCTTGGAGCTTTTTGGGTGACCAAGAGATTGCAATAATCCTTGGAGAATTTTGGGTTTGAATTATGGTTCTTTAGGGGATAGAGGTACCCCCAGCTTGATGGTCTTTGCACTCCGGATCTGGATCTAGAGGTATGGGCACGAATGGATCTTTCCTAGGTGCAAATTTTGTGAAAAGGAGGGCAGGGTTTTTCCTCGGCACTGCTGTCATGATGGGATCTCTAGGTGGATGATGCTCATCTTGAATTTGGAGCCATAGGTCTAACACTTGGTCCCACCTCGCTGGGTCTATGTGCCATTCATGCCCTAGTAGTATACCCATCTGTCCCATTAGATCTTCATGAGTTAGAGCGCGGTGATGTCGTCGTGCATGTCTGAGATAGTCCATTTCAGTTTCATCTTCTGAATCGCTTTCATAGATCCAAAATTGTTCATCCTCTTCAGCATCTGTTGCTTGCAATGTTGAGGACTCTTCCTGTTCCAGTGAATTAATCTGGTCCCATTACGGTTGTTCCACTCTCAGTGGAGGGACCTGATTCTCTTGAGACTGTGTTATTTCGTCTGGAACCTCTAAGGGGAACAGTTTTAGAAATATGTCTGGCAGCCGTTGATGTTCTTTTTGAGGATTAATCTCTGAACTTTCGCTTCTCTCTAGCAAAGAAGAGGGATTACTATTGCTACCAGGGGTGTTTTTTGACCATGGGAGGTAGTCTCCCAATGTGTATTCTGTATTCGGATTGGCATAAGGATCCAATGCCAATCCCCCCTTGTTGCCTATTTCTAGGCCTTGCATATTTTCAACCAAGATGTCTAATGGCAGGGGATGGTTGAACCCTACCCCTAACTTGTCATATGGCATCTGATATCTTGGTTGGCAAAGGATCCGCATCCCTTGCTCATATCTACCGAGCCCGTATCCATGCCAATTGCATTGGTCGAGATATTTTAGGGCAAATTATGGGTTTGACAGATAATTGATGTTTTCAACAAAAGGCTCTTCGTCTATTTCCTTTTGTTGGCATGGTTCAAGACCATGATCAAAGCCCCCATACACAAAATTTGTCTAGTTCGGTGGGTAGCCTAGAGGGACGATTGTTCCAATGGGAAGGCGAGGTCTTCCCATGTCTTGTATCGACTCCAGTGTGGGGGTTGCCACAACATTTTGCACTAAGTATTCCCCCAGGCCTATACTGGCCATTTCAACAGTGATTGTTGATGATTGGGTGGGAGGAAACGGTAGTCCTTCCTGAGTCCATTCCATGTTTGGTGGTTCAAGAATCTTGGTTTTCGTTGCGTTGGGTGCTTCCTCTGTTGTTATTGTTGAAATTATGGGCAACCTTTCTTCTAAGGGCTTAACTTCTTCCATGATTTGTTTTCCCTTGTCCTTTTGTTGGGCCATGATAGGTGGCATTGATGATGAAGGAGCAGGTGATGAAGTCTCACCTGGCTGGGATTTTGCCTTGTTGGCCACCAGTGGTGCCTGCGGTATTGGACCCTGTTTAGATGGATTTAATTGGAAATCCAAGTGCGTTGAAGGGAGGGTCGATTGAGGTATGAATTGTACTGCATTGCAATACTTGAAGGGCTCTAAGTCCATTGGGACTACATGTATTTCTCCTTCATAAGCATACTTCAAGCACTGGTGGGCAATCGAAGGGACACATTTCATATCCCTGATCCAAGGCCACCCTAGCAGTATATTATAAGCCATTTCACCTTCCGACGACATGGCACGAGTGTAGGTATTGAATTTTGTCCTACCTGGACTGGCAGAACGACTGTTCCGACTGTCGAGCATATTGCATCATTAAAAGCTCATAGTGTGTACATAGAGGCTGTGATGTGAGAGGCTGGCAGCTTCAAATGCTTCAAGGATGTAGTGGTTATGATGTTACTGGACGAGCCAGTATCTATCAACACTCTCTTGTATAGAATCCTATTGACCCGCGCGATAACATGCAGGGGTGGATCTGCCATGTCATTTGATATCGTTTTGACCTCATCTTCTCTGAATGTGATGATCGGCTCCGTACATTGTTTCACATGTCCCACGAAGGCGTTGAAAGAATTTGCCTCGTGGGGTTGTAATTCAATGGCTTTTAAAATGTCCATAAGAGCTTCTCTATGGGGAGCTGATTTTTGAATAAGCTCGTAGATGGACAGCCTAGCCGACGTGGTCCACAAACTCTGTGTGAGTTTGGTTCATATCATGACCTCAGGTCTAGGCGGAGGTAACTGCGTTGGGCGTTGTTGAGGATGTGATGTTGTCGGAACTTCCCTCGTAGCTACCTCAGGGGCAGCTTTCAGGTACCTTCTGTTCCTTGTTACTATGCTAATCATTCCCACAAATCCCTGTGTGGGAACATCTTATTGCACCTCGTTAATATGGAGTGGTTTTGTTTGTGCCTCGTGGGCTGGAAAGGGGTCCTTGAATACCCCCATTTGCTGGTTGTTTGGTGCGATGGGATTGTCCACAACTAATGTTCGGTTGTCGATCAAATCCTGGACTAGGTCTTTGAATTTCTAGCACCCATTCAAGTCATGTCCTCTGCGCCTATGGAATCTGCAATACAATTCCTCTCTGTACCCCCTAGGCTTGGGAATGTTAGGGTCTATAATTTGGATTTCCGGTAGAGTGACTAAATTTTCCGCTAATAAGCGGTCAAATAAGGAATCCCTAGACTCCGCATATGGGGTGAAATTTCACCTAGGGCGACGTGGGTAATTTTGCTCCTATCTTCTATTATCTCTTTCATAAGCAGGAGGCACTGCCTGGTAGTTAGCCTTTTGAGGCTGTGTTTCTTGTACAGGCACGGGAACATTTATCGCAACTTGGTTGACTACAGCGTGTTGTGGTTGCGTTATCCCAGTTTTAGTGGTTTTATTCCACTCTTTCTTCTTAGGCTTGGCAATTGCACCTTTGCCTATCTTAATCTCTTCTATGACTCTGGCTTGTGCCAAAGCTTCTTCTAAGCTGTCGTATTGTCACGACAAAAATAGACCGAGAGATTGATTTTAAGCAACTTTTTGCGAACATCTGCATGAGATCAGACATAGGAGGACGATAGGGTAACCTAGAAAGCAAAGCTCTCCATCGATTCTCGTACACTGCCATTGTTTCCTCTTCAAATTGCTTGAGGCTCGCTAAATCACTTAGTGATGCCTTCTTCCTTATGTTGAAGGCAAAGTGTTCAAGAAACGCGTCTACTAATTGATCTAAATTGCTTATGCTATGTTTGGGCAGTTGTGTGAACCAATCCGAGGTAGGGCCTACGAATGTGGTTATGAATGTTCTAAGCAACAATGCATCATTATCTTGGATGCCGAATCATTGGCTTAGAAATCATGTAACGTGTTCCTGTGCGTCCTCTTCACCTTTAAAAACTGCCAATTGAGGCAACTTGAAGTGTTCGGGGTAAAGAGGTGTAGGCACTGAGGGATGCACCGGATTACTACGAAGTAGACGTAATGTGGGTTTTTGATGCCCAGCAGCTTTTGTCTCCACAGACTCCAAATGCTCCAATAGCGCTTGGTATGCATCGGAAGATTTTATTTCTTCCTCTCTTGTTCGCTCTTGTTGCAAGTTACGGTAAACTGGAGGCCTATGGAGGGGTGGCCGAATGGCATCTTTCCTGCCTTGATGAGGAGTTTCAACATATTCCTCTTCTGGTTCATACTCCTCGTAAAATTCTTGAGGAGTCTCTGGGCGAAACCTATGACCCTGATCAAGCTCTTGCTGAAGGTACCCATCATTGTTTCGGGGAGTTGCCTCCCTCTCGAATCTATGAGGTCTTGGAGGTAGAGCTTGACGAGGTCGTGGAGACCTGTCCTGCACCAACGGATTACGCATCTCATACTATTTAGCTCTTTGGATGCGAGGGGTTGGCCCCCTCTTAGGTATTTCATAGCGTAACTCATCCGCTTCGCGTTGCATGCATTCTCTATCCAAGCGGTGTCGGTACTCTATCTCCTGATGACTTTGTTTAAGCCGCATGATTTGGGCTTGACGGGCGGTATATCTGGCGACAGTTGGGTCAATTTGGTCTACCCTATTTTTCTCAGGAGGTTCAAATGTTTCTTCTATGTGTTTACCTCGAGTTTTCTGGTCTAAGGTTTCAATGGGTCGCTTCCCTCTGTCGAGGTAAGCGGTATGTGCTCGAGGTTCTGGCCTCAAGGGGTGATCATGATATCCTGCTGGTGTGGAAATGCAAGGTTCCCGCGTTGTTTGTTGCCCTCGAGGAATGTGATGGCTTTCCTCGTACTCCCTTTCACGGGTGTAAATGGGGTGGGTGGAGTTAGGTCGCCCTATGTAAGGAGCCCTGCGCTCCGAATTTGGTCTCTCTGTTCTGATGATAGGTAAAGAAGGGACGCCATATCCACGTTGCCCCTCCAAATGGACGGTGTGCCTGTCTAGCGCTTCATCGCACGGTGGCCACTCATGCCTAACTTCAAGAGGTGATTCTCTATTTATGTCAAGGTCTACATGTAAGGCATCTTCCCGAAAGGGGCTGCTTTGAATAGGCATACCCCACCGAGGATTCTAAATTGGATTCTTTTGTAGGTTAGACCTATAAGGCGGTATGACCAAATCCTCAGGACTGAAGTGAAGGCGACTTGTGCTTGCTTTTTGTGTACCTTTCGAAGCTTCTGCCCTTGATTGGGCTTGACTGCGGGTGTACACCATTGCGGTGCTTCTATGCTATCTAAATAAGCTTTTATCTCGTTTATGATGATTTTTTTTTGTTACACTAAGCAGAATTAAGCACACACATTCACAAAACCATGATTATCTCTTTTAAGGATTATTGGTGTGCCCTAAACTGGTTTAGTGCATTTTGGTGTTTTGTTTTATTTTTGTAGGTTTTGAAGATCGTTTAAATGCATTATGACGGCTCATATAACTCCCAAAACGGTAGCCCCTTCAATATACCAACCAGGCCGATATACCAACCTCTCTATATACCCGCCCTTACGAGAGGGAGACTATAGGTACGTGAGAGCAGAAGGTACATGGTACATAGGTGGTACAAAAGGGGGATTGTCCTATTAATGGCACCTACCATAGAAAACTTATCCTCACACGCATGGGAATCACCCCAGCGACACTCGGTCTGTCTTCATCAGGATTTATGCCTAACAACAGTTGACAATCGAGAAATGGATGCAAATCAAGCCAAGGTGGTGATGAAATCCACCAATGGTCTTGATCAAGGGCTGGGGTCTTACGACCAGCTCCTTGGTTTAAAATTGTTTCGTGATGTGTGTGGGATTCATTTTATTCAACAAAAATGAAACAAGCATACATGACTTTTCTTATGCAATGCGGGACAAGATGAAAACAATCAAAGGAACAAAAACTGAAACAAAAAATATAACGAGATATCATGAAAATCCCTACCTCTTCTCTCGCTCGCTCCTATTGTCTCCGAATTTTTGCTCCGAAAATCTACGAGGCGAGAATTCGTCCCTTCGGGAGACGAATTGCGGAACGGAATTCGTCCCTCCCGGAGATGAATTTGAATTCGTCCCGGGGTCAGAAGAATTGCAGAACAGAATTCGTCCCTGCCAGAGATGAATAGCAGTCCGCAACAAAAAAAATGTACCTGTCAAGCACAAAACACAAAAATTTAATCAGTTTCTGTGATTTTAAAAACTAGGGAATAGGGTCCCACCGTGATCGCAACTGAAAGCACGAGATTTCGGGCAAAGGAAACACTAATTATGCAATGTAAGACGAAATGTAACGCTTTAACCTTATGCACCAAAACAAAGGAAAGAGACAATTTGGAAAGGAAAGAAAATATGTAAAGAAATCATAGCCCTCTTTATTCAAATATCTTATCCTCGGTTACATAGACATCTCCTCCCTTTTTAGGGGCTAGGAGCGTTAAATTTGTCTTTGTTACAATGTGTGACTTAGTCTTCCTCCTTTCGCGTGCCCACGATTGCAATGGGCGGGCCAAGATGATGCCGCCACTGATGTCGATGAGTTCTTAACCTCCACTACTTCTCCTGTGAACAAAGAAACAACCAAGATGTCAGTAGCATCTACCGCAAATGAAAAGTGTTTGTTCTCTAAAACTAACAAAATATGCATGTAAACATTTTCCTGAAACAATAAATACAGTGAGTCCAAATGGCTTCACAACTTGACAGAAGATAGGAAAAGTTACCAGAAGGCCACCGCTATCGAGACACTGGCCAATCTACCTTCAACTAGAATTCGTCCCTAGGCAGGACGAATTCTGACTGCAATTCGTCCCTGGGTGGGACGAATTCTTCTGTGTTGAAGAAACCGACCTGCTGCTGCTCCAATGTCAAATCCTGAGACCTGCAAAATGCCTGCAAATAGGGGGGTTATGTAATTGGGGCCATTTTGGGACGACCCAGATGGTCGGATTCTCCCAATTTGGCCTCTACCCTCGGGAATTTGACCTCGACACCTGCAAGTCAACGAAACAACAAAGCGACACAAAACATACTAGAATCTGACCAAAAGTTACAAAATTGTAGCTATGGGTTAATCAAACCTAATAACACAAAATGCAACCTAAAAAAGTAATCTAAAATGCTCTAAAACTTAAAATAGGATTTGGGAAGTGCGGGGGTGCCCAAGTGGGCCTCCCACCGTTGGCACTTGATTTTGGAGCCAATCCACTAGGGATGGGCCCAAAACCTCTTAGGATTTGGGGGTCGGCGAATTGGTTGGTTCAGGTGTCCATGTGTTGGATTTGGGTCAGGTTCGAGCTTCCAAAGGCCACCCAACAACCTCCCTTGCAAAAGAGATTGGTGGATGTGGGAAGGTGAACCAAAAGGGATGCAAGTGGGTCTTCAACTTGATAGCACTTCATTGCTTGAAAACTCCTTCAACCTGTATATTTTGGGTGGGAAAAGTCCCACCTTTTATAGACCCATGGGGTCTCTTTTGGTAGGGAAGAACAAATGCCATGTGTTGGTCATAGGCGCCATGTGGCAGTCTTATCTTCCCGTGAGGGAGGGGATTCCTCCATTGACTTGGGCTTTGATAAATGCCTTTTGTGACAGTCTTCTAACGGCCCCTCTGTACACCTACACACGCATGCAAGGCAGGAGTCATCAACTGACTGTTCTGGGCTGCCACTTGGCACCATTTGTCTTTTTGCCCGTTAAGCTTAGAATTTGTCCCACCCAGGGACGGATTTAGAATTCATCCTGGGGTGGGACAAATTCTATTTTGAATTCATCCCTGGGTGAGACGAATACTGGGCAAAGTGTCCAAGTGTGCCAAATTGCTTCTTGACCTCACAAAATTGCTATGAAAGTGGTTAAGACCACTTTTTAACCTTTGAGGGCTGCCCTGGGGGCTGTGTTTGCCAAAGAGATCAGTGTTTGCAGTCACACAATCGAATTGGTGCTGTTTTGGTGTCTACAACCATATTTTATAAGATTTTATTAAATCTAGGAAATATTCCCCTAGGATGCCCTATTTATCTAACCCGTATCATCCACCATATTTGCACCCTATCTTCAACCCATGCAACCCCTATCGATGGTCATAAAATAACATCTATTATGGTCAACCTTACCCACATCTCTTTATACTCTTGGTTACTATGGTTAGGATGACTCAGTGGAAACTCCTCATTGGTTCACCAATTAAGAGCACAAGGGTTCTAGACATCCCACTCGTAAGTTAAACCAACTTGTTGAGTAACTATGAAGTGCTATCATTATAAAGCTAGAGAAGCAAGTTGTAAATTAAACCATTTCACTCTCATATATTTACCTCATACAACTTCACATACATTTGGAAGAGTAGAATGAGTGCCCAAGTGTACAAATGAGGCTCATAAATCAGATCCATCACTAGTCTGATTTGGTTCCATGGGAACCTAGCTCCTGTGTTGTTTGGAAATAGCATGTTGGACAATATGTACATCACAAAAGTAAGCAGTGGTTGCAAATATCCCTTATGATACACCTCCAAATATTGGATCCCACCCTTTCTCACATTCACACATACTCATATACTAACATATATAGGCCTCAAATCATACTCCTTTTTGTAGTTGAATCAAACTAGTAGCCCCTCGATAGGAACATAGAAGATGCAATAAACATCTTCTAAGGTAATAGTAATCTCCCTAGTTGAGAGCTAAAATGACCTTCAATTAGGGTACCACCTCTTTACCAAGGCCAATAGATACTCCTCATTAGCCCTCACCCTCTCCACTTAGTCACATCCAACCAACCCTATAGCCTCCAACCACTTCTACTGGTCAAGAGTCAATTCCTTTATTTTATCAAGAATTATTTACAAAATCAAGAGTAACTATGAAGTGCTTTCATCCAATCAAAGAATTTTTTACACAATTTACATTTATTTCCATTAAATTATGCAAAAATAAAAATAAAAAATTTTCACATCCCCCTATGATCATAAAAAAAACAAAATAAAAGCAAATCAAAACAAACAAATGAGAACAAAACACAAGAAAAAGGATCAAAACCTACCTTAGTCACCCGAAACACACCTCTAGCAATATATCTAGCTCCCACCATCTCTTCCACCATTGCAACACAATCAATTTCACTCTTAAAGGCTATCTCAAATGCTCACTCAAATATTAAATGTAATAATAACTTCAAATGGACCCCACCAAGCTATTTATACCAACATTTTACATTTACAAATGTGGATCCATGTTTGTCCAGCACATCCAAATGCGAACCCACATTTGGGGAATGCATGTAAATGCATGTAGATAGTTAGTAACCCTCAAACATGATTTCATATTTGAGCGAGAACAAATGCTCACACATATTTGCAATAAAAATACCTATAAAAGCAATCCAAATTATCATAAAACTACTCAAATCACTTTATCAATGCATCAATGATAATATTTCAACTCATAACATCCAAATCATATCAACTTTGTAACCTAATGGAAGAATGTAACTACATTCAAGAAATTTTTCCAGAGCTATCATACACTCCTCTTCGTAGGTTCACAAAGTAGAAAATTCTCAAATTGGTATGCATCACGTCATGGTACGAGTTTGAATTCAATGGATACAATCAAGGCAAACTAACCTGTAAAATATTATAATATCATATGCACATGCATATTTGTTGGTCCATCTACCACATCAAAATGCTCATCACTCTACAAAGAACAATCTTTTGATAATGCAAGTCTGATCTAAACATGAGGTAACCAAATTGATCTTTATTTTTTATATTTACATCCATCAAATTACATCCCTCCATTAACCAAATCTATCAATCAACTTTTAGTTTCATCTATTTCATATTTCACCCATTCGTTGCTTGAGGGGGTAAGCTAGTATAAAAAAAATTAGAAGTCATTCATCTTGTGTGTTGAGATAATCTAAGTCAATTTCTCCATCCCGTAAAACCAGGTGTTTCTGGTTTTTGCACCGCATTGTGCTTGACACAATGTAGTACAAAAATGAATATCTATAGATACCAAAATCTAGGCATTTGAAAAACCCCATTCACTCCAAAATTATGTATAGTAAAATTAAATGCCCAAGTCTAAACATAGGTGTATAAATCCTGCACATAACCATATTTTCCAAGATTTTATTAAATATAGGAAATATCCCCTTAGGATACCATGTGTCTCCTCATGTTACATGTCCTAGCCACCACTAGACCTCCCCTTGCCATATCTCATACACCTCACTCCACTCCAACCTACCCACATGCCACAACTCCACCTAAGTGAGACACTGTAGATGACTCAGTACAACTACCTAGGATAGGTGGTTGTTCAGTCCCAACCACTTAGTAGTTATGACTTACCACCTTTCCTTTCCCTTTAAAATATCTAAAGGATTATAAAGGTATCATCCCATCAACATTCAAAAGAATTTTGGAAAATACATCGTTATGCTATCAAAATTACCATATGAGATCCTCAACATTCTTTGAGATTGAATCATCGAGATCTTGGATTAAAACCCTAGTGTTTCTACAACTCAATACCAAACATGGAAGAAAATTTACATAGCATCAAACACGGATTTGCATTTTCATAAATACCCATCGGTGTTTAGCGAGTCGCAAATGCGTACCCTTGTTTTCTCAAAAATAATTTTTAGGTATTAACAGACATATCAAAGCAAGTAAAATCAACAAGATATTTTTGGTATTTTTTTATTTTTGTTTCCTCTGTATTGTTTCATGATTTTTGCAAACATTAATGTTAGGGTTTTGATAGTTACTTCCATTTATGTCAATAGGTTCTACTGACCCTCCATGTTTGCAAGTTCATGTATATGCAGGTTATAGGTTTCTAAAGGCTATTATAGTAAGGATGGCCTGCAAGGATAGTTGAAGTTCATACACCACTTGGTTGTAGACACGAAGATCGAAATCACCAACATTATTTGATCTTACAAAAATTAGGTATTTCATATCTTCTTCTCATTGTAATCTCATAAAGCAATCAAGTTTATTGTAATCATATCCCTGGTCACTTAGAACAAAGCATTGTATGAATAAAAGATCCATTCTTTTATTTATATGTGCTTTCTTTCTATTCTATTGCTTGGTGTGTATCTCTATTGTATACAAATATATAGATAGATAAATAAATAGATGGATAAGTAGATATAAGTATGAGTGGCTATATTATTTTCTGTGTTATATACATCATGACCAGACAAAAAATATATGTTTACTCATACATAAAAGGTCTAAATTAGGATGAATATCAAAAAGTCAATCTCTAGTTGTAAGTGTATTGTGTATATAATGATCATCACAATTATCCTAAACTTCTTGGAAAAGAATTAATGATTATCTAACCCTAGCATGTGTTATGATTAGAGAGTTAAAAAATAGATATTTAAAGAGTGGACATCTTGTTAAATATTTAGCCTCTCATTATTTACTTAGAAATTATCATTATTGTCATATAATAATAATGATGTTTATATTTATAATAATATTATATACAATAAATATATAAAAATAAAAGATTTTTATTTAATCATAAAATTAAAATTAAATAATTTACTTTATACATGAAACAATTAAACCAAATTTAAAATATAAAATACATTATAAAAAATAATAATTAAAAATAATTTAAAATGTAAAAAATAATTTGAAGAGTAAGATTCTACATAAGTACCAACTATAAAAACAAACAAAAGTCTTCGTTTTAGTACATCACCTAACTCTAAAAAGTTATATATAGTTAAAATTTTAAAAAAATACTGGATTTGGGTAGCTTTCCGGGTTTCAATAATTAAAAAATAAAAAATAAATAATTGAATACCTAATAAGATGATGTATTTCTATATGCTTTACAACCATAGCAAATTTAAATGTATTACTTTGATATGCAAATGCCTAATACCTTGAGTTTCAATGTTCATGAAAAATAAATAATATAACACTATAAAAGTAACATTCATTAAGTATGAAATAATTTATAAATGTGAATACATTTAAATCTCATGATTACAATAAAACATTGGAATTAAGCCGAAAACCATTATTAACAATTTATTTATACTTTTAACCTAAAATTACACCATTTAACATGGATAAATTGCTAACATTGACTCAACTAGCCACGTTTCCTTACACATATCCTCAACTGAGCTATATTTTATTTAAAAATGTAAATTAAGTTTTCGTTTTATTTTTATTTTTTCAATCTATTTATTTTTTAATTCAATAGTAAGTGAAAATTGTTGTTCTAAGGCTTTAAAATGTGTAGATTCAGTTTTGCAGTCCACCCTTTCATTCCATCTCTTGTTCTTAAGATTTATATGATTACCTGAGATAATGTTGTCTTTTCGCTAAGTTATAAATGTTTAACGGCATCAAAACTTGAAGGTAAGGTGATCTTCGTGGTAAAGAAACAAGTCTTAAAATCATCGATAATTGTTACTTTGTTCGTTCATAAAATATGTATAGAGAATTAAAAACTTCATTTACTATCGGATAGATTTTATGCTTCAAATTATTTATTTCAGTTTGCTCCTATCTCAGATGGTAATAGAGTTCCCGTTACACCTAATGTTTTCTTTAACCATTATTCTATTCAAACTCATATAAGACTTCAAGGTGAACCTATGCATCATCACTGTCCCTCTTGGCAATTTCATTTAAAAACATCCTTATTAGAGGCTATAGATTGCATTGATGATGTTCTTACCTTAAGATAAGTTAACCGTTGGATGTTCAAATCTTGGAATGCTATTGATAGATGGAATCTCAATGTTCAAAGTTGGAAGAAAAATTTCGAAACAATAGGTATACAACGAGCTTTAGATTCTAGAAATCTGGAACATTCTTTGCAGTCAAGGCTGTATTTTCTTGAATTTAACCTGCAAAACAATCCAAGTAACATTACTTTGCAGGAAGAGTTATTTCCATCAAGAATAATTTGAGACAATTGTAGATGAAAAGAATTTGGGGTCAAAGAGTTCAGTCCAGACTTAATTGGCTCCATTTAGGAGATAAAGGTTCCAAAATTTTCTTCAAATCCCTTAAAGAGAGGGGTATGATAGAGAAAATTGATGTAATATGGAGTGGAAGGGAACACTATAAAAAACATTTTCTATCAGTTTTATAAATATTTGTTCACTTATGAGGATAACAAAGCTAGAATTGATGATAGAAAATTTGTTTGCTCTCTTATTCCTCATAAAATTTCTGATGAGGAAGCTCTTTTTTTAGATGCTTCGATTACTAAAGAAGAAATCATCAAGGCTATTCAGTCTATTAACAATGACAAGATCCTTGGGCTTGATGGGATTCGTATAGAATTTTATAAGAAAAATGTTCATTGGATTAGTGATGATTAGTATCAGGTTTACTTTGAGGCCATTCTTCATGGTTCCTTGGGTAGGAATATTAATACTGGTATCATAAGGCTTTTACCTAAGGGTGATGATAAAACATTAGTCAAAAACTGGATATCAATAACATTGTTAAATGTTTCATATAAAATCCTTGCAAAAATTTTGGCTTTGAGGGCTGCAGATTGTCTACCTAAGTTTATTAATTCAACTCAAACAAGTTTTATAAAAGGAATATATATATCTTGGAAAATTTGATCACTAGTTGGGAAGCCATGTATTGGGCTAAATGCTCTGGATAAAATGTAGGTATGCTTTTAATGGATTTTGAAAAGGCATACAAAAAAATTGAATGAAACGATATTCTCATGGTTCTTGAGGCCTTTGGATTTCCTTATCTATTTTACAAAATGGTTAAGGTGCTTCTTACTAATACAGCTGATTTTGTTGAGGTTAATGGGTCTCTTTCTGATCCTATCTTGCTTCATAGATCTATACATCAAGGCTGTCCTTTAGCTCCTGCTTTGTTTGTTATTGTTATTGATACCTTGTATTATCTATTAAGAGAGAGCTCAATAAATCTTGATATTCAAGGAATTACTCTACCTAATTATCAAGAAATTATTAATATTCATTTTGTTGATGATACCTCGGTTTTTGTTAAGCTAGTTGAGGAAAATTTTGATTCCCTTTTTCAAAGCTCGCTTGCTTTTGCAATTCTTCAGGAGCTAAAATTTCTATGTCAAAATCTATATTACTTACTTGGTATTTTTTTGCTCCTTGTTGGTTATCCAATTTTGATATTTAGTAGGGACGTCCCTCCAAACAGATCTGTTACCTTGGAATTCCTTCCTCCATTGACCCTTGCCTTAAGGATATGTGGTTATGGGTTAAATAAAGGATTATTAATAAATTTAATAAATGGAATAATAAGCAGTTATTTGTTGTTGGTATATTTTAAGTCTGTCAAAAATAATTTTTGCTTACTCTATCTATTTTGCTTCATATTGGTCATTCTGTTCATATCAAATTAATGATATTGATAAACATATACATAATTTTTTATGGGTCGATGGTAATACAGAGATAAAAAAACATAAGGTAAGGTGGAATTGGTGCACTTTTAATAAATATATTGGTGGCCTTGGGTTGAAAAATCTGGTTGTTCAAGGTATGTCCTTAGCCATCAAGTGGATAGTGAATTGTATTAATGACAATGAGCCATGAAAAGTTCTTTTCAAGCATAATATTACTAATTTTGTTCCTAAAAAAACTCATTCTTCGAAATATTTTCATTTGATTGATATCCTTTTTGGTAAGTTTTCGGTTGTTCCAATTGGGTCAGTAGTTTTCAAGAGCCTTTGGAATCCTTGGGAGAATGTTAGAGATTTACTATCTATTGATGATTCTCAAAATACATTATTATTGCACATTTCTGGTGGAAACTTTCTCATAATAATAAGTTGTTTTATGTTACTCAAGGTTGTTTTACAAAAAAATGGGCCCATAAAGGCATTGTATCATTTGCTGATATTATTAAAAATTGATGTCTTAAATCTTGGGAGTATCTTAGTATTCAGTATGATATTCCTCACTCTTAATGGAGGACATACTCTTTACTTCGAGCCTCGTTTTTGCAATTAAGAAGTCCTATATTTATTTATGATGATCATACTTTTTATGGTAAGATTCAGTGGCAAGATGGTACACAAATTTTCAAAATCAAGCCAAAAATTATTTATAATTTGCTCATTGATACTAAAGATATTTTGCTCCATATTGCTAATAGTTGGTCTATGGATGTCTTCACTAATCATGGGCATAGCATTTTGTAGCATATCTAGTCCAGATTTCTTGAGCCTAAAAAGGAATGTTTTCATTGCTTATTACTTCTTAAGATGCTTCCTATATGTAAAGATCCTCAATCACCAATGAGGTGCACTTTATGCAGAGTTCCTGAAATTGTCAAGCATATATTTTTTGATTTTTTTTTTCATAAAGAAATTTGGTCATTATTTTGCTCTAATATTTCAGGCTAGAATATTAATGATAATGTTTTCAGGCAGCATATATTGTTTGGCTATATTCCTACTATGCAGAGCTGTTATAATAGTATTTTATTGTTGCTTTCGACTAAAGGTTTATGGTGTTTTTGGTTGACTACAAATCTGGATATTTTTTAGGATAATTTTAGGATTCTTACTGGGTCTCATAGGAGACTCACAATTTTCAAAATCTCTTTATAGGTTTCCAGGTCCATGCTTTGCTTTAAGGCTATTTTCAAATACTTCTTCAGACTTTCCAAGAGCATAATCATAGTGTGAACAACAACGCTGTGGATGGATACAGACACTTTGGTGATTTTTATTTTAACTTATTTCAGGATTGTATAAATAAGTTTTAAAAGAAATATGATACTTTGTATAATACTAGTGATATTTGTTCTTCGAGTCCTTTTAAGGACTTTTGTGTATTTTGTTAGGCTCTTAGTCTTGATCTTATTTCAAGTACTATTTTGTATTACTCTTTTATTTTTAATATTATAGTTACTAATTTTCAATTAAAAAAAACCATCTGTAGGTAGAAATGGTTAATACAATTAAGCACGAGTTTTGGATTATACTGCTTACTACTGAAAAGCTATATAGATATGTCATGTTAGAGCAATGTCAAATTATTTATTTTCAGCAAGATTCCCTATGCCTGTCCTCCATTAAGAGTTTTATATATTATTTAGCTTAATAATATTATGTTTGTTCTAAACCCCTAGCATCTCATGGCAATAATAAGTTGTAATGCATCTTTAATTTATGAGATGTTTTTTAAATATCAGACCTAAATTTAGTATGTAGTTGTAGATCATTTTTATAAGAGATAAGAAATGGCAACAACTAAACAAATAATTTAAAAAATAAAACTTATAATGGCCCTTTATGTAGAAAACAAGGCTGACCACTCTAGTTTTGGTAATGCTATCCATGTCCTTATCATGTATCCTTATCGTGTAATAGTGAGTGACCAACAAATAAAACATTATTTATATTTCATATTGCTATAGAGAATTTTTTTTTTCAAAAAAAAAATATCTAATGTAAAAAAGTACATGCAATTAAAAAAGAAAGAAATAAATAAAGTTAGAAGGTGATTCAAAAATATAAAAGAAATTTCAAATTAAAAAGAAAAAAAAATCTAAAACTAGAAAAAAATAACTTGTAGGTCTTATTATTAGTATTGTAATTGGTGTATCCTCATCAATTGATTTATCCATCCATCCTTTCTCATGTATATCACACAACCTATGTATTTTTCATATTTAGATTAAATTGTATGTAGTAAAGCAAGACGACCATAAAGGCTATGAGATGTAATTGAAGAATATTGTATTTATGTAATGAATCAATGATAAAAATTGGGTTTTGCCATATCAATATGTGCTTTTTATTTTTTGTTAAGATTTGTTCTAATTTTTACAAATCAATATTTGGTATCAGAGCAAGGTTTCTCTATGATGAGATATGTTTCTATTTTTTGAGAAGAGCTTGTTTAATATAATCTTGGGAACATTAATTTTGTGGGAGATCATGTCTGAATTTCAAATCTAGAATTATAAAGAGAGCAAAATATTGCAGTAATAATAGTTGTTTAAATGGCTACTAGCAACAATAAATTAAATCTTACTCAACCTTAGAGTAACTTATTTAAGGAGGAGAATTATATCGTTTGGATCATTGATGTAAACTAACTATACTATATTGATCCTAACAATTTGGTATTAGGTCTAATGTTGAAGCTAGGATCCCTGAGTGTCCATAGAGTGGTTTGGGGAGATGTCAGAGCAATGAGTAGAAGCAGTTCTATGGATAAATAATAAAATAATATATTCAAAAACATGTAAATATGTATGTGTAGGATTGGACATGTGTTTATAGCAATCAAGGCCTATGTGCAACAATTGGCTAAAAAAAAATGAAATTATAATATTAAGAATTAAGGGGAAGAATTTTGAAAAAGATAATGCTTAATGTAGAAAAGCACATATTAAAAAAATAAGATTAACAATCCAAGATGATTGAAACTTAACAAATTATATGTAAAAAAACAAAAAAAATTAGAAATAGAAAAGAATAACTTGGTGAAGTCATTATTAGATTTGTAATAATTCTATATATTGGTGTATTGACCACCAATTGATTTATCCATGCATCCTTCCTTTAGTGTATCATTTAACCTATGCATCATCCGTAGTTAGATTAAATTGTATGAGGTGGAGTGAGATGGCCATAAAGCCTATGGGAGTATTAAAAAATATTGTATTGTAATGGAATGAATCAATGAATAAAATTTTATGTTTTTCTATAGCAATTTGTTCTTTCACATTTAGTTATTATCTATAAACAAATATTTGGTACAATAGAAAGGTTTGTCTAGGAAATGGGCTACATCAAAATGGAACAAGAATTTGGAAATCTAGAAGGGCATTTCATGGGTGTTCGTACAAATATAGACATGGTTAGTAAATGGAAGTCCAACAACAACATAAAAATAGTTGCTTTACCAAAATGTTTCTTTGTTATTAAGGTTATCTCCAAGGAAGACTCAAACAGAATTTTGGAGGAGGACCATGGTTTTTTGGATGGAGGGATCTCATCCTATAAATATGGAACCCATAATTTGACCTGGATTCTTAAAGTTTTTTATAAGCCTTGGTTTGTGTCAGGTTACCATGCTTACCATATCACTTATAGAATGAGGATGTTTTGGTAGGTATAGCAAGATAAATAAGGTTCCTAGTGGATATTAACCTAGCCACAAAAACATGTTCTTGATTAATATACATAAGAATCTATGTCAATGCAAACCTTGAGAAGGATTTTTATACCATAGTTTATCCTTAAATCTAGAATTTTAGAACTAGAATATTGAGTATGACAATTATTTGGTCATATGCACAACATGTAAGAAACTAGAGAATTCATCTAATGTATAAAGGATTCTCCCAAAAATAAAAAATATGAAAAAAAAAGAAATTTGAAGGATAGAGCTCTAGATAAAGTAATAGAATATGTTAGAATCAGGTGGATGGTGTTCCATATTAGACTTACACAGTGAAGGATCATACACTAATGAATAAATAGGAGCTATGTTACATGAAATTCTTATTAGAGGATTCTAAAAGTCATATTTCAAATGATTTTAACATTTTAGAAGTTTTTAATCCTAAGTTAGCTCAATTTCAATCGAAGGGATCTAAAGGAGACTCTTTACAGTCCAATTATGATTATGAGTATTAAGAAAAACCCAAATACACCTCAAGGAGGGTATTTTTCGAGAATAAGACAAAAATGATAAACTAAAAAGGGATTGCAAGGTAGCTCAATCCCAAATTACAAGAAAGGTAACAAATAATGGATAATTTATGTTGGTATGGAGAAATATATAAGTAGACCACAAAAATAGAAGATTGGAGAATAGGAAAAAATAGTTGATATAGCCAATGAAACTCAAAATATCTTATCACTAGGAAAATGGACAGGAAAAAATTCTTGATAAAGCTAAAAAATGAAACTTCTCTAGTGGAGTATAAGGGGACAAAATACCCCTTAAAAATAAATAATTTTTAAATAATTGAGAAAATAAAAGAGACTACATGTGTTTATTCTATATGAAACTAAAATAGAACAACAAAATATGGAGGCAATTATAAGTATGATCTAGAAAGAGGTAGAATTAGAAGCTAGTTCAGTGTGTGGAGATTTTTGGGGTGTACTTTACTTTTGGGATAAAAATAGTCTAGAGGAAATAACTTTAATCTAGATAGATAAGGTAATTAATTACCTTTTTTAATGTAATAAAACTAATAACCAATCGATTATAACAAATTTGTATACTATGAATATAGTTACTGGGAGAAAATAACTTTGAGATAACCTAAGCCATCAATTTGAAACACTCAAAGGAATAACTTAGATTATGGTAGGGCATTTAAATTATCTCTTGAATCCATCTAATAAGAAATGATAAAACCCCACTATCCCAAAAGGAATGATTGGTTTTTTCCAGTTCATTAATAATAATGAGCTAATGGATCTAGACCTTATAAAAATGAAATATACTTGGAGTAACTATCATTTAGGGGAGAATTTAATATAAGTTATATTAGATAGAATTTTACTATATAATAAATATTTATAACTTTTCAAGGAATTCCTACCGTCTACCCTCCCTAAAGTTGGTTTTGATCACAACCATTTGATTTGGAAATTGAGTGACTTATAATATTTTTTTATATCCCCCTTTCGATTTGAAATCATGTGGCAATGACATGAGAGTTTGGAAGCTAAAATTGTAAATTGATAGAAGTAATAATTCTATACAACGTAATAAGCAAGTTATTGGACATATTTTTTAAGAAACAATCTAACTTAACAAACCAACTATTGGATATTGAAGATCTGATGGATAAGGAGGTTTTATCTAGTGAGATAGAGAAAATATTATTATTGCTAAATACCATAACACCCTATTTTGTGAAGATATTTTTTGGATATAAAAATCAATAATAACTTGGCTTAAAGAAGGGGGTCATAACTATGATTTTCCATTTTTCTACCTTAAGATATCAAAGTAGCAATAAAATCATGGAAATATTGAAAAATGATGAGTATGTAACAAAGAATTTTGGGGAGATTAGAAAGGAGGTGGTTCAATTTTTCTTAAATTTGATTGTTGTTGCCTCCCCCTAATGTGGAAGCAATGAATTGAATGATCCAAAATATCCCTACTTTAATCGTAGATCAAATCAATAACTATCTTCAATGTCCTTTCATATATGAGAAGATATACAAGGTTGTCTTTGATATGAAGATAAATAAAGCCATGGTCTATATGATTACCAAATGGGATTATTCATATATTTTTGGCACATTGTATGACCTAATATTATTGCTGTAATGAAGGATATTTAGAAGAATCATCATAAACCTGATGATGTGAATGCTACCTTCCTAGAACTTATTCCTAAGGTAGCCAGGGCTAGAAATTTTGTTGATTTTTATCCTATTAGATTGCATAATACATTATATAAAATTTTCTCCAAAACATTTTCTAACATATTTAAAGTTGTTTTACCATTTATAATAGACCAAAATCAGGGTGGGATTGTGAAAGAATGACATATTTTAGATGGTATAATCACAATTCATGAAATCACTCATCATATAGATAAAAGTGGGGAGGAGGAAATGCATCTAAATCTGGATATGAGTAAGGTTTATGATAGAGTTTCCTAGGAGTTCCTCATTAGAGTGTTGGAAATATTTAGATTTTAGCATGACTAGATTGACTTATTAGCAACTTATTTTAGCATAGTTATATTCTTTGTTTTAATAAATTTCATTTTTGCTAGTTATTTTAAAGGTAAAAAATATCTACAAAAATGGGATCCCTTATATACATATCTCTTTATCATCCTTGTCAAGGCCTTTAGAAGAACTATTTCAAATATTGTGGAGGAAGAAAATTTGAATGCTACTAAGCCTGCTTCCACCCTTAGACCTATATCCCATCAATAATATATAGATGATACTATTATCACTTTAAAAGCATTTATCCCACAAGCAAGAGAGTTGAAATCTACTTTTGAAACCTATGAATTAGTAGCTAGCAAAAACATTAACCCTACAAAAAGCAAAATCTTCTTTTTAAACACTCTTGTTAGGAGGTAGTTGAAAACTATAGGTATCTTTAGATGTGGGATTTAGGAATATACTTAAATGTATCTTGGGATGCCCGTGTTTAAAGGTAGATCGTTAGATGATATGTGGAACCCAATTGTAGATAAATTTTCCAAGAAACTAATAATATGGAAATGAGATCTTTTTAGTCAAGCAAGGACAACTCTTTTGGTGAAATCATCTCTTCAAAGCATCACAATATATTTGATGTTCCTCTTTAATATGCTAGATAAATTCTATAATTGAATTAAATAGATTTAGTGTAATTTCTTATGGACTAGTTCAGAGGACAAAAGGTATCTACCACTAATGGCTTGGAAATATGTCTACTAGAAAAAATAAGCAAGGGTCTTAGGTTTTACAAGACTAAGAAAATTTAACAAAGCCTTCTTGGAAATTTTTTTGTGGAAACTAAAAAGGAATGAAGAGGTAATATGGGTGAAGATTATTCAAGAAAATTACTTAAGAGATAATGATAATTTATTGGAGAACAAGTATTTTTCCTAGGGATCTATCTTTTGGAATAATATACAAGTTTTCAGACTATTTTTGTAGTAAGGTTTAGATAGGAAAATTGGAAGGGGTAACAAGGTTCTTTTCTCGAATAATTCTTGTATTAAGAGAATTCCCCTTAATCATTACTTAGAATTGATTATCCTAGTCAATGAATTTTATTAGACTTATGGGCCCATGGTTAGTGATTACTTTATAATGGGAGAGACTAGACACATATGGAAACCAAATTTAATTTAAAGGTTTGGAACAAGGAAGAAACTAGGTTCTTAGTAAACTAAATATGATTATTTAGGTTTATTTCCTAAACAACCCAAACGCTGAGGATTTTAGGTGGTGGAAATTATCTAATCTAGGAAACTATTTAGTCACATCTAGTTAATATTTGCTAGAAGGTGAAAGTCCTTTTTTGTTGTAATCTTTGAATATTGGTTAAAGAATATTCCTCCAAAAGTTACCTTCTTCTTCTAGCTCATCTTCTGGAATAAGATTCTTACTATAGATAACCTTATGAAAAGAGGTTTTCAACTTCCAAATAGGTGCAGCCTTTTTGAACGTATGCTAGAGGATATTTACCATTTAAGCCTAAACTGCCCATTTAATTAAGAAGTCATCCATCTAGTTCTTAATAGATTCTATGTTTCTTGCATCTTCCCAAACATCCATAATGATATCTATGTTCAATAGAAATCCTATTTCAAGAGTAGGAGGCTTAACTATTTATGGGACTTTAGTCTTCCTCATTCTCTATGGAATTTTTAGAAAGAATTATATAGCTATATTTTCAAAGGGAAAACAAGGATAGTCTTGCTATAGCCAATAGGATATTCTATCTAGATGTGGAGAATGATAGATTAGTTAAGTGGTAAGAGGTATGGGAATTTAATGAGGAAGATATGATTATTGATAAATGGGGTCTTGATCCAATGACAAGTATGTTTGATCCTCCAAAAAATATTTTAAGGAGGAAAACAAAATGGACTTCCCCAATAGGCGGTATGCTAAAATTGAACTTTGATGAGGTAGGTAAAGAAAATATTTGACATGTTTGAACAAGAGGTATGCTAAGAAATGAAAATAATGTTATTTTTATTGTTTATGCTAAATCCTTGTGGGACTAGTGTAAACAATTTGGAGAGGCCCATGCTCTATGTGTGGTAATAAAATTGGTGAGTAATATTTAGGTTAAAAGAGCAATTATAGAAGGGGATTCCTTAAATATGATTAATCCAATGAAAAATGATACACAAGTCAACTAGAATTTAGCCTCTATGATTGGTGAAGCTTGGCATATTATAAGACTTATGGACGTATCAAAATTTAATTGTATTTACAAGGAAGGAAAAAACAAGGCAAATTATATGAATAATTTTGAAATAATGCAAGAATAATTAATGTTTAGGAAGGAGATTTACCCAAAAAGTAATTGCAATTGTTGATCATAGAAAAGGAAATGAGTTCACAATGATTAATCTTTCCTTCCTTAAAAATTTGTCTATTTTATTGCATAGAAGGATGTGGAAAGATATTGGAAGCAATAATATGAAAAATTAGTCTTGTGAATATATGTTTGGGATAAATATTGAAAATAGAATATGATGAGTACCTTCCTTGGGATGTTTTGACTTGGGTATTTTACCCCATGGAATGTGTTAGTTGCTAATGTACGTTCTAGTTCCAAGAATATATGGTTGTGGAAAAAATTCAAAGAGATTTTTTACATAAATATTATTCATGTGTGCCTATTTGTGTTATCTAAATTGTAGCTCTTAATGCCTATTTTTCCTGGTACAAAGCCCACATGTTACATTAATGGTATTTTCTTGGATGTTCTACATCAGGAGTGTATTCTATATGTTAGAGACTTTGAGTATATGAAAACAAATTACCAAGACTTCAAGGATCACTATTGTGGGTATTTTTCATTCCTACCCATTCCAAACTACTAACAGTTATGTATAAGGTCTTATTTTGTATATAAAACCAAAAATCACCAATAATTTTTTCCAAGTGCACTGTTAGAAGAAGGTCTAAGTAGGAAATAACAAGGTGGATAACCTCAAAATTTTTGTTCATTTATGATCAATAAAGGCTTAAAACAAATATGAAGGATAGGGTTACTGCAACTATGAGTCTGGAAATCACTATTGTTCACTATGGCACCACAAGATGAATAAGGTAAAATTGTCAAAGAATTAAGACTACCAAAATTATAGTTCCCAATCAATACATGCTGGGTCCTATTGATGAAAAATAAGCTTTAGCCAGATTGGATATCTCTTCAAGGCCATGGATAACCTCTATCTGAATGAAATTCCAAGGTGGCAATGATTTTATGTCCATTGATCAAAAGCTGAAAAAAGAAAAATGGAGGTAATGACCAAGTTAGGAGTGGATCTATGGATTTTCATAAGGACCATAATCCATAAGAGGGATAAAAATATGGTATATATGGATGTAGAAAAAAATTACCAAGTATTAGTAGCATCGAAGCCTTTACGATGGCTAAAGCCCGATAATTGAGAATATATCATGATCCTAGAATAGCAAAGAGAAGATTGGATTGACCAAGTTTGGGGATGAATTGAATATCTGTACCCAACCAAAATTATTAGCACAAAACAAGAGGAGAGATCGACCTTTGTCAAGACAAGAAAATTTCTAAAACTGCCAAAACTATTAAGACAGAGCAATGCCCTATAGTGTCCACGATCCTTGGTTAAGATAATGACTAATTCACTAAAGTTTAAAATAATTAGGCTTGAGGCATCACGAAGACCTAGTTAGGGAAAGTGGCTAAGTCCAAAGGAGCTTATAACAATTATGCCTAACTAGAGTCTAACAAGCTCTCAGTGTGTCGGTTAGGAGCCTAGAATCCAAGAAAAAGACCATGCAATAATAAATTGAGAATACCATAACATTTAGACTCAATCAAAACCTGACAAATGCTCAAATACTTGGTTCATGTAGAAGTAGAAGATAAATAGAATACTAGAGGCACCAAAAGGATTACACCCAATCGAGACATGCTAAGGTTCTAAAGACTTGTCGTAGTGGAAGAACTACCCTATATAGGAGTTAAACTACTAGAATATCAATATGCAACCATGTCATAGATGCTTAGAAAATTCAACTACCACTTCCCAAAAATAAAATATCTCTTTTATATATAATGTTTGTTGGGCATGATTTTGTTTCAAAATATTTCAATGGGAAAAGGCCATCATGCAGATGATAGGACGAGTAGGTAGACAAGAGATCAAGGGACCAAATACAACTAGAAAGTAGGACATAACATAAAATGATGCATATGTAGGACACGTCAACCAACCATATTTAGATTATTCAAGCAACCATGCTTTCAAGATGGTTCAATAGGATGGCCGAATCTCTGACATAACAAGAATCCACTTTCGAGGCAATGATGGTTTTGACTGCTTAATAATTATAAAATATCTATATATACAATGATGTATAAGAAAAATAGGTCAAATCTTAGGCATTTACAATTCATAAGTATAGATGTATTGTTTTCTAATACAAATTAACTATAATCTGAACTCTGGTTCAAATCATTTTTGGAGCATATATGTATTGATGACTACTTATTTCTTTTTTAGAATGTTGAATGTTTGTCGTAATAATTATGAATCCTATATTTTTTATCTTCTCATTCACTTGTGTGGAATTTATGGTCTAATTAAGATAAAATATGTTTAAATTAAATATTTTGTGATTCAAATTATCTAGTCTATTAGGTAGTTGATTGTTTAGTCAGGTGGTCTCTATTCTTGCTTATATCTTGATGTTGTCTAATTTGTACCACTATAAGTTCTAGGTTCGGTTTTTTTATCTCTTTTAGCACCCTTTATCTGTCATATTTAGGCATAGTTAGATAGAACTCCAAGGAACCGACCTATATAGATTTACCACTATAGTTCCATGAGTGCCTGGTCTTTGAATATCGATCAATATCTATGGATGCACAAACATTTCCATTAGATAGATTCTCTGACCAATAGTTTTTGGCATACCTAGTGGGACTCAAAAGCCCCTTAGCTAGATAATATAAGGATTTGTGATATCCTTTATTATTAGATCTCATAAAAATCACCTAGCAACTTTGCTCAAATATATAAACTCATATCATATGGATAGTTGCATTTTATATTTGAATAAAACTTGGAGATATTCTATTTTTGTCAATAATTCTATTACCTAGCTACTCCCCTACAAGAATTAATTCACTCTTAAGATCAATTACCTTTCAAATAAGCAAAGTAAGGTGGCTCTACTAAAACCATTCTAAAAAATCTCTCCATGAGGACTCAAGGTTTTATGAGTAGCCTCAACCTTATTAGAAGAGAAATTATGCCTGTTTTATGATTGCTAGTACCCAAGCGGTAAAATGCATCAGTTAGAAGTTATTTGTTAGAATTATGTAGACCCTCCCAATTTTCAAAATATTCATAAAATTCCCAAAGCTAATTTCAAATCCTTGCCAACCTTTGATGGCATAAATAAAATCGCATTTGAGAATTTCTAGGATGTTGCTTATTGGCAATGATTCATAATATTAGGTATGAGGATATAATTATCAGGCTCCTCATTCTCTCTCTCAAGGAAATGTCCCTACTATGGTATAAATTTTTGGATGATGGAAGTATTTGCATATGGGATGATATGGTGGAGGATTTGATTAAAATATTTGATTACTCTGGTGATCCTTCCTTATTGTTGATCAAATTTTCCTCCATCAAGTGAGCCCCCATGAGAATATTTTTGAATTAAACCCATGGTTCTAAAGAACCTGTAGGAAAATTAGCCCAAAATATCATACAACCTAGGTTTAGGCTTATTTAAACTACATTTAGGCTTTTTGTCATGACATAAACCTTTTGATTCTACGGTTTGGTGAGAAAATATTTTCTCACATATTTTGGGAGGCCATCTGAGTTAAAAATATATTAATTCAAGTAGGAATATTACCACCTAGGAAAAATCCTCCTGCCATTCAACTCATCATAACTACATACCCAATGGAATGCATAGTTGAAGGGACTATACATGCTTATTATCATATCACAAGTAATAACCTAACTAATATCCAAGTGGATAGAAAACTAAGGATAGAGATTCAACAACATACCAAGGAGGTTAAAAGCATAAAAGGATAGTTTGTAGAGGATAGAAGACATGATTACAATGGCCTTCCATTGTTTGTACAAACTCTACAATAGCCTATCCATGTTCAACCTAAATATCCTTGTAACTAAACTAAGAAAATTCTTATGGTGGATAATTTGATAGATCATAAAACAATGCAAAGTTATACACGAGGGATACACAAAACTAGTGATATCTTAGTCAAAGAAGATAAGCAATGAGTAGTACAACTCCATTTTTGATACCATATCACTAGAAAGGAAAATATAGAGATGCATAGAGAGTTGCACCTCACAACAACCAATATTTAGTAGGGAGAAGAAAATATGGAAAGATGTAATAATTTATACAATGATCCTTTCCCTCATCCCACTAAACTAAGGAAGGAATTATTGATGATAGAAAGGGTAAACTTGATTGACCTCTCAAATGTAATGTCTCTAGATATCACTCAAGAATAAAAGCAACCTATAGTTCCATGGGATAAAATATTATGACACTATCAAATCAAGGGTTGTAGCAACTTGGCATCAAGAGATATCCAGATCAAGAGATTTGGTTCATCAATGAGCCCACATGGGAGTTAAAAGTAAACTTGGATGGGTTATCACTAAAAGGATCAAGTGTACTCGAGCTAAACTCCATAGCCTATGATCACTCATGAAATAATATTCTACTAGATAGCTTTAGGGCCCAAGGAAATTCAAAAAATTATAGTGCAGATGTCCAAGAGGTGACAATATATCAAGGTCACGAGGTATGCACCATAGGCCCAAAATGTGCAACAAATGCAAATTATTTTCATATGTCACCAAGAGAACTGGTCTTCAGGCATAAAGATCTTGGGATGCAACTAGATTCCACAACCATCAATATTGTACAAAATGAATAGTACCTATAACCAAAAAATAAATTAGGTTGGAATCCCATTAAAAAATCAAATAAGCTAGAAATTTTGTGAGTAGATCATACCAAACTATTCAATTTTGGGATCATATGGTCTGAGAATTGTAGATTCAGGGTATAATTTGGACAACATATCTTCAACTAGGTATGAATTACACATCATATTTTTTCTATAAGTATGTGGTAAATATATAGAATAATATGGTGATCACATTTTTATACAAATTTAATCCTTTATTTTGTATATAGGACTCAATAATGTAAGAAGGATCTCATTCCATGACATTTGATAACATTGAATTTTAGGTGCTGCCATTTTCTATACTTAAAACACATTCTTTCTCTTCCTTATTTCCTCCTTCCTATTTGTTGTTTTTTTTTAACAACATAGCCTAATGGACAAGGACAAAATTTCTATAAATGTACCTTGAGAGTTGCCATAATTCAAAATGAAATTATCACTGTAGGTGTCAACAAAGTAATTGACCATGCTACTAAGGGGATGATGTCAACCAAGAAGGACATCACAAAGAGTAAAGGTCATCAATCTACAAAAAAACAATTCATTAAGGATGATTTGCATGAAGCCAAAACTTCTCAAAAAAAGTGCTCAGTCTAAAGGTATGCTTTTAGCAGGTACCAATTGGCAAAGTTATCACTTTGAGCCCTATAGAAGATTGCATATGCATTGCAGGCCAGATATCAATAAAATTCTCAAGGCTGATGATCACTTGTAGAGTAAATTCTTGATGAATCATGCAAAGAAGAAGCTAAGTTATGCATGGAAATCTATCCTTTTTGGAAGCAATGAATAAAAACTACATAGTATGTTTATGAAATATGATACTTTGAGATATCACATGATATGGAAAATTTGAGCTACTATTATATGGGGATCTCTTGCGAATCCAATATTTATATTTTTTTGTGTTATCAAGATACCCTAGCTTCACTTGCCCTATTGTGTTTTTGTTTCTCCTAAATTTTTTTGTTTGGCTGTGGTTCGTAGGATTATTATGTCAATAACCCTTTATGTTTATTACTCTTTTAACCCTTCTACTACTGCCACATGTCTTCCCTCCCCCCTTTATCCATTCTTTCTAATTCTTTATTCCCCTATATTTCAAGTGTTTGATATCCCATCTATTCACTAATATATTTTGTTGTGTTGTGTAGATAAATTCTACCCCATTACCCACCACCCTACTATTTTTCTCTCTATTATTTCTTCCCTTTTCCTTTCATTAGAAAGTGTTAAGTCCAAAATTTTTGTTGGTCACTTGGATTCCTTATTTCCACAGAGTAAAAATATCCTATGAGTTACCAAGAATGTAGGTATTATTCATGCCCACACATGCTTAATTGCTAACATTTATGTATTAAGTTTGTTTTTGTAGCTAAAACATAAAATCTCCAACAAATTTTTCTAGGTGCAACATTAGAAGTAGGTATGAGCAAGTAATACCAAGGTGGGTAGCCTCAAATTTATTACATCATCTATGCCTAAGAAAGGCTCGAAATAAAGATTAAGGATATGGTTGTTACATCTATGAGCTGAGAAATCATTGTTGTTCACTAGGGCACCGAAGGATGACTAAGGTAAAATTGAAAAAGAATTAAGGTTACCAAAATTATGGTGCCCTATCAATACATGCCAGGTCCTACTGATGAAATACAAGCTTCAGCTAAATAAAATATCTCTTCAATGCCAT
This sequence comes from Wollemia nobilis, assembly GCA_028583015.1. Classification (NCBI taxonomy): domain Eukaryota; kingdom Viridiplantae; phylum Streptophyta; class Pinopsida; order Araucariales; family Araucariaceae; genus Wollemia; species Wollemia nobilis. Next base: position 6,039,756 of record JAQPPZ010015929.1, read on the forward strand.
GGGTGACCTATATCTGACCGAAAACCTAGGGTGGCATCAATTTTCTATCCATTGGCTGAAATATGACAAAAATAAAATGGAGGTAATGAAAAGTTAGGAGTGGATCTATGGATTTTTATCAGGACCAAAACTCATTAGAGGGCTCAAAATCTAGTATATATGGATGTAGAAAAAAATAACCAAGTATTAATAGCATATGAAATGGCCGAATCCTAGCAATTGAGAACCTGTCCTAATCCCAGAAGAGCAAAGAAAATATTGAATTGACCATGTCTAGGGATGACCAAAATATTTGTACCCAGCCAAAAATATTAATCTAGATCGAAAGAAAAGCATTACCTTTACTAAGAGAAGAAAATTACTAAAAAGGCCAGAACTATTAAGACATAATCAAAAACACCCAGGATGATCGATCAAGAGAATGACTAAGCCACTGAAGCCCAAAATAATTAGGCCTGACCAAATCCTAGAAGCATCATGAAGACCCTATAAGAGAAAGTGGCTAAGTCCAAAGGAGGCCAGAATAATTATGCTTTTCTAGAGTCTAACAAGCTCTCAATATTCTAATTAGGAGCCTGAAATCCAACAAAAGGAGAATGTAAAAATGAATGGAAAATACTGAAATATTTAGACTCAACTAGAACCTAATGGCATTGTGCACACAAAAGTAGAATATAGGCATACTTTTAGAGGTAACTTAAATGTTACACCCAACTAGGACTCAATAAGGTTCTAAAAACCCGATGTAGTTGAAGAAGTACCCAATATAGGAGTAAAACTGTTAGAATATTGGTATGTGATCAAGTTATAAAAGGGTGTCCCCTAGATTCTTACATGATTTGGTAGCCGATTCGCAATAAGAAAAGGTATATTTTATTGATGATGCATGTTGGGCATAATTTTTTGTTAGAAGATCTCAATGGTAAAATGCCATCATACGAATGATAGGATAGCTAGGAAGAGAAGAGATAAAGGAACTAAATATAGCCAACAAGTAGGACATGACTCAAAATAGTGTATATCCAAGATACATCAATCAACCACATTCAGATTATTGGAGGAACCATGCTTCCAAGGTGGTTCAACAGGTTGGCCAAATATCTTATATAACATGAATCCACTTCTGAGGCGATGATGGTTTTGATTGCTTAAGAATTATAAAATGTTTATATATACAATTATGTATAAGGAAAATTGGTCGAATCTTAGGCGTTTACAATTCATATGTATAGATGGATTTTTTGCTAATACAAATTGACTAATATCTTTCCTCTCATTCAAATAATTTGTGGAACATGTATGTATTGATGACCGCTTATTTCTAATTTGAGCATGTTGAATTCTTGTGGTAATAATTCTAAATCCTAGATTTTTGTTGTACTCATTCACTTATTTGGAATTTGTGGTCTGATTAAGATAAAATATGTTTAAATTAAATATTATGTAACTGATTACAAATTAGATGGTCTATTAGGTAGTTTATTGTATATTTGGATGGTCCTTGCTCTTACTTATGTGTTGATGTTGTCTAATTTGTACCATTGTAAGTTCTATGTTTGACCTTTTTATCTCTTTCAACACCCTTTTCCCCTACATCTAGCCATAGTTAGCTGGAACTCCAAGTAACCAGACTCCTATGAAGATTGACCGCTATAGTTCCCACGAGCTCCCTGATCTTTAAATATTGGTCAAGGTCTATGGATGCACAAACCTTTCCATTAGATATATTCTCTAACCAATAACTCTATAATAGAATTTATCCATAATATAGCTACCATAAAACCAAGACCTTATGCTTATGGTGGTTTCCACAATGACTTGGTAGTAATTCACATGATGGTTGTGTTGTTCCCCTCCTATGTTGCTTCAAATTATTGCAATTTTTGTTGTGTTGAATAGGTGATAGTTTTTATTTCATGTACACTATTTTTTATATTTTTGATGTTTATATGGCATGGAAGGATGTCTTTTTATAATGTTTGTGTTTCTCTTAGAATCTTATAGGATTATATTCTTGTAAAATATTGTTAAAAGGTTTGAGGAGCCTTTCGAAACCCCTTCTTCTACCATATTAAAATAATAATAATAAAATAAAATAAACAATTTTAACACAAACATAAGGCCTCATATATATAAGTTCTTAATATAGTTTTATACAAATTAAACTTCAAAAAAATAAAAATAAAATATATGCATGTATATACAAATATAATAATAGAAATTTAAACTAAAATTTTCCATTCACTTTTAGTTAGATGAAAGTTATATGTTATTATCTTAATACTATAATAATTATTATTACTATTCCTACAATAATTATTATTTTAATTACAATAATATAAATAAGTAAAAATTTAAAAATAAAATAATAATAACTTATTTCCAATAATGGCACATGAAAATTATCTCCAAATGTCAATTTTAAGTCCTTCATGTATCCTATAGAACCATAAGAAAATATAACATACAAATCTAAGTATACATTTTAGTTTTTATTTAATTTTTATTGTAATTCCTCTTTCAAATGAAATAAGTGTTACATTATTTATTCTAATTAAAGTACTAAAAAATTAACCTTTTAGTACAATTTACAATAAAAAATGTTGCCTTAATGTAATAACTCTCTCTATATGTGTGTGTTCAATGTTGCAAGGATTTCTAAATATATTTTGGATACAATAATAAACATGTGTCACAACATGTATTTCTTCCCTACTCTATATGTACTATAATAAACTTGTATCACAACATGTATTGCTTCTTGTAGAGATATTGTATGATAATTTTATATTTAATGTTTGCATATTTTTTTTTATATCACTTAATTAAAATTACCAAAAACCTAACATATCATTGTGCATATTGTTCAAAGTTTTGGATAATGTTTTCATATAACTATTTTGGGTATATAACCTTTGTGATACTTGTATGTTAGGGGAAATTAGTGTCCTATTTTGTAATATAGTAGTAAAGAAAAATATTTGTAACCATGTCTATATATTTAGAGCACGACTATAAGAGATAACACAACAACCTACATTAAAAAATAAATTGAGAAGGTATAGGATTGAAAATATGAAACAAAAAAGTACATTAGTAAATTTTAAAATATATATTATAATGTCATTGCCTCCATGGAAGTAAGTTAATTATATTTTCTCTAAATTTAATTTATTTATTTTCATGAATGGTTATTGATGATGTTTATATTAAGGTTTTCTATAAAGAGGAGAAAAATGGTCTCTGATATAAAAAAATGCTAAAAATATATTACATATAATAAATATTGTATTTTAGTCCATTATCATTATTTTAGATATAGTTAAATGTTGCATTTGCATTGTCCTAATATCAAAATATTCATAATATCCTAGTAGAAAAATATGACATTGTAATGACATTGGATTAGTCCTACTAATGTGCTTAATTTAATTTCAATATATTAACTATGATAAGCACTACCATCTAGTGGCATATTCTATGATTATAATTTCCATCCACATTAATAACTATCTATCATGGATTGTATAGAATAAATATAACGATGAAGTGAGTGAGTATTTATGGTGTTGTTTATAAAAGAAGAATGAATATCATATTATTCCTTTTTTGGTTCAAGTAGTGTGATAAACCCCCATGACCAATGCTTAGGGATAAGAATTTTCTCCCTAGCCATGACTCCCTATAAGGCAAAGAGCTAAACTTAGAATGAATTTCTTTTTAAATTAATAATAAAAGTATGATATCATAAATTTATGTACAATTACTTAAGTATATTAGTTAAATATCTAAGAATGCTCTTTTAAAAAGAATTTTTTATAGATAAGATACAATATAAATACAATATTCATACACCTTGAAGAAAATAGTGATATTTAAAGATGTCTTCAAGGAGTTAATTAAAATTATAAAATAATTTAAGCAAAGCAACATGAGATGCTTGTAATCTAACTACCAACAAATATGTTAATAATTAATATGGTTTGAATTATACCATTCACCATAACTTAAATTTATCCTTCCCTTTATTATTGAACCCAACCAAGGAGGTTATGTGGTTAGATGTCAAATCCTATATGACATTATTTCTATACATGAAGTCATCTACTCATGGAAAATAGCGGTCAAGTTAGCATTTTTTTAGAACTTGAAATGACCAAAACCTATGATAGATTTTCCTAGGTTTTTCTCCTCAGATTATTAACTAAATTTGGATTTCATACTAATTTGATCAATCTGGTCAATGAATACATAACTTCAACTATGTATTTTTTTATCATAAATGGTGCTACCACTAGTTATTTCAAGAGCTATAGAGTTATCCACCATGGAGACACTTTATCCTCATACATATTTATAATTATGGTAGAAGCCTTTGAAATATATTTCAAATTGGCCTATTTCTTGGGATCTACTGAGGAAATAAAACTAGCTTCTTCCATCATGTCGATCATCCATCAATAATTTATGGATAATACTATTCTAATCACTAGAGCCTCTAACCCATAGGCCAAAGAGACTAAATAAAATATAGGATCTTATTATAAGGTTGTTGTTAAAAAGATAAACTTCTTAAAAATTCAAGTGTTCTTCATTAATACCCCTCTATGGAGATAAAAAAAAATTGCAACAATTATTGGCCATGAAATTGTTGAGCTTTCAAAGATATTATTAGGAGGATTTTGAATGGATGTTGTGTTGTGAAAACTAAGTGTTTTTGATGGATACCAAGCTATAGACATTGATGGTTTTGGATGGATGTCGAGTTTTGAACACTAAGGATTTTGAACAAAGGCTAAACTATGAATGCCAAGGGTTTTGGATGATTACCAAGTTGTGAACATTGAGAGTTTTGGATGGATTCCTTGAATAATAAAAAATTCCTCCCATTAGGGAAAAAAGGTGAAATTAGGTATCTAAATGGGATAGGTAGGGATATAAGGAATGTTGATCTATGTTTAGAAAAGAGAATGATAAATGAAAAAATATTCTACAGGAAGGATCAAGAAAGTAATATTGGGCATTGATTCTCAAAGGAATAAAGGAAGTGATTAAAGAATAAGTTGGTATAGATATATCTCATGAAAATGGAAAGGTATGTATTGTTGAATCCCTAATCAAAAAAATATTGAGGGATAATGAGTTTAGCATGGTAGAAAAATTTCTATGGCTTAGACCAGATTTAGATGTGCTTAGAATATGGATTCATTCTAAAATTCAAACAAAGGGTTCAATGAATGTTATTGGTCTATCAAAGGGATACGTCTTAATACAGTTTAGTATTAAGGAGTATATGATGGTATATTTATCATGAGGTCCATTTTTCTTTGGGAAAATACCATTTTCCTAAAACATTGGCATCAGGGCTTCAACCCTCAAAAGGAATAATTTGTTTCAATTCCCATTTGGATTAGGTTCATAGATTTACCTATAGAATATTGGGATGATCAAATTATTAAGGGCTTGGCAACACAAATTGGATATTTAATAACCATGGATCCACCCACATGTAAAAAAACAAGAATGTTGTGTGCAAAAGTCAGTGTTAACATGGAAAAAGTGGATAAAGTGGGTATCAAACCGATGCTTGGGGAATGGGAATAAAAATTTGAATATGAAAGTTTTCCAGTATATTGTAACCAATGTAAAGTCTTTGGATATGTGGAGAAGAAATTTCATCCACAAAGACAAACAAAATTTACTATAAAGTTGCAAAAAAATGAGAATCAAATAAACCAAAGGACTACAAGCATGGAAAAGGAAACTTCTAGCCCACAATAAAGAGCTCAAGAAAAGGAACAATATCAAGAAATTTACCAGGAGGTAAATCAAGAGGTAGAAATTAAAATTAGTAATGTATGTTCTATATATTACAAGGAAGAACAACAAATCCTATTAAGACAATGGAGTATGCAAGTAAATGGACATAGCTAAACTAGCAAGCTGATGAAGAACATAATGAGAAACAAAACTTGAGTGGTTTTTGAAATAGAACTAATAAAAAAGAGAATAGTCTCAATCAAGAAAAAGAAAATTATTATGAAGATAGTAACCATAAGATGAAAATAAATATGATTGAAAATTATATAAATCTAGATAACAAGAAACAACAACAAAATGTGATTGTAATCAACACAAAGAATGCATTTAGTAATTTGCATGTTGAAGAAGAAATATTAGTAGATGATGCTAAAATGGTAGAGGATATCCCATCCACTCAAATGACTCAGAATAGGAGAAGTATCAAATTGAAGAAGTTTGGAGGTTTAAAATCAAATAAATAGAGGGATGGTAAGGATTAGATAAAAATTTTAATTTCAAAGAATGAAACTAAAAAATTTGAGGAACATAAGGATCTAAGCATAATAGAAAATTCAAAGCAATATAAGGAGACTATGTGTAGCACCCTAAAATTGGTGCATTAAAATTGGAATAATTACATTCACCTTAGTAAATAAATTTAAATTCAAATTTAACCTCCCAAACCACTCGTTAACCATCGAGAAACCCGTTTCCTCCTTTTTCGTGCCATTTTTAGAAGTTGTTTTGACCGTTTGACGATATCGTCTCCAATCAGACGATATTGCCCCAGATTTGATGATTTTGTCTGGACTAGAACGTCTAGATGATTTCATCGCAAAACTGAATTTGCATAGTTGGAATCCGTTCCAACGGGTCTCCAATCCGGGCAGAAGCGTGTCTGTGCCATTGGGACCCTTCCAACATTGGATATCTCCCAAATTGGGATGATCTCCAACCTCCCAACAACTATCCTATGCCTATTTAACTCTAAGACTTTTCCCTCCCCAACCCCTGGCTGAATTTTTATGCAAATTGAACCCTTATACTCTAAAACATCGTAATTCATATTTTGCATTAGTCCTATAGTCATTTCATTGCAGGTACACCATCGCTTTCAGTCGGAGCCGTACCTATCACAGCACGACGAACTCGTCAAGATCGGAGGCGATCTCGTCAAATTCGGGACGATCTCGTACTGATGCTAGATGATTTCGACTGCAGCGCACATCGAGGCAATCAGTGCCTGGAGTTTGTTCTTCTGTCTCTTTTCTCTGTCATTTTATGTTGTAAATTAGATTGTTTATTCAGTTTTTATATTATATTGCATTTGGAGTTCACCCATTTTGTCTAAGTTTACAGATTAAGAACATATTCTGCTATCTAAACACAGTTATTTGCATTTATTTCTATTTTTGTATATTTTTCAACACTCATATTACTGTTTTACATAGTTTGCACCTGTTTGCAAAATAGAATTTCTCATATTTTGCATCTGTTTACTGTTTTGCAGGTCTCTAATTAATTCGTCTGACGAATTCGTCAAATTTTAGACGATCTTGTTAGTTCAGATGATTTTATCAAATTGAAGGTGATCCTGTTGAATTGCGGACAATCCAGACTGCTTCAAGCTTCAGAAACTCCATCAGACTTCCGGATCAGGTAATCTTCATTGGCCTCCTACAAATTCTCTGTTTCTGTTTTCCTTTCTGTTTGCTGTATGCATTTAAATTGCATCTTCATGTAGTTTAAGTTAGAATCATTCGGCCAAACCTAGGATGAATGTCTAAAAATAAAATGAACTCATAAAAAATCATTCCCAAAACCTAGGCGTGGAAACTACCGTCAAATGTTTCCTGGTGAACCCACCATCCGTCGAAAAATCACCAAAATGCACCTCCCTTGAGAGGCGGGACCTTCGCAAAGTCCTCTCGTCCGAGGTACCGCACCATCCTTTTCCCATCCTCCTTCCGGGCGCGGATCCAATAGCCTGAAGGTAGGGGTGCGAAAAATTTGGAGCGATACAATTTGGTGAATTCGACGTGAATGCATCATAACCTTTTGAACAAAAACAAACAAGACAAAAAAAAAAAAAAAATTAGATGCATTTTAAAACATTTAAGGTTCAAAATCATGTTTAGATGGTAGCTCCTAAAAAGAGGTTAGCAGTTACTATAAACGTAGTAAACCAATTAGCGGCCATAGAAGTTAATTTTGTCCTTAGTGTCCCTGAAGCAAGTAGAAATCAATCCTTGTGGGATGAGCTTATCAGGAGACTTAGTATCATTTCATCTAGGTCCACACAACTTAAATAGATTAAGAGGCTAGTCTTGGATAGAATCCTGGATCCTCATCAATTAGTGTTCTATCATGAACTTCAGAGAGCTTGCCATAGGTGGTTAGCCTATAGTAGAGCTCTTGTATCTGCAAAAGTTTTAACTTTCAGGGAAGATCTTGAAAGCACCGTTATAGTGCGCCCATTTTTAGTTCATATAGATTCCTTAGAAGATGATATTATAGTTAGGAGAAGATGGAACAAAACTCCTAGAGCTATGTTATATTGTAAATATTGTCGTGAGAATTATTATTTCCAACCGGCATCTGAGATAGACAATATTACCATAGCCCTTTTCATCAAATTCTTAAAAGAAAACTTTCAATTTGAAGAAGAACATTTCATGACCCCTGAACAGCTTGAACCTATTAATGATATTCATAGATTATTCATAGAAGATTAGTTCATCTACTTTTAGCCTTATTATTATTGTGTGCATTTCTTGTTTCATTTGCTATCTTTATTATATTGTTTCAAAGAAAAACTAAAAAAAAAAAAAAAAAAAAAAACATAGTAAAAAACTTAAACATTTCATTTACAATATTGCATTAGGTATATATAAATATATACCTTTTAATTTGTTGCATATATATATATATATATATATATATATATATATATATATATATATATATATAAAATATATATATATTTGCTGAAATCAAAACTTAGCACCATGACTAAACTTAGGAATGGTAAAGAAATTTTAGGAGAAGGAGAAGATTGGCTACAAAATACAGCTGAAAACCCAAATGTCCTTCTTGGAGATACAAATCCGGAAGGTGAAACTCTAGGTCAATCAGATGAAGACTTAGGTGAAGATAAGGAACAAGAAGGAAGTGTTAAAGAATCTTCGTCCCCTAGAATAGCTCCAAATGGAGGCATCACTTTTGACAATGCGAAACATTTTCAAAAATTTCTTAATCAACATATCGACATCCTTAATGTGGCAGTCCATATTGATAAAGGGGAAATTAGTGATGCTCAAGCAGTCTTAGAATGGGCGATTGATATGCAAACTAATCCTTTGTCTATCATTGATCAAAAAAGTGATAAGGGTGGACCATCTAATGCGAAGATGGTCACTATAGCCCATGCCATGACCAAACAACACGTCACCCAACCTCCTAAGCAACCTGTTACTCAACCTAAAATCACTCCCACACAAAAGAAAATTCCCTTCACTACTTCCTTCCTCAAAATAGTTGAGCAAAATGCTTTAAATAGACAAAAATCTAAAACAAAGCCAAATACAAACTTTCAACAATCTACAATACAACACAATCCAACTTCAAAACTCCTCCATAATATCTTTCCTACCAATGTTTTACACAATAGTAACATGACATATAATCTGCATGTTCCTCCATCCTACACCCATAACACTTATGGCAATGCCCCACCAAATCAATATGGGGGGCAAACTAGTAGTTTGGAAGCTATGGTGAAACAATTGGCTTCACGTATGGACCAGATAGATCCCTACCGTCCCTCGTATAATTATCGAGAGATTTGTAGCCAACCATTGGATCCCATAGTGGTAGCTCAACCATACCCTAAACATTTTCACATGCCCGTCCTGCCTATCTATAAAGGAACCGAAGATCCCATAGAACATCTTCACATGTTTAGGATAGCATGTCATGACATATCGCATAACGACTTGCTATTACTAAAAATGTTCCCCAAAAGTTTAGGTGGAATGGCGTTAGAGTGGTATTATCAATTGCCCACTCACTCCTTAAGAAACTTTGAAGAAACAGCTGAGTCATTTGTTCATAAATTTAGTGCCTACATCGAGAGGCATGTAACTATTAAAGACCTATACAATTTAAAACAAGATAAAGATGAATGTTTTGCTGATTTCTTAGCAAGATGGAGACAATTGACAGGAAAACTGCACTTTGTGCTACCCTATAGGGAAATGTTAGACATTTTCATTAACAATTTACAAGAACAACTTTCTTATGAGCTATCAATAGCTACTTTGACTACCTTCGATCAAGCTATAGACTTAGCTCAAAGGGTAGAAGATGCCCTCATTAGAAGAGGCCAAATTAGAAAGAAGGATGATGAGAAAACATCTAGAAATCAATATAAAAACAAACAGGTTATCGGTGATGGAGTCACTGATAGCAAAAATGTTGCTAATGTCAATGCAACAAAAACAACAAAAAAATTCATCTTGAAACCTTCTGATAAGCCTCCTCGAGAGTTCACTAGATTAAACCAACCTTTATCAACTATTTTACCTCAACTTCTTGAAAGAGGTTTAATCCAATCGTCGCCTATCCGGGAACCTGACCCAAGCATACCCGGATATAGAGCTGATTTGCACTGTGATTTTCATAGAGGTCCTGGACATTCTACCAACGCTTGTAAGATATTGAAACATAAAATACAAGATTTGATTGACAATAATGAAATGGAAGTGCAAGCCTTCCAACATAAACAAAACCCTCCTAATAATACCCAAAATACTGTTCCCCAAAATCAAAATCAGAATGCCAATCAAACTTTAGACATATTTCAACACCCTTTACCAAGACATGGTAAAGAGGTAGCCAATCAAATTGAACATCACAATGTTCCCCCTCCTACCCGATATGTAGGAACCATTAGCGGGCAATTACCTATTCAGGAATCTCACACATTCGACACAACCTTATCCTTGGTTACAACCAGGCTCTTACATAATTTCCAAACTTCTGATTCTAGCAATATAGAGTCAGATAGTGAGAGTGAAGTAGGCGCCATTCAATCGAATAGTTCTAAAAATTAATCAGATCCTATTCAACCTATCACAAATGCTAATGTTCCAGAAGAACCATTTCCCAGAAGAGTCACTCCTCGACCTTCTTCTAATGAAGTCCTTCCTTATGAACAAGCCATAAACTCTCAACCGAGACCCTTTCAACGTCATCACTATAACATTGTAGGTACCATCAGAGTCGTCACTCGACAACAAGCTCAAAATCCCCAACAAGAACCAAACCAGAACGATGGATCAGCTCCATTTGTTCTGAGAAATCCTAATAAAGGAATTCATGCTCCTATTGTTCAAACTAAACCTCCCTACAGCATTAATGAGAAATTGTCTAATACCACCGCCAGAATCTCCCTTTTAGATTTATTAAGATCCTCCCCCAACCATAGGGATGAATTGATGCTTACTTTGAGCCAGATGATGGTACCTCAAAACATCCAACCCGAAGCTATGGCCAATACTATCATCACGCGATAGATTGATTGTATTGATTTTCGGGATAAAGATATCCCACAACACAGTTTACACAAGGATAATCCCTTGTATATTATAGCTTTAATTAGGGATGTAGCTGTCAAATGAGTCCTGATTGATAATGGCTCATCTCTAAACATCTGCACCTTTGACTTCTACCAACGATTTGGTTTTAGAAGTGATGAAATGAAGAATTATCAAAGCCTTTAATGACGAAACACAAGAAACGTGTGGAGTCATTACCCTCCCATTGCAAGTTGGTCCTAGAACCCTTGAGACAACTGTGTTCATTGTACATTGCCCAGCATCGTACAATATACTTTTGGGTCGCCCTTGGATTAACGCCATGCGAGCAGGTCCCATCAAATTTACACCAATGTGTTAAGTTTGAGTTTAAAAATCAGTTGGTCACTATTCATGGTGACCCTAGACCTTTGATATTTGTGCATTGGTAGAACCAGCTTGGAGTGCAATTTTGCCTCGCTCTCGTCGTCCACATATCCTAGTTCTTCTTCATCTAAAACTGTGAAATATAAACCCATCATTTCATCTATTCCTCCTCCATTAACTTCATCTTCCCATATAGATCAACCACCTGCTAAACAAATCACTGTAGAACATAAAAAAGCTCTTAAAACTACAACCAATTATTCAAGTTCTAATCCCATAAATTCAAAACCTTCAAACACATCTATCATACCTTCCACATCTCAAAACATAGGTAATAATCCTTCTACATCTTATGCCCTTTCTGATGATCTTTTACCAGATTTATCTACAACCTTAATATCAGAAAAAATGAATGATTTCATGGAAGATTCAGACCTTTTAAATCAATTGCCACCATATCCTCGTACTTTGGGCCTCCCAAAACCTATGGGAAGTACTTACCAAGTTGGGAGTTGCGCCTTCATGTACAAAGGATATGACTGGGGAAGAATCCCTTAGAATATCAAAACCCATCATGATGGATATGCTCGGTGCTATTTTACCAACGATTATATTAAAGCTAAACCCATGATGCTTAAAATGGGATATAAAGGGAAAGGCTTAGGACCTTTCCAAAATGGCATGAAAGAACCTTTCGAGGTAGAACCATGGCCTGCCCGATGTGGTGTGGACCTATTACCTAGTAAGAGTCAACCCTTTCCTTTTGAGGATGATGATCATCTCATATGCTATCAAGACTATTTGGATAGACATGTTGATTTACCTCTTAAAAATCTGTCATTTTCATGCAACATGCTATCCATAGCATACCCTGAAATGATTGTCGACCCCGATGAAGAGTTGGAAGGAGATATCTTCCATGATGTCTCGTTGAAGAGATGTTGTATAACGGGTTTTATTTTGATGGTTCTATACCAACCATAGCTCAACTTGAGGCCACCGACCCTCAGAACGAATTATCTAAATTAACTTTACAAGAGTTACAAGAGTTGGGCGTTTCACCTGCCCCACCTAATTTTGAAAGAGATCTACACATGGAGGTAGAAAATGTCCTTAAAATTAATATTGGAACTAAGGACAACCCTCACATAATCAACATTGGAGCAGAACTAAGTCAAGAAAAACAAGAACAATACATTGCATTTCTTAAAGGGTATGAAGATGTCTTCGCTTGGACATATGAAGATATGCCAGGTCTAGACCCTTCTGTAGTCATGCACCACCTAGTGGTCCATCCGGATGCTAAACCTGTTAAACAAAAACTTAGAAAAATGCATCCCAAAGTGGCTCTGCTAGTCAAAGGGGAGTTAGAAAAACTCCTGAATGTTATCTTCATACAAGCTATTGATTATGCTGAATGGATCTCCAATGTAGTTCCAGTCACCAAGAAAGAAGCCACCAAAGTTAGGGTTTGCACAAATTTCAGAGATATTAATGCTGCATGCCCTAAAGATGACTTTCCTCTTCCAAATATGGACCAAATTATTGATTTTATTTCCGAAAGTGGGATGATGTTCTTAATGTACGGATTTTCCGGCTATAATCAGATCAGGATAGCTCCTGAAGACCATGCTAAAATAGCCTTCATTACCCCCTGGGGTACCTTTTATTGGAAAGTGATGCCCTTTGGCCTAAAGAATGTCGGGGCAACTTATCAACGGGCCATGACCTACATCTTTCATGATATGATGCATGATATCCTACATGATTATGTAGATGATATTATAGCTCGCTCTCTTATTGAAGATCATCATTTAGACGATTTAAGAAAAGTTTTTAATCGATTACGAGAATATCTCATTTGATTAAATCCAGCAAAATGTATATTCGGAGTTAAATCCGACAAGTTATTAGGGGTTTTAGTTTCTTTACGTGGTATCAAAATTGACCCTCTCAAAATTGTGGCTATCACTAATATTCCCGCACCCACTAATATATCTGAATTACGAAGTTTACAAGGTAAACTTCAAGCTATCCGTCGCTTCATTGATAAGTTGGTGGACAAAACTGGTCCCTTTCTTAAACTCCTTAAGAAGGACGTCCCCTTTAATTGGGATACAGAATGTAGAGAAGCTTTTGAACTTCTCAAGCAATATCTCCTTAACCCTCCGGTGCTTTCACCGCCTAAATCTGATCGCCCATTTCTTTTATATATTTTTGCTTCAGATTCTACCTTAGGAGCTATGTTAGCTCAGCTTGATGATGAAAAATGAGAACGCGCTAATTATTATATTAGCCGAACTTTCGTCAGTTATGAAACTCGCTATACAGCGTTAGAAAAGTTATGTCTAGCAGTTGTGTTTGCTACACAAAAATTACGACATTACATGCTTAGCCAAAAAACGTATGTCATTGCCAAATATGATCCTTTAAGATATCTCATGAGTCGACCTTATTTATCGGGTCGCACAGCCAAGTGGGTTCTTGCTCTAAGTGAGTTTAATCTCACCTTCATAGGACAGAAGTCTGTTAAGGGTCAAATCATAGCAGATCAATTAGCTGCTGCACCCTTAGAGTCTACTCATCCCCTCATTATCGAGCTTCCTGATGAATGCCTTCAAATAGAGGCGGACCTTGTTGAACAATGGTCCTTATACTTTTATGGAGCCCGATGCATGAGTGGGGCAGGTGCGGGTATTATTTTAATATCTCCGCAAAAACATCTTATTCCTCTGTCCTTCAAACTAACCTTTGCTTGCACCAACAATATTGCTAAGTATGAAGCTCTAATCCTTGGATTACGAGCTGCTTTAGCGCTTAAAATTAAAAACCTCTTAGTTTTTGGGGATTCCCAATTGGTTATAAACCAAATTAATGAAGTTTATCAAACTAGAGATGATAAACTTTGCCCATATAAGGCCTATGTTTTACAACTAATGGCCTTGTTTGATCAAGTTACCTTGGAAGCCATTCCTCGAACTAGCAACCGTGCAGCCGACGCCATGGCCGCCGTTGCATCTCTCTTGCCCTTGGAGTTAGACGATGAATATTCCACTATCATCATTCGTCGACTCCAGAAACCCGCTTCACATAAGTCATGCTTAGAGCCTTTGGATGTGTTTCTAATCAAGGAAACCACTCCTGAACTCTGGTATACTGGACATATTTGATTTCCTCCAAAATGGGACTTTCCTTGCTAATTCTAATCGCAACCAGTGTCGGTTATTACGTCGATGAGCAAGTCGATTTGTAATCATTGGAAATACTTTATATAGGAGATCTTTTGAAGGTATCCTATTAAGATGTCTAAATTTAGAAGAGTCTAAATCAGCCTTAAGTGAATCCCACGATGGATCTTGTGGAGGACACTTTAGTGGTAGCGTCGTTGCTAAAAAGCTCCTTCGGATAGGATACTTTTGGCCTACCATGGAAACGGATGCACATGAATATGTGCGCCATTGCGACAAGTGTCAAAAACATGTTGACCTTGTCCATGCGCCTGCACAAGAGCTGTAGGCTATTTCTTCTTCTTGGCCCTTTTCCAAATGGGGCTTGGATATTATTGGTAAAATTAACCTTGTGTCTTCTGATGGACATAATTTCATCATAACCGCCACTGAGTATTTCACGAAGTGGGTCAAAGCTATGCCTTTAGCTTCCTGCACTGGTTCACAAGTCTCTAAATTTATTTTTAATCAAATCATCTGCAGGTTCGGAATTCCTGTAAATCTCATCTCTGACAATGGAACTCCATTCAAAAATAAAGATGTTAAAAAATTATGTCAAAAATATAAGATTCAACATCGCTTGTCTACTCCCTATTATCCTTAGGGTAATGGTCAAGCAGAAGCTTCTAACAAAACTCTAATAAAAATTCTCAAAAGACTAGTCAATAAAACTGGCCGTGACTGGCATATTCAATTATATCCAGCCCTATGGGCTTATCGAACTAGTGTTCGAACCCCCACAGGCACTTCACCATTTGTTTTGGTATATGGTGCCGAAGGAGTTTTTCTATTTGAATTAGAAGTTCCTTCTTTGGCTCTGCTACTTCAAGACACCGAAGTAGGAGATGAATATCGCACTGGCAGACTCAGTCAGCTGGAACTCCTAGACGAAAAATGCATCAATGCTTTAGAGCATCTCCGTGCATACCAAAACAAGCTTAAAAGAGCATATAATAAGAAAGTTCGTCATCGATCCTTTGAGATTGGCGATCTTGTTCTAAAAGAAAATCAAAAAAATACAAATGCAACCAAAGAACTAAAAGGTAAATTTGAGCCCAACTGGCTTGGACCATACATCATTATCGCAAAATTTGAATCAGGAGCATATAAATTATCTACCTTAGATGGTAAAGAACTTAAAGAACCCATGAATATTTTACATCTCAAACGTTATTATGCATAAATTTGATTATTTCATCCATGTATATATTTGTTCAAAATCATTCAAAACCCTCAAAAACATTCATAAAATCTTCAAAAATATTTATCGCATTTATTTTGTAAAGTTTCTTTTGCTTTAAAACAAAAATCAACATAAAAATCCAAAAACAGCTATATGCTTGACTCTTTCGAAACCAAAACAATATACAGAATAAAGAGAGAGTCAACATTCTCAAAACTTTCTCAAAATCATTATTTTCTTACAATTACTGTAGTTATATGTTTCAACTTATTTTGGATAAAACTAGCATTTATTTGGCATCCCTCACTTGCACACTCACATAATAAATATCTTGATTTTATCTGGCATGATTACTAATCTCTCTTATATCAAAGTTCACAAAAATCAATTAAATAAAGTTTGAGCATAGAGAATTGATCTTGGTATTTACTTAAACCAAGCACATCTTTTCACAATAAAATGATTATATTTGTAATTTCCATGTTTTGCTACATAGTAGAACTAATTTCTTGAGTGAAAAGTTTCCCCTGCTATCCTATCATGCACATGGTCTAGAATCTTTGAGAATTGGCAAAAGGAAAAGCTCACCCCTACCCAGAATAAAAATCCCTTGCTCTACAGCTAATCTGAGCAAGTATCCCTAGAAAAAGAAAAAGAAAAAGCAAAGAAAAATTCAAGAAAAAGAGAAAAGAAAAATGTTATGTCAACAATGTTATAAGCATTATCAAGCAAAAGAAAAATAAGCAAAGTTCAAAAGAAAGCAAGAAAGCAATAAAATCCCTTTCCCTACCCTTTGAAAAAAAAAAAAAGAAGGGTTGATGAGCTTGAATCCCTGGAATTCTCAATTATTCGAAAACTGTGAGGTAAGCCCCATAACAGGTGGTTTGTGCCCAACTTGCTTGGCCTTGGGTAACTCCTAGCGTGGCGATATGTCTGTCACATTAGCGACCTTTTGTACAGACCTATGTCTGCTTATGGATTAGCTAGCTCTGGATAATCCGATCTACATAGTAGCCTAGTATGGTTATATGCATCTACATCATGGTTAATGAACACTTAGTTGGTTTATTCAAATCACTTGTATCATAGTATCTTGCTCAAAACTGTTAACTGAATCATACAATTGCACACACATTTGTATTTGAGAGATTTTGTCTATCATTATGATAAATCAAGATTGGCAATGAATTCACTTATGCACATGGGATTCCTTATAAATCTAATTTTTTTAAAATACTTTGAAATATTATTTTTGCAACTTGTTTGGAATAATCAAGTACAATTATTTACCACAAAGACAACTATATAATAGAAGAAATCAAAAATTTCAATTAAAACATATCATATATATCTTATCGACTTTCACGACGATGGTATAATTCCAAAACCAAAATTGGAGTTTTATGCTTAGAGCAAGCCCTCATTTTCATCTTTTCTGTTCATTAAAAATCAACCATGCAATAAAACTATTTTCTTTGATCTTCGCAATGATGGTATAAGTCTATACCTACATATTCTATACCTAGCGAAAACCATTGTAACAATATTTTCTCCAATTTATCAAAATTCATAAAAAACATATGACTTCATTATGCTTTTCAAAAGCAAACACATTTTTATTATTTCGTATCATTATGTCAACCTTTGCATTTTGTAATGATGGTATAATTCTTAAGGAATTATTCAACAATTTTATCACACTTAGGAATTTATGCCTAGCAAAAATTATTTTACAATATTTCATGCATAATATTTTTATGGAAATCTGAAAGCAAACCATCATCATCATCATTTGCATCATCACAACAAAGTCTTAAGATAGTCTCTTAAGCACTCTTTTCTTTTAACAATATTTCTATCCTGGGACTAGCTTGATGACCGAGTGAGCAACGACTCCATGAAATGGTCTATAATAGCGACAATGTCATTTGAAATTATTGTTAGAAATCTCTTTTTATTTTATCATATTTCATTACAACCAATCAATTTGTTACATCAGATTATTTCATTTAAAATATTTATAGCATGACATCCAAGTTATAATATTTTCCAAAACGACATAATTACATGAATCATCAATAAAATAATTACATCAATCAACTCAATCAATCAATCAAACATTAAAAGCATCATAAAAATACATAAGACAAGTCATATGATCAAAAAATATCTCATCTATATATATCAACAGAATATATACATCATCAAAACTAGATTGGTATGCCACAATCTGTACCTCGGCATACTCAATCCTCTATCAATACAAGTATAATACAATCTCAGTGGCAGTATCCCGCCCTCTAGCCTCGAGATCCTCTAGAGCTCTCAGCCTCATCTCCTCCCTCGCCCTGTGGAGGACAAGGTGGTCCCATCACAGTATGTGTGGTACTATGAGTCCTCGTCATCGACCGGGATGAGCTCCTCGTCAACCCTGTCCTGATAGGATATGCTATGGCAGGTGGCAGTTGTACTCTCTGGCCCTCTGGCACCGCCTGGTAGTATAGCGCCTGATAGAATGCGGTCTGAGAAACTGACCGTAGCAGCTCCTGAGTGCTTACCCCTCCGCCTCGTGCCCCGAGATGAGCATTCTCGTCTCGTAGGCCGTGACACCTCGGCCAGTGGCTGTGCAGCTGCATCCTGTAACGTCTGCACCTGAGCTCACAGATGATCTCTCTCTGCCCGAAGAGTAGCCATCTCGCTACTCTCTCCAATGTCCACACCCTTGCCCTTATCAGGCGATGGTGGCCTCTATGGAGATGGGGGTCTCGCCTCCCTCCTCTCCCTCTCCCTTTGTCGCGGCCTCTCCTATGCCTATGGCCTCCACTGCTCTCCTCTGCCATGACCTCGGGCTACCTCTACCGCCACCTGGTGCTGCCTCCCTATCTGACGCACAACTACGTGGATCGGTCCCTATGCCCTCGTCATCCGAGGAGGGTGGATGCCTACGTACCAGGCATCGTAGCCATCGGCTACTCCTGCATCATCCCCATCCACTGGCTGGATGGGGGCATCATCTGCATCCTGGCTCCAAAAGCGCTGCATGTCAGGAGCCCCGCTAACCGTGGTGTTATCCTAAAAAGTCTAGGAAAACTCGTAATCCCTGAGAGATGGGATCCCCTGCTGTAGATCGAACTATCACAAAACTCGGTCATAGCAGTGGAGCTCCACCTCTCCCCTCTCCATCCATAGCCAACAGACTTGCCTGATGCGAGCCAGCTCCTGTGCGTCCTCTACCCACACTGGATGCTGCCTCCATGGCCTCTAGGTGATCTGGTCTAGGACCAAGTCATCCAGTAGTCTCCGGGACACCGGCAGGTCGATCCGTCGCTGTGCCCCTCTTCGGAGCCACCAGTAGAAGACTCGGGGCCTCTCCCCATCAACCCCTATTAGTGGAAGCCCTACCGGCCTCTGCATCGCAATGTGCTCCCAGCACCAAACCTGTAGGAGCGATGTCATAACCAGACATCGGCCGCCCTTGTATACGACCCCATGTAGGATCCTATACAATCGGCATAGAACAAAGCTGCCCCAAGCAAACCTGTACCCATGGTCTTGCATGTCGCAGATCACATCTACCAACATCCATGGTACCCTGCATCTGCTCTGGTGGCACAACAGAAGTCCACCAACCACCCCAGCCAAAACTCGTGTCAGTGTAGATGCCCCAGGCATCTGGCGAAGTGCCTCGATGTTCACTCCGCCCTTCTCCAGGGTGAAGCTCAGGTCACCACAGAGTCGTCCCATCACGTGGCCTTGATTTGCCGTAGGTGTGATCATCCTCCCTTGTATGGGGATTCTAAGAATCCTCCATACATCCTCTAGTGTGGGAGTCATCTCCCCTGTCGATAACCAGAAACATTAAGAGCCCGGGTACCACCTCTCTGCTAGGGCCGTCAGTAGCCCCATGTCTGTAGATACTTGTGGCATCTCTGCCACATGTAGTAAGCCGGCCTGTGCCAGCTGATCTCGCTCTGCCTATGTCAGAGCAGCCAAGTCATCTCTTAATCCTCCATATTTCCACTCCCTACTCTTTAGTAATCCTCTTTGCAATCATAAACAACAAACAATCATTAATAACAATTTTAGCAATCAATAATGCAACTTAAATATCAAAATTTTGCAATTGATGATATCGCCCACTATTGGCCGATATCGTCCGACATTTGAGAAAAATCATCTCTGATTTCGCATGTCGAAATCTTCTCTAATTTGACGAAATCGTCCCTTTTTCGCCGATTTCGCCCTTGGGCAAAATTGACGAACTTGAGATGATTTCGTCGAACTAGGGACAATTTTGTCTGGACGACGTCGATGGCCAAAAACAGTCGCGATGCTCAAAATTCACCTAAAAATCCATCTAAAAAGCATGTAAAATCAAATTAAATCAATTCTAGATCAATTTAAACCCTTACCCATAGACTGCGGCGGACCTCTGCAGATCTGTGCGCTGTCTCTACCATTTTTGCTCCAGAGCTCTCAAAACAGTAAAATGAACAGTAACAAATGAATTAGGGTTTTACCCTATTTTTCTTAATTTTATTCAACAAATAATTTTTGCTTTTTCGCGTTTTTACCTCAAACGTTCGATTTGGGTAAAAACACGGAGGGGGCACCATAGTAAGCTGTCGTACGATTCGACCAAGAATCGTCGCCTAAAAATGAGAATAATTTTTGCTTTCTCGTAGATCGAGAAGAACTCATCTTTAACGCATTTTCTTCAAAAAATTCGCTAAAGAGGGGGCAAAATGTAGCACCCTAAAATTGGCGTAGTAAAATTGGAATAATTACATTCACCTTAGTAAATAAATTTAAATTCAAATTTAACCTCCCAAACCGCCCGTTAACCGCCGAGAAACCCGTTTCCTCCTTTTTCGTGCCATTTTTAGCAGTTGTTTTGACCGTTTGACGATATCGTCTCCAATCAGACGATATCGCCCCATTTGATGATTTCGTCTAGACTAGAACGTCTAGACGATTTCGTCGCAAAAATGAATTTGCATAGTTGGAATCCGTTCCAACGGGTCTCCAATCCAGGCAGAAGCGTGTCTGCGCCATTGGGACCCTTCCCCCGTTGGAGATCTCCCAAATTGGGATGATCTCCAACCTCCCAACAACTATCCTATGCCTATTTAACTCTAATACTTTTCCCTCCCCAACCCCTGGCTGAATTTTTATGCAAATTGAACCCTTATGCTCTAAAACATCGTAATTCATATTTTGCATTAGTCCTATAGTCATTTCATTGCAGGTACACCATCGCTTTTTAGCCAGAGCCAGTACCTATCGCAGCCGACGAACCTGTCAAGATCGGAGGCGATCTCGTCAAATTCGGGATGATCTCATACTGATGCGAGACGATTTCGACTACAGTGCACATCGAGGCAATCAGTGCCTGGAGTTTGTTCTTCTGTCTCTTTTCTCTGTCATTTTATGTTGTAAATTAGATTGTTTATTCAATTTTTATATTATATTGCATTTGGAGTTCACCCATTTTGTCTAAGTTTACAGATTAAGATCATATTCTGCTATCTAAACACGATTATTTGCATTTATTTATGTTCTTGTATATTGTTCAACACTCATATTACTGTTTTACATAGTTTGCCCTCGTTTGCAAAATAGAATTTCTCGTATTTCGCATCCTGTTTGTCTGTTTTGCGGGTCTCCGATGAATTCGTCGATTTCGGACGATCTTGTCGGTTCGGACGATTTTATCAAATTGAAGGTGATTCCGTTGAATTGCGGATGATCCAGATCGCTTCAAGCTTCGAAACTCCATCAGACTTCCGAATCAGGTAATCTTCAATGGCCTCCTGTAAATTCTCTGTTTCTGTTTTCCTTTCTGTTTGCTGTATGCATTAAAATTGCATTTTCATGTAGTTTAAGTTAGAATCATTTGGCCAAACCTAGGATGAATGTCTAAAAATAAAACGAACTCATCAAAACTCATTCCCAAAACCTAGGCGTGGAAACTGCCATCAAATGTTTCCTGGTGAACCCACCATCCATCGAAAAATCACCAAAATGCACCTTCCTTGAGAGGCGGGACCTTCGCAAAGTCTTCTCGTCCGAGGTACCACACCATCCTTTTCCCATCCTCCTTTCGGGCACGGATCCAATAGCCTGAAGGTAGGGGTGCAAAAAATTTGGAGTGATACACTATGCAAATAGGATTCAACAAAATACTATAATTGGATAAAACAATGCAATAAACAATAAAATAATCTTTGATAGGATGTTACCAAATGGGAGAGAAGGATCCTCCTAGAAAACATACAAAAAACTCAAAGAATACAGGTAATTATGGGAAAATAAAACAAGGAAGATCCCCCAAACAAGAAGAACAAAAAGTACCAGAGAACATGGAACAAGAATTATATCCAAATAAAGAATGGATGGTTAAGGGTAAAAGTCATAAAAAAAAACCAAAAACTAAAAATCCTTTATTGGAATGTGTGGGGGCTAAATTCCCATAGGAAAAGAAGAATTGTTAAAGATATACTCATGGAAGTAAAATATGATATTTTTTATCTTCAAGAATGTAAAATTGATAGAAAAAAACTTGACATTATTCAGAAAGAGGTATGTGTGAATTTTGAAAGGATTATAATCCCAACACAAGGTACTACTAGAGGCATTTGCATTTTTTGGGATAAAATAAATTTTAAGGGTCCTTTAATTAATCAATAAGAGATATTCCACACATTCAAATTGAAGAACAAAAAACTAACTTTTTTTGGGTAATGACAGGGGTTTATGCTCAAAATGATGATCATGAGAGATTCCATCTATGGAAAAATCTATATTTTCATAGGATTATTTTCATTAATTTGCATTGGATGGTATTGTGTGACTTCAATACAACCTTAAGAACAAAGGACAAAAGTGGAGGGAGGATTAAAATCACTCAAGGTATGAAAGATTTTAATGTTTTTATTCAGAATAATAATTTGATTGAACTGGATGTGTATAAAGGTACGTTTACATGGAAAAAAAGAAGGATGGAGGATAATCACATTCAAAGACATCTAGATAGATTTTTTAATTCTGATAGTTGGCTAAGTATAAATAATATTCATAGACTTACATGTATGCCCAGAATAGGATTAAATCACAATCCCCTTTTATTGGTTATATAAAAAGAGAGGAATTAGGTAGGATCACCATTTAGGATTCGGGGGGGTGGCTCCTAAGAAATCCCATTTCTAGGATTCGGCAAAGGAATGGAAGGTTTGTCCTCAATACCTAAGGCCCGAGCTAATTGTTTTTCTTGGGATGGAATTGAGTGATTCTCATCCACTAAGGTGCTAAGGTTTTCTTTCGCAAAGACAATAATCCTGTTGAGGATGGTTTTTGGGTTGTGAATGGTATCATTAAAGTCTCTATGGTTCCTTTCTAGCCAAATCTTCCAGATAAAATGATGCCAACCAATTTTCCATAGGTACTTAATTTTTAGGATAACAAGGGGTTAAGGCCATTGATGGAACACTTTAGATATAAGAGTAGGCTTAACCCACGTGATCCTAAAGTCTTGGAAAAGTTCATCCAAGGTGGACTCCACTACCGGAAACTCCAAAAAAAAGTGTTGGGTTGTCTCCCATCCTGACCTACACATGTAGCAATGGTTAGCAATAACCATAACTTTGGATAAAATATTTTCCATGGTGAGGATTTTTCTTTGAATCACCAGCCATGAAAAAAGGATATTTAAGGAATTAATCCTTTGATCCAAACCAAACTTTATTGAAATTGTTGACCTTCCACATTGAGAAGCAAATTATAGGTAGACTTAACTGTGAAGTCACCACTTTTAGTCTCATCCCAAACAATGTGATCTTCATCCTATCTAGAGGGAATAATTTGCTAAGTTAAAAAACTATAAAGCTCTTCAGACTCTGCTTCAAAACCCTGTACTCTGATGTGTTTCCACCTGTTGATATTTATATCCTGTCACATATAATTTGCAACCTTCTTCCTAATATGTTGCTCCATATGCTCTTGAATCCTAGCCAAACGAGGATTCTGGGATAACTCCTCAGCTCTCACCCACTAATCCTTCCAAAAGTCTATTGTTTACCCATTTCCTAGAATCCATCTAAGACCTTTTTTGACAAGATCCCTTCTCATTAGGATTGCCTTCCAAAAATTAGACCACCTTCTTGCTAAGTTGTCATTAAGGAAGTTCACACCTTGGAGGTATTTCCTCATAACTATGGCAGTCCATTCATTGTCGACCTTAGTCAATAACCGCCACGCTTGTTTGGCTAAAAGGGTTGTATTGATATGAGTAACTCTCCTCAATCCTAACCCCCCATCATATTTAGGTTTGCAAACCTTGTTCCAACCTACTAAATGGATCCTTTTCTTATCCTCAGTCCCTAACCAGAGAATTTTTTTTGAATCTTCTCAATTTTGTGTTACACCTTGCTGGGAGCTCTGAACACTGATAGGAAGTAAATGGGTATACTTTGAAGTGAATCCATAGTTAAAATTGTTTTACCTGCTTGAGATAACAGATGTCCTTTCCAACCTGCTATCTTTTTTTGGATCCTCTCTAGAACTATGTTCCACATTGATCCTTCAAGTTTCCCCATAAATAGGGGAAGACCTACATAGGATGTGGGAAGGGATGCAATATAAAAATTCCATGATCCTTGCTATGTTTTTTTGCCTAGGAATGGGGGTATTGATGAAATAAAGTTTGATATTATCAAAATTCACTTTCTTTCTAGCCACTTCTTCATACATTATGAGAATATTTTTAATCCTTCTTGCCTCAACCATAGAAGTCAAAGTTAGTAGCAATGTATTATCAATAAATTGCTAATGTGTCACCAGGGTAGTTAGCGATGTGGCATTGATACCTGATATGAGTCTAGCTACCATTGTTGCCTTCATTGTTCTTCCCAAGGCCTCAGCTATGATGATGAAAAACATAGGACTTATGGGATCTCCTTGTCTTAGACCACATTTGCTTTGAAAAAAACATACAGTAGACCCATTAACCAAAACTGAAAAACAAGGCTTAGAAATAAACTCTTATTAACTTGACCCATTTCATGTTGAAGCCAAATTTTAATAAATCTGCCTCTAGGAATTCCTAATTTATCCTGTCATAAGCTTTGTTCATGTCTAAATTTAAATCCATGACTGCTTTTTTTGTTTGAGAAGTTGTATGAAGAGACTCATGAATAGTAATAACTCCATCCATTTTCGCTGGCAGACTCAGTCAGCTGGAACTCCTAGACGAAAAACGCATCAATGCTTTAGAGAATCTCCGTGCATACCAAAACAAGCTTAAAAGAGCATATAATAAGAAAGTTCGTCATCGATCCTTTGAGATTGGTGATATTGTTCTAAAAGAAAATAAAAAAAATACAAATGCAACCAAAGAACTGAAAGGTAAATTTGAGCCCAACTGGCTTGGACCATACATCATTATTGCAAAATTTGAATCAGGAGCATATAAATTATCTACCTTAGATGGTAAAGAAATTAAAGAACCCATGAATATTTTACATCTCAAACGCTATTATGCATAAATTTGATTATTTCATCCATGTATATATTTGTTCAAAATCATTCAAAACCCTCAAAAACATTCATAAAATCTTCAAAAATCTTCAAAAATATTTATCGCATTTATTTTGTAAAGTTTCTTTTGCTTTAAAACAAAAATCAACATAAAAATCCAAAAACGGCTATATGCTTGACTCTTTCGAAACCAAAACAATATACAGAATAAAGAGAGAGTCAACATTCTCAAAACTTTCTCAAAATCATTATTTTCTTACAATTACTACAGTTATATGTTTCAACTTATTTTGGATAAAACTAGCATTTATTTGGCATCTCTCACTTGCACACTCACATAATAAATATCTTGATTTTATCTGGCATGATTACTAATCTCTCTTATATAAAAGTTCACAAAAATCAATTAAATAAATTTTGAGCATAGAGAATTGATCTTGGTATTTACTTAAACCAAGCACATCTTTTCACAATAAAATGATTATATTTGTAATTTCCATGTTTTGCTACATAGTAGAACTGATTTCTTGAGTGAAAATTTTCCCCTGCTATCCTATCATGCACATGGTCTAGAATATTTTAGAATTGGCAAAAGGACAAGCTCACCCCTACCCAGAATAAAAATCCCTTGCTCTACATCTAATCCGAGAAAGTATCCCTAGAAAAAGAAAAAGAAAAAGAAAAGAAAAATTCAAGAAAAAGAGAAAAGAAAAATGTTATGTCAACAATGTTACAAGCATTATCAAGAAAAAGAAAAATAAGCAAAGTTCAAAAGAAAGCAAGAAAGCAATAAAATCCCTTTCCCTACCCTTTGAAAAAAAAAAAGAAGGGTTGATGAGCTTGAATCCCTGGAATTCTCAATTATTCGAAAACTGTGAGGTAAGCCCCATAACAGGTGGTTTGTGCCCAACCTGCTTGGCCTTGGGTAACTCCTAGCATGGTGATATGTCTGTCACATTAGCGACCTTATTTTGTACAGACCTATGTCTGCTTATGGATTAGCTAGCTCTTGATAATCCGATCTACATAGTAGCCTAGTATGGTTATATGCATCTACATCATGGTTAATGAACACTTAGTTGGTTTATTCAAATCACTTGTATCATAGTATCTTGCTCAAAACTGGTAACTGAACCATACAATTGCACACACATTTGTATTTGAGAGATTTTGTCTATCATTATGATAAATCAAGATTGGCAATGAATTCACTTATGCACATGGGATTCCTTATAAATCTAATTTTTTTAAAATACTTTGAAATATTATTTTTGCAACTTGTTTGGAATAATCAAGTACAATTATTTACCACAAAGACAACTATATAATAGAAGAAATCAAAAATTTCAATTAAAACATATCATATATATCTTATCAACTTTCGCGACGATGGTATAATTCCAAAACCAAAATTGGAGTTTTATGCTTAGCGCAAGCCCTCATTTTCATCTTTTCTGTTCATTAAAAATCAACCATGCAATAAAACTATTTTCTTTGATCTTCGCGATGATGGTATAAGTCTATACCTACATATTCTATACCTAGCGAAAACCATTGTAACAATATTTTCTCCAATTTATCAAAATTCATAAAAACCATATGACTTCATTATGCTTTTCAAAAGAAAACACATTTTTATTATTTCATATCATTATGTCAACCTTTGCATTTTGCAATGATGGTATAATTCTTAAGGAATTATTCAACAATTTTATCACACTTAGGAATTTATGCCTAGCAAAAATTATTTTACAATATTTCATATATAATATTTTTATGGAAGTCTGAAAGCAAACCATCATCAAAACTAAATTGGTATGCCACAATCTGTACCTCGGCATACTCAATCCTCTATCAATACAAGTATAATACAATATCAGTGGCAGTATCCCACCATCTAGCCTCGAGAGCCTCTAGAGCTCTCGGCCTCATCTCCTCCCCGCCTTGCGGAGGACGAGGTGGTCCCATCGTAGTATGTGTGGTACTGCGAGTCCTCATCATCGACCGGGATGAGCTCCTTGTCGACCCTGTCCTGATAGGATCTGCTATGGCAGGTGGTAGCTGTACTCTCTGGCCCTCTAGCACCGCCTAGTAGTATAGCGCCTGATAGAATGTGGTCTGAGAAACCGACCGTAGCAGCTCCTGAGTGCTTACCCCTCCGCCTCGTTCCCTGAGACGAGCATTCTCGTCTCGTAGCTGCGACACCTTAGCCTGGTGCTATGTAGATGCATCCTATAATGTCTGCACCTGAGCTCACAGACGATATCTCTCTACCTGGAGAGTAGCCATCTCGCTACTCTCTCCAATGTACACACCCTTGCCCTTATTAGGCAATGGTTGCCTCTGTGGAGATGGGGGTCTCGCCTCCCTCCTCTCCCTCTCCCTCTGCCGTGGCCTCTCCTGTGCCTATGGCCTCATCTGATCTCCTCTGCCATGACCCCGAGCTACCTCTACCGCCGTCTGGCACCGCCTCCCTATTCGACGCACAACTACGTGGATCGGTCCCTATGCCCTCGTCATCTAAGGAGGGCGGATGCCTGCGTACCAGGCATCATAGCCATCGGCTACTCCTGTGTCATCCCCATCCACTGGCTGGATGGGGGCATCGTTTGCGTCCTGGATCCAAAAGTGCTACATGTCAGGAGCCCCGTTAACCGTGGTGTTATCTCAAAAAGTTTGAGAAAACTCGTAATTCCTGAGAGATGGGATCCCCTGCTGTAGACCGAACTGTCGCAAAACTTGGTCATAGCGGTGGAGCTCCACCTCTCCCCTCTCCATCCATAGCCAGCAGACTCGCCTGATGTGAGCCAGCTCCTGTGCGTCCTCTACCCACCCTGGATGCTGCCTCCATGGCCTCCAGGTGATC
The DNA here is from genome assembly GCA_028583015.1 of Wollemia nobilis. Lineage (NCBI taxonomy): Eukaryota > Viridiplantae > Streptophyta > Pinopsida > Araucariales > Araucariaceae > Wollemia > Wollemia nobilis. The sequence goes on from JAQPPZ010015929.1 coordinate 6,068,331, forward strand.
TGGTCTGGGACCAAGTCATCCAGTAGTCTCCGAGACATCGGCAGGTCGATCCGTCGCTATGCCCCTCTACGGAGCCACTAGTAGAAGACTCAGGACCTCTCCCCGTCAACCCCTGTCAGTGGAAGCCCTACCAGCATTCGCATCGCAATGTGCTCCCAGCACCAAACCTGTAGGAGCGATGTCATAACCAGACATCGACCGCCCTTGTATACGACCCCATGCAGGATCCTATACAATCGGTATAGAACAAAGCTGCCCCAAGAAAACCTGTACCTATGGTCTCGCATGTCGCAGATCACATCTGCCAGCATCCATGGTACCCTGCATCCACTCCGGTACCAACCACCCCAGCCAAAAATCTTGTCAGTGTAGATGCCCCAGGCATCTGGCGAAGTGCCTCGATGTTCACTCCGCCCTTCTCCAGGGTGAAGCTCAGGCCACCGCAGAGTTGTCCCATTGTGTGGCCCTGATTGGCCGCAGGTGTGATCATCCTCCCTTGTATGGGGATTCTAAGAATCCTCCATACATCCTCTAGTGTGGGAGTCATCTCCCTGTCGTGAATCGAAAACATGAAGAGCTCGAGTACCACCTCTCTGCTAGGGCCGTCAGTAGCCCCATGTCTGTAGATACTTGTGGCATATCTGCCACATGTAGTAAGTCGGCCTGTGCCAACTGATCTCGCTCTGCCTGTGTCAGAGCGTCCAAGTCATCTCTTAATCCTCCATATTTCCACTCCCTGCTCTTTAGTAATCCTCTTTGCAATCATAAACAACAAACAATCATTAATAACAATTTTAGAAATCAATAATGCAACTTAAAGATCAAAATTTTGCAATTGATGATATCGCCCACTATTGGCCGATATCGTCCGACATTTGAGCAAAATCGTCTCCGATTTTGCATGTCGAAATCATCTCTAGTTTGACGAAATCGTCCCTTTTTCGCCGATTTCGCCCTTGGGCGAAATTGACGAACTTGAGATGATTTTGTCGAACTAGGGACGATTTCGTCCGGACGACGTCGATGGCCAAAAACGGCCACGATGCTCAAAATTCACCTAAAAATCCATCTAAAAAGCATGTAAAATCAAATTAAATCAATTCTAGATCAGTTTAAACCCTTACCCGTAGACCACGGCGGACCTCTGCAGATCTGTGCGCTGTCTCTACCATTTTTGCTCTAGAGCTCTCAAAACAGTAAAATGAACAGTAACAAATGAATTAGGGTTTTACCCTATTTTTCTTAATTTTATTCAACAAATAATTTTTTGCTTTTCTGCGTTTTTACCTCAAACGTTCGATTTGGGTAAAAACACGGAGGGGGCACCATAGTAAGTTGTCGTACGATTCGACCAAGAATCGTCGCCTAAAAATGGGAATAATTTTTGCTTTCTTGTAGATCGAGAAGAACTCATCTTTAACGCATTTTCTTCAAAAAATTCGCTAAAGAGGGGGCAAAATGTAGCACCCTAAAATTGGCGCAGTAAAATTGGAATAATTACATTCACCTTAGTAAATAAATTTAAATTCAAATTTAACCTCCCAAACCGCCCGTTAACCGCCGAGAAACCCATTTCCTCCTTTTTCACACCATTTTTAGCAGTTGTTTTGACCGTTTGACGATATCATCTCCGATCAGACGATATCGCCCCAGATTTGACGATTTCGTCTGGACTAGAACGTCCAGACGATTTCATCGCAAAACTAAATTTGCATAGTTGGAATCCGTTCCAACGGGTCTCCAATATGGGCAGAAGCGTGTCTGCGCCGTTGGGACCCTTCCCCCATTGGAGATCTCCCAAATTGGGATGATCTCCAACCTCCCAACAACTATCCTATGCCTATTTAACTCTAAGACTTTTCCCTCCCCAACCCCTGGCTGAATTTTTATGCAAATTGAACCCTTATGCTCTAAAACATCGTAATTCATATTTTGCATTAGTCCTATAGTCATTTCATTGCAGGTACACCACTGGTTTTCAACCAAAGCCAGTACCTATCGCAGCCGACGAACCTGTCAAGATCGAAGGCGATCTCGTCAAATTCGGGACGATCTTGTACTGATGCGAGACGATTTCGACTACAGCACACATCGAGGCAATCAGTGCCTGGAATTTGTTCTTCTGTATCTTTTCTCTGTCATTTTATGTTGTAAATTAGATTGTTTATTCAGTTTTTATATTATATTGCATTTGGAGTTCACCCATTTTGTCTAAGTTTATAGATTAATATCATATTCTGCTATCTAAACACAGTTATTTGCATTTATTTCTGTTCTTGTATATTGTTCAACACTCATATTATTGTTTTACATAGTTTGCCCTTGTTTGTAAAATAGAATTTCTCGTATTTCGCATATGTTTTTTGTTTTGTAGGTCTCTGATGAATTCGTCTGACGAATTCGTCAGATTTCAGACTATCTTGTCAGTTCAGATGATTTATCAAATTGAAGGTGATTCTGTTGAATTGCGGACGATCCAGACTGCTTCATGCTTCAGAAAATCCATCAGACTTCCGAATCAGGTAATCTTCATTGGCCTCCTACAAATTCTCTGTTTCTGTTTTCCTTTCTATTTTTTGTATGCATTTAAATTGCATTTTCATGTAGTTTAAGTTAGAATAATTCGGCCAAACCTAGGATGAATGTCTAAAAATAAAACGAACTCATCAAAACTCATTCCCAAAACCTAGGCATGGAAACTGCCGTCAAATGTTTCTTGGTGAACCCACCATCCGTCAAAAAATCACCAAAATGCACCTCCCTTGAGAGGTGGGACCTTCGCAAAGTCCTCTCGTCCGAGGTACCGCACCATCCTTTTCCCATCCTCCTTCCGGGCGTGGATCCAATAGCCTGAAGGTAGGGGTGCGAAAAATTTGGAGCGATACACTATGCAAATAGGATTCAACAAAATACTATAATTGGATAAAACAATGCAATAAACAATAAAATAATATTTGATAGGATGTTACCAAATGGGAGAGAAGGATCCTCCTAGAAAACATACAAAAAACTCAAAGAATACAGGTAATTATGGGAAAATAAAACAAGGAAGATCCCCCAAACAAGAAGAACAAAAAGTACCAGAGAACATGGAACAAGAATTATATCCAAATAAAGAATGGATGGTTAAGGGTAAAAGTCATAAAAAAAAACCAAAAACTAAAAATCCTTTATTGGAATGTGTGGGGGCTAAATTCCCATAGGAAAAGAAGAATTGTTAAAGATATACTCATGGAAGTAAAATATGATATTTTTTATCTTCAAGAATGTAAAATTGATAGAAAAAAACTTGACATTATTCAGAAAGAGGTATGTGTGAATTTTGAAAGGATTATAATCCCAACACAAGGTACTACTAGAGGCATTTGCATTTTTTGGGATAAAATAAATTTTAAGGGTCCTTTAATTAATCAATAAGAGAGATTCCACACATTCAAATTGAAGAATAAAAAACTAACTTTTTTTGGGTAATGACAGGGGTTTATGCTCAAAATGATGATCATGAGAGATTCCATCTATGGAAAAAGCTATATTTTCATAGGATTATTTTCATTAATTTGCATTGGATGGTATTGTGTGACTTCAATACAGCGTTAAGAACAAAGGACAAAAGTGGAGGGAGGATTAACATCACTCAAGGTATGAAAGATTTTAATGTTTTTATTCAGAATAATAATTTGATTGAACTGGATGTGTATAAAGGTACGTTTACATGGAAAAAAAGAAGGATGGAGGATAATCACATTCAAAGACATCTAGATAGATTTTTTAATTCTGATAGTTGGCTAAGTATAAATAATATTCATAGACTTACATGTATGCCCAGAATAGGATTAAATCACAATCCCCTTTTATTGGTTATATAAAAAGAGAGGAATTAGGTAGGATCACCATTTAGGTATGAGTTAATGTTGAATATGCATCCAAAAATTATAAATAAAAGTCAATATTGGTGGTAGGAGGAGGTTCAAGGATCAACAATATACAGAGTTACCAAAAAATTAAAGAACATCAAGTATCGAATCAAAATATGGAATAAAGAGGTTTTTGGTAACATCAATTTAAGAAAACAAATTAAAAATTACATCCATGATATATATGAAATAATGGAGAGGGAAGGAATAAAACTAGAGTGGCATGAAAAGGAAAAACAACTCCTCACGAAGTATCATAATACCATTTCATAAGAAAAAATTCATTAGAAATAGAATTATAGAGTTTTGTGGCTTAAGGAAGGTGATAGAAACACTAAATTCTTTTATGTTTTTTTTTTGGTAAATAAAAGTCTTCATTAATTATTGGGTTTTTTAGGTTAACCAAAAACCTATTACAATATCCAGCCTTCTACTGAGATTGTAGATCCTAGTCATCCTTGAAATTTTATTCCCAGAACTTGTGTTGAATCCCCTACAACACCTTACTAACAAGGCACACCCATACCTAAACATAACTGTAAACATTCCTTACATTGACAGGAAATTGAAGTTTGGAACTTTGCACTTGTGAAACCTATTGCTTGCCCATCTCCTATTCTCTATCAAAATCTTCCAAGGATTACACCCTATTACCTTCATTTCCAATTTGGTATGATTTAGATGGAAACCCCATAGTTATTACTAGCTCCATGGGGAAAGAACACCCATTCATATTTCTCCTCAATGGGTAGCCTTATTTTCATGAATAATAATGTTTTCCACTTCACATGGCACACCTTGTGTCCATGTCACCAAACTACCAACATCACCACCTATGTTGGCTAATTTTTTAGCTAACCTATTGGCCTCACGATACATGTGATGAGCCTTCCTATTCTATCTTGCCACAAAAAGGATCCTCACTTCGTGGATGACTCCCTCAATTCTCCATGGAGGTTTTTTGCCATTGGTTAACAAGTTGATGATGTTCATAGAATCACCTTTAATCATCAAGTTACATTGAGTTGCTTGGACTACTTGCAACCCTCTCCAAAGGGCTCTAGATTTTGCTTCGTTATTAGTTATGATTCCCAATGGTTCAACGAAGGCCTTGATCAAATTTCCTTGATGATCCCTGATTATTCCTCCATCTCCAGCTCTTCTCGAGTTCTCCTTGGCTGCACCATAAAAATTTAGTTTAAACCAACCTTGGGGGGGTGGCTCCTAAGAAATCCCATTTCTAGGATTCGGCAAAGGAATGGAAGGTTTGTCCTCAATACCTAAGGCCCGAGATAATTTTTTTTCTTGGGGAGGAATTGAGTGATTCTCATCCCCTAAGGTGCTAAGGTTTTCTTTCGCAAAGACAATAATCCTGTTGAGGATGGTTTTTGGGTTGTGAATGGTATCCTTAAAGGCTCTATGGTTCCTTTCTAGCCAAATCTTCCAAATAAAATGATGCCAACCAATTTTCCATAGGTACTTAATTTTTAGGCTAACAAGGGGTTAAGGCCATTGATGGAACACTTTAGATATAAGAGTAGGCTTAACCCACGTGATCCTAAAGTCTTGGAAAAGTTCATCCAAGGTGGACTCCACTACCGAAAACTCCAAAAAAAAGTGTTGGGTTGTCTCCCATCCTGCCCTACACATGTAGCAATGGTTAGCAATAACCATTCCTTTGGATAACATATTTTCCATAGTGAGGATTTTTCTTTGAATCACCAGCCATGAAAAAAGGATATTTAAGGAATTAATCCTTTGATCCAAACCAAACTTTATTGAAATTGTTGACCTTCCACATTGAGAAGCAAATTATAGGTAGACTTAACTGTGAAGTCACCACTTTTAGTCTCATCCCAAACAATGTGATCTTCATCCTCTCCAGAGGGAATAATTTGCTAAGTTAAAATATTATAAAGCTCTTCAGACTCCGCTTCAAAACCCTGTACTCTGATGTGTTTCCACCTATTGATATTTATATCCTGTCACATATAATTTGCAACCTTCTTCCTAATATGTTGCTCCATATGCTCTTGAATCCTAGCCAAACAAGGATTCTGGGATAACTCCTCAGCTCTCACCCACTAATCCTTCCAAAAGTCTATTGTTTACCCATTTCCTAGAATCCATCTAAGACCTTTTTTGACAAGATCCCTTCTCATTAGGATTGCCTTCCAAAAATTAGACCACCTTCTTGCTAAGTTGTCATTAAGGAAGTTCACACCTTGGAGGTATTTCCTCATAACTATGGCAGTCCATTCATTGTCGACCTTAGTCAATAACCGCCACGCTTGTTTGGCTAAAAGGGTTGTATTGATATGAGCAACTCTCCTCAATCCTAACCCCCCATCATATTTAGGTTTGCAAACCTTGTTCCAACCTACTAAATGAATCCTTTTCTTATCCTCAGTCCCTAACCAGAGAATTTTTTTTGAATCTTCTCAATTTTGTGATACACCTTGCTGGGAGCTCTGAACACTGATAGGAAGTAAATGGGTATACTTTGAAGTGAAGCCATAGTTAAAATTGTTTTACCTGCTTGAGATAACAGATGTCCTTTCCAACCTGCTATCTTTTTTTGGATCCTCTCTAGAACTATGTTCCACATTGATCCTTCAAGTTTCCCCATAAATAGGGGAAGACCTAAATAGGATGTGGGAAGGGATGCAATATAAAAATTCCATGATCCTTGCTATGTTTTTTTGCCTAGGAATGGGGGTATTGATGAAATAAAGTTTGATCTTATCAAAATTCACTTTCTTTCCAGCCACTTCTTCATACATTATGAGAATATTTTTAATCCTTCTTGCCTCAACCACAGAATTCAAAGTTAGTAGCAATGTATTATCAATAAATTGCTAATGTGTCACCAGGGTAGTTAGCGATATGGCATTGATACCTGATATGAGTCTAGCCACCATTGTTGCCTTAATGGTTCTTCCCAAGGCCTCAGCTATGATGATGAAAAACATAGGACTTATGGGATCTCCTTGTCTTAGACCACATTTGCTTTGAAAAAAACCTACAGTAGACCCATTAACCAAAACTGAAAAACAAGGCTTAGAAATACACTCTTATTAACTTGACCCATTTCATGTTGAAGCCAAATTTTAATAAATCTGCTTCTAGGAATTCCTAATTTATCCTGTCATAAGCTTTGTTCATGTCTAAATTTAAATCCATGACTGCTTTTTTGGTTTGAGAAGTTGTATGAAGAGACTCATGAATAGTAATAACTCCATCCATTTTCGCTGGCAGGCTCAGTCAGCTGGAACTCCTAGACGAAAAATGCATCAATGCTTTAGAGCATCTCCGTGCATACCAAAACAAGCCTAAAAGAGCATATAATAAGAAAGTTCGTCATCGATCCTTTGAGATTGGCGATCTTGTTCTAAAAGAAAATCAAAAAATTACAAATGCAACCAAAGAACTGAAAGGTAAATTTGAGCCCAACTGGCTTGGACCATACATCATTACTGCAAAATTTGAATCAGGAGAATATAAATTATCTACCTTAGATGGTAAAGAACTTAAAGAACCCATGAATATTTTACATCTCAAACGCTATTATGCATAAATTTGATTATTTCATCGATGTATATATTTGTTCAAAATCATTCAAAACCCTCAAAAACATTCATAAAATCTTCAAAAATCTTCAAAAATATTTATCGCATTTATTTTGTAAAGTTTCTTTTGCTTTAAAACAAAAATTAACATAAAAATCCAAAAACAGCTATATGCTTGACTCTTTCGAAACCAAAACAATATACAGAATAAAGAGAGAGTCAACATTCTCAAAACTTTCTCAAAATCATTATTTTCTTACAATTACTGCAGTTATATGTTTCAACTTATTTTGGATAAAACTAGCATTTATTTGGCATCCCTCACTTGCACACTCACATAATAAATATCTTGATTTTATCTGGCATGATTACTAATCTCTCTTATATAAAAATTCACAAAAATCAATTAAATAAAGTTTGAGCATAGAGAATTGATCTTGGTATTTACTTAAACCAAGCACATCTTTTCACAATAAAATGATTATATTTGTAATTTCCATGTTTTGCTACATAGTAGAACTGATTTCTTGAGTGAAAAGTTTCCCCTGCTATCCTATCATGCACATGGTCTAGAATATTTTAGAATTGGCAAAAGGACAAGCTCACCCCTACCCAGAATAAAAATCCCTTGCTCTACAGCTAATCTGAGCAAGTATCCCTAGAAAAAGAAAAAGAAAAAGCAAAGAAAAATTCAAGAAAAAGAGAAAAGAAAAATGTTATGTCAACAATGTTACAAGCATTATCAAGCAAAAGAAAAATAAGCAAAGTTCAAAAGAAAGCAAGAAAGCAATAAAATCCCTTTCCCTACCCTTTGAAAAAAAAAAAGAAGGGTTGATGAGCTTGAATCCCTGGAATTCTCAATTATTCGAAAACTGTGAGGTAAGCCCCATAACAAGTGGTTTGTGCCCAACCTGCTTGGCCTTGGGTAACTCCTAGCATGGTGATATGTCTGTCACATTAGAGACCTTCTTTTGTATAGACCTATGTCTGCTTATGGATTAGCTAGCTCTTGATAATCCGATCTACATAGTAGCCTAGTATGGTTATATGCATCTACATCATGGTTAATGAACACTTAGTTGGTTTATTCAAATCACTTGTATCATAGTATCTTGCTCAAAATTGGTAACTGAATCATACAATTGCACACACATTTGTATTTGAGAGATTTTGTCTATCATTATGATAAATCAAGATTGGCAATGAATTTACTTATGCACATGGGATTCCTTATAAGTCTATTTTTTTTAAAATACTTTGAAATATTATTTTTGCAACTTGTTTGGAATAATCAAGTACAATTATTTACCACAAAGACAACTATATAATAGAAGAAATCAAAAATTTCAATTAAAACATATCATATATATCTTATCAACTTTCGCGACGATGGTATAATTCCAAAACCAAAATTGGAGTTTTATGCTTAGCGCAAGCCCTCATTTTCATCTTTTCTGTTCATTAAAAATCAACCATGCAATAAAACTATTTTCTTTGATCTTCGCGATGATGGTACAAGTCTATACCTACATATTCTATACCTAGCGAAAACCATTGTAACAATATTTTCTCCAATTTATCAAAATTCATAAAAACCATATGACTTCATTATGCTTTTCAAAAGCAAACACATTTTTATTATTTCATATCATTATGTCAACCTTTGCATTTTGCAATGATGGTATAATTCTTAAGGAATTATTCAACAATTTTATCACACTTAGGAATTTATGCCTAGCAAAAATTGTTTTACAATATTTCATGCATAATATTTTTATGGAAATCTGAAAGCAAACCATCATCATCATAATTTGCATCATCACAACAAAGTCTTAAGACAGTCTCTTAAGCACTATTTTCTTTTAACAATATTTCTATCCTGGGACTAGCTTGACGACCGAGTGAGCAGCGACTCCATGAAATGGTCTATAATAGCGACAATGTCCTTTGAAATTATTGTTAGAAATCTCTTTTTATGTTATCACATTTCATTACAACCAATCAATTTGTTACATCAAATTATTTCATAAAATATTTATAGCATGACATCCAAGTTATAATATTTTCCAAAATGACATAATTACATGAATCATCAATAAAATCATTACATAAATCAACTCAATCAATCAATCAAACATTAAAAGCATCATAAAAATACATAAGACAAGTCATATGATCAAAAAATATCTCATCTATATATATCAACAGAATATATACACAATCAAAACTAAATTGGTATGCCATAATCTGTACCTCGGCATACTCGATCCTCTATCAATACAAGTATAATACAATCTCAGTGGCAGTATCCCGCCCTCTAGCCTCGAGAGCCTCTAGAGCTCTCGGCCTCATCTCCTCCCCCGCCTTGCGGAGGACGAGGTGGTCCCATCGTAGTATGTGTGGTACTACGAGTCCTCATCATCGACCGGGATGAGCTCCTTGTCGACCCTGTCCTGATAGGATCTGCTATGGCAGGTGGTAGCTATACTCTCTGGCCCTCTGGCACCGCCTAGTAGTATAGCGCCTGATAGAATGCAATCTGAGAAACTGACCGTAGTAGCTCCTGAGTGCTTACCCCTCTGCCTCATGCCCTGAGACGAGCATTCTCGCCTTGTAGCTATGACACCTTAGCCTGGTGCTATACAGATGCATCTTATAACGTCTACACCTGAGCTCGCAGACGATATCTCTCTGCCTGGAGAGTAGCCATCTCGCTACTCTCTCCAATGTCCACACCCTTGCCCTTATCAGGCGATGGTGGCCTCTGTGGAGATGGGGGTCTTGCCTCCCTCCTCCCTCTCCCTCTATCGTGGCCTCTCCTGTGCCTATGCCCTCCTCTGCTCTCCTCTGCTGTGACCCCGAGTTGCCTCTACTGCCGCCTGGCATCACCTCCCTATCCGATGCACAACTGCATGGATCGGTCCCTGTGCCCTCGTCATCCGAGGAGGGCGGATGCCTACGTACTAGGCATCGTAGCCATCATCTAGTCCTATGTCATCCCCATCCACTGGCTGGATGGGGGCATCGTCTGCGTCCTGGCTCCAGAAGCACTACATGTCAGTAGCCCTGTTAACCATGGTGTTATCCCAAAAAGTTCAAGAAAACTCGTAATCCCTGAGAGATGGGATCCCCTGCTATAGACCGAACTGTCGCAAAACTTGGTCATAGCGGTGGAGCTCCACCTCTCCCCTCTCCATCCGTAGCCAACATACTCGCCTGATGTGAGCCAGCTCCTGTGCGTCCTCTACCCACCCTGGATGATGCCTCCATGGCCTCCAGGTGATCTGGTCTGGGACCAAGTCATCCAGTAGTCTTCGAGACATCGACAGGTCGATCCGTCGCTGTGCCCCTCTTCGGAGCCACCAGTAGAAGACTCGGGGCCTCTCCCCGTCAACCCCTATTAGTGGAAGCCCTACCGGCATCCGCACCGCAATGTGCTCCCAGCACCAAACCTGTAGGAGCGATGTCATAACCAGACATCGACCGCCCTTGTATACGACCCCATGCAGGATCCTATACAATCGGCATAGAACAAAGCTGCCCCAAGCAAACCTGCATCCATGATCTTGCATGTCGCAGATCACATCTGCCAGCATCCATGGTACCCTGCATCTGCTCTGGTAGCATAGCAGAAGTCCACCAACCACCCCAGCCAAAACTCATGTTAGTGTAGATGCCCCAGGCATCTGGCGAAGTGCCTCGATGTTCACTCTGCCCTTCTCCAGGGCGAAGCTCGAGTCACCGCAGAGTCATCCCATTGCATGGCCCTGATTGGCCGTAGGTGTGATCATCCTCCCTTGTATGGGGATTCTAAGAATCCTCCATACATCCTCTAGTGTGGGAGTCATCTCCCCTGTCGGTAACCGAAAACATGAAGAGCTCGGGTACCACCTCTCTGCTAGGGCCGTCAGTAGCCCCATGTCTGTAGATACTTGTGGCATCTCTACCACATGTAGTAAGCCGGCCTGTGCCAGCTGATCTCGCTCTGCCTGTGTCAGAGTGGCCAAGTCATCTCTTAATCCTCCATATTTCCACTCCCTGCTCTTTAGTAATCCTCTCTGCAATCATAAACAACAAACAATCATTAATAACAATTTTAGCAATCAATAATGCAACTTAAAGATCAAAATTTTGCAATTGATGATATCGCCCACTATTGGTCGATATCGTCCGACATTTAAGCAAAATCATCTCCGATTTCGCGTGTTGAAATAGTCTCTAATTTGACGAAATCGTCCCTTTTTCGCCGATTTCGCCCTTGGGCAAAATTGACGAACTTGAGACGATTTCGTCGAACTAAGGACAATTTCGTCTGGATGACGTCGATGGCCAAAAATGTCCGCGATGCTCAAAATTCACCTAAAAATCCATCTAAAAAGCATGTAAAATCAAATTAAATCAATTCTAGATTAGTTTAAACCCTTACCCGTAGACCGCGGTGGACCTCTGCAGATCTGTGCGCTGTCTCTACCATTTTTGCTCCAGAGCTCTCAAAACAGTAAAATGAACAGTAACAAATGAATTAGGGTTTTACCCTATTTTTCTTAATTTTATTCAACAAATAATTTTTGCTTTTTCGCGTTTTTACCTCAAACGTTCGATTTGGGTAAAAACACGGAGGGGGCACCATAGTAAGCTGTCGTACGATTCGACCAAGAATCATCGCCTAAAAATGGGAATAATTTTTGCTTTCTCGTAGATCGAGAAGAACTCATCTTTAACGCATTTTCTTCGGAAAATTCGCTAAAGAGGGGGCAAAATGTAGCACCCTAAAATTGGTGCAATAAAATTGGAATAATTACATTCACCTTAGTAAATAAATTTAAATTCAAATTTAACCTCCCAAACCGCCCGTTAACCGCCGAGAAACCCGTTTCCTCCTTTTTCGCACCATTTTTAGCAGTTGTTTTGACAGTTTGACGATATCATCTCCGATCAGACGATATCGCCCCAGATTTGACGATTTCGTCTGAACTAGAACGTCCAGACGATTTCGTCGCAAAAATGAGTTTGCATAGTTGGAATCCGTTCCAACGGGTCTCCAATCCGGGCAAAAGCGTGTCTGCGTCGTTGGGACCCTTCCCCCATTGGAGATCTCCCAAATTGGGATGATCTCCAACCTCCTAACATCTATCCTATGCCTATTTAACTCTAAGACTTTTCCCTCCCCAACCCCTAGCTGAATTTTTATGCAAATTGAACCCTTATGCTCTAAAACATCGTAATTCATATTTTGCATTAGTCCTATAGTCATTTCATTGTAGGTACACCACTGGTTTTCAACCAGAGCCAGTACCTATCACAGTCGACGAACCTGTCAAGATCAGAGGCGATCTCGTCAAATTCGGGACGATCTCGTACTGATGCGAGACGATTTCGACTACAGTGCACATTGAGGCAATCAGTGCCTGGAGTTTGTTCTTTTGTCTCTTTTCTCTGTCATTTTATGTTGTAAATTAGATTGTTTATTCAATTTTTATATTATATTGCATTTGGAGTTCACCCTTTTTGTCTAAGTTTACAGATTAAGATCATATTCTGCTATCTAAACACAGTTATTTGCATTTATTTATGTTCTTGTATATTGTTCAACACTCATATTACTGTTTTACATAGTTTGCCCCTGTTTGTAAAATATAATTTCTCGTTTTCGCATCTGTTTTCTGTTTTGCAGGTCTCTGATGAATTCGTCTGACGAATTCGTCAGATTTCAGATGATCTTGTCAGTTCAGATGATTTTATCAAATTGAAGGTGATTCTATTGAATTGCGGACGATCCAGACTGCTTCAAGCTTTAAAAACTCCATCAGACTTCCAAATCAGGTAATCTTCATTGGCCTCCTGCAAATTCTCTATTTTTGTTTTCCTTTCTGTTTGTTGTATGCATTTAAATTGCATTTTCATGTAGTTTAAGTTAGAATCATTCAGCCAAACCTAGGATGAATGTCTAAAAATAAAACGAACTCATCAAAACTCATTCCCAAAACCTAGGCGTGGAAACTGCCGTCAAATGTTTCCTGGTGAACCCACCATCCGTCGAAAAATCACCAAAATGCACCTCCCTTGAGAGGTGGGACCTTTGCAAAGTCCTCTCATCCGAGGTACCACACCATCCTTTTCCCATCCTCCTTCCGGATGCGAATCCAATAGCCTGAAGGTAGGGGTGCGAAAAATTTGGAGCAATACATTATGCAAATAGGATTCAACAAAATACTATAATTGGATAAAACAATGCAATAAACAATAAAATAATCTTTGATAGGATGTTACCAAATGGGAGAGAAGGATCCTCCTATAAAACATACAAAAAACTCAAAGAATACAGGTAATTATGGGAAAATAAAACAAGGAAGATCCCCCAAACAAGAAGAACAAAAAGTACCAGAGAACATGGAACAAGAATTATATCCAAATAAAGAATGGATGGTTAAGGGTAAAAGTCATAAAAAAAAACCAAAAACTAAAAATCCTTTATTGGAATGTGTGGGGGCTAAATTCCCATAGGAAAAGAAGAATTGTTAAAGATATACTCATGGAAGTAAAATCTGATATTTTTTATCTTCAAGAATGTAAAATTGATAGAAAAAAACTTGACATTATTCAGAAAGAAGTATGTGTGAATTTTGAAAGGATTATAATCCCAACACAAGGTACTACTAGAGGCATTTGCATTTTTTGGGATAAAATAAATTTTAAGGGTCCTTTAATTAATCAATAAGAGATATTCCACACATTCAAATTGAAGAACAAAAAACTAACTTTTTTTGGGTAATGACAGGGGTTTATGCTCAAAATGATGATCATGAGAGATTCCATCAATGGAAAAAGCTATATTTTCATACGATTATTTTCATTAATTTTCATTGGATGGTATTGTGTGACTTCAATACAGCCTTAAGAACAAAGGACAAAAGTGGAGGGAGGATTAACATCACTCAAGGTATGAAAGATTTTAATGTTTTTATTTAGAATAATAATTTGATTGAACTGGATGTGTATAAAGGTACGTTTACATGGAAAAAAAGAAGGATGGAGGATAATCACATTCAAAGACATTTAGATAGATTTTTTAATTCTGATAGTTGGCTAAGTATAAATAATATTCATAGACTTACATGTATGCCCAGAATAGGATTAAATCACAATCCCCTTTTATTGGTTATATAAAAAGAGAGGAATTAGGTAGGATCACCATTTAGGTATGAGTTAATGTGGAATATGCATCCAAAAATTATAAATAAAAGTCAATATTGGTGGTAGGAGGAGGTTCAAGGATCAACAATATACAGAGTTACCAAAAAATTAAAGAACATCAAGTATCGAATCAAAATATGGAATAAAGAGGTTTTTGGTAACATCAATTTAAGAAAACAAATTAAAAATTACATCCATGTTATATATGAAATAATGGAGAGGGAAGGAATAAAACTAGAGTGGCATGAAAAGGAAAAACAACTCCTCACGAAGTATCATAATACCATTTCATAAGAGAAAATTCATTAGAAATAGAATTATAGAGTTTTGTGGCTCAAGGAAGGTGATAGAAACACTAAATTCTTTTATGTTTTTTTTTTGGTAAATAAAAGTCTTCATTAATTATTGGGTTTTTTAGGTTAACCAAAAACCTATTACAATATCCAGCCTTCTGCTGAGATTGTAGATCCTAGTCATCCTTGAAATTTTATTCCCAGAACTTGTGTTGAATCCCCTACAACACCTTACTAACAAGGCACACCCATACCTAAACATAACTATAAACATTCCTTACATTGACAGGAAATTGAAGTTTGGAACTTTGCACTTGTGAAACCTATTGCTTGCCCATCTCCTATTCTCTATCAAAATCCTCCAAGGATTACACCCTATTACCTTCATTTCCAATTTGGTATGATTTATATGGAAACCCCATAGTTATTACTAGCTCCATGGGGAAATAACACCCATTCATATTTCTCCTTAATGGGTAGGCTTATTTTCATGAATAATAATGTTTTCCACTTCACATGGTGCACCTTGTGTCCATGTCACCAAACTACCAACATCACCACCTATGTTGGCTAATTTTTTAGCTAACCTATTGGCCTCACGATACACGTGATGAGCCTTCCTATTCTATCTTGCCACAAAAAGGATCCTCACTTTGTGGATGACTCCCTCAATTCTCCATGGAGGTTTTTTGCCATTGGTTAACAAGTTGATGATGTTCATAGAATCACCTTTAATCATCAAGTTACATTGAGTTGCTTGGACTACTTGCAACCCTCTCCAAAGGGCTCTAGCTTCTGCTTCGTTATTAGTTCTGATTCCCAATGGTTCAACGAAGGCCTTGATCAAATTTCCTTGATGATCCCTGATTATTCCTCCATCTCCAGCTCTTCTCGAGTTCTCCTTGGCTGCACCATCAAAATTTAGTTTAAACCAACCTTGTGGGGGTGGCTCCTAAGAAATCCCATTTCTAGGATTCGGCAAAGGAATGGAAGGTTTGTCCTCAATACCTAAGGCCCGAGCTAATTGTTTTTCTTGGGGAGGAATTGAGTGATTCTCATCCCCTAAGGTGCTAAGGTTTTCTTTCGCAAAGACAATAATCCTGTTGAGGATGGTTTTTGGGTTGTGAATGGTATCCTTAAAGGCTCTATTGTTCCTTTCTAGCCAAATCTTCCAGATAAAATGATGCCAACCAATTTTCCATAGGTACTTAATTTTTAGGCTAACAAGGGGTTAAGGCCATTGATGGAACACTTTAGATATAAGAGTAGGCTTAACCCATGTGATCCTAAAGTCTTGGAAAAGTTCATCTAGGGTGGACTCCACTACCGGAAACTCCAAAAAAAAGTGTTGGGTTGTCTCCCATCCTGCCCTACACATGTAGCAATGGTTAGCAATAACCATACCTTTGGATAACATATTTTCCATAGTGAGGATTTTTCTTTGAATCACCAGCCATGAAAAAAGGATATTTAAGGAATTAATCCTTTGATCCAAACCAAACTTTATTGAAATTGTTGACCTTCCACATTGAGAAGAAAATTATAGGTAGACTTAACTGTGAAGTCACCACTTTTAGTCTCATACCAAACAATGTGATCTTCACCCTCTCCAGAGGGAATAATTTGCTAAGTTAAAATACTATAAAGCTCTTCAGACTCCGCTTCAAAACCCTGTACTCTGATGTGTTTCCACCTGTTGATATTTATATCCTGTCACATATAATTTGCAACCTTCTTCCCAATATGTTGCTCCATATGCTCTTGAATCCTAGCCAAACGAGGATTCTGGGATAACTCCTCAGCTCTCACCCACTAATCCTTCCAAAAGTCTATTGTTTACCCATTTCCTAGAATCCATATAAGACATTTTTTGACAAGATCCCTTCTCATTAGGATTGCCTTCCAAAAATTAGACCACCTTCTTGCTAAGTTGTCATTAAGGAAGTTCACACCTTGGAGGTATTTCCTCATAACTATGGCGATCCATTCATTGTCGACCTTATTCAATAACCGCCACGCTTGTTTGGCTAAAAGGGTTGTATTGATATGAGCAACTCTCCTCAATCCTAACCCCCCATCATATTTAGGTTTGCAAACCTTGTTCCAACCTACTAAATGGATCCTTTTCTTATCCTCAGTCCCTAACCGAGAGAATTTTTTTTGAATCTTCTCAATTTTGTGATACACCTTCTTGGGAGCTCTGAACACTGTTAGGAAGTAAATGGGTATACTTTGAAGTGAAGCCATAGTTAAAATTGTTTTACCTGCTTGAGATAACAGATGTCCTTTCCAACCTGCTATCTTTTTTTGGATCCTCTCTAGAACTATGTTCCACATTGATCCTTCAAGTTTCCCCATAAATAGGGGAAGACCTAAATAGGATGTGGGAAGGGATGCAATATAAAAATTCCATGATCCTTGCTATGTTATTTTGCCTAGGAATGGGGGTATTGATGAAATAAAGTTTGATCTTATCAAAATTCACTTTCTTTCCAGCCACTTCTTCATACATTAAGAGAATATTTTTAATCCTTCTTGCCTCAACCACAGAAGTCAAAGTTAGTAGCAATGTATTATCAATAAATTGCTAATGTGTCACCAGGGTAGTTAGCGATGTGGCATTGATACCTGATATGAGTCTAGCTACCACTGTTGCCTTAATGGTTCTTCCCAAGGCCTCAGCTACGATGATGAAAAACATAGGACTTATGGGATCTCCTTGTCTTAGACCACATTTGCTTTGAAAAAAACCTACAGTAGACCCATTAACCAAAACTGAAAAACAAGGCTTAGAAATACACTCTTATTAACTTGACCCATTTCATGTAGAAGCCAAATTTTAATAAATCTGCCTCTAGGAATTCCTAATTTATCCTATCATAAGCTTTGATCATGTCTACATTTAAATCCATGACTGCTTTTTTGGTCTGAGAAGTTGTATGAAGAGACTCATGAATAGTAATAACTCCATCTAATATTGATCTTCCTTGTACAGAACTTCCTTGACTTGGATCAATGATAATCGATAGAACTTTCTTCAAATTATTGGCTAAAACTTTGGAAAGAATTTTGCAGGATATATTACATAGGCTAACCATCCTAAAGTCAGCCATTGTCTTGGAGTTGGGGCATTTAGGTATAAAAGTAATGAAAGTTGAATTGAAACCCCCTGGAATATGATTTGAACTTTGGAACTCCTTGATTGCAACAATAACTTCTGCTCCAGCAATATCCCAAAAAACATGGAAAAATAATAAATTCTTTTATGTTTTAACTATAAGATATAGGAACAAAAATAAAATCATATACCTTATGGGGGAATATGGAATAAATTATGAGGATTTAAATGATATTAAAAATTTGGCCATTACTTTCTTTCAAAACCTTCTTAGAAAAGAAAAGCAGAATGCAACATGGAAATCGAAAGTATCATTAAAAATGTTCCCAAAGGAGTTAATGATAGCATGGATGCTTATATATGAAAGGTAATGTATAAGGAATAACTTAAAAGAGTTATGTAGTCTATAGGAGCATCTAAGGCTCTGGGACCATATGGTTTCCCACCAGTTTTTTTCAACATCATTGGGATAGTATTGGAGAAGATGTAGTCAATGCAATCCAAGAAGCCCAAGAATCTGGTAAGTTGCTAAAATAATGAAATAATACCTTTCTTTATATAATTCCTAAGAAATATGGGGTAGATAAATTGTAGGACTTTAGACCAATTAGCCTATGTAATACAATTTACAAATTTTTTACTAAAGTTTTGGGAAATCGATTAAAAAACATCACCCCCTCAATCATTAATGAACATCAAGGAGGTTATGTGGCAGGTAAGAAGATTAATGAAAGCATCATTATCATTTATGAAACAAAACACTTTCATTTTTGGATATTTTGAGTCATTAAGTCAAGTTGTCATTGATATAAAGGAATTTGTCAAGAAATAAAGTTGTCATTAATATCGTATAAGAAGCTTCTAATAATGTCAAAGGCCTAGAAGAACAATGCAAAGGTTAATGGTAAGGTTAAAGGAAAAAGGGGTCCATAATATTTTTGATATTATGTGGAAGCATAAGTTAACATGCTTTTCATAAAAAACCAAGAAAGTTTATTGCAAAGCTAAAGGAAGGTTTAATATTTATTTGATAAAATATTTAAATTCAAAATGAATTTAAATTTTATAAACAAATATTATTTATAGCAAGTTGCAAAATGAAATGTGGCCTAAATAAAAAAAAGGGTTTTAAAGAAGTAATTCATAAAATTTAAATTCAAATGAATTTAAATATTTTAAATTAATAAGGTCAAAGGGATAAACATGCATCAATGTCTAATACATTGGAGTAAATTCAAGCACTGATGTTTTGCATAAAGGAGGAAAACCATTATAAATACAATTGTCTAATAGGCATTAAAACTTATCCTTTTGCTCGATTAATGTATGCATTAAATTGTATTGACTCATGTGGAATATGCGAAATGGTTAATGTGTTTAGTTCCAATGAATAACATTTAATAAGAATAACGTGAATTGACCAAGCACCAATTGGTAAGCATGGCTAGTGGAAAAGAGGATATCGTTAGAGTGTTGGGTTCTAGGAGACCTATGTTCGAAATGCAGCAATAATATTTTTGTGGTTGCATTGGTATTGGAGAGCACCAAAGTAAAGGCACTCATTTTGCGCTAAGCAAGGCAAGCAGTTTTTGGAGCACATGGTGCCCTATTCTTCCCAAGTGAGTGTCTTGCTCACGCGAAATTTGGATCTGCAGATAGGGTGCTGGTTGAGGAAGCATCGTGAGTTTGAATCCCTTCCAAGGCAAGGCAAAGGTATTAATTTTTGTGTAATATTTTATGTGCCTAAGGTTTGACATGAGGTCTTAGGGAGATAAAAGGGTTGCTTAAAGTTTTTATATTGATTATTATTTTTGGTGTATTGGAGGAATAAGAAGTTAGCTTTATTTTGAGTAAAGTGTTTGTCACATTGATTTGTTCAGGATTTAAATGATAAAATAGATTCCTTGCATAGAGTTATTTTTGAGAAAGAATATCGCATTAACATTATTCTTGTCATTGATTATTATTATCATTGGGATATTATAAGGTGTATTTGACGAATTAATTTTTTGTAAATGTTGAAGGATATTTACTTAAATATGGAGTGATAAGGTGTATATTTTTTGATATTTAAATTGTAATTTTTGAGGGAGTTTATCATATTATAACTTCTTGAGCTTGGAAAAATAATATTTGTTGTTGTGGAAGATTTATGAGATCGCTTCATCATCAAGAAAAATGTATGAGCACATTCTTCCATAGTTGAGTTGATTTATTGGTTTTATTTAAAATAAGTTTGCAGTGAAAAGGACTTGATTAGGATTTACTATTGAGAGTGTTGAGATAATGCTTCAAGGTTTTATGGAATAAAGGATTGTTTTGTAAGCATTATTGTTGAAGCAGTTGGTTGAGTGAAGAACTTGAAATAGCTTTTGAGTATCATTCATATGTGAATATTATTTTATAAGCATTGTTGTTGAAGTGAGTTGTTGAGTGAAGAACTTGATCTAGGGTTTGCAAAGAACATGAGTATCATTGTTATGTGAGATCTTTTTCATAATAATTGTTGTTGAAGTGATTTGTTGAGTGAAGAAATTGATCTAGGGTTTGAAGAGAACATGTGTATCATTGTTATGTGACATTTATTGTTGAGCATTGTTGGAAATATTTTGATTTGGTGTGCTTGGACTAGGGTTTGAGAGAGAATTATTTCATTGAATTATTGGTTGTGTAGAGTTGGTTGAGCCTATTCAAGTGTATGTGTGAAGTGATTGTTAAAGTTCCATAAAATAAACCATTCTATTTTCTGAATTGATTTGAGAAAGTGATTGAGAATTAAGGTGAATAAGAAGCATACTGAGTCTCTAACAATTCTCCTTATGTTTCTAAGAGAGTGATTGAAATTAATTGAGAATTTTAATAAGTATAGAATATATTGGGTCTCTAACAATTCTCTTTATGTTTCTATGATATTAGACAAGTTCTATGTGGACTTGTTGAGCAGATTTGAGGAAGTTATGAGTGGACTTGTTGAGAAAATTTGAGCATGTTCTGAGTGGACTTGTTGAGCTAATTTGAGCATGTTATAAGTGGACTTGTTCAGCACATTTGAGCAAGTTATAAGTGGATTTTTTGAGCATATTTGAGCAATTTTTGAGTGGACTTGTTGAGCAGATTTGAGCAAGTTCTGAGTGGACTTGTTGAGGAAATTTGAGCAAGTTATAGAGAGGACTTGTAGAGAAAATTTGAGAAAGTTCTAAAGAGGACTTGTAGAGAAGATTTAGAAAAGTTCCATGTGGAATTGTTGAGCATATTTGAGGTAAGTTTTTGAGAAGAATTTAAAAAATAGTTAATTAATTTGTTCAAATATTGAAATAAGGTTTAGGGAAGATCCAATAGAATTGAGACAAGCCTTAAGTTAAGTCTTTAGAAAAGAGATTGAGTACAGATTTGTGCTAGACTGAAGGATTGTATTTAGTGTAGATTTTAGAATAGATTTCATGTAGATTTAATAATATATTTGTACCAAACTAGAGACAAATATTGAGCATATTTGTTCTAGATAGAAGGAGTGTGTTTTTTTACAGATTTTAGGATAGATTTTGAGCAGAGTTGTACTATACCAAAGGACTATGTTTAGTGTAGTTTTGAGATAGATATTTGAAGGTGAAATAGCAAAGAGGATAGTAGTCTCCAATGAATAGATATCCATAAGATAGGGTAGTGAAAACATGTCTCCTTAGTAGGGACAAGAGTCTTTAGTGGAGATATATCCACAAGCCAATGTAGTGGAGGCAGTTGTCTTCTAGAGGATCACCAGCCAGATCAGAGGAGAAGGAGTTCTCCTATGGATAGATATTCACAAACTTGATTTAGGGTATTGGTGTCTTCTTTGATAGATGTCCATAAAAATTTTAATAGGGAAATATTCCCAAGAGATTGATTAAAAAAATTGTAGTGAAATATTTTCTCTATGGAGTAGCCCACATTGGGTTAACCACATAAAATTGGTGTCTCATGTGTGTGTGATTTTTTATGCACTAATTTGGTTTCTATTGTTGATATTGCCATTGATATATTGCATAATATTGATTGTGATAATAAAAGTAAAAAGTGGTCTTATATTTTTCACCCCCGTCTTAGTATACGCTTGTGTTCTTCAATTGGTATTAGAGTTGATTCCTTCATAAATGGTTTAACAGCTTGAAGGAAGATCTTACAAGAACACAAATGGTAAATAAAGGCAAAAGTAAAACCGTGAGACACAAGAAGAAAATAATACACATGGTCATTAAATAAAAGGAAAATGACACACATGGTCATGAAATAAAAGGAATATGAATTCAATATTGTTGTTTTAGGTGGAAGAATGGAAATAGATTCAAGATATGAATCAAGCAATGGATAAATAACCAGGTTGATAAATTTTTGTACAATATGTAGGAATACAGGTCACCATGCGGCTTATTCTCCACAAGAAGGTGAAGAATGTTTTTTTGTGGTAAAATAGGTCATGATGCAGGTTATTGCAATGGGTTTAGTAGCGATGAATATGAAGATGATATTTTTGGAAATGAAATCCTAGAGGTTTGTTCGAGAAAGGATAACAAGGAAAATCAAAACATGTATAAAGAAGAAACTCTAATTTCAATAATAGAAGGAAAGGAAGATTCTCCTATAGAATATTCATAAAAATAAAAAGAGGAATCCACTCTTAAGGAACTTGTTGAATTGAAAAGAGAGAATTTAGAATTTAAGGTTCAAATACAAGAATATGAGAAATATAAGATAAAGCTTCTACAAGATCTATCTGACTTGAAAGATAAGATTGAAGAGGCAAGGAAAGTTGAAAATGGTATGGTTGAACAGTAAAAGGTAAAATACATAAAATGTGAAATACTTATGGTTACTATTGAAGAATTAAAAAGGGATAACTCAATATTAAGGGTTCAAGCTTAAGAATATTGGAAAGCAAAAGCAAAGTTTCTATAGGAACTCACCAATTTCAAAATCAAAGTCGAAGAGGAAAGACAAATTGAAGAAGGTATGGCCAAAATATTTAAGAAAAAATATCTAGAGTGTGAAAGATTAGAACTTGAGATAGTTTCACTAAGGATGTAAGTAAAAGGCTCTAAGGACAAGTTGCACAAGTTTGAGGAGAATCCAAAGACTTTGGATAGGATTATCAATGCATAAAAGTCATCAATAACCAAAATAGGACTTAGTTCTAAATAAGAACAAAGGAAACATGAAGCAAAAAAGGAGATTCAAGCTCAAACACAAGAAAAGAAGAAGCATCAAAAGAAGTAAGTAAAAGAGAGAGTGACACTTCTAAGGATAATTTGGACAATAGAAAGTTCAAAAAGAAAAGGAACAATGCATAAGTAAGGAACATATGGAACAAGAAACATGTGGAAGAGGCTAAGAGACCAATGGGGTTTAGGTAATGTTTCTTCAATGGAATATGCTTATCATGTCATAGGTTTGGGCACATGGTTTCATAGTGCAGGACATATGAAAGATAGGAAAATGGGAAATTTATAAATAGACAACTTTTCCATGGGTATTTCTACTCATGTAATCAGTTTGGTCACAAGGTAATAAATTGCAGGGTTCATGATAGAAAAGGATATGGATTCAATAGGAGAAATCATAAGATATTTATACCTCCAAGCAATAATAACATTAAGTGTTATAAGTATAATAATGATGGACACACATAAAAATGGTGTATAGCAGGCATTCCAAAATCAAGTATGAATAGAAATAGGAACATGAAAAGGGACATGGATATAAACATGAACAAGAATAAGAACAAAAACTAAAACAAGAAAAGGAACATGAACATAGACATGGAAATAAATAGTCAGAATAGTCAAAAGGATCAGATAAGAAGGAAAGAGGATAAAAGTAAAGAACATTGCTTTATTGGAGTAGAAATGCTCCCACCCCGAAATTAACCACCTCAAAAGAAGGTGGGCGAGGGGGTAAGCTAAGAGACTCATTATTATCCCCGAGACCCAAAGGTTACCCTTTTCCATTGATGTCAAAGGGGGATATATTTGAGTAAGGGGGAAATATTTGGTATTTGAGAGAGTATTGATCCAGGGGGAGCAATGTCCTAGGGGGAGCAGAGCAAAGGAAAAGACATGTTTTTAGTAAAATAAATTTGGGTTGCTGTCATTGACAAAGAGGGAGATTGCTGGACATTTTGAGGCATTAAGTCGAGTTGTCATTGATGTCAAGTAATTTGTCAAGAAATAATGTTGTCATTAATATCTAGGAAGAAGCTTATAATAATGTCAAAGGTCAAGAAGAACAATGCAGAGGTTAAAGGTAAGGTTAAAGGCAAAAGGGCTCTATAATATTTTTAATATTATGTGGAAGCATAAGTTAAAAGGTTTTTCGTAAAAACCCAAGAAATTATATTGCAAAGCTAAAGGAAGGTTTAATATTTATTTGATAAAATATTTAGATGCAAAATGAATTTAAATTTTATAAATAAATATTATTTATACCAAGTTGCAAATGAAAGGTGGCCTAAATAAAACAAAGGGTTTTAAAGAAGTAATTTATAAAATTTAAATTTAAATGAATTTAAATATTTTATAAATTAATAAGGTCAAAGGGATAAAAAAACATTGATTTCTAATACATTGGATGAAATTCAAGCACCAACATTTTCCATGAAGGAGGAAAACCATAATAAATACCAGTGCTAGAAAGGCATTAAAACTTATCTTTTTTCTTGATTAATATATGTGTGCAATTGTGTTGACTCGTGTAGAATATGCGAAGTCAATAATGTTTTTAGTGCCAGTGAATAAAATTTAAGAGGAACAACATGAATTGACCAAGCGCCAAATAGGCAGCATGGCCTAGTGGCAAAGAAGACAATGTTAGAGTGTTGGGTACCAGGAGACCTACGTTCAAAATGTAGTGGCAGTACTTTTGTGGTTGCATTGGTGTTGGAGAGAACCAAACGCAATGTGGATGCTTTGTGCTAAGCAATGCGGGAAGAATTCAGATCATGTGGTGCCCTCTTCTTCCCAAGAAATCACCTAGCTCGTGCGGTGGTTGAAGCCTCAACTAGGGTACTGGTTGAGGAAGTACCATGAGTTCGAATCCCTTCCAAGGCAAGGCAAAGATATTAATTTTTGTGTAATATTTTATGTGCCTAAGGTTTTACATGAGGTCTTAGGGAGATAAAAGGGTTGCTTAAAGTTTTTATATTGATTATTATTTTTGGTGTATTGGAGGAATAAGGAGTTAGATTTTTTTATTTGTGGAAAACATCCCAAAAGGGATGCCACTTTCGGGTAAGACCCAAGGAGGCAGGGGTATCCATTCCACCAAAAAAGCCCAGGACTCGGACCTGGCCTACCACCTTTGACATACTCAAGGAGCAAACAAACACACAAACCCAATTTAAAAATAAGTAAATAACAACAAAAATAATAAAATAAAATAAAAAACATGCTCCTTGAGTGTGTCAAAAACAAAAGCACAACCAAACACGCACAATAAGATAAAAGAAACCACAACACAAACCACATAGAAAAACACAAGAACCACATAACAAAACACAAACAAGACAAAAACAACAGAACACTACAAAGACATAACCCAAAAAAAAACAAGAAAAATAAACACAACCAAAACCTATAAAATAAAATAAAAAAATAAAAATAAAAATAAAAAACAACCAACAACAGACAATAAACAAAAACAAAAAACATAGAAAACACTCACCCATAAAAACACGAAATAACACAAACAAAGAGAAACCCAAGAACAAGAATGAAAAAAAACACAAGAACAATAACAAAAAACATAAAAAAAAAAAAAAACAACAAAAACACAAGAACAACAAAAAACAACACAAAGAACACAAAAACAAAACAAAATAAAAAAACCCACCCACCTTAAAAAACTAAACAAAAAAAAAAAAACAAAAAGGAAAAAGAAATAAAAAATGAACAAAACAAAGACCTATCTAGACCAGAAGACTATTAAGGCAAGAATCAACAGAGGAAACAAAATAAAGAATAGAATGAGCTAGGGAACTAAAAAAAAATTGAATGAACCAAAGAGAAGCAAAAAAAAAAAAAACAAGAAGAAACTAGGTACCTTCAGAACTGGAGCCATCCAAAGAAATGATAGAAAGAAGAGCTTCCCTAATTTGAGAAGCCCACCATATAGGAGGGTGGCCATAACAAGTAAGATCACCTTTGTCCAAAGCCCAATTAGCTAAAGCATCAGCACTCTTGTTTTGATCTCTCACCACATGATTGTAATCAACTTTCAAAAATCCCATCTGGATTAACTGAATCTTCTCAATAATTCTTTTTATTCTCCAATCCACCTTATGATTCTTAGAAGGATTCTTCAAGAGATTAATCATAAGTTGAGAGTCAGACTCAACTAACACCTTTTCCCATCCAACCTTAGTAGCCTCCTCGAAGACCTCCGAGGATACCATACCCCTCAAGCAAGGTTATTGGAAAGAATACCCAAATTCTCAGCAAAAGTAAAAACCAGGGAGCCATCTGAAAGTCTACCAATTCCTCCCACACTGGCTTTTCCGGGGTTCCCTCTAGAGGCTCCATCAGTATTGACTTTTCCAAAATCCTTAGGAGGAGGTTGCCAATTTCTATTCCTATCCATCTTACTAATACTCACATTCCCTTTAAGTTGGTTGCCCTTAGAAGGTTTAATATTCAATCTTTGCATCACTTGATCCCATATTTGGTGGGAGTTTTGGGGGTGATTAAGGAGATGATGGACTGATTCAACTAAGTTGGCTATGGTCTTTTGCCAAATATAGTGAATATCCTTCCTATCTTGATTAAAAATTTGGTTGTTCCTTTCATTCCAAATATTCCAAAGAAGAATGGTAGAACCCATCCAAACTAACCGCCTAATAAAATGATCAACACCCTCTTGATTAGGCCAATCCCTCCAAAGTTGTTCAAAAGTAAAAAAATTGGACCACTTGTAAGCCAAGTAAAGTGGCCATTCTCCTCCATAGCTCAGAGGCTAAAGTACACTCAATAAAAATATGGTTGATATTTTCTACATTCTCTTCACACATTTCACATCTAAAAGGGCCATGAAAACCACGCTTCATAAGTTGCTCACCAGTAAGCACCCTACGATGCAATAAAAGCCAATTAAAGAACCTCACCTTAGGCCAGAGCTTTTGAGCCCACAATTGAGAAAATATGTTAGAAGAATGGTTGGGATTATTATGGCATAAGGTCAAATAACCTTGAGCAACTGAATACTCACCCTTAGTAGTGTTGTTCCATCCAAAAAAATATTTTTCATGGGACCAAGAGAGGGATCTCATATGAAGGATGCCTTGGATATCTTGTCTTTGCCTTTCTGGGATTTGAATAGGCCTAGTCCTCAATAGGGATCCAATATCTACCAACCTTTGAATTACCAGTATGGTACCGACAATAATTAGCCACCTTTATCCAATTAGCTCGGTGAAGCTCCTCCATCCAAGGCCTCCAATCGGGAAACTGAGTTATCAAAGGCTTGTGACCATCCCAAGAATCTGTCCAAAAATTTGCATGTTGACCATTATGAATGATCCAAAATAATTTTTTCTTTATCAAATCCTCACCCAGTCTTAAGAACTGCTAAAATGGGAGAACCTTTGGTAGGAAGTTGATAGCGAACAAGGTCTTCAAGACTTTTGTTCTCAACATATTTAGCATGGAGATTATTGGCCCAAAGAGCATTGGGGTTATGCAACATCCTCCAATATAATTTAGCAGCTAAAGCTTTGTTGTTATTAATTGAAGACCGTAAACCTAACCCCCCTTCACTCTTAGGAAGACATAAAGTATCCCATTTCACCAAGGCCCATTTTCTTTTCTCCTTAGTACCACTCCAAAGGAAACGATGACTGATTTGATCCAATTCTCGAAGAACAACCTTTGGGATATTCAAAATGGAAGAAACATAAATAGGAATAGCTTGAAGGACTGATTTTACCAAGGTGATTCTACCCCCATAAGAAAGCCACTTGTTGGTCCACTTTCCAATTTTCTTCTTGACTTTGTCCAACAACCAATTCCAATATTTATTTTTCTCGCCTTTGAATATTTATGGGAATACCTAAATAAGTGATTGGAAGAGAGGTCTTCTTATATCTTAGCTTATCCAAGACCATGGATTCCTGTCTAGCAGAAGCGATGAAAGAAAATAACTTTAGATTTGTCTTCATTGATCTAGTAGCCTTAGAAAAACAGCTAATGATTTGCTTAATATTAGAAGCTTCCTTAACCGTAGCTTTACCTAAAAGAGTAGAGTCATCCACAAATTGAAGATGAGAGATAGGTCTAGCTCCATGAGCAATGGTAACTCCCTCAAGGGTTTTGTTTTCCCTCTTTTTGGTTATAGTCCTACCCAAGCATTCAACAAGAATGATGAATAAATAAGGGGATAGCGGGTCACCTTGCCTAATACCTCTAGAAGCTGGGAAAGACTGAGAAGGCCTGCCATTGATAAGAACTAAGTAGGAAACCGAAGAGATACATCCCATAATCCAATCCATCCAATCCTTAGAGAAACCAAATTGCCTCAAAACTTTGATAAGGAAGTGCCAATCCACTCTGTCATAAGCTTTGGATAAGTCTAACCGAATGAACATGGAAGGAGAATTTTGCATATCCATGGAATGGATGGCTTCTCGAGCAAGAACTATCTCATCTACTATTTGACGTCCTTCCACATAACCCCCTTGCTCCGGGAAATAATCTTATGCAAAAGAGGCTTCAACCTTTCTCGCCATGATTTTAGTAATGATTTTGAGAAGAACATTACATAAAGCAATAGGTCTAAAAGCTGAGATATGATCAACCTCTTGAGCTTTTGGAACAAGAGTAATATAAGTTTTATTGATAACCTTCAAAATTTCTTTGGCTTTCCTGGCTTCTTCCACCACCTCTAATAAATCAACATGAAGGATATCCCAGAACTCTTGGTAGAACTCAATAGGAAAACCATCAGGACCTGGGGTTTTCCCTTTTTGCATTTTAAAAACTACTTGTTGAAGCTCATTGATAGTAACAGGAGCAGTCAAAATAGAGTTCTCCTCAAAAGTGATAAGAGAAGGGATTGCTTGAAGAACATTATATTGTGAAGTTGAGTCAAGGGGAGTAGCAGCAAAAATATTGGAAAAGTAATCAACAACAATAGAGTTCATGCCATCCCAAGTATAAACAACATCTCCAGAATCTGATTTTAAGGAAGAAATAAAGTTGTGAGATCTTCGAGCTAGAAGAGATTTGTGGAAGAAATTTGTGTTTCGATCTCCTTCTTTGAGCCATTGAATTCTAGATTTTTGCTTCCATAAGATTTCTTCTCTTTTTTCCCATTCCTCTAACCGAGTTGTGAGTTTAATTTCATCTGCACTTCTCTTCTCTGTGAGGCCATCTAAATGGATTTTCTTATTCAAATTTTCAATATGAGCAATAACTTCATGTTTTTTTTATGAACATCCCCAAACTCTTTCCAGTTCCAAGTCTTGATTTTGGATTTAATGTATTGCATTATTTTGGCAAAACAGAACATCTTAGTCCCATGCCTAGGTTTACCTTCCTTCCACCATTGTTGCACATGAGGTCCGAAGGAAATGTCTCTAAGCCACATTAATTGAAAACGAAAAGGAGAGAAACTCACATTGGTTTTCCACATTTCCACCATGACTGGCCAATGATCCGAACCAACATTATTAAGAGTCTTCACTTTAGGAATGTGACCATGGATTAAGAAATTTTCAGAGAGCAAAAACCTATCCAATCTCTCCATTATACAAGCTAAGCCTTGCCTTCCGTTAGACCAAGTCATAAGGCCATTATCTGGTTGGATATCCACAAGATGGAGGTTTGCAATATATTCGCTCATGAGGTCAGTGCTTTTGTCCAAATTTCTATTTCCCCACCTTTTCTCATCCAGAGAGAGGATGGTATTGAAATCTCCTCCGATCAAGATCCAAGCTTTAGGAAAATGAGAGATAATATGAGTAATATCCTTCCATTGTCTTCTTTTTTCCTCCAAAGAAGTTGGAGCATAAACAATAATGTAGAGCATAATCTGGTTGGAATGTCTACTTTGAATAGCTATAGCCAACAAACCCCAACTGCCAACCATATGGTGAATAACTACCTCTTTTGGATCCCAAAGACAAGCAATGCCACCCGAAGTCCCTTGGGAACTGAGGGAAACCACTTTTCCAGCTGGCCAAATTTTATTGGCAATTAAGTCCATATCCTCCATTGACATCTTTGTTTCTTGAAGGAAAACAAGATGTGGATGATTTACCTGAATCATTCTTCTAATTTCATTTTGTTTTGAAAGACTCCCTTTGAGTCCTCTAATATTCCAAGTGATGATCTTCATTAATACCAGGGCTAAAAAATTTGGGAAGGGCATTAATCTTACCTTCCTCTACAAGCTTTTCACCTTCTTTTACCATATGATATTGATTGGTCTTGCGACCTACTTTTTTATTAGAATCCATCTTCAATTTTTTTTCCCTATTTCTTGACTTATTCCAATTGAATTTGAGATGGCTTCTAACCTTGAAGAATGCTCGTACATAGCCAAAATTTTACTAGATGGTTCAATAGAGTCTATATTGGGACTTGCATTATTTGAAGTTTTGACATTTGAAATATTGTTTTTCTTGTGTAAATTTTCTCCTTTTTTTTTTGTTGAAAACCTTTGATTTGTTGGTTTGTCTCCGAGTTCTTCCCTTCATATTTAAATTGTGTTTCTAAGATTTTAGTTTCCATTATTTCCTCTTCCTCACTTGGGACATCATTTGTGGAAAGGATTTCAAACATATTAGCGAGATGACTTTGATTGATCCTTCATAACTAGTTTTTTCGAGTGTTCTTCTTCTTAGGTATTTGGAAACCTGCTGAGTTTATATCTTCTTTCTTTTGATCAGGAATTTTATTTGGGCAAGCACCGGCCAAATGACCATATTCATGGCAAATTCTACAATGAAAAGGAATGTTCTCATAGTCCACTACTTGCTCCCAAGTGTCTTCCCCAAATTGTAATGTGATATTTTTAGGTAGGGGTTTGTCAAAATCCATTAAAACACAAATCCGAGCATAAATAATATGTTCAAAATTTTGAGTACAATCAACAATCATCATAAAAGTTCCTAAAGAGTTTCCAATTGAAGAAAAAATAGTAGGATTCCAAAATTCAATAGGGAGGCCAAAGAGTCTAACCCACATGGGAGCTATAGAAGGCATCTCTTCTTCGGATTTAAATTTAGTATGCCAGGGCTTCATGAAAATCCCTGCCCTTCCAAAAAACCAAGGACCCCCTTGAAAATTTTTCTCTCTATCTTCATTATTAGCAAATAAAACAAGAAAATAACCATTTGGATAAATAGAGATTTGTAACTCACCTTTAGTTTTCCAAATTTTTGCAGCCCAGACTTTGAAAGCGAGATAGACTCGGACGAAAACCCATGAACCGACAAATTAGTCCTCTTTTTTCCAAATCTTTAATGCCAGTCTGAATGTTATCCATATCAAGCTTAACAATAGGAGTTCCATCAGCTGCTTTAAGACATCCAGACTCTATTTTCTAGGGATCAATCTTAGGCATTCTTAGAGGTTTATGGGAAGCCCTAATATTGATATTAGCATTGGGCTGAGGCTGTCCACCATGAAGGGCATCCCTAAAATTCATTTTTGGGACTGAGTCTTCAAAATTCTTACCCTTGATAGGGGTTTTCACAGTAGAATTATTTTGTGGGTGCACCTTAGCACGAGATTCACTTGAGATATGAGCCATTTTTTGATCAACTACTTGAAACTTGTTTCGTGATCTCTTTAATCCTTGCCCTAGACGTCGTGGAAAGGTATGGTTTTCACTTTTATTTTGTGCAGCAAATTGGAAGTCATTGTCACTCAAGTTCATAGTATGATCTATTGAAAGACAAATTTCTAACCCATATTGTATCCCCTGCAACATTTCCTACTAAAATATTGAGAATAAACCATAAAAATATTGGCCGCTAGGGCCCGAAGGCCCTAAAAACCAACCTCTGGAGCTGCTTGCACTCAACCCAGATGAAACCCTCGCATAGCCACTTGCCAAATATGTCGTTCACACATAGGGATGCGCTAGGATCTGTGTTGCTCCAAATGATATGAAAATTGGTGGAGATGTTCTAGGGTTTTTCAGGCATCTACCCTCAAAATTTTAGCTCAATCCGAGTCCGGATGAGTGAGATATGGCCAAAACGAGTTCGGTAATTTGGGCAAAAAAAAACTAATTTATAGTGGAAAACACCCCTTTTGAGGTGCCACTTTCAACAGGTTGGGCATAGGAGGAATGGAGCCTTGTCGGCCTCTACCAGCACATAGGAAATTTCTAACTATACAATATATTTGCAGGATGGATACAAGGGGAATGTAACTTGGGTTGGCATCTACTAGCACCCAGGGCATTTACCACTACACCACAACAAGTAGATAAACTAATTTATAGTGGAAAACACCCCTTTCGAGGTTCCACTTTCAACAGTTTGGGCATATGATGAATGGAGCCTTGTCGGCCTCTACCAGCACATAGGACATTCCTAACTATACCATATCTCTACAGGATGGAG
Organism: Wollemia nobilis; assembly: GCA_028583015.1. Lineage (NCBI taxonomy): Eukaryota > Viridiplantae > Streptophyta > Pinopsida > Araucariales > Araucariaceae > Wollemia > Wollemia nobilis. The sequence goes on from JAQPPZ010015929.1 coordinate 6,101,015, forward strand.
ACAAGGGGAATGTAACCTAGGTCGAACTCTACTAGCACCCAGGGCATTTACCATTGCACCACAATAAGTAGATAAAACTAATTTATAGTGGAAAAACATCCCTTTCGAGGTGTCACTTTCAACAGGTTGGGCATAGGAGGAATGGAGCCTTGTCGGCCTCTACCAGCACATAGGACATTCCTAACTATACCATATATCTGTAGGATGGAGACAAGGGGAATGGAACCTGGTTCGGCATCTACCAGCACCCAGGGCATTTACCACTGCACCATAACAAGAAGATAAAAACTAATTTATAGAGGAAAACACCCCTTTCGAGGTGCCACTTTCAACGGTTTGGGCATAGGAGGAATGGATCCTTGTTGGACTCTACCATCACATAGGACATTCCTAACTATACCATATATCTACAAGATGGAGACAAGGGGAATGGAATCTAGGTCGGCCTCTACCAACACCTAGGGCAGTTACCACTACAACACAACAAGCATAGATTTATTGAGGATTTAAAGGATAAAAGAGATTCCTTGCATAGATTTATTTTTGAGAAAGAATATTTCATTAAAATTATTCTTGTCATTGATTATTATTATCATTGGGATATTATAAGCTGTATTTGGTGAATTAATTTTTTGTAAAGGTTGAAGAATGTTTCCTTAAATATGGAGCGATAAGGTGTATATATATGTTTTGATATTTACATTGTAATTTTTGAGGGTTTTTATCATCTTATAAATTCTTGAGCTTGGAAAAAGAATATTTGTTGTTGTGGTAGATTTATGATATCCCTTCATCATCAAGAAAAAGGTATGAGCACATTCTTCCATAGTTGAGTTGATTGATTGGTTTTATGAAAAATAAGTTTGGAGTGAAAAGGACTTGATTAGGATTTCCTATTGAGAGTGTTGAGATAATGCTTCAAGGTTTTTTGGAATAAAGGATTGTTTTATAGGCATTGTTGTTGAAGCAATTGGTTGAGTGAATAACTTGAAATAGGATTGTAGTATCATTGATATGTGAAGATTTTTTTAAAAGCGTTGTTGTTGAAGTGAGTTGTTGAGTGAAGAACTTGAAATAGGGTTCTCAAAGAACATGAGTATCATCATTATATGAGAGATGTTTCATAAGAATTTTTGTTGAAGTAAGTTTTTGAGTTAAGAACTTGAACTAGGGTTTGAAGAGAACATGAGTATCATTTTATGTGAGCTTTGTTGTTCAGCATTGTTGAAAATATTTTGAGTTGGCATGCTTGGACTAGGGTTTGATAGAGAATTATTTCGTGGAATGTTTGGTTTTGTAGAGTTGGTTGAGCCTAGTCAAGTGGATGTGTGAAGTGATTGTTCAAGTTCCATAAACCAAACTATTCTATATTCTAAATTGATTTGAGAAAGTGATTGAGCATTGAGTTGAATAAGAAGTATATTGAGTCTCTAACAATTCTCCTTATGTTTCTAAGAGAGTGATTAAAAGTAATTGAGCATTGTATTGTAATAAGTATAGAACATTTTGAGTCTCTAACAATTATCTTTATATTTCTATGAGATTAGAAAAAGTCTGTGTGGACTTATTGAGCAGATTTTAGCAAGTTTTGAGTGGACTTGTTGAGCATATTTGAGCAAGTTCTGAGTGGACTTGTTGAGCATATTTGAGCAAGTTCTAAGTGGACTTGTTGAGTATATTTGAGCAAGTTCTGAGTGGACTTGTTGAGAAGATTTGAACAAGTTTTGAGTGGACTTGTTGAGAAAATTTGAGCAAGTTATGAGTGGACTTGTTGAGTAGATTTGAGCAAGTTCTAGAGAGGACTTGTAGAGCATATTTGAGCAAGTTCTAAAGAGGACTTGTAGAGAAAATTTGAAAAAGTTCTATGTGGACTTGTTGAGCATATTTGATATAAGTTTTTGAGAAGACTTGAGAGTAGAGTTAATTGATTTTTTCAAACCTTGAGTTAATTTTTAGGGTAGATCTAGCAGAGTTGATACAAGCCTTAAGTCAATGCTTGAGGACAAATATCGAGTATAGATTTTTTCTAGATTGAAGGACTATGTTTAGTACATATTTAAAAACAAATTTGGTGCAGATATGAGAATATATTTGTACCAGACCAAAGATAGATATTGAGTAGATTTGTGCTAGACCGAAGGGCTGTATTTAGTGCAAATTTGAGGATAGATTTTGAGCAAATTTTTACTAGATCAAAGGACCATGTTTAGTGTAGGTTTGAGACAAAGCTTTTTAGGTGATAGAGCATAGAGGACAATAGTCTCCAATGGATAGAGATCCATCAACAAGGGTAGTTATAAAAGGTCTTTTGAGTGGGGATAAGAGTATTTAGTAGAGAGAGATCCACAAGCTAGTGTAGTGGAGGCATTAGTCTTCTAGAGGATCACCAATCAGAGTAGAGGAGAAGGAGTTCTCTGGTGGATAGATATTCATAAACTTGATTTAGGGGATTGATGTCTCCTTTGGATAGAGGTCCATAAACATTGTAATAGGGAAGGATTCCAAAGATATTTATTGAGAAAATTTTAGTGAAATATTTTCTTCATGGAGTAGCCCACATTGGGTGAACCACGTAAAATTGGTGTCTCATGTGTGTGTGATGTTTTGTGCATTGCTTTGGTTTTTGTTGTTGATATTTCCATTGAAATATTGCATAATATTTATTATGATAATAAAAGTAAAAAGTGATCTTATATTGTTCACCCCCCATCTTAGTATAAGCTTATATTATTCACTTTTCAAAGGAGGAAATGGTCAAGCATGTTGCTTAAGTTTGACATGAAAAAAACCTATGATATGGTTTTGTTGTCTTTCTTAGATAAAATAATGGAGTGAATGGGTTTCAATTAAAAATTAATGGCATGGGTTTGTATGTGTATTTATAACCCCCACTTTTCAATTCTTATCAATGGACAATATAATGGGTTCTTTCCATCTACCAGAGGAATCAAACATGGAAATTTGTTGTCTCCATATCTCTTTATCATTATGGCATATAACTTGGTAAGAACTTTGAAAAGAAAGAGAAAGTATGGTAATATCAAAGTTCTAAAATATTAATCCATTGGTAAAGATTTATCTCATCAACAATTTCTGGATGATACTTTCTTTCTTGGGGAAGCTACAGAGGAATAAGCTTTGGAGTTTAAAAAATTCTTGATTTTTATAAAAAAACTACAAGCCAAAAAATAAATTATGAAAAAAGTAGGATTATATTTTTAAACATGGTGGAAAGAATAAGAGATCAAATAGTTAAAGTGTTGGGTTGTAAGGAGGAAAATTTCCCTATCACCTATCTTGGATTGCCTTTGTTTATAGGCAATATGAAATATGAGCTTTGGAATTCAATTATTGATAAATTTAATAGGAAACTTCAAGTTTGGAAGGGATATTTGTTATCCTCTAAATGTAAAGTACAACTCATAAAACATATCATTCAAAGCCTCCCTATTTATTTCATATCTTTTCTAAGGATGTCAAGGAAAATGGAAGACTTGAGAAAGACTAAAAAAAAATGTATACATATTATAGCCTGGGATACCTATTTTCAAAATTTACAAAATAGGAGTCTTGGTTTGAGGAAGTTAAGAGATATAAATATATCCCTTCTAGATAAACATGGTTGGAGACTTTGCAATGGAGTTTTAGGAAAATGGGCTAGCATTATCCAAAATAAATACTTGGAGGGTAGAAACCACTTTATCAGTATTTCTAATCCTCCACATGGTTCTATTTTTGGTAAAATATAATCAATAGAAGGAAAGTTCTATGGCAAGGTCTAAAATGGAGAGAAGCGAGACAAATTTAACTTTTGGAAATACCCTTGGATTGAAGAGGAGCCTTTAGAAAACTACAAAAAGTTCAAATATATTAAATAAAATTTAACCATAACCTATGGTAAGAAAATTAATGGTTACATTCATAGGGTGGGTGATTTTTAGGAGTGGAAAATCATGCAACGAGATATGTAATTCTCGAGAGGTATAGATCTGCAAAACCTCCTAAGGATTTATTATTTAGGTAGATTTTTAGAGGAGGATTAGATAATTTGGGGAAGAAACCAGCAAGGCTAGTACTTGGTGAAGGATGGATATAGATCTTGGGTAAAGTAACCATAGTGAAACCCAAGCCTAAAATAATTTGGAATCTAAACATCATCCCTAGGGTTCCTATGTTTTTTGGACTTTAATTCTCAATAAGATCCTTAAAAAGGACAATATGTTAAAAATAGAGGTTGTGGTTCCAACTGTTTGTATATTATGTAATAAAGAGGATGAGTGTGTGGACCACTTGTTTGGAACTTGTGATTTTTTTCATTATATCCTAAATATGTTATTGAGATAAGTTAATGTTTCTTGGGTCATTCCATATTCTCTAATCAATATTTAGGAATAGTGGCACTTAGAAAGTAGTATTTTTTGACAAAATTGCATTCCACATATTTGCTTGGGGATTTGGTTGAAAAGAAATAGACGAGTGTTCAAAAATAAAACTAGAAGAATAATCGAGGTTTATGCTAAGATAAAAAAATCCCCATTGGAGGATTGTATTAAAAATATTGTTGGCTAGGAAATTATTGCAATTATCCTCTCTAGAGAAAAACATATCTTCCATATGAAAAAAAATCAATAAGGTGAGATAGATACTAGATGGGAACATCCCCACAAAGATCAGGTAAACATTAACTTCGATGGAGCTAAAAAATGTAACCTGGGTCATGCTAGTGGTAGGGGACTTATTAGGAATTATAGAGGTCAGGTAGTGGTTGCATATGTTGAGCATCTAGGAATTACCACAAATAACCAAGTTGAAGCAAGGGAAATGCTTACAAGCCTCTGAATTGCATTGAATTCGGATTTTAGGATAATTGTTCTTGAGGGGGATTCTAAGAATATTATAACTTCCCTTAAAAAATGGGAGTTACATAATTCTAGAATTTTCTAAATAATTATAGATGTGGGGACTATCTTGGAAAACCTAGAATAAATTCAAGTTAAACATATTTATAGAGAGGGAAATAAATCTATAGATAAAATGGTGAATATGATAGTTAAATCTGAGAATTTCAAGTTCTAGTCATATTCCACCATTGATTTACAAGATATTATAAGAATTTATAATGAATCTAGCAGATAAAGAGGGCAGAGCAAAGCAAAATACTTATTGGGATCATGCGATGAAGGATTTAAGCACAATAAATTACATTATTGTCAATAATATCTTTATCAGTCATGTAAAGCATTGAGCACTGTATCAACCATGTTAAATAGAAATATAACAGGAGGAATGTTATCTTAGCTTCTTCATCAACAAGTTTAGCCCATGTTTATTTATTTTAATAATATAGGAATATCTTGCATTTGTATGATCTTATCTTGTTTTTTCTTATATATATTTCGATCTTTGTGTAAAGGATCGAGGCCCTTAAATACCATTTTTTATCAATACCAAAAAATAAATTGTTGAGCTTCCTTCTATCTACCTAGGAATAACCCTCTTTAAGGGAAGGATGAAAAACTTTGGAACCTGATTGTAGAAGGGATTAAAAAATGGTTGGCTAGTTAGAAGGGTGCTCTCATAAGTTAGGAGGGAAATGCCTAGTTGGTCAAAGCTACTCTTCAAAGCATCCCTATTTTATTCTTATCTCTTTTCAATATTTCCAAGTTTATTTTCCTTCAAATTAAACAAATTAAAAAAAATTCTTTGGACTGGTTCTGAAAAAAAAAAATGATTTCTCTTGGTAGCCTAGGATCAAATATACCCTAGGAAATATGTTGGAGGGTTGGGGTTTAAAAATATAAGTCAAATGAATATTTTCATTATGTCCAAATTGGGGTGAAAATTATTGAAGAAAAGAGATACTAGATGTGTAAAAATTATTAGAGTTAAATACCTTTCACATGATAAAGATTTTCTCAAAGAGTGTAATCCTGCAAAAGGTTCCTTCTTTCAGAATAATATTTTGAAGACTATAAATCTTATTCATATTTGAAGAAGATGGAATTTGGGGACTAGTACTAATATTGATTTTTGTAAGGATCCTTGGATCTCTAATTCCTCATTTGATCTTAATTTGAAGATAGATCTCTTTGAAAATATCACTTCTCAAGCCTTTCAAGATAAAGTTTTAGAATTTATTGAAATAGAAAAAATGCAGGAAATATTAGAAATATTTGCATATCCAAGTTCTTGATAAAAATGATAAGCATACCATTAAAATTATTTCTAGTAAGTTTTAAACTCAATACAGTAAAAATATGATGTTGAAGATGCTTTGGTCTAGAAACTAGAAAAAAAATGGCTCCTTCTTTGTTTGATATACATATGCATTAATAGAGAAAGAGGTGGATATTGATTCTCAACAAAATAGGTATGGAACAAATACCTTATTTCAAATATTAATTATTTCTTTTGGTTGACTATCCAGGACAAGATCTTCACATTAGAAAATCTATTGAAAAGAGGTATAATAATTACCAACAAATGTTACCTATGTGAATCTAATAATAAAAGTTGAAAACATCTTTTCCTAGAGTACCCTTTCTCTAGGTATATTTTCAACATTATCCATAGAAGTTTTGAAGTCAACTAGGTTTCTTTAGAGAATCTTGCAGATATGTGCATCTAATGGTCCCCCAACTTTAGTAGATATTGTTTATGATCTATATGAAGGTTGAACTTCACACACGTTTTATGGGAATTTGACTTAAAAGAAACAACAAAACTTTTAAAAATCTATCATGAAAATTTGAGGTTGTGGGCCTTAGAATTTTGGACTCTTTGGTTGAAAAATGCTTCCATCTTGCTTATCTCCAATAGTTGGGAAAATAAATTTGAGTTCAATATCGTGAGGAAAATGGGGCTCCCAAATTTACTTGTCCAAGGTGAGATCCAAGGTAGAAAGTTAGTCAAATGGGAAATCCCCCAACTTGCTTCGTTAAATCTTAACTTTGATGGTGCAACAAAAGCAAAGTTGAGGTTGGCATGAGTTGGTGGTGTAATAAGAAATGATAAATGAGATGTTCTTATTGATTTTGTAAAGAATCTAGGTGTTCAATAAAGCAACTATATAGAGGCTAAATCTCTATTCCAAGGGATTATTATGATGGAAGATCTCAACCACAATAAGCTCATTGTTGAATGAGACTTGTTGAATATCATTAAGATTATAAAAAATACTCAACCCTCCACTTGGAACGTTGTATATATTTTAGAAGAGGCTAAACATAAATTAGTCCTCATGGATAATTTTTAGTTTAAGCATGTTTAGTATGAAGGGAATAAAGTGGTTGATTCTATGGCAAATTTGAGACTCTATCAAGATCATATTACCATTTGGAGAAATAATTTTCCCCATGGAATAATTCAATATTGTAAATATAATATGGAAGTCAATTCTATGCAATGAAAATTTCTTGACGTTTTTTTTGTTTCTTAAGAAAAGAGTGGTTTTAGTGAACCCCTATCTGATTTTTCCTAGAATATTTTTTTGTCTCTTCCATCTGCCATTTCTTGTTCCTGTTATCAAGTACAATGGGAAAATATTTATTCTTGGGAAACTTTTTAATGTATATTTTCATATTTTGTGTCGAGATCCTTCTTTGGAATAGACTGGGATGATTGGAAGGAATGATATTTAGTGGGTTTGTGTTGTAGCCTTGTTGTCCTTGATGCCTTTTTCAATTGCTATCTTTAATGCAGTTGTATTCTATTATGTTTCTCTTGAGTTCTTCATCCAATATCTCTTTCTATGGTTGAACTTGGATGGTTGTCAAATTGGCTCTATTCCATGCTACTATTATATTTCTTCATGGTTGTGATATATGAGGTTAAGGGATCCTTTGAAACCTCTTCTTCCAACTTATCAAAAAATATACCGTTCATCATTATTTATGTTGTAGTTTTCTACATTTTCAATCAAAGTAATCTTTCCCAATATCACAAATTATGTTATAATTTTAAGATAAAAAATACATTAGCATCTTTAATTGCAAGTTGTTTTTTTTGTAATAAAGTTGTTTATAATATCAATGCTAATTTTTTTTTATCTTCTTTTATTATAATATATAATATTATTCATAACCATGTTTTAAATCCATAACACTAAAGTTTAACATTATTTGATAAATTGATATCACATAAGCAGGTTCAATCTAGCTAACTCATTGTATTAATGTATATGATATTTTAAGATCACTATTAATAACATTAAATAGTAAATATGAAAAAAAATGTCTAGCATAAAACTAATTAACACACAAGACTAGTTGTGAAGTAACAACAAAATAAAAAATAGATAAAATTAAGTTTATTAAAAATTAATGTTTTATATGACATTTAATAAGTAAAATTACAAATGTGACTGAATTTGTTTTAGTTTCATTGAGATAATTTTTGAATTGTTGTAATTGTTAGTAATGTATAATTTCTTTTGCCATTTTAAAATGGGCCACCAACATGAATAAATTAATGTTTATTCAAATTAATTTTTTTTTTTAACATGGTGGAAACGGTAGTTCCACGAATTCGGGTAGGTTTTTCGGTTTTTTATGGTGGTCACAGTACTTAATATTTTACCATGTCCACCTCGAAAACCCACTAAAAGCACCAAGAAAAGGACAAGCATCAAGAAAGGGAAAAGCATCAGAAACCCATTAAAAGAACCAAGAAAGGGACAAGCATCAGAAACCCACTAAAAGCATCAAAAAAGTGACAAGCATTCAGTCTGACAAGGCCCGACATTTGAACCTTGGACCTTCGCTTCCTTAATAAAATTTAATCTCATGTATTTTGTTCGTTTCCTAACTCATGTTTTTTTTTTTTAAATTAAATATTTTACTTTGTTGTTTTATTATGCTCTTCACCATGTTTTATTTTATTCATTTATTTATTTTTGGAGTAATACTTCTTATACACATCCACCATGGAGATTGAATCTAGGTCACATCACCGATAATGCAAGTGGCATCCTTGTCGGTAAACCACATCACACAAATACCATGTTTTATTTTTGCTTATTATTCAATTTACATATTATTCAAATTAATCTTAAAAAGTTGTAAAAATTAAATATTTGTATCAACATGAGTGCAAGTTTTTTTCTCCCACAATCTCAAGACATGAAATATTATAAATATAATGTAGAAAATTTTATTTAAATAATTTAAAAAATTTATTGATGCTTAAAAACATTATTATGAAACATAAGGTATAAAAAATTATTGATAAAAACATTAAAGTAAAAATTAAACAATTAATAAAACAACTAATATTCTGTTATATTGTCCTCTCAACTTCAAATTATTGCTTAATTTTCGACAGAGCATTAAACGAAGCTATAGCAATTTCTATATTATTGGCTTCCAGAACCTACTGCCACCTATCAAAGTTATATATAGATAGATAGAGATATGTAATTGCTTAACATTGAGGTATCCCTCTTCCTCACAATCCAGTATAGTGTGTCCATTTTTTTTATTTTTTCGACATGGTATCAGAGCCTATAGATGTTTGGGTATGAGTAGATGTTGGAAGAATCCTTGTGAAGAATGTGAGAGGAGTTGTGCAAGATGTGATCATAGGGAAGCTATCATTTAGAACGTATGTGTTGTAGTCTGCGAAGGAATTATGCGGACAACTAGCTGTGACAGTTTGGGAGGATGTTGGTTATCCTGCAATGCACTGTGCATGGCAGGAAACATGGCACGATCCAACAAGAAGTTGTGACGGAGGCGGTGGTTCGTGCTTCAAAGGGGTGTGAAGTGATTGCAACAGATTGAATATCTTGGTGACGGTGTAAATTCAAGTCCTGGACTGTATTTTCTTCTTTGACTTCACTTTGGAAGAATGCGTACCCGGAAGAAAACGGATGGAATGCCCAACGTGGCATCGAATATTGCAACCCAGTACTATAAAAAGCCGTCAAAGGTGTTAGAAAATTAAACAGGATTTTACACCTATCCTTTGCATCAATCGTTAATTTCACCAGATTTTATTGTACCGGTAGCTCGCGATTTGACTGCAGTTTTTTTGGAATTTTCTAGCAGCATATTTTTCATTTAACATGTGTGAAAGTTTCCCGCTTTTTCCCATCCCCAACTATATATATATTTGTGTAGTTAACATTTTGCTAGAGAAAAGAATAGGGGAATGCACAACAGCTTAGAATAGCGTAGAGAGAACAGCCCGTGATAGGAGAGCAGAAGGAAGAGTGAAGTAGATGCAGAAGAAAAAGCCGGAGAAGTAGGATTCAATGAACTTTGGTGTTTAACTTGCAACTGAGCTTGTAGATGTTTGTAAAGTTTCGGATCAAGAATAGTTAAGTGGCAGGCTTTGTACTAAGCATTGTAATACTGTAGACGCAATTAATTCATTTTGCAATCAATAATATATTATCCTTCATTTACTTGAGTCTTTCCGTAAATTTCTCCTTCCAAAAAATCATTTTTGCTCAAATTTGCCCCAAAAATGGCATTTCGCAGATTCAACCTTCGAAAGGATGTTTTGCTCCTTATTTACTCCAAAAAGGAGTTTGACTGCCTTTGATCGCACATGTTCTGACACGAATGAAACTTGCATTTCACTATTTCAGTGAGCGAAATTTAAAATCGCTCTTTATTTCCTCCGAAGACGGTTTCACATCATATTTCCTTCGAAAGTCATTTTCGGGTAATATTCACTCCGAATTTGAAAATCACGCGAATTCTCCACGCAAAGTCTTTTCGGGATGTTTTTTCGAAAAGCATTTTCGAATTTGTTTGTCCCGAAAACAGGTTTCGAGATTAATTTATCCCAAAAATAAGTTTTCGCACTTCCTTATCCCGAAAAGGGGTTTTGGGACCCTTTTTCTCGAAAACAAATTTTCGGACTCCCGAAACATGAATCTCTCAAATTGGTATCATATTTTGAGTCTTCCCATGGATGCTAGAAGCAATGGATTACGAAAACAACTTTTTGTAGTTGCAGATCTCATGATTCAGTGACAAGAACTATCATTACTGAAGCTTTCAAATGAAAATTCTATTCAGGTCTATAGGAGTTGGTCGGTAATGGTTATGTAAAACCAACAAATGCGGTAGCATTGGCCACTCTCTCCCAAGCGAATTCAGAACTGTTAAAGGAGAATCAAAATAAAATACAAGCGGTTCAAGATACCATCTTCCCATGGATTGTAGCAGCAACCAAAGCAAAGCAAACTTTGTAAATACTTGTCAGTTCTTATCAGGGCACCAATAAGGTGATGTTGGTGAAGTTGCAGATATTGAGAAGGGAGTTTGAGAACCTGTAGATGAGTGAGTCAGAGTCCATGAGTGACTTCTTCACCCAAATAATAGAACTATAGAATGACTTATACAACTTTTAGTCTACTTCTCTTAGTATTTTTTCCCATCTTTATTCTATCTTGTACTCTCATCTTGAGATTGCTTTCCCATAAGCATCTCCATGAGTCTTGCCATATTTTCCTCCATTGCAAGAAACCTCTTCTCAAATTCATGCTCTGACATATTGGGTGGTGATTGTGTAGGAAATATTGAGGAATAATATTGTATTGAAAAAAGAATAGTTATGAAATACATCACAAGTATGGAGTGAAGCTCAAATACTGATTGATTACTCCATGATATCAACTTTGTATAAATATGAAAGTTGATCAATGTGAGTCATTTGATTGCAATAACTCAACAGATCTGAGCTAGTCTAAACTGGGAGTTCACCTACATCATGGAAGAGTGGTAACTCAAGTTATACTATCCTAGTAGAACTTAATATTTATTCTAACACCCCCCTTAAGTGATACTAGAGGAAAAAAGGAACAACTAGAAATGAGTCCCGACAACAAGGCCTGATGAGGTACTCATGTACAAAATATGAGTGGCATGTCCATTGAGAAATGAGTCCCGACTATAAGGCCTTATTAGGTACTCATGTACAACATAAATATCAGAATAGGGAGAGATGGTGAAAAAACCACATGGGAAAAAACCATCTTCCTAAGAAGAAGAAGAAGAAGAAAAATAAGAGAGGTTAAAACCTCTGGTATGATGTTTCTCAATACAGCTACCTTACCCCAAGTTTCTCATGCAAATGAATGTAGCATGGAGAAGCAAAGGATTTTCTGAAGATGTCTGCAATATGAATCTCTATTGAAATGAAATCTAAACATAGAATCATATCCTGGATATGATTCCTGATGAAGTGCATGTGAATCTCAATGTGTTTGGTGCACTAATACTCAACTAGATTTATGGAAATATGAATTGTGGTTTGATTGTCACACCAAAGTGTAATAGGTTTGTCAAGGAAAAAATCAAGTTCTCTCATTATTTGAAGAAGCCAATGTACCTCCTAACTAGCCAAAATTGTTGCCATATACTTTACCTCTGTAGAAGATAATGCAATGACTTGCTATTTTTTGCATGATGTAGCAATCCAAGACGAAAAACATAGCCAAATGTGGAGTATATATCTTCAATGGAACCTGCCTAATAAAAATCTATGTATTCAATAATATTTGTAGATCCACTCTCATAGAATAGCCCAAAGTGAGGGGTCGCCTGCAAGTAGCAAAGAATCCACTTTGTTGCCTAATAGTGGCTGAAATTAGGAGTTTGAGAGAATCTAGAGATTAATTTATAACATAGAAAATGTATGGGAGAGTATGGGTGAGATATAATAGGCTCCCTTCCAAGTGTCCATATAGAGTAGTGTCACATGGAGGGGAATTGTAGGATGAAGTAAGAGTCACTCTAGACTGAAAGGATGTAGAAGAAGGTTTGTATTTAGCCATATTAAACTACTAAAGAAGATCTAGAGTGTATTTTTACTGACAGATTGAAATTCCTCTATCTATTTAATTTATTTGAAATCCAAGGAAGTAATGAGCTAAACATCGATCAGCCATCTTGAATCTCTCAAAAAATAGTTTTTAACAGACTGAATGTGAGAGGTGGTACTTATAGTGAGGAGAAGATCATCAACATAGAGAACAAGTATGGTGATGTTATCTTCATCATGCCAAATGTAGACTGTAGCATCAGACTCATAATGAGAAAAACATGTGGGAAGAAGGGAAGAGCCCATATTATCATACCAAGCTCAAGGGGCTTGTTTGAGACCATAGAGAAATTTTTTTAGTCTACAAACAAGGGAGGAGTTGAATAAATCCAGCAGGTTGCTCCATAAATATTTCTTCCTTTAACTCTCCATGTAATAAAGCACTTTTAACATCCATCTGGAAAATATGCTACTTCTATAAAGCAACAAGTGCAAGGAACAACTAGAAAGAAACCATTTTTGCAATAGGGGCAAATGTTTTAGAATAGTCAATGTCTTCAATTTGAGAAAAATCTTTAGCTACCAAGTGAGCTTTGTGTTTGTCAATTGTTCCATCAGCTACATACTTGGTTCGGTAAATCCACTTGCAATGAATTAATTTTATACCTTTTGATATAGGGACTAAATCCCAAGTATTGTTTTTGATCAAGGATGAAAATTCATTTTCCATTGCATCACCCCATTCTTTAATCCTATTTGCTTCCTTAAATTATTGATGATCAATAGAAATTGATTGATAGAGAAGACCTGAAACAATGGAGTGACTAAGGATGGATAATGGAAGATCTTGGATATAAGGAGTGGATTCTTGAACAATGGTGCGGGCCTATTTTGGCATTGTAGGAGGTGTAGACATCAAAAAAGCACCAATTTGATTATGTGACTGCAAACACTGATCACATTGGCACACACAGCCCCAAGGGCAGCCCCTAGAGGTTAAACAGTGGTCCTAACTACTCTCACAATAGTTTTGGAAGGTTAGAAATCGATTTGGCACCTTTAGGCACTTTGCTCAATATCCGTTCCACCTAGGGAAAAATTCAAAATGGGATTTGCCCCACCCTACGATGAATTCCAAATCCACCCCAGGGTGGGGTGAATTGCAGGTTTGATGGGCAAAAATTCAAATCTTGGCAAATGGTAGCTCGGATCCGCCACTTAATGCTTCCTTCATTGCATGGGAGTATAGGTGAGCATTTTCAAGTGTTAGAGGTTGTTACAAGGGTGGCACCTATGCATACCCATTTCAAGAGACCTCCAAGTCTATAAATTGTTGGGTTTTATCACCGCAAGATACAGAGTAAGAGAAATTTGGAGCAACGAAGTGTTACCATTTTATTTCCCCATACATCCTTGTGAGATTTGTGCCTTTCACATCCATGATCTCTTTTAGAGAAAAGGTCATTGGGTGATCATTGGAAGGTCAAATATTGAGCCCCAAAGACTAAAATTTAGCCATTGAATACCACCCCAATTTGTCGACAACACCTTACAAGATATTTTGGACCCATACCAAGTGGATTGGCACCGAAATCAGGTCCCAACGGTGGGTGGCCTTCCCGGGCGGCCCCACACTGCCACGAGTCTAATTGTCCCTTTTAGGAATGGTTGGGAATCTATGGCAGATCATTATTTCTATAATTTTTATCTTGCATTCATCTTATGTGGCTTAGGTTGTTTGCAATTTTGATTTTGTAATATTTTGAGCAAATCTCATCATGTTCTATCACTTTTTGTCTTTACTAACTTGCAGGTAGCATCCTCAAATTATTGCTAATGGAGGCCAAATTGGGAAAATCTAACCATCTGGGTCTTCCCAAAATACCCCCAATTAGCTAACCCCAAATTTTTAGGTATTTTGGAGCTCTCTAGATAGGACATTTGGAACAGTACCTTTTCAACGTTTTATTGCAGGTAAATTCGTCCCACCCCGGAGCGAATTCAAATCGGTGAGGAATTTCCTAACTGTTATTTTTGTAGTGCCCTCCTGATGATGTCCTGATTCCCCTATCAAATTTTTAGAGCATTTGGATTCATTTTAGTTATAGTTTAATTCATTTTCTAATTCACTTATCATAGGTTTGGGGATTGCATGTTTTGTTTCATCCGTAGGTGCTACTAACTATTTCTTCTTCCTTTGAACACAGGATCAGAACATTGAAGGAGTAGAAAGGCATCAAAATTCATAGACACAAGCAGTGGTGACATTTTTGTTTGCCCATATTACATGTGGGCACGCGGAAGAAGGAAGGCTATCCATGGATGTAACCAAGAGATGAATTTAACACTCCTCGCCCTTGAAAAGGGAGGATGTGGATTGTAAAAAAAATTTGAAATACATCAATAAAAGAGAAGGGCTATTATTTCATTTGTGTTTCAATTCATGTTTTTCTCCATTTTGTGCATTTTTAATTCGTAGGGTTTAGCGTTAAGTTCAGTTCCATTTTTGCATCGTGCTTGGAGCTTTTCCTTTTTCTTGTTTCCGTATCCATGTGCTTTCAACGACGATTATGGTGGGATACATGTTCTTTGTAAACCAAGATACCAAATGCCATATCACAAGTTAGGAGTAGGGTTCAACCACCCCTTGCCCTTGGACATCTTGGTGGAGAACATGCAAGGCCTAGGGATAGGCAACAAGGGGGGATTGGCATCAGATCCATATGCCAACCCTAAAACCACATATACATTGAAATATTATCTCCCATTAATGGCAATAAACCTTGTTGGTTATAGTAATCCCTTCCCTTCACTCGAGAGAGGAGAAATCTTGAGAGCTCATTTTCAAGGAGGTTATAGACAGTGTCAAGAAGGATCTTCGAAGGATGAGTCAGAGTATGAACCAGCATCATATGACCCCTTCGAATTAGATAGTTATCACTCTCAGGTGATCCCCATGGATGATTATCAAGAAAGCCTCTTGACAATGTTCCCCCTGGATGCTCCCATCGAGCAAGCGCTGCTCCAAGGAAATAAGTTTCCCCCACGGAGAGTGGAACAACTGCAATGGGGCCATATTAATTTGCTCAAACAAGACAAGCCTGCAATGCCTCAAATAGTTGTCAAAGCCAATGAGGTATTTTGGATCTCTGATAGTGATTATGAAGATTAGACAGAAATGGCATATCTTAATCACATGTGATAGATGCAGCATCGATACCCCTTGGAGATTAACGACATATTTGAACAAATAAACATAGTGCCAGGTCATGAGTGGTACGTAGACCCAGCACAATGGGACCAAGTGTTGGATCCACTACTCTGGGCATATGAAGCATACCTTTCACCCAGAGACCCTATAGTGACATCAGTGCCAAGGATAGACCCTGTCCTCCTATCAGCACATAGGGCCGATCCATTCATGCTAATCCCTATAGAGCTAGATCCAGAGTGTAGGAAACATCTATAATGTTTGAGTAACCACCCCCATGGTAATGGATACCAAAACCATTTCATCAAAATGATCTTCATTGACTTAACCACCCCCATCCACAATTTGGTCGATCCAGCACAATCATTGTCTCTAGACATAGATGCCATAGACTGGGATCGCGTCAATTCCCCTCCATCCCCATCAGAGTACTGGCCTTTTGGTGAGATTCTCCATTTTACCCCAAGGCCAACTTAGGATATCTTCCATGCTAAAGAGGAACCCGAGGTTCCCAATGTAGATTTAAACTCAGCAAATGATATCCATTTGATCCTGAATCCACACCAGTTGGAATACGGATCCCACATGTCGGTTGAGGAGATGACTGACGTAGACATCGGCTTAGATCCAATGAATCCATAGATCATCAAGCTAGGGTAAGTTTATCCCTCGAAGAGCAAGCTGACTACATTGCCCTTCTCAAAGAGAAGGAGGTTTTTGCATGGTCATACAGAGACATGTCAGGGCTAGACCCACAGCTAGTCACGCATAATCTAACGCTTGATCCAACAGTCAAGCCAGTTAAGCAAAAACTATGCAAGATGCACCCAACAGTGGCCTTAATGGTCAAAGATGAATTGTAAAAGCTATTGGATGCATAGTTTGTCATCTGCGTGGATTATCCACCATGGTTGTCCAACATGGTGCACGTCAAGAAGCCTGACAGGAGGATTCGCATATGCACTAATTTTTGATATCTAAACAAAGCGAGTCCTAAATATGATTTCCCATTGCTGAGCATCGACGCATTGGTAGATGCTATAGTAGGTCACAAAATGCTATCCCTCATGGATGGTTTCTCAAGATACAATCAGATTCATATCAATCCTAAGGACCAACTAAAAATGGTGTTCATAATGCCTTGGGGGACATTTTGTTATAAGGTCATGCCTTTTGGCCTTAAAAATGTTGGCGCCACCTACCAACATGCCATGACATACATCTTCCATGATTACATGCATAAAATTTTGGAAGATTACATGGATGATTTGTTGGCCAAATATCTTTTGCTCCCAAATCATCTCGATGACTTAAGAAAGATCCTCGATCGCCTCATGGAGCATAAAGTCAGATTGAATCCCAAGAAGTGCATCTTTGGTGTCACATCTAGAAAACTCTTGGGTTTCATAGTCTCAAAGCGAGGGATCAAGGTGGACCCCAATAAAGTCAACGCAATCCTTGAAATGCATCCCCCAACTACCATCAAGTAGCTCAGAAGCCTGTAACGAAAGGTTGCGTCAATCAAGCGCTTCATAGCACAACTATCTAACAAGTGTCGACCAATGAACAAGTTGTTGCACAAGGGGGTAGCATTTCACTGGGATGACGAGTGCCAGTCAATATTTGACGATATTAAACAATACCTGGCTTCACCACCAGTATTGGCACCACCTAGACCAGGAGTGTCATTCTACTTATACATCTCAGCTACTGAGGTGGCACTAGGAACCATGTTAGCCCAGAAGATGAACTTCACAAAGAGAAAGCTACTTACCATCTTAGCCGCACCCTAGTCAGTTATGAGCTTAACTATGCATACGTTGAGAAAATCTGCTTGGTAGTGGTGTTTGCTACCAAAAAGTTGTGCCATTACATGCTAAGCAACAAGACGTATGTTGTGTCTAAGGAGAATCCATTGCGATACATGATGATTCATACTTATTATAGTAGTCGCATGGCGAAATGGATCATGTTGTTGATGAAATTTGACATAGAGTTTATTGGACAAAAATCCATCAAAGGATAGGTCATAGCCGATCAACTAGCAGAGGCTCCTCTTGAAGATGATCAGCCTCTGGTCTTAGAACTACCTGATGATGGGGTCTTCCATGTCTTAGAATCGCCAGATTCTGATGAGCCTGAGTCACAGACCGATATAACCCTATTTTTTGATGGTTCTAAATGTGAGAAAGGTGGTGGTATGGGAATTGTACTCTTCACACCATAGGGTGCTCCAATGCCCCTATCATTTAAATTAAATTTCACATGCACCAACAACAATGCAGAGTACAAAGCCTTGATCATAGGTCTACAGACAAAAATCACCATCAACATTAAGTGATTAAACATTTTTGGTGATTCGTTGTTAATCGTCAACCAAGTCAAAGGGGTATTCCAATGTAAATGCCCAGTTCTGCAGGCATACAAAGCCCTTGTGGAAAAATTCTTGGCAAAACTTGAATGGTATGACATCGAGGCACTCCCTCGGTCATCAAATCATTTTGCGGACACTATGGCCTCCTTGGGGTCACTAATCCCACAAGACATTTCTGGTGATATGACAACCATTCAAGTCAAAACACTATCGCAATCCGTGATGGAGCGTGCAAGCTATGATTTAACACCAGGAATCCAGATGATCCAGATTGAACCACCTCAGGATAGGTTCTCTTGAATCCACGATCATCTAAAACATGCCAACTAGGGGTCCTTGTTCTCCCCTACTCCCCTTAATAACAACACAATGCTATTATTACAAGTTCTTTCCCGCTCAGCTTTCACTAGGGATGAAATTCAAGAGGGATTGGCTGTTCATACCTTCGAGGCTTCTGATCAATAGGATTGGTATTCACCCATCAGGGACTACCTTAAGTTAGGTAACCTCCCACTTGGATTGACGCATGCCACAAAACGAGCATTTAAGAAGAAAGCGGCAAAGCATGTCTTGTTAGGAGACATTTTGTACCGTTGTAGCTATGAAGGGATCCTCTTTTGGTGCTTGGACCAGCAAGAGTCCACTTGGGCGATTGCCCATGCGCATGATGGTACATGTCGTGGCCACTTCAGCGATATGGCCATCGCAAAGCACATTCTTCACATGGGCTATTATTGGCCATCTTTGGAGTGAGATTGTTGTGCATATGTCAGGAAGTGCGCATAATGTCAACACCATACTAATTTGACACACGTACCTTCCTAGGCCTTGTAGCTGATCCAATCGACTTGGCCATTTTTGTAGTGGGGCCTAGATCTAATCTAAAAGATCTCCCCTGCATCGTCAGGCTGTCACACGTTCATCATAATGGCCACAAAGTACTTCACCAAGTGGGTGGAAGTAGTTTCGCTTACCTCTATGATAGGAACCCGCATTACGGAGTTCATTTTGCACAACATCATATGTTGTTTTGGTATTCCATCCATGATAATTTTGGATAATGGGACGTCATTAAAAAACAAATATGTGCGTGTTTTGACCACAAAGTACAAAATTTAGCATAGTTTTTTGACCCCCTATTATCCACAGGCAAATGGGCAAGCAGAGGCGTCAAACAAAATGCTAGTCGTCATCCTTAAAAAGACAATCACAAACAATCATAAGTATTGGCACATTCAGATCACACTTTCCTTGTGGGCCTATCGCACTAGCATTTAGACACCCACTAGGGCAACTCCATTTTTGCTTGTGTATGGCTCCGATGCTGTCATGCCTCTCGAGTTGGAAATTCCTTCCCTATGCATATCAATGCAAGAGTTCATCTATGATGATACTGCACAGTAGGCACGGTTAGACCAGCTTACGTTGCTTGACGAACGACGCGTTAATGCCCTCGAGCATTTACGTATCTATCAAGAGCGACTTAAGAAAACATACAACATGAAAGTGCACTTGAGGGACTTTCAGGTCGGTGACTTGGTCTTGAAAGAAAACAAACAGAACTCTAGTTTGTCGTCCCATTTAAGGGACAAATTCATGGTAAAATGGTTAGGTCCCTATGTAATTGATAGCAAAATAGGACCTGGAACATACCGGCTAGCCTCTCTTGAAAGAATCAAGGAACTAGAACCCTTGAACGTCAGTCATTTGCGGCCATTCCATGTTTAGAAGAGCCATAGCCCAAAAAAATGCTCCAAGGATTCCCATAATCGCTTGGTCAACCCAAATGCTCCAAGGATTGCTGTAATCGCTTGGGCAATTCCCAAAATGCTCCAAGGATTCCCATAATCGCTTGGTCAACCCAAATGCTCCAAGGATTTCCGTAATTGCTTGGTCAATTCCCAAAATGCTCCAAGGATTTCTGTAATTGCTTGGTCAATTCTTAAAATGCTCCAAGGATTTCCATAATCGCTTGGTCAATCCTCAAAATGCTCCAAGGATTTCTATAATCACTTGGTCAATTCCCAAAATGCTCCAAGGATTTTTGTAATCACTTGGTCAATCCCCAAATGCTCCAAGAATTTCCATAATCGCTTAGTCAATACCCAAATGCTCCAAGGATTTTCGTAATCACTTGGTCAATCCCCAAAATGCTCCAAGGATTCCCATAATCGCTTGGTCAACCCAAATACTCCAAGGATTTTCGTAATCGCTTGGTCAATTCCCAAAATGCTCCAAGGATTTCCGTAATCACTTGGTCAATTCCAAAAATGCTCCAAGGATTTTTGTAATCGCTTGGTCAATCCCCAAAATTCTCCAAGGATTTTTCGTAATCGCTTTATCAATCCCCAAAATGCCCCAAGGACTCCTCAATTGTTTGGTCAAAAACAAGAAAATTCAAAAATAATAAAATCATCAAAAATAAAAAAAGTTGCATCTCATTCCCATGCATATGCAAAATCATCATAACACTACAGAGCTCTTTTGCATCTCATTTGCATATTCACAAAAATCAATCCCTCAAAAATACAAAAATATATAGCTGCATTAAGCATCACATCCATAGAGTGCATATTTGTGGTCATAAATGTCAAAGCACCATAGACTGTCATTACTTGGCAAAACCATCATTTTTCTACATTTTTCCACTTTATCAATAACTCATCGCCTATAACCGCCATTCATGCTATTTTCCCCTATCATAGTCAATTGTTTCCTAATGTATCGAGATATTTCCATCATTTAGTCGTCATTAGCTTTCTAGCCACATACTATACCAAGTCAAGCAGATTTTACGCAGGTAGAGTTCTACTTGGATCACACCTTGTTACGTAGCATCCCGACACAAGTTAAAACATATAACAAACTTCCCAAGTTGTGTGAACAAAATATGAACCCTGCAAAGCAATCCAGGTCACCATAAGTGAAACGGTTATCTTGCTCATCCCCCTGTGTGAATGACCCCAAGAATTCTGAGAGTTCGCAAAAGGACAAGCATCCTCCCTACCCAATTCCCCAAGAATCCCAAGTTTTCAAAAGTTGCAAAACATCAACAATTTTCAAACGTCAAAAATCCAAATTTTGACATCACAACCAAAGTGCATACATCAAGAAAAACACATAAAATAGTGATTCTCATCACTCCATATCCAAATCCCTTGCTCAAAAAAAAAATAATACAAAAATAAACAGTGATTTTTATCACTACAAAAGAGCAAGTATCCCAATACAATTAAAGAAAAGAAGGGATTCGAACTTGAATCCCTAGAACTCTCAGCATTCAGAAGGTCAAGAGATAAACCTCAGTACCGATTTGGTTGATAGCCTATCGATCACTCGTGGCAAACCTCCCGCATGATGATATATTTGTTGCATTAACTTGTGTGTAGATCAATGTTTGCATGTGGATGAGCTATCTTATGGTATCCTATGATAGCACCGTAGATTAATATGACTAAACACAACAAGGGAGTTAGTGGAGCTAATCAGGTGATCCTCAATACAATTTTGGTTGACATGACGGTCTCCTGACCAACACCACACAAATGAACTCAATTGCACACATAGGGATGTGAAATAACTTGGTCCAAAACAAGTTTGATTCATACCTTGTTCAAAAGTCTGGTGAGATAAAATATAGTCGTGGCTAGTTAGTTAAAACATCTGAGTCTCAGAAAACCTTAACTACATTTGAGACCAACTTACTATATTCTCGCCATACAAAAAAAAAAAAACACATGTATACATAAAAAGGCATTTACCACAGCCATCGCCTAGGACAAAAAGCCATAAAGTTCTACACAGTCTATGGTGCGACTACCAAAAATCACAAATTCAATTCATCCATTCCATTTGCATATCATATAAATTATAAACAGTTGCACTCATCAACACATATGCATTCATCACTGTAACTTAACATGCATACATCCAAATTCATCAATCATCATGCATAAAATCAAATCATCACATGCACATAAACAAAATAAAGTCTATATATATATATATATATATATATATCATCAAAAATGCCCACAGGCTACAAAGAACCGGTCATGTGACCCCACAACAAAATCCAAAAAATCAAAAACCCCCAAGCCTAGGGCATCGACCACCATGATCACGCAAGATCGATGTGACAAGAACTACCCCCCATGTGGTGGGTCCTATGGGACCCCTCAGGGCAGCTACTATTAGCCCCTGCATCATGCCTGCTACCACCTCCCTCATCCAATCGCCTGTGATGAGATGATGCTGACTGCTCAGTATCACTGTCCCTCGTCCGATGCGAAGAGCCACCTGCAAGGGGCTCAGGTAACCGCCCACCAAGGTGAATAATATCTCCCTCCATATCCATCTGATGTCGAGACCCTCCCACCACAACCACTTTGCCTCCCATCAATGTTAGTAAGCTACTGCATCGTCATGCTATTCCAGCTGCGTCTGTAGGAGATCCCTCTCCTATGCAATGCTGGTGTCCCTATCCCCCCGGTGGTGTGCAGCAAATGCGCTATCCCACTCTACCATCTGAGTCTACAGGAGATTCCTCTCTTGCAAAGATTCTCCCAACTCCTCATCTCGCCTCCATATTAGCTCTACCAATAATGCATTCTCAGCACGCACCTCTGCCTCTGTGTCCTCCACCATGGCCTGATGCATAAGCGCCTTTGGAACAACAACCTGTTCTAGCTCCCACTTCTCTGGGATGTCTTGCATATTATGATGATCCAAATCCCCAAAATACATGCCCAAGTCCTCCACCTCCATCATGTCTGTCTCCTCGAGTGGAGCTCCCCAATCATCTCCTAGCACCTCAAAACCCTTCTCGCCCACTGCTCTGCCTCCGTGCCTCCTATTGGCCCCTCTCCCCACCATCACCATAGAGTCCACCACTGATCATACTCTGCAGTAGTCTCAACTTCATCCATGTTCGATATGTTGATCACTACATCTAAATCCTTGCCCAATGGCACAATGACCGACCGATCCAGATTCCTCTCATCCCCTCAATGCTAATAGACCACGGGCTCACCAGGAAACCCCTAGCGAACCCAAAAATGTTATGTCACTCGGCTGTATGGGAAGTACTCCTGCTCAGTCCCATGACACCCAATCAACCACCACTCTCTGTGTACCCATTGGAGCCACTCTCTAGCCTTAGGCCAGGTTGGACAGTCCTGATAGGGGCACTAGAACACATCCCCCAAAGTAAGCCGAGCAAAGGCATCGGCATAGTGCCCTATGAAACCTACCCACCATCGATTTTTTCCTTGCTCCTCAGATCGCTGCCATAGAGCTACGTAACATATATCCTTATCTGCCATCTCTACCCATGTCATCCATGGCAACCCTACTGGCCTCTCCACCACTATGTGTTGCTAACCCTAGCTCTATAGCAGATAGCTACAGCTGATCCCTTTTTGCCTTCGAAAATAGACCTCATATAGCTCCCCATAGAGCTGTGCCAGTAGCATCTGTCCCCACCTCATGACCAAAGGCTCCTACATCGAACACTCCACCAGCCGATAGAACACATCCAACAAGTTCCACAGGAACCTCACACTTGACAAGTCAGGTAGTAGCATGTTAAAAATGAGGCCCATAAGCAATGTGTGCCTCACTCCCAACACCCCTCTCTCAAACCACCATCGAACCAAAATATTGCCTATCTGGTAGTCAATCTATGCCCTATCCACTAGACCATCCACCCCCAACTCCTCCCTGTGCCCGAAGCAGTGTGTCAGCACCACTGTCTGCTGATCCCATGGCGTCGTCCTGATCGACAGTCCATCTATTGGAATCCTAAGAATCTGATAGATATCCTCCAAAGTGATTGTCATCTCCCCTATTGGGATATGTAAAGTATTAGTCTGGGGATCCCACAAGTTGATCAGGGCCTTCAGGTAGGCCTGATCCCCAATCACTGGCTCCAGTCAAGTCACCTTCTTGATCCCTAGGGCGTCAAGCCACTCCCAGTCAGCCACAGCTAACGCCTCCCATGCTTCAGCAAAAATAGTCGACACGCGATATCGGTTCTTCACAACCTGCAATAGACAACAAAATAAGAACATAAAAATCATGAAAAATAGTGTACATATACAAACAACATAAATGCAAAACAAAACTTAATTTGTCAACCTAGGGTTTTATACTCTCAAATTGATAAATTTGAACAAAAAAACCATAATACAAGAAAATATTAAAGTGGGAGTTCACTTACTGGTCTTGCTTCAGCTCCGTCGATTGATCCAGTTTGTGCACTCATGGTGGTGGAAAACTTCAGCAGTGCTTCACTTCACAGAATTGACCTCCTCCTCCTCAGAGCTCCAAACTGTTAGAAAAAACAAGTGCAAATGAACCCAAACCCTAGTTTTGGCATTTAAATAGGCTTTTTGAGCTTGTAATAATTCCTACCTAGGATGAGTGCTCTGGTTAGCACTCGTCCTACCCTGGAACGAATGCTCAATAGGACGAATACAGAGCAAACATTTCACAAAATGCACAAAAATGCACAAAAATGCACCAAAAACAACAATAAACTTTCCCGATGAGAGTGCTTTTACACTTGACATTCTAGGCATGCAAAATAGATGTCGGGGTCACAAATCCTCACTATCCTACTCCCTAAGAAGGCTACCATATCCGGACCGCTCCATGGGAGGACGGATCTTCGAGAATTTCATCCCCAAATGGCATCGCCAAAAGGGTCAAAACCCACCCAAAAACAACAATAGAGTTGTCAAACGAAGGCACGTTCATGCCTAAAATTCTTGGCATCCAAAATAGACATCGGGGTTATAAATCATCACCATCCTACTCCCTAAGAAGGTCACCATGGCTGGACCGCTCCACGGGAAGATGGATTTTTTACAATTTTAGCTCCAGAAAGGCGTCCCCAAAAGGGTTAACACCCACCAAAAACAGGTCTAAATGTTAGAAAACTGCACACACATTCAAAGATAAATCTCCGAAGGCACCCTTACCTAAGTCATATTAGGTCAAGAAACTCGTCACTTTTTTCATGAAGGTCATTCCCTCATCGATTCGTCGCTTGAGGGGGTAGTCACACTTAGTCACCAATCAACAAATACACACCCAATCATGGAAATGGCATGCATTCAAAGAATCATTGGCAAAGACAAATCATGCCCCTGCTTGGGCAGTAAACAAGCAATAATCACAAACTGATCAATCACTTGGCATTCATGAATCATGAACTCAAGGTTTCCATAGAAAAAAGTTTGTGCCCTTTGCCTATTCATGACTGATCAATGTCCAAGCTCAAGTAACACCTCATCGAAAAAGGTTAACACTTGAACTGAGTTTCGTCGCTCGTTAGAAGCAAGGATTCAAGAATGCATGCCCCTTTTCATACTTGGGGTATCAAAAGTTGGTTAGGTTACTAAGAAACCCTAATCATTAGTGTTTTGGTTATCTATTTTTGCTCGACGTTGTGCCTTTCACAACGCATCCCAAAAAGGGGTATCTATAGACACAAAAACAACACCAATACGATTATGTGACTGCAATCACTGATCACATTGGCACACACAGCCCCAAGGCCAGCCCCTAGAGGTTAAAAAATGGTCCTAAACACTCTCACAGTAGTTTTGGAAGATCAAAAATCAATTTTGCACCTTCAGGCACTTTGCTCAATATCTGTTCCACCCAAGGACAAATTCAAACTGGGATTTGCCCCACCTCAGGACGAATTCCAAATCCACCCTAGGGTGGGGCGAATTGCAGGTTTGATGGGCAAAAAGTAAAATCTTGGCAAATGGCAGCTCAGATCTTCTACTTAACGCTTCCTTCATTGCATGGGAGTATAGGTGAGTGTTTTCGAGCATTAGAGGCTATTACAAGGGCAGTCATGAAGTCCCTATTCATGGAGGAATCTCCTTCCCCTGGGAAGGCATGATTGCCAAGTGGCGCCTCTACATGCCCATTTCAAGAGACCTCCAGGTCTATAAATTGGTGGGTTTTCTCACCCCAATATATAGAGTAAGAGCAATTTGGAGCAACGAAGTGCTGTCATTTTATTTCTCCATACATCCTTGTGCGATTTGTGCCTTTCACATCCGTGATCTCTTTTAGAGAAGAGGTCATTGGGTGATCATTGGAAGGTCGAATATTGAGCCCCAAAACCTGACATTTGGCCATAGAATACCACCCCAATTTGCTGACAACACCTTACAAGAGATTTTGGACCCTTCCCAAGTGGATTGGCACCAAAATCAAGTCCCAACGGTGGGCGGCCTGCCTGGGTGCCCCCGCACTGCTGTGAGTCAAATCATCCCTTTTAGGAATGGTTAGGAATCTATGGAAGATCATTCTTTCTATCATTTTTATCTTTCATTTTATCTTATGCGGCTTAGGTAGTTTGCAATTTTGATTTCGTAATGTTTTGAGCAAATCTCATCATGTTCTATCACTTTTTATCTTTACTAACTTGTAGGTAGCATCATCAAATTCCCACTTATGGAGGCCAAATTGGGAAAATATGACCATCTGGGTCTTCCCAAAATACCCCCAATTAGCTAACCCTAAGTTTGTAGGTCTTTTGTAGATCTTTAGACAGGACATTTGGGACAGTACCTTTTCAGCATTTTGTTGCAGGTAAATTCATCCCGCCCCAGAGCGAATTCAAATCGATGAGGAATTTCCTAACTGTTATTTTTGCAGTGCCCTCCTGGTGATGTCTTGATGCCCTTGTCAAATTTTTAGAGCATTTGGATTCATTTTAGTTATATTTTAATTCATTTTCTCATTCACTTATTGTAGGTTTCGGGATTGCATGTTTTGTTTCATCTGCAGGTGCTACTAATTATTTCTTGTTCCTTTGAATGCAGGATCAAAAAATCGGAGGAGCATCAAGAAATAAACATTCACAGACACAAGCAGTGGTGACATTTTGGTCCACCCATATTACATGTGGGCATGCGGAAGAAGGAAGGCTATCCATGGATGTAACCAAGAGATGAATTTAATGCTCCTCGCCCTTGAAAAGGGAGGATGTGGATTGTAACCGAAATGTGAAATACATAAATAAAATAGAAGGGCTATTATTTCATTTGGGCTTCAATTCATGTTTTTTTCCATTTCATGCATTTTTAATTCGTAGGGTTTAGCGTTAAGTTTTGTTTCGTTTTTGCATCGTGCTTGGAGCTTTTCCTTTTTTTTATTTTTGTATCCTCGTGCTTTCAGGAGGAGTAATGGGTGTGACTGGACTTTGAGTTGGATTTTGAAATATAGGCACCTCAGTTTGGTCATTTATCTCAAGGATGGTTTCTTCATCATATTGGGGCTCAAGAATTGGTGATGGCTCAAGAGAATCAAGGTTGGTAGAAGATGGATGAGGATCTTTAGAAGGGAATGGTTCATTAAATTAAACATTTATATGAAAAAAGACATCATTAGTGAGAGGATCAAGGAGCCTATAGGCTTTCATATCCTCACAAATACCAACAAATATATGTTTCTTATTTTTTTTTGCCTAGAGCCTTGCTATTTTTCTTAGGGATGTGGGCCCATGCTATACACCCAAAGATTCAAAAAAAAGATACATCAAGTTTTGAGCTAGTACATGCTTCTTCTGGAATTAAATGACTAAGAGCTCTATGTGGTGTGTGGTTTTATATGTAATTTGCACAGTTAATGGCCTCAACCCAAAAAACTGTTGGAAGATCCCTTTAGTGGAGCATATAGTTTGCCATTTCTTTTAAATATTTTATTTTCCTTTTTGCTATGCCATTTTGCTGTGGATTATGGGAGAATTAATTTTGATGAATTATGCCATGACTTGAGAGAAATTTGGAGAACTCATTGCTTAAGTATCCCCCTCCATTGTCAGTACGAATCTCCTTGATTTTGCATGTGGCCTGGTTTTCAAAAAAGGCTTTAAAATGTTTAAAGTGGGTTAGTACATCACTTTTGTATCTTAGTAAATAGACCCAAGTTTTTCTTGAAAAATCATCAATGAAGGTTAAGGTATATTTCGCTCCTTGAAAAGAGGGCTCCGGAAAACCATCAAGTCACTATGGAGTAACTCTAGTGGTGATGGAGCTTTTTGTGAACCACTTGGGTGAAAAGGATCTTGATGTTGTTTACCAAGAGCACATCTAGGACATAATCCATCAATAGAAGAGAATTTTGGCAATCTTGTTACCATTTATTTAGTACTCAACTCCCTTAAATAGCTATAACTGATATATCCAAATCTTTCATGCCAAATTTTGCTTTGAAGGTATCCACGAGAAACAAAATATGAGGCTCTATATTAATATTTGAATTCCTTGAAGTGAAATTGATGAGCCTTATGATCAATTTCACCCTTTTCTATGAGGGAGTATGGTCCTTGAAAGTCTCTTATCTCAACTCCTGTTGGTGAGAATAGAACTGTTTTACCCTTTACATAAGTACAAATCTAATAAATAGAGAGAATATTTGTAGCAATATTGAGAACATAGAGAACATTATTTATATGACCACCATAAATGATTATGTCATATTTTCCTTTGATAGGGATAAAATATGAGTCACCAACTTCAGTGTTGCAAGTGGTGCTTGAGGAGAGAGAATTAAATGATTCTTTTGAAGATTTCATATGATGGTTTGCTCCTGAATATAGAACCCAAGATTTTTATGAAATATTTGCAGCTTTACCTTAAACATTTAAGTCCTTTCCAATGTGTTTCTTTGTTTCTAATTTTTGATCCTTCATTGTTGCTTCAAGTTGTTGCAGTATTTTCCAACATTTATTCATAGAATGACCATCTTTCTTGAAATGAGTACAAGTTGTATGTGCTTTGTATTTATTTTTGAATTTTTCTTTGGAGTTGGAAGCTACTAAGGCTTTTGAGAAGGAGGTAGATATCTCATATTTTGAAAGCTTCTTTTCCTCTCTAGTTAGCCTATCACAATACTCCTCTAAAGTGGGTGTTTTAAAACTTGTACCAAGTGCATATTTTGTAGAAAATAAGGTGGTTGCAAAAATTTGAGATGCTCCATTTAATTTGGATAGGATAATATAGATGCATTATTATTATGTTTTATTCTTGCCACTATCTTTTAATTGAGTGAGGACTTCCTTCAATTTGGTGAGAAAATCAACAATAGTGCTAAAGTCTCCAGGAGATAGAGTTGTTAACTCTGCTTCTAGCTGCATTGATCTTATTTGGTACACTTTACCAAACAATTTTTTAAGTTTTCCCAACTCTCAAATGACATTTTACATTCATATATGTGAAACCATAGGATTTCACTTACATTTGTGTTTATAATACTCATTATTTCATACATATTTACTTTATGAACAAATATTTCATATTATTTTTCAAATGTAGGCTATTTTTCTTCTAGAAAATGTGATGGGGGACGAAAAATGATCGCACTCACACAATTCCAAATTTTCTTCTATTAATCTGCAAATCTCGTTTATAGAAACAGCAACAGCCCGCAAGCTTTACAATAACCAGCGCTTGGCTTGGTTTTCTCTACTACACTCTATCCTCTACATGTGATCTCCAATCCACCACCACCATTTCTCTTACACTGACTGGGTTTTTTTTATAGAGGCCCTGACCCTTTGGGCCATTAATGACCCTTCGAAAGAACACATCATCAAAAACCTATAAATTCAGCTTCCTCGATCGAGTTTTCAATTTTTTTTCCATAAATGGGCAACTGCCCTTATCCGCCATGAAAGCATGCATTTAAAGAACCACCTGACATTTTTGACCTCTAAATGTAGCATTTGAGAGGCCGCTATGTTCATCTAACTTACCGAATATGAAAACATGCATTAATGAGACCCTTGATCACCTCAAAAACATCATCTTGGAGCGCACGCATTTTTGAGCCACAAACCAGTTGTTTGTCGTGATATCGTGACATGTTGCAATATCACGATAATTTAACTTCCTTGCGCTGCTTACCTATTTTGGTTGCGATATCATGACATGTCACGATATTACGACGTATTCTTTTCATCTCTAAATTCCTTGCCTTTGGGTCGTGATATCGTGACATGTCGCGATATCACGACGTTTTCTATTTACCTCTGCATTTCTTACCTTCAAGTCATGATATCGTGACATGTCACGATATCATGATATTTGCCTTCTGATGCCCCTGCTTTCCTACTCCTTATCATGAATTTGCGATAGTCATGATTTCGTGACATGTCATGAAATCGCAACACTCCCAAGTCTTCCCCCTGACTATCTGCTCCTTGTCACGATTTTGTGACATGTCACGAAATTGCAACATTCCCAAGACTTCCCCTATGCTATCTGCTCCTTGTCACAATTTTGCGACAGTCGTGATTTCGCAACATGTCATGAAATCATGACATTCCCAAGTCTTCCCCCAGATGCCTGCTCCTTGTCATGATTTCATGACATGTCGCAAAATCGTGACATCCCAAGTCTTCCCTCGGCTGCCCTGCTCCTTGTTGCGATTTCATGATAGTCACGATTTCACGACATTCCCAAGTCTTCCTCATCTGCCCTACTCCTTGTCGTGATTTCATGACAGTCACGATTTTGTGACATGTCATAAAATCATGATATTCCTAAGTCATCCCTCGGTTGCCCTGCTCCTTCTCGTGATTTCGTGATAGTCACGATTTCGTGACACGTCACGAAATCATGACCCTTTCCAATGGAATTTCTTTCTCCTGTTGACTATCACGATTTCGCAATGTCGCAAAATCATGATAGTTTTTGCTTTGCACTTTCTCTCTCCCCTTCTTGAGTTGCAAAAACTTAGAAAAATTTTGGTTGATGCAAGATTGCACTGTTGCCACCGGATGCTCCTGCATCAGACACCCGGGGTTGATGGAGAAGTGACCTTCATTTCTATGCTGTTCAGTCAACATATTTTGCAACATCTCCAAATGTGCACCTACCTCTACAACATACTTGAACTCTATCTCCTAGCAAAAATATTCTCTGCCTTCTACCAGACAAATTTTGGCACTACTACACACCTTCTCGTCCACTGCCTGTAATGGCTTTAACTTGTGGTGCACTCCATATTTTGTCAAGGAGTACGTATTTGCATGACCATAATGCACTACACTCTTCTCAAACTGGCATGGGCTTCCTAATAGCAAATGGCAAGCATCCATAGGAAAAACATCACACAGGACTTCATCCTGGTATCTCCCAACTTTGAACGTGACTAAGCACTATTCACGAACCCATGCTCTATGGTCCTTCTACAACCACACAATCTGATATGGATGCAGGTGTCTCCTCCTCTCCAGTTGCAACTTAGTGACCATTTTCTCGAAGACTAAGTTATCAATGTTGCCATTGTCTATAATCATGTTACAAACTTTATGTGCTTTTGCACCTCATGCGAAACAGGCTTCTCCTCTACTCTGGTTTGTCTTCCTCAATCAGCATGGCTCTCCTTGTGACCATGAATTCTCCTCTCTCAGCCTCCTCAAAATGTTCTGATCCAGCATTTTCATCTGCTACAGCAGCTCTTGCAGGACCCTTAGGTCTCTTGTTCGTCCTTTCTCAGTGTTGTGGACACTCGAATGCTTGATGTCCTTCTTTGCCACAATGGAAAAAGGTTCCACAAAATACTCCTCTTCCATACCCACGTCCAGATCTACCTCTTCCTCTTGGGTAGCCATTGTTCTGAACTTGGGGTATGTAATATTCACCTGCTTTCTGCTCTTGGATGCTACTAGCTTCTTCTTTCTTCTCCTTTTTTCCTTCATCTTTTCTTCCACCAGTCCTTCCTCCATGACCTCTTCCTCTTTGCTTGCTCTCAAACCTTCTATTCAGTTTATCTTAAACCTTCAGAGCAAACTGGTAAGCATCCTCAATGGTGCTCATCCGAACTAGGCTCAACTCCTCCTGGATACTGAGTCTCAACCCATTGATATAACGGGCCACCTTTTCCTTGTTTATATCTAAATGTCCAGTTCTGATAGAGATCTTATAAAACTCTTCTATGTATTCTTGGACAATTTTGCTCATCTATCTTAAACTCTACATTTTCCTTAGCAGATCCAACTCATAATCTACAGAAATAAACTATATTTTCAACTTTTCTACCATTCTATCCCATCTTGTTATTCTTTCCTTTCCTCTCCTATTCCTTTCCAGATGTATTCCCTTCCACCAGATGTTGGCATGACCTTTCAGCATGGTCTTAGCAAATCTGACCCGGTTAGGGTCTTCAACCTCCTCATATTCAAAATATTCCTCTAGATAATTTATCCAATCAATCACCTTTTTTGGATTTAGGTTTCCAGAATATGTAGAAACCTCCATTTTTGGTTTCTTTCCAATCTGGGAGATGGCTTTGTATAAACTAGCCCATGCAAGATCTACAACCTCTTCTTCCTCAAACTGGTCTTCTTCTTCTTCAACTTCGTCTTCACTTTCTTCTTCCCTTCTGGGCTCGTTCCCTCTACGTAGCTCTTCTTGCAGGGCTTGAAATTGCAGATGCAAAGCTCTAAAATCTTCTACTGGCACCATATTTCCTACTCCACCATGGTTTCTTCGTGGAGGCATTCTTATTTTTTTTCTCTGACAAACCCTTCCATAGATCCTGGTGTAATTGCCTCTCGTTCAGCGATCTATTACATGCTCAGGAACTCCTGCTATGATACCACTTGATGGGGGACGAAAAATGATCGCACTCACACAATTCCAAATTTTCTTCTATTAATCTACAAATCTCATTTACAAAAACAGCAACAGCCCGCAGGCTTTACAATAACCAATGCTCGGCTTGGTTTTCTCTACTACACTCTATCCTCTACATGCGATCTCCAATCCACCACCCCCATTTCTCTTACACTGACTTGGTTTTTTTTATAGAGGCCCCGACCCTCTGGGCCATTAATGACCCTTCGAAAGAACACATCATCAAAAACCTGCAAAGTCGGCTTCCTCGACCGAGTTTTCAATTTTCTTTCCATAAATGGGCAACTGCCCCGATCCGCCATGAAAGCATGCATTTAAAGAACCACCTGACATTTCTGACCTCTAGACATAGCATTCGAGAGGCTGCTGTGTTTAGCTAACTTATCATATACGAAAACATGCATTAATGAGATCCTTGACCATCTCAAAAACATCATCTTGGAGCACATGCCTTTTCGAGCCGTGAACCAGTTGTTTGTCGCGATATCACGACATGTCGTGATATCACGACATGTCGTGATATTGTGACATTTTAACTTCCTTGTGCTCCTTCCATTTTTTGGTCATGATATCACGATGTATTCTCCTCATCTCTAACTTCCTTGCCTTCGGGTCATGATATTGTGACATGTCGCGATATCATGACGTTTTCTCTTTACCTCTGCCTTTCTTACCTTCAAGTCATGATATCGTGACATGTCACAATATCGCGACATTTGCCTTTTGATGCCCCCACTTTCTTGCTCCTTGTCACGATTTCATAATAGTCGCAATTTCGTGACATGTCATGAAATCATGACACTCCCAAGTCTTCCCTCCGGCTGTCTGCTCCTTGTCGCGATTTCGTGATAGTCACGATTTTGCGACATGTCGTGAAATCATGACATTCCCAAGTCTTCCCCCCGGCTGTCTGCTCCTTGTCGCGATTTTGTGACTGTCGCGATTTTGTGACATATCACGAAATTGTGACATTCCCAAGTCTTCCCCCGACTGCCTGCTCCTTGTCGTGATTTCGTGACAGTCACGATTTTGTGACAGTCACAATTTCGTGACATATCACGAAATTGCGACATCCCAAGTCTTCCCTTGGTTGCCCTGCTCCTTGTCATGATTTCACGACAGTCATGATTTCGTGACATGTCACGAAATCACAACATTCCCAAGTCTTCGTCTACCCTGCTCCTTGTCGAAATTTCGTAATAGTCACGATTTCGTGACATGTCATGATTTCACAACATTTCTGAGTCTTCCCTCGGCTACCCTACTCCTTCTCGTGATTTCGCAACAGTCATGATTTCGCAAAACATCACCAAATTGTTACCCTTTCCAATGGCATTTCTTTCTCCTGCTGACTGTCGTGATTTCACGATGTCGCAAAATCGTTACAGTTTTTGCTCTGCACTTTCTCTCTCCCCTTCTTGAGTTGCGAAAACTTAGAAAAATTTTTGTTGATGCAAGTTTGCACTGCTACCACCGGATGCTCTTGCATCAAAATGTGTAAGACCTTTTTGAGATATAAGATTTAATATCCTTGGTTTCCATGTATGATAGTTATGAGAGGTGAGTGGGTCAATTGTATTGAGGGAACTCATATTGCCCAGAAATAATTTAGCAAGAAGCATCACCTTTAGAAAGTGAGACCTTTATACCAAACTTTTCAATATACTTGCCCTTACGTGAGGGAAACTATAAGTATAGGAGGAGAATGATATATAGAACAAGAATAACCTATCAGACATTTATATTGATCTTCTCAATAACCCTCCCTTGTGTGAGGAATACTATAGGTATATTAGGAGAACAATACGTGGAACATAGGTGATTATTGAAATGAGATGCTTGCTTTTGAGATTTATTTTCCAAATTTAGCGGTGCTCTATGTGTATATTTTCTTGCTTGTATATGAAATATTTTCAAGTGTTTTAAAATGAAATTACACTTGATTATAATTTAGGAAACCCAATATATGCAAGGGTAAAAGCAATCATAACATGTTCAAAGAAGGATATGTAAGCAACAAGCACCAAGTGGCCAAGACCCCCCCTTCAAAACTACCATACAAATATTCCAACAATAGTGGTTATGAACCCCCATTCAGAAGTGCCTAAAAAAAATTCCAGTAATGATTTCCCCTAAACAAAGCCAAACAAAGCCAAGACAATGGTGCAAGAAGCAGCACGAATAACCCCCCACCAAAAAACTTTGTATTTATGAGAATTACAAAGGGACTTGTCACTTTTAGAGTGCCTTTATAGATTTGGCACAAAACAAAAGTAAAGTGAGAGAAGTCCAATAAGAGATATGGAGGAAGATTACAAAAAGTAAGATTTTCTGAATGAAAATATCTCTGAAAAAACTTCCTTTGCACTGTAATCCTCCAATATTACAAAATAATAGAAATTATTGTAATGATCCTTCGTTGGATTTTATAGAAAAATAGTATCTCTTCTTTGTATATAAAGTTAAAACCCAAATCATGATTTATTTCAACATCCTCCAATGACATCAAGAGGCGAATAAACCGGTGATGCCACCCCCAATTTGATGAGTGTAAACCAACGAATCAGAGCAATGCCACACACGAACTAGTGAACCAGAGAAGCAGCACATGAACCAGCAAACTTTGATATCGTGAACATAGAAAATGGTATAATAAAAATTGATTTAGCTCAGACGCTTTCGGTTGGCTCACAATGCAGAATGGTCCACTTAACTTGCTGGTATGTTATCTTGAACTTAGATTCGATCCTCACAGAATACTTGAACTAGATGGATTTGGTGCAGCGTAGTTCCTTCATGAGCGATTTGAAATAGATAATCCTAGTGCAGCACTATTATGGAGATAGCTGGATCTGCAAATATGCATTCCTCAAATGAAATATGTTCAATGTGCTATGTCAAACCTATCCATGAGCAGTATGTTACAACACAAATAAGGATTAACAGAGCAAACTAAAAAAGTATTATACTATCAAATTTGTTCCTTGATCAAGTCGTGCGCTGAAGAGAGAGTGCATTATGGGAGGGGATTTAACAGTTAAATAAGGAGATCGAATCCCATTACATAAGAGTACTATATTTATTTGGTAGATCAACATCAACATGTGTTAAAAGACTTTCCAGATACATTGGTGGATGTCACGGACACCAAGGTTCGATTTGTAGTGCAACTTATGTTAGCTCAAACTTAGTCTCCGTGATTGTTTCACAAAGTTTTGTTGCCACAATGGTGCTATATCAACAGTGCCAACACGTGGTAGAATTGCCATGTATTTCTATGTAAAACTTGAGATATTTGATGGAGAAATTTATTTTGATGAATACTCCAGTGACGGTGAATCAATGGTATTGTTGTAGAGTCGAGCAGATTTCAGATTTCAGTATTCATAGTAGATCTGCAAGTTTAGCAACTCAATATAGTGGCACAACCTGAAAAGATTATAATTTCCCTTAATTTAACGAGGAAGAGCATAGCCAATATCGAGTTTCTACTATGAAACTCAAAAGGAAATATAGCAATATTTGATGTATAAAGTGAATGTGCAAATTGCACATTCAAATAAATGAATGCGGAAAAAACTCTATCTCATTAAAAAAAAATATGAATATGGATTCATTTGTTTGCACACTTAGATCTGCAAATGGCACCTGGGTGTGTTAAACAGAAGCTGCAAAAATTTTGTGCTTGAAATGGGGGCACAATTCAGAGTGCAGGTGTAGATTATCATGAAGACAATAGTGGTGTTAAGACTGATCTGAAATAATAACTTTTCCAGACTATAGTGAAACACCAATGTCGAACATAAAGATGGTCAAGTGATGGCTAGAGGTGGAGTAGGCAAGCAATAAATCTTACCAAAGAGAATCCAACAAAAACAAAGTGACCAGACTTTCTCTAATACAATGAATAAAAAACAAACTTCAAAGAAAACTTGAATGCTTGCAAAGAACTATCCTAGCTCTAGTACCATGTAGGAAATATTGAGGAACAATATTGTATTGAAAAAGGAATAGCTATGCAAGACATCACAAGTATGGAGTGAAGCTAAAATACTGATTGATTATTCCATGATATCAACTTTGTATAAATAGTAAAGTTGATCAATGTGAGTCGTTGGATTGCAACAACTCAATAGATCTGAGCTAGTCTAAACTAGGAGTTCACCTACCTCATGGAAGAATGATAACTCAAGTTAGACTATCCTAGTAGAACTTAAGATGTATTCTAATATATTGTTCCCTTTCTACCACCATGGAAACACCTCTTCTGGCTCTTCCAACTTTTGGGTTATAAGGCACCAACTCCAAGCCTTGAGATCTTCTACCCTGCATGCACAATCCTTTCCACATCAAATCTTATTGGGCTCTAATACCAAACATGATCTATAATCACCAGTTAGCTATGCTATTATGGATATTCAAATATAGATTCTAACTTAGCAATTTTGTACAAAATATTGAAGTCTCTCTTGACTATGAGAAAACTCTTGCATAAATGAAAAATCTCAACACTGAAATAAGAAAACTGATAACAGTACTAAAAATAAATAAATCATCCACACAAGCTCACAACACAAAAATTTATAGTGGTTCCTCTCAATGTGAGAGTACATCCACTTTCAATGGCAGTTCTATCACTTTATTGATCAAAACATGAGAAATATTACAATGCTCAATGGCACAAGCCTCAACACTATACAATCTCAAAAATAAGATCAACACTACAATTCTGCAACTCTAAACACTCCCCAACCTCTAGCTTGAGTCTCTCTTGCTCACTTGCTAACTTTTCCCCATCTCTAACTTTCAACAAAGGTTAGAAAATTATTTATAATATTTTGTCTTCATTTTTTGACTT
This sequence comes from Wollemia nobilis, assembly GCA_028583015.1. Classification (NCBI taxonomy): domain Eukaryota; kingdom Viridiplantae; phylum Streptophyta; class Pinopsida; order Araucariales; family Araucariaceae; genus Wollemia; species Wollemia nobilis. The sequence goes on from JAQPPZ010015929.1 coordinate 6,138,901, forward strand.
TTTGACATCCTCTTGCATAGCTGACCGACTTTTGGGATACCCAAACCGCTAGGTGTTTCTCTAACTTCCATGAACACAACTTGTTTTCGGTTGTTGTAGACCTAAATTTCCTTGGTCACTGGTGACCCGAAATTGTTGAATCACACCTCTAGAAAATAGGGTAGTACTCAAATCTAAGCATGAAGCACTTAGCAACATTGCATCACTTCGAAGAACTAAGAAAATAACAATGATCCATCTGGATCATTAAATTGGTGTAATGTAAGTATTTATGTGTGTCTCATATTCAGTATCAAATATCTAATAGTAATTTAATATTGCTACCATCTTTCTTGTTGTCTTAGATATATATTTTATAGCTAACCCTTAAATTCCCTTTATAGTTGTTCCATTGGATTTCAAAGTCATTATTACTAACAAGACGTTATGGTATAACTATACAAAAAGAACAAAAAATAGTACAATAGATGGACATGTCATTTTCTTATTTTTCTAATCACCCTCTACTGATGTATGTTGTTGTGACCCTTCTTCCTGTGGATGCTCCCTTTGTGTACTTCTTTCTAATGATTCCCCATGCTATGAAACAACCCTATATGGAATGATTATTTGGAGCCATTGGCACATATTTTCCAAGACATACGAATGGGGATATGGAATTCCCCTCAGTTCTAAGATAACACCATTTAGCCTACCAACATAGTAATAGGGAGGGTCACTATACTTCTTAGCCAGGTATTCTACTTTTTCTAGGAGATAAGAAAGCCTATAGAAAAGTACAATTTTTTTTTCCACATCTAGTGGTTCAAATAGTCAGTCAATCTCACTATGGTCTTTCATCTATATTTCAATTAACTAGGTGAGTTCTTCATGCTTGTGCTAGACTAAATTATTGTTGAGGATATGATTGTACCTTAGGCTTAACTATAAGCTTAAGTTATTATTTTCTATTTCTTGCACTTTGTATTCATGTGAGGCATAGTATGGCCATGTTGGAAATAGGTCTGTTATTTTTTAGATGTTTAGTTAGACTTTTAGAGTTATCCTTTATCTTCTAGCTGTTATTTGGCATCATTTTTTAGAATATTGTTATCTATTAGTTAAGTGGTTGGTCATGTTTGGAAAATTACTACAACCACTTAACCTATGTGATTCTATTCTAGCATTATATATTTTATTGCACTCATGAATAAATTAGCTTCACGTTTGAGTTCCATATTAGTGGTAATAAGAGCCGAAGGATAATTTTTACAAATAAGGAGGGCAAGTTTCCACTCCATTGCTAGGTGTCTAGTTGCATTTTATAGATAGTACATCAGATCCTAGGTAGCTACATGCATGAAATTAGCTTAAGACCAGCTACAACATCATTTGTTTGAAGCTCTAAAGGTGGTAGAGGGAAGAATTTACCTCTGCACTCAATACCCTTAAAACAAATAGAGGGTAAACCTAGCTTACCTTGCGAGGGTGAGAAAATATTTCATGTTTGAAAAAATTTATCTTGTTTGAATATCATAGAAGAAGATATATTTGAGGAGTAATTGCATTATTTTGAGGCTAAAATTTTGGCCAAGAGGAGGTCTTGACATTCCTTACTGAGACAGCACCAAGTTATCGATAAAGTGCATAAATTTAAAGGTTGTGTGAGCATGAAGGGTTTATGAGGAATAAATAGGTGGTTTGTAGAGGGATTTTTGTTTTTCTCTCTACCTATTTTTTATTCGTCCCCTAGATCGATCAACCATTTTGCTAACTGACCACCCCACCAACCGAGCCTCATATCGATTGAAAGAGGTTTGGTGACCTTACCCCATTATCCATTCCCCAACCTTATCCCTCCATTTCTTCCCTCCCAAACCATTCCTACCCTGAGTTTCTTCAGTTTCTATCCCCTATATCCCACACAGGTTGTAGTTCAACCTCTTATAGGAGACATCGATAGAAGACCAATATCACCCAATAGATACATGCATGGTAGAATAAGTAGCCACTCTAGCCTAGATACAAAACAAAAGGGAGTGAACCTTCACCCTCCCTTCAACTACCACCCCATGATACCAGCTATATTTATCACAAATCAAGCAAAAGTAGATAGGGAACTCATAGGCTAAGGGGAATTACAAGTGGAATATAGCAATTACACATCATGGATTGTAGATAGAAATTATAGGCAACACCACTATTTTACTAGCATAGCTATTTTATCACTCGTAAGGATCATAAAAGGTTGCAATAAATTAAATAACTGAGTAATTGATTGCCATATTATAGGCAGAAAAGGAATTCATAAGTGAGCAAAAGAAAAATTAATATCATGTCCTAAATTTTTATTCAACCAATCAATAAGTGCAAATTGAAAACCCTAAATTCTCCATTAATTTTAGCTTGACACATGGTGCACATAAAATATTCTTTGGAGAACCTTAGTTTCCAATCATTGGTTGCCATATCATAGTTGGTAATTGAGATACAGGATGGAGTTCTTAGTTTTTCTATCAAAAAATTGATGTATCCAGCAACTGCTTCATATTTCTGGTATAAATTTGCATGTTCCTGGCTAAATTTCAAAATTTCAGCATTTAAAAGCATTTTTGACAAGTTCACATGATCCCATTGACTAAAAAGCATTTCTTAGTGACAAGAGAGGTTTACGATGACTAAAAATTATTTCTTGACAATGATAGAGGTTTGCGATTACTAAAAAGTTTTTCTCTGGTGATAGGAGAGGTTTGTAATCAAGGGAGGATTCTCTTCAATTGGTAGGAGAGTTGCAAAGTACAAATTACCTTTATGACAATTGTCCTACATCATCTCTACTAAGGATGAAGGAACACATAATAGAGCAAATGTGCTCTAACCTTAGTGATCACCTTATGATGGTCACCAAAGGTTTGTTCTCACATGTGGGCCCATAGCACTAGTTTTTGGGTGTGCTCCTTTCGAGAAGCAAGTTGGGATGGTTGACTTACCCAAAATACTGGTTGGTTGGTGCTATTTATTTTAGTGACACACATGCTATTATGGGATTTTTTGTGCCTCACCTATTTACTTTGATAGTCTCTTGACTTGGGTAGTTGATCGGCCCCACATTGTTGACTTTGGGCAGTTGACCGCCTACCTGCACAGTTGATCACACAATTTATATGCTAAAACACGAAATTTTGTGCTAAAATCTAAATTTTTGATCGTTGAGCCAAATTTTCAAAGTTTCAAATACAATTTTGTGTCAAAAATAGAAAAGGTAACATTTTTAAAAAATTTCATTTATTAGCAATTATTTTTGCAAAGTTAGGCAATTTTTAGTTCCATTTTTAGCAATTTTGAAGGGCCAAATTTCTACAATCTTAGTGCTAATTTTAATTTTTACACATTATAAATTTGATGGGTAATTTTATAAATTGTAAATTTGATACAATATTTGTAAAAGCACTAAATATAGCCCATTTTTATAAAATGGAAGGCGATTTTTCTAGGCAAATTGTGCATGAGGAAACCTTGAAAATTGTTCCTAAAGCCTATATAGTTCTTGCGACCATTTTGGAATCCTCCTAGTCTTGCATATACCCGTAATCAAATTGGTATTGACCTCAAAACAAACATGGAAAATCTTACTGTTGTAGTAGATATTTTGGCAGATAAGGTGAAAGATATTATTGTGCAATTGACTCCAGGTGATATCAAAATTTATCACAAGCATGCAAACAAAGCAAAATGTAAGGTCAAATTATTTTATGGCTTAAGGGATCCTGATGTCTTGTCTACATGGATTTTAGATATTAAAACTTGGCTCATTTATGCTGAAATTCCTGAAGATAAACAAGTGTCCTTTACAATAGTCAAACTCATAAGCTTAGAAAAAGTTTTAATTGTAGAAATACGAAGCCATAATGTTGTCATAACTTGGAAAGAATTGATCCAAATTTTAAAAAACACATATTTATCACCAAACTAATAAATTGACCTCACAACCAAGTGGTATAGATTGAGGTAAGCCTATAGTATGTTAGTTTTTGACTATATTTTTCAATTCAATAGGCTAAGGGTTCTTCTCGGTGTGAAATATTAAGAAAATAATTTGATTAACAAGTTCACTTGTGGATTGCAATCATATATTTAGGAAAATCAAGTTCAATGATTTTTTCACTTTGGATGTAGCATTCAAGCATGCCATTCTCATAGAGGAAAAATTTTGTGCCTCTTATAGATATTTATAGGATAGTAGTTCCAAAGGTGTAAATCAACATCAAAAAATATGGAAAATACTTATCATTATTCCCCTCATTCTTCTTCTCGTCCCACTTATCCTAAAGTACATTCTTCTTCTTCTCACTCAAAATATTCTTATTCTTCAATGTATTGTGACTTTTGTAAAAAGCATGGTAATATCAAGTCTAAATACATTACTTTTGAAATAATGAAGAAGAAGAAGTTCCTAATTGTACAACCTACATATGAGGAATCACAGGATGATCCCATTGTGACTAAATGGACAAAAGAATAATATATTACTTTAAATGGTAAACTAAAAAAAAATTACCTTCATGATAAATACTTTGGCACAAGGGGTTCATGACCATTTGTTTATCACTAGATCCCACCTTACACATGATTTTTATGTGGTTTGTATCATAGATAATGACTCACAAAAGAATCTCATTGCAAGGTTTATTGTCGAGAAGTTGAAGCTTCCCACAAAGACACATCATAAACCCTATGCACTTGGGTGGAAGTATGTAGACTCCACATCTAACATAACACACACTTTAACCTTAAATTTTGCTTTTGGTGATAATTATTTGGATAACGTAAGATGTGATGTCATTGAGATGGATTTTTGTGGACTATTACTTGGTAAACCCTATCAATTTGATAGGTATTGTAGTGTATCATGCTAAAAATAACATATACACCTTGGATTTGCATGATAAAATATATTTGATACAAATTACTACACCAACATAAAATTTGATGCTAAGTTGTAGGTAAGTTTGTAAGCCATTATGTCAAGCACTTATTTTAGCTCCTACTTGCATAAGTTCCACACAAGATGAAGACCAAACACCATCAAAGTAGCATGATAAATAAGAAGCTTCACTTCCATAAAATGAACAATCACAAGAGCTTGTGGTTAAGGAACCCATCACGCTCACTCATGAGAAATATACCAACAATTCTATTGGCATCATTTCAGGTATACCTATGGACACACAACCACTCGCTCCATAGAATTTTCCTTTGGCTTTGCCCTCTTCAACCATTGCATATATGGAAGAGTAAGCTAAGGTTACTTCCTTCATTAAGCACTAGTAGAGCCTTCAGGGTAAGATAACACAAGACTTATAGAAGACTCACCATGAGTAGTAGTAAGTGATGTACAAGCATCATAGTCTTCACTCATATCAAGATAGACATAAATATTGGCATCATTTCAATAAGTGATGCTTTCTAGAGACATTATATTAGGATTCTCTTTTGGTACCTGAACCTATCATCATCCCTACAATAGAAATGGCACTTGATCATCAACTTTTGCTCATTACAAATAGAGTTTTCAAGATGAAGACTCATCACACTCGATAGGGTTATTCCACTTCTTACCATGTCGTCCATCGCAGTCACTTTCCACATATGGCTTTTTGAAATTTTCACCATAATTTAGCCCATAAATTTCTATATTGTTTTAGAGCATTAAGTTCCAATGCTTCTATAGGTGGGAGGAGTGTTGAGGATGTGATTGTACCTTAGGCTTAATTATATACGTAAGTTATTATTATTTTTTTATTTCCTATTTATTACATTTTTGTTGGAATATGATGCTAACCATGTGACATTTCCAAGTTAGTAAAAACTAAGTAAAACAAATATACCCCATACTTTGTAATTGTAGAATAAAAGAATGTGTCATTGTAGAAAAATTTCAGTTTTG